>CM031234.1:11286132-12749882 GCA_018340775.1 Taxus wallichiana var. yunnanensis
TTATGAATTAGAATTCCTTAAGAACCTTTGTATCTACATGGTGTGTCTGGTCTTAGATTGGATCCCCAAAATTTAGAACTCAATTGGGAACCTCTCTTTTACCTATTATACACTCTGGTGAACCTGACGTGAATCTTAGTCTACCTCAAACCTAGTTAGATTCACTCCTTTTATTTTTCCTACCTTTTTGAACACCATTGTCCCTTATGCAAACCCTTACTACACGATTGATCTAGTATAATATTTAATATCCTTTACAAATAACCTTGGCCATTATATCAAATTCCTACATGGTTGATGTCATCAACAACTTTTCTTTTCATTCATTGAATATAAAATCTAGATTCCATCGGCCCCTATGCAAACACGCTACACAAATGAATCCGTCTAAAATTCATCTTCAATAAACCTTTTGGAAATCCTATCCTATCATTAAATACTTTCTAGGATATTTTTATCTCTCTCGAAATGATAAATTTCTACCTGAATACAATACTTCCCAAAATCAAATCCTTCCCAAGCCAAATCCAAAAAAAAAAATTGATTATCTTTCCATAGAGCTACGCTAAAATTATCATGCCTCCACCTTAAAACATATAAACTAGGTTCAATACCTCTGACGCTATCTTTAATTGTGAAGAATAAGGGGAACATGAGGATGACCCTAAGCCTGATTATACTTTATCTTTGCAAATATTCATGCAACATTTTCTTGAATATGTAAGAGAGTCTCCCAAGATGTTATGCAAACATCTTGATGACTACATCTCTTAGAAGTTATATGTCGATATTAGTCATTTTGAGCCTCCCTAGATGGAAAAAATCCCAATTCATCCAAAAAAATGATACCCATCCTAAGAATAATTCTACCAAACCCATCATGTAGCTTATAGGTTTTCTAATCAACAAAAAAATGGCTACAAATAATTATATCCAACTTCAAACTATCCTAAATCATCTTGTCACTCAACATAAAGTGGTTTCTTTTGGGTAAAATAAATAAAATTCAGCCCCCTCACCTTTCACTTGGGCCTAATAGAATTCTCATTGCATAACATCCTATTCACAATGAGACTCTTCAATCCATACAATGAGAACCATTAGCTCCTTACATCATTGTTATGGACATTAAAGGTGTTTCTCCTTCCATAAATTATGATGATTCTACTAACCCCACTCTTCGCATCAACTCTTTTCGTAATCTATACAAGTACTAGGTCAAGAAAAACTTTTATGCCACTATTAAGCTCCTAGCCAAGACCCTCATAGGAGATTCCTTGGACTGGTTCCACACCCTCCTCGTTAAATTCTTTTCAAGCTAGAAAACTTGGTAATTTCCTAGTCAATGAATTTCAATATCACGATCTTCCTAAAAAAGAAGAGTGCCTTCACAATTGAAAGCACATAGATAATGAATCTACCCAATCCTTCATCAAAAATTGGAAGAATTTATCCACATGGTATGAACAAAACATGCCCAATAGGATCCTATTCCAACTATTCATGAGAGCACTTGATCCTTGCCTTTAATACAAGGTCAAAGCATTCTCTCCTAACTATTTAGAAGAATTATTCAAATAGGTTGAGCACCAAGATTACCTCAGGGAAAGAGTTTTAAGAATCTTCTCCAAAACAATAAGCCCCTAAGAACATCTAAGTCCACGTGAGTTTTAGAAACAAGAATGTTACTAATTACATATTCACATATACTCTTCCTCGAGGTACTTATTCTAATAGGACCATCCATAAAATCAATCAATTTTCTTCCCAATCACACTTTACATCATCCCATGTTAACTATCACCAACCTATATCCAAGGAAGAGTTATGACAACACCTACCTCACCCATTTACCACAACACTAGATCCATCTTTCCCTCTCCCTCAATGTCATGATGAGAGTAAATTATGTTGGTGGCATGTTGTTAACGAATTATTTATTTAGTACTCACATTAAAAATTAGTTCTGATATATATTATGTAAGTTGTCATGAGTTGTTTTTTTATTAAAACAACTCACATGAATAGTAGAGTAGTTTCCTATTTCATAGGAAACTCTCTTACTAAATATTTGTATATAGTTCATTGAATAATTAAAATTTATTATTATTATTGTGTTATACTATTCCCGCACTTTCATTTAGCATCAGAGCGACATGATCCATAGAATGGAAACATAATGTTTCTCTAAGGGTAGTCGTGTTAGTCATTTCACTGCAGAATGAAATTACATACAATGTGAGTGAGTAGTTTAGTATTTCTTTCATATATTTTTAGTACAAAATTACTACCTGTGTATAGCTGCAACGTAGAAGTGTTTTCTTTTTGGTATTCCACTTCTATGCGAGGATTATTGGATGATAAGTGAGGACGAAGGGAAGTCCACATAAAACATTTACATTTCTCTTTGTCTGATTGTGTGGAGCTTCTCTCCTACGTAGATTACATTAATAGTGTATTCATTTGCACTGACATCAGTATCACATTGGTTTGATCTTGATTGCGTATTCAACTGATGTTTATTTCATGCATGCTTTTAGTCTATCCACATCTATTGACTATTGTTGCGTGTAGCATATAACTGAGAAAAGTTATAGAAGCAAATATTTGAAATTTGTGTTCAGTTTTCTATGCAAACATTTTTAATATTTCATAAGGACGTGGCATTTGGTAAGTACCTAGATGGCTGCATCCCCTTACATGGTTGCGCACTTTCTTCTCGCTTTGATTTCTTTTGCTTACGCAGCTGAGTTTAAGCATGTTTGGTTCCAATATAATTCCAAGCGACTGAAAGAATAGTTGTGCATTCTTATTGTGAAGGCGTTTAAACCATGTTGTCACCAGATCTCTGTTCACACTAATCATCTGATTCACCAGTCAAAAATTTATTATTCAAAGTTGTCATATCAGTCAAACCGGTACTAGATCTGTTCAAGTTTTCTCCGGTTTAGGTTTTCATCACCCTCTTTGTACATTTTTTCTTATATCCAAATCATGTTAGTCTTTGGTTTACTAATTTTGGTCTTTATTCCATAGTGTCCAAACTCACGGGTCCCAAGATTTTAATAAATATCACGGTATTTATAATTAATGAGTTTTATTGTTTCAAAGAATAGTATAATTTTTTTTTTGGAAAAGGTCGAATTGATAGTTTATTGTTTGTCATTATTAAGAGAGTCTTTATTAAAGTGTCAAAAATTGTGTCTTTGCATTATTTTTAATTAGAAATGTAGATATGAGAAACACTATAAAAGGTCTTAAAAATTGAGTCAAAGTTTGGTTATCAATATATTTGAGTTTATCATTAAGTAAATTCAATTTGTATTATAGTGTCCTTGTCAAAAATCGTCAAATTTCTAAGTTATTGTTAAAAGTTGTAAAAAAAAAAAAAAAAAAATCACCTCACTGTTCAATAATTGGATGCATTTTCGTTTGTGCAGACGCGTCCAAATTGTGGAGGTTATTTATTGAGCTTCATAATCACATCCGACCGAGTTAGCATCCTATCACTTTGGAGGATAAATTCTTAGGAGGTTGAAGGTTGATCAATGACCTCTCATCGGTCTCAATGATGGCGCCACATTTTTCTATGGTGGCACTTTTGTGGTGTGATTATTTGCTTTCGCTTTTACAGTGTATTTTCAGTGTTCTGTTTTGTGTGGTTCGGAAAAGAGATGTGTTGGAGTGTATATGACTATCGGTGATCTTCGAATGATGTGATCATCCGACTATCGTACTTCATTGGAAGATGGTCCACTTGTGAATACGTTCACTTGCAATGGTGACCATGTACAGTAAGATCCGTTCAGTAGTATGTACTTCGATACAATTTGCTTCTCAGTGTTCGCGTGTGGAAATTTCACATTATGGGGGGGAACATGACACCAATGTTCCATTTCCATTTTGAGCCTAAAATGACTAAAGTAAATGACAGCTTCTAGTGGCAGTGGTAGTTGTCTATGTTGTTGGAGATCGAGTGACAACGATCAACAAAAGTGGTTGCAATTAAAAACATTGTGATTTTTATAAGAAGTAATGTGAAATATCTTTCTAATATGTGTTCTATTGTTCATTTTTATAATAAGTGGGTTATGATTCCTAAATAATTCCCTGATATACTAGAATAGTGGCGAACAAAAGCACCAAATTCAGTTCATGGATCTTGAAAGGGTTTGTGGGAGATTCCAGAAACTACACGAGGTGGGCAATTGATGGAGCCTGCTCACGTCAAGTTTTGTGCTAAACCCGTTTAAACCCATGGAAGGAGAGATCATTTCTTTTGATCAAGATCATGAGTCATATAATAAGATATGTTTCACAGGGGTGATGATACTACAATTGAGTGTGTGGATGTTTTCACCATGTTCGCACTAAGGGCGGAATGTTAAGAATTATTTGTTTAGCACTCACATTAGAAAGTAGTTGTGGGATATATTATGTAAGTTGTTTGTTTATTAAAACACCTCACAGGAATAGTAGAGTAGTTTCCTATTTTATAGGAAACTCTCTTACTATATATTTGTATGTAGTTCATTGAATAATTAACAAAAACAATTATTTTGTGTTAGACTATTCCCACACTTTCACATGTAAATTTTTCTCGTTCATACAACAAATTTTGTGTTCTTTTTCCTTTATCTACACCTTTCTCCTTAGTGCTTGTTATCCAAAAAAGCACTCCCTTTGTTATTTTGGATGACTCATCAAGTTCAAAACTAAGGTGGCTTCTTTCTTGACATCAAGGTCCAAAAATGGCTAAGTATAAAAGTTGCGGTGTAATTGTGGAAAAGTCGGTGTTCCACATATTCTTAGAGTTCACGAAATGAAGTGCTAACAATTAAATCCTTCTTTGGGTGATAAGATTATTCTACCACCGGTGTGAAGAAAGTTTTGAGGGTCGTGGAAGTATTTTCATTTACAAAAGAATTGAAATTTTACTAAGTTTCGATCCGTGAGCCAAAGTTGTGGACATGAGAAAATATGTGGCAAAGGAAAAAATGTTACCATTTTGCATAATTCACATTCTGTGGAAAAAGGATTGTTAAGTCTCGTATATATAGAGGGCAATGTATTTTCATAGAATTTATCAACTTTGTATAAGGGAATATTTATTTGATGGAGGTTTTGATGCATGGAAAATGTCGCCAAACTACAAAACAGAGGGAGCCAACTAAAAATTGGTTAATTATGGAAACCATGAAATGTTATCTCGGTGTTCCATGGGTTTTCCAAATATAGTATTATACGGGTTTCTAAGTTTGTGGAACAAAGAAAGAGAAAACTTCACAGATTTTATGCGAGCAAGAGGTTCATGGTATGGGAGAAGCTGAAATAGTTAAGTGCGAATTCAAAATCTGGAAGATGAGGAAAATTTTCGAAAGCTAAAGTGTGGTCGCAGGAGTCACTATAGTATCATGTGGGTTGGTGATATTCAATATGCCATGGGACAAGGAGGATATAGTTTTTGGGTCATATATTTCGATTGAGAGCTCCATATTGCATGGGAATTATTGTGTTTTTTTCATCTCTCCAAGGTACATTTTTCCATGAAGAAATGGAAAGAAATACGTTGTTTTTAGGAGAACCATGAAAACACGGGATTGTAGGGGAAAAATGTAGTTTTCTCATCTCATGCACCCAACCACCTCACCTACCTAATTTAAATGTCTAAATGACACCCATAATCTTTCCCACAAATTATGATGGTGTGTTATAGAGGAAAACAATGATTGTTTGGGAAATTAATGGCGATAAGATTTATGGGTAATAGATTTGTCTTCACTCATTACAAGTTCAAATCCAAATTTCCCTCCTCTTTCTCTCTTCAATTTTCATATTCTATAAATTTGAAGGCTCTTCCTTAGATCCACACCTTTTCTTACCTTTAGACCTCTGCAACTTCATATTTTACAGGATATTTCTGTAGACACAAAATCATGCACTTTGGGTAACTATTTAGTCTTGATTTCATACTACTATTTGTATTGTTCCTAATTAAGAAAAGTATTAATCAACTCATGTATTTGGCCATCATTATTTACTTTATGTAGCCTCTTTTGGTCGTGCACCCTTACTTGCTTGGTCTTCCTTTTTATACCTTGGCATTTATCATCCTGGACATCGGTGCCCCATTCTAGGTGGATCGTCATCTCGCACAATTTTTTGAGGCTCTATGCGATGCTTCTCCATTTTTTTCATCCAGTCAAGCACTTTGGCATAGTCCATATTCCATCTGCGAACCAACTAAGGCTCTTCATACCCTTTTTACACTTAGATTTTCATATATTTTGGCTTAGTTTGTTTGGGTTAATTTTTGTATGTAATTGATTAGTCATTTACTGCTATAATAGCAATCAAATTAGGCATATATTTCCATATTTAGCTTAATCATTTTGGTGAACCCAATCTTTGAATACACTTTTCTCTCTATGGTTTTTTCTTCTTATGACCATCACCCATAGTGGTCAATTTAGGTCTTTTAATTATCTCGAACTCCCTCCATTTTCCCATGAGCTTTCCAACTCAATGGTTGATATCTTTACCTTAATGGCCGCACCTAAAAATCCCTTTGCTAACTCTTGCAATGTTCCCCTTAGTGAAATAGAAGCATCTAATAGTGAAAAATCATACAATGAGGATACCAATGTCGATCAAGAACAATTAAACACACTCACTAATTTTTGACAAGCTTTGTGCAATAATCCCACTCATCTTCCACATATTTTACATGCTTCAATTATTGCTAAAAATAATAATGATGATGTCTTAGCACCTCTTGTTGCTAACTCCTTGATCCTATGTCCTCCACTCAACCTCTTATTCCATCTTCTATTCCTATCACCACCTCTCCCATCATCAAGCCTAATACCCCTAATGCAAAACTTGGCTCCTCTTCAAATACTCATGATTTAACTTCTTTATATCAAGATATGCAAACCCAAATTCACCAACTACATCTTGCTACTTCTCGTGTATCTCCATCTCTTGATTTGACTTCACTTCTTCATACTCCTTTTACACCCACCATTTCCACTTATCCGCTACAACCCAACCGCATTCCCCTAAGTTACCCATCTTTGAAGGCTATGGTGTTGGGCCCCTAAAATATTGGCTAAGTACAAGAAGGTGCATGGGTGCACAAGGCCTATTTGAAGAAGGGCATGTAAGGAGAAAGTGCACAGGATAGGGTTTTAGGAGGGTTTAGTAGAACTAGTGGCGTGCGTGCAAGGCAAAGAAAAGGTTTTGGGACTTAGCCATATTTGGAATATTAGGCAAAACATAAGAAAAGCATGACCCGAATGCACATGCGAAGTGGATAAGGTGCTAGCCTAGAAACTTGGAGCCCATGAAAGGAATATACCTTGTGATAGAAGATTCCAAAAGGTCATCATGGTGAAGGATGGAGAGCTCATGTCTAAAGGAGCATGCTCCCATGGAGGACCACTTGGACACTTGGCAATTTATCTACAACTTCAAAAAGGCATAGCGGTGCTTGTTGAGGCTATATATATGAGCACCCGGTAAAAGAAAAAGATATACATATGGAGATACCGAGAGTTGAAGAGATGTGAAGCCATGTAGAAATACTATGAGAGTTCTATGGGATTGGGCTTAGAAGATCTATAGGAGTAAGTTGTATAAAGGGGATGGGTCTGAATATTTTTATTTGTACTATGAAGGGCTTAAGTCCAATTTTGATGCATGACATTGGTCTACACTATTATATGGATCTGTGATTGCCTCAATAAATGTAATGTGGTTATCAAACATACTTAATATGAATATATGTGTGGTTCCAGTTTTTACTTTTATCTGTATGGATCGGTTATATATGTGTGTGTGTGTGTGTGTGTGTATGTATGTATATGTATATATATTACATATGAGTGGGTGTAAACCCCTATGCATTTCCCTTCTATTATGATTCACATCTATATTCTGTAATGCTTTGCTTATCTGAATGAATACATTGGTCTAGAATCCTGTTCTGAGCTCTAAGATGAATGTATGGTTCATTTCCATTCTCTTCACTTAAGTCTCTGTCATAAATAATGCATTCTCACACAACTCACATAAAGGAGGGTCTCAAAGCACCCACGCATTCCTCGGGTGAGCGCCTAGCACCAGCTAGGTGATAGGTGCACGCATGGGATTTCTTTATTCTTTAACAGCACAAAAACGAATACATCTTGGTTCCATTTATGGAACCCTATTTTCAAGTTGTTATGAGAAATGACATACATATTTGTCTTTGTGATGTGTAATGATAAAGTGCCTAGCTTTAGAAAGTGTTAAAACGTGGTTCAAGGGCACGGAGGATAAATTTTCTCAAGGATTCAAAGATCGGACCTAAGTTCAATGCACGTAGATGGGTAGAAGAGAACCTATACCATGAGCTATATGAGACATTCTTTTGCTACTTCCTAGTAGAACTATATGAATGGATTTTAGCATACGCATCTAGATCAAGCTAGTACTATAGATCACGCGTGTGGACCCAAGATGACTATCAGAGGCTACAAGATGCATCTATGACTTGGATGCATGCTATTGATCATTGTGGAAGGGAGTGTTGGCAGTTACACTTTAGAATACGCCATTTTGACGTATTCTTGTCCTAGAAGTTGCTGAGTTTGAGTTTCTAAGGGAGCCTAGAGGGTCATTTTTGAGTGTTATTCCTCTGGCTATGAAGATCTTGGTTGTTACTTTGAGTTTAGAAGCATTCCCCATGGTGGCTGATCTACTCGAGTGTTAGGAGAGGAAGATATGGTGGAAGAATATGGAGGACATTACAGATGAAAAGGAAAGGCAAGAGAGATGACTCAAGTATAGAAAATCTCGTGAGAGGGAGATGACTAGAAAACGTGAGGTTGCAAGTGTGATGGATATATGGAGGTAGACATTGTGAGAGGGTGTTGAAGTTCATGCAGAGGATGTGGATCCTGAGCAATTTGTGCTACCCCATCTTGGAAAGTGCGGGAGAGAGGCCCCTTCAGCTTCTGATGAGAGTTCATCACATGGAGAAAGAAGAGTCATCAGCGCGCATCTAAACCCACTTAACGACTAACCCTTGGCATTTGGTTTTCCAAATTAAGGGAGAAGTATTGATAACCCTATTGCTATTAATGGGAGTGACCGATCAGTGCCCAGGAGATATAATTTTTCATTTGGAACATCCATGGCTACACATACCATTCCGGTGTTTGGAGGAATTTTTGGGCAAAGTGCAAGTACACAAGGTTTGGGCAACACGTCTGGGAGTGACGCGAGATACACTTCTAGAAGTGGAGAAATCTCATAGACCATTGGCACATAGTTCAGTGGAACATTGGGGACACTAGGCGTGACCACTTCAAACCCATTTCCAGTTTTAGGCCCATTTCCGATTCTACAGAGGATACGGGGTTGGGCCGGTAGATCTGGGAGGCATAGGACCTAGTGGATCTAGTGGATCTGGTGGAGGAGAAACACTAGAGGGAACCAAGGATTTGGATCAGGAGGACAAGGGCCTTAGCCACCTCCTCGGTGTTCTTTGAGATGTCTTTACACTTTCTAGATTACCAAGGTATAGAGGATGCTTTCAGAACACATGCACAAGTGTGAATTACTATGGCGCATGAAGGGGATCACTACCCCAGAGTAGAAGGAAAGTCAGTTTGTAATAACGTTGCAAGGGCATGCACATAGCTGGTATAGGAAGTATGACCCCTATCAAATGGTGATAGACTACATCGCATTGAATAATGCCTTCCTAGTAGATTTCCATATACCGGAGTTCGAGTAGAAGAGCATCAAAGCACGTTGAAAGAGATCTATTAGGGAATGGAAGAGAGTGTGCGGGAATATGATGCATGGTTTAAAACTCTCTGTCAAAATTATCATATGACATTCACCCTTCACAACATGCTCAATGGTTTGTTGGAGGGTTTATCACTCCATTTAGGAGGGCATTGTCACATAAAACATTCACTAACCCATGTGAGGCTCTAGAGGCTGCCTTATGTGTTGAAGCAGTTGGGAGCATTGATACTGGTGTGAGCCCCTTTCTAGAGGCTCAAATCACTGCAATGGCCAAGCAGTTAGAGAAGTTGTCTACAAACTCTACACATGAGACTCATAGTGGTCTTTGGTGTGTGGATTGTGAAGTAGAGGGGCATGCCAAGGATAGTTGCCCCTAGAAGTCAGTACGCACCATAGCAATAGATTGTGAAATTTGTCATGGGACCATGACATGAGTAGATGTCCCTTGTTGCAGCATGCAATCTGGAAGAATGTGTCTTGCTACTGTAAGATCTATACCTTTATGACCCATGATACTAAGGATTATAGGTTTATTGACCAAATCCATGAGGCCATTGATCATGGTGTGGGTAAGACTAGCATTGCTAGTAGTTCCAAGGAAGTTGATATCCATTATGAAGGACATGTAGATGGAGGGGTGCGTGGGAGAGGTTTTTTGGAAGATCTCGTGGTCGCAGTAACCACGGAGAGGAGGGATAAGTGAGGTCCCATGAGGAACCTTCTATAATTGTGGATCTACATAACATTACAGGCGCGAGTGTCCATATTTATTGCAATACTCATGGTGTGGGAAGAAGCATAAGTATGAGGAGTTCCTTGAGTTATTTGAGCACATGAGCCAATAGCACTAGAAGGAAAAGGGCACTAGGATGGTGAGTATAAAGAAGGATGACACACAATGGATGCCTAGAGTGGCACATGAGTCAGGGTTAGAACTTGTTTTGGTGACAACACGAGCAGAGGCTACGCATGCCAAGGAGGTACCAAGGCAAAGGACTCTAGTCTCAAGAGAAGAAGTGGTGCACGGGAAGTATCTAGACCCTTCCCACCAAAAGAAAGTATATCAAGAGACAATGGATGTAATTCAAAGTTTGCAGGGAGAAATCCAATGTCTAAAGGAGTAGTCTAGGCAGAGGAAGCAAAGAAGGAATGATGATGCTCCGTAGAAGGACCAGGTGAGGTCAATGAAGTATGCAAAATGTTAAGGCAAGAGAATATTATTCCCTTGCTAGGAGAATGGCTATGGGAGAATATTCCATGCATCGGAGCGGAGCGCGAAGGAAGGTGTTGCATGCAAACCTCCCTCCCCATAGCCTTAACTATGATAAAGAGATCGTACTAAATGCATTTGTGGAAGATTGGTTTCTAAGTAACATATTGATTGACATGGGAGTAGAAGTCAATGTTCTTACATTGGATGTCTAGCATCAAATGGGAAGGCCCGTATTACAGCCATCTTTGAATGTGTTGTATATGGCAAACAAAACTAAGGAAATTCCCATTAGAGTATTGAAGGATGCAGTGATCACCATTCAAGGGGCAATTTTACTAGAGAATTCGAAGTCTTGACACTCGCCGAGGCAGATAATTTTCCAACATTTTTGGGTGCCCATGGTGCTATAAGAACAACACGGACCTAAGGTTCAACAAAGGATATATCATTTTTGAGAACAAGGATGAACGGGTCATCATCCTTTTGATGGAGGGGAATTCAAAGACCCTACACCAAACCTTTGGGAGAAGATGTCCTTGATAGAATTTATGTGGGCTCCATCGAGAGACCCGAGAGATAATTCACCTTGCTGCAGAGTTATCCAATTTGAGGGTGCTCAGTTTATGAGTGATACAACAAGCATGACATGTGACAATTGGGTGCATGGGACCTATGATTTAATTGGGTGACAGTTGAGGGGGTCTGTAACAAGAGTGACCAAGGTGCGCTCACTCAAGTACATAGGAGGAAAGAAGTTACCAAGTTACTCTGGAGGGGCATACCCTAAAATTTTCTTATGAGACATGGAATATCGGTGGGAAAATGAGGACGAGAGAATGGGAATTCTCGCTTATAACCTACTCGGACTGCAAAGCACGCTAGTGGGCTACACATTGAGAGAACTTCCTGTGTAGTGGTATGAGGTAGGAATCATTTTTTTGTAAGGTTTTCCAGAACAACGTGCCCACGGTCATACAAAACTACCATGGTAAAGAGACTACTTCATTTAATATACAAGCGTGTGAGAAGGCACGGATAGGAGGCGCAGAGGCCTTGCCACCATCATTATGGGTGCATAAGTTGTATTTCACACTACAAGGTTGTGATCTCTCATGGTATATCCATTCGAAACATGCCACAAAATGGGAAATTGGTAGGAGTGACTCCGATCTCATCCAAGCTTTTGAATATCGGAGCACAAATCCATCAATGGATAAGGAAATGCAATTGATCAAGCGCCTTACGATGGGGGATAGTGCCAAGGCAGAATTCATGCTAATAGAGTTGCTAGGTGAGCCCAGTTTAGAGGCACGCTTCAAGAGGATGAATATGAGGAGATAAAACTTGAGTGCACGTGCATAGAAAAGGAAATGGGTAAGATGGTTTATGTTATAGATGGTAAGGAGATGGAAAGTCTAGATGTTAACCACTCTGTAGGTATGCATGATGTTATAGATAGCTCTTATGAAAGAACACATGCTTACCATAAGCTCCTAAAAATGAAGAAGGTTAACATTGGGTCGAAGGAACCCAAGGAAGCTATCATTGGAGATTCTTGGTCAAAGAAGGAGGTCTCAAAGATCATTGATCTATTACGTAAGTTCCAAGATTTGTTCCCACACGGGTATCATGAACTTAAAGGAATCCACCACTCCTTAGGGGAGATGAGGATAAAGTTGAAGGAAGGTGCATGCCCAATCTGAAAGAGTCCATATCAGATGAATCCTAATTTACACGTACGGGTCAAGGAGGAGATAGACAAAATGATAGCATCATGAATCATTGAGGTTGTTAAAGAGTTAGAATGGATAAGCCCAATGGTCATCAACATCAAAAAGGATAGAAGGATCAGGATCTATGTTGACTACAAAGACCTAAATGTAGTATGTGTCATTGATCCCTTCCCAACCCCGTTCTTGGAGAAGTCTTAGGAGTGGCCGGGCACGAAGTCTACTCTTTCACGGATGGGTTCTCAGGGTACCACCAGGTGAGGATTGCAAAGGAAGACCAAAGAAAGATAACTTTTGCCACTGAATGGGGAATTTTTTCCTATATGGTCATGCCTTTTGGGTTAAATAATGTGCTGTTGTGTTCTCACGCATTGTAGTACAATCCTTTCAAGACTTCATCCATAAATTTCTTTAGGTCTATTTGGATGATTGGACTATGTATGGTCTAGTCAAAGACCATTGTGATAACTTAAGACTAATGTTTGAAAGGTGTCGGCAGTTGAGGATATCCCTCAACATCAAGAAGTGTGTCTTTTCTACCCCATTTGGAACCTTATTGGGGCATATCATATGCAAGGAAGGCTTACTAGTAGATCCCACCAAGGTTGTAGTCATTGTGGGTTTGGGGGATCCTACTATCCAAAGTGCCTCGCGGATTCCTTGGGCATACGTGTTACTATAAGCAGTTCATCAAAGAATATACCAAGATCGTCGTGTCCTTAGAGGAATTTCTTAGACACATGAGTGAATTTCATTAGGGAGAGGCATAGCAGAGGGCATTCAACACTTTGAAGGATAGGCTTGTCACACAGTGAACATTCTCCATTTTCCCGTTTGGGATAAGCCTTTCCATGATCATGTGGATGCCTCTGGTATAGTCATCGAGCAAGTACTTGCATAACTTGGTGAAGGTGTTATTGACCATCCCTTGTGTTTTACAAGCAGAAAGTTAACATTAGTAGAACAAAATTACACCACTACTGAGCGTGAAGCACTATCCATGATCTACACATTGCACAAGTTCAGGCAATATCTATTAGCAATACCATTTTTATCCTACACAAACCACATGACATTAACATACTTGGTAAACAAGGCCATTCTGCAAGGGTGGATATGTCGATGGGTCCTGCTTATTTCAAGAATTTGATTTCACGGTGGTTGTCAAGCCGGAAAGAGTAATTCTTGACCCGATCACTTATCTAGAATTGACTCAGGAGAGGATGCACAAAGCATTGAGGATACCATGTCAGATGTGTAATTTTTTTAGGTTATGGCGCACGCCCTCAGACTTAGAGGATATTGCGGTGTTTCTCAAAATGGGTGTGGCGCCAGAAGGGATGAAAGCATTAGAAAGGAAGCAATTAGCCATACGCATCGCACCCTACATGCTGGTTAGTGGTGATTTGTACAAGCTAGGATGTGATGAAGTGTTGCACAGTGTGTGCTAGAACATGAGTGTCTGGCTATTATGGAGGAGGCACATGGAGGAAGTGCAGGTGGACATTATGCAGGGGATGCCACTGTGTGCAAGATATTGCAAGTTAGGTTATGGTGGGAGACCCTATATCAAGATTGTAAAGATTATTGTAAGGCATGTGATCATTGTCAACACCTTGGTAAACTAGGGTAGAGGGATGAAATGCCTTTGTGCCCTATTCCAAGTACATGGCCATTTGAAAAGTGGGCCATAGATTTGGTAGGCCCTATTTTACCAGCCACACGTAGGATGAGATCACACTATGTAATCACTTGCATGGATTATTTGACAAGATGAGCAGACGGCACCTACCAAGGATTGTGCAGCCATTTCACACATTCAGGTTTTCTATCAAAAATATTATTACAAGGTATGGATTCCCATTGAGATTAACTAGCAATAGGGGTACGCATTTCCTCAATGATATCGTCAGGATTCTGTTAGTAGAGTTCATGGTGGCTCATCATAATACTACCCCTTACCATCCACAAGCAAATGAGACTACCGAGGCATTTAATAAAATACTAAGTCATACCCTGACCAAAATTTGTGACGTTGGTAGACAAGATTGGGATGAAAAAGTATTAGCAGTTCTATGGTCATATAGGACAACCTATAAGATGTTGAATAAATCCAAACCATTTCAATTTTTGTTTGGCGTGGAGGCTATCCTACCAGTTGAATTAATGTTACCTTCTCTACATATAGCACGTGCAGAGGATTGGCCGATGAACAAGTGCTGGAGGAAAGGATTGAAAAATTGATGAAATTGGATGAGAGACGATCATTGGCCAGGTGGAGTCAAAAGGATGAAAAGGATAAACAAAAGGCATGGCATGATTGCCACATCAAAAACAAACAATTTGAGGTTGGGAAGATGGTATTGTTATATGATTCCAAGTTTCTGCGCCATCCTAGAAAGTTGAAAGTCCATTGGTTGGGGCCCTATATCATCTCGGACATCCTTGATTCAAGCGCATTCTAGTTGAGAGTGTTGGATGGGATGAGATTTCCAGGCCATTTCAATGGGAGTAGGTTGAAGCCCTACTATAAATAAGTCTTCTTGGTGTTTTTAATAAGGTAGTATTGCCAGTTAGTTTAGAATTTCCCTTTATGCAATTTCCTTCTTGTGTTTCCCTTTCTCATCATTTTTTCATTGTTTGTTTTACACCTTGCACACCAGTAACCACATTACTTTTTGAAGGTTGTGCATGCGCAGAGGACCACGTATCAGTTTTAGTGTGGGATGGAGTGATGCAAAGTATAGGCATGTAATACAAGTTGAATTGGCGGAGAATTGCGGTAAATGGCCCAATTGATGGATACAAAGTGCAAAAGGATGAAGGAAGTGCATGGAAGAATAGGTGGAAAATAATGGTTGGTGTCAGGATAAGACTTCAGAGAAACCATGTACGAGAGGAGGAAGAAGCAAAAGAACAACACGAGGTAGGCGGCAGAAAAATCGTGGATAGAAGAAGTGCCTTTTTTGCTGTTTACACATGTGTAAGAATCTTTTTTTAGGATGGATTGTTTGTGTGCCATAGGGTTGTAGAATATTTCATGCAATATTAGGATCGTAAGTGAAGGCACATAAGGCCGGCTTGGTTGAAAAAGTTGAATTTAGTGTTAAGTACGGTGGTAGATAAAAGAGCATTTAATGCTTTGGGAAAGAAGTAAAAGCTATAAATAAGAAGTCGGGAACTTCATTATTTTACCTTACGTTTACAAAGTGGAAGGAGCTCTCATGAACTAGGGCATCCAAAAGTGATATGTGTGAAAAAAAAATTAAGAAATTCGAGAGGACGTGACTAGAGTATATCCACAAACCAATAGGAAAGGAGTACACGAGCATGGAGGAAGTTGTAGAGAAGCGTCGTCTTGTGGAAGAATTGTTCCGTGAGGGTTTGATGGCTAGGGCACTTTGTGTTAGGAGGTTTTCTTCGCAAGATTTATTCTTAGGGTTGGATAAAGTGGTAGAGTGGAGCTGGGAGAAGATGTTTGAAGTGTAACCTAACCAGAAGAATGGCACCAAAGAAATTAACCACCTTACCTAAAAATAAAAAGGGTAAGCGAAAGGGGAAGAAAATGACTTTCGTCACAAGCACAAATGAAGAGTGGTACGTAAAGATGTAATACCTAGATGGGGTATTGCTAGGAAAAGAATGGGAGTCTCATTTGCAAAAAATGACTGTGAGCGACTATAATTATCACACCAACATGACAAAGAAAGAAATGGCTTTGGAGTTAGTTTTCCCAACAAATAAGAGGACACCAGAGGGCATGCCCATATACAGTGATGAAGTAAAAGTTAAATTGGAGAAGGCATGGTTACTACAACTTTACGAATTACCCTACTTTGGAAAACCTAAGTGCCTCTATCAGTGGTTGATGGTGCGCATTCACGAAGACCATTTTTATTTCACGGGCGCAAGATGCGCATAACTCCCCAGTTGATTTCCAAGTTCACAAGCCTTATCTGTGAGGGGGATAACATTGATGATGACCTAAGTGATAAGGAGGCCATTAAGGAAATAGTAGCCATGTATGACTACAAGAAAGGATTGTGATACTTTGACATCACAGAGATTCCAGACCACTCCCGTGATTAGGATGGTTTCGCACTTGGTAACCAAGCTCAATGATCAAGAAATATGGACTCAAGTGAATAAGGCATGGTTGAATGTATGCTTGGAAAATATCTGAGGGGACCATCTACAAATTTTCCACTTTCATCGTGGATGAAATCATTAGTAACACGCAAGAAGGAGAGAAGATACTATTTAGAAATGTCCTCCTCACAATTTTTTTTTAGAGATCGGAGTGCCCAATGGGCCGGAAATGTTTGTTTGGGAGTACCCAGAAGAGGATCCCTCACCCGCGAAGAGGTTCACAAAATATACTTGTGAGACCATGATAGCCACTCACAAGGCACGCTTAGAGAAGTGGTACAAGCGCATGAGGGACAAATTTGCGGCAAAGTGAAGGATTCCGAGAAGTTACCCGCGTTCATAAAAGGAGAGGCAGAATTCATAGTGTATCAACACTTCTGCATTGGAAGATTTAGGTTGAAAAATGAAACAATGACCCCCTAGTGCAAGCTTCCCTTTTCCTTCACCGTGTAATATTTCCAAGTGGGAGTGAACATTTTCAAAGAGGCCAAGAGAATAAGGTTCAACCTTAGTGAGGTGGATCAAGACCACAGAGAGCTATGCAAGAAGTTAGTCTACCCCAAGAAGTGTGCATACGTAGAGAGAAATGTCTCCCACGAGATACAGATGATGAATCCTATGACATTTCCAATCACTAGAAGGGCCGCAACAAGGATATACCTTTACATAAGGAAAAAATTTGAAAAGAGCACATACTTGGAAAATGATGTATCCATACTTGAAGACCCCACAGAAAGGAAGAAGTATGCGCCAAAGAAGAGGGAAAGAGAAGAGGTGCAGAAAGCACAAGTGTTCAAACTACACAAGTGGTAAGCGCGCTAGAGACAATTGCTAAGCCTAGTACTTATGTGTGGAGAAAGAAGTCCCAGTGAAATAAAAGACACCGGAAGAAGAAGAATTGGAGCATGAAGAACCCATCACTCAGGAGAAGTCACCAGAGGAGGAGGAAGAGGAAGCATAATCTCCTGTCAAGAAGAAGTAGAAGGTAATAGAGGAGGATGACTCAAAGGGTACAAAGAGCTTGGAGGCCTATAGAGGAAAAGAGATGATGATAATGATGATGATGATGAATTTGAGGGAGGTCAAGGCCCTCCCGTATTTTAAGTACATGACTCAGAGGAGGAAGAAAAGGAAGAATAAAATGAGTACATATTTTTCGGGAGGGAGAATGAAAAGGAAAAGGAGGATGCTTAGGAAAAAGGGGTAAGCAAATATTCTACAAAAGAACTGTTAGTATGAAATCACAAAGCACCCCCAAATGAGTTATGGATATGTTTTTCTAAGGTAGGGTCATTTGGTGTGATTTACATAACATGGGATCATTCCCGAAGCTGTGGGACTTGAAAATGGGAATGATCCTCTAGAGAAGGTTGGTTCCTCTTCCTAATCCTAGCACTAAACTACTTCTAAAGAAGGAAATGCAAATATCTACTCCTAATCTAACAATTCCAAGGGACCAAGGAGAGAGAGAGCATGAAAATAAAGAAATCCTACACTACGAGAGGTGATAGCATCGAGAAAAGAGAACCGCTGATCACAAACTCAACTACTCGAAATGGAGAGGATGGACGGATGCATCACGGACCAAGGATAAATTTCACACAAGTACACCATTAATGGGCAAGAGACAAGAAAATTCCATTACAAAGCCAAGGGAGGAGGCTTAAAATCCACATTTGACCCTAGAGAAGAAAGAGAGAGGGGGGGAAGAAGAATGAACAACCCTTTACAATGAATCCTACCCCTGTATTTATAGATTTGATTAGAGAGAAGAAAGAGAGAGGGAAGTGGGAGAAGTGGGTTGAAACTCAACCACTGCTGTTAATGCTTCTGATAAAATATGCCTCAAATTTGTCTTTACTGCATGATTCCTTAATTCGGTGCCTTAAAAGAAGAGGAAACAGCGGAAACAGATCGAATCTGATCTAGTTGTTGAGACAGATGGATCCTGAATTGAAGTCCCAAAGATGTTTCCTCCATTTCCTTCACCTAACCTCCCCAAAAATAAAGTCTCAGACCTTCATGTGCGGGTGAGGTTGAGATATTTCCAATGGTGTTAGATTTGTAATATTTTGAGCCCTGAGTCAAAAGATATGCCCCTTCGAAGTTTGTATCGGGTCCGTACGAATGGACGGGAAATTTTTTTGAAAAATGGGCCCCCCTTTTAGTTTGGGACACGTGGCAACCGAGATTAGAACAAAAAATTGGTCTTGCGGGTTCACAATTTATCTTTTTCCCTTTAAACGAAAGGAAAATTTTCACTTTCCACCGACTCCTGCCTTGGCTTTGACTCGATTCTAACACTAACTTTTTCCCACGGAGTTGCGGGCCATTTTGTAACTTTTACCCTTTTGTGATAACAAGGGGCAAAGAATCAACTTTTCCCTCGAATCCCCACTTTCCTCTGGGACAAGCGTTAGTCTAGAGCTTTTTTGGTCTTCCCCTTTTTCTCGGTTCCTCTGTGGCACTGCCCCTTCTTCTTTGACCCTGCAATTCCATGTTGAGTCCTCCCTCGACCCTTTAAATAGATTTAAGATATGGAAATGTTCAAAAGAACCGTTTCTTCTATTTCTTCTTGTGCAGGGTTGAATTTGACTTTCTCGAGCCTCTGTTTTCACTTTTCCTAGTTCTGGAACTTGAGCTCATGGGTCTGAGTCATTTCCTTCATAATTTCCTTATGTGCAGGAGTTTTCTTGACCAAATTTTCTGGGGGTGAATTTGGGATAATAATTGGCGACTCACCGGGACATCTTCTGCTAGATGAAGAAACCAAAGGCCTAGGAGCATCCATTGGGCATGGAGTCTTCCTGATAAACATGAAACTGATCTAAAATTTTCAAGATCTAACCTCTGAGCCTCTTGGAAACCCACTGAACTTTGAAGTTGAACTTCACCAATAGCCAACTAAAATGGAATCTGCAAGAGCAAAACAACAACACCAAAACTATGTACAAACTGAAAATCATACATACCCCAAGTGGGATATGTTAAGTGTGCAAAAGCACTTCTTCTACTAAAAAAACCTACCTACTCTACTCTAACCAAGAGCAAAGGGAACTCAAACAAAACATGCAACTGGCGGGGAGAAAACTAACTACAAGATAATCTTCCACCAAAATCACCAAAGTATCGGTTGGAGACAAATCAAATACCTCTTTTAGTTTCTCTGCATTTGGATTGAAGAGGTATGGCATCTGATCCTTGGTGCTTTGCATATCATCCTCATTCCACTGAAATGGACATGACTGGTTGTGGTTACTCCTTTGGCTCCAATGAAGACAAGCACCTGATTGGGCACGGTATGATCCTTCGAATGTTCCATTTGTTCCGAGTTTCAACTCAAAGAATGGAGTTTTCTTGTGGACCTTCTTGTATGAATGGCATGGGAGAAATGGTGACATCCTCTTGCTTTTTCTTTCCTCCTCTTTTGAAGAACATGGAATATCAAGATCTTCCAACCTTGGTTCTAGAGGGCCATTATGGAGTGGAGGATTTTGCACTTGAATATTCTCCTTTATGGCAGCAGGTTCATATGCGTGGAAGATGGATGGAGGAGAAAATGATGTAATCTCCATGGGCTCCTCTTCATCAAAGTAATCCCTCAAGTCTGACAGCAGCTTTGCCTCCTTGTTGTCTTTCTACAAGTGCTCTACCTCCTTCATGGTGTCCTCTTGATCTGTAAATTTCTCACCATGGTTTCTCTCTTACTCAAACATGAAGTTTGAGAGATCAAACAATTCCTCAACATCAGAGATTGAAGGGGATGAAGTGGGAGGAAGAACTAAAGGTTCCCCTATAGCTTGCTCCACACTTAGAGCCTCTAGAACTGTATGGTCCTCTTCCATCATGGGTTCATCAATCAAATCAGGCCCTTGAAATGAAAACAAAAATCTTCAATGATGCCTTCTTCATTGAGTGGCCTCAACACTGATCTGATCTCTCCCAACTGCTCCTCTTCAATGGGGCTTGGGACTGATTGTTCCTCCTCTTGTTCTTTCTCTTCTTCTACTGCAAACTCAACCTCAACCACCACTGGTTCTTCAATCTTGACCTCCTCTATTGGCTTGACCATCAAGGGGATCTTTGTAAACCCAAATTTGGTAGCCCAACTCTTCGATTATGTCTGTCATTTCTTTTATATTGGGATCCTCTTCTTATTGTTCTCCTTGACTGGATTCTTGATTATCTTCCCAACATGGGCTTGGGAAAGCAAGAGGAGTGGTAGGTTGGGGTTCAACCATCTTTGCAATTGTTTGTGGTGGGAAGAGAGTGTCATCACCAATCCGGCACTATGATAATTCTTCACCGGAACTCCTCGTCTATGATTATTTACTAATGCACAGCCTTTAGTTTGGTGGATGTAATCTGGAAACAAAACAACAACTGAACACAAGAATACCATTGACTATGATAAGACAGAATGACGACAAATCTGAAATATCAAAATAAATTATAATATTAACATGAAACTGTTACAATCTCACCCATGAGATACTTCAACAAGACTATGGGAGAAACTTTACAATTACACCTCTTGATGGCTTCTTCAACACACCTTTAACTGATGGCTTCCTTCGCACACTTCCTACAATATTTCTCACTACTTCTTTCTATGCTAAATGAGGGGGGTGGCCTCTCTATTTATAGAACTTCCAGGCTTATCCATCCTATCTCTAAGATAGGATAAGAAATCCACTCTGACGAATCATATTCCATACCTTAACTCTTATCTGTACATGTAAGCTTATCTGTTAAGATAAGATAAACCTTATCATTTTACATGGGTTCCACATTTTTAGACTTTTTACAAATAAAATACACAAAATATTTATGACCTCACTCCTTGTCCTTATTACCAATATAATATTTCTAATTCCTAATCATGTAGACCCTACTTCTCTAATTACCCAAACTTTGACATTTTAACATTACCGGACCACTTACGACAAATATTTACTTTTACAACATTCCTATTGTACTTTGATCATTCACCGTACTCCACATTATTGGTGACACCATCTTGTGACGCCGTTATCTTCTATCGACGCTACTACTAATTATACTTAACAACATCCTATTCCTAATACATACATTAATGAAATAGAAATTATGGAGGAAAATTTTAGTGTCGACGGGAGGTGAAACTTCTTATTTGTTTGGAGGGGATGACTGTTTGGAAGGGAAAAGGACAAAAGAACTGAGATGAGGTGGAAGACTAGGAGATGGAGAAATGAAATCAAAACTTGGGGTAGCAAGTGAGGAGCTTGGAAATTAGAGCTTGGGTTGAGATGGTGCCGCTTGAGAAAGAGAAAAAGAAAAGCTATGAGATGTTGGACTTACCCATTGACAAGGTTGTCTTGATTCCAACTCATAAGCCCCGATCTCCTCAGTCCATTGTGCAAGTTGGGGTAGCATTTCAACCATGAAGTCAAGCTTCTCTTGAGGGCTATAATGTCTTGGAAAAGGGCCTTCCCATGGACAAGGTTCCCTGCAACCAATCTTGAATGCCTTCATTCATGTTATGCCCCTTGACTGAACCATGCCAGCCTCCATTTTTTGAATTTTCTCCAATAAATCAGCATTCTCCATTGAACCATTGTATGCACCCCCTTGTTCTTGATAAGCTCCATGGCCAAACTAACTTTGACTCTACTCATATGGGTAAGCATAATGGTCCTGGATCTGATCATAATGCTGATTTGGAGGAGTTGGGAAATGCATTGGAGGTGGATTGCATTGTTGTAAGTGTGAGTTCCATGAAGGGAATGAAGTCATGATTGCACAACCTCATGGAATGGGAGAAAATGAAAGAGATGGAAGAAGAAAATGGATTAAATGAGTGGAAATGGATGGAAAAGGTCTGTAACTTAGAGAATGGGTTTTTGACCAGATGGAGTCGCTAGATGTGTTTGAAAGTGCCTCCAAAGGCTGAAATCTTCACCAAGAGCACATCAAACCTGATGAAGTGAAGTGGTAAGGTGCTTCGAACTGTCCCACCGGGCATGCCAAAACTATTAGTGCAAAATCACAGCACCCCCAAATGAGTTATGGATATACTTTTCTAATGCAGGGTCATTTGGTGTGATTTACATAACATTGGATCATTCCCCAAGCTGTGGGACTTGAAAATGTGAATGATCCTCTAGAGAAGGTTGGTTCCTCTTCCTAATCCTAGTACTAAAATACTTCTAAGGAATGAAATGTGGATATCTACTCCTAATCTAACAATTCCAAGGGACCAAGGAGAGAGAGAGAGAGAGAGAGAGAGAGCATGAAAATAAAGAAATCCTACACTATAGAGGTGATAGCACCAAGAAAAGGGAACTGCTGATCACAAACCCAACTGCCTGAAATAGAGAGAGGTGAGCAATGGAGAGGATGGATAGATGCATCATAGACCAAGGATAAAGTTCACATAGAACACCATTTTAAACCCCTTAAACATAACTCCCAAAACCTACAATGGACATCAGAGATATGCACAGTATACCCTACAATGGTGAGAGGTGAGAAGAGACAACAAAATGAGAAAAGGATGGACAAAACACATCACGAAATAGATTTTATTACTCCAAGAGTTCACACAGTACACCATTAATAGGAAAGAGGCAAGAAAATGCCATTACAAAGCCAAGGGAGGAGACTTAAACTCCACATTCGACCCTAGAGAAGAAAGAGAGAGGGGGGCAGGGAAGAAGAATGAACAACCCTTTATAATGAATCATGCCCCTGTATTTATAGATTTGATCGGAGAGAAGAAAGAGAGAGGGAAGTGGGAGAAGTGGGTTGAAACTCAACCACTACTATTAATGCTTCTAATAAAATATGCCCCAAATTTGTCTTTACTACATGATTCCTTCATTCGGTGCCTTGAAAGAGAAGGAAGCGGCGAGAAGCAGATCGAATCTGATCTAGTTTTTGAGATAGATGGATCCTGCATTGAAGGCCTAAAGATGTTTACTCCATTTCCTTCACCTAATCTCCTCAAAAATAAAATCTCCAGACCTCCATGGCATGGGTGAGGCTGAGATCTTTCCAATGGTGTCAGATATGTAAAATTTTGAGCTCTGAGTCGAAAGATATGCACCTTCAAAGTTTGTATCAGGTCTGTATGAATGGACAGGGAAAATAGTTCAAAAATGGGCCCCCTTTTGGTTTGGGACACGTGGTAGCCGGATTAGAACAAAAATCGGTCTTGCAGGTCCACAATTTATCTTTTTCCCTTTGAACGAAAGGAAAATTTTCACTTTTCCCCCGACTCCCCACCTTGGCTTTGACTTGGGTTCTAACACTAACTTTTTCCCCTGATGGAGTTATGGGCCATTTTGTAACTTTTACCCTTTTGTGATAACAAGGGGAAAAGAATCAACTTTTCCCCCGACACCCCACTTTCCTCTGGGACAAGCGTCAGTCTGGCACTCATTTGGTCTTCCCTTTTTTCTCGGTTCCTCTGTGGCACTACCCCTTCTTCTCTGACCCTGTAATTCCATTATTGAGTCCTCCCTCAACCCTTTAAATAGATTTAAGATATGGAAATGTTCAAAAGAACCATTTCTTCTATTTCTTCTTGTGCAAGGTCGAATTTGACTTTCTCGGGCCTCTGTTTTCACTTTTCCTTGTTCTGGAACTTGAGCTTGTGGGTCTAAGTCATTTCCTTCATAATTTCCTTATGTGCAGGAGTTGTCTTGACCAAATTTTCCTGGGGTGAATTTGGGATAACAAGAACAAAGGAACCCAAGCCCTCACAAAGGAGCAGGTAGATGACGTCACAAAGAAAGAAGTGTCAAAAATCATCGAGGACACGGTAGATGAAGAGATGGAATGTAGCTTAGACATAGTGATGAAGGAAGAAGAGAAGGAGAATGTAGAGAAGGAATATGGCAGCATGGGAGGAGATCCGAGTTTGGCTATGAGCTTTCCTAAGGTCATGCGCATGGGGAGAAAGAGCACGGGAGCATTACAAGTTCGGATGATGGGCTACATTGATGATCCGAACAAGGTGTTTTGTGTGTTCTTTCAAAGCACCATACCAATGGAGAAAATCTTGGCTATGGCATCATTTGATGAGGAAGGTGCATACCCTTAAATGAGGAAAATAATTTCTTGGGCATTTGAGTCCCACATTGATGAACCAAAATTTGAAGTAAGCCAAGGGGACAATAATGAAGGTACCGGAGTCAAAAGGAGACAACCCCTTGGTAAATTCTCAACAACTATCAGATGAACAAATCTGCAATGCATTGAACAAGGTTTCGAGTTTAAGTAGAAGCTAGGCTCTTCGAGAGGAATGACAAGGTGAAGTTCCTAGAGGAATAACTGGAGAAGAAGGAAGAAGAGCTCAAGGAAAGAACCAAGGACTTAAAGTGGGAGGAACTAATCAGTGCTCAACTAAGGCATGAGTTAAAAGAAGAGAAGGCAAGGGTGTGTGAGGTTTATAAGAAAGTAGAGATGATCATAGATCCCATCATCTTAAAGCATCCAAATCGACACCACCGGTGTAGAAGTATGGATCTACCTAGGAGTGCCTGAGAACTTGACCCATGTCCTCACAATAGAAAGGCAACCACTGGCCTTGGAATCTGCAGAAGAGGCATCAAAATGCATATAGAAGGAGGACAAGATGAAGGTTATGGAAATTGTTTCTCAATAAAATAAATTCCTCTCGATGTGAAATTCGTCACCCAAGTTATTGAGGCTGCTTATGACAATTGCACTAATAGAGATAGAGTAGCGAGCATTCTGGTCACCACTCATGAAGTGGAGCTTAAGGAGTTCCAAGAGAAGAACAAGGGGAATATAGTGGAACGTGACAGAATTCTAGCTGAGGTTGAGAATAAATTAGAGGCTATTGAGACCTTGCGGGGCTCAATAAAAAATCGGATGAAGGATTTGTATCCCCAAATCACTCAAAGGATGGATGCGCTTGAGGATTTGGGAAAATAATTAGAGGGGATCATGGAAACAATGAATACCTAAGGAGAAGGGCTAATATTTGAAGAGGTGAACACCTAGTCGGTGACCTCTGTCAATAGGCATAGAACGAGGTCGATACCTAGAATAAGTTAGAGGTAGACTTGAAGAAATATTTCCCTCTCCTCTTGTAGAAGTAATCATAGTTTCCCCATTCTTTCATTCTTCCCCAAATTATTCATTCCTTTATTCTTTCTCCAAAATATTCAAGGATAGTCATTCTTTATTCATTGAGAAGATGTTCCCAAGGGAGGAGAACAGGTGTAGTGTGGGGTGATGTTTAAAATATCGGCTAAGTAAAAGAAGGCGTGTGGGTGCACAAGGCGTATTTAAAGATGGTCACACAAGGAGAAAGCACACAGGACAAGGTTTTAGGAGGGTTTGGTAGAACCAGGTGGCGTGGTTGCACGATAGAGAAAAGGTTTTAGGACTTAGCCATATTTTTCATATCAGGCAAAACATGAGGAAAGCATGACATGACTGCGCATGTAGAGTGGATAAGGTGTCATCCTAGAAACTTGGATCCCACAAAAGGAATATACCTTTTGATAGAAGATTCCGAAGGTCATCATGGAAAAGGATGGAGAAGCTCATGTTTGAAGGCGCATACTCCCATGGAGGACCACTTGGACACCTAGAAACCAATCTACAACTTCAAAAGGTATGGCGGTGCTTGTTTAGGCTATATATACGAGCACTGCTAGAAAAAATATATACTTATGGAGATACTTGAGAGTTGAAGAGATGTGAAGCTATGCATAAATATTGTGAGAGTTATATGGGTTGGGCTTAGGAGATCTGTAGGATTAAGTTGTATCAAGGGGATGGGTCTAAATATTTTTCTTTGTACTATGAAGGGCTTAAGTCCATCGATGCATGACATTGGTCTACACTATTATATGGATTTGTGATTGCCTCAATAAATGTAATGTGGTTATCAAACATACTTAATATGAATATATGTGGTTCTAGTTTTTACTTATATCTGTATGGATCGGTTTTATATATATTTCATATGAGTGGGTGTAAACCCCTGTGCATTTCCTTTCTGTTATGATTCAAATCTATGTTTTGTAATGCTTTTCTTATCTGAATGAATACATTGGTCTAGAAGCCCGTTATGAGCTCTAAGATGAATGTATGGTTCATTTCCATTCTCTTCACTTAATTTTATGTCGTAAATAATGCATTCTCACACAACTCACACAAAGGAGGGGCTCGAGTCCGCGTGTGCCTCGAGTGAGCTCCCCGTAACTTCTTTGGGTGATAGACAACACGCATGGGATTTCCTTGTTCTTTAATAGGCATAAAAATGACTACACATGGAAACCCACAAGATCATCTTTGATAATTCTATGTGGCTTTTCTAGATTTTATGGATGGTCACATTCTTCTAGCTAAACTCTTTCCTCATAGTCTCCACGATTATGCAATGCGTTGGTTCTATGACCTACCTATCCACTAGCTAACATCTTTCATGCATCTATTAGATGATTTTCTAACTCAGTTCTCTATCAACATTGGCTCTAATATCTCATATGCACAACTTAAACAAGGGTCTAATGAACATCTAGCGAACTATGTCTTATGATACAAAAATAACCTAGCTAATATTTCTAATGTGCTTGCAGATTCTAAACTTCAAGACTTATTCATTCAATTTTTTTCACAACCTCTTTAGGACAGCATTCAATTTGAGACATCTCCATCATTTTATCGGTTGTGTCACACTCTTAGGCTACGCGAAACCAAACTCTTATGTATAAGTAAGCTTAAGTATCAGGAGCAAACTTCATCCTCTATATGCTTTCAAGGTAAATCAACCTTCACTCCAACCGTGAAACCTACTCAAAGCTAAGCTTATTGTCAACATTTTCTCCAACACCAAAGAACGCTAATGACAAGCACCTAAGCATACATATACAAATTTGACTATTTCTCTACATCTTATAATACAACTTCTTGAAAACAAGCTTATTATGCTTCCTCCTCTACTCAACTTGGATCCATCTCATCCTAAAGGTTGAAATTACAATGAGAAATTTCGATGCAACTATCATCAATGTGTTAGAAATTCTATGAATAGGTGTTTCAAACTTTGCACTGTTATCCAAGATCTTATTGATAGTAACAAATTCGGGCTTCCAAAGCCTATGGCTGCTACACCAATCAATGAAAATCATAAGCTCAAAATATTCAACAATCCTCTTCTAAAGAATAAAAAATAAGTGGCTGACTCCTCATAAAATCACACATATCCCGTAGTGCCTCCTCTTGCATCGGGAATCTCGATTTTCTAGTTTCTCATACGGACACATCCCCATAGCTCATTAATTTTTCTAACTATGATTATCATGCTATATTTTCTTGCAATCACTTACACATTACTATTTTGATTGGCTCTATTTCTATCCATAACACTTGATTTGATCCATCATGGCCCATCAACACATGTTCCATTGTATTCCTTGTTATTATTGGATATCTACTATCACAAATTTTGTATCCAATTCCCAACTCATATGGTGTTGTCTAGCTTCTAGTAATTGTTGGTCCCCTCACTATGTTTGTGCCTTTTCTTGTGTAAGCTTTGTCACTCGAAGGATGTGACATGCTCTTAGGTCTCTCTTGGCTCCACAATACTTAATATATTATCTCTATGAATAATTTCTACCTAAATTTTATTCACAACCTGCAAATCATCTCTATCAATGGTGTTCCACCCTCTACAACATAGTCATAACCTCCCTTGAGTTCTTCAATGCTAGAACACCTATGTCCCCATGGCCTCTTGAAACTAAAGCATATTTTTCTCCTAGCTTTCCTGTTCGGACTAGAACTTACACAGTCTTATCGGTTTGCTTAATCCAAAACATCCATTTATGTCCACTATTCACACCTCTCCTTTCTATCAACATACTTCACCGCCTCGTTTTGCTACGCATAGATGTCCATCACCTCCACATATAGTTATACATAGCTGTTCATCACCTCCCGCTCTTCTACATGTAGGTGTCCATCACCTCTGCGTGTTTTCCACATAGGTGTCCATCACCTCCACTTTTTTACACATACTCCACACTATACTCATCAGTCACATGCATATAGGCTTCATTCACCTATTTAGCATATGTCCCACATACCGCCACTCTTAGAGCATGATCACACACCTTCATCACCACAAGAACTAGGTAGAGGACCCTCTCCCTTTACTTTCATCGATAGAACATTTGTGATCACACACTTGGGGGGCATCACAATATTTCTCCCCCTTTTAACCACGATACGTGTCTTATTTTCTCACATCTAATCTCTTACACACCATATACATACATGGTATCATCATTTCTGATGAAACACTCTCGTGCTATGGTTTGCACTTGAATTTTGAGGGAATACTATATGCATGAACCTCATACATGACTCGAATATTCACACAACGTTTGTTATACACACACGACATCTTCTATAATAGACTACACACATTACTCACTATACACATTCACGTTACATCTCTCTTACATCTACCTCTACACGTTGTGATCATTACCCTATGATGCACTCTAGTTTTGTGGTTCATACTCGACTACTTGAGGGTTTCAATCTAAAATGAACCTCACCACACTCACTCAATCAATCACTCACATGCTTACACTCTATGCTTTGTGCTTTGATGATCACATATTTCTATTACACACAATTCAAACCATTTCCCGATGACATACTCCATTTATGGTTCATTTTTACTACGAGGGGGAATATACAAATGAACCTCATCTCATGCATACACATCTACTCGGGGGGCACGCAACTTCTATCATTCACATTTCATTTCATTCTACCTAATACATAACATACTACATATCTTGGTTGCATTTACTCTTTCTTACTTCTACTTTTACATGTACACTTTATTACACATGCTAGATAGATATCTTGTATGTCATTATATTTTTCCATACACACATGTGCGTTCACTTTCATTTCTAGTTGTGATCACATATTATATAGATCTATTACACATTGCATGGATGTTTAGCGAGTCCCATAGTGGCTCTTGGGAGCATCCACTTTCGTACATTACAGGTGTCATTGTTTCATTTTGTTTCATAAGCACATTACTTTATCGTATTATACATGATTTGACATAACTTTTATCTTTCTAACATGCTAACGGGTGTTTTCGTGTGCACCATTTATCTTGCTGGTCTATTTACTTCCATGGTTATGTGTTACATTGTTTGTCATTGTTTTCTCTTTGTCTGAACATTATTTGTGGGATTTTCTTTTTGTCTTGTGTGCACATTGATTACTTTATGGTTTTCTTCCTTGATTGTCTTAACATCATGAGTGGTGTCCCTTGTTTTTAACCACTTTTTGGGGTCTTTATTGTCTTCTTCGTGTTTGCATTTTTGTTTTCATCTTAACTTACACATTGTTTGCATAGATTAGACTTTCTCTTCTATATGTGTTTTTAATTTTTTTGTACTAAAACTTGTCTCCTAGCCTTTTTTTGCATGTTCCTTGATTTATACCAAGCAAATTTCCTTCCCCCTTCAGAGCCACGATTTGATAAAGCGGTTGGTCCTACTTTGGGCTACATACTCCTTCAGTAACATCACATGCGCCCTAAATGAGAGGGGGAATCATTTGGGTGAATCATTCACCCCATACGGTATCATGTAGTCATCACACAACACATGAAAATACTGGTATAGCATAGGTGTCACTATTTGACAATGCTCGAGAATCAAACTTGGGTCCTTAGCATAGCACAAACACTAGCACCCAGACTAGGATAGTAGTACCTAGGCTCCTTGACCCTTCCTATATGTTTGTGACCAGGGGGAAGTTACACAAAAAAATTCAATTCATCACAGTCTATAGAATTCTACACAATTGCTTTTATAGGGCATACATTCCTTAGCACTCAGCATGCATACACTATAAAACACTTTTCACTTTCACATTGGATTGAATGGTTCAAATTTTACACACCATCTGCAGTGGTATTATATATTTTGGGATGAATTTAAAGGTTATAGGATACCACCAAAATTTTCTCCCTACATTTCTTCCATGACGTGGTGTGAGGTTTCCCTAAAACTCGCGGCCGATGCAACTAGCATGAGATATCCTGAAAAAATCACTCTTCTACAACATCTTTAGGATCTTTTCTACACCCTTTTTCTCATCATGGATCAAGTGCACATGTTCATTTTTATTTTTATATTTTACATACTTCTTACACATTTTGATCATATACATGTGTATTTGACTACTTGTTTGTTCTTCTCTTTTGCAAGTCCATCCTTATGGGAAGCGGTAGTCACATCACTTCACAACATCAAAAACAACAATCACATCAACATCAACATCAACAATAGGCACATCATGACATATACACATGCATTTTCACCCTATGGTCACTTTCATCCTCACGTTTTACACTTTCTCCTCCTTAACATCCATGCTTCACATTTTTATCACTCCACACTTTGTCTTTTCCCTCGGCACGCTCTCATCATTGATCTACATGGATATCGTGTCGCATCTCTTATCCAATTTATGTTATCGATATTTCACTCAACAATATAAAGTGGGTGAAAATATAGACACAAAATCATGCACTTTGGGTAACTATTTAGTCATGATTACATATTACTATTCATATGATTCCTAAGTAAGAAAAGTACTAATCAACACATGTCTTTGGCCACCTTTCTTTTCTTTCTATTGCCACTTTTGGTCTTACACCCTTACTTTCTCAGTCTTCCTTTTTATACCTCAACATTTATCATCTTGGACATCGGCGCCCAATTCAAGCGGATTGTTGGCTCACACACTTTCGAAGGCTCTGTGACGCTTCTCTATTTGTTCATCCGTCGATTTGGCATAGTCAATATTCCACTTTGCAAACTAGGTAAGGATCTTCTTGCCCTCTTTACACTTAGGGTTTCATATATTTTGTCTTATTTTGTTTGGGTTAATTTTTTTATTTAATTTATTATTCATTTATTTCTTCAATAACAATCAGATTAGGAATATATTTCCATATTTATCTTAATCAATTTCTAACCTCTACTCTATAAGTGTGATGGATACATTATGAATGCAATAAATTTGTGTTCTTTTCCCTAATTATCTATGTTCGTTATGGATGTTTTCCCTCTTATTTTCCTTAAGTTTTATTCATTCATGTCTTTCGAACTATGTGTTTTCATTGAATTCTCTAGCTTTAAAATTGTTTTGTGTCTTTCAAGGTCATATTCGAACCATGTCTTAGTGTTGGCACATTGTCATTATTTCATTTTATAAATTTTTACTTTATAGAAAACCTATATCTTGTTTTTAATATTTAGTTGCATTTTGATTAGTTTAGGTTAGTTTGTGTTGAGCTAGGATAGAAGGAACCATCCTTCTCTAGAGGTTTGTCTCAAGGAGCAAGGTCCCACACCTTGAAGACAATCCCATGTTAGCCAAAGTATTTGATCTTCCATGATCAAACTATGAAGCTATCATCTGGGAAAGATTTGATGAGGCATTCAAAGTACATGAAAAATCCCAACAACATGATAAGAATGAGTTATTTCATCAAGCTAGTGAATGACTCAAAATCTATAATTTCCCTCTTCTTAATCACTATAAACCTAAATAATATAATACGAGATCAAGTTGGTAAGGAATCCACCAATGCTTTGGACACCTAATATCCATCTACAAGGGCCTCTGCTGAAAAATTTGGTTCACATGGATGGTTCTAAATTAATTATATTTTATTTAACTCTTGTACCCTCCTTTAGCTTAGGCTAGTCCTTATATGTTCATATATCCTTATACCTTATAACAAACGTCACATAACCCACCCACTATACCCAAATATTTAGCCCAGTGAATTCCATTGTCCCCTATGGAGAAAATTATATAAGTTCAATCACATCCATCTCTATCTCTGAGAAATCCTACACGGTTGATCCCATTTATCTCTTTTTATCAGCATTCCTACACTATTGACCACTATGGCAGCACTTATACTATGTCTAGTCCCATAGAAATGATAGATAACATCTTAGTTACAAATTTTTTTGACAATGTCCCTCCTTCAAAACCTTTTCGATAGATCCTTCCTAGGTTTAGACTATTACATAGCCTAATCCATAAGAATGGTACCCTTTAGCATATCTTTTTCCCTTCCTATCCAGACCCCATTCTTATAACTCTTGCATACCTCAATCTCACATTTTTATAATCTCATGATAACACTCTTTGTTATTAATATTCCTTTTCTAACCACTCTAGGGAAGCCACCTACCCTACCTAGTTCGGAAGATACAATTGTGTGATGTGAAGAGTTATCCATTTCTACCATCCTTTCTATTGATCATTACTCATGCATTTATTTTTCTATTAATTCCATGATCCTCGATGAATTATTATTTCACTTAGAAAATCATCCCATTTTTATTTCAGATTAGATTGGATACATATAGTTAAGATAACCCTCATAAACAAAGGTTCTAGTACTTGTTTCGCTTCTCTTGACTTCATCAAAACTCTAGGTTACTCTATAGATAGAAGATTTATTTCACTACCTATCATTTTGCCTCCTTGTAACATCCATGTCAAATTCATGGTCTTTAATTTCCCCTTATTTTACAATATCCTCCTAGGACAACTAAATTATAGATGATAAGGAGAAAACACATGACCAACTTTTCCCATCAAAACTAACTCTTAAATTTTCAGGTTTGTTTTCTTTACTAGGTGATTTAAAGTTTGATTTTTAATTCTTGTTAAATCTATAAGGGTTGTTCTTAGTCTTCTATGTGAGAAACTCCTATGTGGAGCTCTTCTTTGAATCAAAATTTGACATGACCTACTCTTCCTGGATCAGTAGAGCACTCAAAGTAGACAGGTTAGGGATGTCTTGTTCAATTTAATAGTTAGAATTTAGAATTGAGATGAAATTACTAAATATCTCATGGATGTTCATTTGAATAATGAAAAACAAATGTTTATCATGAATTAAATTGTAATTACACACATCTAGTTGATATTTAATGTTTTTATTTTTGCTAAAAATAACTACCATTTCATCTCCCTTCATAAGAGTCATCATTAACTCAAGAATCAATTTTATAATTTTTGATAAATTCCTACCTTCATGCATTGATTCTAATTATATCCAAGCTTCACTCAGAATTTCCTAATTCCAAATGTGAAGAATGAATTCATCATACACGCTTCACAATATGATGGAAATTGTTTCATGTACCTTTTGTTGTTATACATTTACATTTTATGATGTCACTTATCTACACTGTCAAAGCCTTCTTTGTCTTTGTTTACAAAAGTCCAAAGATTATGTGCCATGAATTCTACCTTCGTCTAATTTTCTAGATGATGTAATTTGATCCATTCCATTTATATTTTTCATTAATAAAATGATTAGACCCCATTTTTGCTATTTTTCAACATTGATGTAAAGTGAAATATGTGGGTCATATTTCGATGTTTTTGCTCTTTTTCACATAAAAATTAACCTCTTCCACAACGAAATAGACCTATCAAAAAATACTTGTACAACATATATTTATTTGACTATAAATTTCACATATTCAATTGAAATGTAAACTATTTTTAGTTTTTGAAAGAAATCTTGACCTAGTTATCATAAAAAATAAGTGTAATATTTCTTATTTTCAAAAAAACAATGAATCATTAATTATCAAAACAATAATTTTTACATTTTATTTAAATAATAATAAATATTCTAAAAAACTAATAAGCTTTTGATAAACTATTAAAAAATTAAATACTAAGCTCCTGAATTATACTTTATTCATATCAACTCGATCGAGCTCACTATATAGCATTCTTTGAGTTAAAGAATTGTTGAGTTGAAGACCAAGTTAGAAGAACAAACTCTACATTACATTCAAACTCACATGCTTAGACCAAACTATATACAAACCAAGATTTAACCAACCAAATTCCATGACATGGTGGATAACTCAATGCTCAACACCCAAGTCAACCGACACAAAAGAAAGAAGATATGTGACCAAAGTCACAACTCAATGTAATACCGCTTTGGCTTATAAAGCCTTAAAATTTTCTTTGCACCCCATATGTGGGATTAAACATCCCAACACAAACAAAATTCAAATGGTTTTTAAAAAATAAATGATGTTTTAATGACACTCAAGACATCTTTGTGTTTGTATTGGAGATTTCAATCTTTGATTGCATTTAATATATTTTCAAGATTGAAATGTTGAAATTGTTATTTTAAAAAATTCAACATATTGGTAATATAATATCTTTAGTTTTTAAGCATATTATCATTTAATTAGTTGTATAACTTGTTTTGTAACTGTTTATCTAAGATTTATAAATGGTTAAAAAAGAAATCAATTATGATTTATATTATTCTTATTATGATAATGCATATTTATATGTATATTTTGATTCTAACCATGTTGATGTTGTGCTAGATAGAAAATATATAACATGATATATGTTCAATTTTGGTACGAGTTCTATTATTTGGAGTAGTAAAAAATAGTCGGCGGTCTCCATCTCTTCTACTAAGGAAAAATATAGAAGTGGGATGGTAGCGGTGAAATAATCCATGTGGTTAAAGTGGCTATTAGAAGAGATTCACATGGAAGTTAAACGAAGTACTCTTCTATGTGATATTCAAAGTTGTATTTCTCTTCCTAATAATCTAGTTCAACATCAGAGAATGAAACATATAGATATTCATATTCATTTCATCCATGAAAAGGTGCTTTGTGGTGATATAGATTTCCAGTACTTACCAAATGAAGATTAAGTTACATATATGTTTACGAAGACATTGCTCATTGTAAAGTTATACAAGCTTAATAAAATGTTTGGCCTTTCAAAGTTTCCATTGAGGGAGAGTGTGCTTGGCAAGGCCACCTTCTAATAACCAGATGTGTGTTTTCTCCTTCTCCTTTATACTTCTTCCCGATGTAAAGCATTGTAAAATATTTGTTTATGATCTTAGTAAACTTATAACTCTAAGTTTATTCTACATTCGAGTGGTGTTGCATATATTGTAAAGGAGGTCATTATTTTATAAAAGGCTCCTAGAGGTGGTGGTATAGATTTTTCCATGAGAAAATATGAGATGTGGTCTCATAAATTATGCTTATCCTAAATCATAACTTATGATTTATGGATTCCAAATCCTTTTATACCAAAAGGTAAGTTTAGCATGATGAAGGTGTATAAATCCTTCAAAATTGATATGCTAGCCTAAACCTTAACTATGGTTTATGGATTTGTAAATCCCATTGTATAAAAAGGTAACATTGACATATATTACCTACTTAATATTAAGGGGGAGTGTTAGAATATTGTAATATTAAGTGTTCTTATAGATAAACTATAGTTTATAATTAAATAATTTAGAATATATTATATTTTAAATTATTTAATATAAACTACATGTTTATTATGTTAATTGATTATTTAAAATCAATTAATGGTTTCGGGGTACTTCGTGAGAAGTCACACCCATTAGTTTTATTTATATTGACTCATGGGGTGAATTGAATTCATATGATATGAATGTAATTGTGATTTTACATGGTAAAATCACTAGAGGAGAGAAGTGAGGGGAGGAGATTATTGGATTGTGTTTCTCAATTAATAGAAAATTCTACTTCGTGGGTTCTTACCCCTCGGGGGTTTTCCACATTAAAATGTGTGTTAGTGTTATTTTATTTCATAACATTTATTATTATAGACACAAAATCACACACATTTTACTATTTTACTATGTCATCAAGTATGGTGTTCTATGCATGAATCTTAAGAAATAAAATTATTCACTTGTGACACAATTTCTTTTCTATTATCTTGTTTGATTAGATTTCTATTGTTCTTCTACATCTGTCACTTACATGTACTCGGTTACGGTCAAGTCATAGGGATCCCTACCTATCTGTATTTTCACATATGTTGTCATTTATATTAGGAAACCAACACCCATTTTGGATACTAGCTCATAAGTGCTGTGTCCACCACAGGCATTCTGTCCTCTTTATTATTTATTCTTATTTTTACATTTTTGGTTGGACTTTCTATATTTATAATCCTTATCCCGAGCTCATAGTTAGCCTTTTGTGTCACTAGTGTCAAAATTAAAACAAGATATTCATACACACACACACACAACATACATACATACTATTATATTGGCGGGCGATTCTAAAGGACAATCACATCTACATACTATCACTACCATCAAGGGAACTTTATTGTTGGGTTGCATACACTGTATAGGAAGGGGAAGTGCTAAATTCCATTTCACACATTTGCACCAAAGCTAGTTATAGCCCGCTATCTTGGCATCATTAGTGCAAGGAAACCTAAGGACACTATTTCACACACAATCAGAAATAAATACATGGAGTTTGGAATGTATTGTGACTCTCGATCATAATTTCGGTCTTCGAGTGACCACCGAGGTCGGTTAGACTTCACATATTACATATTTCATTCCAATTTGATGTGTTTGTGAACTTGTGTAGGTATCTAGGGTTTTTAAAAGGTTATAGATACCTATGGAGATCAAGTGTGAATATCATGTGATTAACATAAAGTAATTGTGAAACCATAGTGATATAAAAGAAAGAATATTCGAGAAATTGTGCGATTCTTGATACCTAGAAGTGGTCTCTGCAGCACTAAGGTGCCTCGCCTTAGACCCAGAGACGCCCATGTCCGGATCTATCCATAAGTTTCGAATTAATCTTGAGTATTCATGACACTCTTCCCTTCATATTCATCGGTTGTTCTAGTTTAGATCTATTCTAAGATAAGCATAAATCAAATAACACTTTTATCTCCCCTTTTACTTACAAGGTTGCATCATTAGAGTGTGTAGCATTTGTATTCTATTTTATGTTATCATATTAGTAACTCGAGAATTAAATCATTTGGTGAACCCATCTCTTGTTCGAACTCCTTGCCCTAGGATCCCCAAAACCCTCATGGCTAAAAATAGATCCTCTTTTCCCAAGCAAGTTATGGATCATATTAGTGTGCAACCTATCCTTGATGATGTTGTTGTAGAAGTTAAACTTAGTGATCTTTATTGCAATGCTAAATGTGATTCTAAAATCCTCTAAAAACTTATTACTTTCCAAGACACCATTCCTCTTGGCACTGATAACCCTCATATTTACATGCTCTCTAATGACCAAAGCTATGTTTCATGTTCTCCATCATCATCCATAGTCACCCATGTTGTTGTACCTTCTTCTCCTCCTCTTGTAGCACATGATAATGTTATTATAGATCCTTTGCTTGGTGACATTTTTTCTTGTATAGATGCCAATAAATCTACTTCTAAGGTTAAAAATGTCCATGTGCATGATGATGTTTCCATTAATAGTCAAAATGAAGATAAAGCTATATATCCTAATTTTTCTATTTTTGCAAATGTTTCCAATGATTGCAATGATAAATCTCATGTTAGTTCTCCTACTACTTCTTTATATGTTGATGATACTCTTGATGAAATACTTGTGAAAATTCGACTTATAGTGATGTGGATTATACTTCTGATCATGAACATGTTAGTGACAATGTTACTTATATTAAGACTGTTGAATGTGAATTTACCACTCCTCTTTCTTCTACTTCTAAGGTTATTTCTAATATTATTCATGATGATTCTCCTCCTTCCATTAGTGCACCTCTTATTGTGACTCCTAAGTCTACATCTAGCATTCCCATAGAGCCTCCATGTTCTTCTCCTCCTCCCCCACCTCCTTCTCCTCCTTCCACATCCACTCCTCCTTCTCAAGTCCCCATGATCACTCATAATGGAAAGCTTCAACCTCTCAATGTGCCTCTCACTTCTTCTACCATCCCTTCACATGATATTTTATCCCTCATGCATGTTGTTAGTAATTTACAAGCTCAAGTTCATTATCTCACTCTCGAAAGAAAAGCATATTATGCTTCCATTGATCATAATTCTCTTCCAGGAAATCCAATCCCTAAAAAAATCACAATTCATCTTTTCCAGGGGAAAAAAAAGGTGGCAACACCTCATACACTGACAGTATGGAGGACCTTGCAAATTTTCTTAACAGTAATGGTTTGGTGGATTTGGAGTTGGAAGGCTCTAAGTTTACCTAGGAAAATAGGTGAACTGGGACTGAGCTCATCCAAATCAGACTTGATAGGTTTGTGGTTAGTCACCTTTATATGATCAATCAAATCTATTCTCTGAAGTCTCTCCCTAGAATTGGTTCTGATCATAACCCTATCCTCCTTAATCTTGGTTTAAATTTGGTCAAGAAGGCTAGACCTTTTAGATTTGAAAAGATTTGGTTAGATCACCCTGACCTTCTCAACAAAATCCAAGAGTGGTGGAATATAGGGGTCTTTGGGGTTGCTAGTTATAGACTTAGTTACAAATTAAAGCACCTCAAAGGCTGCCTCAAAAAGTGGAACAAAGAAGTCTTTGGTAATATCTTTCAGGAAAAAATTAGATTGGCTGAAGACTTAAGGAATATTGAGGAACTTATTGATCTTGAAGGTCTCAATCTGGTTCTCAAGGAGCAGGAACAAAATCTTCTGGTTGAGTATCATGATATTCTGGAAAAGGAAGAAGTCTATTGGAAGCAACAGTCGAGAGTGAAATGGCTGAAGGAGGGGGACAGGAATACCAAATTCTTTCATTTCTCGGCAACCTCCCATACCAACCTCCTCAAGATAAATGAAATTAAAAATGAGAATGGGTAGATTCTCTCGAGAGTAAGGAAATAAATAGAGTCATCATTAACTATTTCAAGGACCTTTTTCAGCAAGGTCAAGGGATTGAAGAGCAAAATCAAAATAATATCTTGAATCTGTTCCAGGAAGTCATCTCCTCGAAAGAAAATCGGGAGATCTTAAGGATCCCTTTTGAGGAGGAAATCAGATTTGTGGTCTTCGATATGGAACCTGACAAGTCACCTAGGCCTGATGGTTTTCAGGCTCTCTTTTACCAGAGATTTTGGAAGGTGATTAAGAATGAAGTCATTGAAATGGTCCAAGATTTCTTCAGGAATGGGAAATTCCTCAATCAGCTTAATAATACCTTCTTGGTCCTTATTTCAAAGTTACAGGAGCCAATGAAGTCAAAGATTTTAGAATGATCAGTCTCTGTAATATGGGTTATAAAATCCTATCTAAAATCTTAGCTAGAAGAATTAGATTGGTTCTTGACCATTTCATCTCTGGAAATCAAGGTGCCTTTGTTCTGGAAGGTAGATTACTGATAGTATTGTGGTGATTCAAGAATCCATTCATTCCATTGTAAACTCTGATAGATCTGCTATGTTCCTTAAGCTTGATATGCATAAGGTCTATGACAGAATTACTTTGTCTTTCCTTGAGGCCATCCTCAATAAAGTGGGCTTTGACAATTCTCTGGTTAGAATGATAATGACCTATATATCTACTACCGGTTACTCAGTTTTGGTCAATGTTAGTGCAGGTGTTTCTTCAAAGTTGGAAGGGGTCTAAGACAAGGGGATCCCCTATCTCCTTTCATATATGTTATTATGGCATAATCTTTGAGTAGAATCTATAATCAGGCCTTACTTTCTAGGAGGATTCGGGTATCAAGATTTCTAATAGCCTCCCCCAGATCTGCCTCAATCAGTCTGTTGATGATAACTTTCTAATGGGTAAGGCCTCTGTTTAAGAAGCCACCAACTTCAAATCTGTTCTTAAGGACTATGTGTCGGTCTCGGGGCAAATGGTTAATTTTCTCAAAAGTGTGGTGTTCTTTATTAATGTGGAGAAACAAGTCCAATTAAGGCTCGCCTGCATCCAGGTTGTAAAATCAAGTGTTTCCCAGATTCTTATTTAGGAATGCCTCTTATCCTCAATAAGCCTGATTCCTCTGTCTAGAATGCCCTGCTGGAAAGAGTGAATAAGAAACTTTCTTCCTAGAAAGGCCTCCTCCTCTCTCAGTGGGAAAGATCCAACTCCTTTCGAGCTCTCTTCAAGGGGTTCCCATTTTCATTATGTCTCTCTTCAAGCTCCTGTCCAAAATTATTGATGCTCTGGAAAAAATTCAGAAGATATTCCTCTAGGTGGGAGCCTCGAAAAGTTTAAATTCCCTCTAGTGGCTTGGGACAAGGTCACTAGGCCTAAGATGTGTGGGGGTCTGGGTCTGAAAAGCTTACCTATCATGAACAAAGCTCTAGTTGCTAAAGCTGGATGGAGAATTGCTAGAGAGGAAGGTTTGTGGATTGACATAATAAAAAAGAAATATTTGCGGAATTTAGGTAGAATTGATCTTTTTTTCTCTCAGGAAAATCTTCCTAGAGGATCCTTTTCCTGGAATTCCCTGTTGGATTCGAAGTGCATCCTCTCTAAAGGTTCCCTTTGGGAGATTGGTAAGGGGAATAGGATTAGATTTTGGTGGGATAATTGGATAGAAGAATTCCCCTTAGCGGATCAGGAAATTTGGAAGGAGGTGGCTCAATTCTATGAGGAGAATGGTAAAACCTGGATAAGAGATTTCTGGAGGTATGAAGAGGATAGGGTCCAATGGGAAATCATAGAGCCCCCTATTTTTGATGGTAATTTCAAACCCTATCAAGATCTCAATAAGAAACTCAGGGAATTCCATATTCCCATATTCCAAACCAAGGAGGATTCCATCATTTGGAAAGAGGAAGACTCAGGAAATTATTCTATTAAATCTGCCTATAGACTTCATTTTAAGAAAGACTTCCAAAAAGAGTATTGGGGTAAGTTATGGATTAAAGATCTGATTCCTAAGATTAATACTTTTCTTGGTTGGCTACCCAAAATATAATCTGTTTGTTGAAAATCTTATAAAAAGAGGAATGCAAGATCCCTAATAGGTGTTTTCTTTGTCGGAAAAGGGAAGAAGATGTGAATCATATTTTTACTTTGTCCTTTCTCTGAAGGAGTTTTTTCTCTGATTCCGGAGCTTTTCAATATGCATTGGATTCTGCCCTCAAATATTGAGGATTGTTCCACACAATGGGAGAGCCCATTTAGATTTCCTTTTCTGGCCTAGGCGTGGAAGATTTCTCTGCCTCATATTTTATGGGGACTGTGGAAAACAAGGAATGATAGTGTTTTTAGAGACCAGAAACCTCTGATTGGGGTTGCTAAAAGGAAAATTCAAAATGCCTTTAAGGAAAATCTCAAATTGTTTAAAGGAAAAACGAAAAACCCATGCCCGAAAGGGGAACAGGAAGTTCTGGATAATTTCTCCTATAGTCAGGTCAAGAGCAAAAGCCCTGGTAAGTTTGTTAACTGGATTAGACCTTTGGGAAATATGATCAAGATCAATTTTGATGGAGCCTCAAAGGGAAACCCGGGTCAAGCTAGGGAGGGGGCATCTTAAGGAATAGTGAGGGTGATTGGTTATTTGTCTATGTTGGACCCCTGGGGAAACAAACTAATAATATGGCTGAAGCTAGAGCCCTCCTTTGGGGTGTTTTGATCGCTAAGGAAAAAGGCCTTAAGGATATTCATATTGAAGGTGATTCCTTAATTATTATAAAATATCTTCTCAATAAAAGTAAGATTAATTGGCTGATAAAAAATATTATTCAAGACATCAAGGAATTGCTAAAGTCCTTTGATAAGATTTCTATCAATCATATTTTGAGGCAGGGAAATAAATGTGCAGACAAGATGGCAAATGTGGGAGTCCTTTGTAATGAATACAAAATCTGGTGCAAAGGGGAGAGATTACCCTCTAATATTAATGATGAAATCATTAAGGAAAAAAGGCGCTAAGTTTCATGATGCCGGCACAAGCGGGGGAAAGTATTTCAGGCACCAAGATAGATTATACAAAAACCACTGTGTTTTTTCGAACTCGATTTGGAAGAACAATTTGTGGTTTGTGATAAGTTTTAGCTAGAAAGGAAACTTTGATAAAGTCCAGATGGGTGGTGATAGGATTCGTGTGGAACCCGCTAGTCAAAATATGGAAGAAAGCAACAGGATCATGGAACAAGCTAAAAGTTGGGGGATTTAGTAATTTTATTGCTAAATTACATGGTCACGACCCTGCTCTTTCCAAGGATTTTGGTCAAGCATGGAAAGATGGGGTTTTTACTATCCTGTGGTGTGGAGGTTGAGGTCTCGAGAGGCCAATATTGCTAGGGTGACAGAAATGAAGATGGATGGTTTAAAAATCTACAAGGAAAGAACCCGCAGAGACCTTGAGATTGAGCGGTTTTTTTTTGGCAAGGAGACTTGTTTTTTCTTCATTGATGGCATTGCTCACTCGTGTATCCCTAGTATCTGGAAGGATGTATGCCTTCAAGTTATGAAGTATATCACTCGGAGGGTAAGTATAGAAAAATATATACTCATCACATCACCTTCCTCAACATGTTTCGTCATAAGTTTATGGTCAGCATTCCTTTTTTCTTGGCTACCTCTCTTTTGAACTTGTTGATGGCATTCCAGAACAAGAAAGCCAAGCTGCCCCTTCATGAGGGTCTGATTCTTCTTCTATTTGAGAATGGTAAGCCGGTTCTGGATCACCCTTTGGTCTCTATCCTGGAGGATCATGAAGAGGATGATGACATTACCCTGGCGGAATGTCTTACAAAGATGAAAGAGGGAAAAACTATCCCCAAGGGGGATGGAATTGATAGAGATTATAAGGAGGGTGTGTTGGGGAAGCCAGTGCTTCCAGGAAGAATGAGTGTGTGGGTGATCCCACTATTTTTGAAGAGTGGAACAGAAAGATGGTGTACTTAGAGGGGGTCCTCAAAGCTATGGAGGACATGAATGAAGGGAAAAGGGAATCCATCTTGAATATCATAAATATTTTGAAGAAGATGGTTTCGGACTCGAGTCAAAGTGCTTATGGACCAGTGGAGGAGATCGAAGGAGAAAATAAAAGGAGGAGATTCAACCTCCATATCAGCAGCTCGGAGGAAGATTAGACGGTGGCTCTTTCTGGTTTCCTGGTTGGTTTGCTTTGGTTGTGGTCCTCTGGTGGTTTTTTTGTCTCACTTGGTGGGTTTCTAGTTTCCTGAACTTTTTGCGGACTATGGGCGAACTGTGATGCCTCTGTTTTTCAATGTCTTTTTGTCCTTTTGGGGTCTTGATCCTGCGTTGTAAGAGTTAAGCCTGTTTAACTCATTTTTATGGGACCTTTAAATTTGGATGTGCCTTTCTTGTTTTTCTCTCTTGGGCTTTGTTTTCTTTATCTTTCGGTTGTATAGGGTTCCTGATCCCTTCAAAATCTATTTTTTACCTAATCTAATAAATAAATAATTCATCTTTTCCTAAGGATTTCATCATGCCTACCTTTACATGTTTTGATGACACTAGAAACCCTTATTTGCATCTCAAGAATTATTTTTAGCAATGGCTTCTTGTTTTAATGACCGCTTCCTCCTCAAATATTTTCATCATAGTCTTATTGATCATGCTCTTCAATGGTATACTCATTTTCCTTATGGATCTATTAGTACTTACTATGATATGGAGGATGTTTTTCTTAGGTATTTTATGGCTAACAATGGTCCTAGAGTTACATATGATCACTTTCCTACTTTGCATCAAGGAAAGAAAGAGCCAATTTTAGATTACATTTTATGTTTCAATTCTTGCATGCATCAGTTATTATTTCAGCCCATTGATTTAGAAAAGTAATTTATCTTTTGTCATGGTTTAATTCTGCATTAAAAGAAAATCTATTATATGATACATGTGAATCTTTTACGCTTTTGTGTTATAAATTTATTGATCTAGAACAAGATTTAATTATAGAACATGTTATTCCATCTCCTTCTACTTCTTCCACTCCATTTCCCACTACTTCTTCTCCTCTTCCATCTATTGAGCATCCTCCACAGTCCCCATCTCCTCCTCCACGTAAGTGTCTTCCTTCACCTCCACCACGTCATTCTACACCTAAGTCTTCTCCACCTCCTCCTTGTGAACCATTGCACTTTCTATATGATGTTAATGCTAATGGTGTCTTGTGTACTTTATTTTATTAGTGCTTAATCTACTTTCCTTCTAATCAGCATCATCCTCCTCATCGCTTATATCGCTAGTGTGATCATCCTTTCTACAATTTTCATCACATCAATGGCCACCATGATAATTATTGTTGTGCTCTACATGATAAATTACAACAATTAGAGGACAAAGGTGTCATTTCTTTCAGTTATCACTCTCATGACCTCTTTACATCTCCCATTTCATATAAGTGGGCTTCCACTAGTGTTCATTTGTCTCCTTCACCAACTTCTAAGGTTATCATTCATCCATCTCCTAAGGTTATCTAAAATCCACATCCTCCAGCTAGCTCACCTATTGCTACATCATCTCACCATCCTTGTATTAGTCTTGCATCGCATTAGCTTCCTAATTCATCGGCATACATGTATCCTACTACTCAACCTCCCACCATTGGCAATATTTCTTCTAACATTCATTTTGGCTCTTACACTCATTTCACTACCACTTCACATGCTTCCACCATCCCTCCATGCCTCTCCATCTTTAGTGGGCAATCTACATATGATCATCTCATTACCCGATGACACACTTGTGTTCTTAAGGTTCTTACATGACTATTAAGGGATGTGTTACAAAAATTAACCTCATTCTCATTTCAGAGGGCATCGTTATTTTTCCCCCTCTTTTTTTATCATTCATCGTACACTATTATAAACATGGTATTACATATTTTAATCATACACATATCAATGTCTCACTATTCTAATCTTATATACTATCTACATCACATTTATATTTTTACTACTCTATCACATTACATCATATACATACATTCTTATCATCATATCACTATACTATCATTCACATACAAATCATCTTCAATTTATGAATTATCTATTATTTCCACATCATGATACGTTTCACATATCCAACAATCAAGACAATCATTTCAATAATGCATATGAAATCTATCAAATCAAAGTGTAAATGAAAACCATCACATCAAATACTAAATGTAGGTAAAACATCACATATGATACCCGTTGGTTTTTCAAACGTGCACTGTGTCTCGAGATCTCGGAAGAGGTCCGAGGTGTTTCGAACCAAAATGGAACCGTCCCTAAGTTGTGGGACCTTGCGTACTTGGGACAAATCTCCGAGAGAAGGCCGGTTCCTCTACCTACCTCTAATGCTACTGATACTCCTAATGCTGAAAGAAAATCCTAGACTAAACATGCCAAGGGACCAAGGATAGAAGGATGTGCAGAAATGGGAAATCATAAGCTAAGGAAGGCAATAGCGCCAGAAGGAAAGGGTTGATCTCTCTCCATGTGCGGTGAAGGAGACAGAGAGGGCACGAGAGAAGAGGGTGGACGACGTGTGCCACAAATCAACACATGGGCTCGCCTTCTAGCATGTGCAACACATGAACATGGGGAATTAAACACAGGAGTACACACAACATGCCATAAAATGTAAACAGAGAGGTGAGATGCAATGAAAACGAGAGAGGGAAGACAAGAGTTCCACAAAACATGATTTTATTGCTTAAGGGATGCACAATCATTTACATTCATGACAGGAGGAGGAAGAAAACATTACAAAGACCATGCCAAGGTCTGAGACCCATGGGAATTTGGCCACCATTTTGGCATGGTGTTGTTACAACAAGGAGAGATATTTTTACAAAGTATAACTCTGCTATTTAAAGAAGAAGGAGAGAAGAGAAGGAGAAAGGGAGGGAAACTCATATTCAAATATTCAACCACCAACAACCAGTGATAAATTCCTACAAATCCACCTGCAAGGCTATTAGATGTGCTTCCCCATGTCTATTTTGCATGTGGAAGAAGGAAGAAGGAAAGATCTGATGAAATCTAGTAGTTGAGGTCGATTAGATGTGTGCATTGATGAGATGAAATACATTTCCCTATTTTTGCCTAACAAATCCCACCTAAATTTGAACTTGAATAGTCCAACGTGTAGCTTGCGTTAGCAATTCTCTGAAAAATCTAGGCATGTGCTGATCTAAGATTTGTAGCAAAACATATGGCTTTCGAAGATGTCGAGTCATTAGCGCACGAAAAAACAGTGGTGTGCGCAAGTTGGCTGAAAATATGGCCAACTGTTCATTTATTTTGTATTTTCTGCCACGTGTCATGCACGGGTTGGTTGTCCAAATTTTCCACCCTATTGGCGCACTTTGATTTTTATGTGTGACACACTTAAGTCTGACATAAGATGACTTGGCACATAAGGGAACAAAGGAGAAGGCGCGAGGGCACATGCGGAAGAAAGAGGTGTGGGAGGAAAGCAGAAAGAGGTGAATGAAAGCACATGTGATGCACAGGGAGCAAGAAGCAAGTGTGTGAAAAGGAAAGCGAGAGGGGTGGCACGCATGTAGGAGGAAGGAAGAAAAGAGGGGCGTGAAAGGAAATGAGTCTATGTAAGCACGCAAGAGGAATGCCAAGGACTTAGCTGATTAGAAGGTAAGTCTGTAGAGGTGCGCGTAAGGAGTGCATGATGGGATAGGAGAGAAAGTGGGTACACAGGAGGAAGGTGCACAAGGGAAAATGGAAGGAGATAGAAGAATACGAAGGGGAGCACTTATACCAAGGTGTTTAAAAGAACAATCTTGAGTGCGCATAACCTGAAATGTGAAACATCAGAGTCATGATGAAAATATAAGTTATCCAGATAACTAGGAGAGTTATTTGGATAACAGTTTTGGTGACTTTCGGGGGCCATCTTCCTGCTAGATGAAGAGACTAGTAGCCTTAGAAGTCCATTGGGCATGGAGTCAAGTGCTAATCTTGAAGATCTAGTTTACAACTTGAAGAACACCCTAGAGTCACTTGAAGCTCTTTCTGAACTCTGAACTAAATTGTTGCTCTCATATGAAGATATTATAAATTGGATTGATGAGAGTGGAAGCTATGCATTGACCATTGGAACTGCCTCTGCCAAAATTGAACTGTCATCCCAAGAAGCAACAAAAGGGGCACGCGGGCACAACAGGAAAGGAAAGGCATCAGAGGGAGCACGCCAAAAGAGAAGCACAACACTGTACAAAAGTTGAAAATCATACATGTCCCAACTAGAACATGCAGAGTGTGCACAAGCACTTGTGTTACTAAAAGCAAACCTAAACTAACCTAAACTAACTAGAGGTAAGGGCACTCAAGTAAAACCTACAACAGTAGAGAGATAAGTAGCTTCCCTTCCTCACAAATTATGACCATGTAGTTGATTTGGTGCTGAACATGGTCGGAAATGAGAGTGAAAAACCACCTTGCAGATGGTGTTTCACCCTCCTCAAAGTATCAACAAACAGAATATACACCTCCTGGAGTTATTTTGTGCTTAGATCTAGGAGGCGCTGCTGACTGACCTTTGGCGCGTTGAAGCTCTACCTCATGCTTTGAAATGAGCACGACCGGTGGCAACTCTATTTTTGGCTCTAGGCTAGCCAGATATCTAATTAGGCACGATCTGATCCTTGTGGTTTTCCCATTACTTTGAAACTCAATCCCATAGATGGGATTTTCTTACAAACTTTCCTCCTGAAGGGGAGCACTTACAAGCTAGGGCGCGCATGGTTCTACCTCTACAAGTAACTCGGTCTCCTCCAGAACTATGCCCTCTAGAGCTAATTGATTCTCCTTTGGAACAGGTGCCCGTATGATTTCCTCTTCCTAGTCGAGTCGCATGACTCATGCCATTCTTCAACTATCCTGTAGTCGTCGAACATGATGATGTTGGTTGGGAGAGGCGCATTGGCTGGGGCTATTCATTTATGGTACAACTAGATAGAGGGGACTTGGAAGAAAATGGGAGGATGGACACAAAAGGGATGGAAGGTGCACACGTAAGAGAGCAGAGAGGCACGTGCAGGAAGGGGAATGGAAGAGAAATGAAGGTGAGATGAAAGCGAGGAGAAGGGATGGAATTCTCAATGGGGAAGTGTGCAAGAAGCTAGGAACATGTGCAGTGGGATGAGATGATGTAAGTTAGCATGGAGGAGTGGGATGGTCTGTAAGATGGTAGTGCAAGGTTTCCCTATTGATAGGGTTGCCACGTGCTATATTTTGAACCTCCATTTTTTCTCGCCTACTCATGTAATCTGGGCAACATCTTAATGATGAAGTACAACTTCATTAGGTGCTAGAGCAACCTGATAAAGGGCTGACCCATGGACAAGGACCTTGTAGCCAACTTTAGCTACCTTTATAGAGCACTTGACTCTGAGCTGCATCATTTCCATCTCTATCTCTTGCACCTGCCTCTCAAAATCAGCTTTGGCCAAGGAGTTTCCACCATCATCTGCATAAACCTGTTCTTCATAAACATTTTGGTTAGAAAAAGGTGGGTTGTATGCATTTTCGGGATAATGGGGTTTATAAAACTGATTTGGAGGAGGATTTTGAAACTATGGGGATGGAGGGAAATAGTTCTACTGCTGCAAATGAGAATTCCATGGTGGGAAAGAAGTCATGATTGCACAACTTCAAAAGAGGAATGTGGAATGATGGAAAAAGGAGAAATGAATGGAGGAATGAGGGGAGACTGGTCTGCACATGAGATAATGGGTGCGTTGAATCAGTGGAGTCATCAAGATGTGTTGAAAAATGCCTCCAAAGGCTAGATCTCAATGATAACACATCAAACTTGCTGAGATGAAGATGTAAAGATCTTCACTCTGGTCCCACTGGGCATGCCAAAAACTATTGGTTTCTCAAATGTTCACCTCGCGTCTCGAGATCTCATATGAGGGCTGAGGTGTTTGAGACCACAATGGAACCATCCTCAAGTTTTGGGACCTTGCATGATTTGGACAGATCTCTGGAGAAGGCCAATTCCTCTACCTACCTATAACACTACTATACTCCTAATGTTGAAAGAAAATCCTAGACTAAACATGCCAAGGGACCATGGATAGAAGGATGTGTAGAAGGGGAAATCCTAAGCTAAGGAAGGAGATATCGCCAGAAGGAAAGGGTTGATCTCTCTCCATGAGTGGCGATGGAGACAAAGAGGGTGTAGGAGAAGAGGGAAGATGACGCGTGCCACAAATTAATACATGGGCTCTTCCTTCCAATGTGTGCAACACATGAATGTGGGGAATGCAAGAATAGGAGTATACATAGCATGCCAAAAAATGCAAACAAAGAGGCAAGATGTAATGAAAATGAGAGAGGGAAGAAAAGAGTTCCACAAAACATGATTTTATTACTTAAGGGACACACATTCATTTACATTCACAGGAAGAGGTGAGAAAACACACCAAGGTCTGAGACCTATGGGAAGTTGGACACCATTTTGGCATGGTGTCATTACAACAAAGAGAGATATTTTTACAAAGCAAAACTTTGTTATTTATGGAAGAAGAAGGAGAGAAGATAAGGAGAAAGGGATGCAAACTTGGATTCAAATCTTCAACCACCAACCACCAAGTGATAAATTCTTGTAAATCCACTTGTAAGGCTATCGATGCACTTTCCCATGTCTATTTTACTTGTAGAATAAGGAAGAAGGCAAGATCGATGAAGTCTCGGTAGTTGAGGTCGATTGGATATGTGCATTGATGAGCTAAAAGATGTTTCCTATTTTTTCCAAACGAATCCCACCTAAATTTAAACTTGAATATTCCAATGTGTAGCTTGTGTTAGCAGTTCTTTGACAAGTTCATGCGCGTGTCGATCTAAACTCGGTAGCAAAAGATACGGGTCGAGAAGATGTCGAGTCATTGGTGCACGTGAAAACACGTGGCACGCCACGCGAAGTTGGCTGAAATGATGGCCAACTGTTCATTTATTTTTCTTTTCTGCCACGTGTCATACACTGGTTAGTTGTCCAAATTTGGTGCCCTATTAGCACACTTTGATTGGTTATGTGTGGCACACTCAAGTCTGATAGAAAATGACTTGGCACATAAGGGCGCAAGGGTGCGCACGGAAGAAAGAGGCGCGAGAGGAAAACAAAAAGAGGTGAATGAAAGCACGCATGGTGCACAAGAGCAAGAAGCAAGCACATGAAAGGGAAATAGAGGGGTGGCACATGTGCAGGAGGAAGGAAGAAAAGAGGGTGCGTGAAGGAACTGAGTCTATGTAAGCATGCAAGAGGAATGCCAAGGACTTAGCTGATTGGAAGGTAAGTCTACAGAGGTGCGCACAAGGAGTGCATGATGGGATAGGAGAGAAAGCGAGGCACGCAGGAGGAAGGCACACAAGGGAAAATGGAAGGAGATAGAAGAATGCGAAGGGGAGAAGGAAGGCGCGCAGGGCGTGCGGAGAGGACTATAACTATGCCGGGGTGTTTAAAAGAACAATCTTGAGTGCGCGCAACCTAAAATGTGAAACATTAGAATCATAATGAAAATATAAATTATCCGAGATAACTAAGATATTTATTTAGTTAACAATATCTAATACATATATATCATCAAAAATCATAGTTACAAAAATACAATCATTGGGGAAAGCCTCCATGCATCAATAAAACTACATACATCCTATATCATCCTCACTATCACTATATACAATCACGAATTTATAGAAATAAATGTTTAACCACTCAATATATTTCATTGGTTATGGCCTCTATATCTCTTTAGTTGTCTCTATAGTATGGACACCTCGGTCGTTTGCTCTATAAATCAGCCATATAGCTCACATATCTCACAAATACATTATGGGCTAGGGCAACTCCTCCTACAATGTGTTTAGCTCACTCATTCTATGTGTGAGCCTCATCATGCTCACTCAATAGCATAGTACACATGGTTTCCTCTATAGCCACCGGATCAAACAAATGGGTATGCTCACCCACAATCACATCCACTCGCTCTAGCATACCACCTCCCACGAGCACATCTAGAGGCATGTTTTGTGTCAATGCACGTATCAATGAATCAACATTAAATAACCAATAGGAATCACTTGGAACCGTAAAACACCACATTAGTTACTAAACACATTTATAATATCCAAAAACTATGTAACCACTAACAAATAGCAAAAAACAATACTTACGATCCGCTAGTAAATCCGCTATTAGGCCATCCCCATCGAAAGCGGAACTTTCCCTCTAATCCTCCTACTTAAGCTCATATGTTATATCTACAACAACTGGGAATTGTAACAACCATTGATGTGCTTCCCACCAATCATTATAGGCATAGGTGCACCCATATCATCAACTTGTATCAGCTCTATGGTTGAATCGCCTCATCTAGAATAGGATGCACTAGTTGTGCTCTTTTAGGGCCTAGAAAATCCCAAGACAACATAGTTGCTCTAGTAGCTCTCACCCATACATATGGCTCTGGAGGCACATCTTGAGCCATACCAAACTATCTAGATACACACTCTACCTGGAATAACTCTGTCACTCCTATAAATCGTTCCTCTAACCACATAGTGCACCGAATACACCACAACTCTACTCTATCCTCCAACCAACCATGATAATCTCTATATGGCCTCCATATGATGGCCCCTAGACCCATATGATCTAGCATCAACCTATAAGTGGTCATTTTCATCATCTCTCTATGGTTCCCTACCCACCTTGCTGCAAATATCTTGGGTCTAGCCCACTCATCTCGTGGCCCACTGAGTGGCCTCAATATTGCAATGTGCTCATATGACCATATGTGTAATAAAGTAGTGGCTCCTAGTCCACCCCATGATCCTCCTATGTGAATATATACAAATCACTACAAATCGAGTGGCTACAAGTGGGTTGACACACATCATGCCCATGTATATATTTTCCCATGCTCCTCTATACGATGACAAATATCATGCATCTTATACAGTATACCAAATCCTCCACCCTCTCTTTGCCAAAGATGACATTATAACAACTACAATAAACTTCCACAACCATGGAACACTAGATCTCAATATAACATCCAAACTAATATGAGTATCTACATCTACTCGAGTACTTGTAAATTAACTCCTTGCTACCCTCATCACACTATGGGAATCCACTATACTCATCATTTGTACTCTCTCCTCTACAATCAGAAGTCACAATATCTGATATACATCCTCCAAGGTCATGGTCATCTCACTAGTAGGAAACCAAAATGTGCATGTATTAGTGCACCATCTCTCACACAAGGTAGTCAACATAGGTATATTATGGGGAATCTCCCCCAATCTAGCAATGTGTCACATGCCAACATAGTCCAAGATATATCCACTCTATATCTTATAACCCCAATGTAAGAAATGTTCTCAAATAATGACCCGCATGGACATCTCTTGAGTGTATATCCCTTTACGCAACACAAAAACCAACAAAATTCTTACATTAGTGCCTCATACATACTCAAAAACAGCTCATCATAGTACAAGTATTGATCAAAATACAAAATATTTCACGTTATAGTGCCAAAACCCTATCTTGGAACGTCAACACCCAGGATCAGTCACATGTGCCCTAATGAAAGTCACTAGCAACTGGAACTAGGAGATAGTATTCCAAGAGACAATGAACGACTTGGCCACTTCGCCCAAGTCAAGACTGCTGAAAAATACAAGAACATACTTTTTTCATAAATTGGAAAAACAAGCATATTTCACACAATTTTCTAAAAATACTCATACATACCAACTCATCGGTCATCTATGAAGCTACGATTGCCACTACTCTCTCAAATATCATCAAACTTGCTGCTCTAACATGTGGCATCCTCACATCCCAGAGCTCTAATTTTCACTCGAACATGGTACAAATGAAATTACTATTCACTTTTCACTATTACTATATATAGCAATTCTAAATTTTCCATACACTATAGTTACTATTTACAATCATTTTTCTAACTAATACATGACACATAGTCTCACTCATATCTTGAGCCTTGTTACTCTGTTTTCCTCCCCATTTGTGCCATTCAGATCAAAATTTCTTCTAGCACCATACTATACACATTACACAATACTATATTCAAATCTAGCACATGTACTAATCAATATACACATAATATTATAATCTCTTCTATACTACCTCTCATTCACTATTACATACCTTTAAAACCATATTTTTGGATCAGTTCTTTTCTTTCCACTCCTCCTCCCCATTTCGTTAAAAGGGGGCATACAATCAAGATCACCTTACGATCCCTCTCAGGTTACAATATAATCAATCGATACTCTTAACACATCACTATTGCAATTTTTCTCTGATTCTATTCAAATAAATGAATAAATTACTCGATTTTTAACATTCAAATACTTTCTACTATTTCAAATCTATTCCCTCTAATGACCTAATCTAGGGGGAAAGCAAAATCTCTCTATGAGTAATCTACTAGGTACATATTATTTCAAATCAATCTTCTATCACTCAAATCAAATCAATCAATCACTACTGACAACAGAACATCCTACTATTTCTCCCAGATGACCTAACTTGGGATTTTCCTTACATTAGTATCACTTTCAAATGACCTAACTTGGAAGCCATCAAATTAATTTTCAATTGGAACTAATTTAGAGCTAAATCAGAACTAAATTTTGTCTTTATCCATCTGCAGTGGTTGGACCTTTTGAGGATGTAGTAATAGATGGAGAGAAAAATTATGCATATATCCTTAACACTCTTCCTCTAGGAGCAGGATGCCCAAATCCTCCCATTTTCAAACAAATCGAGTTAGGAATTGATCACTCCCTACCTCTTCAATATCCATTGACAACAATTAAAACCATGCAAATTCTACAAGTCATTTCAACATTTCTCCAAGTGTTCCTTAAGACGCTTTTTTATCTCTATTTACGCCACATCGATCAAAACAGTGATCCATGGTTCGTCATGCTACAAGTTCTTACACTTTACGTGCACCTTACAAATATGGCTTCTCTGGACTTCTCACAGGTATGTTCCTTTACTTCCTTTACACTACTTGAATTTCATTCAATTAGCATAAAGGGGGCAAATGTAGACACAAAATCACATACATATTACTATTTTACTATGTCATCAAGTATGTTGTTATATGCATGAATCTTAAGAAAGAAAAGTATTCATTGGCACATAATACCTTGTCCATCTACTTGTTTGATTGGATTTCTATTTCTCTTCTACATATGTCACTTTTGTAATTAGTTTTGGTCAGGTCATAGGGATCCATGTCCATCTATCTTTTCACATTATTTGTCATTTATCTCAGGGACACCAACACCCATTCTAGACACTAGCACCTAGGTGCATATGTTCACCCTAGTGCTCTTTTCCTCTTTATTCTTTCTTATTATTTTGACATTGTGGTTGGCCTTTCTAGATTTCTAATCCTTATCCCAAGCTCATAGCCAGGCTTTTGTGTCACTAGTGTCGAAATTCAAATAAAGAGATTCATATATATATATATATATATATATATATATACAACATACATACTATTATATTGGCGAGGAAATTCTAAAGGGAAATCACATCTACATACTATCAATATCATCAAAGGGACTACAATTTTGGGTTACATACACTGCATAGGAAGGGGAAGTGTTTAATTCCATCTCACACATTTGCATCAAAGCTAGATATAACCCGATATCTTGATGTTATTGGCGCAAAGGAAACCTAGAGAGACTATTTCACACACAAGTAGAAATAACTACATGGATTCTTGAATGTAGTGCACTACTTGGTCATAAGTTCACTCTTTGGGTGACCATCGGGATTAGTTTGACTTCACCTATTTATAGTTCATTCCAATTTGATGTATCTGTGAGATTTTGTAGGTATTTACAGTTTGTTTTGCAGTTACAAATACCCCGGTGATCAAGGTTTGAATATCAAGTGATCAACAAAAATTAATTGTGAAACACTAGTGACATAGAATAAATCATTTTTCGAACATTTATGTAGTCACCAGTGCCCAAAAGTGGTCTCTAACGCCCGGGATCCCTTGCCCTAGACCACAAGCCCATGTATATCTCTATCTGTAAGTTACAAAATTAATACTAAGGATTCATGACACTCTACCCAACCTATTCATTAGTTTTTCCAGTTGATTTGTTCTAGGATAAGCATAAATCAACCAACTCTTTTATCTCTCCTATTTGCTATCAAGGTTGCATCATTAGAGTGTTTATCATTTGTATTCTACTATATTTATCATATTAGTGACTCTAAAATTAGATTTAATTCTATTTTTATTAAATCATTTCTAATGTTTTATTGTAATTTGTGATATTATTTAATTAATATTAAAAGTTAGCTATGTTATTTAATGTGATTAACCCCTCGGACCTCACAACTAGGAGAAGTTTTTACATACATTTTGAGGAAAAATTAGATCATCTGTCATTAGTGGAACAACTAACCACCATCAAGAGAGCACCACAAGAGTTCATGACAACTTTCTAATACATATTCCAAAATATTTGGGATAAAATTCCATAATTGGGAAGGCCTACATTTCAAGATATTTTTTATATTATCTAAGGGCTTTGAATTCTGATATTTCAATGATGATACAATCAATGGGTGGAAGGAAAATCCTTGTGCTTATGACATATCAATTAGAGATGAAAATAGTCTTATACAAGTGGGGAAAATATCTCTAAGGCCTCTCATGCCCATATTTCAAGAAATTCCTCCTCCCACTTCCTTCTAAATACTTGAAATAACTCTAATTTCAACACCTAATTATCATCCTTTGAGCCAAATCAATGTATCCCCAAGCCAATCAAATGATTTATAGAGATGAAATTCATATTGAAAGAGTTTTGAAATGAGATAGTTATTCTCAAAAAAAAATCATAGTTATAAACCGATTGTATGAATTGTTGAATCCTTCAAGTGGTTTCTCGAGCGAAGAATTGTATCATGAAAATATCAATGAAGGTTCAAGGCAATGTCAAATTGTTGAGATCTTTTCATCGTTAATAAATTCAAGAAATTATTACATTTTTTGAAAATGTAAGTACATGGTATGTATCAGGATTACTATGAAAAAGCTTAGATGGACCGTGTGAAAAGTGACAAATCAATGCTACAAGCCTATGTAGTTCTATTTAGACAAAGGAGTCCTTATATGATATCAAACAAGCGTAATAAAACAGATGATGTTTTGGAAGTGTAGTAGCTTGAAGATAAAATTTTGACACAAAATGGTATACTATCATGAGAGGAGGTTCAAAAAACTGAAGAAAGAATTCGGGGACTATGATAGATTGGTGGAGTCATCTTTATGACAAACAAATAAGGTAAGAATTCTTCTTTTGTGTTTTTCAATTAGAGAGGGGTATTCTGAGCCTGGGGGATTTCAAGAAGTCATGACATTTTGAGGATGATATTTTAGAGCATGGAGAAGTTGACATACTTTACACTAAAGATGAGGTTCAGGGACTATAGTCCTAAAAGGTGAAAATGTTGAATTTGAAGCTAAATTTTGTTTTTGAGCTTGATCTAGACCTTGAAGGGATATGTTGAGCATAAATGAAGGCTAAATGAAGGATTATTGCTTTAGGGGAGATTTTCTAAGGTGCATATCAGTCCATAAGATCATTTATTGTTGTTAAAGGAGTCAAAGAAGACCAAGTACAGATCCCATGGGGATATTTTTTTAGCATTCTTGTCATTTTTTCCAGTCTTGTGTTGTCATTTCTCATGTTGTGTCATCATATTATCCTTTTTATATATGTCAAAGTGGGAAAGAAGTATTAAAAACATGGAAATGATTCAAGTAGGTGTTTGGTATTATTGGTTATAATCAATGTAAATTTGTAAATTTGTTGTGGTTTGAGAATAAGGATGTTTCATGAGGTATATCACACATAGATGTGTTATAAATGTCTTTTGGTTTCCATATAGTGGCTACATTATATAGTTGACCTCATGTTGGGTGGTCTTGAGGCCCAAATGTAAAGACCCAGGTCTTGGGTGCTGGAAACACCTCTTTAGTGAAGGATATGAGCATGTGGACCCATGTTATGAAATATTTTTTTGAGTACAAGTAAAATTGAGACCATGAATGATGTTTAAATGTTATACTACACATGTTTGGTGATTTTTAGAGCTTGAATAATGACGGTTTTGGTGTTAGTGGATTTTTCTTATCCTAGTGATGGGGTTTGAGGATTTTTGGTGCAAGTATGATGGTTTTGGGCATATCCTGTGCATAAATTAAGGATAAATGAATGAGTATCAGTTAAGGGGAGATTTTATAAAGCTCATATCAATTCTATAAGATCATTTATTGTTGTTAAAGGAGTCAAAGAAGACCCGATGACATCCCATGGGGATATTTTTTAGCATGTAAGTAATTTTTAGCATTGATATCATTTTTTCCAGTATTGTGTTGTCATTTCTCATGTTGTGTCATCACAAGTATCCTTTTTCATATATGTGAAATTGGGAAAGAAGTATCGAAACATGGAAATGATTCAAGTAGGTGTTTGGTATTGGTGGTTGTAATCAATGTTTCTAAAGATGGTTGTCATCAATGATAAAGGGGGAGATTGTTGGTCATTATGTGTGCATGTGTTGTCATTGATGTCAACTCCATTGATGGAAAATTGTTTCATGGTTTTGTATGTTTCTCCATGAGGTGTTAGTCAATGCTCAAACATGAAGATTGATTGGTAATGTCAAAGTTTGGTGAGTTTTAGGAGGTTCTGGTGCATGGTTGAGTAGGCCTGCGCATGGTATGAGATCTCTTGAGATGTTTGGAGTGTTTCATGAGGTAAAAAATGGTCCATATGTTGTTTCATGGGTTCCTATGAGTCTACATGAGGTCAACATGGTCAATTCATGGTTGAGTCTAGTCATTCCATGCATTTTCCTAGCCCTAGAGCATACAAAATGATATGGAGGTGTCAGATTTGGTCTGATCAGTCATGGTGGATCATGGTAGCATCATTATGATACCTGGGGTGTATGGTGATTTTTAAGTAAAAATTTAGAGGTTTGGTGGTGTTTCAGGGTACTTGGGAAGTAACAGTGAGAAACAGGGTAGTTTAGCATAGGTAAGTCTTATTGGATGGAGATTTTCAAAGGCATTTTGACCGGATGGTGAGTATAAACAGTTATAGGATGTTTTCATGATGCTTCATGACAAGTTCAGGTCATTCTAACATGGTAATTGCAAGGTATGTAAGTTTTGGAAAAAGCTGGATAAGTTACAATGTGATTCTAAATAAAATGTGGACCTTCGATGTTTGTTATGAATTATATTCTTTACATGAGGACCTAAGATATTTGGCATAGATACTTAGTTTAGTTATGAATATTTTACAAAAATAATGAGGTGGTTTGATATTCATGTTTTTTGAACGATCGTTAACAAGGTAAATTGGTTTGAAACCCTAGCAAGGAGCAACTTGGAGAAAAGTGACTATACAAAGCCTTTGTTTTAATTTGTTATGCAAAATTGACTATTGGATGTTATAGAGACTCTTCCAGATTTCCAAAAAGGTATATTAGAGCATCCGAGAGTATGTGGGCCACACCTTAAAATGCTTGTTTCGAACAAGTTTGGTTTGTGGAGAAGTTCTCCAAAGAAGGTAAAGATAAAATTGACATTTTTAGCCCTTGATTTATTCTAGATTTTCATCAAGGTTTCATGTAATGGTTGAAATGAAAAAGTGAAAAGTGTGCCCTATTTGTGAATATTGGTTTTTGGGGTAGTTTGGAGTAGCTTTGAAAGAAAAATGACATTGCAGAAGTTATAGGATGAGTTAGGAGATGATTCAAGTTGTGTTGTGATCTTGTTTTAGAGATTTCCAATGGTATATAAAAATAAATTTAATATCATATGAAAAAGTTATGAGTTGTTCTTTGAGGGTAAATTTTGGAGGATTCCTATTCTAGTAGGGTGTTAAGCAACTACATGATGCAAGATGATATTTCTAAGTGTTTCATGATTATTTAAGCTTGATGAGTTTTTATACATCATGTATAAGGGTTTTCCATTCCTTAGTTGAGTATGGAAGTTTTTTTGTGGTGATGGAGCAAGTTGGGCTAATGGTTAGTTCTTGAGTCCAAGAAGGCATAAGAAGCAGTTTACATATATTGGCTTGGTTGAAGGCATTCCACTTGGATTTGGAAGGAGTTATAATATTGTATAGAAATTTAATTTATATATATTTCCATCGGTGTATGGCTTGTCTCATGATGAGGTGTTTTGGTTGGTCATTCGGGTCAGTTTTTGAGAAAGAACATAACTATTTTTCAAGATAGGTTTGTTCTTACTAAAAGATTGAGTTGATTGAGGAATGAAATGGATTGGTTTATGATTTCTATTACCTTAAAATTGTTCGTATTTAAGTCCTTTAGAGGTTTTTAATGTGGCAACAAGGGTGAAAACTAGTTAAGTTTACAAAACTACTGTCCAAGAAGCATGTTTTGGCAAACAGTAAATTTGGTGTGGTTTGATAATATGGATGTTTCATGAGGTATATCACACATATATGTGATATAAATGTCTTTTGGTTTCCATATAGTGTCTACATTATATATTTGAGCTCATGTTGGGTTGTCTTGAGGCCCAAATGTGAAGATAGGGTGCTAGAAACAACTGTTTAGTGAAGGATATGATCCTGTGGGCCCATGTTATGAAATATTTGATTGGTACAAGTAAAATTGAGACCATGTATGATGTTTAAATGTTATATTACACATTTTTTCTTATTTTTAAAACTTGACTAATGATGGTTTTGGTGTTAGTGGATTTTTCTCATCCTAGTGATGGGGTTTTGAGGCTTTTTGGTGCAAGTATGATGGTTTTGGGCATGACTGACCTATATGGGTCATATGTGACCATTGTAATGAATTTAATTAGATATTATAATTTTTATTTATCAAAACTATTATGTATTACCTACCTCTATTGTGTTTAGAGGGAGAGAATCTTATAAAAGCAAGGTTTTGATGTAATTTTGAACTAGTGCTCTAAGAGGGAAAAATGTAACCTAGAGTGAGTAAATTGTAGGTATGATTGCTATCATCACAAGGGTAACAAGTATATAATTTTATCAGGTTTTCCGTTATTCCAATCTATGAATCATGTCAAGAAGGTCTTGTTCTAGGCCATATTGTGTGTGTAATAAGTATTTCCCAAGATTGAAGACAAGGTTTGAGACATCAAAGCTAATGTAATAAATTTAGTATGATGTAGAGAAATCCTGGATGAAATAACAAAGATATAATTAGTTATTTGATCTTAAAGGATATCGTGTGTATGTTAAAACCGAGCTTTTGTATTCTCCTTGCAAGGTTAAAGGTCTATAAGTGCATTCTCCATGGAGGCAAAATGGTCTCAAGTACTTAAAGGCATGAAAGAATTATCAAGGAAAACATTGATAGCTTGAAGAGATTCAAAATGACATAAAAGGAGTTTTTATGTGTATATTCTCTAGGGGAAGCAATGTGTTGAGTTGATCAAGTGTGATTATGAAGTCTAAAGGTTCTAAGCTACGAGTCATGACATAATGATGAAGAAGCTTGTTTGAATGAGTATCATAAAGTTTCATTACAGGTATATCAATCTATGAAGAGCTCCAAAGTTATAAATCTATGGCCTAGCTTTAATAATATACAAATCTAGTTTAATGTAGGTCTGGTCTAAGGTATATTGAGATTTCGGTTGGCATGTTTAAGGTTAGAAGGAAGTGTATACATGTCTCTAGCATGTGTCTTGAAGATTGTGCATGGAGTCTCGGGAAGTTAGCAAGATTATATGATATTTCTATTAAAGTTATGATGTCACTATGAAGTTCTAGTTAAGAAATCGGAGTAATTTGATTATGAGAATCGTGATTAGTATGTCAAGTCTTGAAAGTTATAATCAATCCATAAATGGAGGATTGTGATTGTTATGGATAAGTTGAAAGATAGAGTTAAGAAAGTGCTAACTCAAGCGAAGTTATGTTCTAGGTCATTAAGGTAATATGAAGAGTGTGTAGAGTATATATTGACTCTATCTCAGTCCATTTGTTCATGAGCATGATCATGTTGCTTGAAGGTAGTTGAGGGACTACAAAATCACATTAGTAATAATAATAATAGAAGGTATGTTATGAGAAGTTCAAAGTCTAATGTTAAAAATTGTGTGTTCTATCTTTAAATATAACTGTGATATAATCGAGTAACATGACATTTGAAAGTAGGGTACAGGTAATCTAGTATAGATTGCAAATGTGAAGGTATGAAGTTTTAAGGCTTGCTCAATTTTAGGTACATGATCTTGGTAGGTCTGTTACAGAACTACAGGTATGCATAGTCTTGAAGTTTACTCCATGAGGGAACTTAAGGTATGAAGAACATTAAAATTGGTCTATATGTGAAGTAGATAGGGTTCCATATGATTTCATGGTGTTCTACGGTAGTATGATGATCACATATGTCATGAAAATCTAAAAATAATCTTCAATAAGGATATAAGTTGCCAAGAAGGGTTGTTAGAAAGATAAATTGGATTGAGTATGATTGTAATTGCAAGGGAAGAATGTTATGTGATCTATGAACTATGATCTCATGAAAAAAGGTTGTGAACAGTGATAAATGATTTCAAGACTGTGACAATTAAGTAGACCTATATTCAAGGCTCTATCAAGGTAATTGCTTGAAATTTTTACATTGTCAATTAGAGGGAGATAATTTAATGATAGGGTGAGATACAAAATGAAGATTCATGATATGTGTATGATTTTATGGCTTGATGAAGTTTGCTATTTTTATTCTTAGAATGAGATTTAGGGACTTCAGTCCTAAAAGTGATCTTGTTAATGTTTAGAGGTAAAACTTAGGTTTTAAGCGTGGAACAAACCTAGATGGTGGTGGATAGAAGGTATGAAGAAATATTGTGGGAGTATACTCTCATAATGAGATATTTGGATGTTTATTTCAGGTCCATGGGTCCTAATGTTGCTATAAAAGACAAGAAAAATAGATCTTAGTCCAAGGAGGAGATACTAAATTAAGTAAGTCAATTGTGCATCATTTCCATTATTTATTTTTATTATGAGTTGTATTTTTCCATGTCTAGTTGTCATTGTATCCCTTTTCATAGATGTCAAAGGGGGAGAGAATCATCATAAATATGAAAAAGAGGTCTCATAGGTGTTTTGCCTTGTTGGTTTTCATTAATGTTTCAAAGGTGATTGCCATTCTTGAAAAATGGGGAGTTTTTTTGCCATTGTGTCTAAGTGTTGTCATTTATTTCAAATCAATCGATGGAGAAGGATGTTTAGGTGTCATTTGAGTCTCCATGAGGTTTCAACCATGGTCAAACATGAAGATTGATTGGTAGTGACCAAGTTTGGTGAGTTGTTATGGTGTTCTAGAGCATGGTCTAGTAGGCATAGTCATGGTTTGAGCTCTCATAAGTTGACCGAACAATGTTATGAGGTCAAAGATGGTACTAGATGTGTGTTATAGGTTTTAATGAGTCTATAAGAGGTTATAGTGGTCATTTCATCGGTTGTATGTCTTGAGTCATGTCATTTTATGCCTATTCCTAAACCTAGAGCATGTGGTTTGACATGGTGGCATGAGATTTGGAGTATGCAAGTCATGGTTAAGCATGGTAGTAATATGGTGACAATGTATATAAATTGTACAAGGTTTATCAAGTCATTTTTCAAAGGTATAGTGCATGTACAAGGTCATTGTGAAACATGTTATTGAAGACAAGGCAAGATAACATAGGTAAGTCATTATGAAAAGAGAGTTTGAGGTATATTTGAGAAATGTGGTGAGTTTGAGTAGTTAGAGAATATTTTCATGATGCTTCATGACAAGTTTCAGTCAAATTGAAGAATAAAATTGCAAGTTATATTGATTTTGATAAAATTGGGTTTTGGAGAAGTAAAAACCAACTCAAACTGGAAACTTATTTTTCTCACCAAATCTCATACACTTTTCATAGGACCCAAATGTTTTGGGGGATGATTTTCCATTTAGATATTTTTCAAAAATAATGAGGTGGATTTATCATCATGTTTTTATGAACAATCGTTAAGAATATAAGTTGTTTTGAAACCCTAGAAAAACCCTCCTTCTAGAGTGACTTGATAAAAGTGAATGGTTTTGTCTTTAGAATTTCTTGTAAAGAAAATTTGATTTATTAGGGTTGAAAAGGATACCTCATATCTCATTTTAGTGGTGGTTTGATTTTCCGCTTATTTTTGGGAAGAGAGAGAAAAACCTTTGTTTTGTCGGTATTTAAAGTTTCAGGGATGAGATGGAAGTTCCCTGTTGAAAATTAAACTATTATAAAATCCTTGGGGATTCTCTAAGTAGCCACAAAAATATTCAAGCAGGTAAAAAGAGAAAATGAAAGATACAGGTACTCAAAATGACCCTACTAATTTTTGTCTTAAGGGCTAAAAAGCTAGTCTTGTTCTATGGAGTGAGTGTGATATTTTTGCTTGTTGATACATCTGATGGTCAGGATAGTTGAATGATACCTTTTATGATGTGTTTTAGCTCTTGGTTTGACATGGTGAAAAAAATTAGTTGAAGACCTATTGGCCTAGAAATCCCTAGTTGGATTGCTTAAGAAGGTGATTGAAACAAGTGTGTTGGCTGATATTTTTGTACATGATAGATGGTTATTAGTTCTTGTACATATTGGTATAAGTATCCTTGATATGTTATAGGTGATGGTTGACCTTAGAATTTATTTTTGAGGTTATGGAGCAAGTCTCTCTCAAGACTCGCTTTTTGAGTCCTTAGAGCCTGAATGAGCGATTCCAGGATATTAGATTGGTTAAAGGCCTTCCACTATGAGTTGGAAGATAAAGTGAGTTGTTATAGAAAATAGAATCATATAAATTTCTAAAGATATATGGTTTGTGTCTCGAGGATTTTTAATGCATGTACTAACTTTGTTTTGAAGACCTAGTTTTGGGGTCTTGAAGCTAGTTTGGAGCAGTTGCAGAGATTGAGTTGTTTAGAGGTCTTCCACTATGATTTGAATGAAAAAGTGAGTTGTTATGGAAAGTATATTTAGATATATTTCTAATGGTATATGACTTGATACTTTATTATGAGTTTTTATATGCCAATATTGTCGCTCTTTAGGACTAAATTTCTAGGTTTTAAAGACCTAGTAGGGCTTGATTTCTCCTTGGAGTGTTTCATGGTGGAGACAGGTGTTTTGGTGCTTCTTGAGATTCTTGATAATGTTAAGGACCTGTTTATGATTTTTTTGGAGCTGATAGATCCTTGAAAAAAAAATTATAAGACCCCGAATTTTTGGGGTATTCGTTGGTGCTTGATAAACTTGTTTTTCACTTGCTTTTGCATCTTGGATCTTATTCATGATGTCTTTACACCTTTTGAATTACCTGGTTATTTTAGTTTATTTATATCATGTTTTTGTTATGATTTATATTTTTATTATTGAATTACTTGGTCATGGCTGATATAGGTGTGCTTTAGTGTTGAGATTGCTATATAAGCAAGTGTGATGAGTCATTTGTGACTACTTGAGCTAACGGGGTTATGAGCGACCTATAAAGGAGTGAAAAGGGGTAAAGAGGGGTTAATAAAAAAATTAACAAGATACATGAAGAACTAAATAATATTGAATACCATATGTGTAAGGAAAATTGATATATTCATCCCTTGAAGGAGAGAGATCAAGTGAATTAGGAGTGGGCTTGTTTAGATGAAGGTTTGGTGTGTTTGGAGCTGAAATTATATCACAACCAGCTATGTGAGTAGCATATTTTATGTGATAATTAATTTAAAAATATCTTATGATGAGTAATATTCATAGGAGTCCCTTTTTGTGAGTAATATCAGCAAAGGTTTAGGGGTTGGTGCTCCTTGCGGGTGAGTGCCTCACTAAACAAATCTTGCATGATGTGTAATATTCTTACAAGTCCTTTCTTTCTATAATATAACCTAAGGTTTAAGTGCATTTTATTTCCTTTGAGTATTTCCCACTTACATCTTGTGTCTTGTGTTCTCTATCTTGTTGCATGCACTTGTAATTATCTAAAGCACACTCAATAAGCTCATGTGGTTGATTGTTGATTGGATGAATGATTTGAATGATGAACGTATGTAATGGTAAATGAAGTGAAATTTTTGTAGGAATAATTCCCCACCTCTCATTACATTGTGCTTATAACATGTTATGGGTTCAAATAAAGTTCCGAAGCATACACTTGGGTGTTATGGTGCACTTTTGGTGTCCCTTGATTACCCTTGGCATACTTTTGAGGTGTAATTACACCTCATAAGTGTGCCTCACTCTCATTGGTCCAATTTCCCAACTCAAAAACATAATATTGAAACCAAAAATTTCATGACAAAGATTAAGTGGGTATTTCAATTGATGGTGATTCCCATATCTTCCTCCAAGAACACATTATGACCCATCTTGAACCTTGGGCACACTTTTGAGGTATAATTAAACCCCAAAAGTGTGTCATGTTATGATTGGTCCATGCATGCCTTCCCAACTCAAAAACATGAAAATAAGGCTTGTGTTGTGATGTGCATGCATGTTTCTCACCCCATCCAAGATATAAGGTGTCCCTTAGCCTCCACAATGCACCTTGGGTGCACATGTTAGGTGTAGTTTCATCTAAAAAGGGTGCTCAAAAGCAATGGGACACCAAAGCTCAACTTACCTACTTTCATCCTTTAGTTTCACCATGTGCTTCCTCCACTCCAACTTCCACCATGTAAGTTCCTCCACAACACATAAAATTGAAACATAAACAAAAAGTGAAGAGTGGCAGTGATTTTATCTCCTTTGAAGCTGGTATGTCCATCCAAACAACAAGAAACTTTATTTAATGCCCTAACTACCTCAAATTTTTTTCCTTTATATCTCCTATCCCTCTACTCATTTTACCACCAAATTTTGAATAGAATTTTTGTATGCACCCAAATTTACACATGCTACATTGTCAGAAAAAATGGCTACAATAGGTCCCCAATGATGATTCATGTCTTTTCCAAAGGTGTTCGAGCTCTTAGACCTCTTTACAACTTATATTTGTAGCCTATTTTTCCTTACTTAGCCTTTGCATGCTTTTCCTTATCTTCCCACTTCATTTCAATTTATTTTTGGTCTTTAGTTACAAAACCCCCACCCTGTCTGGGTGGCATGATCTTGTAACCGCTGCTGGCGGGGTGGTGGTCTTGTAACCACCACTCTACACAGGAAACGGTCATGTGTGAAATTTCAAGAACCTTCCAACTTGATTTAAGACATGTGTTGTTCCACTCCAATTCACTTTGAGCACAATTTTTGAATCATTTTAGTTGATTTCAAACTTGATTTCCTTGTGGAAATCTCCACTTTCACTTCTATTTGTAATTGATTGTTCAAACCGTCCCTTCATTGTTAATGTGGAACCTCATTGCTTCCAAATGGCTTGGACCATTTCCCAACTAACCTTCTATAAATTCATCACTTGTTCTCAAGAAAATGCGCCAGAGATCATTTTGTGTATTCTTGCATTGTTGAGTTGCCTCTTTCTTGCTGGAAATTACATAGCCAAGATTTGTTCACTTGTGATATCTCTCTTCCTCCTACATTATTACCATACTTCCATTTAAGTTGTCATTACTCTAGCGCCTTCTCACCGCTTCTTCTACTACATTCCTAATACCTTGGACTCACGTGAAAATAGGAGAATCGAAAAGACAAGTTGAAAGGACAAAGCATAACACAAATGGATTTACAACCGCTCTGTATTTCTAGGTTGGGGTTAATGTTAGTTTCTTCATTTTATTCACAGTATTAGTTCTAAATTGTATGGTAAGTGCACCAAGCTAGGGGAGGAAAAAGTGGAAAAAAAAACTAAAAAACATACGAAACGCAATCGCGTTATGTTTTCTTAGGCTCAGGAATTCATGCACCTAAAACACATATGTGTTATAATTCACTTGGGTTATAATGTGTACAAATTTATAGTGTCATGGAATCTATTCACTTTTTGATCTATATGAAGTATGAGATTTATTTTATTATTTCTTTATACCTTTATTAAGTATAAGATTTATTTTATTATTTCTTATACTTTAAATTTATTTTAGTAAATCTAAGAAGTTAGGGTCACTTTGCACCTAATGGAAGTGGTCCCGTAGCTCGATGTGATTATAATCTAGAAGATATGTTTTCAAAATCTAATTTGGTCAAGACTTACTCATTTTTAGAATTTCGTAAATGACTTAAAACTTTTAAGCCATATTTATTGTAGTCGGTCATTGTTTTGCGAAAACAAATAGTCATTTTGTATGTTTTTTTACCTTCTGGATTGGATTTTGGCCCTACCACGCTTTAATCGGTACAAATTTTGAAATTTTTCCATAATTCACTTTAGTGAACAAAAATCAGCTCTATGATGTTTGTTTACTTCTTACTAAAATGATATCCTCACTTTGTAGATAGAGGATTGCTCTCTAAATGGGATTATTGTCCTATGGATTAAATTAGGTTATTGTAATGTGCCTTCTACTCAGGGATCAAGGCTAAGGGTTGAAGGTTTAGGGTTGAGGGTCTAGGGCTAATGGTTTAGGGTTCGGTGATTTAGTGTTTAGGGTTTAGGGTTTAGGTATTTGGGCTAAGGTTTTGGGGTTTAGGGTTTAGGGTTTACATATCAAGGTTGAGGGTTTAGGGCTCAAAGCGGGATTTAGGGCTCAAGGTTTAGGGGTTAGTGTTTAGGTTTTAGGGTTGAGGGTTAAAGTTTGAGGTTCAAGGTTTAGGTTTTAGGCTTAGGGATTAGGGTTTAGGGTTCAAGGTTTAGGGTTTAGGGTTTATGATTTAAGGATTAGGGTTTATGGTTTATGACTCGGGGTTTAGGGTTTAGGGTTTAGTGCTCGGGGTTTAGGGTTTAGGGCTTAGGGCTTAGGGTTCTAGTAGTAAAAATAGGATTTAAGGATTAAGGTTTAGGATTTAGGATTTAGGGTTTAGAGTTTATGGTTAAGGGTTTAGGGTTTAGGGTGTACCATTTATGGTTGAGGCTTGATGGGTTTACATTTTAGGGCTCATGGTTTAGGGTTTAGGGTTCGGGGTTTATGGTTCGGGGGTTTAGGGAAAAGGGTAGGGCTTAGGGCTTAGGGTTTAATGTTTAGGGTTTAAGGTTTAGGGATTAAGGATTAGGGTTTAAGGTTCAGGTTCGGGGTTCTGGGTTCGGGGTTCAGGGTTCAGGAAAAATTTTAGGTTTTAGGGTTTAAGGCTAAAGGTTTAGGGTTTATGGTTTATGGTTTAGGGCTCAGGGTTTAGGCTCACCTATTCACTCACTGTAATGTTATGTGTCTTACCCATTCTTATTAGTATTGATAGAGAGTATTCAACTAAAAAGGGTTCATGTGCTTCTTAGGAAAAAAAAATAAAAGGGATTCATCAAATTTGATGCCTTTCATATGTTGATATTTTAAAGGAGGGAAATGCCAGATATCCAAGAAAAATTCGGTACAAAGAAATGTTACCCAATACAACTATCTTATTTTTCCCATCGCATGGGAACTATTTCACTCACTATAATGTTCTGTGTCTTACGCATTCTTATTAGTATTGACAGAGAGTATTCAATTGAAAAGGGTTCATCTATTTGGTAGGAAAAACATTCAAAGAGAGTCGTCACGATTTGATGTCTTTCATTTTTGATATTTTGAAACAGGAAATGCAATATATCCAAGAACAATTTGGTAAAAATAAATGTTTTTGACACTCTTTTGAATAATTATTTCAGTGCAAGTGTCAGGAATGAAGGTTTCATTTGAAGAACAAAGCTTGATATGTCCAAGTGTTTGTATAAGTTGGCAATTTGAGAGGATTTACGAGTTTCAATTTTATTTTCCAAGATGCATTACTCCAATGTTTGAAAAATTCTCTCCAGATGCAAAGACATTCTGATTCAAACACTCATTGATTTTTGATGCATAATCCTGCCACGCCTCGGTAGTCCTCAATCCTTAGATACATGGAGACATTGTTACTTGGCTTCCATTTATAATGATAGATATATTTGTAAATTCATGTTATGACCTATAAATTTGTATGAAATTCAAGTTTTTTTGTAAATCACATCACACCCTTCACTGTAGGCTTGATGACTACCCCTATCTTGTTGAAGGAACTTTTGAAAGCATGCATGGGTTTATAATAGAAGGAATTATAATGAATGGATGGTCATTAAGTTATAGACCAACTAACTCTCATTCAACACTAAACAAGAAATATTTACTAGGCGATTGATAACCCCTTTGTGTTCTTATCCATTCCCCTGTTGTTATGCTTATTTTGAACACTTCAGGAAGTTTTATCAAATTTTCTATCCATTCTAGTAGTAGAAGAGCTTTCTCTTTCTCCAGAGGAGGGGATATTGTAGAAAATTCATTTCTGATCCTAAACCTCTGCGTTGTAATATTCTTTATGTTTCTTCCATTTCCTTTGAGATTAATTTTTGTTTTCTGATGGTTATTTTTTCTAGATTCCAATGGATCATCCTGGCTTACATAATACCATACATGGAAATATGAGAAATGTGGAATTTTTTTCAGAGTGTGAAGAAATTGACATTTAAGAGCACAATTATATGTGGGGAGAAACAAGTTTGTCATAGATGTGTAATATGCATTGCAAGGCACAAGGTAGATGTCATATCCATTTATTTACTTGGCTCACCTCTCATAAACAAGGTAGTTCTACAAGTAAACTCAATGATGGTTCTAGGAACGAGACTATAAAATATTGATGAAATATGTTTTGGAGTTCGTGGTTTTAGGGTTTATGGCTCATGGTTCAGGGATTAAGGTTTAGGTTTTAGGGTTCATGGTTCAAGGTTTAGGGTTAATGGTTTAGGATTTAGGGTTTAGGTTTAGGGATTTGGTTTTAGGGTTTAGGGTTAAGCATTAAGGGTTTAGGGTATAGGTTTTAGGGTTTATGGTTAGGGTTTAGGGCTCAGGGTTAAAATTTTAAGGTTCATGGTTTAAGGTTCAAGGTTTAGGATTGAGGATTTAGTTTTTATGGTTTAGGGTTTATAGTTTAAGGTTCGGGTTTAGGGTTAAATATTTAGAATTTAGGGCTTAAGGTTTGGGGTTTATGTTTTAGGGCTCAAGGTTTATGGTTTAGGGTTTAGGGCTTAGGGTACATGGTTTAGGGTTTAGCGTTTAGGGCTCAGGGATCAAGGTGTAGGGTTCAAGGCTTAGGGCTTAGGGCTTAGCGCTTAGTGTTTAGGTTTCATGGTTCAAGGTTTATGGTTCGAGGTTCAGATTTATGGGTTTAAGGTTTAGGGTTTATGGTTCAAGTTTCAAGGTTTAGGGTTTAGGGTTAAGGGTTTAGGGTTTAGGGTTTATGGTTTAGGGTTTATTATTTTGGTTTTAGGGTTTAGGGTTTATAGTTTAGGTTTTAGGGTTTATGTCAAAGATTTCGGGGTTTAGGGTATAGTGTTTAGGGATTGGGGTTTAGAGTCTAAGGTGAAGGTTTTAGGGTTTAGATCTCAGGGTTTATGGTTTAGGATTCAATGCTTAGGGTTTAAGGTTTAGGGTTAATGGTTCGGGGTCGGGGTTTAAGGTTTATGATTTATTTTTATGGTTTAGGGTTTAGGGATTAGCATTTAGGGCTTATGGTTCATGGTTCATGTTTCATGGTTTAGGGTTTAGGGTTTAGGGCTTAAGGCTTAGGTTTTATGGAGTAAGGATCAAGGTTTAGGGTTTACGGCTCATGAGTAAGGGTTTAATGTTCAAGGTTTATGGTTTAGGGCTTAGGGTTCGGGGATCATGGTTCAAGGTTTAGGGTTTAGGGTTAAGGAATCATTGTTTAGGGTTTAGGGTTTCGATTGTAGAAGTTAAATGCTAAAAGATTTAGGTAAATGCTGAAATCCTAAAAATTCCTATGTATAGACTAGATTGTACTATAAAAACTATCTCATAAATCATGACTCATGGACTGTGAGACTAGTGAACCATAAAGTGCAGAGTGAACATAATTTTTATATTTACTAAAATAAATTTAAAGTATAAGAAATAATAAAATATAAATAATAATAAATAAAAACTTAAACATTTATTTTTGTAAATAAAAGCATGCCAAAAGCACATATTATGTCTATATTATGTAGAACGCGTACGCGTTATAATGCATGCACATTTTGTGTTTTTCCTTTTTCCAATGTATGCCTTTAGCCTTGGATCCGGTTTAGATCCCAAAGCTTGAGGCATGGACTGCAACAACACAAAGAAACAACGTCTAAAAAATTATGTCACAACGTAGAATAGAGTTCCTTCTTTCTAAAAATATAATTTTTTTAAATTTCGACTATTATAAGGTTTCCATATTATTTATTTTCTAACTATGACTTTTTATAGATTTTTTTTTAAGTTTAAACATGTCTATCTTTCGTCATGTATCTTTTTTTGGCTCATCGAAATTGAAAAAAATTATACTAACACAAACTAGGCCTAATTCTATACATATTCAAAAAATCTAATTTTTGAAATTTTTGAGGTAGTTAGGGGGCACAGTCAGAGCTCCGTTATTTTTCAAAATTTAAAATTTATGTACTAGAAAAATCATTTTAAAAATACTTGCTAAAAAAAATTTAGCACAAAGTAGATTGTCCTAGCTATTTTTTTACCAAAGGGTTTTAGAAAATACTAAATGGTCCTCAAAAAGGGTGGGGGCGCGAAAGTCACTCTATTATCTTTTTTCACAAAAACAGAGCACTGTTTAGTTATTTGACCCACTTAAACTTATCCATTTTCAATAAAATTTAGTAGCTTAGAAACTAGACTCAAAATGCCATGATTCATGTTTATACAACATCTTCCAATTTTGAGTGTGACTATTTCAAAAACTCATACAAGTTGAAGTTTTTATTTTTAGAAAAATGATTCCACTTAAGACCTCCTTTTGGCCCCCAATTTGGTGCACTTAGTCCATATGCATACATATGTATCAAATAGAGTAGAAAAGAAGAATTTTGCAATCATTCAATAGTTCAGGTAGATCAATTCACATAGGAAATCCTCCATAGAAATATTTTTACTCTTGTTAGGGAATTTGCGGGGAAGAAAAGCTTTAGAGAAGCTCTTATTTCATCCCATGCATCTAAGGAAAGAATAGAGGGTTAGATTTGCATCCATAGTTTAGTGAAGCTTTCATTATTTAAAATAGAATAGATTTCTTCTGATACAGATAAACAACTACATCCAGTTGTTTATTTGTTTTGTAATTTATTAATTAGAATAGAAGCTTTTATTTCCTCATTTCTTCTTTAAATTCCAAAAAAGATCAAAAATATATTTTATTAGAGTATTTGATTTGTTTTATTTCATTTATATCTCGAAAATACCAAAAACATAGAATAAATTTCAATTCAATTTGATTAGTTGTTATTTTCTCAATTAAATTAGATATTTCAATACATGACCATCAATGGTCCTCAACAAGAATGCGCATAAGGAAGTGATCCATGGGCACCACAACCAAATGATCTTAGCTAATTACAAACATAGATATGTGACATTTTCTTCTCCCTAGAACACCATTTTGATATGCCGAGAATATTCAACAATTAAATGTCTTAAACATTGTGGCTGATAAGGCCTATGAGTTCTAAACTGATCTTAGAAATAGGGTTTAAATATACACATGACCATACAAGGACCTCAACAGCCAAGAAAATATGATAGCGATCCTAGGGTCCTCTACCCAAAAAACGTGCCCAACCTTCTCACAGATATTGATATTGAAAGCTGCGTATGTTGGTTTTTTTGTACATCACCATTACCACCGACATCATATCATAATTAAACATTCTAAATGAGGAATCTCACCAAGCCCTCACATTTTGGACCGCTCCTACCAACCGAATCTAGATTTCATGAAACCATGCCTCATTCGCTCATCCCATGACCCTATTTGGACATATTTACGATGCCCTCATTGGTTTTCCACGAATGCTAAAACGGGTGGAAATGATCTCTCATAGAGATTGATATTGACTAGAGGCTTCATGTAGCCATCCTTTCGGATGCATCCATCAATTCCACTTAGATCAAAAGGACCTTCTTTTCCCTCAACGAGCATATCCCCATATTGCATGTTAAGGAAATTGTTTTTCCTGAATTTACTTTACTCATCCCATCTATGCACACTTTCTTTCACGTACCACATATCGCTATTATTTAGCCATCCACATTTCCACATCAACTACCTCATATGACCTCGGGGAGTCGAGCGTGGTTGAAGGTCACATGTCAATTTTCATTAGTACAAATTGGTGAACCCAACATGAAGAGATAGTCTCTTTCATTTCCATTTTATTTCATCCATCTTTCCTCTCTCCCATTATTCTATAGGTATTCATATACCCCCAAATATGTCGGGACAAGACAAATACGGCTAACCCATTTTAGGTATCGAAGCATACTACTACCAAATGGGTAGACAACAACAGAATCACCCTCACTATCGTGTGTGCGGACAACTACTTAGCCAATCTTTATGCATCTCAAACTCCTCCTCCTCAAGGGACCAAAAATGGCTCCTCGGTCAAGATTGAGGAGATTGATCAACTTACACAAACACAACAACTTAAAATTTTAAGTTCTAATAATATGACATTCACCGAAGAGTTAGGCTCATCTCCTTGGGTTTTATTCAAATTGTAAATCAAGATGCATGCGATCGATCAACTCCCATTATTAGATGAGGAGTACTTATCACATTACACCTAAAGTGAGAAATGCTTCAAAAACATGAATCAACCTTTAGATAGGGTACAAGGACATGTAGATGTCTTACTTTAGAACAACACCTCTACCCCTCCTATAGCAGAAAACATTTCTAATGAGGGGTGGAAAAATAATGAACAATTTATAGTAGGATATCACACTCCTTTACAACCTAACAAGGTTAAAATGTGCACTAACACAAAACACCATGCCATCATCAGGAAAATTCATCTCAACATTGGTATATAAGGTTAGAGAATTATAACTTTCCCAAGCTTCTCATGCTTCATATTCCATTGGGAAAGGAAGGATTATCCATTATTCGTGCTATGGCAAAATCCTCTAGTTTATACAAATGCTCCTAGCCCCGGGGATCTTCTCACTAGGTCGGGCACCTTGGGTATTCCCCCTCATGTTGTGTACGGATACCCATAACAAGCAGCTACTAAAAGTGCATTCTAAAATGTCATCCCAACTGAAATGAAATGATCTCTAGCTTTGTGCCTCCAATTGCATACCAAAGTAAATGTTCCCCCATATGTACACATGTATTCTAAATTTCCACATGGGGACATGTACTCTTTCCTAGTCCATATGGTCAACCATATGGGATGTCTTATGCCCCTACAAACATATAAGTTGCACCATATCAACAAAAATTCCACCTTCGCTTCCCCCCAACAAGGGACCATCATGGTTGAGTCTTACGTAGTGGGGACCTACTCTAAATATCTAAAGAGACCCTCGACTTCAACATAAAAGTTTTATGCTCCCAAGGCCTCTACCAAACCTTCCAAAATTTAAAGGGGGGGAGATCCAAATGTGCACATCAAAGCGTATGCAACTACCATTTGAGAGTTTCTCCCATGGGATGCAGTCATTGCAAATATCTTCCCTAAGAATTTAGAATGAATCACTCTCGATTGGTATTATAGGATACCCGAGGCTTCGATACATTCTTTTAAACAACTCGTGTCTGAATTCATCAAATCTTTCAACATGAACAAGTTGTTAAGGACATGAATCAGGAATTTTTGTGTATAAAAAACAAGAGCAAAATGAGTGTGTTACTCATTTCATCTAGAGATGGTAGCAGGTCCTCTACTCTTCACAAGTGCTCCCAATATGGATTAGACAGAGCTCTGTGATCTATTCCTTCACTCTCTTAACTAAGAAACAAAGGAATAATTATATAAGTTCCCTCTAAGGATCTACGAAGAGGTTTAGGAAGGAGCTCTCCACATTGATCAGGTGGCAATAGAAAGTGATCAAAAGACCTACTACTTCAAATGAGAGATTGATCACTCCCAATCAAGGTAATTCAAGTTACCCCAATAACACAAATAACAACCAAGGACCTAAGGTCCTAAAAAAAATCGTGGTGTTACAACCGATGATGGTGTTATAGACCAAGAAAAGAAACCAAATGTTGTTAACACCTTGATTACAAATAATGTCAACAACAATACAAATGGTAATAATTAGAGGAGTAAAAACTTTTCTCCTATGATCAACGTGGTGGATTTCAATCATCCTCCACCCCAATAACAACAAGTTCAAGCTCAAGGCCCTAACCAGTATCAAACGGATACCCAACCAAAACCAATATCTAAATCAAGGGCAATGGCCTCTAAACTTCAATTATAATAACCAAGATGGAATAACAATTGAACTTTGGACTGCAAAAAACACAAACCAAAGACCTCAAGATTATGATCTTGACCTATATTGCATTTTTCATAGGGTCCAAGGGCATGATGCCAAAACTCATCGAGACTGTAAAAGTTCTTATAATGTTGCTTACCAAAGACCAAAGGCATCTCTTCATCGAGATGTTTTTGGTAAATCCTACGGAACCAACTCAAATACTTGCATGGGGCATGTATCCCCTCAAAACACACCACTTAGGATCTTTAATGATCCTCTTCCAACACATCCCAACAACGGTAAATTGGACCCCAACGGCTCAAACAAGGGTATCCCAGTGGGAAATAATGATCATGAAGCTTTGAATTCATCAAACCCATTGGTAGCACCTCCATTGGATGGTCACCAAAAAACTAAGATAGTGGGTCTAGTAGAGTTAGAAACTGAACCCCAAATAAATGTTTCTACTAGAACTCGAGACTACTCTTCACAACCCATTCCTATTTACCCATCTATATCAAATGATATTCATCAGATGCTTTCAAAGCCAGGTGGGGGCTTATGACTTGATCAATGATTTAACAAATACATTTTCTCACATTTCCTTCTTGTATTTGTTGAAGAACTCCCCGATCATAGATTTGCTTTATTGAAGCATTGGGTCTTGGACATTTGATCAATTTCACCCCTCCTTCAAAGGTGTAAATAAATCATATAGACTTTGATGTCTATCCTCCTGGGCATTCGAAAGAGATGTATATTCTTGTTTGACATCATTAAGATGCCCATAGATGTTGAATTAGCACATAGAGGTGATCCAACTCTATATCTACAAGTTTGGATTTACAACAACGTAAAGTGCACATAATGATCGATGATGGGGTAGTAGTCAACATTGTCCCCTTTTCTTTTCTCTAGAATTTAGGTTATGGAGAAACCAATTTCTCTTCAACAAGAAACACGCTATGAGAGGGTATGATAGCCTTAAGGAAACATCAATTAGAACCATAGTGTTACTAGTTACCCTAGGGCCCAAGATAGTTCTTACAGAGTTTTATATTATAGACCAAGAAACTAACTATAATATGATTCTCGGCCATCCTTGGATACATTACATGAAGGAAATCCCTTCCACATTGTTTTAGAAGTTAGATTCCTACATTTGGGGAAAGTCTTCATTACAAGGTGACCCGAAGCCCTTTAACATACACCTAGCTAACCTAAAGAAGAAACCTGGGGTGCATTCTAAGTTTGAGCTCCCCACAAACCAATTGAACAAACCCATGATTTTGGTACTGAAACAAAACTAATTCCCATAATGGAATTAGAAACTACTCGGCTTGATCGAAGGGATTCCATGCGGTCAAGGATGAAAGTATTGTCGTAGAGATGGTGTCAAAAAAACCAAAAAATATTTTCAAGATGTTAGAGAATGATTTACCCATTCTCCTTCCATTTTATTCCATGGGAATAGGACATGCTCTGGACTCGGCTCTCTTCCATCTAATGGGATTTACATGGTTGAAGTCTCAAAAGCAAAGGAAGAAGATACAAAATAGTGATCCAACATCAATCTTCCCAAGAAATTGTTGGACTCTTAATTTTGATGGAGAAAAATGTTTCTTTGGTGTGGGTGTGATCTCACTTCTCCTAAGGGAAAGGTCATGACTTTTTCCTTCAAGATAGATTTCAAATGTACAAACAATGGTGCAAATATGAGGCTCTCCTTCTTGGTCTCATAGTAGCTAAAAGGATGGGTGATTGTAATATTAGAGTGTTGGGTGATTCATAACTAGTCGCTAATCAAGTTTCAAAGGTATATGAGACTAGGGCGGAACACTTACAACTCTATAAAATTGTTGTACTCAACTTAACTAAAGGTTTTGACTTCATTTCAATCAAATCCATTCCATGTGAAAAAAACCTTCTCACATTCCATTCAATAGATACTTTTGTTTGAGAAAAGAGTTATAAGAAACCAACTTCATAGTTTGGTTCCTGCCAAATCCTTAGTTCATAAAATGCCAACAAATCCAATCTTGGCATATGTTGAGGCTGAGAATGAGCCTGCTACCCTAGATTATGTGGAAAACAATGAGGCTATCTTAGGGTACCTTAACACTTACATGGATTTACATCCCGCACATCATAAGAGAGGCTTTGCTCTCATTCCTCACTCTTCCTCCTATTTTGGAGATCACACGATGGACCCTTCCTCCTCGAAAGGCCTTGAGATTTGTGAGATAGAAGAGGAAGGGGAATTAGAACTACCTTCGGCCCACCTGAGTTTGAAGAGGGTAATGCCTCTTTGATCAAAGGGACGATCGATATCAATATCGGGATGGAGGAGGACCCAAAAATTTTGAAGTTAGGTTCTTCACTTACTCCTGAAGAAGTAGAGATACACACAAAAATTCTTAAATAAAATTCAAAGGAATTAAAATTTAATTACAAAGAGATGACAGGATTTCTCCTCATGTGGCAGTCCACAACCTAGTGACTAACATGCTAAGCCCATCAAGCAAAAATCTAGACCAATGAAACCAAAGGTGGCGCTAATGGTCAAAGAGGAAGTTATGAAACTCCTACAAGTGGGGTTCATCAAACTGTTGATTACTCAATGTGGGTGTCCAACATTGTCCCCATTCTTAAAAAGAATGGAAAAAATTTGAATCTGTATTGACTTTCGGGATATAAACAAAGCATGTCCCAAGGATGATTTCCCACTACCATCCATCGATGTTATTGTTGATGCAACAATTGGTTATGAGTTGTTGTCCCTTATGGATGGATTTTCTAGGTATAATCAAATTAGGATCTCCGAGGAAGATAAAAAAGACAACCTTTATCACTCCTTGGGAACTTATTGTTATGTAGTCATGCCATTCGATCTCAAGAATGTTAGTGCCACTTACCAACGGAAATGACTTATATATTCCATGATCTCATTCATAATATTAGAGAATCTAACATGTTGATGACCTTTTGCTAAGCCTAGAAAGATTTGTGATCACCATGAGGTGCTTCGCAATATCCTCTCTTGTTTAATTGAATACGTTGTTACATTTAATCAAGAAAAATGTGTGTTTGGTGTGACAGGAGGAAAATTATTGGGATACATCATCTCTTCACGAGGGATCAATGTAGATCCAGCAAAAATCCAAGTAGTTCTAGAAATGATCCCACCATCGATGATTCAATTATTAGGTCCTTTATCAAAAATCTTGGCACAATCTAAATATTAATTCCTGATTTCACTTTTGTTATTCATCCAATAAATAATTTATTAAAGAAGGATTGCTTTCAACATCTAGATGGAAGAGTGTCATGAGGCATTTGAATCGGTCAAACGATTCCTACTTTCACCTCCCATGCTCATGCCTCCCAAATCAGATTTCCCTCTCATTTTATATTCATGGGCTACAGACGTCTCATTAGCCTGCATGTTAGCTCAAGAAGACAATGAAAAATGAGAGCATGCAGTCTACTTCATCGGTTGACGTTGCTTTCAACTATGAGACACGTTATACGCAGGTAGAGAAATAATTTATTGCTATAGTATTCACAACAAAGTGGTTAAGGAATTACATGTTTAACCAAGAAATGAGGGTCATTGTTAAGAAATATCACTTACGGACATTTCTAACATAGGGTTCTTTATCTAAGAAAGTTGGACATTTCATGACTCTGATGGGTGAGTTCGAATTAATGTTTGTTAACCAAAAGTTCATCAAAGGAAAAATCATTACAGACTAGTTAGTTAACAACCCATTAGATGGAGGGGATCTAGTTAACTTGGATTTCCCGATGAATGCATATACTATGTCAAAACTAAGCCTCCCATTTCTATGTGCCCATGGTATATTGATATTATTAACTTTATATAGACCATGCGTATACCCTAAAGGGGCAACTTCATAACAAAGAAGATGGCTACACATCATAGCCACCAAATACGTAATCATAGAACAAGTGCTCTATCATAAAGCCTTCAATGGAAATGTTGTTAAGATGTGTCGATGAGGAAGAATCCAAAAATATCCTCTATGAATCCCACAACGGAGTATGTGGAGGTCACTTTGGAGGTCATGCCACCGCTAGAAAGATACATCGATGGGCTATTTTTGGCCTACATTAGAACATGATGCATTAGATTATGTATGCAAGTGTCAAAAATTCCAAGAGTTCTCTCACAAGATCCATATACCTTCCTAGGCTCTGAAAACAATTGCAACACCATGGACCTTTTCCACGTGGGACTTAGATTTAATAGTAAAATTCTCTCCCTCATCAATCGATGGCCATAATTTCATAATTATGGCCACTAAATACTTCATGAAGTGGGTTGAGGCCATGCCTCTTACCACCATACCAAGATGTGTAATTGCAAAGTTCATTTTGAACTAGATTATCTGTAGGTACGGGGTCCCACAAGTCATTATCTCTGATAATGGCACATCTTTCAAGAATGAAGAAGTATGTGAGTTATGTGAAAATTTCAAGATAAATCACCACACAGATTCTCTCTATTACCCTCAAGCCAATGAATAGGCTAAGGCAACTAATAAGATGTTAAAGTCCATTCTCTTGAAGACCATCAAGGAGAATAAGCATGATTTCCACTTAAAGCTATTTCCGGCCTTATGGGCCTTTAGAATATCGGTAAGAATGTTGATAAGGGGAATATCCTATTCTTTGATATTCAATTCGGAAGCAGTTCTCTTGCTTGAATTAGAAATACCTATTCTCTAGATATCGGTACAAGGAATTTTAGGAGAATAAGTCTATTGTGAGGCACGAATCTCTGAGTTATAAAGCCTCGATGAAGCTCAAATTAATGTCAAGAAACGAAATAGTGTTTATGCTTTGATAGGATGGCTCATCAAGTATAACAATAAATTCTATGAATGTAAAATATGTGAGGGAGATTTGGTATTGATACTTGGTAACCTGGATAGACAAGAAAACCCATGAAAGAAGGAAATTCAAGCCCAAATGGTTAGGCCCATATCGAGTCATAGAGGACTATAACAATAGGGCATATTGGTTGTGTATACTGGAAGGTGAGTAATTTGGAAAATCTATCAACTCTCTTCACCTAAAGATATATTTTCATTTGTGTACTATTGCATTTTCATTGCATTATCATCTGTTAGCTCATTCTGATAAAATTTGTAATCAAGGAATTTATTTTCAAGTAACTTTCAAAAACTTCTGAAAACATTGGAAATTATTCAAATCACGTCTTTTCAAGTATCCATGATATTTTCATTAACATTTCTTATCACTTCATCATTTCAACAAGTCAAGACAAAATTTTGACACTAATCCTACCAAGACCTACATGCTTGGTTATGCTTATAGATTTCTTCTAGCATAGTTGTCTTTTCCTATATAGTTTGTTCTAGAAGCTTCATGATCTCATATCTTCCCTAGAAAAACCTCTTGGGTAGCAAAATAATTGTAAACATTCTAACCTAGGATGTTTCTTTTCCTATCTCAGCCTTTGGTGGTGAGCCCTCGCATCTTACTAGTTATGTGGAGTTGAGGCTAGGGGAAGTTCTCCTTCCCAAAAGCACAACTTAGAAACTTAAAATTAAAAAAAAAATATATATCTCAAGTCAAAATCAATCAAAATTTTCATTTACACACTTCTTTTCCCCACCAACCTTCGGTGTTGAGCCCATGCCTCTTACAAGTGGCGTGAGGTTGGGAAAGGAGGGAAGTGCCCTTACTCACCTATTCCTTGTCCTTGGTGATGATCCCATACTTCCTACTTTGGTAGCATGGGGCAAGGTGTAGGGGTCTTTGAAAATAAATTAGTAAGTTAAAAGTAATTTCATTCAATAAAAGGTGCTTTGAAAATCTTAAAATCCCAAGAGAAGTGAATTAGATGTGTGTGTTCCTAAGATAGTTAAAACCTTAAAATAAGATTTTGTCAATCAAGAGGCCATCTACAGATCTAAGTCTAGATAAATTTACAATAAATTCACATTTTAGGCTATATAGAAAACTGTGTGCATGGTTAGGTTATAGGTTCCTAATTGGGTTTATGTCAAAATATTTCCTTTCTCTCATCATTTCCATATCTATCAAAACCATACAATTTACGTCCCTCCTAGATGTCGATGTTCGGCCCTCGTATTTTACTTGGTTGTGTGGGGTTAGGATTGGAGTGAGTTATTTTTATTATCATATCATTATTCATCACATATTGCCAAAACAAAAAGAATAATCAAACATTGCTTGAAGAACTAAAGTTCGGCATTGAATTGTGCTTGTATAATCATCACATATCAGCATTACAAAAAAAAGAATCATTTTGTTAGCATTCATCATCCATTGCATACATTCTGAAAAGCATATAAAATCAGAAATTCTAAACATCTAGAGTACACATGTGAAGCAAACCACAAATGAAGTCAACTCTAATGCAAAGGATAGCTGAACCAAATATATATATATATATATATATATATATATATATATATCATCATCATAATAAGTCAAGTTTGTATACAATGCCATCACACACTAGGTGTGGTCAAAATGCTCATGCAATGAGCATGAAAATACAAAAAAATCATATATATGCCTCACAAAATGGAAATGAAGCAATAAAGGCTCAATGGCCTATCAATCTCTGTGGGATCCTTGAGATGGTGCACGGCTACGGCCGGTACTCCTACATCTCCAACATTGTGAATGCACTGAGTGATGAGAGTGACCATGAGAATGACCACTAGTTATGGCCTCATTACATGAATGGATCTACCTCACCAACCTCTCTTCCATCTCATATGCGGTGATCTTCTTGTCCTAGGAAACCAAGATCTCTGCGGCCTTCCAAACAAGCAAAAAAATGTGAGTGTGTCGACTAGCCTGTAATGGTTTCCCCACTTCTACTAAGAGGTCCTCTCAAGTCTTCCCCATAGGGATGAGAAAATTATCAACGCAAATCTGGAGAATAAGATATCTCCAACCATCAGCAATGGTTACTAAACAAAGAAAACAATGGTGAGTTAGAAAACCATAAAAACCAAAAAAAAAGCACAATGCGTAGTTATTAATATTTCTAGCTAATAAGGTTGAGAAAAGAGTGTCCACATACTTGGATCTCCAGGCATCCATGTAGGATCGGCTGGTGCAGCCAGGTGGTGATACTACTACTACATGCACCTATTGTGCCTCTCCCACTCCTGAAGCAACATGTTACCCCATGACGGGTCCTCACCTCTCTCAAGAGAAAGTGGTTGTTATCACCGAATTACAACACCCCAGAATGGCCTAATTTTTGGATTGGGCATTTAGTGTAAGTTGTGTAACATTGGGTCTCTCTCAAGTCATGGGACTTGCGGTGGGCTTGAGATAACCCTCTAGAGTAAGTTGGTTCTTTCTCCTAAACTACCTACTACTAGCTACTCCTAATGCAAGCAATACTATTTAATCCTAATCTAACCTTCCAAGGGACCAGGAGGAGAGAGTGCATGAAAATAAATCCTATACTAACAACGGTGATACACTTAAAAGGATTGTGAGAATAACTTCCCAATGTGTATAAATAGGAATGAAATGCAGTTAAAAGGGGTGATAACAGATTCTCCACAATCTAACAACAACAATCACAAGCACCATTTCATACAAATGCAATAACAATTAATCCCTACAAGAGCATAAAATAGACACAATATATTTGCAATGAGATTGAAGAGGCAAGAAGAATGCAAACAAACATAGCAAGGGAAGATACATCCACAAACTTGCATATATTACTTCATTGATATGCACAATTCAAGATATTACAAAATAAAGGCCTGGATCACCATGTAATGAGTCAATTGAAAATTCTTGTAGCACATTGGCTTCACAAAACCAAAATGACAGATTTTTGCTACTCAAACTATCCTCCTCTTACAATGAGCCCAATACTTCAATTTATAAATTTTTGAGAGGAGAGAGAGAGATGCAATTCCCTAAACTTACTTTCCCACAAATTTTAAGTCGTGATAATTGAGTTTAGTTGGTGATTTTGGACCGACAAAAGTAATCCCAAGGTACCCCATAACTTGCAGCAATGAAGAATGATTTCCCATGCTCATTGAATGCTCCTCAACCACTTTCCAACAACCAAACATAACTGGGATCATTTTCCTTAAAACTCTCCATCAAATCTCCATAAAATTCTGAATTTCTTTATTTCTATGCATTTAAATTTGAGCCACAGTTCCAACGAGACCAGTTTTGTGAAAATCCATTGAGAATTTCCTAAGTTATGACCTTCTGAGCGCAAACATCTATTTTGAGTTGCACAAGTTTGCTTGGGCTCTATGAGACCGAGAAATTAAATCTCTTGCTACAAAGATACTTTAACTTATTTTTCCTTCTTTCTAATGTTTTTTTACCATTTTTACATGCTAGGGCCATTTACATTTTTGAGTAAACCCCTTGGCTTCATCTCCTGTCATTTGTGTAAGGGGAGGTGGTTTTTTAATGATTTAAATAAAATATTTTGGCCACTGACCGAGATGGCTCCTTCCTCTCTTCACTGTCAGGCCTTTCTTCCTATTTGCAAGCCCCTTATAACTCCCACAAGCATTGAATTCCTTAGTATTGGATTGACCCCACCGCTTTCAAGATTCATCAAGCCCATATTTATTTACATGGGACATTTTCCTGTACCTATCTTAGCTTGCCAATTCATTTACTCCCTTCCATGTGCTCACAAGCCAACTCGTCATTTCTTTCTTTTGAATCCTATGAAAAAAATTCCGACTACCTTTTTTATCTCTTTTCTCGAGTCACCAACTCACCAAATTCACCTAATAAACTTACAGCCCATGCCAATGTTTTGCATGGGCTAGACTTACTGTGGTGAACTTGGGCCCTCATGTCCCGTGCATCGTGGGCCATTTGGACCCAACACACCCACAATGAATATGCTCCTTTTCTCCTCATGCCCACACCAGCTTCTTCACGCCCTATGTTGACCCGTAAGGTTCATTGACTTGGCCTTCATCCACATACAACACTTCACGAGAATTCAGGCGTTTCGGGCCCATGTTGCACATCTTGTATTTGGGTCGGCCAGTCATTCTAACCCAAATTCCCGCATCATTCAACATTACCACTTTAATCCAAGATCTCACCCACATTTTCACAACCATCCCAAGGACCACATGGGCTTCTAAATTCCATCATTACCACACACAATGCATTGGGTCGGGTTTTTTCCGCAACGATGTCCCAACCTCCCTTGGGCCATTTGGGCCATATTCTTCCGCTATCCCTGCAAGCCTCACCCAATGACCTGCTCAACTCATTTTATCCAGGATATTCATCGAAACTATTCATGACAAGATCTATGACCCCTGTAGCCACCATGTATCACATACAAGACTTGGCCTACAACTTCTCAGTGAACTTAGAGCCACTAAATTAGAGCTTGGTAATGAATCAGTAATCTATCCTGAGCCACCTTCTCCACTTGCATTTGTGTGCTGAAGCCTCTGAATATTGTTTACATGTTGAGGATCAAATCATCCTCTGTGTAGGCCTATGAAGATTGTGTCATATAATATTTCCATTCTTTTTTCCATTTTCTTATATGCTAACTCATCATTTTCACAAGTCGACGTGATCTTGTGATGAATTTCTTATATCTTTTAACCCATGAGCTTGACGTGACCAAATTGATAAGTATGGATAGCAATTTGGTGACTTAAATAACTCATCATCATTGCATGACTTGGTATCCACAATGGATTACTCGACTCTACTTAATCTAGTCCATAATACGACTAGCTTAGCATTATGAGGCTTAGGTTGATCTCCTTTAGTAACTTGGCAGCCTTAGAATAGCTCGAATGCCACATTTTGTGACACCGGCTTGGATTCCATATCAATGTGACACTTACCAATAGATTAGCTAAATGGTTAGAGTTGTTTGGTCCTTGATACCTAGAATTTTTGGGGAACATAGATTGGCTCGATGTGTAAAAAAATCAAAGCTGCTAACTCGGTTTTGCAACACAAGTCTTGCTTTCCTCCTGCGATGACTCGGTGCGTGATAACAAAAACTCAATTCAAATGACTTTTTCCTTGCATGTAATGGCTTGATTGAGTTACAAAATCAACACTTGCCCAAATTTCAAGTAGATTACTCCATAGCATAACCAAATTTAGCCTTTCAATGTAACTTGTTTGAGAAAAAGGGGGGCTCGGTGATGAGCTTGGTTAGCTCTATTAGAACCAAAGATGCAAGCTTCAAAGTTTCTTCTAACTCTCTCTCGAATATTTGTCCTTTTTAGATATCCTCAAATCCTTTAGAAGTCGTGTAGAGTGTTGGAGGTGATTTTCGAATCGTCGAGTTTTTCCATTTCCTCCACAAGTGAGTCCCATTATACTTGTTCCAGTGTAAACTTCTTGTGGTCAAATTTTCACTCGGGGTGTGAAAATTGACAAAAAAATTGGTGACTCATGGGGCCATTTTCCTACTAGATGGAGTACGACCAGCTTATCTCAAGCTATTCATTAGGCATGGAGTCTGCATTACCATCATTAATCGGTCTTTTTTTTAAACCTTGACCTGGAACACTGGAATGTTGCTTGCTTTCTAGGTTGCACTCCATTCTTTCACTCTCAATTTTCAAATGAAAATCTTAAAATTTGTTTTGTGAGAGTAGAAAATTGTTTTAAAACTTGAATTCCACCTTTTTCCCGCAACTGCAATCCACGAGGCTAAATGATGAACATATGTTAATTTGGACATCATGGAACTCTATTAAGTTTCTCTTTCTTTCTTCTTCTGAATGTTCCATTCCTTTTGATAGGCTATTATGACTAGAGCCAATCCCGAGTTATTGTTGTAGGTTGTAAAGACTATTATCAAACCCTCGAAGATATGTATAGTGGTTCATACTTGTTGATTACACACCGACTAAAGGATGACTAAACACTAAGGATTTCCATTTGTTACAATACCAAATTTTCCCTTAATGTTGATTCTTGATTTAAGAAATGTAGCTACTTGATTCGAGGAAGTAAAAGAATTGAAGATTTAAAATTTGTCTCTTAACTTGATTTTAGTTTCTCTACATCTGAGTTCTCTTGAGGATGGAAACTACCACTTGTAACTTTGAGTTTCTTTTCTACAATTTCTCTTTGAGAGCATGATGGACTGTATACAATGCATACACTACAAGGAATAAAACATGTGCCCAAGTAACTTAGGGAAAGGGAAAACTACTCTACAACAATGCAATGTGCACAAGCACTTGGAGGAAATGAAATTCTAACCTACTCCTACACTATCCAAGGAAATGGGAAACTAAACAAAACCTTCCATGGGTGTTGAGAAATAGCTACCCTTCCTTAAAATTGGTAGCCATGAAGATGATTTGGTACTAGACCCAGCTGAAATTAGGAGTCCTATATTGGCTGCAAATTGATTCTTCACTCCTTCATACATCAAGGTATCAACAAAAGACAAGACATATAACTCTTCCAGATGTTACCCAATTGGTTCCAAGAGGTATTTTTTGATCCTTGGCACATTGATGTTCTTCCTCATTCTTAAAAGTAAGCATGACTATTTGTGGCTTCTCCTTGACTCCAATGAAGCCAATTATCTGATTGGGCAAGGTTTGGTCTGTTGAATTTTCCCGATTCTTTGAATTTCAATTTCAACAAGAAAGCCCTCCTCTAAGCAATCCAGGGAAAGTGGTTGTATACAATTATATTTTCTTATTCTTGCATATCTATAGAAAATTGATGTGCCACCTTAGTGGAGGGTATGGGAGGGATGGCGATTCTTACTCTTTCCCCTCATTGCATAATGGAACTCCTTTTCAATTTGTAGCTTACTTTGATTGCTTACAACCATTAATGGAGTGATTTTTGGTTCATTGCAATTAGCTTCAAGTCATTTGATTGAGATAATCCCCTCCATCGGATCATATCTACTAAATGAAAGTAGAAAATTTTCAATGATTTATTTATCATCCAATGCCTCTAAGTTTGATCTTCTTCTTCCCATGCATTTAGCTTCAAAGAGTAAGTTCTTGAAATGTGTATGATGGAGCAACAAAGTTAATAATCTCTGTGAGCTCTTCATCATCAAAACACTCTTCTAAATCAGATAAGTAAGCAAGATTCTCATTTTCCTGTTGCGTAAAAGGTTCCCTATCTCTTATAATGCCCCTCACATCTTTTATCTTTTCACCTTGGGTCCTCTTCTTCCTCAAACATGAAACTAGTAAGCTCAAACTTATCTTCAAAATCGAGTTTTAAGAGGATAATAAGGGATAAAGGACTGGCACCTCTTGCATGCTTTATTTGGTAGGGCTTTCCTTGATGGCATGAAATTTACTAGTTGCAACATTCGACAATGAATTTGGTAGACTACTATAACTTTCTAAAAGTCTTTCAAGCTCTTGGCATGCTAGGCAATGAGGATCATCACATTCACTTGATATACTCTACACACTCAGGAACTTCTCTTTACTTGTTTTCTCGTGATTCTCTCTTTGTTCTACTACTACTTTTTCCTCTTTGGCTGATTTTGTAGCTGGTAAAGGATTAACAATATTTGTAAATAGAAAGTGCCATTGTGGACACTACACTCTGAGCACAATGATTGTTGATCCTCATCAACTTGATCTTTCTCTACTACTTTGCTACAATTTCAGATTTCACCTCTTTTTTGAGACCTCAACTTCCATTGAAGGCTTGACCATCAGTGGTATTTGTTTGATATTAAATTTGGCATCCCACTCTTTCAAATTTATTTCCAAATACTCCTTTTTAGCCTCTTCCTTTTTCTCCTCTTATCTATTGGTTTTCTAGATTATGTTTCTAAGTTAGTTTAACCATCAAAGGAATCTTTTCAATACCAAATTTCTGAGATAAACTTCTCAAATATTTTGGTATTTCTTCTTCATTGGGCTTCTTTTCTTGTTTCCCTTGATGGTTTTTTTGTTCTCATTTTCCCAACATGAACTTGCAAGAGGAGGGGTGGGTTGGGTCACAATTAATCCTTGCATTGTTTGTGGAGGTGGGAGAAGTGCAACTTCTTGTTGTTGTGGAGGGGAAGGTTTCTTTGGAGGGAAAAGGGAAAAAGACTAGAGATGGGATGGGAGACTAGGAGGTGAAGAATGGGAATCCATAGTTGGGGTAGCAGCTGGATGGCATTCATTTGGAGATTGCATGAATGGAGGCCTAGGGAAGCTATAGGATGGTTGCATGGCTTCCCACTGACATGTTTGGATAACATTAGGTTTACAAGCCTCCCTCATTTTAATCCATTCCCAACTCGAGTCAATACTTTAATTATGAACTGAAGTTTTTGTTGGGGATTTAACTTACTTGAAAAGAACCGAGTCCATGGATATGGAACATTGAAACCAACTTCAACTTCTCTTTTTGTCTCCTTATCTCTGATCAATACCATGTTATGCTCCAACTCTTGAAATTTGCTTTGCAAATTATCACCTTCTGTTGTAGAATACCCTCCAAGATCCTCATATTGTTGATCTAGAACTATTGCATACTCGGCATATACTCATATTGATTTTCATCTTGTTCTTGTGAGTATGCATACTCAAGATTGACCATAATCATAGAATTGGTCTAGAGGTGGTTGATAATAACCTACAAATGAATCTTGTAAGTCTTAAGGTAGATTGCATTGATATGGTTCTTCTGCAAAATATGAATTCCACATGGGAAATGAAGCCATGATTACACAACTTCATGAATGGAAGAATATGGAAAGATGTGGAAAGAAAGATGAATGGAAATGGATGGAACTGGATGGGGAAAAGTCTGCAATTTCAGAGAATGGGTTGTTCAAATCAAATGGAGTCACCAGGTATGTTTGTATGTGCTTCCAAAAGCTGAGATTCCAACAAGAACACACCAACCCGTTGAAATAAATTATGCTTCAAATGCTTGAACCTGCACTCCATTTAATGATTTTGACTTCTTTGTGGTCCTATCGGGCATGCCAGAATTGTTATCACCAAATTATGGCACCTTCAAATGGCCTAATTTGTGGATGGGGCATTCGGTGTAACTTATGTAACATTGGGTCATATCTCAAGTTGTGGTACTTGTGGGCTTGAGATAACCCTCCGAGAAAGCTGATTATTTCTCTTAAACTACCCACCACTAACTACTCCTAATGTAGGATAGACTATCTTATCCTAATCTAACATTTCAAGGTACCAAAGAGAGAGAATACATGAAAATAAAACCTACACTAACAACGGTGATACACCAAAAAGGAGACTATGAGAATAACTTCCCAATGTGTATAAATAGGAATGAAATGTAGGTTAAAAGGGGTGATAACAGTTCTCCATGATCTAACAACAACAATCACAACACCATTTCATAAAAACACAATAACAATGAATCCCCACAAGAGCATAAAAAAACAATATATTTGCAATGAGATTGAAGAGGTAAAAAGAATTCACACAAACACAAAGAAGGGAAGATAGATCCATTAACTTGCATCTATTGCTTCATTGATATGCATAGTTCAATATATTACAAAATAATGGCCTAGATCACCATACAAGGAGTCCACTACAAATTCATGTAGCACATTGTCTTCACAAAACTAAAATGACATATTTTTACAACTCCAACTATCCTCCTCTTACAATGAGCCCAATACTTCAATTTATAGAATTTTGAGAGGAGAGAGAGAGGATGCAATTCCCAAAATTACTTTCCCACCAATTTCAAGCCATGATAAATGAGTGTGGTTGGTGATTTTGGACCTGCAAAAGTAATCAAAAGGTGCCCCATAACTTGCAGTAGTGAAGAATGATTTCCCATGCTCGTTGAATTCTCCTCAACCAATTTTCAATAACCAAACAAAATTTGGCTCATTTTCCTTAAAAATAACCATAAAATTCTACATTTCTTGATTTATGTATGTTAGAATTGGAGACATAGTTCTAATGAGACTAATTTTGTGAAAATCCATTGAGAATTTCTCAAGTTATTACCTTCGAGCGCAAATAAGTATTTTGAGTTGCACAATTTTACTTAGGCTCTATGAGACCGAGAAAATAAATCTCTTGTTGGATACATACTTTAAATTATTTTCCTTCTTTCTAATGTTTTTTACCATTTTTTTATGTTGGGGCCATTTATACTTTTTGGTGGGCCCTTGGCTTCATCTCCTATCTTTTTGTGTAAGGGAGGTGGTTTTTAATGTTTTAAATAAAATATCTTGGCTAACTCGGTCAGCTTGACCAAGCCGGCTCCTTCCTCTCTTCACTATTGGGCCTTTCTTCCTATTGGTGAGCCCCTTAGAACTCCCATGAGCATTGAATTCCTCGGTCTTAAACCGACCCCACCACTTTCAATCTTCATCGAACCCATATATATTTGCATCGACGTTGGCATGCACCTATCTTAGCTTGTCGATTCATTTACTCCCTTACACATGCTCACGAGCCAACTTGTCATTTCTTGATTTTGAATCCTATGAAAAAAATTGACCACCTTTATGTCTCCTAGATGAGTCACCAACTCGCCATATTCCCCCACTAAACTCGGGGCTTGTGTTAATGTTTCACAGGGATAGAATTACCTATAGTGAACTTGGGCCCTCATGTCTCATGCATCATGGGCCATTTGGACCCAACATTCCCACAATGAAAGGGCTATTTTTCTCCCTCACACCCACATCGGTTCTTCACACCCTCCATTGACCCAAAAGGGCTATCGACTTGGCCTCCATCGGCACACAACACTTTGTGGCGAATTCAAGCGTTTGAGCCCATGTTGTACATTTTGTATTTGGGTGGTCGGGCCATTCCAACCTGAATTCCCACACCATTCAACATTTCTCCTTCAATCAATGATTTTGGCCCACATTTGCACAACCGTCCGTGACAACATAGGCTTCTAAATTTCTTCATCACCATAAAAATGCATTGGGTTGGGTCTTTTCCGCAAAGATGTCCCAACCTCCCTTAGGCCATTTGGGCCATATTCTTTCGTTATCCCTTCAAGCCCCCCCAATGACCTCCGCTTTCGACTAATTTTATTCAGGATATTCATTGCCATTATGCCCAAATATCTTGATGCCCCCATATCCACCTTGCATCCCATTCATGACTTGGCCTACAACTTCTCGGTGAACTCGGAGCCACTAAATTGGAGCTTGGCAATGAATCTACAATCTAGCCCGACTTGCCTTCTCTACTTATATTTGTGCGATGAAGCCTCTGAATATTTTGTACATGTTGAGGATTGACTCATCCTTATGTAGGCCTGTGAAGATCATTCTATATAATATTTGCATTAGTTTTTCCATTCTCTTATATGCTAACTCACCGATTTCACCAAAGAATGTGAGCCTATGATGAATTTCTCGGATCTCTTAACTCATGAGCTCGATGTAACCAGTTGATAAGTATGGAAAGTAGTTTGGTGACTTCAAAACTCACCATCATTGCACAACTTGGTCTCCATAATGGATGGCTTGACTCTACTTAATCCATTCCATAATGCAACTAGCTTAGTGGTATGAGGCTTGGGTTGATCTCCTAGTATTCTCAAAGGGCTATTTAGTAACTCGTCAGCCTTAGAATAGCTCAACTGCCACATTTTGTGACTTCATGGCTTGGATTCTATACCAATGTGACACTTACCAATAGATTAGCTTAATGGTTAGAATAAATTTTCCCCGATACCTAGTAGTTTGTGGGGAACATAGATTGGCTCAATGTGCAAAATACCTGCTAATTTGGTTTACAACACAAGTCTAGATTTCCTCTTGCGATGACTCAGTGTGTATAACAAAATCAACTCAATTCAAAGGACTTGGTCCTTGCATGTAATGGATCAACTGAGTTACAAAATCAACTCACCCAAATTTAAAATAGCTTACTCCATAAAGCATAACCAGACTTTACCTTTTAATGTAACTTGTTTGAGAAAAGGGGGCTCACCATGAGCTTAGTTAGCTCTATTAGGAATAAATATGTGAGCTTCAAAGTTTCTTCTAACTCTCTTCAAGTCTTTTTACTTTTTTGGATATCCTCATGTCCCTTAGAAGTCGTGCGAGTGTTGGGTGTGATTTTCAAGTGAACTTTCGAGTTATGCCATTTCCTCCACAAGTGAGTCCCATTACACTTATTTCGAGTGTAAACTTCTGTGGTCCAATTTTCACTCGAGGTGTGAAAATTGATAACAGTGATGACTCCTTTGAATCCAAAGTCACCTTCTCTGCCTCCATATCCTCTCTCTTTGCCATGAAGATCTCCTAAGTAACTCTCTACTCTAGATCACCCTCCTCCTCTTCCACGTGAGTCTCCTCACATGTCTCCTTGTGAGTCTTCTCACCTACCTCCTCCCTAATCTCTTGCCACGTCTTTGTCTTGGTATTGGTATCCAAATCAATGGGTATCTCTTGCTCCTCCACCTCGTTATGAGTGGATGCACCTCAATCATAAGGAAGGGTGTAGTTTTTCGTGCTCATCGAGCATGGACAACCCATCTCACTATGATAAGAACCCTTGGAGTCACAACGGTCCAACCATGGTCACCCCTAGGGCCACCTCGAGACTCCCTAATACTCCTATATACAACTACCATGAGAGGAATAATATCAATATAGGGTAACTTGAACTGTTGGGGTACTCTATCAAATGGGTGAATCTCCACCCTCCCTGATCTATCCACTAACTATCTAGTAGTAGCACAAGTGGTCACAGTAGTCCCATCTTGGCCCCATACTCCAACCATATCCTAGTAGGGTGTAGAAATGAAATCAACTATAGTCAAGGTGGCCATTAGCTGATGTGGTCCTCTAAGAACTAACATGTAGTTCCATCTCATGGCCCTGACGCCCCCTAGGTCTTATATCTCAACTCACCTTTGATAAGGGATGATCCTCTCATACACCCAACTCATCACTAATGTGGGATGACTCAATGATTGTCCCTATAACCTCACTACTTGGTACAAGTCATGGTATGTGGTCCCAAAAATATTTGCTCCCCGGCATAAGTCTTCCAATACTATTTAATATGCATAACAATAACTGAGCCCGAGCCCAAAGAACACAATAACTTATCCCCACCCTTATCTCATATCAACCGCAAAGCCAAAATACCCATGATGGCCTTGCGGAGAGTAGGGATAGAAGTGAAGTCAATAGAATGAAGCCTCATACCATGTTTGGTGCCTAGTGACACCCCATCATCCCCCATATAAGTGGCCCAATGCCTAGCTCTGGTTGTAGACCCTGCAGTCTCAAGAGTCAAACGTCTCCCAAGTATAGGAACTCCAAGTATCATGTACACGTCCTCAAGAGTGATGGTCCACTCTCCTCTAACACCTGGAAACTAGAAAGTGTTCTAGTCCGCATCCTAATAAGAAAAGAGGTCACACAATATATGGCTAGCAGGTGTAATGTGTGGCACTGTGATCCTCCATATCCCAACTCGGTGTAATAATTTTCTCAACCCGAGTTACCCGATCAAGAGATAGTTGGAAACTAGTCACACTCTCTCTCTCTCTCTCAGCTCCAGTGAATATATTCCTCCTTCTGCATTCACAAAACAACAAAAATAGTGATTCAATAACATGTTTTAATAGGCAAGCTCATCAAAAAAATTACAAAACAACATAAAATCCAAAAAAATGGTCTAAACGAGTAAAATTAACTCTCTGCCTCAGAAATGACAAAACTACCACCCTATGTAGAGCATTAGTTTTATAACTACCACCTTTTTAGGGCAGCGATTTTGTAACCGTCACCCTACCATGGTGGCATTTTTGTAATTGTCACCCCGCATAGGGTGGCGGTCCTATCCGAAATGGACAAGTCACCCTTTTGACCTTAAAAAGTTGAAAAAGACAAAAATAGCTCATTTTTAACAAAACAAAAGGCTAACCCACTTGCATTACCCCCTAGGGATCATTTTAAAACAAGAAATTTTGAAAATTCCCCCTAGGTGAAGATTTTCAACATTTTACATATTTAGGTTTCAAACAAACAACTGTAAAATACTAACCTTTGTCTACGCTATTGGATCTCTCGGTCTCAAGGCCATGATCACGTCATCGCATTGATCGTTTTGACTACACTCTCATTTGAAATGGTCACCATGGGCCTAGAGCTCAAAAATCACCAATAGGATATGTGCAAATGAATTAGAAAATGAGTTGTTTTGATATATATACTTTGTTTTAACTTTGTTTTGAGTGTATGTGTCCACAAGGCTAGAGCATTGGTGCAGGTATATTTCTATCCCCATGCAGATGGTAAGTCATCTTGTCATTTTGATTTAGTGTTTATTTTTTGATATCATATATATCTGCACGTGAGTCTTGCTTTCATTTTGTAGGTAGCAGGAGCTTAGACAATGACATTTTAACACATGGGCATGTCGTATAGCTTCTAAATCCCCATTTCTGGAATTCCATACTCAAACTCCATGTTTTACACCTCTTCATGGCTAAAACACTTCTCTAAGGGGGCAATATGTACGCACCCAAAATTGCACGTATTGCATTATCATAAAATGGTTACAACAGGTCCCCAATGATGATTCATGTCTTTTGCAGAAGGTGTTCTAGCTCCAAAACCTCTTTATAGCTTATATTTGCAGCCTAGTTTTCCTTACTTAGCCTTTGCGTATGTTTTCCTTATCTTTCTGCTTCATTTCATCTTATATTTGGCCTTTCGTTGTAAAATCGCCACCCCGCCAGGTGGCATTCTTGTAAACACCGCCCTGGCAGGTGGAGGTCTCATAACCATCACTTTGGACAAGGTATTGGTCCTATGCGAAATTTCTAGAACATTCCAACATGATTTAAGACACGTGTTGCTCCACTCTAGTTCACTTTAAGTGCACATTTGTGACCTATTTTACCTTATTTCAAGCTTGATTTCCTTGTGTAAATATTCTCTTTCACTTATATTTTGTAATTGACTGCTCAAACTACCCTTATTGTTGATGTGGCACCCCAATGCTTACAAATGGCTTGGACCATTTCCTAGCTAACCTTCTATAAATTCATCACTTGTTCTCAAGAAAAGGGTCGGAGATCATTTTTTGTATTCTTGCATTGTTGAGTTGCCTCATTCTTACTGGAAATTGCATAACCAAGTTTTTTTCACTTGTGATATCTCTCTTCCACCTACATTGTTACTTGCAGAGCGCCATTCAAGTTGTCATTATTCCAACATCTTCTCACTACTTATGCTATTGCATTCTCAATCCCTTGGAATCATGTGAATAGAGGAGAATCAAAAGAAAAGCCGAGGGACAAAGCATAACACAATTGGATTTTCCCCTGCTCTATATTTCTAGGTTGGGATTGATGTTAGTTTCTTAATTTTCTTCCCATTATTGTTTCTAAATCATACGCATATATATATAATACGGATAAAAGAAGCATTTTCCAATCATTCAATAGTTACGGTAGATTAATTCAAATAGGAAATCCTCCATAGAAATCTTCTTTACTCTTGTATGTGAAGTTGCGGGAAGAAAATATTCGATAAGATCGGATTTCTTCCTATGCTTCGAGGAAAGAACAGAGGGTTATATTTGTATATATAGTTTAGTGAATCTTTTATTATTTAAAATAGAATAGATTTCTTACAGAAAGATAAACAACTACATCTAGTTGTTTATTTGTTTTAGGATTTATTAATTAGAATAAAATCTTTTATTTCCTCGTACTTTTCCTCATATCTAGAAGGAAAAAATGTCGAAGGAGAAATGATCAAATGCATGATAGATAAATTTGAGGATATAAATAATTATGATATAAAGCATATCTTACACAAAGATTGTGCCCACTCGGGTAGAGCACAAACCTCATTATGAGGATTTTTGGATGAACTGTGAAGATGAAAGAGAAGTCAGACAAAGAGAATATTCAAGAATGACATTATCTCAAATGATTTGTTTTGGGGTCATCCAAACTCCTGAAGGGTTAAAATATGATGGTAATAGAATTAGTGAAGAAAACATCCAAAACAATATTACTTCTCAACCCTTTCCACCAATTAATTGGAACCTCTATGAGAGGAAATATAACTTGGAAAATACTACACATCACATCACATCACAAAAGGAGTGGATATAAGTTATCACCAAACCACATTACTGAGATAATATAGGAACAGTCGGCTCATTGATGATGTTCTTCCTACATTTCAAAGGGTGTATGCCTCAAAGATGTTTCATGGAGATAGAAGATTAAGAATTTGGACTCATTTTCAATTATAGGTGATGTAGGTGCTTAGGATAGTAGAACCATAACTCCCCTTCTTTAAGCACCAAGAATAACTACATGAATGCTTCAGGAAAGTATGATAGAAAGTCCTATTGTTCACACTACTACCTTACGAGACTATTTCATCATCTTATCCAGGAGCCAAAGGAAAAGAGAAAGTGATGGAAACCACTTTGAAAAGGCCTAAAGGGGAAAAAGTGTATGTGATTCCTGATATTAACTTACAGGGACTAGAGGAGGAGAAGAAAACCTAGCTTCAAAAGAAAAACAACTAAGATTGTTGAATGGGTTTATTTAGAGGAAGAAGAGACCCCTGGATAGGTAATGAATCTTGATGTTCCTTTTTTTTTTTTATGTTATCACCAAGTCTCCTATAACTTTACCCATATAGAAAAATGTGCCTATGATGGAAAACCTTGTTATTCCAGTGACTACAATTGCCCCACTAACCAAGGAATATCCCCCTGTGAATGTTCTTGTACATGATGTTTCACCACTCCACAACACAATCCTCATAGGAAGAAACTCTAGATATCATAGTTGTAGTAAAGCCTCATGAAGCTAAAATAAATGTAGGGATTCTTAAAGCCCACATTCCCATGACTAGAGCTATCTCTCAAGGATTGGGAAAGATGATTCCTATTCCTAGTGAGAAGATGGATCAAAGCTTAGCACTAGCAGATAGGGAAGTTGAAAACTAGCAACCTCTGCGCTTAAAGAAATAGAAAGTCAATTTGAGTCTATGGAGGGAATCAAAAGTCAGGGTGGAGTTATAGACCCAAATGTTCAAGAGGAACCAATACTCATAATTTCAGAAGGTATGTCAATACCTTCATCTTCATTAGGGCCCTTAAAGTTATCCCCGTAACCCCATTTCCCAACCACTTGATGATAATGAATCTCATATAAGATAATGGATTAGTAGTTCTCTCCTGAAGAAGAAGAACATGGAAAAATGGTTGGATGCTGATGATTTACAAATCTTAGCCATTCTCACCTCCGTAAGAGCACCTAAGAAGAAAAAATTCATCTCCAGGGCATCCCTAAGCAAGACAAGAGAATGATTTGTAGATATTGTAACTCCCAAAGTCAGTGTGCCTTGAGAAGAAGCATCCCCATCTAATTTCAAGGTATCTAGGATTTCACTAGGTAAACCTTCTACTGAGGAAATAAAGTATGATTTTTCTCAGTAGAAGGATTGTTCCAAAATATTGATGATTTTAAAGAGACAAAAAGGGATTTAAAGGCCAAGAATGAGGCACTATCTAACTTGGTCATAAAATTGACTAGAATTCACCAAGAAGGATGAATTGAGGTCCCTGAAATCACTAATGAAATTTTTTTGTTCAAACATGCACCCATGTCTCGAGATTTGGAAGGGATGAGTTGTTTGATACAACAATGGAACCATCCCCAAGTTGTGGGACCTTGCTCACTTGGGACGGGTCTACGGAGAAGGTTGGTTCCTCTACCTACCTCTAACACTCTTTGCTACACACGATCTTGAATAAAAATCCTATACTAAACATGCAAAGGGACCAGGCATAGAAGGATGTGTAGAAAGGGAAATCCTAAGATAAGTAAGGTGATAGTGCCGAGAAGCAAAGGGTTGATCTCTCTCCACGAGCGGTGAAGGAAACAGGAGGGCACGGAGAAGAGGGAAAACAACATGTGTCATAGATCAACACATGGGCTCGGCCTTCTAGTGTGCGCAACACATGAACATGGGAACTAAAATCATAGGATTACACACAACATGCCGAGAAAACACAACCGAGAGAGGTGAGATGCAATTAAAATGAGAGAGGGCAAACAAGAGTTCCACAAAACATGATTTTATTGCTCAAGGGACACACAGTCACTTACATTCATAGTAGGAGGCAAGAATACATTGCACATACCACGGCAAGGTCTAATACTCATGGGAATTCAACCACCATTTTGGCATGGTGTCGTTACAACAAGGAGGGATCCTTTTTACAAAGCGTAACTCGTTATTTATAGAAGAAGATGCGGCGAAGATAAGGAGAAGATAAGGAGAAAGAGAGGGAAACTCGGATTCAAATCTATAACCAAAAAAATCAAGTGATAAATGCCTGTAAATCCACCTACAAGGTTGTCGGATGTTCTTCCCCATGTCTATTTGGCGTGTATACAAAGGAAGAAAGCAAGAATAGATGAAATCGGTGGTTGAGGTTGATTAGATATGTGCATTGATGATCGAGAAAGACATTTCCCTATTTTATGCCTACCAAATCTCACCCAATTTTGAATTTTAATATTCCAACATGTAGCTTGTGTCAACGGCTCTCTGACAATTCCAAGTGTGCGTTGATCGGATCTCTGTAGCGAGAAGATACGGCTATCAGAAGATGTCAGAGCCATCTGGGTATGTAAGACACGTGGCGTGCGTGGATTGACTAAAGGAGTTGCCCAACTATTCATCTGATTTTTCATTTATGCCATGTGTGATGCACTTTGGTTGGTTGTCTAGATTTGGCACCCTATAGGCGCTCTTTGATAGGATGGATGTTGCACACTCAAGTTTGAAACATGACGTGGCACAATCATAGAAATAGAAGAAGGCGCAAGGCATAGAAGGAAAAGGCACAAAATTGCAAAAGGGAAGCACACGGAGGGGAAACAGAGGGAAGGCGCATGCGTAACACATGAGGTAGGAAAGAATGCATACTTACGAAGGCATGGAAGCGGGGCATGAGCATTCAACCGAGAAAGAGTGTGTGGTGGCAAAAGAAAAGCGGTGGGTGAGGGAGCTTTGAGTATGCAAGTGCAAGAGGAATGTCAGGGACTTAGCCATTTTGGTGGGCAAGTTTGCAAGGTGCTTGTAAGGAGTGAGTGACATGATAGGAAAGAAAGCAAAGGGCGTGCGGGGAGGAAGGCATAAAGGGAAATGGAAAAGGAGATAGCGAGAATGTAGAAGGAGAAGCAAGAAGGCATGTAAGGGTGCGTATAGGAACTGTAATTGTGCCAAGGTGTCAAAATAACAATCTTGAACAAAGAATGCAACCTGAAATGTGAAACATCAGAGTAAGAATGAAATTATAAGCTATCCAAATAACTAGGAGAGTTATTTGGATAATAGTTTTGTGACTTTTGGGGGCCATCTTCCTACTAGATGAAGATACCAGTAGCCTTAGAAGTCCATTGGGCATGGATTTAAGCACTAATCTTGAAGATCTAATCTATAACTTTGAAGAACATTCCTAAAGTCACTTGAAGCTCTATCTGAACTCTAAACTGAATTGCTGCTCTCATATGAAGATATTCTGAATTGGATTGATGAGAGTGAAAGCTATGCAAATTATTGGAACTGCCTCTACCAAAATTGAACTATCATCCCAAGAAGCAACAAAAGGGGCGCGCGGGCACAACAGAAAAAGGAAGGCACTAGAGGGAGCGTGCCAAAACAGAAGCACAACACTATGCACAAAATTTAATATCATACATGGTCCGGATGGAACATGCAAAGTGAGCATGAGCACTTTTTTACTAAAAGCAATCCTAAACTAACCTACTCTAACCAGAGGCAAGGGACACTCAAGAAAAACCTGCAATAGGCAGGGAGAAGTAGCTTCCCTTCCTCACAAATTGCGACCATATAACTAATTTGGCATTAAACATGGTCAAAAACAAGATTTGAAAAATGACTTATAGATGGCATTTCACCCTCCTCAAAGTATCAACAAACAGAATATATACCTCTAGAATTTGTTTTACGCTTGGATTTGGAAGGCAATGTTACTAACCTTTGGCACGTTGAAGCTCTACCTCATGCTCTGAAATGAGCATGACCGGTGGAACTCTATCTTTGGCTCTAAACTAGCCAAATATTTGATTAGGCATGGTCTTATCCTTGTGATTTTCCCATTGCTTTGAAGCTCAATCCCACATATGGGATTTTCTTGAAAATTTTCCTCCGAAGGGGAGTGCTCTCGGGTTAGGTCACATAAAGTTGGGGTGCGCATAGTTCTACCTCTACAAGAAGCGACTCTCCTTCGAGAGTGCACCCTCTGGGACTAACTATTTTTATTCTTAAACAGTGTTCGTATGATTTCCTCTTCCCAATCGGAGTTGCGTAAGTCATGTCATTATTCAACTATTTCGTAGTCATCAAACATGATGACATTGGTTAGGAAAGGCACATTGGAAAGGGGATGTTCGTTTATGCTACAGCTAGGTAGAGGGGACTTGGAAAAAAATGGGAGGATGGCTGTGAAAGTCGTGGAATATGCACGCACAAGAGGAGTGGAAGTGCACATGGGAGGGGTGATGGAAGAGAAATGAAGGTGAGAGGATGGAGGAGTGGAATTCTCAATGGGGCGGTCTGCAAAAGATGGGAACACTCGCAGCAAGATGAGATGATGTAAGTTGGCGTGGAGGAGTGTGCGGCTCATAAGATGGTAGTGCAGGGTTACCCCACTGACAGGGTTTCCACGTGCTAGATTTTTGAGCCTCCATTTTCTCTACCCACTTTTTAACTTGAGGTAGCATCTCAGTGATAAAGTGTAACTTATGTTGGGTGCTAAACCATCCTAGTATAGGGCTGACCCATGGACAAGGGACCTTGTAACCAACTTTAGCTACCTTTATGGAGCACTTGACTCTGAGATGCATCATGTCCATCTCCATCTTTTGAACGTGCCTCTCAAAATTAGCTTCAGCTAAGGGGTTTCCGCCATCATCTGCATAAACTTGTTCTTCATAAAAATTTTGGTTAGAAAAGGGTGGGTTATATGCATACTTAGGATAATAGGGCTCATTAAATGGATTTGGAGGAGGAATTTGGAACTATGGGGATAGAGGTAAATAGTTATCTTTGCAAAAATGAGAATATCATAAAGGGAAACAAGTCATAATTGCACAAATTCAAAAGAGGAATGTGGAATGATGGAAGAAGGGAAAATGAATGAAAGAAGGGTGGAGACTGTGCATGAATGAGATAATGGGTGCATTAGATCGGTGGAATTGTCGAATGCATTGAAATATGCCTCCAAAGGCTCGATCTCAACAATAACACATCGAACTTGCTGAGATGAAGATGTAAAGCTCTTGAATATTGTCCCACCGCATGCCGAAATTGTTGGTCGTTCAAATGTGCACCCACGTCTCAGATCCATAAGGACCAAGCTATTTGAGACAATAATGGAACCATCCCCAAGTTGTGGGACCTTGCGTGCTTGGGAAAGATGATGCAGGAGCATCAGGGAACAACACATAATAAGGTCATATAAGACCATGATACATGTTTTTAGGTGTGAATAAATGAATGTTAGAGTTAAATATGTTGTAAAAGTGAATATGTGCTTGTAAGAAGATGATAAGGTGACTTGACTTGGCATTTAAGGAGTAATATAGGCTAATTAAGGTCTTTTTAAGCCTTGACATCATGTAATAGCTTCCTTGTACGGATTACAGGAGAGTATCAAGGTGATATACATAGGATTTCTATGTTGAGAAGATGGTTGAGTCTTCCTAGGAGTGTGAGTTGGCTTAGGAGTCAGTTTAGGAGCTTTAGAGGGTCTATTCTTAGCTAATGAATACCTATTTCATAGGTGATTCGATGGAGATGAAGAAGAACAAGGGTTCTCAAGGTTTTTGAAAGGATGGAACAATGAATAACAACAGGTATATGATGTTTGAAAGAATAAATATACTCTGCTTTGTATGAAACAACTTGTTTTCAATGGACTGTGCACAAGGATCCTGGCAGGACAGCAGGATAGAAACCCTCCATGACATGCAAATGATGTAAATCTCTTGATTATCAGCATGAAAAGGTTCTACAGATGATGTGCATCACATTGGTAATTTTTGCATGTTTTGAAAATGCATAATTTGGATTTTATAGTAAATTATTGCCTCTCGGGCCTGAACTAGGGCTTCGTATATCTTTTTATTCCATGGATAGAATCACTTGAAACTTTTACAATATCTCTGCATTGATATGATCTAAAGATCATCCAAATTTGGTGAAGAATGATCTTGTGTCGCTCAAGCTATAGGTGACTGTGTATTCGAGATACAACAGTGATGTATAGTTCACAGTCAAATAAAGAACATACACAGTTTTTGCATTATAGCATGACTAATCATGATGATAGATTGATATGATGGACAAAATAGGGGTATATTGGATGTATTTGCATGATCTCAGGTCTGAATGCATGAAGCTATTACCTTGTTAGCATATAAAAGATGATTGCACAGGCTTAGGACTGTATTTGGCAAGAAAGGAAGACTGCAAACATGAAGGAGATGGACACAATATGATGAAAATCCACTGATAAGGAATGGGAGGGCACCTATCCAGGTATATTTGTTGAATATGAATGACATTGGGCATATAGGTACAAGGGAAATTCCTTCCCTCTAGTTATAATCAGACTGTACAGTGGTCTAGGACTGTGTTAGTCCACAATAAGATGTTCAAAGGGCTAATGTCAAGGAGAAGTAGAGTTAAGTACCTGTGCATGGATGTTGGATGATGACTATCCTAGTACTATTAATGTGTTCCATGATTCTAGAGAGAAATCTACCAGTGATTTGGAGTAAATGTAGACTGTGTAGGGGTTCTAGGACTGTATAAGTCACTTCAAAAACATACAAGCGAGGTGATAAAGGAAAAACCTAGATCTAGGACAGTATATGGAGCTCATGAATACCTCAACCATTGTGAAGGGAGGTCTGTTGAGCTGTTGGTATGCCCTGGAACCAACTAATTATGTATTAAGAGTTTGAGTTGGATTCTTTTAGACTAAGTTCAGTCTTGAGGGCAGAGTGTTGAGATTGCACACTAGACAAGAGAGGCTTGAGAATTCATAAAGGAACTTGAAACCTTGATTTGTTGCCCATGTCATGTTCAATCAAGTAGAAAAGAGCTTGTGACTATGATGAAGAAGAGCTCCTTTTGGAGGCAAAAGTGTATGGTAAGAAATATCAAAAGGTAATATATGCTAGATACCTTATCAATAGATTTTGTATCTTGGGACAAACATGCTTGACCAATATAGAAGCTCTTTACATCTTGTTTCAGTGATCACAAGGTGATCACCTTTGCTCATCAAGTTAACTCTCCTTCAATTGTTGTCTTCAAGAATTAGCAGGTACTAGGTCTCCTTGGATCTCAAGGTGATAAGAAATACAAGAGATGATGTTGCATGGACATCAATTGATGATCCTCTAGCAGGGGTGGATGGAGTAATAGAGCAAGTTCACGTGCTTGAGTAGTTTCAGAGAAAGATCATCTAAATGACCCTCGCATCAAAAGATCTCTGAGAAGATCAATTCCTCTACCTACCTCTAACGCTATTACTACTCCTAGTGTTGAATGAAAATCCTAGACTAAACATGCCAAGGGACCGGGGATAGAAGGATGTGTTAAAAGGGGAAATCCTAAGCTAAGGAAGGTGATAGTGCTAGAAGGAAAGGGTTGATCTCTCTCCATGAGTAGTGAAGGAAACAGAGAGGGTGCGGGAGAAGAGGGTGGGCGGCTTGTACCAAAAAATCAACACGTGGGCATAGCCTTCCAAAGTGCGCACAACACATGAATGTGGGGACTGCAAAGCACGAGAGTACGCACTGACATGCCAAAAATTAAAATAGAGAGGCGAGATGCAATGAAAATGAGAGAGGGAAAAGAAGAGTTCCACAAAACATGATTTTATTTCTCAAGGGATGCATAGTCATTTACATTCACAAAGAGGCGAGAATACATTATAGAGACCATGCCAAGATCTCGAGACTCGTGGGAAGTCAGCCACATTTTGGCATGGTGTCATTACAACAAGGAGGGATCCTTTTTTACAAAGCAGAACTCGATATTTATAGAAGAAGAATGAGAGAAGAGAAGGAGAAAGAGAGGGAAACTCATATTCAAATTTATAACCACCAATAGCAAGTGATAAATGCCTACAAATCTACCTATAAGGTTGTCAAATACACTTCCCCATGTCTGTTTGGCATGTAGAATAAGGAAGAAAGCAATATCTAATGAAATTTGGTGGTTGAGGTTAATTAGATGTGTACATTGATGATTAGAAAGATGTTTCCCTTTTTTCTACCTACCAAATCCCACCCAAATTTGAATTTGAATAGTCTAAAGTGTAGCTTATTTCAAGAGATCTTTAACAAGTCTAGACACACACCGATCGGAGCTCAGTAGAAAAATATATGGCTATCAAAAGATATCGAGTCGTCTGGGGCATGTAAGACACATGGAGCGTGTGGATTGATCAAGGAGTTGGCCCAACTGTTCATCTGGTTTGTCGTTTGTGTCACACGTGATGCAATCGGTTGGTTGTCCATATTTGCACCCTATTAGCGTGCTTTGATAGGCTATGTGTTACACACTCAAGTCTAAAAGATGATGTGGCATAATGACAGGCACGGAAGAAAAAGGTGCAAGACTGCAAAATGCAAGTGCGTCTGAGGAATCAAAGGAAAGGCATGCGCGGCGGAAAGAAGGCATACTTGTAGAAGGCATAGAATCAAGGCACGAGCATTCAACTAAGGAAGGGTATGCGGTGGCAGAAGAAAAGGTGGCATGTGAGGGAGCTTAGTGTATACAAGCGTGTAAGAGGAATGTCAGGGACTTATCCATTTTAGCAGTAAGTTTGCAAGGGCGCATGCAAGGAATGCGCGACAGGATAGGAAAGAAATCGGGTGCACAGGAGGAAGGCACAAAGGGAAATGGAAAAGGAGATAGAAGAATGCAGAGGGAGAAGTAGGAAGGCACGAAAGGGCACATAGAGGAACTATAACTATGTTAAGGTGTCAAAAGAACAATCTTGAGCAAAGCACACAACCCGAAATGTGAAACATCAAAGTCAAAATTAAAATATTAGTTATCCACATAACTAAAACAGTTATTTGGATAATAAATACATCAAGAGAGTAAGTGATTTAAGTGAAAGAGGAGAGGCAACTATCAAATGGGAAAATGCTTTGGTTGTTAGAGGCAAACCAATAATTTTAAATTTTGTAAGATGGTATTCCCATAATTTTGAGAAGGTAGAAGCAACCAAGGAATTAATGGATAAATGCAGTAATGAGAAGCCGATGTAGATTGATATGTTACCTAAAATGAAATCTATGAAAAACTTAGATGATGACGTGGTTATTGAGGAAGTTATTTTGTACCCTGATTCTGTGGGTAATCAACATGAATATTACAACATGGTAAAAGTAATATTGGAGATCTCAACAAATTCTCTCAAAATTCTTGATAGGGTAAGACATAAGAATATATATTTTATCGATCATCTTCATTTTCTGGTAGACAAATTGATTAGGATAGACAATGGAGAAAGAATTAGAATGGAGGATACTGACAATTTGATCAAGGTTTTCATAAAAGATATTATGGGTAAATCGGGAGATCCCGAAATTTTGATATAGATCTCATGCGTAAATGGGCGATATTGAATCAACAATTGATAAGTTGGTAAAGAATTTGAAGATAGAAAGACCATTATTTAATGAGATTGATGAAATAAGTATGAGATATGATGTGATCTTTAACTATCACTTAGTACTCAACGAAGAAGTTGTGACCCAAATGTTTGATATACTTTATTGTGATATAGTTTATCTATTTCCAAGAAGTACATTTTAATTTTTCTACTCTTTCAAATTCAAAATGTTAAGATGATTACAATGTATAGTCATTAATAGGCATTGAGATCAACCGTTGTTTTGTTCCCTTGTCAAGAATTTGGTGGATTTAAAATGAAATTTGTCTAACTATGGGTTTAGTTTCTATGTTTTGGATGTTGAATATTGAACACTTAGTTGAGCTATTGTATTTTTGCTGCAATTTTGTGTTTCTTTCTTCTTTGAAGTACACTAGGCATGTCCTTAGTGATTAAGCTTTGGTCATTTGTTTGATATTTTGTTGTGAGATTTTACTTTACAATATTGAATGCAATTATAAAATCCTTGCTGAAATCATTTTGTCGATGGATCTTTGTAATATTTTGAGTGTATCTTAGGCATATGTGATTAGAAGAAAGAAACATTTTGTCGAATATTTGCATGATCCTTTGTGTTAAATGTTTTAAGGATTGTGTGAAATATTTGTTTTAATTGAGTATCAATGAATGCAAATCTTTCTTTAAGTGAAAATTGTGATGAATTGATGAATTGTTCTTTATTTTCTGGAGTGTCATATGTGTCTGAACAAGTATTATGAGTAGTGTTATTTGAAGATATATCAGTTTGTGAATCCCCATCCTCATAAAACAAAATTTGAGTCTCATCATACTATAAAAATGTTCTTTCAGTCATCTTGTTGTATCATTTGCAAGTATTATTGAAAGGAAACCTTAATTTCTCTTCATCCTTCGTAATCATGCAGGATCAAATAAAACTTTCCACTATCTAGATTATCCTAAGTCTTTCTCAAATAACATTTTCATTGCTTAGTCTGACAACTCGTAGGATTTAAATAGTGTATATATTGACCATGTTCACTCGGGACTAGTACTTAATTACAAAATAAAACGGTGAAAACCCATGAATGCATCTATCCTTTTTACAAATACAGGCTACAAAATGGGTTCTCTCACCCTGGTCGAAGGTAGGACCTAAAGTAGTAGGGAAGGTCATCCCTTTGCACGTGTCACCCGATCCATCTAAGGTCAGGTCCAAACAATTTTTTCAGACTTCTTCCCCAGCTACAAACGACATACATTTCTAGTCTACCATCCTCAAAGTCCTTCAACTCGCCCATTGAAAACCTGTCTGGGTCCCTAGTGGGTGTAATTTCGAGTACCAACACTTTGTGAACAATCAGAAATGCATTACAATTTTAGGGAAGCTATGAGACACTATTTTTCCATGGTTCAAAATAGTGTTCCAAGGATTCCATAAAAATGCAATACAAAGGAACATATAAAAATTCTCAAGATAAAGTGATTAAGGATGAAGACTTACATCAAAATATGGAGTTAATAAACTCAACATATCTAATGCTTTGCTAGGAATTACAAGTAAACTTCACATACATGAAAATTTACTTAAACAACATAGAAATAGTCTTAGGAGTATCCACTTTGAAATATTCAAGCCATTAAGAGGTGGCATTGTCATGCACACTCCCCCTCAATGGTAACTCTGAAAGGCCTAACAAGGCATGAAACTTGCAAAACTTCACAACACATAGTGGATTTGTGAAAATATTTGTAACTTGATCTTCAGTTGAATAGAACTTGAGATCAATATCACCATTTAGAACTTTCTCTCGAGTAAATTTCATATGAACTTCTATATGCTTAGTTCTCTAATGTTGGAATAGATTGTTCATAAGAGTAATACACCTTTGGTTGTCACATAGAAGTGGAGTGCTTCCTTTGACGCCCATACGAATTTATTCCAATAGTATTTAGATCCACATGGCTTCCTTTTTCCTTCCATAGCATTTCTATACTTTGCTTCAATATAAGATATAGAAAATGTTGGTTGTTTCTTGCTACTCCAAGTGATGGAACCTACACCCAACTTGAAAACATATCCAGTAGATTTTCTATCTATAACATCACTAGCATGGTCAGAATCACAATATCCAAATAATTTTGCATCATCATAAGAAGAATAATACAAACCATAATTAATTGTTCCTTTAACATATTTTAGATTTATTTTTTCCATTTTCCAATGTTTCTCATAAGGATGTTGCATGAATATAGAAACAATTCCTACTGTACATGAAATATCTAGCCTAGTGATAGTCAAACAAATTAAAATGCCAACTAGCTACTTGTACATAGTAGGATTAAATTTAGCACATGCAGGTTTAGGATCTAATTTCACACCAACTTTAATAGGAATGGCCACAGGTTTACAATAAATCATGTTAAATATTCTAATTAAATTAGTAACATACTAATATTGAGATGCAATAATAGATTTATAATCCCGAAAGATAACCATGCCTAAGAATTGATTTATCAAACCTAAATCAATCATTTCAAAACATTGTTTTAATCTTTCTTTGATCTTGATAATTAAATTTTTATCACTACCAGTAATAAAAATATCATCAACATATAAAACAAAAATGATAATATGATTATTTTCAAACTTAACAAATAAATCATTATCATAACAATAGTTAGAGAAACCAAGATCCTAAAAAAACTATTAATTTACGCATCAAATCAATAGGTATATATTTCCTCCTTACCCTCTAGTTTATGTCATTTGCATTCAATCCTTATTTGGGATGCTAGATCGGGAACCAATAAGGAGGAAATCAAGGTTAAAGATTTTGTATGTATATAAAAAAGATGTAGCTTCCTTCACTTGAAGACTTCAAAACTTCATGATTTCCCATTGAGGGTGAATATGATGATCAAACCTTGTATTCACTTGTATATCCCACATAGGAGGATATTATAGAAGAAATAAATAATTTGATGGAATTAGAGGTTAAGGAAGAGATGTCTACAAGCTCTATCTATGGAGCTGAAAATAAAGAAAATGGGCGAGTCAAGAAAGTACTCCATTGAATTTTTAAAAATTGTTTTCCATTAGATATATAGCTTGATGAGATTCTATGTCATAGTTTCCACCAATCATGTTCACTTATGATCATGAGGAATAGATTCAAAATAGAATTCATAATTTCATGTTTTCCATTTTGGAAAATCAGATAGAGGCATATGTTTCCTTAGAAGTTGGCATTTTGGAGGAGAAGATGTAAACCATGTTTCAACTTATCTAACCTACCATGATCATTACAACAGCTTGTTTTCTATCCTAAGTTCATCAAAAAGGGAAGATAATTATCTCAACATGTTTTTGGCTTTATATAAGTCTATTATATACTAGTTAGAGTAGGATAATTTAGTTTGCTTTTGGAAAAATTAGTGTTTTCACACTCTGCATGTTTTTAATTTGATATATGTATGATTTTTCTCTTTTGTACATAGATTTGTTGAGCCATTTTTGAATTCTAAAGAAGCTAAATCAGTCTATTTTAAATTTAAAATATAGTTTCAAAGGAATAGCAAGAAAAATCTAGGGTGTTTGAGGAGATAACTCGAATGTTTTGGTAGAACTTCACGCTTAATTCAAGGCGGTACAAGTTAAATGGCTAAGATAGTATTCACGTTGAGTTTTAAAATTTTCAATATAGAGTTTCAATTTATAGGTAGAATCCATGCTCAATGGATGTTGAATGCTATTGATCACTCTATCTAGCGGGAAAATGACCCTCTAAGTCCCGATAAATGTTGTCAACATAAGCACATTGCTCCATTTAGACAAATAATTTTATTTTCAAGTACTTGAATTATTGTAATTGCTTTAAATAGGTATTTCGGGGCACCCTATTTATTCAAATTCATAAAAATATCCCTCACCCTTTCTCTATAAGTTCAAACAAGAGAAACCAAAAATAACTTAGTCAAAATCATGCAATTTGGCCTCAAGATAAGAAAAAATGTTCATGTCATTTGGTTTGTAACTAAAGATATCCTGGAAATTTTAATCAAGTGAAAAGAGGACATGTGGTGGCCTACGGTACCCTCAAATTTTTACTTAGTCACTTTTATGCCTTATATCGATGAGCAACAAGTGTCATCTATCGGTATTTGTACATCTATTAGCCTTCAAAGCTTTTTCCTTACCCCCAAAGAATCTTGAGATCTAATAGCTAATGAGTGTTCCTTTCGACACATGGTGATGATCATTTCACAATAATTTTCACAACCTTGGTTAAACCTCTACACATAGCGGTGTAGCGATGATCAACACATAGTATATATGGGATGCATGGAAATGATCAGTTCATAGAACTGATTCAAACCTTAAGCCTTTCCTTCGAACCCATATGCTAAACCATTTTTCTTGTAATAAATATCTTAACCATTTCACTTGTAAATTATTTTAGATCATTTTGTTTCTCTTCTAGAAGACACTTTGAGCTATTATCACCTTGTGGTCCCACTAAAACACATAGGAGTAAGTTAGAGAAGTTTTTTAATCATGGATGACCAATTGATTAAAATGGTTTCTTAAACTTCATCTATTCCTCTTTATCTCACTGGAAAATATTGATTTTCTTAGAGTTTCCATTAAAAATTTACTTTCTATTTCTACAAATGAATGAATCAAATCACTTTGTTATTCTATAAGGTTTTGATAGGGTTTATGGAAAAATATCTCTCAAGTTTTGAATTCATGGATTAATATCATGATGAAACCTTTAAATATCCCTTGGAATATGCCAAATATTAGTTTTGGGTGGATCATTTCAATTGAACAACCTTGGGGACATATAGATTAATCTAAATGAAAATGATAAACATAGGGAAAAGAGATGGTTTTAGGCATCTTTTTATCCTCATGTCTCTATCTTCTCCCCTTCTCTTATATATAGATAGTTAAGCTCTATTGTAGAAGGATCCTCTCCTAAATGCAAACTTACTCTACACAATTGGGTGTCCAAATGTTTTGAGTTACAGACCTATGATTTGATTTTGTACAATGCATTCGGTTCCTTCCTAATGGTTTTAATAGACTATGTATAGTTCTAGGCATGAATATGATGTTCATTGTAGATACTTTATACCATTTAGCGTATATTATTGTCATCTTTACTATTTGTTCATTCATTTTATGTTGTGTGTGGGTTATACTTACAAATTTATATACCTTTGTGTCAATTATGTAGAGAATTAGAATCTGATTTAAATTCAAGGTAGATTGTGGTTCTTTCCTTCACTTTTTACATTATATTTTTCCTCGTGTTCTTCATCTTATAGAGAGATATCCCTTTCTATTTAGTATTGCAACTCGTCGATTAGTTGTTAAAATAGTAATAGAATTAGGTATTTTGTGAAGGAATTTGGCTTTCTCTAGAATTATATTCAAATGAGCCAAGGCCCCACACCTTGGGGACATTCTCATATTGCTATTGATATAGTTAAATTCTCCATATTTTGTGATATTACACGAGTGCACATTTTAGTGATAACATATTAGTTATGGAAGATTGTTATTTTATAAAATCCTCCATGAACTCTTATAAGACATCATGTATATACTTGTCCTTGTGGAACCTAGGATCTAAATTATGACTTGTAGTTTATCATGTAATATAAAATACATGATCTTTACCTTGGCATACTTTTTTATCTATTTTATCATGTTATCCTAAATCATCATGGATGATCTATGGATTATAAATCCTTTTATATAAAAAGGTAACATTGGCAAGTTTCCCCACTTAACATTAAGGGGAAGTGTCGGAGTGTGTAATATTAAGTGGGATCAAATGTTTTGGGCCACCATATATACATATCCATAAAATATTTAATATAATTAATAACATTGATTCCATTCAACCAGTGTGGATAATTAATTAATTCTTGTATTAGAATTATCTAAAAGAGTGTAATAATGTAACTAATAGGTGTAACTAAATCACCCACCCTCTATAATAGGTTGATCTCATTTGAGATTAGTATGATTCTTATATACATTATTTTTATGATTTTACGAGAAGAATTATGTGAGACCCGAGTTAAATTATTAATGGGAAGAAGTGAAGATTTAATGTATTGGGTAATTGTGATTTCCTCATTAAATATAAAGCAATTTGCTTTTATGGTGGGCTTTTTTACCTCAAGTTTTCCCCACCTTATCCAATGTGTTCAATGTGTTTTTATTTTCACTATTCTCGTAATTTTAGTTATTAGTTTCTCTTTGATATTTGTATATTTACATTATATAATCATATGATCAATTAATTAATAATTATTTATTTAATTTAATAAATGACCCCACATGTACTTGTACTGTTATAGTCTTCCATGTGATACTATGTAGATTATCATTTTTATCCAACATTGGTATCACAACTTTTCTTTTCGAGTTGTGCTCTCAAATTATTTATTGCGTATATGCCTCAAAAGAGGTGGAATTTATTAGGGCATATTATAAATACATATATGTATGCCTATTATAGGACACGGACATTGATTTTGACAAGGTATAACTCCTCAAAATAGTTATGAAAATAGAAAAGTGAAAAAAACATATTTGTTCATAACCTTACAATTCAAGTCAAGACCATACTATAGTATAGAATCTCACTAAATGTTCCTAATCTAGGGAAATCATTAGAAAATTCCAATAGTTTCATATATTTTTAGATATTAGTAAATGAGGGTTTTTTTATGAGGTCCCTACCCTATTACATCAAGAATAAAAGGTTCTCAAACCTAGACATGGTAATGAGAGGAAAACAAAGAAAAAGAGTCGAAATCTAGCAGAGTAGAAGAGAAGCACCAAAAACAACATAAAAATTAGCAAAAACCCTAGAATATGGGAGTAGGATAATTATGAATTTTGGAGGAATCCTCTTTCACTTTTGTTACCATCTTCTTCATATCCTACAACATCTTTCCATTAGGATCTATTGAATTCCCTTTATATAATATATTCTTACTTGACACGAGCTTTTTCTTGGGAAATTCTTGTTGAGCTAGAAGAAGATTGTTGAGCATGTTAGTATGCATAGTGATAATTTCCACAAGAAATTTGTTGAATAAGGAGAATTCAGCCAGTTTGAAAGAGGTTATTATATTCCTTGAGCTTATTCATTCTTAAATTCATTCTCTACCACTATTGATCATCTATATTAGTTACATCCTTCTTATTTTTGAGTCATTTGATGTTTACTTTCATGATCCTAAGGTATTTTACTATCCATTTAATCACATCCTTACATAACTCCATCTCATTTTGGATTAAAATATATTTACTACCTTGGTTTAGTTTTCCCATTTCTTTACCCATAGATAGGAGGATCTCGAGTAGTAATTTCCCTCTTATTACTAGTTTGAAGCTATATTTTCCCTCAAGTTCCCCAATTTTTATCTTACCTTTATCAACATGAATTCTAAGATTTTTTTGGGATAAATATCCTCCCCATGATGTTTCTTTGTTTGAGTGGTGAGTTGGGAGTGGCTTAGACTCGGAGTTAGTATGTTGGAATGACTAATAGAGAGCTTGGGACTTCCAATGATCACATGATTATGTAATATCATGATAATAGTTTGATCAAATGGAATATTTTCCTACCCCATTGAACATCCTTGATATACTTTTCTAAAGATATGACGATATAGAATGGGAGGCTTACCAGAGAGTTTTGTTTGAAGAGGTTGAGAAATACCAAGTGGAAGTCAGAACAAGGTGGAACCTACCCTTCAAAGTGATATAGTTGATAATGATCTTAGAGAATCATCGTAGGGTTTGGGAAAGGATTCATGGAGATGCCCACCATGTAAGGGCACTAGTTGTTCCCTGGGATTAAGAAATTTGTGTTCCTCTTCCTCTTTATCAAATTTATTCTTGTATAATTTCATGTCATCCATACTGAGACCATAGACCAAGGAAATGATATCCTTAGTGATTTCAATGGTATGTCCTCTTATTTGGACCACCTTGTCCTTCCATTTCTTCAAGAACTCAAAGTGGAGATGTGGGTATCATGCCCATAAAAACACTCAAGAAAATTGGCGAACCCACCAGTCTATAGGATAGACCATAGCTCCATATTATTCTTCCATTTCACATTCATCTTGGGTTCAACTCTATAGGGTTTTCCACCCATATCTATCCCCTACTCCTTCTATATGACCATTCTTAAAAAAATAAAAAGTGTCATGGGTGGAAAGGAAATACTTATCAAGAATACAATCCCACATGAAACTATGAGTAAATATTAGATCAAATAAGTGAGAAAATATGTTTAAAATAGGGTAACTCGAATGTCACATGTTGTCCTTAGGGCTACTGCTAAGCATTATGATTAATCTCCAAGTTCTTAGGGGTGGCATTCTTTTTTATTTTTGAGATAAATTCATTATGTATATCATTCACCCCTATACAATATTTATGGTTAGGTGCATCCACCCCAATGTTGGAAAATATATTTTCCACTTGGTTTTCTTCTCTGAAAGTATGTTAGATTTGAATACCATTGAATTTTTGAGATGGGATATTAGATTCTTCAATCATGTTACTAATTTACCAGCTGGGGGTACTTTTTTGTAATAAATAGTCCACAATGCTAAGAGATTATCCTTCCACTCAAATATGGAGACACCCAGATCCTTGGAAAATTTAATAACCCATAAAGTAGCTAGAGCTTCAACGTAGTGGTTAGATTGGGTACCTATACCACCAGTGTACGTGCGTAGTGATTAGGCTACCCATATTGTCTTTGAGAATACCTCCCCACCAGTTTACCTAGATTTCCATTAGATGCCCCATCAAAATTGAGTTTTACCTGACCTAGAGATGGAAGTAACCATTTCATATCTTTTCAAGTATTGTTGTGAACTTTTAGAAAAAGGACAACATCATTTAAAATATTCCATCTACTCGTGATCCTAGCTTCAATCTCATTCAAATTTTCTTCTTAGGAGGTTTATAGATATCAATATTTTCTTTGATCTCAAAGAAACATCCTTCTAGTTATATAGCTTGTTGTAGATCTCGGGCCTCCAAATATTCTCATGTTTCTTGTTTTCCAAATAGCCCATGAGGAATGAGGAAAAGATAAAGATAAAATCTTTCTTAAAAGGAAGTGTTTAAAAGGGATCTCCATTGGATCTAAAAATCTATTAGAGGCAGAGGAAGAACCCATTTTATCTCAATTTTTCAAATAACTTACCCCAAAACTCAACAACAAAAGGACAATGTAAGAAGAGATGTCTAAAATTTTCCTCATATGCTTTGCACATAATGCACCTATTCGGAAGAATTTATCCCCTTTTTATTAAGTTTCCAACCATTAAAAAATTGTTTTGAATAACTAACCAAAAAAATAGTTGACTTTAGGTATCGTTCTTTGATCCAAAGCTTACTCCAATGAAATTTTGGCTCATCATTTCTTGATAAAATATAGTATCCCAATCTAACATTGTAAGACCCATCAAAAAATTCTTCCCAAATGAGCTCATCTTGATTATCTAAGTTACAAATATGAACTTTATGAAGTAATTCTGAAGAAGATTGAGGTTATCAACGTCTTCCTTTTATATTCATCACAAATAAGGGTCTTCCAAAATTTCCATTATTTCTATAAGAGATGTAATCCCTTAATTTTTTTATCATACTTCCTATTGATGGGTATAAAAAATTGTTGCAAAGATAATAAGATCTCTTAGCGAGAATAAGAGATCCATTTATCATCGAAAATGATATCTGATTATCAGTTGCCACCTTCCATCTATAGTATTTGAAAATCAATTTTTGACTTTTAATCAAAGAACTCCAAAAGGTACACCCATTAGGAAGTTCATCACTAGAAAGGAAGCAAATATTATTAGAGTGGTCTAGATATTTATCTCAAAGAACATTTGTCCATGGATGGGATTTTTTTAATAACCTCCATCTCATTTTGGAAATAAGGGCTTTATTCATATTCTTAATGTTTTTTATGCCCAATCCACCCATGGATTTAGGAAATAAAACTATATCCCATGTAATAAGAGGGTACCTATTTTGATCACTCCTGTTCGAAGGAAACAATTTTGAATTTTCTCAATCTTATCCATGATAATTAATGGAACTCTAAACGAGATACATAAGGTAAATAGGAATATTTTGTAGAGTGCTCTTAATTAGGATACATTTACCCACTTGTGAGAGAACAAATCCCTTCCATCAAGCAAGATTCTTTTTAAATATATATCCAAGAGAGAATTTCACACTTCATTAGGCATTTTACCAAGAAAAATAGCCATTCCCAAGTAAGATGTGGGAAGAGGTTTCCTATGACAACCTAACATTTTGGAGATCTTTTGTTGTCTATCCCCAGGAGTGTGAAGAAATAATAAGGATCTCTTATTGTAATTTATAAACTAACCCGAAGCCTCTTCATACATTTTAAGCAAAGTTATTAATCATTGGCTTATAAAATTGAGGCAAGAGTAAAAATAATGGTATCATCAACAAATTACTTATTTGATACAATAAGGTCCTAGGAGGAAGACTTTAAACCTTTTAACTCACCAAAATAGATAGCCTTAGAAAGATTCCTACTCAAACTTTTAGCCATGAGGATGAAGAGAAGTGTGGAGAGAGCATCACCTTGTCTCGGACCTCTATTACTAATAAAACATCTTGTAGGGGTTCCATTTGTAATAATACATAACATAGGTTTAGATGTGCAAGTTTGAATCATATTTTTGAATCAAATTTCAAACACAAATTTTTCAAGCACCCTATCTAGAAAGATCTAGGAGACTCTATCAAAATATATTGGCAATCATTCCAACCTTCTTACTTTTATCCATTGAGTGGATGGTATCATGAACCAACACTATGCCATCTTAGATTTTTCTACCCTTTAAAAAACCTCCTTTTTATGGGAGATTAGATTATGAAAAATGGGTTACATTTTGATGATGAGTGTCTTGGTGAAGATTTTATAGAGAATATTTGAGAGAATGATAGACCTGAAGTATTTGAAGTCCTTAGCACTTTGGGTTTCTTAGGGATAAGAAAAATGAAATTATTATTAATTTCTTTAAGTATATTACCTTTATAGAGGAACTCATTCACAACATGAATAAGGTCATCCTTACAAATTTCTCAATAGCCTTAGAAGAAGCTATCATGGAATCCATCTAGTCTTTTGTGGTTCATCCAAAGATACAAGGTCGAAGGGAAAATAGACTATTGAGAGGGGCCAAACCGATGGAATAAAATATCTCATAATACCAATAGAAGTTTCATCATGTTGGTCCTAGAAATTGAGTAAAATCTTATAGAATTTGATTTCATCCTTCTAGATAACATTAAAATTAGTGCTAACTTGGCCTTCACTAGTGCATATTTTTGGTATTATGTTATGGTTCCAATGTTTGAGGGTTGTCATGTGTAATAATTTGGTGTTTTGACCTCCCTCTTTCATCCAAAGAGATCAAGACTTTTTGCAACAAAAGGTATCTTCATAGGTGTTCAAAGTATGTTATTCACTTTGAATTTTTTTCTCTATAGTAATCATTGACATCTATACATTGAGTCTCCACTTGAGATTAAATTTGGGAAAAATCCTCTCTAATTTGTTTCATTTTTTCAAAATATTACCGAAGACCTCTTTGTTCCATTTCTTGATGTTATTCTTCACATTTCTAAGTTTTTGGACCATGATGTATATAACATAACCCTTAGTTTCTACATTCCACCATTATTGAATTATATAAAATAGGTCTAGGTGCAACATCCACATTTTTTCAAATCTAAAAGGGGTAGGGCATTGCTTACCAAGTGACTCTAAACTAAGAACCAAATGGTTGTGATCAGAACCTTTCCTTGGGATAGTTGAAAGATAGAAATATTTAACTAAAAACCAATCTGAAGAGACCAAATATTTGTCCATCTTAACTTGAATTTGATTTTTTCTTATTCTTTTATCTGACCATGTGAAGGATGAGCCTATGAGTTTGGTATCAACAAGTTTTTGGGAAATAAATTTAGCAAAATCCTCCATGCTAGCAGTAAAATATTATTTTCCTCCTTTATTTTCTAAAGGGGAGAGGGGTATTAAAGTCTCCAATCACTAATCATTCTATATCCATGTAATATTTCCTAAAGTCTTTGAGATCATTCCATAGTCTCCTTCTTCCATCCTGACTATAAGAGCATAGATGTTGGATAAGATCCACATATTGTTATCATATATCGAAGTAAAATGGATATCCAAATGATTATGAGCTTTAAACAAGATAGTTCCATGTATAATATTTACATCTTAGAAAATGGAAATTCCATCCGAGGCTCCAAATAAGTCAATACTATGAATTGCATCTTTCTTCTAAATATTCTTACTAATATCCTTAATCAACTTACTATTCATTTTGGTTTCTTGAAGTGCAAGGATGATAAGCATACTATTTCTCCTAAGATCCTTTAAGTTTCTTTATTTATTGTTATTATTGGGACATTTGATGTTCCAGAAAATGATCTTCACTTATTTGAATTTGAAAAGGTTCTTATTGCCCCTGTAATCCAAAATGGCTTGCTTCCCATCAGTAATATCTCTTTTTGTGGAGTTTTTCATAGCATCAATTTTTTTGGTTCTCCTCTGATATTGTTCCCACCTACATATACAAATTTTCTAAAGTTTCTAGTGGATCTATAGCTTGAAGCTTCTTGAGATTATTTTGACTTACCTTTTAAGGGCATGCCTAAGCAATGTGATATTCTCCTTAATCTTACGATGGGCCAACTTCTCTAACTTTTTGGAATCTTCTTTTGCATTGTAGTCTGGAGCAGGGTTATCACTAATATCTTGTTGGCTAATAATATTCCCTTCTTGATGGTTTCAGAGTCCCATACAAGACCTTCTCATGATTCTTTTCGGTTGATATATAAATAGGCTTAGAGGATACCTTCATGCATGATTTTCCACAATAATCTTATTTTGCATGTGTTCCTTTGTATTAATCTTATTATCTTGAGCTTCTTCCTTGTGATTCCTCTAACCAAAAACATTAAGATCTTTGGTAGGAGACTAATTATTCATCTCCACCTCCATAGTTGAAGGTTATGTTGGGGATTCATCCATATTCTTTATATTAATAGTATGAGATGGTCCTTATTTCAGCATTAGTTCCATATTATCCATTTTGTCTTCATTACTTTTTGAGATTGGTTTCTCTTTCCAAACATGTTTTTTTTTTCTCTTTGACTTCCGAGGATATTTATCGGTTATTCAGAATCAAGTGGAATGACCCACATTTTTACACCTCAACATATTTGTTTCATATCCCATATTTTTTTTTGAGTGCCCAGATCGGAGTGTAGAAGAACATAGGTAGGTAAAACCCTATCTATATTCGCATTAACAAATAACCGAGCATAAGTAGTTTTATTTTTACCCTTTTGGCTCCATCAAAAGTGATCAAGGATCCAAGAGACTTGGATATCCCTATCATGAAATCGTCCCAAAATCCAAATGTAAGCCAAGAAACATTATCCAAATGGGTATGACATTAATTGTTTCCTTGTTAGGATCAAAGTAACATGCATCTATCTTCTTAAAAAGAGTCCCATATTCCCTAAAAACCATAGACTGACCACTAAGGTATGTGTGTATTCTTCCATATTGTTAAACTAAATATAAAATAATCCCTTTTTCATAATGGAGAATTCCATACTACCTCTAGGATTCCATTTCCAAGCTTCCAACTTTCTAATCACATCGATGTTAGGTATGGGCCGTAAAAATTTCCAATCAAATCTAGTATGTTTCTCTAAATAAATTTGTTAACCAAATGATTACGGATGGAAAATTGATATCCCTACTCTTTGTGTGATGTTTTATGTTAGCTTGGATGAGAGGATCCTAGATTCTAAAAAAACTTTTGGACAATGTTTGCCACATGATTCAAGCATGGTATTGTTGGGTAATAGGGACTAGTGAATCTTCTTCTTTCGATGCAAAGAGAATCGCAGACCTCCTTGAACCATACACCATCTCCATATTTGTTTCCCTTTTTGGCTCACTTTCAATTTTCAAAATATCTTCCCGAGCTCCATCTAAAGAAATTCCTTATATCTCCATGTATCTACATTTTTTATTTTTTATTTGTTGTAGTTCCAATAGTTTTGTATTATTACTACTAGTTTCATATTATTAAAAGAATTTATAGACCTTTGGTATAGATTCGGACATGAATTACATAGTTCAAATCAAAATACGAGGCGTGAGTACTTGATCCTTCTCCATTTCATAACTCAAATAAAGTGATAGATTCGGGCTTATGAGGCACGGGCCTTATTCTCCTTTACACTACCCAAAATTTTGATAATCTTACTAATTTTTAAAACACATGGTTGGGGCATAGGTAATTCATTCCTTTTTAACCGTGTACTATAATTGGGCCTAAATCCATTTCAAATGTTTTGGTACGTGGGGCTGGAAGGTATTGAAGCCACCAAGTTATTCATAGGCTTTCCCTCCTTTACTCTTTCTAATTTTTGTTAGATGATATTATAGTTCATAAATACTTTGTACACTACTCTTCCCTTTTAACATGGTGTTTTGGTACCTCTCCTCTTCGAGGATTGGGTTGTGTATACTCAACTTTATATCCTACTCTAGATTATCCTTCAACACAATTGGGTATTGATTGCCACCAACCCTTTGGTATCTCAAAAATATATCCAAATCTCCAAAGTACAACAAGAATGGGATATTCTCCCTCCATAAAATAAGCGATTGTATTCATTTCATGTTTTTCATCTCCTTAATTTTCTTTTTACGCATTCATATTTTCAAATTTGCAAAAATTATTTACATTTGTGATACAATTAAATTTCTACTATATACTTTGACTACATTTTGTGTTGTAAGTTTTACCATGTAACATGCCAATGCCACGATTAGGGAACAAAACAAGAAAAGATAAATAATGTGTGCACAATCAAGTATATTTTTCCTTCAAGTATCTAATTTACAATTTTAAACTTAAAGGGTGGGAAAATGTAGACACTCAAATTTGGAAACTTATCATTTGACGATGAAAAGTTTGGCCTTTTACTATGTTAAGACAAATGTTCTCATTCTCTCTCTCTTGGCCTTTTACTATGCTAAGACAAATGTTCTCTCTCTCTCTCTCTCTCTCTCTCTCTCTCTCTCTCTCTCTCTCTCTCTCTCTCTCTCTCTCTCTCTCTCTCTCTCTCTCTCTCATTCATCCAAATATTAATTAACTAGAACACTAATCCATTTATAAGAATCATCACTAAAATTCAACTTTTCCATCACTAGCTTCCTATTAAAAACATACATCCCAAGGCTATATTGGAGTATGGTCCAAAATTATCTATATGATCATATGCCCTCCAATATAACAACTCTTTTTCCAATTTTAATATCTTATGTGTGTCATTTCATCTTCTTGGGGCTTCCTTAAAGTGAATTTTAAACCTATAGAATCATATATAGAAAAATCATATGAACTTCATAACTCACATGGAATTATCATAAGCTCCTATTGAAAATATCAACATTAAAGCACTCAAGGCCCTCCAAAATATTCATAAAGTACTTTCCCATCAGTTAGAGAAGCCACTAAATAGGTTTGAATCACTAAAAAAGGTTCAAGATTCTAGCCTCCTCCATTTCCAAGCATTGAAAGATCTTAGAACCAAAAATCCACTCCAAGCATTTTCAATAGTATTAGAGAGTATAAGCATATAAAACACACCATATCACACTACTACTACATTGGATGCATTCTCTCTCGTATACTTATCCTAATATATTTGTGTCAAAATACATCAGGGAACTGATTTAAAGAAATTTAAATCTTTATCAAAGTAATGAGATCAAATAGATAAAATAGTAACAAGAAAGATTTAGTATATAAAGTATAAGAAAGATAGTAAGATATAAGATAAGAGTGATTTAGCTTGTATTGGGAGATCTAGACTGGTCCTAGGCTAGGAAACAAGCTGAGAAGGCTAGAAATGAATTATGCAATCTCTATCTCGAGAAACCGGATTCTGGAACTTCTTCGAGACGGTATCGCTAAAGACGAAAATCATCACCCCTAGTGCTAGTGTCTGATATGGATTCTAGTATTCTGTAAAGTGCTCTACTTTTGGTCTTTTCAATGTCTAAACTTATATTTTTCCTTTCGTTGTTTATCGCATCAACTTTGTTGTAGGATTCTTATGTTGCACATGTACCTACAAAACAAACATTAGATGGAATAAATAATGTAATGCTTGAGTCATACTTGACCTCGATAATCACCCCAATGTGATTGAATGGCGAGCATTGTACTACATTTCATACTTTATGTAGTTTTTGTGCATGTGTGTGTGTGAGATTGAATTATATCCCTTGAAGTTAGGATTCCCTTATGTCATTTGCACCAAGATAGTGGGCTTCAACAAATTTATCCCCAAGATGAATGTGTGAGATGGAATTCATAATATAGCCCCTCCTATGCAATGAATAAAGAAGCCCAAATGCAATACTTGAGTGTTTCTCTTTTTCCAAGTAGTAGATAGTAAGTATTATCCCCAATTATCTAGCCGATAATAATGGTGAGTAATTTGTGTGTGTGTGTGTGTGTGTGTGTGTGTGTGTGTGTGTGTGTGTGTGTGTGTGTGTGTGTGTGTTATTCCCTTGTTTGAATTTTTTCATTAACAACCAAAAAGGTTGACCCAAAGTGATAAAAGAGACTTTATAAAATATAATAAATGATGTGGCAATCCAAATTTGAAAAAGAGAGAGGAAGAGAACAAAATCACCCAAAAGGGGACCGTAGCACTTGGGTGTTTATGTCCCTAATGGTGCTAGTGTCCAAGATACTTGGAGGATATAACAAAAGAGACATAGCTGGGTCATGTGTTGTCCAATGTCTAAACAAGAAATCAAATGTCAAGAGTGTCAAAAAGAATCAAACAATATAAAATCAAAATAATCATTTGTTAATGTCTAGTTTTATTACTTAGAAATCATGCATATAATGACATACTTAGAGGCGTGATGTAAGTAGTAAGTACATGATTTGTGACTACATTTTCCCCCACTTTATGTTGGTGAATGAATATTTGGTAGTATAAAGTAGATAAGAAGAGTGTACCTTGTGGAGAGTTGAAGGGAGTTGTAACTGATAACGTGTCGAATGAGGATTGTATTTGATACCATGTTGAATGGAGATTATAGAATGTGTATCATAGAATATAGAAGAGGATAAGGATCCTAGGGGTGACCTCATGTACGTAGTAGAAATTATGTTTCCATTTTTTCCTTGAATATTGTCTTTACCAAAGCATCATGTGTTTTGACATTGCTCTTTGTTCCATTTGTGTGTTTCCTTTTTTTGGAGTAAGGTTGGACCTACAAAAGAAGATAAGTGTATTCAATGCTCATGATAAATGAAATTGAAATTTAACTTATTAAATGTGAAAATAGAAATTATTATTGAAAAATAAGTGAATTAAGGATAGAGTACACATATGTGTTGTGAGAAAAGAGATAGAATTATTCTGTATGTTTTCTTCCTTGGAGATGGTTGGAATAGTATTGAGGATTAGGAGAGTCGTAGGCTTTTCCCTCTAGGTGTTAATGTTTCCCCATGCATAAGTTCCACTGTAAATGGTCAAAAAATAAATAGAAACTGGTCACAGATGATCCCAAGAAAGTAGAGTAGTTAGTTCCCTTCCCAAAATTATGTAAATTGCCATTGATTTTGTTCTCATTGTTCCTAATAGTAACTTGAAACTAATTATGTGTTGCTAGAAATTGGAAGTAATGCCACCGAAACCTATTAATCATGTAATGTTCTTATTCTATCCCGAATATAGAACCACTCGGGTAGGACACTAGTGCCCATTGTTCCCATCTATGTTGGGCACTTCTGCCTATGTTATGTTATGATTTTGGCCCAATTTTGATTTTGAACCTATTTTTTAGATCTTGGTTATCTTTATTTTGTTATGGACCATTTTGTATCTAGTTTCTCAACTATGAAGAGGGTGAAATAGTCACCCGATTAATTTCCCCTACTTTGGGGTGCATGAGATGAACCAAGCCAAGCACGGCCCAAATGAGGAAAGGTAAAGCGAAGTGGAGATCTAAAACAGATCTCTATAGTGGGAATAGGGAATGTGCATGGTGAAAACCATGGCATATACAAAAAATGGAAAATTCTAGCTAAAAGTGTTAGTCACAAATAAATATAGTAAGATGCAATGAAAACTAGTCAAAACACGCACTAACATAGCAAAATATGCAACGAGTAGCTAGTTAAATACATAGGAAACCACTTAGGATGTCACAAGATGTTTGAACTCTTCAATGCTATGAAAATAGAGACACACAATCAAGTATAGTGCATATCCCACAAACAATAACAATCAAGACATAAGCATAGACAAGAGATAAACAAATCATATAGCCATGGTTGGAGGTAGGCACATAAGACAAATTCTACTCATGAAGAACGTGTTGGCATGGTAGAAAAAATGATAGTATGCCATAATGTATACAACTTAAATAGGAATGAAAGTAGTAGATGTTGTAATGATAGAATTTGAATATAGAGAGATAGGGAAAAGCATATTCCCAAAGAACCTCAATGGGAATAGTAGGGTACAAAGTGTCAAGGTTCTTATATTCATCACAATACGAGGTAACATCAAAATCATCACCATTTTTATATGTTAGTAGTAGGGATGAATCAATGTCACCCACGAAATTGATATGCATGTTGCTCTGAAGACTATTTAAAAGTATGTTAGAAGAACAATGGATTGAGATGGGGGTGAATCATTCCTAAATATTCTTTGTTTCATTTTCCATTAATTTTATCATCCATTAACATCCATTCACTCACATACATTCAATGAGATCTTATTAAGTGTGAACAATATATTCAAATAACCATAACACATGAGAAGAAGCACATAGATACAAGATATAAGTGGGAAACCCTCACAGGGAAGAAAACCCATTGAAACTCTTCTTATATTACACAAATAAAATGCATTTAGTGAACCACCAACTTCACAAGGAGCACCAACCCTTAGTTTAGTAGAGCACCAACCCTACAAAGAGCACTAACCCCTAATTTAATAAAGCACCAACTCCACAAAGAGGCTATAATCCCCAAAGATGACCAAGTGCCAACTCATCCACCTAATGATGATGATCTCTAAAAAAATTCTGCCATAACTGATGGAGATCACAATTTCATCTCACAAACCCTTACTCAAACCCTCATTCCTTCAACTCGCTTTATCTTCTTCCTTCTCAACTTGTCTTGGCTCTAAAAATTTCAAGCATGCTATCAAACCTTACTCAACCTATAACACATCAGATCAAATCTCAAATCATGCCTTCAAACCTATAAAACACTTCTACTTGGGTCACACTTTTCCCTCATGCAAGACTAGCCCACAAATGGACTCAAAACACTAGCTTTATAGCCTTCTCTTCCTTCTAACCCAAGGGAGGTAGGTCCTTCATGACTAATTAAACCAAAACATCATAATAAATTCAAATAACTTCTTTACAATGGTCACATATGACCCATATATGTCGTTCATGCCCAAAACCACTCATCTTGCACCAAAATGCTCAAAACCCCATCACTGGGATGAGAAAAATTCACTCATATTAAAACTATGATCATTAAAGCTCTAAAATTCACCAAAAATGAGTAATATGACATATAATCACCATAAATATTCACATATTTACTTTGAACAATCAAATAAATCATTAAATGGGCCCACTAGCTCATATCCTTCTCAAAACAAGTGTTTCCAACACCCTGATTTTACCTTTGGGCCTCAATACCCCTCAAGATAAACTCAACTATGGAATGTGACCCTCTATGAAATTATCAGGACCTTTAGATCACTTCTATGAAATTTATAACTCATTAAACATCCACATGTTCAAAACATGGAAACTTTCCTCTTTACCAAAATAAGCTGCCTAAAAACCAATTTTACAAAATCAACTAGTTTTCACCCTTACTATCACTTCCAAGACCTAAAAATGCCTTCACTAGGAATAAAATTCATCCCTATTCACTTTCTAGGTGAAGCAAGCATCAACTCATCCATATCATGCTCCAATCAACTCAATCTTTCAACTTGAGAAGTCTTGTCCTAAAACCAAGAAACCTTCTTCTCCACAAACTGACCTAAAGAAGCCATCAAATCAACTCAAAATGATTATATCCATAAATCACTAGAAATATATCTAAAACACCTTTCTAAAAATATTATAACTCCTTCCCAACTCTAAGTGGAAGGCCTCTAACCAAGCCAATCTCTACAAATTGCTTCTTATGCCTTCTTGGACTCAAGAACTGGCCATTAGCCCAACAAGCTCCGTCACCTAGAAATAAATTATGATGCCAACCAAATCATGTAACACACTTAGACATGATTCCTAAGCACCCATCAACCTTCACCAACCTTTAACAATTCATAATCATCAACTTACCTCTTGAAGCTAATTCATGTCACACTAGAACAAGCATCCTCCAATCTTGACCCTCAAAGAACAAATAATAACTATTACATACTTTATCCAATAATCAATTTTTATTTAACATTATAAATATCTTTGAATCAGGATCACAACAAAACTTTAATAGATTCCTAACGCCCTTTGTAGTTCCTACAATCTCAATTTTACTACAAGTTGTTCCAAACTACCCCAAAAACTAGTCTTAATAAATAGATCACACTTTACAATTTTTCTTCTCAAACATGACCTGAAACCTTTGTGAACATCTAGAAAAACACCACGACTAAAAAATATTCCAATGTAATTTTTACCTTATTTGGGAAATTTCTCCTCAAACTGGACTTCTTTAGAAACAAAAATTTTCAGGTGGGGCCCACATACTACCACATGCCCTAATATACCTTTATGGAAACCTAGAACACTCCTCTACAACATCTAATCATCACTTTTACAAAATCAATCAAAACTGGGCTAGTATACTCAATCTTCTCCAAGTCACTCTTAGCTAGGGTTTAGCTATGATTTCAAACCAACTTACCTTGTTAACAATAATTTATAAAAACGTGACGATAAAACCACCTCATTATTTTTGTGAAATCTTAATATTTGACCTAAAAATATATGCCAAATAACTAAGGTCCCCATGCAAATCATGCAATTCACAACAAGCATCATAAGGTCCACTTTTGCTTCAAAACACACTGTAACTTACCCAATTTTTCCAAAACTGATGTAACTTGCAATTCCTTCTTCCTAATGACCTAAAACTTATCATGAAGCATCATAATAACATCCTCTAACTCCTAAAACTCACCATATCTCTCAAATGCATCTCAAAATATCCATCCATTAAGACTTACTTGTGCTTACTTGTTTGTTTCCCATTGTTAGCTTCCCAAGGACCTCATAAATGCATCAAACCACTTAATACTAACCATAAACTCTCCATACACCTCATGTAAACTTCCACCATGCTTAGAAAAGACTAACTAGCTCCAAATCACACACCTCCATCTCATTTTGCATGCTCTAGGGCTAAGAATAGGCTTGGGATGACGTAACACAACATTGACTTCATATGTACTAACCTCATATAGATTCTTAGACACCTCTAAAATACCTCATAAACCATGTATGACCTCATGATAACCTTAAACCAACTCAATAAATCTCTTACCATGACTTAGTTCACTCAACCATGCACCAGGACAACACTAAACACACCAAAACTTGACATTACCATTCAATTTTCATGTTTTACTTCAGAATAACACCTCATGGAGACTCACATGACCTCATGACACCCTTTTCCATAAATGGACTTGACATCAATGACAACACAAACACACAATGGCCAACAATCTCCCCCTTTTTCATTGATGGTAACCATCTTCAAAAACATTAATGGCAACCAACATGACCAACACCTACATGACCTATTTTCCATGTTTATGATGCTTCTCTCCCCCTTTTCCATCTATGAAAAAGGATATACTGACTACAAGACATGGAAAATGATAACACATAACTAGATATAATGGAAACAATGCAAAACACCACTAACTTAACTTAGAAAGCTCCCCACAGGAACTGAAATATATCTTCCTTGTCTTTTATAGTAGAAAAACGTATCCATGGACCTATAAAGAGCTTCAAACCATCTCCCCCTGAACTGATACTCCTCCTTTTTGCTTTATTCACACTTTTACATCACTTTCTAGGTCTACCATGCATGAAAACTCAAATTTTTCTTCATGTTGTCATATTCTCATTTAAGACCTGAATCCCTAAACCTCATATTTAGCACATTTTTGACTAAATTATCAAAGTTATGAACTCAACTCAATCATACATAATGACCTACAAGTGCTCCTCTTGGAATCATTGCATCCATCTCGTAGCTATAAACACAAAATTTCAATTTTTCATCTCACCTTCAAGTGATGTAGATGAAGCAACACAATCTCTCCTAAAGTAAAACACTTATTAAGTGTTTTCAACTTCTTTAGAGCTCTCTATCCCTTATTGAGTCAAAACACTTCTCCAAAATCCATTATTCATGCAACCAACTTTCATTTTTCTCTATATTCTACTTCAAACTCTCTTGGCATCTTCCTTACCTTGCTTCAGGGTGAACACAAGCTCTTGTTGTCCTTGAGACCTACTAGAAATTGTAACAGACCATGTTCATGCATGTCCAAGCCTTGTAGACAATTCATACACTTTTAATCAAGGAGATACAAGCTCCCCTTCCCCAAGAGACTCTTATTAGACATGTAACATCAATTTCCTCCTTCACGCCACTCATCATACACAATTTCCCTTGATCACCGTAATACTGCTATACTGCGACTCGATTCTTCAAAGGATTTGTCATACCCTTATCATTTCAATCATATATCTCATGGATACCTTAAAGAGAGGCACACCTTTCTCCCCGTGTCTTATTATGTCTTTGTAGTCCTAAAGAGACCTACTTAAGTTCTATGAGATTAACTATGAACTATCAACATTTACACTTTCCTTATCACACCTTCACGTTATTACCAAGATGAATACCTACACTAGGTACTTCTAAAACATGGTTCGTAGGATGAATCTTAATACTTGGATTCTTAACATCTCATTCTATACTAAGGCATCACATTTAAGAATCTTGAGATTAACTAAACCTTGCCAATTGGTCACATGTCTATGAAGTCTTCATCTTATAGGACTCGAACCTTTGTGATCACTTATGAGGTTGAGTTTTCAAATAAACATGTCATTACTTTCCGAGGACTTTATCATATATTAACAAATTTTACACTCAAACAACTTTTGACCTTATAAAACACAATTATGCATAGCTTGTGATCTTGCACATATTTTACGTACATGTAATGAATGATTTAGCCTTGATTCTGTGATAGAAAACTTTTTGTTATCCAAATGTGCCCCCTACTCATTTTGTGGCTAACTCCCTTTCATTCTTTCCTTCTATTGTGCCTCAGTCATAAATTTTTACTTTTTAGGCACTCAAAACCTTCTGGAAATGACACCATTGGATAGAGCTCTTTCTCAGCTTTCTAGAAAGGTAAAGTTTTCCTCCTAACTCCACGTATTTTTCAAGTTATGGCTCGGCAGAGTTTTTGTGGGAAATTTTCCCTTGCAAGGTCCGCAGCCAATCAGAACTCGCCACGTGTCCAGGTCAAAAATATCAAAGCGATCCGATTTTGGCCTGTTTTTGCCCTAAAACTTCAAATCGCCATAACTTTCGATCCAGAGCTCATATTTTCGCGTTCTTTATATCAATGGAAAGCTGGTGAAATTCTCTACAAGATTCCATGGTCAATTTTGAATTTTGGTTTAGTTTGGAGGGAGAAAATAAAAAATGCTTCTGGTACGCGCCCATGGACAAAACCGATGTTTCAACAACTAATTTTAATGCGTAATGGGTCGCATTCTTCTCTCCAAAGATGGTCAAAAATGTCGGGCATGGGTTTGTAAGGACCTCCATGCTGTTTTTAATGCATTTTGGTCAATGGGGAATGGCTCCCATGTTTTTCACATTTTCTCTCTCCTGGACTCGACCCATGCACTGTAAAAGCCGATTTGGCTCATTTTTCAAAGGGGGAACACTTTTTTACACAAAGAAGCTTCGTTTTCACCTTCAACAAGTGATTTTGGCAAGTATCAACCTTTCGTGGATTGTAACAGGTTTTTCTACCTCTTTGGTGTTGGAATACAAGGATTTTGATGTTGAAAATCAAAATGCAGCTCGTGAATGCTTTCACCCTTTGTATGTGTTGTTTGCTTCATTTCAAACCATTGTTTATAGCTTATCAACCTTTGGATGATGTCTTATGTTGCAATTTCTGATTTGTGTCAATTTGCATCAACAAGAAGTGCTCACCACTCCTTTGGTGTATCACCCTTATCAGTTTAGTTTTAATTTTTGCATTTCTTATCCCTGTCTCCTTGCAAATTAGGATAAAATTAGGATCTAAACCTCTGTAGTTGTGTAAATAATAGATCTAATCAGAGGAGTTTGAGGAACCAGCCTCTAATCTGGAGATTCCTCTCTCATCTTACAAGTCCCACACTTGGAGAGAGGTTTCAATGTTGTGCAATCACACTGGATGCCCTAAACATCAACTTAGAACCTTGATTTGCATCCAGGGGTGTTGCTGATTTGCAACAACAGTTTTGGCACGCCCGGTGGGACCTTAGAGGTCTTCCACTTCATCTTTTGCAGGTTGGTGTGTTCCTATGAAGATTTTAGCCTTTGGAGGCACTTGCAAACACATCTGGCGACTCCATCTGATCAGCAACCCATTTCTGAAGTTGCAGACCTGTTTTTCATCCATTTCCATCCATTATTCTTTCCATCTCTTTCATTCTTTTCCATTCCATGAAGTTGTGCAATCATGACTTCATTTCCATCATGGAACTCACATTTACAATAGCAGCAATGTTTCCCACCTCCAACATGTTTTTTAAATCCTCCAAATCAGCATACATACCCATATGAGCAGCAATGCCAAAATCAGTTTGGCTATGGAGCTTTCCAAGAGCAAGGGTGTGCATACAATGAAGACAATCAGATGCAAGATGCTGGTCTGTTGGAGAAAATCCAAAAGATGGAGGTAAACATGGTGCAATCCAGGGCTCAAGCACAAATGAAAGCATTTGGAATCGGTTGTGGAGCACCCTGTCCATGGGTGGGACCTTTCCCAAGGCATTACAACCCTCAAGAGAAGCTTGACTTCATGATTGCAACGCTGCCATTGCTTGCAAAGTGGATTGAAGGAATAGAGGTGTATGAGAGGAGTATTCAGCAACCTTGTCAATGGGTAAGCACACCATCTCATGCCTTTTCTTTTCCTCTTTCCCAATCTGTTTTATCTCAGCAGTGTCAAGTTTTAAACTCTCCATCTGCTGTCCCAAGTGTTGAATCCATTTCTCCACCCCCTAGTCTTCCACCTCATCTCAATTCTTTTGTCCTTTTCCCTTCCAAACAGTCATCCCCTCCACAAGAGCTAAATGAAACACCCTCTCCTCCAAAGAAACAAGAGGTTTTACCTCCTCCACCACCACAAAAATTACAAAAATCACCATGAAGGACAGCAAAAGAGAAGCCAAACAAGGATGAAGAAATTCAAATTTTGAAGAGTTGGGCTCTTAAATTTGGGATGAAGAAGATCCCTTTGCTTATGAAACCTTCAAGAGGTTGGAGTTACAAAACAAATGGTGGTCGGGACTGATTTTGTTGCAGCAGAAGAAGAAGCAAAAGGAGTTGCAGATCAAAGAATCAATTTGTTCGAATATAGTGTCCATGTTGGCACCCTATTTGAAGGAAATGCTAATCCAATTCAAATTACAAAAATCAGTCATGAGGGACAGCAAGAGGAAGGAAAAGCTACTCCAAATCTAAAAGAAGAGGAGCACATTCCAGCTATGGGGAGAAAAGTGCAGATCCAAAGGCTTTGAGCACAAAGCGAGTTATAGAAGAACCTTCAGCTTCTTCTCTCTACTTCATCTCTCTCAAGTTCTAGATCAAGAAGAGTTCAATCCCTCAAACTCAATGCTTTGGAGGATGAAATAAACCATGGTGATCAAGTTGCAAATTAATAGAACGCCATGGGAGAGGTTAAACATTTGCAGCAGGACAGCAATGAGGCAGTTTACCTGTCTGATTTGGAGGACTGTTTTGATGAAGAAGAACCGGTTGATTTTCCACCATTCTCTCTTTCATCATCCATCTTCCAAACACAAGAGCCTGCTGTCATGGAGGAGAGTATTCATTTGCAGCAGCCTGCTTCTTATAGAAGCTCTTTGGAACCAAGATTGGAAGATTTAAATCTTTCATGTCCTTCATTGGAGGAAGAGAAAGGGCAGAAGGGTTCTACCATTGCTTCCACACCATCCATTCAAGGTCTACAAGAGAACTCCATTCTTGGAGTTGAAAATCAGAATTATGGGCATACTCAACGAATCAGACCTTGCCCAATCAAGTATTTGGCTTCATTGGAGCCAAAGGAGAAGCCACAACTAGTCATGCTTGCTTCTAAGCATGAGGATGAGCTGCAAAGTTCCAAGGATCAGCTATCATACCTCTCCAATCCAAATGCAGAGCAACTAAAAGAGGTATTGGATTTGTTTTTAGTTGACACCTTGCTAATTTGGGTAGAAGACCAGCTTCTTGTTGATTTTCCACTCATCCAATCAGCCATACTCAGCTCCAAATCATTTGCATGGCTGCCAATTTTGAAGAAAGGAAGCTATTTTGCACAACCAGTTGTAGGGTTCATTTAGCTCACCTTTGCTTCCAGTTAGAGTAGAGTAGGTAGGTTTGCTTTCAGTAGAAGAAGTGCTTGTGCACACTCTGTATGTTCCATTTGGAGCATGTATGATTTTCAGTTTATACATAGTTTTGGTGCTGCTGGTTTCACTCTTGCACAGTTCGTTTTGATGGCATTTTGGTGGGAACAACTCCATGTCCAGTGGGATTCAAGTGGTTCAGAGGGAAGTTTTCAAAGTTCAAATCAGTTTTCAGGCTACTACTCATGACTCCATGCCCAATAGATTGCTTCAGGCTACTGATCATTCATCCAGTAGGTAGATGACCCCTCTGAGTCACCAAAATTGTTATCCAAATGTGCCCCCTACTCATTTTGTGGCTAACTCCCTTTCATTCTTTCCTTCTATTGTGCCTCAGTCATAAATTTTTACTTTTTAGGCACTCAAAACCTTCTGGAAATGACACCATTGGATAGAGCTCTTTCTCAGCTTTCCAGAAAGGTAAATTTTTCCTCCTAACTCCATGTATTTTTCAAGTTATGGCTCGGCGGAGTTTTTGTGGGAAATTTTCCCTTGCAAGGTCCACAGCCAATCAGAACTCGCCACGTGTCCAGGTCAAAAATATCAAAGCGATCCGATTTTGGCCTGTTTTTGCCCTAAAACTTCAAATCGCCATAACTTTCGATCCAGAGCTCAGATTTTCACGTTCTTTATATCAATGGAAAGCTAGTGAAATTATCTACAAGATTCCATGGTAAATTTTGAATTTTGGTTCAGTTTGGAGGGAGAAAATAAAAAAACTTCTGGTACGCGCCATGGACAGAATCGACGCTTTCAACAACCAATTTTAATGCGAATGGGTCACATTCTTCTCCAGCATGGTCAAAAATGTCGGGCATGGGTTTTTAAGGACCTCCATGCTATTTTTAATGCATTTTGGTCAATGGGGAATGGCTCCCATGTTTTTCACGTTTTCTCTCTCGGCTCGACCCATGCACCGTAAAGCCGATTTGGCTCATTTTTCAAAGGGGGAACACTTTTTTGCACGAGAAAGCTTCGCTTTCACCCTCAACATGTGATTTTGGCAAGTATCGACCTTCCAGGGGATTGTCACATGTTTTTCGCCTCTTTTGTGTTGGAATACAAGGATTTTGATTTTGAAAATCACAATGCAGGCTCTGTGAATGCTTTCAGACCTTTGTATGTGTTGTTTGCTTCATTTCAAACCCTTGTTTATAGCTTATCAACCTGTGCATGATGTCTTATGTTGCAATTTCTAATTTGTGTCAATTTGCATGAGCAAGAAGTGCTCACCACTCCTTTGGTGTATCACCCTTATCAGTTTAGTTTTAATTTTTACATTTCTTATCCTTGTCTCCTTGCAAATTAGGATAAAATTAGGATCTGAACCTCTACAGTTGTGTAAATAATAGATCTAATCAGAGGATTTTGAGGAACCAGCCTCTAATCTAGAGATTCCTCTCTCATCTTGCAAGTCCCACACTTGGAGAGAGGTTTCAATGTTGTGTAATCACACTGGATGCCCTAAACATCAACTTAGAACCTTGATTTGCATCCAGGGGTGCTGCTGATTTGCAACAACACTTTCTTCAGACAAAACCATGTATGACCTTGATCTAGAACTCTAAAATAATTTTCATAAGCAATGATATACACTTCGAGAAAGACTCCATTTCACTTTGTGTTAGATTTACCCTAAAAATATGCACTTACATACTTAGTCTCTATAACTTATTGTTGATGATCACGAGACCTCTTCACATATCTTTACTTCATACTCACAAGACTTATCAACTCATGACCTCATTTTAACCTCATACAAGCTCATGGGTACACCATCTCCTCGATGGCATACCTTAAAACACATTTAGTGCTCTACCATTATATTATGTAGCATGTCTTAAAACATTACCAACTCGAACTCTATAGCACTTCTAGTCTAGAAGACCTTGAACATGGTGGACATCAACATGGCTAGGAAGACCTTGAAAATGAACAAGCACAATCAATGTTCTTGGAAGAATTCAAATATGAAACAACAATCCTAAGACCACCTTGCGGACACAAATCAACATATTTATAGGCCTTCAAGCATTTCTTGACTTCCTTTATGATGTAAACAATAATATTCACACGTCCATGCTTCATGCAACTTACCTAATGAACACCACTCTTGTGTACAATCCCACACCTTCATAGATGATCCATTATATTCATTCAAGGCATAGACACAAAGGTATTTTAGGCTAACAACTTTATTACATAGACATAAATTAAGTGTAAATAAGCTTCTTGACAGAGGGACACTTTTATTATATGTTTTAACAAAACCCTTAACACCATTATGAGTTAAGAGAACATGGTATACCCCCGAGGATTCAAATTTACATGATTATACTCAAATGCACCTTTGACAAAACGATACGATTCTAAATGACAAACCACAAACTTATTGACTAAAATGAGCACTGGGACCACCTTGAAAGTAGATACATTTTACATCTTTGATTGTTTAGTCATACCTAAACACCACTATCAATAACTTATCCAAGATGAATCTTTAACTTTCTTCAAGATCACTTGACTCCCCCTCTAAGTAAGCATAAATCATTCTCTTGCAAAATCCATAATTTTCGACTATGACACCATTTTCGCATTGTATACAACCTTATATCTTGCAAAGTTTTAATTGTACTCTATATCCCTTTATTTTGTAATATGCATTCTCCAATAAACATACCTAGAGCTACAACACATCATGCTTTATCTCTATTTTGGGCTTGTAATGTACCACTATGACTTGAATTCATACTGATCTATTTATTCTTTGTGACGGTGAGCTCACATGTTATCTCGACACCTTGATGAAGACACTTTGAACAAACTTTGAGACCAAACAAGGATAGTGCATTTTATCATTTCACTCTCAATAGGTCAGATGATAACATAACCACAACTCTTAACACATACTTCACTTATAGTAATGATCATGCTTAGACACATACTTTCATACATTGCATACAAATGATGGAACACATCATTACTATGACATAGGCATTATGGGCTCTGATTTGAATACTTCTTGAATCTCAAATACAGCCATAATTGTTCAAGATTAAATAACATCATGACAACATAGCAATCTTGAAAGAAAACTTTGACACTCTAACATACTAAGATATGAACTTATGAAGACTATAGACCTAGGTACATACACATCAAATCATTTAGAACCATTCATGCTTGATGACAAGCTAAAACAGGACCACAAGTACCTTTGATAGACACTAGACTCATTTTAAGACAATACTATAACAAATAAGACCAAAACATATCTTAGAAGACTAAAACCGTTTTGTAGAGACACATAACCATGTTTCCTTCATCTCAAGAATTCCTTCTAAAATCTTAGAGAAGACAACAAATCTCATTAAATCACTAGAACAATATATAGGCATCAGATGGCCTCAAGGATTCCATCTTCTCCCTTTCTGCCTTTGAGATCTTGGAGGATCCTCTTGGAATAGTAATTTCATATGTAAATCCTTTATATTATGATTGAGAATTAGTAGGATGCTCATTAATTTCTTAATTCTCTTTCTCTTTCTTAACTAGGGCTAATAGACGTCCTTCACTTTGACTAGGCTTGATGAGACTTGATTATTTCCTTCTTGATCATATCAACATACCTTGCTAACTCCGAAGGAGTTTGATTATTCCTTAGATATCGTTTATTATTTATTATTCAAACCATCAATCTTCAACCTTCTTTACAAGTTTTAGTTCATATGATTTTGCATTCTTCTCACCAAAGCTTAGAAATAGATTCTTTGACCTTGATTTTGTGCTCAACACCTTTGATGGTCATATCAACACTTTCTTCACTCTTGGAACTGATTATACTCCTAAAATCCTTCTTATTTTGTCCTTTGAATGCATGAGATATGTTTTCATTACTCATAGATTTTATTTGATAACAAAATTTTGCAATGTGACCTTATTTGTGGCGCGATTGCAAAACACACTTCTTTTCCAACTTCTAGGCTCGTACACACTAAGATCCAAACCACAATCAGTTGCCTTATGGCCATATCCATGATATGAATAACATTGACCCTTAAAAGAAATACCATTATTCCATGAATGCTCATACCTAGGGAGGTTCTTCTTGAATCCCTAGCTCTATGATCAAAACCATTACAAACATAGCAATAGCCATTAAACGTAGGACCATACCTCATAGCATTAGGTTTTCCAATAGATTTATACCTTTTTGAATTGGCCTTCTTGATCTTTCTTCACATGTTCACCTGTGAATCCTAGACCTGTTTTGTCACTAACATCTCTTTGCACCTCCAAAATTCCACCAAAGATTTCAAAAATTATTTCTAACCTCTCATATATTTTTACCCGTTAGAAGCATATTCAAGATCGGATTCCAAATCTTTCAACTTATCTCCATACCTAATACAAATATCTTCTTTGTCCTTTAGGGATTTAGACATGATTTCAACTTGAGATTCTAGCCTTTTGATGGCTTATTTGTGTTCTTTCTCCATACTTTGCTAATCTGATCTTACAATCCATGAATTTAGGACTCATCTATCTCATAATTCTTCCTCAAGACTACTTCAACATCTCGAGACTTTCCCATTGCACTCGTGCTTCTGTGGATCTCCTTCAAGTGATTAAAATTACTTCTCAAGGACCAGATTTGATACCAATTGTTAGAAGCATAATGGACTGAGATGGGGGTGAATCAGTCCTACAAATTATTTATTTCATTTACCATTAATTTTAGCATCCATTCATTCACATACATTCAATGAGAGCTTATTAAGTGTGCACAATACATTCAAACAACCATAACACATGAGAAGAAGCACATAGACATAAGATATAAGTGGGAAACCCTCATGGGGAAGAAAACCCATTGAAACTCTTCTTATATTACATAAATAAAAGATATTTAGTGAACCAATATCTTCACAAGGAGCACCAACCCCTAGTTTAGTAGAGCACCAACCATACAAGGAGCACAAACCCCTAATTTAATAAAGCACCCACTCCACAAGGAGGATATAATACCAAAATATGATAAAGTACTAACTCAGACACCTGATGATGATGATATCTAAATTTTTTTCTTTCACAACTGATGGAGATCATATTTTCATCTCACAAACCCTTGTTTAAACCCTCATTCCGTTAACTCGCTATATCTTCTTCCTTCTCAACTTGTCTTGGCTCTAAAAATTACACACATGTTATCAAACCTTACTCAACATGTAACACATCAAATTGGATCTCAAATTATTCCTTCAAACCAGAAAAACACTTCTACTTGGGTTGCACTTTTCCCCCATGCAAGACTAGCCCACAAATGGACTCAAAACACTAGCTTTATAGCCTTCTCTTCCTTCTAACCCAAGGGAGGTCAGTCCTTCATGACTAATTAAACCAATACATCATAATAAAATTCAAATAACTTCATTACAATGGTCACATATGACCCATATAGGTTGTTCATGCCCAAAACCACTCATCTTGCACCAAAATGCCTCAAAACCCCATCACTAGGATGAGAAAAATCCACTCATACCAAAACTATGATTATTCAAGCTCTAAAATTCACCAAACATGAGTAATATGACATATAATCACCATACATGGTCTCACATTTACTTTTACCAATTAAATAAATCATTAAATGGGCCCACTGGCTCATATCCTTCTCAAAACAGTGTTTCCAACACCTTGATTTTACCTTTGGGCCTCAAGACCCCTCAAGATGAACTCAACTATGGCATGTGACCACTATATGGAATTACTAGGACCTGTACATCACTTCTATGCAATTTATAACTCATGAAACATCCACATTTTCAAACCACATCAATTTTCCTCTTCACCAAAACAAGTTGCCCAAAACCAGTTTTACAAACTCATCTAGTTTACACCATTTTTTCCACTTCCAAGACCTCCAAAGGCCTTCACTAGGAAAAAAATTCATCCCTCGTCACTTTCTAGGTGGTATCAAGCATCAACTCATCCATATCATGCTCCTATCAACTAAATGTTTCACCCTAAGCGATCTTATCCTAAAAAACCAAGAAAACATCTTCTCCACAAACCGACCTAAAAATCCATCAAATCAACTCAAATAAATAATATTCATACATAATTGGAAATATATATGAATCATCATTCCATAAAATATTATAAGTCCTTCCAAATCCAAGTGGAAGGCCTTCAACCAAGCCAATCTTTTCAAATTGCTTCTTATGTCTTCTTGGACTCAAGAACTAACCATTAGCCCAACATGCTCCATCACCTCAAAAATAACTTCCAAGCTCAACAAAAGCATGTAACACACTTATATATGATTCCTAAGAACTGAGAAATATTCACAAATCTTAAACAAGTTAGAATAATCAACTTACCTCTTGAATCTACTTCACACCCTACTAGAACAAGCATCCTCCAATATTGACCCTCAAAGAATATCTTATAACTTTTGTATACCTTATCTAAGCATCAAGTTTTATATACCATTGGAAATGTCTCTCGAACCAAGATCGCGAAAAACTTTAATGGAGTCCTAACTCCCCATGTAACTCCTGCAATATCAATTTTAGTACAAGTTGTTCCAAACTGCACCAAAAACCAGTCTTCATAAATAGGGCATACTTTTCACTTTTTCTTCTCAACCATTACCTTAAACTTTCATTAAAATATACAACACTAGGGATAAAAACAATGTCAATTTAATCTTTACCTTCTTTGGGAAATTTCTCCTCAAACTGGACTTCTTCATAAACAAGCATTTTCAGGTGGGGCCCACATACTACCACATGCTCTAATATACCTTTTTGTAAATATGGAACACTTCTCTACAGCATCCAATCATCACTTTTTCAAAATCAATCAAAATTGGGTTGGTATACTCAATCTTCTCCAAGTCACTCTTAGACGGGGTTTCAAACCAACTTACCTTGTTAACAATCGTTCATAAAAATGTGAAGATCAAACAACCTCATTTTTTATGAAAGATTAATAATTGACCTAAAAAATATACAAAATAACTCAGGTCCCCATGTAAATCATACAATTCACAATGAGCATCAAAAGGTCCACTGTTGCTTCAAAAACACACGATAACTTACATGGTTTTTCTAAAACTAATGTAACTTGCGCTTCCTTCTTCATACTAACATGAAACTTGTCATGAAACATCATAACAACATCTTCTAACTATTAAAACTTTCCATATTTCTCAAATGTATCTCAAACTCTCCATCCGTTAAGACTTACATGTGCTTACTTGCATGTACCCACTCTTTGCTTCTTAAGGACCTCATAAATGCATCAAACCACCGAATACCGACTTCAAACTCACCATACACCTCAAGTAAATTGCTATCATTTTGCAACCATGCTTATACAAGACTGATTAGCTCCAAATCACACACCTCCATCTCATTTTTCATGCTCCAGGGGATAGGAATAGGCTGTAAGGACTCGACACAACATTGATTTCACATGTACTAACCATGTTGACCTAATGCGAGAACCTTAAAACCTCTCGAAATACCTCATAGACCATGTATAACCTCATGAAAACCTTCAACAAACTCAAGAAATCTCATACCATGACTTAGCTCACTTAACCATAGACCAGACAACACCGAACTCGCCAAAACTTGACATTACCAATCAACCTTCATGTTTGACTTAAGAATAACACCTCATGGAGACTCGCATGACCTCATAACACCATTTTCCATTAATATACTTAACATCAATGATAACACACACACACACACACAATGGCCAACAAAGTATATTTAGGATTAGCTTATATGTGCACATGCCTATGGAGATCCATATATCATTTGGTAAGTCGTTGATATTTGTGTTTGCTTAATCTATCTCAATATGATTTGAAGGAGTAGAGATATTTGTAGATTCCTTTATCGTGTTGGCATTATATCGGGCTTTTGAAGGTTTAATTTATATTGTTAGTGTATGGTGTGCAACGACTTAGATGCAAGTGTGATTTAACAAATATCGAGTTTTGTTAATCACTAGATATTACAGAGCCACGTATGATAAATAAATGCTAAAGTACATATTAAACATAAGAAATAGGCTATAGAAATATAAAAACTTGAGTGCAAGAGAGCGAATAGAAGGCTTAGCTAGTTTCTCACTTGATCCCAAAGTATGTTGGACTGGAAAAATGTTGAACAGGAAAGGAAGAATTTCGTGAATCGAGCACAAAAAATCCTAGAATTTCTGAATGAGTTAGGTCTAGGCTCCCGGAAAAGGACTATGGCGCCTAGGCCCAGGAACCTTTGTTAGTAGCTGTGACTACGTAGAAGCTTAGAAACTAATTTTTTTGTGCCGCACGGTGGTTACTAACCTTCTTTTTGGTCGTTTGTATGTCATTGGATGATCGTTGAATTCTCCTGTAACCTATAAAGATAAGATGACATGTAAAACCCCAAGACACATCAAATCCTAAAAAATAAAAGATGCAGATGGGGAGTCAGATGACCCCAGGTGGTCACCCGACTGAGTGAACTTATGACCAAGCACTACACTATGTCTCAGACTCCATGTATTTCTTGTGTGTGTGTGATATAATCATGTCCGAGGCCCTTGTGCAAGTGCACGTGATAGCGGGAAATAAATAGATATACTAATGTAAATATATGTGTGGATGAAAAATGAGCTTCCCCTTCCTATGAAGTTTATGTAGAAAATTTAGTCCTTTGTCCCTTATATGAGTGCTAGATGGATGCCTTTGATGCTCTTAGATGCCTTTGGATGTAACCTTAGGTGATGATAATAGATGCTTAGAGCTTGGTCCTTTATTTTGGTCACATATCTTTGTATTTATATGATTCCCTTGGTTGAATTTCGTAATTGACAACTAAAAGGCTGACCCATAAGAAAATAAGATGCCCAAAAGATAAAAGAGGCCTAAAAGGGGCAAGTAAGATAGAAAGAGGTCGGGGCACCCAAAAGAACAAGGGTGCTAGAGCCGGTGTCCTGCTAGGTGCTAGTGTCCAAAGTCATAAAATATAAAGCAATGAAGTATCGACTAGGTTTTAGGTTGTGAAATACCATAAAGAAGACAAAAACAAAGCAAAGAGGCCAAAGATAGCTGTCAATTACTAGTTTTCTCGCTTAGGAATCATATGAATGCATGTGTTTATGGACCTAGAAATGTACCCAAGTGCATGATTTTGTGTCTACATTTGCCCCCACTTTATGTTGTTGAGTGAATAATCGATAACATAAAGTAGATAAGAGATGTGTACCTGATAACCATGTAGAGTGTGATGGTGATAGTGTGTCAAAGAGACAAGTGAAAGCGTGGAGTGATAAAAATGAAGCGTGGAAGCTAAGAAAGAGGAAGTGACCTAGGGGTGAAGCATATGAGTTATATTGGTTTGTACGTATTGTTATTATAGCTTGATGAAGAGTTGTTTCTTGTTACGTATTAAAGACGAACTTGCAAAAGAAGAGCGAAAGAGTAGTCAAAGTCATGTATTATGAAAACTCTATAAAAGTATGTAAAGGTATGAAAAATATGAAAAAGTAGTAGAAAGAAAGTGCGCACTGATCCATGAAGACTCGAAAATGATAGAAAACTATCCCGATTCCCGTAGAAGAGAGAGTTTTTTGGGTGATCTCATGCTAAGAATGAGTTTATTGAGAGATCTCGTGCCAAGAATGATATTTTGGGGTGATCTCACACCAAGTCTAATTTTTGGGAAATATAATGTAAGGAGCGAGTTTTTGGGAGATCTCACGCAAAGAACGGTTTTTTTGGGATATCTCATGCCAAGCCCAAGTTTTTTGGGTGATCTCATGCCACGGAAGAAGATTGTTGGGCAAAGAGGTCTAGTGTTACTTTCCTTCCATGACTGATTACAAATTTATACACCATTGCGAGATGGTGTTATCTTTGCTTTGTTCTCGTGTTTGTTCTAGTTCGATCTAAGGAGAAAAAATAGATAATGTATTCTGATCGCTAGAGGATTGAACTTGTACTTGTGGAAAATGCTCGTGAACTCTTGAAAATTGTGTTGATATGAGAAAGTAATTGTAATTTCCCCCTAGTCATAGGCACCCAAGAAAGTTCAGGAGTACCCAGTGCTAATGTTTGTATCTGGATGTCAAGTATGTGTTGAACTAAGAACCCAAGTTAGAATCGGGTCATTTCTCTAACTATATATTGTTATGTTCCTATAATGTGTAGGTCTAAACTGTAGCTTCGTGTTGTTGTTTGGGGTGACTGATTCACCCAATGTATGCCCCCTCATTTGGGGTGCGTGTAACATCTCTAAAAGTGGCCATAAGAGAGGACCCAAAACTAATCTAATCTTATGCCGAAAAGGATCCTGCAAGGGGGATGTGCATGGTAGAAATCAAGGCACATGCAAACGAAGTGGATAGAAACATGTGTTAGTAGAAAAAGTGACAAACATGTTATGGAAGATAATGTAATCAACAAATAATGCATACGAGTAGACCACGAAAAGTGGATTTCAAACATGGGACATCGCTCATAATGTCACAAGACAATCAAGGCCGAAGCATCCAAAATAATTCAATCAATTATCAAATAAAACATGGGGAAAATCCTGCAAACAATGGCATACAATGGAAATTAATGGCAAATAATAATAAGCAAAGAACTAAATAACCATGGTGGAAAATAGTTTCTACAAGGTAAATGTTCCACATGAATAACATGTTATCATGTTAGAAAGATATAAAGTATGTGTAGATCCATGATAGAAGTAGTGTGATAGTGAAAGTAGAAAGTAGCATATAATGAAATAATAACGCCCGTGATATATTGGAAAGTAGATGCCCCAGGAGCTTCGATGGGACCGGGTAAGAGGTACAATGCCAAGATTCGGTGTTGCGTGTAAAGCTTTGTAGGAAGTATGTAATCAAAACTAAAGACCAAGTGAACGCACATGTGTATATGAAAAAGATAATGACATACAAAATATTTGACTAGCATAGTAAGTAAAGTGTACATGTGAGTATAAGTAAGCAAGAATAAATGCAACCAAGATATGCAATATGTTTTGAATGAGTGGAATGGAATGGAATGCAATGTATGAATGTGATAGGATCAGCGTGCCCCCGAGCGGATGTATATGTATGAGATGAGGTTCATTTGTAAAAGACCCCTCGATAGTCAAGAATGAACCATAGAACAAGAGTGTGTCATTGGGAAATGGTTTGAAAGATGTGCATGGTAGAAAGATGTGATCATGAAGTGCAAAGTGTGAAATATAGAATGGGGTGAGGTTCAATTCAGATTTATACCGTCAACAGCTTGAGTATGAACTGTGGAACTAGAGTGCATCATAGGGTAATGAATTTGGTTTATGCGTAATATTATGTTGAGTGGGTTTGTAAGTGGCTTACCCAAGAGAGTGGCAAGGCGATAGACGCCACCCCCAAGTTTTTTTGTGATGACATAAGGACCAAGCCAGTTAGGTTTGAATTTTCCCTTTAGGGGAGCTTTGGCATTTATGTTTTTTTAATTTTCTTTTAACACTAGATCACGCACATTGAATTCACAAGGGAGAGTCTTACGATTGTATGTTTGGGCGATGTGAGATTGATATACTCGAAGATGCTCAAGAGCTTTGACACGGTGAGAGTCGAGCATTTCAAGCTCATGCAAGTAATTTTCGTGATATTCATTGTATTTTGGGATGCCTTCAAGTGACACCCGTAATGATTAAATTTCAATATCTAATGGAATGATGGCCTCATTTTCACAAACTAACAAGAATGGCGTAGCATTTGTGGGCGTACACACACTAGTGCAGCAATCCTGAGAGCATATAGGATCTAATTGTGTCAATCATCACAAATAGCATCAACATTCTTACATAAGATTTTGACAATGGTTTTATTGGTGGATTTGTCTTGGTCATTTTCCTATGGGTAATAAGGAGTAGATATCGATTTCTTAATATTGAATTTCACACAGAGCATTTTATCATCCTTATTTTTTAAAGAAGAACCATTGTGATTGATAATAGTAGAGGGAATGCCAAAGCATGTGATGATGTGAGTAGTGATGAAACAACAAATATCAGGACTAGTGATAGTTTTTAATGGTGTTGCTTCAACCCATTTAGTAAAATATTCTATGGTGGTAATAATATACTTATTTCCATCATTGGATTAAGGATTTATCATTCCAATAAGATCAAAATCCTATAAAGAGAAATGCCATGATGGAGTAATCGGTTAAAGGTTGTAGGTAGGTGCATGGTAGATATTGTCATGTTCGGCATTTATCATAGCACTTAGCGTATTCTAGGAAATCTTGTTATATGGTATGTTAATAGTATCCCTAACGTAGGAGTTTGTGTGACATAGATTTTCCGGAGAAGTGACCACCACAAAGACTCATGTACACTGAGATAAAAGGGTGGGGATGTCTTCGAGTCCTATAAAATGCAACAAATAGTTGTCAAATGATTGTTTAAATAATGTTGTAAAAATTATGACATATCACGTTGTTTCATGGCATAGAATCTAAGAAATTTATAGATTAGAGTGAACCATTCAAGATGGTCATTACTTGTGTGTGATGGCACAAGCTTAGAGAACTAGACTATCGGTAGAGGGTTGTCACAAATGTTAGATGATGAATGTGGCTTACTCACTAGTGATATCCCGAGGGATAAGCGATGTCATACTACCCACAACATTCTCATGACGATTATCTTTGTGGGGGATGGATGTGAGAGAGTAAGACTCAAATGTAGCTAAAAGAGCCTTAACAAGATTATTATATGGTACTTGATTAATAATTCCCAATCCATTGTCAACTAATGCATGTTTAACCCCAACATTATTGACACAAACATGAATATAAAGAGGGGGATCATGATCTAACATAGCCTGAGAAGGAAATTCATCTGATGTGAAAGTAATGTGCTCTTCATTGAAAGATAAGGCTGAAGTGAATTTATGATATACATAGTCAGGAAAAGTATGAGGATGAATATAGGTATTGGCCAAATGAGATCTGATTTTATTTACATAATCAAGATGATCTTGTAAAAAGGAATGAATGGAGACATCCATGATGAGAGGATCTTAGAAAAAATGAAAGAAGTGATGAAATGAGGACCCAAGAGTGTTCGAATGAGACAGGTTCACCAAATGATTTAACAAATATTGAATTTTGTAAATCTCTAGTATTGCAGAGTCATGTATGATAAATAAATGATAAAGTACATATTTGACACAAGCAATAAGCTAAAGAAATGTAAACCCTAGGTGTAAGAGATGGAATAGAAGACTTAGCTGATTTTTCACTTGATCCCAAAGTATGTTGGACTAGAAAACTTATGAACAAGAAAGGAATACTTTCACAACCGAGCACGAAAATCTTGGAAATTTTGAATGAGACAGAATAAGCCACTTGGAATAGGACTAGGGTGCCTAGGCATTAGGGACCTCTATTAGGTGCTTGTGACTGTGCAAAAGCTCATAAATTGATTGTTTTTGTGTCGCATGCGGTGGTAGTTAAATTCGCTTTTGGTCACTTGTATGTCATTGGATGATCATTGAATTCACCTCAGTAACTTATAAAGAGAAGATGACCTACAAAACCCCAAGACTCGTCAAATCCTAAAAAGAAAATATGCAAATGGGGAGTCAAACCGACCCCGCAATCACCCGACTGAGTAAACTTACGAGTGAGTATTGCATTACATCTCTAAATCCATGTAGTTCTTGTACATGTGTGATAGGATTGTGCACTAAGAGGCCCTTGTGCATGTGCACGTGATAGCCCAAAAGGGGTGAGTAAGAGGCCTAAAAGATAAAAGAGGCCCAAAAGGGGTGAGTAAGATAGAAAGAGGTCGGGAATGCCCGAAGGAAGAGGGCACTGAATGTTGGCATCTGGTAAGGCGTTGGTGTCTAGAATCATAAAATATAAAGAAATGAAGTATCGATTGGGTTGTAGGGTGTGAAATACCATAAGGAAGAAAAGAAACAAAGTAAAGAGGCCAAAGATAGCTATTAATTACTAGTTTTCTTGCTTAGGAATCATATGAATGCAAGTATGTATTTATGGACCTAGAAATGTACCCAAGTGCATGATTTTGTGTCTACAAAGTGATGATTATTTTACTACAAAGAGAATTTAAGACATTCAATATGGAATTATGCTCATAATTCATAGATGAATTAGATTTAGGAACCCATTGAGACTGATGTGTAACATAATGGTGTTTAGAAAATGAAATAAAGCCCTTATGCTCAAGTTGTTGGATTTTCCATTGTAAAGCATAACAATCATTATCACGATGTCCATTAATGCCATGATAATTGTAGAATGGTTGGCCTTTGGCTTTTGTAAGATGATAATGAGGATAGTAATGATTGGGTAACAAAGTGATTAACCAATGATTGAGGATATCTAAAAAGCATGATCATCAAATGAAAGAGGTGTTTTATGTTGGAGGACTTTACCCTCACTTATGTGAGCACATGTAGCACCTATATCATATTGCATAACCTTTTCCTTAGGAACATCATGATGCATAGAAAGAGAATTGATATGTGCATTGGAAGTATCCTTGAGGTGTTGGATCTCATCTTTGAGAGATGTAATTATAGCATTCATGGCTTGAAGTTGATCTTGAAAGGCATGGTGCAAAACTTGAATAGAGTCTAAGATAGCCTTATGGGAAGTGTCATCATTAATAATAGGAGGTGAAATACAACTCAAAATTGCATTCACTTTGAAAGGTGTTGTATTATGAGGGATTTGTACTTGTTTCACTAGTATGAGAGTATCTCTACATGATGAGTGACGTTGAAGTAAGTGATATAAGGATATTTGAGGAATAGTGGTATGGTCATGATGGTATAAAATAAAATGAGAGAGATAACCCCAAATTACATATAAAAATGTATATATGACCGATAATTAAGAGATTATGGGGATAAGACCTAAAGAGTGATGTGAAACAAAAAGTTATTGTCATCAAATGAATAAAATGACCATATATCAAGATAGAAATTGAATTTTACAAAACAAAAAGAGGTAATTTTGAATGTTATAAATTGAAAGAAAAAATCAAAGGGATGTGACTAAAAGAGTGTATTTTTCTTATTATGTCTTAATTAGTAAAAATTAATTTTATATTTCCCAAAATTGGGCTCAAAATTGTGGAAATTGAGGTTATTTTTCCTTTTTCCATATTTAACAAAAAGAGGTTTTTGTTCAATATGGAAAAAGGAAAAATAACCTCAAAGGAATTTGAAAATAGAGTCTTTATGCTTGAGATATGAAACAAAAGGTGGTTTAAAATTTTGGGAGCCCTAGAAAATGACCCAAAGGGTAGGATGATGCATGAAACACAAGGAATTTTTTTTTAGATCTGATTTATGACATGTGATAGATAAAAATAACATTTATATATGAATATAAGATGTATATAAGAACCCTAATCCGAGTAGGGTTTGGGTTTGGAGAAGAATGGATCTATTAAAGAGCATGTAAGGGATTGGGTTCACAAAATGATTGTAAGAAATTTAAATATTTATCAAAGGAGTGAAATCAAATAGATAAAGTAGTAACAAGCAATATCTATCACAAAAATTACAAGCAAGTGTGAAATATAGGAGATAAGAGCGACTTCGACTTAGCTTGTATTAGGAGATCTGGACTAATCTTGGGTTGAGAAACAAGTTGAGAAGGTTAGATCTAGATTGTGCAGGTTTTGTATGAGAAACTGGAGTCTAGAACTCCTTTATACATAACTTCCCAAAGGAGTATAGGACCGATTTGGGCATTAGTATCCGATATAGGTGCTAGTTTCTTAGAAAGTTCTCTACTTCTAGTCTTTTGAGATTCTCAACTTAGATTCTTCATTTTATTGTTTGTAGAATCAACTTCATTGTAGGGTTATTGTGTAACACTTCCACCTATAAAAAAAACCCTAGCTACCTACACAAAGATCAAGAAAACATTGGATGGAATAAATAATTCACATGCTTGAGTTGGACTGACCTCAGCAGTCACCCCAATGTGATTGTCACTGAGTGTTGCACTACATTTCAGGCTCTATGTAGTTCTAGTGTGTGTGTGGTTGAATTATGTCCCTTGAAGTTAGGTTACCCTTGTACCAATCACACCAAGGTAACAGGATATAACTAATTTTCCCCCAAGATGAGTGTGTGAGATGGAATTTCTAATATAGCCTCTCTTGTGTATATAAAGATCGATAAGTTGGATATACTATTAGTATGGTTATTAGATTTGGATATACATTATTTTTTTGTCTCTTTATCTTGTATGTGATAATCTATCTTGGTAGGTTATTGTATTTGGCCCATGAGGCCAATTCATGGGTATTATTATTATCATCTAATTATGATGTGTTGATTTTAAATCTTGATGGATTTATAGATTAGCATATATCTTATAACAAATCTATGAAATGTTTCATGGTTTATTACCATGATTTTTAACATCTTTTATATATTAGACAAATGAATTTTCAACTATTTGGTTAGTTGTGTATGTATGGTTTGATTTCTTAAAATGTGTGTGATTATTTCATTTAGCATATTTTATTGAGCAGGTATGATGTTTGCAATTGAGTGTGCACGTGACATGTTCATGCCACAGAAAAATGTGGGACTCAAAGGTTGCACCTCCAAGTTGCACTATAGGCCATTTAGGCCTAATCTACCCCCTTGCTTGTTTTGGCCTTGTTATATTATGTTGTATACTAAGGATGGGAAATGTGAAAATTATCCCTCTTAGCATGTGTATTTAATTATTTTGGCTATTTTAGCACACATTTTCCCCACTTAAAATTAAATTAATTTGTTATCCTTAATTACTTGTTTAAGTCACTTTTATGGGTCAATTTTTTTCACTTCATTAGTGAAGATTTAATTTAGTTTATCCTTGATTAAATGGGTTTCGAGCCCAAGAATCATGTACTAGGTGGGCCCCACCACCCCCTCTTAATGAGCCACTTTTCCCAAATCTCGAATTTTGGCAAAAATGGAAATTTAGGGGTGTGTCTAGAATGTCAGCTCACTCTTTCCTTCGAATGATCCCCATAGACCATACCTATGGGTAAGAGGGATCTTCCCAAGGCTCAAAAATATTTTCCCCTTTTTTTACCCCTCTCTTATCCCCATCAATGTTTAGGTTTTTCCTTTGTGTGAGGCATATGATTTGGGGAATACATGAATATGTTGATTGTTGCTTTTTAGAAATCATCTTCATTTATTATTTTTGTTTTATCTTTGATATGGAATTTTGGGTGACTTGGATTTGGGAAGGGATGGGTGACACATGTCACCATCCCATTGGTTGTTGTTTTAAGCCCTTTTTCTTATTTAACCCTCCATTTTGGAGAGGATTGGAACTTCTTGGTTCATTTTTGCTTGGAGATTTTGGGAGCCTTAGAAGGAACATGGATTTTTAAGAAGGATCTCTTAGATTTGGTGATTGGAATTTCTTTCTTGTGAGGTAGCATCACAACTTCTATCTTGTTTATGATTTAGAATGGAAATTGTGATTGTTTTCTTGTTTGTTGTGAATTTTTGAAATGATATGTAGAAAATTATTTTGGATTGTTTGAAATTTCTTATTTTTCTCCATCCACCCCTTTGGGGAGTGGATTTTGGAGTGTTGGGGAAGAGGGAAGAATCCCTCTTGCTCCCACAAGGCTTGATGGGCAAGCCTTGTTGGGATTCCTACTATTCTCCCTTCATATGGTTGAAGTGGGAGATGGTTTTCCATATGGTTTGGAAACCATCTCCCATCCTTACTAAGGAAACCTCCAAGGTTTGAAAAACATTGGCAAGGAGGAGGAAAGGAGAGATAAGGTCTATGGGAGGAATAATGAGCTTTGGTGGTTTTTGGTTACTTGGAAAAGTTTTGAAACTCTTTTAGTTATATGAAAATTTGGATAAAATAGGTCGTTCTACCTCCTTTTCCCTCTTGTAGAATAATTGAGCTTCTTGTGTATGATGTTGGTCTTTAACTTTGTTGAGTTTCATGTATGAGTTTTGTGTATTCTTTTCCCTATCCCTCAATGTGCATCTTGGAGGCATGTTTCTCCTCTCTCACTCGAGCTTGGAGGGAGGCTAACATGTCCTCCTTATTAGGAAGTGACATGTGATGATATAATTTGGTTGGGTGGACAACCAATCCATTTATTCTCATGATCTTGGAGGTTTGCTAGTGGATTTGGAGCTGAATTTTTGAGCTTGCATGGTGATTGGTCCTTGCTTTGGGTGAATAGAAGATTAATTTGAAATATTGACATGTTGTTCCCACTTAGTGGGAGGCTTATCCACTTGCATTTTAAAGTTGTATTTTCTTGTAAAGTGTAAGAAAAGAAGGAATGTAAAGTTGTGTTGTATTTGAATGGAAAATATTATTGTTATTCTATTACCAATCATGTTTTGAAAATAGGAAAGTTAGTTTAGATTTGCATATTCCATGGTTGAATATAGGATTGAATCTTGCGTATAAATCTTGTTCTTTGAATATGTAGATATGTGTTTTAATGTGTTCTTTATGGTTTGGAAATAATTAGAAATAATGGGTAAATCTTGTATATTAGAAAGGGAAAACTTTTGTATTGTGGAGATGTAAAAGATTTTTACTCATTTTTAATTTTTTTAAAATCTTGTGTTGCTTATAAAAGAAAAAAATATTTTAGTTTATCCTTTGAACTCATGGAAGGGCTTATCAAAATATCGGTTTGCTATTAAAGTTTTATTATCATGGTGCCATTATTGGCATGTTAAACTTGATGTTATCTATGTAAAATTTGTTGATTGATGACAATTTTCAAATAAAATAGGGAAGAAACGAATAAATAGGTTGAAGTATTGCAATAGTTTCCAAAGGAAGTAGTTTGTGTATTTTATCAATTTCCCAACTTGCTCTAATATTTGATATCTTCAAAATAAAATGAATTTTTACTTGGTCTAAATGGTTATATTTCTTTCTCCTTTGATTTCAAGTAAATATGGAACTCATTTACTTAAGTAAGAAGTTGAGATATTTATTTGTATTTAGAGGTTTTTAGATATTGTGTGTGTGTGTGCGCGCGCGTGGCGCGCGGGTGTGCGTGCGTGCATGTGTGTGTGTGTGTGTGTGTGTGTGTGTGTGTGTGTGTGTGTGTGTGTGTGTGTGTGTGTGTGTGTGTGTGTGTGTGTGTGTGTGTGTGTGTGTGTGTGTGTGTGTGTGTGTGTGTGTGTGTGTGTGTGTGTGTGTGTGTGTGTGTGTGTGTGTGTGTGTGTGTGTGTGTGTGTGTGTTTATACGAAAAAGGTGATTTTAGAAAATAAATCGAGCTTTATTTTAATATATAAATTTGTTTTCTTTAAAAAAATAAGTTGTAAAAATAAATTATGATTATCCATACTTATTCAAAGGGATACAATCCCTTTTTAATATAAACAAAGTTTATTTTAAATAAAAAAATAAAAAAACATGTATTATGGGGGTTGCGGCCTACCCACAACCCCTTGAAAACCATACAATTTATTTGGCCACATTTTCCTTGTTTGAGGCTCGACCTTAACTTGAACAACCCTTGGGTTTTTTTGTCCCTCGCGCGGCCCTTATCTCTGCCCCTATGCCTCTATATGAGCCTACAACCTCTCTTTTACTTGGTCATCTATCCTATCTATCCTATGGTCATATATATATATATCTTTTCTCAAAACCCTAATGAGGGTATTCAAAATGAAAATGTAATCAAGGAAAATAGACCAAATGCATCATTGGTGTCTCCATGGATGCTCCTTCTACTTGACTGCGCAACAAGACTCAGTAAAGAATAAGTGAGAGAGAAGTAATGAAAATGAAATATAATGGAAAACTTAAAAAGGAAACTAAGGCTTTAAAAATACCTAAGATCAATGGTGGAGAACCCATTGATCCTAGGGCTCTCCATCAACATGGGATTTTTCATTTGTCTGAGTGGATTGATTCTAGGGCATGGGTTTGATTGTATTATATTTTGACCTCAACATTAGATTAAACACAAAACATCTAACCAAATAAATCAATTCCCTATTGGATTTTGCAAGGATAAATACCATAGGTTATGGGAAAGAATTATGTTGAGGAAATGATGAAATAAATTTATGCAAATACAATATTTTTCGTTCAAAATTGAGTTCAATGAAAATATCAAGACTCATAATGCTTTAAAAGGTACTTTAACTCATATCTTAGTTAATTTGAGGTGAGAAGCAATTTTATGCATACAAATTATAATTTATATTTGATACAATGTTATATTCAAGTGCAATACTTAATTAAAACAATAATGCAATGTTGGTAATGTTGAATGCAGGTTGTGATGAGCTCCAATGTATAAAGAATGTATCTAATGTTGGTCTCACACGAAATATTAATTCTAATGTAAAACCCTTGATGTAAATGTTTGTGAAAAAACTTGAATCAAACTAGCTCTTGGAGGATGCAACTTGTGAATGCAAATCTCAATGTAGACTAGTTGATGCATAGGGATGTGAATAAATGTCTCAAAAAATAAAAATTCACCTTAAACATTATGAATCTACATTATATGATATTGCAACATTTTCAACAAAATATTATTTCTCATTCTAGGGGCATATTATAATACAGCTGCCCTCACATGTTCTCATGAATCCATTGTTTTTCTTATACCAAATCTTGAATTTGGTCAAAGACTAATAAATGTAAACACATTAATAACACAAGTTATAACAGCCACGCCTTTGCCTCGACTGTTCCACGCCCTAACCGCGCCTTTGCTGTGCCCTAGCCACGCCTATTCCGCGCCTGTTACGCGTCTTCGTCTGCTGTGCATGCTACTGTTATGGTTGCTTCTGCGTTCGCGATGTTCTGCGGGCTCTCTACAGCGCATGGATTGACCAGAACACGCGAATATAGGAGACACGAACAACGAAACAAAACAAGATGCCCCTCTCCTTAGCGGCAGCTTTAGGAACCTGTCCCTTGAGTGCAAAAATGATGGTAGCGCCTGTAAAATTGGCATGGAAAATACAACACCAATCTCTTGGATTGACATGGCTTTTGATGCAAATCAAAACCCTCCTTCAAAGAAAATCTGGGATCGAGTTTCTCCGACCTGTCAAAAAACAGGGGGTCTCTCCATTGGGACAGGAACCTCTAGTGGAGATAAGTCCACTTCTTATGCTACAGCGGTCTCCAAACAAAAGGAGAATACCAGAAATGAGCTCTTAAAACCCTCCCAGGAGGTCCCGACACTGAAAATCGGGGAGGATCTACTTATCAAGATTCATCGCGAGGAGGAAAATCTCTCCCAGCTGGGTCTCATATGCAGATTCCATAAATTTTGGCCTAAGCTTTCTCAGCTCCATGAATGGATAGCCCAGAGATGGAGAGAAAAAATACAAGGTAAGATTGAGCTTTATCCCTGTGCTAAAGCTTACTTCATTGCGGTCTTTGAAACCCCTGCTGATAGGGATTTAATTTTTAGCCAGCATTGGGTTTGGGGGGAACATGGGCTGATGTCCAAACCATGGTATCCATCCTTCGACCCGTTAAAGGAGTCTTTTGATACCTACCCGATTTGGGTTCGTTTACCAGGACTTCCGTTACAACTCGAATGCAGATCTTGTCTCATTCTTTATAGGAGATACTCTTGGTTCATGTGTGGCAGTTGATGGTAAGACCTCCATTCAAACACATACTACGTTTGCTCAAATCCTGGTTGATATTGATACCTCCAAACTCTTACTAGCAGAAATCAATCTTCATATTGGAGAAAGGCTCTGGGTACAGAGGCTTGACTATGAGAGACTTGCCTTCAGATGTTGGCGTTGCTTCCAAACTGGTCATGTTACAAACAATTGTGAACATTCCAAATGAAAGACCAAAGCTGCTTGGTGGAAGGATTCTCTACCTGAACATCTCACAATTGACTCAGATCCGGCTGAGGATTCTAGTGCCCCCTTGCAAGTTGACTCACCCGTCGTGGCTGATTCACGAGCCAACATTGCGAAAATTCCTACGATCGTGGTCCGCAGATTGTTGATTCGGTGTTTATGGAAGTTTTGGCCCCCTTCCTATGGGTCACATCCACGTCCAAATCCATTGCGGATGCTTCGATTACATTGGATGCGGGAAATCTGAGTGGTCGGTGGTGGATCGGAAAAAGAAGGGTAATGCCAAATCTAAACCCCCACCACTCCTGGACAAGGTTTGATTCTTGTCATCATTGTTAGTACTATTATTGTTACATCTAGGCTTATGGCCATCCGCACAGTTTCTTTGGGCAGTCAATTTCATGTTCTTTGTTAAGTTGTTGTTTTTAGTTGCTTTTGAAGAAGCTGTTTTTTTGTTGGCTCTTGCGCTTTTTTGTTGTTGGGCTTTACGGGGTTTCATTTTGCTTTTGAGCACTATTGTAAAGGGTATAGTCCCTTTCAAAAACTATTTACCAATAATTAAAAAAACACAAGTTATAACAATATTACTCTTATTATTATTCACAAACTCATACACACTTTATATTGAGAGGAATCGTATTATTAAAGAGTCATACCACCGCATTCATACACACTTTATATTGTTGCATGGCCTTTTTGAGAAGCATACCACTGCATTCAGATCTCGCATGCTTCGTTCTATGGGTCTCACTAGTGGAGTCATTGGCAGACATTCACAGGGTATTGTTTCCTCTATTCCACATGTTAAGTGGAATTCTCGTCATGACATTGGTTTTTGAGCAGATACTTCATTGGGATCACACATTGATAGAGCTCCTTTTTTGTTCGCTTGACTCTTTCTAAGGATCATGAGCAACACATAAGTTATGCACCTTTACTCAGGCTTGAGAAACCTGAGATTTTAGTTGTCAGACATGATCAACTTGACACACATTCTGATGTTCTTTTGCATACACCCATTGTGCATTTTGCACCAAGTCATATGCAGGCATCTTCTTCATCCATCCATGTTGATTTGGGGTGGATATCCCGATCACTCATGGCGCGAGACATAGGCATTTGTTAAGAGGACTCTACAGGTGTGGCTCCTCCACCATTCAGCCTCTTGCTCCACTTTCTATACCTTCTACATTGTGATGCTTCTTGTTTTGAGCATTTTTCTTTAGCAGTGTAGTGTATCTCTCTTGTTTGTTGAGAGATTTTGTATCTGTATTTTTGACACTTTTGGCATGTTGACAGTATCTCTTGGGGATCTATTCTGGTGCAGTCCAGTGTTAGTTTTTCAGTGTTTGAGTAGTTGTTTTGATAACTCATACATATTTGTAGCATCCCTCCACCCATTCAATAGTATGGGAGGGTGTGGTGTTGATCCCGCTTCTTTGGGTTTTGTGTCCTTGCCTTGTTACCTTGGCTTTTCTTGGATCGTGACACTCTGGATTTTGTGTCCTTACCTTGTTGCTTTGGTTTTTGTTCTTGGATCGTGGCACACCTATTTGCAGCAGTTGATCAAATTATGTTTGGTGTTTTTTTACACTTTCGACATCACTCTGTTGACAGTCTCCTTGTATGGAGCTATTCTAGTGAAACCCAGTGTCAGTTGTTTTTGAGTTTTGTGATCAAGCAGTGGATTCAGACCACAGTGCACACCAAACTTCTTCAACATTGTACAATTTTTTTGAGCCGAGCTTCTTGGGATGCCTTGGAGTGGGTCTTTACTCTCTTTACTTTGTTGTTACTAGTTTTGGGTACCTTGCAGTGTCCCTTTTTCCCAGTTATTGTACATGAGTACCTCATCAGGCCTAGTTGTCGGGACTCATACTATGGACATGCCACTTCTATTTTGGCCCCTAGCTTCACTTGAGGGGGGGTGTTAGAGTAGGTATTTACCTTAGCTCATGTTCACCTAGGTACTTTATTTACCTTTATTGTATTTATCCTCACCCACTTATGTGTGTGGATATTTCTTTTATCTTATTTAGATATTAGGAGATATTATCTAGTTGTTAGGTATAGTTCTTTCCTTGATCTATGGCATTGACTAGTTCTTTCCTTGATCTATGGTATTAACTATATCCTTGATGTCTAGTTCTCTCCTAAATCTATGGTCTTGACTAGTTCTTTGATGACTAGTTATTTTCTTGATTTATGGCATGATCTACGACCTTGACCGGTTCTTAGATTGTTATTCTCTATGTATTGCATTGAGTTCCATAATAATATATGATATTGTTGCTCATTTGTTTGCAAAGGTTTTATGTAAAGCTATTCTGGTGAATTTCTTTCGTCTTATTGATCGTGGTGTTTGATTAGCATCTGTGTTCTTGGCTTGGTATGATCTGGTTATCGTTCCTTTCATATCAAACTTTTAATGACACCTGGTTTAGCTCTATCAAGATCCCATTTTAAGACCTTATCACCATCTTTGAAAGCTTGAGGTCTATCATTTCACAAAGCATTTATTTGTTAATTTTTGATGATGTTCGACTTGATCATAACAGAGTTTCTCAATTCTTGAAGTTCAACCAGCTCTACCATTCGATTTCTCTCGATCTCGCGCCCTCAAACTCTAGTTGTTAGGTGAGTTCTAATGAAGGAAATTCAAGAGATAAAGGAATTTTAGCTTCCTTTTCATAAACAAGCTTATAAGGTGAAGTGCCTATTGCCTTCTTCATCATGATTTTGTGCCTAGAATGCGCAAAATATCTTTATATGTCACTACCTCTAGTTGATATTCATTGTTTGCTTCATGATTTTGATCAGGTTCTTATTGGTAGACTCAGTCAAACCATTACCCTGGGGGTAATAATTAGAATAATTCTTCAAATAGATTCCAAGGTTGAGCACCCAATCATAAATTTTAGTACCAAGGATTTTTCATTATTAAAGATAATGGTCTCGAGGAACTCCAAACCCATTTATAATGCCCTCGAGAAAGTAGAGGATGACTGACTCGGTTGACTCCTTGAGCGTGACAGCTTTCATCCATCCGGTGAAGTAATTTGTAGCTTTCAAGACCCATTTGTGGCATGTGCTCGAAGGAGGATTGATCATTCTTATGAAGTTAAGACCCCATTGCGCAAAAGGTTGATCCGCTTGGATTGGTCAGAGGGAAAGTGCTACCAATTTCTTTTTTCCTATAAAGAAAGTGCATTCTTTTCATTTCATAATCCATTTGTGTGCGTTTGTGAATACGTTAGGCCAAAAGTATTCTACCTTGATGATCTTCATTATTGTTACTTTGGTAGAGAAGTGTCCACCAAAGAATCCATCATGAAATTTTGTTAACACTTTTTTAACATATGCGCCATCAATATTTCTCTTGAAAAGAAGGCCATTAATTAGTGTATACAGAACAAACCGCACCATCATATGTCTTCTCTTTGTTTTGTTCATACCATGAGTGTACACGCTAATAGAAAGGAATTTAATAATATCCTTCATCCAGGTGTCTACACTAGGATCTCCATTTTACTCGGGTTCAAAGACGTGGGAGCTCTTCATCCATAAACAATGAAGTCTCGAATTCGGACCAAACATCCTCTATGCAAACGTTTACGAGCGCATTACCTCTAACAAGCCTAGTGGCTTTGATAGTCACATCATACTCCATGATTTTGGTCACCCATCTTGTTCTTTTTTCGTTGATTTTTTTCCCATGATGAAGTCTCTCAAACCTGAGTGCAAAAACTAACACCTTGATATGATTTGTGGTTAGCATAATTTTGAATTTCTTTAGCACGAGCATGATGGCGAAGAATTGTTTCTCCGTGTGACTATATTTCAATTCATAATCCTTCAATTTATGACTGAAGAAAGCCATTAGCTACTCTAGTCTTTGTTTATTTTCTTGTGTCAAGGCAACAACAACTCTAGCATTAGCTCCATAAGCATAAGTGATGAATCCTTTGAATAATCCAAATTATTGAGCGTTGACACGCAAGACATTTCTTGCTTGATTTTACTGAAAATCTCTTTTCCTTATGTTGTCCACTTTGGAAGGATGTGTATTTTTTGAGCATGAGGGTGATAGGCCTAACCGGTCTTGCAAAGTTAGTAATGAATCTCCTCATGAAATTTATTTTACCTAGGAAGAGACTACAAGGATTTCTTGTGCACTGGTAGAGAAAGAGCGAGGATGGCAAAAACGTGCTCAGGATCAATAGTAATGTCATCCTTTGAGACCACATAGCCCGTGAAGCTTGCTTTGTGCTGACGAAAAGTTAAACTTATCAGGAGACACCCCAATTTTTGCATATCTCAAAGACTTTCTCCATATGTGTCATGTGATATGCACTCTACTTCAAGAACACAATTATGTCATCCAATTAAACTAGGATGAATTCATTTATATAACCTTTAAAGGTAATGTCCATGGCTCATTGGAATGTTGCACCTGTATTTGATAAAACAAATGACATCTTCTAATATATGTAAGCTCCCATTTAGTTACAAATGTTGTTTTGAATTGATCCTCTTCCTTGACCATGACCGATTGAAATCGAATACCCACCCAACATGTAAAATCTTTGCGCGTCAACCACAGTTTGTAGAATCTTCTCCATATAAGGCAAAGGATAATGATCCTTCAAAGATTCCTTATTCAAATCTCTCAAAATCGACACAAAGTCTGATTTCACCATTCTTCTTGTGCATTGGAACAATATTCACAACCCAAGTAGAGTATTTAATAAGAAATATTAAGTTTACCTCGACAAGTTTAGACAACTATTTCCTCGTGAGGGGCATTATCTTAGGATTTACTATCCTCTGCTTTTATCCGATGGGCTTGATACTAGGATAAGGGTGAATGGAGTGTTGAGAAACACTTGGATCAAATCCTTTGAGGTCTTCATACTCCCATGAGAAGATATCGTTGTATTTTTTACGGAGGGAGACAAAGGCCTACTTTTCATCATGAGTGCAATCCTTACCAAGGAGAAACTCTTTACCGCACACAATATTAACTGGAATGCAGTCCTCTGCGTTACACACATATACTTCTTTTCACCCTTGAACTCATCGTCGAGGGTAAAAATTTGTTCTAAGGTGACAAGTCCTTTAGGCAACTTGTTTGTTTTTAGATGGATCACTTGAACACCATAGTTGTCATGTAAATCAACTTTCATACTTGAGGAGAACTCAACTTCATTCGAATGAACTTGATAATCTACTCGTTGTTGTTGAATACTTTCTAGTTGGTATCATTATCCTGTAATAGATGGTGATCACCATCTTGATTTGTTACACATTGCCTTGGATAAAATCCTCGGCGGTGAGAACCATGAACTAAGCTTGGCCATCGATATACTTCCTTGTTCATTTTTCTTGTACTACACTGTAGATTTAGAGATTTGATGAGAAGCTTATTCTTTGTTGCGCACTTGTTTGTGACCTAGTGAATAACCAACTTAGTGTCCCCAAAGAGTCATGCGGCACCTTGATCTCTTTTATTTTTAGTAATAAGAAGACCGTGCACCAATGCTTCATATTATGCTACATTGTTGGAGCATGTAAATTGTAGCTTGTGTGCGAAGAATAAATTCTCATTCTTGAGAGAAATGAGAATAACACCTGTGTATGTTCCATTTCTACTTTTGGAGCCATCAAAGTACATCTTCCATAATCCAAAAGAATCATCATCTTGTTATTGCTTGAGTGCGGTGGCGATCTAACTTCTTCTTCAAGGATGCAATAAGTACTAAGACCAGTTTCATAAGCTTCAAGAGCTTCAACATAAGGATCAAATTTGTGGCACCTCTCTACCCACTCATCTAGCAATAAATCGGTATAGGAGGGGAAATGGGTTGTTCTTCTGAAACTGAAACTAGTTCTTGGCCTTCTTGGATTAGACAATTGGCTTGGAGAGGGGATGGATCATATGACTCAACATGATATGAAAATATGGGCTCAACTTGTATGGTAAATTGGGTACCATACCTTGTTCTTAGTAACATATGAGACCAATCAGAAGACAAGTAGCCACCCACTTTAGTAGTGAAATCTCTTGATAGGAAAAGGGAAAACAAAGGAGGTAGGTCAATAATTGACACATCTTGAGTTATAGTTAGGCTTGGACATGCATGGATGGTTAACTCAATATCTTTGATGACTCTAAGAGTGGTGATAGTTGATCCATCAAGTTGTAAGACTCCTTTAGACATAGGGGTGTACTTAAGACCTAAGACATCAACAATTTTCTTTGGCATAACATAAGTACTATCCCCTGAATCAATCATACAATTGTGCACAAGATGTTTGCCTACTATCAAGGACATATAGAAAGGTGGGGTTTTGACAACTTTGCTTACTTTCTTCTCCTCTACTTGACAGATGTTGACAACAACATGAGGTCTTTGGATAACTGGATTAGCATGCGGAAGTTGCACTAGAGCTTCATGCAACAGTCGTGCTGAGATGGAATGGCCAGGGCATCCCACATTGTGACATTTATATTTGTCTTCTTCATTTGGTCCACAATTTTGAATGGAAGGCCCATGGACTTGTGCATTTGAGGAAAAACATTCTCTTTTCTTGATTTTTCGAAGCAAAGACGAAAAATTTAGGTTGTGTAGAGGCTTGACCTACCAAAGGAGGGTTGCACACCATTTCAATTGGAGCATTGTGTGGGAGCTCACTCGCACACGAAATCTATGTGCCATAACTATTGGCCTGATTTGCATTTTTATCCTTCTACTTTTGGAGATCACTTTAATTGGAAGAAGTTGAAGGCTTCACGCTAGTTTCCAGCATTCCCTTCTTGTACCTTGTATTATAATCAACGTGTGCATGTGACCTATTTGAGATATCCATGGCATGGTTCATTGTGCATAATTCATCAACACCAAAGAACATAAGGTTGGCGTTAGGAACAACTTCTGACATTTCTTGATTTTCAGGTTCGGGCGCGCTAGTGGAGGGCTCATTACTTGAAGCACTTTAGATCATGTAAGCTTGTGTGTGTAGGGAATTGGTGCAGCTATATTGGCTATGAGGCATGTTATAAGGAAAGCACCATTATGACTCTTGGGCCATATTATTTTGAACTAGAACAAGTACTTGACTTGAACTAGGCACTGGAAGAGGTTACGCGAGGGAAATAGTCTAAAGTGGAAGATGCGCATTAACATGCCATCTGTCATTTTGTTGGTTCTTCCCATGCCTTTGATTTTGATATTGATTTCTAAAGGGATGATGGTTTTTATCATACCCTTGATTAGAATTATTTTTGAAGGCTTGTACCCATAATTTTTCTAAAGATATGACTTCATCAAACAATTTTCTAATCATGGCCTTCATTTCTTCATCCTCCTTTTGTTGTGTGGGAGAGAAATATGTGGATGCGGCGGGTTGAGAATAGGGGCAATGGAAGGTTGGGGTGCTTAAGGCATTTACGGGAACAAAGGCATTGACGGTCTGGATCCAACTTCCCTACTTGTATTAGATAATTTTTAGCCCTATTAGATAATGCATAGGCCTCACGGAATTTTGTGCTCCCCATAGATTGGATCATGATAGAAATATCATAATTTAAAGCCCTTAAAAAGTAAAGGAAAGCACCTTCTAGAGTTGGTCTTACCAGGGTTGGAATCCTCTCCCACGTTTTCTGAAATCTGAAATTAAAGTTTGTCATGAGCTCATTGGGATCCCTCTTTATGGTTGTCAATTGTTCAAGCAAAGAGAGATTATCTACCTTCTCTCCAAATTGATTGCAAAGGGCTGCCCCAAGTTGATTCCAATTTTGAATTGACCCTTTTGTTAAACTTCGAACCATTGCAAAGCTCTCCCTTTGAATGAAGAGGCTAATAGTCTAACAACCACATCTTCGATGTAGGAGCATCTAGTGCAAGCCATAATAAGGTCATATAATACCATAATTTCATGTTTTTAGGTGTGTTAAGAGTTATAAAATGTTGTAAAAGGTGCATATGTGTTATAAAAACACATTGACATGTTGTCAAGGGTGATAAGTACTTGTAAAAGGACAATAAATGCTTGTAAAAGTTGAATTAGTTGTTACATAAGGCTATAAATGCCATGTCACCACATTTAAGAGTCCATGCACAAGTTGTTGAGGTGATATGCACATGTTTTCCATGTTAAGAAGGTTGTTGAAGTTGTTGAGTCAGTCTAGGAGGTTGTTTAGGAGTTGTTGCACTAGTTTAGGGGTCTAAACTTAGTCAAAGAACACCTATTTATATGTGATTTGAAGCAAATGAATGTAGATATTGGTAATTGAGATGGAATAATGAAGAATTATGCTTGTAAAATGTCTTGGAGGATTTGGTTAAGCTCTATTTGAAGAAATATGCATATTGTAATGGATTGTGTTGTTGAAACCCTGCACTGGAAAGTAAACTACAAACCCTCAATAACATGGATGTGTTAAGAATCTCTTGAATGTTAATATTAAAGGATTTTATAGACATCAAAGAAGGTATTCATGATTTTTGCAAGGTTTGAAAATGTGTAATTTGATTGTATTTGCAAAATGTGTCTTCCTGGCTGAACTAGGGCACCGTATATCTTCCGATAGACTGGATGGAATTGATTGAAAAATTCATATAATATTTGCCTTGATATAACCTATCAATCACCCAAATATCGAGGAGATTGGTTGTGTGTAGCCTAAGATTTATATGATTGTAACTCGAGCAAAAACCAATGAAAGCACAATACACAATTTTAAAGGAAATAAACAATTTTTACACTATAATTTGATTTTATCATGGTTTTAGACTGATATGAGAGGTGGAGTAAGGCATGATAGAAATGTTTGAATGATCTAATGAAGCTATAATGATGGTAATGCCTCCATTATTTAGTATAATCGATCGTATAGAGCCTTCTAGGATTGTATCAAGACGTTTTGGAGACTAATAAAGGGAGATGAGAAAAACATGATGTATGCAAGCTAGAAAACCACCTATCCAGGTCTATTTGAGGTGTTTGAGTACTTCTAGGGAGATTTCCATAATGAAATTTCCTTCCTTTTGAATATGCATGACTGTATGAGCCGATAAGATTATCCTAGATCATTATGAAAGGTGTCAAGAAAGTGTATTGAGCCAAGCAACCATAGAACCGGTATGTGGAGTTGACCGAAACATATGACAAGATGAATAAGTCTTAGAAACATGGATCTATACCATGGAAGGGATCAAATTGCAATCTAGACCTTAAGTTGTGTTAAGAAGGCCTTAAGGAGCTTGAGGGCAGAGTTCAAAGTTTAGGAGTGCATACCACTACTAGAGTATTCATCAAAGAGCCTGAAGCATTAGTTGGTGTTTTGAACATGCTCAAATAGGTGGAAATGATCTTGTAACTCCATTTGAGGAAAGACCTCATTGTGTGCCAAGGAGAAACTAAGAGAGGTATGATTGTTATAGACCTTATAAGTGGAATTGTTGCTTGAAATAGTGTTTCATGAGAATGTAGGAGATTTGTACATCTATTGTTTATGTGATCACATAATGATCACCTCTAATAAGTGGTTATCAACCGAACTCTCCTCTAGTTGTTGTCTTCATAAATGAGCATGCAAGTAGAAGGACCTCAAATGTTAAAAGAACATTCCAAAGTGCATACAACTTTGAGATAATGGATCCTCAAAGAAAGGGTTTGGTGGAAGTAAAGTGTGAGAAAGTTTAAGTTCTTAGGAAAGATGAACTCTTAAGAACCTTACAAACAAACATTGTGTCTTAGGGAATATTTTAGCTCAAACCAGATTAAAATTCAAGTTTGAGCAAGTTTAGGTGTAACCCCTGCACCATCTTGTTTAATGATCTGATGGATAACACAGACATTAGCAATGTCTTGTATATGATTAGTTGGAGTAGTATGGTTTTCCCTAGTGAAGAAAAGGATACTTTTAAGTAAAGATGCTTTGGAATATGATTTTGGGCACTAAGAGCAAGATGACTGCTACCAGATAAAGTTGAAAAATCCTTGATTATGTTGTGCCATAATGATAGGTCTGATAACTCTAGTGGGTTGTAAGGATGGCTTGCCAAACGGTGGTGTAGAAATTACATGATGGGCTGGAGATGAAGAGGTGCATGTGGTTGTTACTGTTGCTTCTTCTTCTTGGAGAAATTTGTAGGTACTTGAAGGATTATTTAGTTCTTGCTGCACTTTTCTCAGTACGTATCTTTCTCATGAAAAAGGATCACGGATTGCAGAAAATAGTAGATATGAGAGTTGGGATTCACCACATATGTTGCAACAAGCCTCCAAAGGCTAGAAATCACTAAGTCACACACCAGAATTTACCAATGATGAAATTTAAGATTTAAGTACTTTTCCCACTAGGCATGCCAAAAACTATTGGAGCTCAAAATTGCACCTTTCCCGAGATAGGAATGAACGCACTTTTGAGGCGGTGGGATTGTCTCCAAATTATGGGACCTTGTGCACTTGAGAGAGACCTCGGAGATTGTCGGTTCTTTCTACCTATTTCTACTGCTAAAACTACTGCTATAAAGGGAAATACATATACCTATCACTACTCTAAGATTCTAAGGGACCAGGGTTAGAAGGAGATGCATGCAAAATGTAAAATTAAGCTAAAGGAGGCGATAACACTAGAAGGAGGGGGAAGAAATCAATTAGCTTATAGTGAAAATGAAGGAGAATGTGAACGGAGAGGATAGGCACATGTATCATAGTATGGAACACATCCACGCACTCATTTTCATGGGGCACAATCAGAAAAAGAACCTGCAAGGGACGTGAGAGAGCACAACAAACAGACAATGCAAAAGAAAGGCAAGAAGAAGCAATAAAAATGAGCCAAGGTAGAGAATAACCACAAAACAAAGCTTTTATTGCTTCAAAGAAATGCACAGTAGAATATAATGGTGAATTAGGCCAATATCCACATGCAAGAGCCAGATTTGAAGGCCTACAACTTAAAATGCCAAGGAAAAAGATCTTAGAAAACTAAATGGGTCCAACCTTTTACAATGAGCATTGCTCTTACATTTATAGAAGAAGGAGAGAAGAAGAAGAGAAAAAAGAGGGAAAATCAGATTTGAAGATCAACCACCAATAAAAAGCATTGAATGCCTACAAATCCACCTGTGTAAGGCTATCGGATGTGCCTCTCCATCTCTGTTTAGCTTGTGGAGTAAGGAATGAGGGAAAATTGGATCAAAATTGGGTAGTTGGGGTGATTTGACGTATGCATTAATGGATGGAATGTGTTTACCTACTTCTCACCTACCAAATATCACTAAAATATAATTTTGAATGATCCATCATGTGGCCCATGTCAACAGCTTTCCAACAAGACTAAGAGCGCCAAAATCGAGCTCTACAAAAAAATTATGATGATTTGAAGGTTACAAGGTGCATACATGTCACACACTAGTTCGTTACTGAGGATTTGGTGCCCATTGGCGTGATTTGATAGGTTGTGTGTTCCACACTTAAGTCTCATAGGTAGTGACGTGACACAATTACTCGGTGCGAAGGATGTGTGAGGCGCGCACGAAAGTAGTGGGTGTGAGAATACAAAAGATAAGCATGCAAAAGGAGTTCACACGAAGTGAAGAAAGGTTCATTCCTAAAAGGGTGTAAGTATGCAAGCGAGCGCAAGCATTCAAATGAGAAGTGTGTGACGTCAAGGGAGAAGTGGCGCGTGGAGGATTCATGAACTAAGGGAAGGAAGGAGGGCGCACAAGGAGTGCATGCAAAGGGAAAATGATAGGAGATAAAGGAATGAAGAAGGAAGGGAGCGTGAGGGCATGCGGAGGAACTACAACCAAACAATGTGCCAAGTGGACAACCATAGTACACATAACCTGCAATATTTGATCTTTAGAGTTAGAATGAGGATGTAAGTTGTCAAAATATCTAGGGGAGTTATTTTGGACAACATGAAAATTACTCATTGCCTCGATATTCCCTTTGGTATCCATTCGTCACTCCATTATATGTGGTATTTGGGTGTTTGATAAAATTTGGCAAAAAGTGGATAAATGGTCTTATAAGTTTCTCTGTGATCACATTTTTAGCCATCTATGCTTATTACTCCGTTTTTGGCTTCCCTCTAAATCAACATACTACAAAATTATTTAGGTTGTCTATTGTAAGAAAATTACTTGTATAATTCATATTATGAGCATAAATAGAACACCAAAGAACACAATATTACAAATAAATGATCTCAATATGCAATTAGAATAGATTCTCCACTTCGAGGGGGAAACCTCCAAACCATACAATAAGACTCAAATGCTCAAAAAATGATCACCAACTACTACCTACAATCCCCTATATATATTATTCATATGTTATGACCATCACTAAGGCTGACCTACTAAGCATAAGAAATTATAAATTATATAGTAAAATGATATGGTAAGCTACAAGTTGACTACTCATATCCTAATACAAGCAATAGGTTAAGGTCATAGCATGCCCTTCCCCTTCAAAACAATGTTTTCCTCAACATTGAATAATCCTAGATGTTGTTGCAAAAAACCTTCATCCTCCCAGGTTGCATCTTCTATGCTCAGATTATTGCACTTGATCAGATATTCCTTAATGTCTCTGGTTCCCAGCCTTTTAGTACGTGTTTATAGAATCTTCTATGGCTCCAAAATGATTCTTCGTTCCTCATAAAGTTCGGTAGCTCTATCGAGGCTACAAATTTATGTCCATAACCTTCTTTGGGTAGGAAACATGGAATCTTGTTCTATGCGTGAAGATTGAGGCAACTCTAGTTTATAAGCAACACTTCCAATTTTCTGTAGAACCTGATAAGGACCATAATATTTAGGAGCAAGTTTTTTGTCCTTTTTCTGTTGCTTCAGGGACATCTACTTGTAAGGTTGTAGATGTACAAAAACCCAGTCACCAATTTCAAAATGTCTTTCACTACGGTGTTGATCTACTTGTTGTTTCATCTTGTTTTGTGCCAATGCCAAATTCTCCTTCAAACCAGCCAAAACCTGTTGTTGATGTTGAATGTGTTCCTCAATATCTCGACCTTAGTTCGCACTCTCGAGGAAGAAGTAATATAGGGTGGATGGTAACCATATAATGCTAAAAATGGGGTCATTTGAGAAGAGGTATGAAAAGATGTGTTATACCACCATTCTGCAAGTGGTAGCCATTTAACCTATCGTTCATGCTTATATGATACAAAACAACGTAGATACCCCTCTAAGAATTTGTTGACCACTTCCATTTGCCCATCAATTTGAGGATGGTAAGATGAACTATGAGCTAGCTGAGTACCCAAACATGTAAAAATTCTTTCCAAAAATTACTTGTGAAAATAGGATCACGATCACTTACAATTATCTTTGGGGTTCCATGTAACCTTTGAAATGTCTCCAAAAAATAGTTATGACTGTATTGGCTGCAAATGGATGTGACAGGGCACAAAAATGGGCATATTTTGTGAGCCTATCCACAATCACCAAAATAAAATTCTTACCCTCTGAACAAGGCAATCTGTGATGAAATCCATGGAGACCTCCTCCCATCTTTGGCTAGGAATTGGTAATGGTTGCAATAGACTTGGTGTCTTAATGGTTTTACCTTTGTTCTGTTGGCACACCAAACATTCTGATATAAAATTTTGTACATCCCCCTTAAGTCCTTACCAAAATATTTCTTTTTTATTCTATGATATGTCTTGAAAAACCCAGTGTCCTCCAACGGTGATGCATGTAGCTCTGCAAGAAATCTTATTCTTGACTCGAAATCTTTACACAATAATAACATGTCCTTATACATAGGGCATTACCTTTCCACTCAAATTTGGTAGATGTTATAGAGCCTTGCTTGATATTATGTATTAGAGATTGTGTATCCTTGTCCTGCTCCCATTCTAATCTTGCTTCATCCACCCAATCAGCCTTCAATATGGACATTGCACATAGTAAGGCATTTGTGGATGTATCCCTTCTGGATAGCGCATCGACTACTAAATTTTATTTACCATTTTTCTATATGATTTCAAAATCATAACCCAACATTCTTGTTACCCACTTTTGTTGTTCTTAGACGATAAAATTTTCTCCAAAAAGTATTTGAGACTATCATGATCAATTTTTACCTTAAAGTGTCTACCCATTAGATAGGCCTCCATTGCTTGACTGCATGAAGAATAGCCATCATTTCTTTCTCATAGACAGGTTTGAGCAGATCTTTTCCTTTGAATTCACGACTCTCAAATGCAATTGGTCTTCCTTCCTGCATTAAAATTGCTCCCAATCCCAATCTTGAAGCGTCACATTCAACAATGAAGGTTTTTGAGAAGTTGGGAGTAGCCAAAACTGGGGTGGTGCACATGGCTTCCTTCAACTGCTCAAAGGATTTAGTGGTTGCGTCTATCCAATGGAAGGCATCATTCTTTAGCAATGTAGTGAGTGGAGCCGTGATTCTACCATATCCCCCCAACAAATCTTCTGTTTTACCACTGTTAGTCCTAGGAACCCTCGGAGATTTTTGAGATTTTGGGCTCTTGCCATTCCACCATAGCTTTGATCTTCGAGGATCAACTTTGAAAATTTCATGGGATATAATGTGACCCAAGTACTCTACCTCTTGTAAACCAAAATAACATTTGGATGGCTTTGCATAGAGCTTATGTTTCTCCAAAACTTCCAACAATTTATTTACATGTCGCAAGTGTTCTTCCCATGTCTTATTGTAAATCAATATGTCATCAAAGAAAACTAATACAAATTTCCTTTAAAATGGCCTAAAAATAATGTTCATCAAGCTTTGAAATGTTGAGGGAGCATTTGTAAGACCAAAATACATTACCAAAAACTCATAATGGCCCTCAAGAGTCCTAAAAGCCATTTTATGAACATCTTCCTCTCTTATTCTAATTTGATGGTACCCCGAACAAAGATCTAATTTTATGAAATAAATAACACCATGCAATTCATCAAAATCATGGAATAACAAACTTATCTTGATGGTGTACTTGTTGAGCTCTCGATAATCTAGACACATCCTCCATGTTTCATCCTTCTTATGTACCATGACCATCCATCGTGAAGAATATGCGCTCTAGCTATGCCTGATGATACCCACCTTCAACATTTCCTACACCATTTTCTCAATCTCACTTTTATGGGAATATGGGTATTTGTATGGTCTGATGTTAGGTGGTTGGCTCCCTGGAATCAACCGAATGGCATGATCATGATCCCTAACTGGTGGTAGTCCCTTTGGAATTGCATAAAAAATAGATGAGTGAGCATCAACAATCTTCTGAAGATCGGGTGGCATTGAAGACTTTGTATTTTGTACCTCTATGGAAAATAACTTTGCTACAAATCCATCTACTCCTTTTCTAAGAACCTTCTGCATTTGATGAGAGCTAATAATCTGTGGAGACTTAGCTACCATCCCTTTCAATTGTATTGTCCTTCCTTCTGAATGAAATCACATGAACAATTCTTGGAAATTCATTTCTATAGTACCCAAGGTTGTGAGCCATTGGACACCCAAAACAATATCTTGCCCCTCCCATAGAAATAACAAACATAGGTAAGTATAACATGTAGTCTCCATGGAAAGCTTGATCTATGAAACTTTCTGTACACTTGACTATCCCACCATCCACAATAATAACTTGCATTTCGAGCTGGGTAAATAAAACAATTGAGGCGGAAACTAACTTACTATTTATGAAGTTGTGAGTACTCCCTAAGTCAATCAACACCGTCATCTTCTTTTTTTGAGATGGTCAATAACCTTGAGTGTTTGAGGAGTACTAATACCTGAAAACACATGGAAAGAAATTGTAGGTTAGTGATCCTCTACTTCATCTTCTATTAGTTCCTCAACTTCTCCTATAATTTCAGCTTCATCTTCATCCTCATTTCCTCCTTCAATATAGAACAACTTCTTCTCAACACATTTGTGTCCCGGTCCATATTTGTTGTCACAGTTAAAACATAATCCTTTTGCTCTTTTTTCTTCCATTTGTTGAGGAGTCAGTCTAATTGGTCGAGTGAATGATGGGGAAGGGGTACTACGGTCTCTGGTGTTAGTGAAAGGTTGCCTCCTACTGCAAATAATTTTTCCTCTGCTCTACATGTCATGATAATAGAATCAAAAAGCTTGAGTGGATTAAACATACATACCTCATGCTCAATGTGGTCCTTAAGACCCCCAAGAAATAGGTCATTCAGGTTCTCTTATGTAATATTCTCCACCCTTAAGGATAGGTTCTGGAATTGATGCACATAATATTTGACTGATCCTATTTGTCTTAACTTTTCCAATTGACTAAAGTAGTTATCTAAAACACTGGAACTATAGTGCAATTGCAACTCCTCGGTAAAAATTGTCCAAGTGACACTGAGACCACTCTTCTGCCTTTGAGCACATAACCATCAATACCAGACGAATTGGTCTAGTTCAAGATACAAGGATGCCAAGGTCACCTTTTTTCTTGATGGGGTTTGATGTAACTCAAAGAAGTTATCCATTTTATTTATCCAATTCAGTGGATCCTTCCCATCAAATTTGTGCATCTCCACTTTCGGCATCATGTTCCGTGGTTGCGAATAAGTTGGATTCTGATTGGGCTGGAAAAGTGATCCAACATGGTTATTTTTCCCATTATTCTGAACTGAAGATCCTCCTTGGTTGAGTTGGGACTGATTTGGGACATATTGTTTACCCTTTATATGTTGCATGATATCATCCAACCACTGATTGATTTGGTCTGTCTCCTTTATAGGCCATCTCAGATTGTACATTTCACGAGTTCATACTCAAGTTGGCTCACCTTATGATCAACTGAGGTAAAACCTAGTGCTTGAGGAATATGTATTTACCCTTCTTCGACTCCAACTCTTCTATCACTACCCCATCTTTATCTAGGGTTTTACCCGGAGTGACCGGATTATTTTTGGCTCTTGTGGAAGGCCCCACCATGATGTCAAACCCTAGGGTTTAGGGTTTCGATACAAATTCGGCCGAATAGGAAAAAACACAAAGAATATACTACCAATATTTTTTTTAGGATTTCTGAAAATGTAAATAACTTGGAAAAATTCCACAAATTTCAGCCTAGGGAGTGATTTTATGAAAAACCTTAAATTTGCAATAACTTTTGCAAAATAAATAAAAAAGTCTGAAATTTTCAGGGAATCTTACTTGGAATTATTCGCAACTATGGTAAAAACTATCTAACAAATTCTCTCTGGTTCGCAAGATATATCGAAAACAAAAAATTAGGGTTTTTGCCCTGATTTTAGCCCAAATTACAGCTCTGATACCACTTGTAATGAAATTACTTGTATAATTCAAATTATGAGCATAAATAGAACACTAAAGAGCACCAAAGAACACAATATTGTAGATAAATGATCTCAATATGCAATTAGAATAGCTTTGCCACTTTGAGGGAGCAACCTCCAAACCATACAATAAGACTCAAATGCTCAAAATGATCATCAACTACTACCTATAATCCCCTATAAATACTATTCATATGTTATGGCCATCACCAAGGCCGACCTACTAAGCATGAGAAAATATAAATGATATAGTAAAATGATACGGTAAGCCACAAGTTGGCTACTCATATCCTAATACAAGCAATAGGTTAAGGGCGTAACATCTATAGCTTCCTTTAGACAAACAATTCGGGTAAAAAGGAATGGTTGCCATTGTTTGAGATATTGAACTCAACCTAAATTTGTAGGTGACCTTGGCATTATTAACCCTTTACATGAAGGAAATGTCTTTACGCTTTAGTGGTTTGCAAAAAAGCTACTTAAGGTACTAAATGATAGAAAATCCTTGTTTAAGAACATGTTAGACTTGCCACTCATAAAAACTTGTGGGTCTCCACCCCTCGGGAGGATAAAATTCTTAATGCTTGATTTTTTTAATATTTTAGGCTCTCTTCTTCTCAGGCATAATTGGGAAACTTGGCAAAAAAATGACACCCTTTTTACATTGGCACCATCATTCTCTTCGACACAAAATAACTACCCCTAACTTGAGATTGTGGTGGAATCGAGTTATTCAACCTAACAATCTTCCTCTTGTTGTTAAACTTGAATACAAAGCTCATTCCTTTGTAATCGGAGGGATTGTCTCGGTCAAAGATGTCTGGGATCCAGGCACTTATAATTGGCTTCCTTGGTGTTTGTTGTATCGTATATTTGGGTAGCTACTACTCTCAAGCGAGCCTAAGTTTAGTTGGTTCAATTTATCCCTCTTGAATTCCTACTTCAAATTACTTACATCATATGGAGCGATTGAGTGCGGCCAAAACATTTAGTCATAACCTCAACCACACATACATTTGTATCATCTCATATTGCCTTCACTTGTATTAGAGAACTCTCTTAATGTCAAATGCTCAATGTCATTCCTTGGATCTCATTGACAATGCATGGCTTGTAATATTTGGTAGTTCGACATGTTAATTATTGGGCTAGTGTATTCTCTATACTAGTCTACGTGTTGGTCACATATCATCTAAACCTAACCTTTCAACAAACAACTACCCTTTCTACTCCGCTCTTGAAATTGTTCCTAATCATTTATGGAACTATCCTTCCTCTTCTCAATTGTGGTTTGCTCTTCATTTCTCAATTCTTGATCTATTTCTGTTGATTTCAACCAAAAACAACCCTCCTTATTCTTCTTTCCTCCCCCTCTCTTAGTCATATGGAATACTACTCGGTTGATTATACTTTTCTACATTTAGAAAAAACGTTGCAAACACTTGTATATTGGAAATAGTTTTGTTTGTAGCCATTCAACGAGCTCATTTCCACTCTCATATTTCTCTATAGTTGAGTAAAACAACACACTAAGCCAAGACTTAGTTGTAGTTATTGATAAGATCAAGACACCTTGGTGAGTGATAGTATTAAATTTGCTCATTCTATCTAGCTATAATTGTTCAAGGCATGATTGTTCTATCTCATTCCTATGACTTGTTTCCGTTACATAGGGAGTTGTAGACTCTAAGTCATGAACTTGTGATGTCTATTTTTTTAATAAAAACATCTCAATAATTAAAAACAAAAAACCTTTGAATTTAAAGCATACGAGTGGGAAGGCTAATTTTGTAACCTTATCGGTGGTTATTCACAGCCCGGCCTTCGCGGTACGATGGCAGCAGTTTTCTCATTCACACGTGAGCACCCTCATCCTCCATTAATAATAATGCCCGCGAGGCCAAGGCCGACGCCGAGGCAGACGACAATCACCTTCAGAATCAATTGCAACTGCAGCTCCTCCAAACGCACACTCTCTCAGGTTTAATTCCTCTTTCATCCATATACTTTCAAGTGGCTTCTGGCCGGGGCTTTGTTTTTACAATTTATGAGGCCATTTCAAGTATCATTATCATTTGGGCTGGGTGAATGCCATATTTATAGTCTGCAACCAATAGATGTCCTGCAGTCGCCCCATGAATGGCCCCTGGTTTCTTTCACATGATTAGATTTTGCTGCTAGTAGCTTACTTAAAGGACCTCATTTATCTCACAATTTCTCTCTATTTTCTTCTTACGGTGATCATCATTTGTATAGAATCAACATAACATTTATCAACCATTCATTATGGAGCTCCTTAGCTCATTCATTTTATTCAAGTGATGTTTATGTTATATGATTTTTGTGGTTCCGCTGTGTAGGCAGTTAGTTTCCTTTAATTTAATGCCACCAAAGGCAAATTTGCATTCATTTTTAGGAGTATTGTGGAATAGGATGATTGCCTGATGCCACGGGATGTTGGTATATATATACACACACACACACACACTTGCAGGGACAGAAGGGATGGATGGGCTTCAATTTCAGATTCCACGTGCCAATTCTTTCTCGTGAGATAGACAACTTAAAAGGGTGTTTTCTATAGTTATGATTATTCTTCAAACAGCAGCCCCAATTCCTTTGAACGATATGGAAAAATGGTTGATTCCTTCTACAAATGCAGTTCTTTACTCACCCAATACACAGGTTCCTCGAACTGGAGAAGTTGCACTTAGAAAGGCTATTCCTGCAAATCCAACCATGAAAAGTATGCAGGTACGAAATGATATTATTCACGTCTGTAAAGAGAGAGTGAGTGTACAATTTTGTATTCCTAAATAAGACCTTCATTATCTGAGACAGCTTGCTGCACATTTAGGAATCCTTGGAGGACATCTTCTACTTGCTAAGATTCCCTCAACGAAAACCATATGGTACAATGGAGGGAGAAGTAAAAATGCTCTCCAGGTAAGATTCTATCCTTCTAGGTTGCTCATTACATACTTGCTATTCATCTGTTACATCGTTTGGTTTCAAAGATTTAGCGTGAGATCCTCTTATGTACGACAAATGTTTTATTTTTCATTGTTATTAATGTAAGGGATAAGTGCGAAAATTTGCTGCTTTAATGTTAATTCATTATGGTTTGCATGTAAAACACTTTCTAAAGTCTAATAATGTTCTCATGTTCGCGAAACTTTTCAAATTTATCAGTTAGAAAGACTCTATTCAACTATTAGTAGGACATATCTTATGCTAAGATCTTTGCATGGATAAATTATTCTATTATAGTCTATAACCGAGTCATAGAATTCCACTGAATTTTGGAAATTAGTTCTTGGCTTCCTCCATTTCTATTGATTCCTTGGTTTTTTCCTTCATGAAACTATGTTCCAAACCTTTCCTTTCTGTTTAGATTGGGAAGGTATGCAATATAAATATTGTATGGTCTGTACATATAACTAATTGCACAAGCAAATACCGTGTTGTCAAGCATATTGAACATTAACAAGCTGGAACATTTAAGCTGTCTAATTTGTTTATAGATTTTGTCATCCAAAATTGGACCATTATAAGGCACATCAAGTCTGACAACTAGAATACGATACAAAACTTGATGCTAGTCTTGAATTTGCCCAAGAATGTGGTAAGGAGATTGTAGGATAGTGCATGACATGGGTATTTGAACTGCATCCACTACGTCATCTTAACCAGTAAATGTTTATCTAACTAGTTTTTTTGATCTATCTACGAGCTTAGAAGAATCTCAACACATGACACTAATACCTATTCACAATGGAATATATTATGTGCTTTGTAGAGATAACAACAATAGATTGGATACTACAACCTCCCAATATAGACATGGATTGTGCCTCTCTAGGAGATTTGTAAATGTTAGCCCATAAGTGCTTATTCAACTAGTTTCCAATCCATCCACGAGCTTTGTTACCAAAATACTAGTAGTGGTTATATTTAGGAAAAATAAAACCTTAGAAGATTTTCGACATATGAAAATAGTCACTACTTGTGATAGAATATAATATTTGCTTTGTGGAGCTCACAATGATTGTCTCTCTTGGAAGTTTGTAGTGTGCATTCTATTTTTCTAACAAGTTTTTGAAATTCAAACTGAATACTGCAAAATTTCTTCTCCTGATTGCACATGGTATCTGGTGGTTGCTATGATTGTTATGGACAACTTGCCTATCACTCTTGACTTATTCCATGCTTTGTTCACTAAATTGTTTTGGTGCATAACTTTTGGTGGTTTGTTGTTTATAAGTTGACTTCTCATTGTTTGAGGTGTAACAAGATTTGGTTTAAAAGTTCTCTTTTCTTGTGGTTTAAAGTGTTTTTTTGGAGTTTGTTGGTCTTTTTCAAACTACAAGGGAGAGGAAGGATTCCCCATTAAGAAATCTTTGTTTTCAAAAATTCTATTTTTGTGGGGCAACTTTCTGCTTAGATGCCATGATTGAGGGTATCTCTTTTGTCAAAGTCACCCAGGAATTGTACTCAACCCAGTACGTTGTAATATGGAAACTATGTTTCTGGCCTAATCTAACATATTAATGAATCTGAATAATTTAGAACTATAAAAGGGTAGTCCTAGACAATCCTATGTTATTGTAATGTGAATATTGACTTGTACGCTGACTAGTATATGATAAAGTACCGGTTAGAGAAAGGAACCAGACTATGCGGACATAATATGTGATAGAGTGCTTAGATTGTGTGTAGAAAGAAGTGAATCAGGGTGTCTTCAAGCTATTTAGTAAATTGTAGGACTTGAAAAGATGTGCAGGATGGGTTCATGAGAGTCAGAAAGCTTTTGGCACCAAAACTATCTGGTAGGGATACGAATCTGTCCTTTGGATATTTGTGCTTCACTTTTTCTGGATTTGCTTGCTTGTGTCTGTGTGCCTGCTTTCTGGATCTTTAACTTCATTGTGAATGTTTCTAAATTAGATAGTGTTTCCTCTAGCTTGAAACCCTAATCTTGTGCCTTTGACTTGAAAAAGAGGTTAGCATAGATTGGGTTGGACTGGCTCACCACACCTCCATTGACGTGATGAGTGCGCTACATACCACTACTTTGAAGAGGATCAAGTCCTTGTATTTCCTCAAACCTATGATAAGATGTGGCAATACATATCGAAAACGAGTTTTAATTCGGCCCTCACATTTGGCAACATGGATTTGCTTTAGATTTAGCTCAAATTTGATGTTAGGCAACAACATTGGATAACTTCAAAATTGGCAGCTTGCTGTTGTGATGGATACTCTAAGGAAATGGATGATTTAGTACTTCTTCTTGACCTTTCTAGAGTGAGAGAATAGAGGATCCCTAGATGAGTGTTAGACGCGCCCCTAATAGGTTAGGGTACATTTGCTTTTATAGATGAACACTCATTAAATTTCCTGCTTAACCGACCTAAAAGTACCACCTAAGCCGACTAAGCTAAATAACCTTTTTGAAAAAGTGATAGTTGGAAGTGCAAGGAACAGGTTCATGGGGTTCGACAGGTTTGTTGCCAAACCTGTCTTGGACCTACAAACCTTTCTCGACGAGAAAGAAATCAGGTCCGAGACAAGTAGAAGTTTGTACGTATATTCAATAGTAGCTACAGTGATTTCTGATGAACTGAGATGGATAATGGCTATCATCTAATGGAATCAGGGTGCGGGATAGAGTATGAGGGTGCCTTAAGTTGGTCAATTTATGTGTAAATGGGATATATATCAAAATAAGTGCAAATTGTTATGTTGCCAAGTGGCCGGACCAAATTTAGGGTACTATAGATTGCCCCCTTTTAATCTAGTATTAACAAATGCTGGATTAAAAGAAAAGAGCAAGTAAATGCAAACCTCACATCTCGATCATAGGAGTGGTAGTGTAAACTCTTGAATGTTTGTGCCAATCCACATGAAACCTGCAGTCATATAGTCAAAACGTGTAGACAATGCTTGATAATGATGTATATGAATTCGTAAATTGAATTCTGAAAAGCTTTGTATCAAAAACTTGTAGTAAAGTGAAAAATGTTCACAAGAACGCGTACACTTGTTAGTCACACCGAATTATGTTCTCAATTTGATGAATTCAAAATAGTGCCTTGGGGTTTGACCGCATGCTAAGTGCTGAAATCTTGCTAACTAAATAGCCTTGCTGGTAGCATCCACTTATAGCTTGCTTATAGAAATGACATGTCATCAACGTTGTGGGTTGTTGAGGCCGATTTCAACTTTGTGGGTTGTTGAGACCAATTTCAACTTTTTTGAGCTGTTGAGGCCAATTTCAAGTTTGTGCGTTGTTAAGACCAATTTCATCTTTGTGGACTGTTGAGTCCAAGTGTCAACTCTGTATATGTGATAAAACTACTGATTTTTTTTTCAAACCAACTATAATTTGATCTGAACTTGTGTAAACATGTCACTAACTTGATTGAGTCTGTGTATTCTTAGCTGAATCTGTGTGAAATTTTGAACAAGCCCACAATATGCCCCCCTTTTGAGTGAGAGATACATCTTGTGTATCCACTCATCTCAAAAGAAATTGGTTAAAAGCATTGTGTAAAGATATAAACTATATATAGCACAGTATTACACATGGTTGAATATGTGGAATTTGGTCAGAGATCGCACTTTAAAACTTTGATATATATTTTATTCATAACATTGATTGCTATAATGTAGACAAGAGGTATTGTGTAAAATAGGAGTCTACGGTTATCAACTACCCTACAATCTCTCTATTACACCCCTAAATATGCCTGCTCAATTTTATCTATTGAGTGAGTCACGTACACAATCTCTTTTACATAACTACAAAAATAATATTCTCCCAACCTAACTATCATGAATTGTTTCTCAACAACTCCTATATATGCACACATATTTATATATTCTAATGACTACTAAACTTAAATATCCAACATTTCCCGCTTAGTGTGGACATAGGGAAATGAAATACCAATCGAGAATTAAAGCAAACGCTTTCTTGACACATACTTTGACGATCGAGAACACATTGACCATAGATTGGGACCTATCAACCAATCCATCGGAATACATCACCTGTATCATCTGATGGTTTGGAATATAACGACCACAGACCAAGACCAAGACCCATTAATCAGTCCATGGGAACACATAAACCATGCCAACAAAAGTAGTGGTAATGGCCTCACTACAACACTGATCAAGAATCGAGTCTGCTGCAACGAAAGTGGTATGAACTTCCACTAACACACCACACATAGAAACAAAATATAAAATTTGAGGATAATGTCCTTATTGTCATGTTTATAGCTTTTGTCCTTGACTGCTGCCACTTGATCGCGAACAACATAGGTGACGACCACTTTGCCACTAGACGTCACCCACAACTTTAGTTGGTTTGCCACTAAATTGATATTCAACTTTTGAGTTAACGATGAACTCGAGGTTGCTATTTCACCTCTTTCCTCCGTAGCCTATGTCCTCCAATGGGATGTTGCTTACTCAGCAAGAGAAGTCTTGAAACTCAATTGCATGTTGTTTTTGTGAGAAAATCCCATCCCATAGAACTGACACATTTTGTTGGATGTCAGGTTCACCCGATAATGCGCCCATTTACATTTTGTTTTTTTTTTTGATACGATGACACACATTGACAATAGAATTTTAAATTCTAAACTTGTAAAGACTAACTTGACAAATGATCACTTTAACGAACCCAATGACTCTTGGTTAGGACTCAACATGACATTAATTATTAATACAAGCTTTATTTGAACTCGATACGACCTTAAAGAGTCAAACTTTAATTAGACAATAGAATTTACCCTTATTAATAGGATAATTATTAATAACTAAAGCTAAATGACTCTTAACCTGGACTAACTCAACAAATTATTATGAAAACAAATTTTGGAACATACTTTTCGAACAAAGTATAGATCTAATATAACTCTATATCAACTTGGCACACGTACTCAAAAAGATGGATGCATGTAATAAAGGAGCAATACCTAAATTAAAATGGGGCTTTGATATATAGCAGTTAACAAAATTGTCTAGACATTGAATAGAGGAGATTCCAACTAAGTGACGCACAAAGTGATTGTTTTGTAAAACGACCTTTTGAATATGCTGAGTGCCAATAATTAACACGTAGGAGCTATAATTGTGTACGCTATGAAGATTTATTGTTCCTGTCATTTTTGCAGGATCAAAGCAAATCAACCATTTATTTAACAACACAATTACACATATTTTTGCACAAAATACACTTTTCTTGAAGGCATTCACTAGTTCAAACATACACACAAAGGTGATAGGACCAAAAGGAGTAATTGGTAGTAGGCCGAGATCAGATTCACAAGTCGTAGAGTCCACGCGATGACCATTAATCTTGACATATTTGAGAGGACTAATGAGCTGTGCTTGAGGATTTGAGGAGCTTCTTTTCGATATTCCCAACAAAAAAATTGGCAAAGAGGTGTACATGCATATGGTAGATGACAATTTTTGATAGATGCAGATTATTATACAAGGTGGAGAGAGAATGGATGAATTTGTAGAAGACTCAAATGGATGGATGACATAAATATAGTAAATGGCAGGGTTAATGATGAAAACTCAAAGTGGTGGTGGGAGATAATTAAATTGAAGACTTCAGACAAAATACCCTATCACTTGAATTTCAAATAGCCAACTTCATCCACACGGGAAACTATGTTTTACAATGATATTGCTCCATCTAAAACTTAGCATTCCGTACCTGCTCTGATACCAAATGTGGAATTTGGTCAGAGATTGCACATTAGAACTTTGATATATATTTATTTATCACAATGATTACATATATATAGACAAGAGGTCTCCTATAAATTAGGAATCATTATTATCAACTACCCTACAATCTCTCTATTACACTCCTAAATATTCTCACTCAATTATGTGACTATATCTATTGAGTGAGTCGCGTACACATAATCTCTTCAACATAATAAAACAAATATATTCTCCCACACAACTAACTATTGTGAGTTGTTTCTCAACAAATCATATTCACACACACATATTTGTATTCTAATGACTGTACTAAACTTGAATATCTAACAAAATAAGTATGCATCATCATAAGCATAAAATGTGTTATCCAAGGGATAAACATATGTGAATATTGTTAGAAGTCCAAACAAATTATCAGATGAAACACATCATTGAAGCTCATAAATGTATGCTAGCAACATGTGACATGAAGGATCCTTTGACACACATGAGAAGACATGATGACACATGACATGACGAAGCCTGTCACAAACATTTGACAACTCGACCGACATGACAACACACTAACATGATGACTCGATCAACACTGATATTGATAACCATCACGCAAGCATAGAGCATATAATCACATCACAACATAGAGCAATCAAGAATCACATTGTCACGTACAAGCACAGGGTAATCATGAAGTATACAGTCACATATAAGCACAAAATAATCAGGTCACATAGAAGCATAGAGTAATCACGAGGTATACAATCACATAGAAACATAGCATAATCAAGAAGTATACAGTCACATAGAAACATAGAACAATCAAGTCATATAGAAGCATAGAGTAATCACGAGATATATAGTCACATGGAAGCATAGAATATTCAAGAAGTATATAGTCATATAGAAGCATAGAGCTATCAAGAAACATACAATCACATAGAAGCATGGAGCAATCAAGGGTCAAACAATCTCATAGAAGCATAGAGCAATCAAGAAGCATACAGTCACATAGAAGTATAGAACATACAAGAAGCATATAGTCACATAGAAGCATTAAGTATACAAGAAGCATAAAATCACATAGAAGCATATAGAAATCAAGAAGAAAACAATCACACAAAAGCATAGAGCAATCAAGAAGCATACAATCACATAGAAGCATAGAGCAATCAAGAAGTAGAGAGTCACACGAAGCATAGAGCAATCAAGAAGCATACAGTCACATAAAACCATAGAGCATACAAGTGTCAGTTGGTAATAAGTGAAGCATGCATCAAATTTAATTAGTAACTCAACAACTAGTAAGCAGGAGCAAGCAATGTCATTATCAAGTAAACTTACCATACAATATCCATAGTAAAGCATGTGTTAAAAAGCACAAGCTAGTGTAAGACATCGTGAAAGTAACTCTACATCATCAATGGATCAGAACCATCAAAAGATATAGCCTGAAAACTTAGTGTGAATATGCCCCTGGTGTAGGCATGCCCCAAAGTGGAAAAGGTTTCCCTCGAGAATAGGACTAAAGAGTTGCAAAGCATGTTTTGTTTAAGGTAATGTCTAATTTGTATGTCCTGTAGCTCATGTATAACATGAAAGTCTAGTTGTAGAGAAGTAGATATGTAAAGTACTAAGAGCATGATACAACAATATCTTAGTCTATGTGATAATAAAAGAGGTCACAAGCAGGTCCTGGTTTTGGATTTTTGCAATATTTGAATGTTTTTGTATTTTGACATATTTGATTGTTTTTGTATCTTTCCATGTAAGTGCACATAGCGATTAAAGCTTGAAAATATGCAAGAGGTCTGTAATGTCCCCTTTTTCAACTTAAGAGCCTAATAATGGACTTCTTGCCATTCCCTTTCTGTGGCAATGAAGTTGAATGAGCAAGGGAAGGAATTGCATTCCCATTTCATTTTTCTTTTGCTAATTTTAATGTTTTCTTTAGTGTTTTCTCTATTAGGTAGGTTGGCTAAGCTAGAAGAGTTTTAAAAGCAAATTAAAAAGCCCCAAAGAAGCTTTATGAGGTCGGTCTTTCTATTTTGGCCTTTGGCGCCAAAGGAGGGATATAAAAGGTGATCAAAGACTTCATTTTCATCATCAATTTTGGTGCATTTTATTCACTCTTGATCTTTGGGCTGATTGCTCTTAGTTCATTCCACTTTTGGGTGAAAATCCAATTGTGTGGCTTTTTCAAGGAAGACGAAAACCTTCCTTGTGGCTGGTTGGAGGATGAAAACCCTCCATTCTTGGGGTGAAGTGAAGACATCTTGAAGACCTTTTGCAGATTTGGGCATTGGGAGATCAAAGAAGATATCTACAAGTGTTTGCATGCATTTATGAGCCCTTCCTAGTTGGAGCGACTAGGGTTTGATAGCATTTAGGTGCCTTCTAGGGCACAAGTTGCAAATCTGATTTCATATTTTGAATTGGCATAATTTCTAAAGCCGGAATCTATATTTCTTATGGTTGTTGGGGTTTGGAAACCCTTCATTTCATAATTTTAATGAGCTGTACTTCTGCTGTTCGGAATTAATTTTCAGTTGCATGTGTGATCAGATTTGATGGTACAAAGTGTGCTAAATACTTCCTAAAATACCTATCTACATTTTGGTTGAGTTTGTTGATGATATTTGAGTAGTTTTTCTTCATTTCCGGACTGCTGTTATAAATTTCAGACTGCTGATTTCCAGCGGTCATCAAATTCAGTTTGCTGGTCCAAAAATCAAAATTTAATAAGTTTGGGTTTGTGTGATTTCCTCCTTTTTCAGTTTCAGTCCCAAAAAGGGACATTACAAGATCAAGGGCCATAGGTTAATACACATAGGTTCATGGTACTTACGAATCCCTCAACAATCACTTGAACCCATGTATTTGTTGCATTTTTGGATTATGCGTAGTTGTCAATTTGAAACTAGGTGTTAGAGGAACGAGTAATGCGAGAACAAATGTGTATTATCCCTTTCTAAGACTGAATTTGAAAATAAGGGTTTGGCTTCAAATCCAAATGCAATAATTCTGATTTTTGGAACAATAGTGATCAAACCATTGGATGAACTAGAATCACACCTTTAGGCCCTAGGGCATCAAAAACTAGCTAGAAATTAGTAAACAAACCCTTTAGGGAAAACTTCAACAACACTTAGGGGCAACAATTCTCATGCAATATCAAGCTAAAAATGATAGAGAATGATTCCATACATTTGTAGAAATTATTCCTGCCAATATGCTTCATAAATTAAGGAGAAACAAGTGCTAACACACAACTGGAATTAATTAAATAACCAACAAAAGTACAACTCACAAAAATATCTGAAAATGAGGTTTCTAACCCCAATAAATACCAATAAAGTGATAGATCAACCTTATAAATTAGGAGAAATTTGAATATCAACTCAAAACACCAAGATGTGCCCTAGAAGGCACTTAAATCCTTCTCCACCCAAGTCCCCACCTCAAGCGAGGGTGCCAAATTGATGTAGAAGGCCGTGATATCTCTTCTTCTTCAATGCCCTAGCTGCCAACCAGCAAGATAGTCTTCTTGAAGCCCTTGAAACCACCAAATTGGAGAGTTTTCGTTCTCCAACCTTGAACAAGGAAGGGTTTTGTTTTCCTTGCTTGCCACACCAAAGGATTTTTGCCCTCTAGTGGAATGGAATAGAGCAATCAGCCCCAAAACCAAATAGATAAAATTATAATAAGAAAAACATGCCCAAAATGAGCCTAGAGCGACTCCTTTTATATCCATATGGTGGCGCCAAAGTCTCATGGAGGGAATTCCCCATGACCGACCTCAATAAGAAGCTTACTTTATCTTTTAACTTGCCTTAAAAGCTCTCCAACCCAGCTGACCTTCATAAGGAAAATACTAAAGAAAAATGTAAATGTTAATAAAAGAAAGACTAAAATATCAACCAAGGACCTCCCTTGTTCACCTACTTCTTGCCCATGGGAAGTGGAATGGGCAAGAAGCCTTCAAATGGATAAATTGAAAAGGGGACATTACAAAATGAAAATTGCAATGTCCAAATAGAGGAGTATGTAAACAAGCGAATAGGTGAAAAATAACTATGTACAATGCTTTGCTTAGGGGTGCTCTGAGCAAGAGAGGGTATACGAGTGCTATCCTATGCTCTCATCAATGATCTATTCATCGGAAGGTCTTGTATTGGTAAGTGCAAATCTCACATGTTGGTGCACCTTGGTTTCCTTGGACTTGTCCCTCTTGAACTGATCAATCTCTAGATAGGCTTGTATGAACTCACACAGGGCCTAATAGGACTGTGTCACTGAAAAACACCAAAATCCAACTATCTAGGTCTTGATTTGAGAAAAAGACTTGAACTAGGTTAGATCCAACTATTTGTGAGATTTCCAGGCTTGGCAATCAAGATCACAGAAGGAAATTGATAAAAACTATGAAAATAGCCCTGAATTAGGCCTTTTAGACCCCTGACATGCACAATTACCCATAAATAGATTTTTACGGACCCAAAACTCCAAAACCTCAAAAATCTATTAGCATACATCAAAATATACTTGCATATGAAATTTCAAGAATTTCAGCCGGTGAAATCAAAAGATATGCAAGTTTTTGCCTTGAAACCCTAGATAGGGTCTGTCTCAGGCTGAGAAGGAAGAAAATTTGGTAACTTGAGTAAAACAACGTTTTAAGATCTGATTCAAAGTGTAAAAGCTCTGTTTTAAAGTCCTTCAATTTTTCTCTGAAGGGATCAGGGGTTGATTTTGCATGGATTGGTCTATACAATAAGCTTTCTACAATTCTGGGTGCACAAAACCCTGTTTTAGGGTTTCCCTTGATTAAAACATCAAAAGACCATGAAACATGATTAAAACAAAGCTCATAAACAAAGATGCTAGATCATACACATCTCTAAGATACACAACAAAAGATAGTTTCTTATTCAAAATGCTTGAAAGTAGATTTACAAGCCTGTCACACCTTTTGGAAACCATTAACAACCCTTCCAAGAACCTTGCAACCTGTTTTTATCCTCGTTTGCTTGCTAAATCAGAATCCACGAGAGGTGGTTCGAGGTTCTTCAGGTTGTTTTGGATGATCCAACAATAGTTCCATTTGGTTTCATGCTTCCAAGAATCTCTCAACATCCTCAAGTTTTAACAAACATGCTAATTTTACATTCAAGGTACGTTAGAGGAATTTTGACTAGAATTAGGACTTGGTTACATGTGGAAAATGAATGATATACATTTGAATAACCATTTTGGACTGTCAAGAACTATTACCAAAGGACCTAGACCCATATAACTTATTACAACTATTCAAACCATTCAAAGGAATTCAAATTTCAAATCTTCAATTTGGAGGAAAATAACAATAATGCCTAAACGAGAAAATACACACCAATGAAGCCTGAATATGGCTTCTTATTGACAAATCAAGACTCCCAAGCCCTCCTAAACTCTAAACAAACCAATTTGGGAACTAGTTCACAATGGACCTACATCACATGTCGTGGGTGAGGAGCAACGAAAGTAACTCAATCACCATTGTAATTTGAGAAACGATCATGTGTAGTGTAATAATCGGAGTCATCAGTGCTAGTAGTATGCGTATACGTGAGCCGCAGGTCACGTGTAGTCCCAGAAAACCTGTGGCCTCCGCTGTGTATCAGGAGAATGCATTGGTATCCCATATGGGTCATGCTTGCAAGGATGGCGTAAGAGTACTGTGCGTCACACATAGCTGAGTAACATGGGATGAACTCGAGTAAGAGATGCTATCAAAGGCAGGTCTGGAATAGTTGGTGTCATTGAATGCCGTGAAATCCATATAGGAAGAGAATCAACAATATGTCAAGGTTAGTTGCGAAGATTGCACTTATGGGGTCAGTGACATAGGTTGGTGTGAAGCTGCAATAGACACTATGGTTGGTTGAATATGATAGTCATAGAATACTATGAATGGTAACCTCTTTGTTGCTGTGTATATACTTCAAACATCTATGCAAAGTCGAAGGAATGGTTCTCCTCTCATGGATACATAGGCATCCAAGTAAAAGTTGATTATGTCATATGTAGCTAATACTAAAAACCATGTAGCTATCTTCTTAGATCCAACCTGTAAAGGTAACACAATGCCCCCAAGTGGGTCCTGATGTTGTCCATCAGAGCCATTAATTGTATCTGTTGTACCGACTAAATCATGAGCAGTGTATTCAAGGCTAGTGAGAAGTGTCACGGTGAAGATATTTTTACGAGATCTATTGTCAACCATGAAACTATGTATTAGATGTGTATCAATATGAGCATGAACAAGGGTTTATCCGAGTCGTCGTCACTATGAAGGATATTTGAGTCATCAAATGTAATCATACGTTGAGGTGAAGGTGTGCTTGAATCATGCCAATAATTCCATCCATAGGACGAGACTTGGTGTCGTAAGATTTAGGAGGCACAACATGGCAGGCCATGTGTACTTCATTACTCCTTTGAGTGTCGGTATGATTAGGTAGAGGATTGGTAAACACTTTGAGAGTTGAATTAGGTTGGGCCACCTCAATATTTGTAGTTTTTTCAAAGTCGTCAACTGCAATAGTATGATTATCAATAAGGTCTTGAATCTCATATTTTTAAACATCCGTTAGTTGAGTATTCAATGCATTGGTGATAATCACAATTTGAATTGCTATCAAATTACAGATTTTGTTGCTTGCTTTCAACAATTATGGAAGGTGGGGGTAGAGTTATAAGATTGCATTCAAGAAGCTCTTATAACACTTTATAAGGAGGAATAGAAAAGACAACTGGTGCAATTTGTTGATCTGCATTAACTGTTTTAGTATCACTATTTTTAGCTTCATTAAGCATGGGCCTAAATGGTAGTTTGTGTTAAAATTTAGCTCCAGTAGATGTGGGAGCATTATTATTGTATTTAAGCATGTTGGCTTGAGGAGTTTGGTCTCATAAACCTTGACTGTTTGGCATTGGTTGTCGTAAGACATGAAACTAAAAGACATGACCTTCTTCTTAAGCTGTGGAACTATCTAGTGATGAAAACTTCTTGTAACTCAGCCTCATCAATGTGCTTTGGTCCTTGGGATAACATTGTCTTATATCGTAACACATAGTCAACAATGTTCTCATTAGGTCCATGTTTGACCTGAGCAAATTTGGGAAAAGAGATCCGCTGGTTGATGTTAATAGAGAAATGAGCTGAAAAGCTATTGGCTAAAGGTTGAAATGCGTGTACGAACCTTGTGGAAGAGTGTAAAACCAATCTAGTGCGTATTCCTTAAGGCTTTGTGGAAAGATTTTAGTGAATAAATTGTTATTACCTGCATAGTCCATGCATGAAGCAACCAAGGCAAGATGATGTTTTGGATCGGTCTTTCTATCATATGGAGAAATCTTAGGTGAAACAAACCCTGTGGGTAGGGGATAACTAAGGACCTTAGGGACAATTGAATTATCCATAAAAACCAATAGAAATCGTTGTAATGTGGAAATGGCACATTGTTGTAAGAGTGTAAATTGAGATTGTATGTCTTGTAACTGTTGACTATAGGGATCGAGAAGAGGATTAATAGCAACATGCGTAGAAGCATTAGAAGGAAAACTAGATTGTGAAGGCAAAATAGGCAATGTATGAATAGGTATGGTGAGTTAGGGGAGCACTTGTGAGGCCCCCATTGTAGGGACATTAGGTGTAGCCAACACTTGTGTAGGTGTATGGGTAACATTTGGATTGGCTTGAGCTCCTAGTGTATCGGCTTGTTGTGCACATTGTCTCTTGCAGGCTTCTAACAACATAGCTAGTACTCCGTCAACATTGTTAGGTTGTTGCTTAAGCACTTCGCTAAGCCTAGTAATTTCATCTTTAGGGTTACACTTTGTTGAATAATAGGATGTTGTTCCTTATCAATATCGTGGTGGTTGAAAACATTCCTCTCATATGGGTTATCCTTATGGTTAGATATGGTCTCAATTATAACAGTATTTTCATCTACATTTGTAGCATCACCATGAATATAAAAAGTGTCATGAACATTATCAATATTTGCATCCATATTGTCATCAATAGAGGAAGAAGCATTAGTATCAGATTTATTTTTCATTTCTTAACATGATGTGGAACTAAGGGGAATTAGATGCAATTGATACGGGCACCACTCAAGCTAGCACTTCATCTAGCTGGTGTGAGGGACCTAGCTTGTCTACATGGCATAAAAGAAGAGCATTGAAGTACACACAAGCAAGGAAGGGTTTAGAAACCCTAAAATCAGACCTGAAAATAGTCTGAATTTGAAACCTTAAGGGTGAAGAACGAAACCCTAGTTTATGTAATTCAATAACATCTGCGGGTTTAAAAACTGTAAAATGAAAATTAGGATTTTGGCCTAATCTAAAATATATATATATATATATATATATAATTCAGATTTATAAAAGGGAAGTCTTAAACAGTCCTAAATTAATCTAATGTGAAAATTTTCCATTATGTTAACTAGAATATGATAAAGTACAATTAGGGTTAGAGAAAGGAACCAGACTACAGGGACAAATTGTGTGACAAAGTGCTCATATTGTGTGCAGAATTGAATCAGGGTGTCATGAAGTTGCTCATGAAATTGTAGGACTTGAAAAGCTGTGCAGAATGGGTCCATGTGAGTCTAGACACTTTTGGCATCGAATCTATTTGCTAGGACTACAGGCCTGTCCTCTAGATATTTGTGCTTTGCGTTTTTAAGTTTCCTCGATTGTGTCTGAATGCTTTCTTTTAAATCTGTAACTTCATGGTGATTATTTTTGAATCAGATAGTGCTTCCCCTTGCTTGAAACTCTAATCTTATGCCCTTGACCCGAAAAAGGGTTAGCAGATTGTGTTGGATTGCCTCACCACGCCCTGTTGATGGGATGAGCAATGCGCTACATACCATTACTGTAGAGAGGGATCAAGCCCTTATAGTTCCCCAAATCTATGATGAGATGTGGCAATACACACACACATATATAAAAGTAGAAAACGAGCCCTTGATTCGGCCCTCACACTTGGCAACATGTACTTGACTTCAGATTTAGCTCATATTTGATCTACGTAAACAACATTGGATGACTTCAGATGTGGTAGCTTGCTGTTGTGATAGGCCCTCTAAGGAATTGGATGATTTAATGCTTCTTACCGATGTTCTTAAAGAGAGGGAATAGGCTATCCCTTAATGAGTATTAGGTGCCCCTAATAAGTTTGGGTACATTTGTATTTGTAACTGACCATTCGTTAGATTTCCTACTCAACCGACCCAAAATTACCACCTAGGCCAACTAAGTCAAGTAACCCTTTTCAAAAAGTGTTTATTAGAAGTGCAGGGGGTAGGTTTGTAGGGGTTGGACAAGTTCGGTGCTGAACTTGTCTTGGACCTACAAACTTGTTGAGGGTTTAAAAGAAATCAGGTTTGAGACAAGGGGAAGTTAGTACAAATTTTCAATAGCAAGTGCAGTGATTTCTGCTGAGATGAGATTGAGAATGGATATTGTCTAGTGGAATCGGGGTGCGGGATAGTACGGGAGGGTGCCTTAAGTTGGTCAATTTATAAAATGGGATATATATCGAATGAGCACAAAATGCCATATTTTTAAGTGCCTAGACCAAATTTAGGGTATTACAATATGTTGGAGTGGTATTTTACCTAAGTTTCCATTCTTGATACTAATACCGATGTGTAAGTGAAAACTCAATCGGATTTACATTGGAAACAATACATAGAATTATTATATTACTTCTCTATATGTTGATGTTTAGATTCATTTACATATATATAGGACATATAATTCCTATATTTTAGGAGGTAGCCTTAACTACTTCTCCCACAAATATCTCCCACACTCTATATACGTGAGTGGTTAAAACTCACCAACAAATAATTGTTATATGTTGTTTTATATAACAACCATATAACATAATAGACTAACTTAAATAAAGATTACACACAAATAATGGAGCACTAATAAATATATTTCCCAACATTCCCCCCCTTAGTGCGAACATGGGGAAAACCTGCCTTTGTACTTGCACCTACTCATGATCTGGTGATTTTCACAGGATGATCACAAACCTCAAGGATGGTTTTGCAAATAGTTGACCAAAAACCAAGAATGGTGGTTTTGCAATTGGTTTACCACAAACCACAAAGTGATGGTTTTGTGAATGGATTACCAACAACCAAGAATGGTGGTTTTGCAATTGGTTTACCACAAACCACAAAGTGATGGTTTTGCGAATGGATTACCAACAACCAAGAATGGTGGTTTTGCTATTGGTTTACCACAAACCACAAATGAAGGTTTTCAAGTGGTTTACCTACAACCACATCATGATATGCAAAGTACTATTCTCAGCCCTCATCAATATCTCACTGCAGGGAATAACATAGGAAATTCTACTGAAATCTGCTACTCGTATATACATAGAAAAAGATGACATAATGGAAATGGAACATTGGGATCATGTTCCCCCTCAATGTGAAATTTCCACTTATTCAAACACGAACACTGTAAACAGGAACACTGATACTGGAACTCTGAAAAATATGACAAGAAGCACACGACACAAGCTGAAAGCAAATACACCACAAAAAACGTCACCAAACCATCTGTGCGGCCCCGTCGTTGGCGACTGACGAGAGGTCGCTGAATGACCTCCAACCTCCGATGCCTCCTGCCTCCGGTAACATGCTACTAACTCAGCCGGATTTGGATATGAAGCTCAATTGTTTCCACATTGTTTATTCTTTTCTTCCCTCCCGCAATGTGAAACACTTTGTTTTTTCCGGACGTCGGGTAACACCGAAAATGCGTCTGTGAGGCAAATTTTTTTATTATTATTTTTTTATTTTTACAAGTTTTGACTCACAAAACAAAACTTTATGGTTTGACTAACCATATAACACTATTGACTTGGACAAGAAGACTCGACTAGACAGATAACCTAAAATCACCTATTTTAATTAACTTGACAACAACGAAACTTTTACAATATACTTTAGACTTGACTCTTTTGACTATACAAGATGGCAATATGAAATGGATAATAAAAAATAACTATTAAAAAGTAATTAAAGATTACTTTTTATAACAATATTTTGATTTGATACGCTATCTTAAAAAACTTATAAATGATAATGACATTTTTGGACTTGACATAAAAACTTGGTACGACAATTTACAATGACTCAATTTTTTTACTTTGATAAACTTCACGGGAAATGACTATTTTAAACATCAAATATTGTATACCTGAACATGGACCTAGGAACACTATATAAATAAAACACCAATGACATGCTAATTTTTAATGAATAGACTAAAAGACAATTACGACTATAACAAGACTCCAGATTTTAAAAAAGACTATTAAACTAATGGGCATTGACAATAAATTAAAACATAGACCTTCATTTGACTGCGAGCTTGGAGGAGACAAGTGGCGAGTTTGGAGGGCACTTGTCATGCAAATAGTCCATGCTTCAATCCAATATTTTATCTCCTCTGATTTGCACCTTTGGCAGTGTGGGGCGCAATATCCAATCTACAAATTGGTCAAACAAAATTTCCTCCACTTGTTTTCCTGTAGATCCTGCGGAAATAGCTCCCAACTATTGCCGAGACGAAAGCCACTTTTGCAATGAATAATACTAAAATCTTCAGATAAGTAATCTTCACATGAGTGCAGATCCGAATTGATAGAGAGGAAATCAATGTAGGAGCTCACATGATCCACGTTGAGTCTGAAAGAATTGTGATCCAATGGCGCATGGGAGAATATTATGCGAGCTTAGAACAGGTTGTGGCATGCTGATACAACTCACAAGGCAGAGAGAAAAGAGTGTGATGGCCGAATGATAGAACTGCACATATGAATAATCCCAATAAGATACGATTTCATAATCTCGTGACAACCTATTATATTTATCAACCTCAGTCAACCAAGTTTGGCTCACACACGTCTCTCAGGTAGATTCTTGCAAAAAATTATACCAGATGCCTTCGGATCCTTTATGAGTTCCTTCAATACGTTCCTAACAGGTGAGAGTATGCTCGGTGAGATGAAAATTTCTAAACTCTCCTGAAACTCTTGTACAAGACTCTCATGGCTAAATCCTGCTCTGATGCCAAATGAAAACTCTGAATCAGATTTACATTGGAAACAATACACAGAATTATTATATTACTTCTCTATATGTTGATGTTCAGATTCATTTACATATATATAGGACATATAATTCCTATATTTTAGGAGGTAGCCTTAACTACTTCTCCCACAAATATCTCCCACACTCTATATACGTGAGTGGTTAAAACTCACCAACAAATAATTGTTATATGTTGTTTTATATAACAACCATATAACATAATATACTAACTTAAATAAAGATTACACACAAATAATGGAGCACTAATAAATATATTTCCTAACAAGAAGATTCAACGCCTTGATGTAACAATTTGTTTTAGCACGGGTTTGTATATATATAATACTAAAAATATAAACGTAATAGCCAAATAAGCAAATGTAACAACATAATATGCATATAGGAAACACAATATTATAAATAACCATAAAATGGCTGAAAACACTATTGATAGTTGACAATTCAATGCCAAATGTCATGATAAAACCAAATAGATTAATAGTCAATGGTGAAACCTAGAGCTACTCGATAATTATTTTGACTTGAGGTGACCTTGTGGTATTTGAATGATTCAAGACTAGTAAAGAGTGACGGTGTATTTGTTTTAAGTATAAATAGAAGGTAAATGTTGTAAGATTGATATTGTGTTTAAGTGTTTGGGATACTATGTGGTATTTAATGTTTAAATATAAACTTTAGGCAAGTTAAATATATTTCTAATAGTTTTTATTGGCGATTTGGGAAGGGAATATTAAGAGTATTGTAGAAGTAAAAGTTTCTTGAAAGACTAATAAAGATTTCAAAGTAAATTTTAAACAAATGCTTTCCAAGTAGAATTGTCATAAGAAGCAAGGAAGGAGTGTAATGAATATAACACTATGAACGGATTAAGAAAGGAAAGAGTGTAAGCAAGACAACTCTATGAAGGGTGAAGGAGTTTGATGAAGATGGAACCTATGAAATATTAATGGACAAGGAAAGGAAATAGAAGCAATAGAAACTGTACAAATGGTTGTCCATTTGAGCAATCAAAACAAGGTTTTTGTGAAAATTTCTATATAGATTGTCAAAACAAGTAAACTGAGGAATGCTACATGATGAACAAAGTTCAAGGTTTTTGGCAATCGCTCAAAGCAAGAATAATGGACGGTGGGAAAAGAAACAAAAAAAAAAAAAAAAAGAGTGTTTTCCCCATGGATATGCTTGTGTTTGTCCAAGGGCAGATTTGTACCGAACCACACTAGGCTGTTTCAAAATGACCAGTCCCCTAGTATTGGCGTACCTAGTATCATAGTATTTTACCCTATTCAAACTCTTTATAATGTTTCCTGGGATTTGAACATGGGGCTCAACTATGAAGGCCTGTTTGCTTTTAACACTTGAGCTCATCCCATTCAACAACCTTAGTAATAGAGCATTATTCATATTGGACTATTAGAACAATTAATTTTCATTATGAGTTGTCAATAATGCCACTTATTTTCATGCATTAACATAGGAATTATCAAAATTAACATTGATGAGATTTTGAGTGAATTATACATGTAAACTGTAATTATATTTTGTAATTCCCTCTCTCTATCTCTTCGCATGACCCAGTTTACTCAATCTTTCTAATTGCATGGATAACCAAAATAATGGAGATGTTCCATTTACATGCCCAATTCTTAGGTAATTTGCATGCGCTTAGCTTTATCCTTTCAACTCCCAACTCATGTTATTATTTAACCCTTATAATGAAAAGTGCAGCAATACAGTTTTGGTGGATTTATCTCGCTCTCTCTCTCTCTCTCATCTTTTTGTTTTTGTATGTTAAGGAGTACATCTCCTTGGCTCTTCAAGCAGGGAAAAATGTCTCCAAGTCAGACAATGTTCAAAGATTCATGTTTTAAATCTAAAGGTAAGGCATATTCATCTGCAAAGTTCACATTCACATCTTCAATACGAGACCAAACCTTTGCCATCCTACAAGAATAACCCAAGGCATGATTAGAAATTACATAAAGAAGTGAATCCAACGACCTTCTCTGATGCTACTCTAGATCTGTGTCACTAAAGTAACCTACACACTAACTTGAATTTTTGACGAATGCTCCAGAAAAGGGAGTTTTTAACTGCAGATATTATCATCTTCTCTAAATGAAAACGAGCAATTCCAAATTAATCAAGGCCCTTGATTCTTTTTTTTAATATTAAAGTGAGGCATTCTATTGGGGTCCTCACCCAAAAAAACAACAGAAAGTACAAAACATTAGAGAATTAAGGACAAAGGAGTGAAGTAGTAGAAAGAGAATAAGAAAATAAGCATTAGGAGAGAAGTACATGGATCTAGATAAAAGGTAGAAGGAAAAAGAAGGGAAATCATTTTGTAACAAATTAGCCCAGATTTTTTTCTGATCTGAGAATCATATGATTGGGTAAAGGTGACTTTTCCAACTCCTTTCTCTTTTTGACCTCTATCCACCCATGAACAGGGGTTCAATTGCAAGTACCTGCAAAGGGTGAGGCTTCGCGGAAGTTGAGAAGCTTGAGAGAGCAGAAGACTTTTCAACAATTCCCTGCTCTGGAAAGACCATGCTTAGCTTTATCCTTTCAACTCCCAACTCATGTTATTATTTAACCCTTATAATGAAAAGTGCAGCAATACAGTTTTGGTGGATTTATCTCGCTCTCTCTCTCTCTCTCTCATCTTTTTGTTTTTGTATGTTAAGGAGTACATCTCCTTAGCTCTTCAAGCAGGGAAAAATGTCTCCAAGTAAGACAATGTTCAAAGATTCATGTTTTAAATCTAAAGGTAAGGCATATTCATCTGCAAAGTTCACATTCACATCTTCAATACGAGACCAAACCTTTGCCATCCTACAAGAATAACCCAAGGCATGATTAGAAATTACATAAAGAAGTGAATCCAACGACCTTCTCTGATGCTACTCTAGATCTGTGTCACTAAAGTAACCTACACACTAACTTGAATTTTTGACGAATGCTCAAGAAAAGGGAGTTTTTAACTGCAGATATTATCATCTTCTCTAAATGAAAACGAGCAATTCCAAATTAATCAAGGCCCTTGATTCTTTTTTTTTTTTAATATTAAAGTGAGGCATTCTATTGGGGTCCTCACCCAAAAAAACAACAGAAAGTACAAAACATTAGAGAATTAAGGACAAAGGAGCGAAGTAGTAGAAAGAGAATAAGAAAATAAGTATTAGGAGAGAAGTACATGGATCTAGATAAAAGGTAGAAGGAAAAAGAAGGGAAATCATTTTGTAACAAATTAGCCCAGATTTTTTTCTGATCTGAGAATCATATGATTGGGTAAAGGTGACTTTCCCAACTCCTTTCTCTTTTGACCTCTATCCACCCATGAACAGGGGGTTCAATTGCAAGTACCTGCAAAGGGTGAGGCTTCGCGGAAGTTGAGAAGCTTGAGAGAGCAGAAGACTTTTCAACAATTCCCTGCTCTGGAAAGACCATAACATATCGCCCTTGATGTAGAGAGGAGGAGATTTGAGGCTCCTCACTCAAGGGGGCACAAACTACTTGTGCTTCAGGGCTAATGAAGTTTGGAGCTGTAGGGGTAACCTTATACTCTTGGATTTCTCCGAACCTGTGGAAAAGATGCCTCTTTCTTTGTAAAGGAAGACATGAGACTGACACCAAGATCCTTGGGGCCAGGTTCAACTATGTGGTGCAATTCGATTTTTTGAATGATTCATATTGCTCATCAAAATATGAGATACATATAGGCATTCTTTCTTTCCTACAATCTCTCTCATATCTCTCTATTCTCAATCAACTAAGTCCTATTTCAGTAAGTTGTTGATAACAATTCACCTACACAAACAACACACTAAATATTTTACTTAATAACATCACTATGTGGTGTACTAACTAGATATTTCCAACATCGCCCCAAAAGTGCAAACATAGGGAAAGAGAACATTACACACATGCTGGAGCAAACACATTGATGGATGGGAGCACATCAACCAACCCAACAAGAAAATACCAACATATTTTATTACACACACACCGATGGATGGGAACACATCAAACAATCCATGGATGGGAACTCATCAACCAATCCATGGATGGGAACACATCAACCAATCCATTAGGAGTAGCGAGAATGGCCTTACTGCAATCTGATCAAGAATATCCAGCATCGTGAACAAAGACACAATTGTTGTAATATCCCTTTCAAGGGATTGGACCAAAACCAAGTAAATTAGCTCAAACCCCAAGATAATTAATTCTGATTTTAAAATCAGCAGACTGAAAATTAAAACCAGCGAACTGATTTCCCGAACAACAGTATAAAAATGAAGTCAAAGCACTGAAAACACCTCAAATAACTTCACCAAAATTTAGATATATAATTTATGCATCCAATAGACCATGAATCAATGAGAAATCTGAATCCACACACAACTGGAAATTAATTATTGATCAGCGAAGAGCAGCCACATCAAAATTATGAAATATGGGTCTAGAAACCCTCAAAATTCATAAGAATGAAGATTCCGGCTTTATAAAATATGGAAAATCAGATTATGAAGTGAAAGATCAACTTTATGCCCTTAAAGGCATTAAACCCTACACCAAGGTAGGTCGCTCCACCTAGGGAAAGAAAATAAAAATCTGAAAATGGATGATTCTCCTCAAATCTGCAATTTACTTCAAGCTCATGCAATGTTGAAGGGTTTCCGTCCTCCAATAAAACCACTAGAAGGGTTTTCGTTCTTCTAGGATGCTACACAAGAGGGTTTTCGTCCTCAAGTGGAAGAACATGGAGCAACAAGCTCACAATGCCCAAATAGAAAATGTGCCAATAGCAGATAATTGCAAAATGAGGTCTTCACTTCCCTTTATAATATTATATCCCTTCTCCGGTGCTAAGGCTAAGAAAGACATGGCCGACCCATAGGAGATGTTATATTTCTTCATTGAGCTTCATTAATTGCCTTAACCTAGCTGACCTGCTTCAATACGCTAAAATAAAACATTAAAAATTAGAAAAATAAATGCAAATAAAAGCTCAATGTCCTTTTCCAACTCCTCTACTTCTTTGCCATGGAAAAGGAATGACAAGAAATCCAAATTCTGATCATCAAGTGGGAAAAAGGGACATTACAGTCCTCCCTTCCCAAAATTGCTTGTCCCCAAGCAATTGCAAACCCAATGTATCTGCTGCCCCGTACTCTTCATTCCCCTCACTTTGAAGTTCCACATCCTCTAATGAAGTAGGAGATGACATCCTTGATAAAACATACTGCAACCACATTAGGCTTTCCCTTAACTTCAATAGTGCTATCCCAAAAACAACTGTAATCATGCAATTTTTTTCAAAACTAAGAATGTACAAGTCTGAAAATAACACATCATAATCTGATTTTATTCCTCCATTCAACTAAAATCTTCCTTCCTCATTATTCCATTGTTGTTCATGGCTGCATGGCAGCACCAAATCTGATTTTTGCAAATTCAGTCCTATAATCATGGTATAACAACTACCAGACTGAAATATCACAAAGGAAGGCAACTCCATAAATAAAGTAAGGACTGAAATTGGATTTACATATGCTGAAAAATTAGGAACAACAGGCCTACAATTAAAATCAGTAGTTATCTTGGCCTTAAACTTGAGAGATTCAACCTCCTTGGCATTCCCATGAATTTTGATTTCATCATTCTTCAAGTGGAACTCATACTCCATCTGACTTTTGAGGGCAAGTTCCTCTAAATTTTGGATCTCTAGATACCCCCAAACATTGTGTGACTCAATTGAAATGAAAACAAGGTAGTCTAAGCAAAATCTATACCTCATCATGGGGTCATAAAACTAAAAGATAGAACCATCATTCTCCTTTTTGCTGGCCATGTGAACAATTGCAAGTTCATCATAATTGTTTCCCTTTTCCCTTACTTCATTTGGTTCTTTCATGGAACCATGGGTTAACAATCCATAGAGAGGAAAATCATAATTCCCTTCAAACTTATGCTTCCTTAAACATGTCATGCTAGCATTCTCTTTCATCAAATTCCAAAAGCAAAGAGAAAAATTGAAATTTTCACCTTCACCCTTGTTATGTCTTATGAAGTGGCCTAGATGATCAGCCCATGGAGTATCATGAACAACCCTCAAGACCCCTGTTCGTCACCCTTGATTCGGGTACCAAATAGACTCGAGTTTTGTAAAGGATAGGCCCATCCATCACCTTGTATCTCTCATCACTTATTTCTCCCTCAAAAACATCTTAACAAACTTGTTCTTTACGTACTTAGCTGTAATTAGTGACTTCTAATCCATTGTAATTTTAGATAAAGAACAAAAATGTGACTCCCATGAAATAGTATCTTCCACCAAATAATTAATTTGGGGTGTTTTGGAAGCATACCTTGCAAAGTGATCTTTTTACCTTTGTCCATGAAGCTTATCTCCATGCTTTGATAGTTGAGAGTGAGCTCTCCCAACGAATACAACCATTGAACTCCAAGCACGATGTCCAAATCAGCCATGTTAATCACATAGAAATCAGCACATACCTCATATGGTTCCAATGCAACATGGAGTTGAGAACACTTCTTGGTACATTGCATAGAGTGGCCATCCGCTATCTTTACAATGAAACCTTTGAAGTCTTCAACTTTCAATCCCACTTGTGGCACCAAGCACTCATTAACAAAACCATGAGTGTCTTCACCATTAATGAAACCCGTGGCTCCTCGTCCTTGGAGGATCTCAAAATAATTCTCCATCAATTTTTCTTTTAACCATGTGCAAGGAGTAATAATACCAACGACTTATTTTCTATCATACAAGAGGTCAATGCAACCACATACCCCCTGCAAGGAAATATATAAATGCCATTTATCATCTCACAAATTCTTCATATCATCAACCAAACATGACATGTGATTCTTAACAACAACTTTCCCATAATGACATAAGTATGGCAGCGATATAAAAGGAGATTAAATGTGATTCCCATCATACCTTGAGTTGTTCCCCACATATCTACCTTCCCATGTTGGATGAGGAGTGATTGAAACATCCTCCATTTTCCTAATCTCGTGACCCAAAATTTCTGAGTTGAAATCAGCCTTCTTCTTCTCCTCAGATTCAACAATTGAAGTTTTTTCCGCCTTGGCTTCAACAATATCTTGATGGTGTTCACATAGGGCATCTTTGTAGCTCTTACTGCACTCATGAACACCATAAATCTTCCTTTTATTGACTGCTGTTCTGAACAGACCAACAAGCTTATTGTCATCGTGTTTCATTGGAGAAGGGTTTCCAACCAGCCCTTTCTCTTGCCCTTCTTGCTCTGCACCCCTTGTTTCATTTCTAGATTTATCACAAGTCAAAACATATTTAGTATTAACCACGAAATGAGCAATATTTACCTCAAGTTGTTAAATCTTTGGAATGGGTGTATGTGCCATGGCCTTAGGTCCCTTGATCATCAATCCTTCTTCTTCAATGATTCCATTATTGCATGGCGAACTTGGGGTTTTGACTCACTCTTCATCATACTTTGTGCTTTCTTCATGTTGCTTGTGTGGCATGTGATGTCTAGGCTTGGGCCTATGTAATATCCCTTTTGAGGGTTTTAACAACACACACTAATATGCAAATCTGATTTTAAAAGGCAGCAGACTGAAAATACAAAATCAGCGACTTCATCTACCATGAAATATGCCAAAAGACACCATGAAACACCTTGAATTAACTCGCCATAATTTTATATGTATTTTATGGAATTTTAGAAGCCAAAATCACAAAGAAATACTTGAAGAATACACTGCTGGAAATTAAATATAATTTGGAAATTGCAGCCACAAGAAAAATTAGATATCTAGGGCATAGAAACCCCAAAAATCACCAAACTTCAAATTCCGGCCTTTAAAAATAGTGCAAATTAGATTACAAACTCAAATTTATCAAATTCCTCTTCAATGTTTCCAAACCCTACCCAAGGTAGGTCTCTCCACCCTAAATAATTATAGTAATAGTTGGAAATGACATATACATCTTCAAATCAACTCTTCTCATCAATACCAAAGGATGATGAAGGGTTTTCGTCCTCAAGTGGATGACCAAGGAGCAACTAGCTCTCTTTTCCCAAGTATAATAAAATGTGCCAAGACTCCTCCAAATGGTGCCTCTAATTCCCTTTTATATCCTCCTTTTGGCGCCAATGCACAAATAGAAAAGACCGACCTCTTAAGGATGTTCTTTTCCTTCATTAGCTTCCATTAATTAATTAAAACCCAGCTGACCTATCAAAAGCAAGAGAACACTAAAGAAATATAAAAATATTAGATAAAATATATTATAAAGAAGCCCAAGGGTCTTCTCCTTCATTTTAGCTTCTTTGCCAAGGAGAAGGAATGACAAGAAGACCAATTTCTAGCTCTCAAATGGAAAAAAGGGACATTACAGTCCTCCCTTCCCAAAATTGCTTGTCCTCAAGCAATTGCCAATGCCTGGATCCCAAACAAGTTTCAACTGCTCATCCTTCTTTGTACCTGCACAACTCTCATCCATACATTGGCTATCCCAAAATACCATCATGTTGCCCCAAACTCTGCTGAAGTCACACATTTTCCACTCAAAAATCAGAATCCTCAAATCTGAAAATAACTTACCACAACTTGATTTCTTTCCTTTTTCAACAGAAATCCTCCTTCCTCATTTTTCCATGATAGAATGCTCTCAAAAAATGAAAACATATTGTTGTTCATGACTGAAAATGGCAGCCCCAAATCTGATTTTTGCAAACTCAGCCCAATAGCCATAACACAACTACCAAATTTCATAGGAAAAACCAAATTTGTGAATACTAAAAATTGTCTTACATGGGCTGGAAAATGAAGATCAACAAGCTCATGATTGAAATCAGCGAACACAACATTCTTGCACTCCTTCCTTGCCCCAAAAATAAATACTTGGAATACCAAAATAAGTATTCCAGGCTGCATGCTTACCGCTGTCCATAATTCCCACAATTCGTCCAACACATGACTGAAAATGTGCATCCTATCATCCAATGAAGTGACAACAAATGGACATTCATCAAGGGTGATTAGAAGAGTTTTGAAAATCTAAAAATTACCATCTCTAATGGCTGCCCTGAACATGCTTATTCCTCCTTCAATGCAAAGTGGACATTTTCCCAAACTTCTCCAATGATTTGTCAAGTCTTTAAAACCCAAATCATGACCCCAAGCAACCAAACGATATGCATTTTAGACACTCCTATCTCGTGCAAATGGACTGTCCTATGATACTCTGAAATGCACACCATACTATTTTCCATTCTTCCACAATAATCACACAAATGAGGAAGCAACAAACAAGTGTCTCAAAATTAATGAACCGGAAAGATTACCTTGTTGTAGAAGATCTTTTAGTTGCCTCAAGTGGGGTGTTTGGAACACCCAAAGTTGATTTCCAGGCTGCCCATCAACTGCTGCACCCAACCTCCTTGAATTGCTCAATCTAGGCCTGAAAATATGCATATCACTCCCAATTGAAGTGACCATAACTGAAAGTACTTCAATGGTGACCCATAATGCCTTGAAATTCTGAAAATGAACCTTCATTATGGCTGCCTTCTTGTGCCAATCAGCAAGTATGATGAAATGATATCTGAAAATAATGTTTTTCATACTTATGTTACAAATCTTATCCCTCTTTCTTATCACCTTGTACTTCTCATCTCTTATTTCTCCTTCAAAGGCATCACGAGCAAACTTATGCTTTGTATACTTAGCTGAAATTGATGCTTTCCAATCCGCTGTAATTTTTGCTGTAGGACAAAAATATGGCTCACATAAAATGGTATCTTCCACCAAATAACAAATTTCAAGTGTTTCCAGAAGCATACCTTGCATAAAGATTTTCTTACCTTTGTCTATGTGGCTTATCTTAATGCTTTGATAGTTGAGAGTGTGTTCTCCCAATGAATGCCACCGTTGAACTCCAAGCACCACACCCAAATCAGTGTTCACAAAGAAATCAGCACACTTTGCATCTTTGGCTACACTCTTTACTTTTTATCTTCCTTCTTCTTGGCATAGGCTGATTATTAGAATAAATGCCCAACAAGAACATAGAGTAGAGCCATGAAATATAGTCAACATACCTTTCTAAAAATGCGAACTGTTTTGGCATGTTGGGGAGCAATGAATTTGAAACCCCCTTGAGCAATGAGCTGCCCTTAACCTTCCTTAAACTCAGAATTTCTGAGTTAGAACCAACACTTAGAAAATATTTGAAAAATACTTTACCTCCATGAATTTTTGCTTTCTGGTTGTCACTCTTGAGGCTCCTTTGCAAAACAAATTGGTCTTGTAGATGGTGGAGGTGAGAACATTGCAGCCATATAAGAAAGAGCACATAGTCCTTTCTTCCTCTTTGTTCATGATGTCCATCATTTTGCTTATGCCTCCAAGATTCTTTAGTAATTTTCCACATGCAATCATCAAAAAACAAAGGAATATCAAGAACAACCCAAAGTCTTTTACCTCCTTCTTTGCTTGATGCTTGCTTGACAACACTCCCATGTCCTTGAGCTTTCATAGGGCTGAAATTTCCCTCAAATGACCTTCCTTTCACTGCTGTTATGTACAGACCAGCAGCTCCATCTATTGTGATCCTCGGACCTTCATGGAGAAATTCTTTCTCTCTCCTTGCCCTTATCAATTTGGGTGAGTTGTCTTTGATGCATTCATCATCATGATCCCAAAATTCCTTTCTAGGCACATGTATAACAACTGACATATGAATCAAATGAAAGAAGGAATTAATTATCTTTTCAAACATACCATAGCCTTTGGGAGGGGGAAAGCTCTTCACCAATTCTCCTTTAGGATCACCCGGATCCCATTCCTTCATGTGCATGCTATTAGGATCTTGCAAGCTTATCGTTTCCTTTAGTATCCTCTTATCATTACTCAAGACATGTCCCAATAAATGCAAAGATAGAAACAATAATCCGGAAGTGTACATACCAAAATGTGGGCTATCCGTCCATGTTATACTATCCAATGTGTTGCTCCCTTTGATGCTATGCCCCCTTGAAGCCACTTATCTTCAACAATTGGAGCTACCTTTGCCATGCAATCATCTATACTTTGTACACACATGTATGTACCATCCTCATGGCTTGTGCTTGAGTCCCCAACCTCATCCTTTTTATCCTTATGCAAATCTGAATTTTCTTCAACACATTGCCCCATACAATCATTAGAAACCAAAGGAATATCATTAAATATCAATGAACTATTACCTTGGGACTCATCCTTGAAAGCTTGCATATCGAACCTTCCTATGATCTTTTCACTAAAATCATCCAAGAAGCAAACCGCATCTTCTCCTTGGGTCTCTATCACATAGTACCACCAATCCCTTGCTATCCCTTCCAAATGACAAGGGATGAATTCCAGGGCATCCTCCACACACATAGGGTTTGACTGCAAGTATGTCTCCAATTTTGACAACCATGATTTCATTGAAAGTTTGTTAGTGCCATAAAAATAGAGATCTTACCCTTCCATGCCATCAATCCTTCAAACTTGAAACCCTAGGCCTTTTGAAGATCTGTGCTTTGATACCACTGTAATGTCCCTTTTGAGGTTTTAACAACACATGCAAATCTGATTTTAAAAGGCAGCAGACTGAAAATACAAAATTAGTGACTTCATCTCGCCATGAAATATGCCAAAAGACACCATGAAACACCTTGAATTAACTCGGCATAATTTTATATGCATTTTATGGAATTTTAGAAGCCAAAATCACAAAGAAATCTTGAAGAATACACTGCTGGAAATTAAATATAATTTGGGAATTGCAGCCACAAGAAAAATTAGATATCTAGGTCATTCACAAATTCAAAAATAGTGCAAATTAGATTACAAACTTAGATTTATTAAATTCCTCTTTAAGCGGGAAGGACCCAGCTATGAGGAGATCGCCATTCTCATTTCTCACCAGATAACCTGCCCCAGATTTACTTAGGTTGCCCCTAGAGGCCCCATCAAAATTCCTGCCCCAGTTTACAACATCCCGGAGGTGGAGGCTTCCATCTCGAATTTTTCCTTCTAAGGATTTTTTCAATCTGTGACAAACCTTGACGAACAATCGAACTTGGATTAGGAATTTTGATGAGAGGCCAAGCTTTCCTGATTTCAGCATCACAAGAGGAGAAATTTGAATTATTGAGGCTGTGAATGCTGACGTTTTCCGAAATTGCAATTTCTAGCTTGTTGGAGAAAACTGGGAAGCACGATACTTGCTCTTTGAATATGCGGAGATTGCGTTCCCACCATATGTGCCAAATCAGAGGAAGGGTGCAATGGACCAAATGGAGCTAAGAGAACTCTTATTTCCCATTTTCGGCCAAGCTTTAAGAGTAGCCGCTATGTTGCTACAGGGGGCCCAGGCTAAGCCCAACTTACCTAAAAGCCAATTCCACCCCTGAACAACAAAGGGGTAGAAGAGAAGAAGATGCTCAATATCTTCTTCGGCATTATCACAAAGGACACATTTAGAAGGACCGACATAGCCCCATGATCTTCTGCGGAGTTGCGTAAGAATTTTACTTTTAATAACAAGCCAACCAAAAACAACCACTTTCGGAAGGAGCATGGATTCCAACAACCAGTCCAACTGGGAACCCCTTTACCAGACATAGTGATGAGTTTTGAATAACTTGCTTTGACTATGTAAGAGCTTGTGGAAGAGCCTAACCAAAGAAGTTGGTCCTCTTGAGCCTTATAGTTGACTTTTCTAGAAGAGAGGGCCTCTGTGTAAAAAGAAACTTCTTGCTCGGACGCACCAAGAGTAGAGATATCCTTCCATAACAGAGAAGGAGATCCATCTGGTTCAGGTGTCCCGTAGTCCGCGACCTTGCTACCCCAAACTACCTTGGAGATATTCATGACACGATTAAGATTAGGATTTAGAATGAGAGGCTCTAGCCCACCCCAACTATCTTCCCAAAAATCAGCACTCAGGCCATTGTTAATTTGCCAAGAAATTTGATCCGCGATAAGATGCATGCATTTACATAGAAAGTTCCAAATGTGCGAACCTTTTGGAAGATCTTCACTGGAGAGCATAAGTTCGGGCGACCTGCTTCAAGATATTTATGTGAGAGAACTTGAAAGACCAACCTTTTGGGATCGAAGATAAAATTCCAAACTAATTTAGCACCAAGAGCAATATTTTGCAAAGCCAAATCAAGAAACCCATCCGCCCAAATGTTTGGGGAGCTTGACATCATCCCATTTAACCAAATGAAATTTCCTCTCATCATTATTTCCCTACCAGAGGAAGGATTTGACTATTTTCTCGAACTTGCTTAAGACAAATTTGGGAAAGAGCAACACAAAAAGCATGTAAATGGGGAGGGCACAAAGGACCGATTTGATGAGAAGAGCTCGGCCAACTAAAGAAAGCCACTTCCCTTTCCACGATTGCAATCTCTGGGAGAGAGCACAAAGTAAATCATCCCAGAGGGAAACTCTACCCCTCGAGAATAAGGGGATACCAAGATACTTATGTGGAAGAGAACCCAACTCAAAACCCAAACCGCCCCGATTCTTTGTTGTAAGCGAAGAGAAACGTTAAAAAAGAAAATGGCATAGATTTGTGAAAATTTATTACCTGACAACAATTGCTTTGGAGTAGGAATCAAGGATGTTGTCTATAGCGCGAGCCTTTGAGACAATAGCGGAACCAAAGAGAAAGGTGTCGTCTGCAAACTGCTAATGAGATAGGGGAGGAAGATGTGTCATCAAAGTAATACCAGATAAGGATCCTTGCAAAATTGTAGATTTGATGGCTCTGCTCAAAGCCTCAACGACGAGAATGAAGAGGAAGGAGGACAAAGGGTCGCCTTGCCTTAAACCCTGGCTGGATGGAGAAGAAACCTTCCGTCGAACCATTAACCAGGACGGAGAAATGAGAGGAGGAAACACAATTGAAGATCCAATTACGAAGTGATCATTGAAGCCCATATTTTGAAGAGATTTGAGAAGGAATCTCCAATTGATACGATCGTAGGCTTTGCTTGTAATCCAGTTTGATCATCATACCAGGACGGGAGGACGAGTGCAGGGAATGGATAATCTCGTGGGAAATGATGATACCATCAGCGATAGACCTGCCTGGAATGAAGCCGCTTTGTTCTTGAGCGATCAACTTATTCAAGAGAGGACTAAGCCTAGAAGCTATAGCTTTAGAGATGATTTTATAAGAAGTATTACGAGAGAAATCGGATGATACTCATCAAGCTTTTCGGCAGGATTTTTTTTGGGAACATACAGATGAAGGTGTGGTTCATTTCCCTAAAATCTTCCCAGATCTTCTGGATTCTTCAACGATAACAAAAATCCATACATCATTTCCGATAACATTCCAAAATCTTGAAAGAAGGCTACCAGGAAGCCATTAGGACTAGGGGCTTTATCCCTTTCCATAGAAAAAATAATAGAGCGAATTTCCTCTTTAGAGAAAGGGGAAAGTAATTTATCATTATCTACTTCTTGAACAATTTTTGGAATTTGGTCCAAAAAAGGTTGTTGAGAGGCAAGAGAGGAGCTAGTATCATCATTCAACAACTTTTGGAAAAAAGACACTTCTTCTTTGATAAGAGCTTGCGAGGAGAGCCACAAACCATCTTCCAATTTGAGAGAAGAAATGTAGTTTTGATTTCTTTTGGCCTTGACCAACGCATGGAAAAACTTGGTGTTCTTATCTCCATCTTTCAACCAGATTTCTCTAGATTTCTATCTCCAATACGTTTCTTCTTTTAGGAGAAGGTCCCCCAGTTCACTGAGAAGCTTTTCTTTCCTAAATTCCACTTGACCCATGCCTTCTCGAAAGACGAATTCATTCAAAGCTCGGATCTCTTTTTCCACTCTTATTTTCTCCCGAAAAATATTTTTGAAGGAAGAGGCGTTCCAAGCAAGCAGTTGTTCCTTAAGCAAAGAAAGTTTTTAGTAAGAATGAACATTCTAGTACCTGACACATTGAAGGAAGCCCACCAATTTCTGATCAGATCGGGTAAATTAGGGTCTGCATCCACATCAGTTCAAATTTGAAAGGGGATATGCGCGGAGGAATATCAAATTGAATGTTGAGGGAAATGGGGAAATGATCCGAGCCGGACAGGGGATGACAACGCTATCAATAAGAAAATTTTGCTAAAGCCAATCTTTTGAAACCAAGAAGCGGTCTAATCTGACCGCCATTTTCCCAAAACCCAAGCGTCTATTAGTCCACGAAAACCATCCCCTCTTCGGCTCAACATCCATCAGGCTAGAATCCTCAACGAAAGTGATGAAGTCCAATTGTGAGCGCGGTTGCCAACGAATCCCACCGTGCTTATCTTTATCGGAGAGAGTGGCATTAAAATCCCCCACTAGAATGATTTTGTTACTAGCGAAAGAGCGAATATCTCCATCCAATCTGGACCAGATTTCCCGCTTCTTGATAGGGTTGTTTGGACCATAAACATTACAGAGAAGGAATGATTCATCTATGTGCTTAACCTGAACCCTACACCACTGAAAACTAGAACAATCCGAAATAAGGTCAACAAAAATTTTACTAACCTTCCGAGGAAACCCAAACCACCAGACACACCATTAGAATCGACAAAAAAACCACTCCACCCTTCCAACTACGCAACCAACCAGAAAGGCATTCATCTTTGGACATTTGGTTTCTTGAATTAAGCAAAGATCCACATCATGTTCAAAACATAGTGCGAGAAAGATGTTGTTTGTTAGGGGCGTTTAGACCCCTAACATTCCAAGAAAAGATTTTCATCCTTTCTTCAGAGAGGACTCACCTCTCCTACTTGAAGATGAAAAGAAAACCTAACTGGAGTTGTTTACTAGTTGCTATCTCCCTATAGGAGAGTTGTTCTTTGGTGGGCCTACCCGAATGATTCTTGGGGCCCAAATCAGAACGAAGAATGGCAGGGGTGGGGAGAATAGAGCTCCGAGCGCAGATCTGGTCGCTCCTGGGTTCTTTATCCGACTCAGACTCGCTAGTATCCTCACCCGCGACATCAAGTTGGAGAGTAGCCTCTGCCTCTTGGTCACAAACCCATTTCTCCAAGGATGCAACATTGGCACCATGCCCTAAGGCCAGACCTTCTTGAAAAAGGGCAAGGATGCGGGTAGAATCTTGGACCACCGACGTTGTTTCCTGTACTAGGAGAGATGGTAGCCGGATCGAGAAAGAGGGGTTCGGAAGCTAGATTATTACAGGGCTTATCCAACCATTTTACTTGGACAGGAATAGAAGATGAAGGAACTAAGGACTTTGCATCAGACCGAGATTTGTCGATTTTTCTCCAAATAGCATTACTCGGAACATGACCATTCTTACAAGCCTTTTGGAAGTGACCCTTCGTTTGCATCTGAAATAGCTGGCAGAGATCCTTTCATATTCAACCCTTTGAACCCATTTTCCTGAAGAAGAGGAAATAACTATGTAGTCCTGCAGTTTTGGACATATCGATAGAAACACAGATCCGGGCGAAGGCTGAGAGGGAGCCTTCGAGAGAAACAGGATCGATGCAAATAACTTTACCCAAACTGGAGCAAATTTTAGTGAGGATTTTAGGATTCCAGTATTCACATGGCGGGCGTATAATCTAACCCACACATGAATCTCTTCCATAGCCACCTGCTTTGGATCAAAGTTAGCGCTCCACGCTCTAATATGGACACCCGAGTCGAGATATAAATTGTCTTTCCTGGCTATAGTGTCGTCTCGCTGAGCTTCACTTTTGAAAATAACCAGGAAGAAGCCTTTGGCTAGGAAACAAACTCTGAGGCCACTGCCCCATTGGGTGTCGCACCAATTTTGAATCCCGTTAGAAGATAGACGACGGCCCACGAATTTGGCAAAGATCGCTCTCGACCCGAGGAGATGGTGCTGGGAAGAGAGACCATCCTTGTCATCAAGAGAAACCGACACATATTCTTCTGGTAGAAATTCCTTTGTCTTGTTCACCCATGATCTCTCGACCGGGAAGGAATCCGACGCGTGCACCTTGGGGCCCAGATGCCTGAGCAGATCAGGCGGGAGACCACGCCCTGCATTCCTGCCCTGATCACCATCGGAGTAACTAGGGAGGGGGTAGCCGTTACTGCCGTTGAAATTTGAAAGTGGCTCCCGCTCCATTTTTCCTCCAAACCTCATCCCACTTAAACAGATTATATTAACCTATAGACTCATCTATTAATAAACATTAAAACAAATTAAACTTTTAAAAACAATAGCAAACAGACTATGATTAACAAAGCAATATAAGCATTTATGTTGTTGTCCTATCTAGATAGATTGACAAATTAAGTAACACAACTTTAAAACATCAAAACTAAAATGTAAAACAAATATTTCCAAAAAAGCTGACTTTATACCAATACAGAATTACAGACGGAATGTGATAAATGCGTGATGGCAAACAAAGAATGACACACGGAAGATGGTGGACGTTACATGACAGACCTGGAAAACATTGAGGAAGAGGTGCATGGCAAGTGGACTGTGATCAGAAGATTCATGGCGATCGATAGATGACTATCCAGAAGAGACCACATGCATGGCGTGATGATTGCTTGGACTGCAAAGCACACGGTCAAGATAAAGATACATGCTTAGATTGTGCAGATACAGAGCCGCAATGAATTTTGTAGCAGTCAGGATGAGAGTGAGCCGACAGGACTACAAAACTCATTAGAGGACGTGCAGATCATGTGGCACAAACAGAATTAATGTGCAAATGTGTGGGCGATTGCATGAGCGAATAGAAGACGGCAAGAGTGCATGATAGAGTCTGAAACTCTTGACATGACATCAAAGAGCTCATGATACAATCTACATGCTATGCAAGGATTCTGACAATTCGGTTTGCAGATGCTTACAAGTGTTCACATGCAGGTCTGCGCATGGGTGCGAATGCATGATGGTGCCAAACACAAGGCTTGGTGTCACAGTCCAGAAGCACGAAAATGCCAGCTGTATGCACAAGTGGATCTGATGTGACAGAATGTAGGATGAGCATGAGCCTTGAGGACTGAAGATACTCTAAATTTTTCTCTAAAATACAAAGCTAAAATACTCAAAACTCCCACGGAGTTGTACTCCCTTATGAATGGGGGTGGTCACAAAAATCATGAGGCTGCCCCTTTTTCATTACTATAAAAACCCATTTGAACTCCCCTGCTTTGATACCAAATTCGATTTTTTGAATGATTCGTATTATCTGTGAAAATATGAGATACATATAGGCTTTCTTACTTTCCTACAATCTCTTTCACATCCCTGTTCTCACACAACTATAAAGTCCTATTCTAGTGAGTTGTTAACAACAACTCAGGTACAAACAACACACTAATAATAATATTCTACCTAATAACATTACTATGTGATGTACTACCTAGATATTTCCAACATGTGCCACTCCTTAGCACCCTGCCACCAAGTCAACTGGGATTTGCCCCTTTTTCCTTACCTCTGAGCCCAACAAGTTTGTCGGGATGCTTCTTAGGGCACGCCGCTGCAAGATGTCCAACAGAGAAGCATAATCAACGTCTGAAGGCAACTTGTTTATAGTCTGATTTTATTTCCAAATACGATCCTCCACCTTCAGCCAAACTTCATATGGAAAGCCACCAAAAAAATCGACTTCAACACATACTTGGGTGAAGATTGTGATATGTTGCTGAGCTGTGTCATGGGAGAAAAAGTAGACTTTGCCTAGAGCATCCCTGATGGATTGCAAACTGTGAGAATTGTAGAGGAAGATTTGGGAGCCTAACCCAAACTTTGGCAGACTAAATAGAATCTCGAGAAGGATCAAAGGAGGGGAACTGAGGTTTTAAGCAAAAACTCATGTTACACCAAGTCAGGACCTACAAGAAGGACAAGGTTACGATCCGCTCCAAAATCAAATTCTACCATAAAGAAGCCCCTAGCACGGGTAGATGTATATTTCTTGTGAGAGTAAGGGTTTCCAACAGCAGAAATCCACCTGTGGAGCTTATTAGAGAGTTTGGGCCAGAATCCATTAAATTTTCAAATCAGCCAAGAAGCAAAAATCCACTCGTGGAGCTCAGAGAGCTTGGGTCAGAATCCATTAAATTTGCAAATCAGGACACGGTCATTGTAGAAATCCTCCCGATTGATAGCTTCAGAAGTCATATCCAGAATAGGGATCTTTTCTTAAACTTCCACCATAAAACAACTGTCAGGAAAATGTCACTAAGGTTAGTAGAAGAAGAATGAGAGGCAGGCATCTTTAGTGCGTCTTTGAAAGACATTGACTGAGGGGCCCATATGTCACCAAGAACTAGAGGAGGAAGAGGAGAAAGTTTTCGAGGGGGATTGAGGACAGGTGGCAAGGTGGACCTGTGAGCAGCCGTAACAAAGGGAAGGGAAGATGTTGAACATTTTGAGGGCGACTAATGGAAGGTCTAGATGCAGAGAGGGAAGACGGTGCAGAGACTGACAGTTTGGGACCATTGTCAGGTGATTGGTTTGGAATCTCCAGCTGGAAATGCAACACTTGAGCATAAGACTTCATCATGGAACAAAACACACCTGACAGATGGGAGAGGCAGTGATGCAGCCAAAGGGGAGACTCGCTGGTCAGTGGAAAGAGTTAATTCGAGCACAGATGCAGGCGCATCCGAAGTCTAGCAGAGCATTGCACTGTAAGAAACTCACTGAAGCCCTTGATTCTTAAATATCATGGTGAGAAAAATAATGTGAACATAATTAAATCAATTTGTAAGGGCTTTGATGGAGGCATGATATATATCCTAGAAGTGATTGTTGAAGTGATTGCATGGAGGCTTGAAGTGTGGCAGAAAGCAGCGATAGGTGGACAAATTGGCTTTGTGGATGCAAATTCATTCTCTGTAATCTCATCTAAATTTAGGAGTCACTGAATAAGCCAAACTTGTGTAAATATTCATTTCGATAAGCCTTATAAAAATTTCCAAATTTCGCTGTTCATTGTGATGCCCTTAACAAATGATCATGACAAGTTTTAGACAACTAACAAGAATTGTTTTATACGGAGTATTGCCAGATGCAACACATACATGGGAACAAAACTAAGCACACAAGTCTTCTCATGAAGTAAATATGAAGTAAATATATTCATGTAGATCTAGTGTATGGCTGTATCAAGTATGCGTACATTATTGCATTCTCAAGTAAAGAACATTATATTTGAATTTTTTGTTTCAGATTGCAACAAAGGAGCAGGAACTCATTTTAGGTTCTGTTCCATTGAATATGAAAGAAAGGGGGTCAGAACTTTACAACTTCCTTGTTGATGGTGAGGTATGTTTCAGTTTTAGAACATAATTATTGTCATGACAGAAAATATTGAATATTTAGAAAAATTCTTCCCCTGAACTCTGTCTTTTCATCTTTTCTTTTTTCTCTAATTCTCCTTGGGTTGTGTTGTTTGCAATCAGAACTCTGTAATTGATGTAGTATCATAAGATAAGATTTATCAACACAACAAAAATATACACAACCATATCATGATAAGTAAATGACATTCAGAATGACTATTCATTATTTAAAGTTTCTGATGGGTGGTTAAGGAAGAGAATATACTCATTGCAGCTTGAAAGGAGACTCATTCCAAAGGATTTTTATTTTGGAAATACCTTCTTTGGATAATGGTTAGGTACTGTACATTAAATATTAACAGGATCTACTAATTTCCAACCATCTAGTTTCCTGCCTTTTCTTTTGCACAAACACTCGAGCTTTTTGTATGTGTTTGTCATTGAGGCATTTGTGGTCGTTACAGATGGTTCACCTGTTTTGAACTGCCCTTTATAATTTATCTTCTTTTATGTTTTCTTGTTATTTTTTTTAACAGGCCCTGTAACTAAAAAATGAAAGAAAACACAGTGAATTATAACAAAATAAAATAAGTGCGATGATTGAAAAGTCAGATGAGAGTTTAAGTTGCCTACTTAGGCTACATTGGGGCACATGAAAGTTGAAATTACCTCCTAAGTAACGTTGTTCAGAGAAGAGGAAGGGAGTCGTCTTGGGTGTCACGTCCCTTTTTGAAGACTAGCCTTTCTTAAAGACCTTGACCCATTCTTCTCCCGTGGCCCGTGGGTCCAAAGAAGAGAGCAAGCGGAAGAGTCTGATGGTATTTTTATGTTAATTTAGCTGTTGTTTTTATTTTTACCATGTATTGCTATCGGGAAGCCTAGCGTTCCAATAGAAGATCTCATTTAATTAGAAACTAAAGTATTTTGAGCATGTAGGCTCCAAATACAAATTAGAAGTACTTTTGAAGTCAGCCATCATTTGAATAGTAGCACCCCTTATTGATATAAAAGAGGTTTCTTGGCCAATTGAGAGTAGGTTGGATTTGATAATTTGGTTGGAGTGGATTGCTTGTAAATCATCTCTCTATCTCTCTCAAGGACGAAAACCCTCGATTGAGGGATCTCTCAACCCCTTGAAGAGAATATTGTGTGGACAAAACCCCACACTATCTCTTGTCTCTTGCTGCATATAATTAAATTCTGCCCTCGGCAACTTACTTGGGAGAGTGTTTCGGAGGATATTGCTGGTTTTTGTGTGATCTAATTGCATGGTTGGATTCTCCATAATTTCTAAAGGTGAAATCTATCATTTTATCGATTGTTTGGGTGCATATAAGTGTTATTTCAATTCTAGAATTATTATTTAATTGCTGCAGTGGAAGGGTTTCATGGTAAATTCAAAATAGCACTTGTGAGCCTCTAAAAATCAGTTTTCTTGCATCTAATGATTGCTGGTATTTTCTTATAATTTCTGAGCATATTTTCCAAGGGTTTGAGTGAATTTTGTGCATAGAAAAGTGTGCTTGAATCTTCCTAAGGGTCGTTACCCTAGGAGGAAAATTGTTGGCAGCTCTTGTGGGTTTTCACAGTCATTGTCAGTCATCTACAACCTGCCCTAAATCTGATTTCAATCATTTTTGCTCAGCCTTGGGCTCTTTTCGGACGATTCGCAAAAAGGGACATTACGGTGGTATTAGAGCTTCGTCTTCCTAGCTTTGTGAAGTATGCTAGATGATAGAGATATGCGATCTTGTCAAAGAAGAGAAAAGAGGAACCCCTTGGAGACGGGAAGAAAAATTGGACACGATCATGAGAACACAAGGAGGGATAGCTAAGGCACTAGAGAGGCTTACCCTAGCCATCCAAAATATGCAAGGTGGTGGTTCGCTCAAGGAGGGAGAGGGTTCCTACACCCCTCGTGACACAAGGAAGGAAAAAATATTTTGCAAGGCCCTACAAACCCAAGTTTGTGACCAAGGAGGCAGTTACTCCACATGGGAGCCCTAAACAAGCCCATGACTATGTTGCATGGTTTGAAGAGTACCAAGAAATGCCCGAGGAGTTTCGGGAGGCCATGTCTCTCATAGATTTCACCAAATTAAGGTTAGAAGAAAAGCAATATGGGAAAAGAACCCTAGCGCCAAAGGGAGAAGTACAACATGCCTTGGGAAAGATGAATCTTTCCACTTTTGATGGCTCAACAAAGGGATCAGCTAGGGCATGATCCAAAAGCTTCGATACTTCCTACTTATCCTTGAGAACTATGGTGGAAGAAGAAACAATAAAATTTGCAACCCCTTCACCTTGAAGGAGTTGCCCATGATTGGTGGGATTATGGCATGTTGACACTGTTGGTGTAGGATATTATTTTCGTCATATTTATTTACTTGGAAATTCCTCACCTTTGTTGACTCATCTTGCTTAGGCGTCCTTAGTGTCATAGGAATTACTATGACATGTCTTACACGTCATAGTGTCATAGTCTATCATCGGAGTTACATTCCTATTCCGGGAATGTAACTTCCCTTTCTATTATGGGAATATTCCCATGGAGGAGTTACACAACACTCCTATTTATAGTACACTCGTTGAGCCAGGATCGTCGCGCACTCCAATATGGTATTAGAGCTAGATTTGGTATACGCTTGTCTAGTTTTTGTATTGCAAGTTTAATTTTGAAATATCAGTTTTTATTAATCGTTATAGAGGTGATGTGCAAAGTTTGACAATTTCATTATTGAGGTTTTTCAAAAATTTTTGGGGGTCTACAAAAATATCAAAAACTTGGGATTTGTTAAATTTTTTTAGGGTTTTTTTCGAGAAAATTGGTTTTTGTGTGGAAATATGGGTTCTTTGGGTTTAGTGTCTTATAGGGTTACATTGGATCACACGCCTGTGTCGACCATGTTTGCTCCCCCAGTCTATTTACCTCAACTCGTCTTCTTGGTGTTTGACTCGATTACATACAAGTATTGAGCTCAAATCTCGGTTCATGTTGTGGTGATTTACTTGGTTCGTATTGGAGATGGCTTGCATTATCGTTGACTGACTCATTGGCCAACTCAACTTGGCACCTACACGACCTTCACAGTCATTGACCTGGCTCACTAGCTAACTCAACTCGACACTTGGCTTGCTCGCTCCCAAAACTCTGCCGCTACCCAACACATTACATAGTTCGTTCAAACACTGCCCTAGGTCGGTCCCAAACTCACACAACTTGCCCCGACATGACTCGGGAGGAACTCGACTTTGTTTGTTGGTGAGCTTGTTTGAGGTGGCTCGGCTTGGGTATTGGAACCGGATTTTCTTGGCTTTGTTTCAAGCTCTTGGGATCCATTGCGAACGTTTTGGTCTTCACTCTCAACTCCTGACAGGATGGTTTGTTGGCTTGAATGACTCAACTTGCTCACCTCGGGTCCACATTGCTCCTTCAAGTCAAATTGGCTCTAGGATCTTCTACTTAGAATATATTTGTTCACGACTTGAGCTCTACTTTGTCCTACCCAACTCAGCCCCTACCTTGCCTTATGCACTCACATCTTGGCTCCCATAACCCTTGTCGTCTCCATGCACCGGACTCGACCACGACTCATTTGCTTGTGCTCTCGGCCCTAGCTCGGCTTATGCCTCCCACCTCGCTCGAGCCCTAGTTTGATTGACTCTCGGTCTTCACCACCATGCTCGCTCGCTTCTTCTCCCATGCGCAACTCGATCAACAAAATTAAACTCCTGCCCATACTTCAAAAAAAGCATTTTCAAATTAATTTTCGGTTGCCTATGTTTGTTTTTGGAAAAGATTAAAATTTCAGCATTTTTGTTATTTTGTGCAAGTGAGCTTATTGGCTAGATGGTTAATGGCTCATGTGCTAGAGTTCTATGTAAGGGTCATGCATTCAACTTCTCTATAATTTTGCTAAAACCACTCAATAGTGCATTTAAATTTGTAAGTGCAAATATGTAAAGTAAGGCCTTTTAATGACGGAAACAAAATACTTTGTAATAACTTTTGATCGTGACTTGGAATCGAGTGTCATTTTCTTTAAAAGTTCATGTTTTGTCGTTCTTATTAGTCCAACTTTTTTTGTAATCGCACTAAAATTATAAAGTGCCAAAACTGGGTGGGTTAAAATGCAAATTTTCAGGGGGTTGTTGTATTACACGCAGACGCATTTTTCGGCCGAGTCGACATCCATCCGAGCGTGCTTTTCACTTGTAACTCTTTTGTATTGATTGCTCTCATTTATAGATGCACAATGGAGGATGTTATTTCTAAACTTATGCTTCGTAGGACCAATTCTGCATCATGGCCTTCACCTCTTTTTCTTGGTAGGGATAATTATGCACTTTGTAGTGTTCGAGCATGGAACATTTTCTCATTCAAGATGACCTTTATCCATTTTTGTATGGACAAGTACCCCCCCTAGTGACCTAGATCAACTCAAAGACTAGCTTGACACTTGTGACATGGTTCTTGGTCGCTTGTTGATGTACATTTCCATGCCTCTCCACCATCATGTGGCGCACATGGAGTGTCCTTGCACTATTTGGAGCATTCTTCAAACCTTATTTGGAGACCCTTTAGAGATTGTAGTTTCTACTCCTTTTGATACTATTGTTTCCACACCCACTTCATGCGATGATAATTTTGCTTTTACAAATTTTGCCTGTCATATTCCTAATGATGAGGATTATTCTTCTAGTTCTGATGACATGAGTATTGATGAGGATACATCTCCTCCCTCTCCCGATCACCTTTTAGAGAATGTTGAATCTCCTCCCGACTCTCCCACCTTCAGAGATCCATCAAACACCGGAAGACATGTTCATAGCTCCATGGTGTTCCACCTTATTTCATTACATTTGCCTCTCGATCCACAGTCATTGTGTGAGGCATCTTCTACTCCTACTTGTGTTGATGATACATTCATGTTAGACATTGCTCTTCTTTTTGTCGAGCAACCCTTTTGGGACGAGTTTCTGCCGGACCATAGATATCTTTTCACAGACCCTACTTGTGTTGCAGTACAGGGAGATGCTCTTCCATTTGCAGAGCCTTCACACATTTGTACTTCGGAGGAGTCCTTCGTCTTCATTGCTGGGAGTGCCTCTCGGTGGATATCAATCACTTCTACTATTTCGAGATCATCACTGATCCACCTCTGCTTGTGGATCCTCATTCTTTAGTTGTGAGGGTTATTGTGCCTTCACTTCATATGGACATTCTTTCAGTAAATGATCCATACCCATCCTTTGACAGATCTACTTCAGTGGCATTACCATCAGTTCTTGTGCATACTCTTGCTAGACCTATGCCACATTTCAATCGTGGACCAGCTTTAGAGTTCTTTGTATTGCTTGCTTTCGGCTTCCTTCGTGGAGTGGGTAGACTTTCAGTACACCTTTTCTGTTCTTCCTAAGGGTAGAAACATTGTTCGATGTAAATGGACCTTCTTTAGTCTTCAGGCGGAAGACCACATCATCGACACTCTTCTGGGGGGCCTTTTATACCTCTCCTCTTCTTTCTCTCTACTTTCTAAGAGATTCTCTATGTACTTTTAGGGGCTTCTTTCTGAGGGAGATGTTCATTATGTACTTCATTCTCTCTTTTTGGGGGATTTTTTTCCCACTGGGTTTTCTCCTTTTCTCCACTTTACGAGAGATTTGCATTGTACGTGGGTACCTCATTAGGCCTTGTTGTCGGGACCCACCCTTCTTTTTGCCCACCTAAGCTACACTTAAGGGGGTGTTAGTGTAGGATATTATTTTCCTTGTATTTATTTACTTGGAAATTCCTCACCTTTGTTGACTCATCTTGCTTAGGTGTCCTTAGTGTCATAGGAGTTACTATGACATGTCTTACATGTCATAGAGCGTCATAGTTTGTCATAGGAGTTACATTCCTATTCCGGGAATGTAACTCCCCTTCCTATTATGGGAATATTCCCATGGAGGAGTTATAAAGCACTCCTATTTGTACACTACACTTGAGCTATTGCTATCTAGGTCATGGAGGCTTAATGTTGAGTTTGTTGAGTATTGGAACTCATTCATTTACATCTTCCTCTTTACGATTTCACAATTCTTGCAACTGCATAGTACACTCGTTGAGCTAGGATCCTCGTGCACTCCAATAGACACAAGGGTATCATCTCATTCACTCCTATGAAGAATTTTACACAAGGCTCATGGAGAGGTTCAAAAGGATGGATCCGCAAGCATACTTTCATGATCTTGCCCAACTCAAACAAAAAGGTAGGGTAGAAGAGTATGTTGCTGATTTTCAAAAGATTTCAGTCTTGGTAGATGATATTTCCGAAGGGAGACTCATGGTGCTGTTTATAGAAGGGCTGGCTGAACCCTTAAGGAGTCTAGTGAGGGCTTTTAACCCATCTTCTTTGCAAGAAACCATAAGGAAGTCTTTGGATCTTGAAGGTGCAATCCCTAGGACTGGTTTTTGATCCAAATTTATGGGTGAAAGAGGGCAGAACAGGCCAGCAATAGGAGGGCAACCAAAGGCTCCTTCATCTCAGCCCAAAGTGCCTCTTTTGAGGCAGCCCATGAAGCCTTTCCAAGGGGCTAACAGCCAAGAAGGGCTGAAGCAAGAAGACAAGAGCCAAGAATCCAAGAATGAGCTGAGAAGGAAGAAGCTTTGCTTCACATGTAGAGATCCATGGTCACCGGGACATAGGTGCCTTGGAAAGGGGCAAATACACTACATAGAAGTGGTATCGGATGATGGAGAGGAAAAAAGTAGCAGAAAAATTGGAATTGGGAAAAGATGAGGCACCAAAGTCTGATCCGGTAATGACCAGCACTCTTGCATCTTTGTGTAGTGCCCAAGCATACCATCCCTTCCGGGTAAGAGGGTACATCAATGGTCATGAAGTGGTAATTCTCATTGATAGTGGCACTGCTCATAATTTCATCAATGAGGAGCTTGCAAACATGCTTGGGTTGAGTATGATAAGTTTTGAAGGCTTCAAAGTGACCATTGCCAATGGTACCATCATACCTTGCACAAAGAAAATAGTACAGCTGTCACTCCTCCTAGGAGAATATGAGGTATGTGCTGATTTTTTTGTGATTGAGTTAACCAATGATGGGATTGTTCTTGGAGTTCAATGGTTGCAAACCTTGGGGGAATTCACCCTCAATTATCATGATAAAGAACTGAAATTCTGTGACAAAGACAAAAAAATCAGAATTCAAGGTATAAGGAAAGAAGAGAGTATGGTAGCCAATCTTTGAAAATCACATTGTGGTTTGCTTTCTCACATAACAGATGACTGGAGAAATATTATCACAGCTGAATATGTAAAAAGTCAGTTTGTTAATGAAATCATGGAAGGGCATACAGTGGCAAAAAACTACAAGGTAATGGATGGGTTGATCCTCTATAAGAATAGGATCTTTTTGATACCGGATTCCAAGATGAGGATGAGGATAACGAGGACTGCTCATGACTCACCTTTGGCTGGTAACCAAGGGTACTTTAAGACATACAAGCAAATCCGTGAAAGGTTCTTTTGGAAAAGGCTCAAAGAGGATTTCTTTCAACACATCCGCGAATGTGTGACTTGCCAACAAAACAAAGGAGAGCACAATTTTCCATCTGGGTCGTTACAATCTCTTTCCATTCCCTCTCAAAAATGGGAAAGTATCTCCACGGATTTCATAATAGGGCTGCCTATGGTCCAAGGTAAGAATTGCTTATATGTTGTAGTGGATAGATTAATAAAATATGCTCACTTTTATCCACTTTCCACCAAGTACAATGCCCCTATGGTTGCTGATATTTTTTAGAGAAATATGTCATGTCTCTTTTTGGAGACTAGCGGATTTGAAGACCTTATTCCATTTCTTCCTCGTGGGACTAAGGATTGGAGCAAGAGGAACATTTATGAAGATATTTGATGCCAATTTAGAGAGTGTTTTTATTTTTATCATGTATCCCTATTGGGAAGCCAAGTGCTCCAATAGAGGGACTTAATAAATTAATTAGTTAGTTAATTTGGTGAGCATGTAGGCTCAAGTTATAATAGATTATTAAAGTACTTTACGAGGTCGGCCATTATTGTATTGTAACACCCCTTATGATATAAAAGGAGGCTGTTTGTCCATTGATCACATGTGAATTCTATTATTTCTTTTGGAAGGACTGCTTGTGAAACATCTCTTCCTCTTCTAAGGACGAAAAACTCTTGGAGAGTATTGTGTGAGGACGAAAGTGAAACCCTTCACCAAGTCTAGGGAAGACTTCGACACGGGAGTTTTCACCTGCGAGGGATCTTTTGTTATCTTTATTTCTAGCCCTAGGTGAATTGCCCTCAGGTGCTATTTGGTCATCAATTGAAAATCTTTTGCCCTACTTCGGTTAATGCATATTTGCCCATTTTAAGGTGGAAAGACCTACTTTTGGCATGTTTTGGCATGTTTATTGGTCTTTCCAAGGTGGACTGACGCACTTGGGGAGCATTTTGGTACTTGCATAATTTCGTGGTTTTGAGATTGGAATAACATTCTCCATATTTTTAAGAGCCAAGTTATGAAGTTTCATGAATTTTGGTGGTGATTTGCTATTTTTCCAAGCTCATTGAAGTTTATTTCAGATCTGGAAATATTAATTAATTTCTGTAGTCTGAGGGTTTCATCTAAAAATCAGTTCTCCTATTTCCAAGCTTGCAAATTCATATTTTCTTGCATGATATGATTGCTGGTAATTTATAATAATTTTGAAGACTATCTAATAGTTGTTTCTGAGGTGTTTAAGGGTGCAAAAGCGAGGTTGAACCTCCAAAAGAGGTCGCTGCCCTAGGAGAGAGTTTTCTAGCAGCTTATGAGGGTTTCACACATTCAATTTCAGTCACTAACAGCCTGCTCATAAATCTGAAAATTGTATTTTGTGCTCAACTTTGCATAGTTTCCTAAGAGTCCCCAAGAAGGGACATTACAAAATATTTAGACTTCACGGGCTTCCAAGGAACATTATTAGTGACAGGGAAAACTACTTTATGAGCATCTTTTGGCAAGAGCTTTTCCGCCTAAACGACACCGAACTCACCCCAAACACTAGTTACCATCCCCAAATGGATGGGCAAACCGAGATTGTGAATAAATGGGTGGAAGGATACTTGAGAAACTATATTTCAGCTCAACAATCAGCTTTGGTAAATGGATTCATACGGCAGAGTTTTGTTACAATACCACATTCCATGTATCCATTGAAAATGTCCCCTTTTAGAGCACTCTATGGTTATGAGATAGTAGAGCTCCGGTGCAAAGATGATCTCGTAAACTATCTACTTTGGAATTCGTTCACAAAACCACAATTATACTACTGTTCTACTTTCAAATAGAAAATGACAGTTGAGCTAGTGATTGAATTGTTTATGCCTTAGAACTGAAATTTGCAAGAGAAATGAATTAACACACACACATACGCCAAGGATTTTTATCCTGGAAACCTCCAGAGGAGGAAAACCAGTCGGGAAGGGCAACCAACTCTTTCTTCCCTTTTTACTTTATTGGCCAATTCAAATTATCAGAGATACAGACTTTACAATAAGTGAGAAAGGAAATTGACAATGTCTCACACTTCCTCCCAACTACTTGATTGCTTTGTTCTCAAACTCTTTCTTCTACAAACTCAATTCTAGCACTTTAGAACTCTTGCACTTACTCCCATGAAGTCTCTTGCTTCCGATAATCAAAACTCTCCTTCCTACATGTATTTATAGTCTTTCTCATGTCCTCCCGTGCACTGGAGGATGGGAAAGGTCATGGAGGAGAAGAGACACAAACAACCTTTCCAATTCGGGATTGTTCATTTTGAAATTTATTTTCTGTCCGAAAATGACAGGACCGTCACGCAATGCATCTGACGGTCGGTCACATGACCGCCACCCCAGGCGGGCGGCGGTTACAGGACCGTTGCCTTGGTTGGGCGGCGGTTTTGTAACCACCGCTCTGCACAGAGCGGCGGTTCTATTAACATATAGACAGAACCTTCGTTTCTTCATTTTCCTTCTTTGTTGTTGGCTGGTCTAATGAAGTAGAGTCATTTTGGATCCCTATGGATTACACCTCCCCTGCTTAGAAGGATTTTGGTCTCACAAAAGCTTAGTGGGGGAGTAGATGAGGAAATAATTCCCTCACTTGCTCCTTCGAGTACCATCGGGCCTGCCTTGGTGTCTTCCCTTTCAGTCCAACCTGCCAAGACTCTTGCGGACCTCTTCTAGTCTCTTTGACCTTTTGCTGCAACACTACATCCTCCTCCAATTTGCCTTGTGAGTCTAAGACCCAATCCTCATAGAAGGTAAAGAATCGTAGTCCATCTTCATCTAGCATGGATGGCTCATATAGGTGCAAGTTCTCACAGTTTACTACTAAGTACATCCTCATAAATGGTGGCAAATCAAGTCGAAAGGCATTTTCTCCAACCTGCTCCAATATGGTGAAGGGTCCATATCGTAGTGGCTTGAGCTTCCATGCTTGACCTTATAGTCTTTCCTTGCTCAAGTAAAGCCAAACTCTATCTCCAACATGAAGTTTATGCTCTCTCTGTGTTGATCGTGCCTAGCCTTGTACTTGGCTTGAGATTTCTCTAACTGTTCTTTGACTTTGAGATGGATTTGCCGGATCCTCTCAATGAATTTGTTTGCTCTAGTCACCTCTGTGTCTCGTGTCTCCTCATCCTGCTACCCAACTGCTATGTCCAACGGATTTGTAGGTAGATATCCCAAGCATGCTTCAAATGGTGACTTCATAGTGGATGTGTGTACTGCCCGGTTATAGGAATGCTAAATGTAGGCTAAGGACTCATCCCAAGTCCTTGGGTATTTGCTATTATACCCTCTGATCAATTGTACCAAAGTCCTGTTCACCACCTCTGTCTGTCCATCTGTCTGTGGATGGAAAGCCGTGATCCTCTGAATCTGGTATCCATCTTGTCCCACAAAGTAGTCCAAAACTTCCCCAAGAACCTGGAATCCTTGTCAGAAACAATAGACTTTGGCAAGTGAAAATGCACCCATACATTAGCAAATAAAAGATCTGCTGCCTCATGTGCTTTTACTGTCTTTTTACATGCCATAAGAATACACATCTTATTGAATCTATCAACAACAACATAGAGATAGTCATGGCCATGTTTAGACATAGGTAATCCTCCTACAAAGTCCATAGAAATGTCCTCCCACGGACGAGTAGGTACTGGCAAAGGCATATACAAACCCTTCTTCCTAGTCTTACGCTTCTTTGATGCACAACAAAGTTTACATCCACTTATAAATTTTGATACTTCTTGCATATTGGGCCAATACACGTACCTTTGCAAGTGGGCTAGGTCTTACCCATAGTTCAAAAAATTGTAAATCGAGATTAATCGGTAGGCCAAATTTTGAATCGAAAATCGGGAATCGGCAAAATCGGCATTAATCGGCAACTTTATCGCTACTTTTAAAAACATTTAAATTCATAAAATATACTTAAATTAAATGTAAAAACAATGTTAAATGATGCGAGAAGTGACTCTATAGAATGCCATAGGCCCATATGCATATTTTCGATTAAGTTTTGACCAAAAAAGAGAGTACAAAGTTTGCAAACAAAAATGCTCATAGAGTCATGTCACATGTGACTTTTGAAGTATCACTATCAAATATCAATAATATTCTATTTCATTATGCACGCCTAAAATAAGTCTCAGACCGCGCTACCTCGTGGAAGTGGAAGGTAAATATTCCTCCTTTCAACACCAACATTGTTATCTCGCAAACATATCATCCGGATCATCACCAACTTCTAATGTCCCCGATAGTATTGCTTCTTCGAGTCTCCCTCTCCAAAGCTGTTATCTCCTCTGTAGTAAACATAGGCTCCGCATCATCAGGCTCAGCAATCTAGTCATCATATGGATCAATGTCAGCCAAGTCGATTGCATCATAACTTTGTGCCTCCACTTGTCTCACACGAAGACGAAGATTGTATCGCACGAAGACAAGGTCATTGAGGCATTGTGTTGTCAACCTGTTGCGCTTCTTTGTGTGAACAGCTTCGAACATGCTCCAATTACGTTCGCATCTAGAAGCACTGCATGGCTGACACAAAATGCGGATGGCTAGCTTTTGAAGATTTGGTGTTTTTGCACCATAATCTTCCCACCACAAATTTGCAAATAAAACATTTATAATTTTGTAAGTTAACTAAGCTTGAATAAATAAAAGAATTCTAGACTTCTAGTTTCTAGTTCTACGTGTAATGAGACTAAATACAAATGACTCAATTTGTTTTTACCTGGCTGAGAAGTGTTTCTTCTTTTCACACATAGAGCCGAAGAAAAGAGCCTCCCCTCTGCAGTCTTATAAATCTGCAGCTCATCAACAATTGCATCTCTAATATCTTCGTCAGATATCATCCTCTCTATGCATGTATTAAGGCCATCCATAACCTCCTCATCAACCTTAAATGATGGGGAATAGAAAAACTTCGGGTTTAGGTAGTACGCCGCTGCATGTATATGTCGATGAAGTGTCTTGTTCCATCTGCGATCAATTATACGCCAAATGGGTTCATATTTTCGTTGATTGTGCCCATAATATTTAGCTATGGCCTCCTTGGCCACATCCATAGCCTCATACAAATAACCCATTGGGTTTTTCTCCCCATCCACCATCCGTAGAACTCGAACCAAAGGCTCTGACACCTAAAACAAAATAACATATATATTTAAAATTGAAATTAATAAAAAATTATATAACAAATGATAAATAAACAAATATTCAAGTTTAGATTACCTTCATGATTTCTTCCATTTGCTTTGCAAACATATCATCAAAAACAGTCTTCACGACCCTTTCTGCTTCGGTCTTCTTAGCATAGGGAGACTCCAACCATCGCGTGCTCACAAACATCTGCTTAAGGGATGTTAATGAGGTTGTAATGCTCTGCAATGTAATGAAGTTTGTGGCAAATCGTGTGACCCCCGATCGCACAAGCTCCTTTCCATTAGTGTGCTCTCTCATCAAGTTTAGCAACCAAGTGTGATTGTAGATGAATTTTGTAATAAATCTTGCATCCTTAACCACATTTTCACCTTTTCCTATGTCCTCCAATAAGAGATCCAAACAATGGGCTGCCTGAGGGTCCAAAAAGTGGGGTGCCTCTCCTCAAGAAGTCTCCTCGCTGCGCTACATATGCCGCCGCATTGTTAGTCACAACTTGGACGACATTCTCCACACCCACCTCTTTCACCACCTCATCTAACATATCACACAAAGTGATTGCAGTTTTCACTTGGTGGGAGGCATCAATTGATTTCAGGAAGACCAACTGCCCACCTGATGCCACTAGGAAGTTAATCAATGTGCGGTTTTTCCCATCTGTCCACCCATCAGACAAAATGGTGCATCCTTTTTTTATCCACACATTTTTTTGCTCTTCTACAAGAGTTTTGGTATGTGCGACGGAATCCTCCAACAATGGGCCACTCAAATCATGGGGAGTAGGAGCCTTGAACCCCTTCCCAGCAACAGTCAATGCAGTGACCAAATTCTCCCAATATGGACTTTTTGCCACATTGAAAGGAATGTTGTTGTAGTACCAAAAGTTTGCTGCAGCTATTCTTGCTTCATTGTGCATTTCTTTATTCCAAGCAGTACCTTCGAGTGAAGGTTGTGAACCAAGAGTTCGAGGAACAAAAAACATCGCTGAACTACTATTAGTGATGTGGATGAACCCCGTCCCAGTGTTTGACCTCATGGAGTTGCGGCATTAGAAGATGCCTCAACGTCAAAACCTTCCCTCGCTTCCCTTCTATTTGCTAGGGCTGCAAGTGCATCAGCTTTCCTCTTCTTTTCTTCTTTTTTCTCTGCATAAGTTGCAAGGTAAGCAGACAACTCTCGTTGAGCCTCAGGCGGTGCTTGATTGCACACTGTCACTTCATTCCCTGGTATCCGTGCAATGTGGAACTTAAGGCGATAAACACCTCCACTCATCTTCATGCCACAATAATTGCATATAACACAAGTGCCCTCACTGGTTCACAATGCTTCCAAGAGGGGTCATTTGATTTAGGCTTACTACGAGCAGCTGAACCGGAACCGGATCCCGATGCCATTCTACAAAACAAAACAAAAAACAATTGTCTTAGATTTACAAGCCTTGGAGAAATTAAATTGTATGACCGTGACGAAATTAAGAATAAAATTGCTATTGCATGAAGAAAAAATTACGAAAAAACTATATTGAAAATGAAGACGTTAGTAAATTATGAATCATGATAATTTCATAGATAACGCTTTGAATCCTCGTCCTCTCGAGTCCCTTGGGACTGCAATCATCATATGTCACCCCAAAGTCTCTGTCCTGGGCATATGCCTCTCCGTAAGCTTCCTTTGTGAAGGGCTCGATCTGAGAGATAGTGGCCAAGTAGGAGAACTTCTCCTGTGTAGGCAGCCTAGACAACATGTTTGCCACCAAGTTTGTACTACCCTTCTTGTATTTGATCACTAGATGAAATTGCTGAAGGAACCCCATCCATTTGTAGTGCCTTTCCTGCTGCAATTTAGACTGTGCTTGCAAATACTGGAGAGGTTTGTGGTCGGTCTTAATGCGCAATGTTTCTTTTCCCAACAAATAATGCTTCTATTTCTTAATTATCTCGAACTAGTGCATACATTTCCTTATCATATATTGAATATCCTTTAACTGCTGAAGTAAAAGTTTCGAATGATAGCATACGGGTTTACCTCCCTGAAGCAACACTGCACCCATAGCATAATCACTAACATCTGTCTCTACTTCAAAGGGTTCTTTGCAAATTAGGAAGAGCAAGCACTGGTGCATGACTAATCTTGTATTTTAATAACTCAAAGGATTTGTCTTGTTCTTTACCCCAACCAAAACCCTTACTATTTGCGGCCACCGTGTGTAGAGGTGTTGCAATCGCGAGAAGCCCGGAATGAACTTCCGCATGTCTTGTCTTCGCTCCCACAAAACTCCTAGTCTCTGTGGCTCTTGTTGGTTTTGGCCAATTGGTGATGGCTTCCACTTTCTTTGAATCCACTCGTAGCTCTCCTCCTCCAACCATGTGCCTAAGATAGACGAGTGACTGTTTGGCAATTCACATTTCTTCATATTACAAAGCAGTTGTTTCTCCTTGAGAACTTGCAAGACTTGCTGCAAATGAGTTAGATATTCCTCCCATGTGGCACTAAAAATCAAGATATCATCCAGATAAACAATGACACACGTATCTCTGAAATCCCGCAATACATCATTCATCAATCTCATAAATGTAGCGGGTGCATTGCATAAACCAAATGGAAGTACTAACCACTCATACAAACCTTGTTTTGTCTTGAAGGTAGTCTTCCATATATCCTCCTCCTTCATTCTGACTTGGTGATAACCTGACTTGAGATCCAACTTCGTAAAGAATTTGGCATGTTGAAGTTGGTCCAAGAGATCATCTATGCGGGAAGTGGATAATTGTTCTTTATGGTGATCTTGTTCAAAGCGCGGTAGTCGATGCACATTCTCCAAGAACCATCCTTCTTCGACACCATCACAATAGGCGAACCGCATGGTGAGGTGCTCGGACGTATCACACCCTGGTCTAGTAGTTCCTGGAGTTGTTTCTTTACTTCAGTACTCTCCAACAAGGATTGCCTATACAACTTGATGTTCGGTAGAGGGTACTGGTAACAGCTATATCTCATGCTCTACTTCTGTTTCGGTGGTAACCCACCTGGGAGCTTGAAAAACTTCTGAAAGACCAATAATACTATCCAAATCCTATTTTTCCTGGTTAGAAATCTCTGAAACTTCTACCCCATCTTGTTTATCCTTTAACAAAAGTAAACAAAACTGATTATGATTTTCCTAAATAAGTCGTTTTGCTTGGTTAGCACTCACCATAGTAACTTGTGTCTTACGTCGGTGTGCCGGATGTTGTAGCTGGTCCCATCCTTGATCCATTTGTATTGGTTTTCCCTTCTCATAAATATAGCATCCATGATATACAAGGACTCCCGAAAACAACATCAAAAGCATCAAGTGGAATAACATCACTTTCAATACATCAATATATTGGGAATTTATCCCAAACTTGACCTTACATCTTTTTGTTACTTGAATTTCAACACCCTTCTTCACCCAACCCAAAGGATAAGGGTGTGGATGCTCGTAAGTCTCAAGACGAAGCTTCTTACAATCGCCGTAAGTCTCAAGTTAGACCGAGAACCGATATCAACCAAAACATTTACCTTAGTTCCTTTGATCTCGGATTTTGATCTGGAATAGTGTACTCTCCTCTTCTTGGCTGTTCATGTTGGTGGTCGTGCATCCAAGCCTCTCGTCTACATCGAGTCATCTTCGATTTCCACCTCTCCTTCGTCATTACACTGTCATGGACTTCTTTGAGTCCTTGGTTCGGTTCTTCTGGATGTAACATCCAACATGTAACGTCGGTATGACCATTGATATCACGCTTCTTGCTTCTTTTCATCATTTATATAGTATGCCTGCACACACGCCTCATTGAAATCTTTGGGCTTCGTGGAGATGACTTTTCTTTGAAGGTGAGTGTGAAGTCCTCCCAAGTACTTAGTCGAATATCCTCATCCTCCAAGTCCATGTTCAACAACATGGCCTGCCTCCGAAACTCCGTAGTATAGTCCTAGCACACTTTGACCACTACCTTGTCTAAAATATTGCCATTTAATCATTTGGTCAGTCTTGTGGCCAATAGGATAAAAGTTAGCTCTAAGTAATTCTTTAAATTCTTGCCAAGATTTCACAATAGGACGTTTCTTCTTTTCACAAGTGGCTAGATGGGTTTCCCACCAAACCAGAGTATGTCCCTCCATTTTGAGATGTGCAAAGGTGATCCTTTGTGCCTTAGTGACATTATGGACGCTAAAGTAGACTTCCAATTGTTTTAACCATTTATCAAGCAATTCTAGCATCTACTTGTCCTTCAAAGCTTTTAATTTCAACTTTTGTTTCAACTTTAAAAGGAGCATGATCAAATTTTACCTTCTCTCTTGCCATTGAAGTCTCTTCTTCACGCTCTTCCCCATATTCTTCCTCATCGTGGCTCCTCCCTATGCCAAATTTTTCGGCTAAGCCTCGAACCACTGAGTCCATGGAGTCTTGTTTAACAAAAGCCGTCTTCTGCAAATCTGCAAGTTCTTCTTGTCTTCTAAACATCCTATCCATCATGGTCTCCAAGCATCTCGATTCTACGGACCAAGTTTTCTTCCTCCATTTGTCCCCAAATTCTTTGTTTCCACTTCCTTGTAGAAATATCTGGATCGCAAGGTATAGCCTTTTCGCCGTTGGATCTCATCACTATCATACAAATCCAAGAACAAATACCACAATCCTGGATACTTGTTAGCTCTGATACCAAAATGATCTGTAAACTATCTACTTTGGAATTCATTTACAAAACCACAATTATACTTGCTGTTCTACTTTCAAATAGAAAATGATAGTTGAGTTAGTGATTGAATTGTTTATGCCTTAGAACTGAAATTTGCAAGAGAAATGAATTAACACACACACATACGCCAAGGATTTTTATCCTGAAACCTCTAGAGGAGGAAAACCAGTCGGGAAGGGCAACCAACTCTTTCTTCCCTTTTTACTTTATTGGCCAATTCAAATTATCAGAGATACAAACTTTACAATAAGTGAGAAAGGAAATTGACAATGTCTCACACTTCCTCCCAACTACTTGACTGCTCTGTTCTCAAACTCTTTCTTCTACAAACTCAATTCCAGCACTTTAGAACTCTGCACTTACTCCCATGAAGTCTCTTGCTTCCGATAATCAAAACTCTCCTTCCTACATGTATTTATAGTCTTTCTCATGTCCTCCCAGTGCACTAGAGGATGGGAAAGGTCATGGAGGAGAAGAGACATGACAACCTTTCCAATTTTGGGATTGTTCGTTTTGAATTTTATTTTCTGTCCGAAAGTGACAAGACCGCCGCCCAATGCAGACCGGCGGTCACAGGACCACTGCTTTGGCTGGGCGGCGGTTCAGGGACCCCGCTCTGCATAGAGCGCGAGTTCACAGTTAACATATAGACAATCTCCGTTTCTTCATTTTTCTTCTTTGTTGCTGGTTGATTTGATGAAGTAGAGTCATTTTGGATCCCTATGGATCAAAAGATTTGATCCGAGAGAGTCAAGACATCTTGAAAGTACTCAAGGAGAACCTCTAACAAGCCTAAAATCAGCGAAACAATATGCAGACTATCAAAGAACACATAGAAAGGTCTTTTAAAGTGGGAGATTTGGTTTTTCTAAGGTTGCAGTCCTATAGATAGTCTTCACTCAAACAAAGTGGGGCCAAGAAGTTAAAACCAAGGTTTTATGGGCCATACAAGGTGAAGGAAAGGATATGATAGGTTGCATATCATCTTGAGCTACCAGAAAACAAGATCCATGATGTCTTCCATGTCTCTTGTCTTACGAATGCATTCGGGAAACATATTACTCCTTCACTTCAGTTGCCACCTCTAGATGAGGAAAGAAAGACCATTCTTATTCTAGAAACCATCTTTGAAGTTTGGGAGAAGAAGCTAAGGAACGGATCATCCACGAGTATTTGGTATGTTGGAAGGATCTACCACTTGAAGATGCAACATGGGAAGGAGCAGCTATCTTGGAGCATCCAAATTTATAATTGCTTGGGGACAAGCGATCTTGGGAAGGGGGGAGTGTCATGTCCCTTTTTGGAGACTAGCCTTTCTTAAAGACCTTGACCCATTCTTCTCCCCGTGGGTCCAAGGAAGGGAGCAAGGGGAAGATTCTGATGATGTTTTGATGTTAATTTAGTAGTTTTTATTTTTACCATGTATTGCTATTGGGAAGCCTAGCGCTCCAATAGAAGAACTTATTTAATTAGAAAATAAAGTATTTTGAGCATGTAGGCTCCAAATACAAATTAAAAGTACTTTTTGAAGTCGGCCATCATTTGAATTGTAGCACCCCTTATTGTTATAAAAGGAGGTTGCTTGGCCAATTGAGAGTAGGTTGGATTTGATAATTTGGTTGGAGTGGATTGCTTGTAAAGCATCTCTCTATCTCTCTCAAGGATGAAAACCCTTGATTGAGGGCTCTCTCAAGGACGAAACCCCTTGAGGAGAATCTTGTGTGGACGAAACCCCACACTATCTCTTGTTGTAATCTCTCTCTTGCTGCATATAATTAAATTCTGCCCTAGGCGACTTACTTGGGAGAGTGTTTCGGAGGATATTGCTGGTATTTTTGTGATCTAATTGCATGGTTGGATTCTCCATAATTTTAAAGCTCAAATCTATCATTTTATTGATTGTTTGGGTGCATTTTAAGTGTTATTTCAATTATGGAATTTTTATTTAATTGCTGCAACGAAGGGTTTCATGGTAAATTCAAAATAGCACTTGTGAGCCTCTAAAAATCAGTTTTCTTGCATCTAATGATCACTGGCATTTTCTTATAATTTCTAAGCATATTTTGCAAGGGTTTGAGTGAATTGTGGATAGAAAAGTGTGTTTGAATCTTCCTAAGGGGTCGCTACCCTAGGAGGAAAATCATTGGCAGCTCTTGTGGGTTTTCACAGTCATTTTCAGTCATCTACAGCCTGCCCTAAAACTGCTCCCAGTCCTTCGTGCTAAGCCTTGGGCTATTTCTGGAGGATCCCCAAAAAGGGACATTACATTGGGTATGCTAAGAGCATAGGAGTTGAGCTTCTTAATTTATGTTTGAGACCATCTTGGTTAAGGATCACCTTTCTCTGCAAATTTAGGTATATGGATATTATGGATGTCAACCTACACCCTCATAAACATGTGATCGGCAGAATGATGACCAAAATGATATACAAATGGAAGGAAAAAATCCCTCATCATTGATCATTCATCATTTTTATGCTTATTTCCTACACAGTAACAATGGGGATGGATCCATTACAGATCTGGCTATCACATCCAGAAGGAGGGGACGTGGTTGAATTGTTGGTGCAAGGATATGGACGGCCTATAGTTATAAACATCAGAGATTAACCCTAGGAGGATAGTGTTGGCTGCTTTAGGGTTAAATCAGACCCAAAATACATGTCATATAAATCTCAGATTTATTATGGATAGTGATGTGTTATATGTTGGAAACATGGAAGATTACATGTGTTAAATTTGGCAATGCATTATCTACTGAATAATTACCAAAAGCGTACATAGACAACTCAAGAGAACCATTTCAATAAGTACTTTCTACAACATTTAATTCTTATTTTCAAGTATTAAAATGCATAGCCTTTTGAGCAAGACATTCTTGAAAGTTGTGAACCAGAACCATAAATATGAACCCCGCTTTTATGAGTTTGCACTGTCTTATTTTTCAGAACCCAGAAGGGAATCAACCTTCCTCCAAAATGTTGTTATTAGACATTCTCAAGATGCCAGCATATTGCATCTGTATTCTCACCCTGATCAAATTTCTTTTATATTTTAAACAATGTCATTTATGATGGGATGATGATGCATATTTTGTTGATATTTTATGAATTATGATATGCTGCTTATTGTTGTTGAAAAAAAATTCAAAGAAAACACTGCACATACACAGAGGAACTGATATGTAGAGGGTGCCTGAGACAGGCACTACTAATATGAATAAAATTGACCGATATCATACAACACACGGGAACAACACCCATATTAAAAGAAGGTGAAGTAGTTCTAATGGGATAAACCGATTTCCTACCTAATCACCTAATTAGTCCCAATATTAAACACCAAATGATGTAATTTCCCAAAACAAAAGGATAGGTGTAATTGCCAATGTAAATATTCAAGTCCCATTTCCATAGTAAATGTAGGAATTTCGGCTTGCTTCTAACATTTCCTCCCTCAAGGATAAGGTCTGGTCATGAGGAGTCAAATGCAGTGCAATAAGCAATAATGGGAAGACGTTGAAAGGGAACAATACAAATTTCTGGTGCTACATCCCAGACATTCAACAAGAAGACTAACTTTTGACGTTTGGAATACTGGAACCTCAACCCAAAAGCATGAACCATGTCAAGAAATTCAGGAACCAAACTGGAACAGTCAAAACTAAGGCCAATCTACCATCAAAGAAGCATCTCCAAGACATTAAACTGATGTTCATTTTTTTTTGTGAATCATCTAAAGCCGATAAAATACTAACCAAGTATGATGTGCCAAGTGAATGATGAAAAAAAAATCACAAAGCATTTGAACCTTAGGTTTTGAACCACGTATTGGGAACAATGAACAAAAACTCAAACCAAGGCTGTAATTGCAGTTCAACCAAATCTAGAAACTTGTAAATCCTATCAGGTTCCTATGCAAGCCAGAATCACCCAAAACCACTAACCATGTGAAACATCTCTAATATGATCCACAAACCAATGTGTTTTCATCACTGCCAACAAATTCAATTTTTTTTTTGGAACCAGAAAAAACCTTGAACCAAAAGGTTGTGCTCAATTGTCAATCTGTGAACACAAACTTATACTCAACAGTGTCCTGTAAATCAACTGAACATGTTGAAAAGCACCAGGTATCCAAATCCAATAGTCAAAAGTGAGCCATGAAACGATCAAAATCAAATAAGAACATATGATGTCCAAAGAGAATCAAGCAAGCTTTATTTATCAGTATAAAAAGAGTGATCATCAAGTGCTGTTTTGACAATTGCAAAAATTGAACTGATAAAACCAACCAAGTGAACTAGAAGATTTGACTGCCATGTAGACCACTAATCATCAATGAATCAACAGATCCAATGCTCAAAGTAGATTCTTAGTCAACCATGTATAATTCTAACAAGCAAATAAAGAGTCCAGCAAGTCAACAAAAATGTATCCAAAAGGTAAATGTTAAAATATAACACATTATATAGAATGTAAAAACAGTTATGTAGTTGTTCGGTTGGTAACTGTTCAACCACCTCTCTCTCAATAAATAAACCTCTGCCTGTATCATTTGGACAGTGCAGTTTGCCTTCTGTATTCTTTCTTCTCTTTGCATATTCTAACATTGGTATCAGAGCGACTTGCCCGAGGAAGCTCTTGGACGAGCACGGGAGTGTCGTATGAGGTTCGAGGAAGCCCCGACATGGGTACGAACTGTAGAGAAGAAGTTTGAAGTCGCTAAAGGAAAAACATGAAGGGCCTAAGCAAAGGAAAAACGTGAGACAAAAGCGTGGGCACCAGACCTGCTAAAAAAAAAAAAAAAAAAAAAACAGTGTGAAAAAGTGAACCCTACAAAACGTGAGCAGCAAACCCTGCAAAATTGTGGGCAACCACCAGAACTTGTGGAGAACAAAATCGTGGGTCACGTGGGCAAAATCGTGGGCACCAACAAATAGCGTGGGTAAAATCGAAGGGCAGTCGTTTTTCTCTTTCCTTCGAAAAAAATAGATGAATTAATTTCAACAAAGGTATTCATTCACCTTTGCATAGTTTATTTCATACGATTTGGTGGAGAAATTAATTTTAATATTATTTGGAGGAATAAGTAATAATATTAAAATTAATATATGCAAATATAGTTTTGGAGGGAGTTGGAAGGGTAATTTGCATGTGAGAAATTAATCTCATATTATATGCTGGAGAAATTAAAATAAATATATTTGCTGGAAAAAGGTATTTTATTAAGTGTGAGGCAAAGTTATTATTTTATTATTTTCCGTTACTTTGGAATAATAAAATGGCAAATATATCACACTTGACGTTGCCGGAGACACAAAAATTAACGGGCACAAATTTTAATGTGTGGAGCCATAAGATCTTGACACTGGCAGAATTTTGTGGTTTTGAGAAAATAATCACGGGTGTCGAGAGTAGACCTGTAACGAATTTCGATGATTATGACAAACGTCATCGGGAGGCTCTTCTACTATTAAAATTGTCGGTATCGGATGAATTGATACCTAAGGTCCGGAATGCCACTGAGGTGAGTAAATTGTGGGTCAGTCTGAGGGACAAATATCAGACGTCGGAGAAGAGTCGGGTTTATACCTCAAAAATATGCTCTTTTCCGTAAAGTTACAAGAAGGTGGATCGTTGTCTGAGCACCTACTTCGGATGAAAGATCTCCGAGACTAGTTATCTTCCATCAATAAAAAGGTGGATGACAATGATATGGTGGCTCTGGTTTTGAACAACTTACCTTCTTCGTATGAGTCATTTGTGGAGGCACTCCATTTAATGGCTGAAAGTCAAACACTCACGTTTGACAAGGTGAGTTCCTACCTGTTGCAAAAGGAGCGGAGACAACTTCAGGCAGAATCTAATTGTGACCATTCAGAGAGTGCTCTTGTCACTCAGTCAAAGGGAAAGTGGAAACGTCAATCTGGTGAGTCTTCCACTCGGTATCAGGTCACATGCTTATTACTGTCACAAGGTTGGGCACCTCAAGAAGGATTGTCGGAAGCGGATGTATGATCTTTCAAGCAGAACAAAAAGCCATGTAATGAGGAACATGTGGCAGCAGTTGCAGAAGAACGGGATTCGGATGACGGGCATGCTCTTTATTGTCTTACGACATCATGCTCGAATGACAGTGGTACCAGTTGTTGGATCATTGACTCTGGTGCGTCTGCACACTTTTCATGTCGTAGGGACTGGTATGTTTCATTTACTGCAAATATTTGTTTTGAATCAGTAGTACTAGCTGATGGAGAATCACTTGCAGTAGAAGGGATAGGAGATATATGCATTGTATTGAATAATGCTCATAAATTGTTGGTACGGAATGTTAGATATGTACCTTCTTTACAAAAGAATCTTCTATCTATTCATCAATTGACTGAAAATCCCAATATTTATGTGGATTTCTGTGGAAAGAAGTGTGTTGTCTCTGATGTGAAACAGAGACGGATAATTGCCCTTGGTATTGGGGTAGGTGGTCAGTATCGGCTTGTTGATCCGGCTGCGATCAACATGAATGCATGTGTGGAGGACAGCTCCACCATTCAGGATGTGCGGGAGGCTGACATGCCTTGGGAGGATGGATTTCCTCATTTTGAAGAACAATTTGTTGTGGACGGAGACTCCACTATTCCAAATGCATTGACGGTGCATGGTGAGATGGCATGCCCAGCCACTCACTCAGAGGTCCTTGCTCGAAGGACAATAGAGCATGACCAGTTTGCTCATTGTGTTGTGAAGGATCTTTCCCAACAGAGGGGGATAGATGAGCAAATAGATAAGATGGAGATGGTTATTTCTCCTGTTGAGACGGAGACCACTGCTGAGACGGAGATGGTTATTTCTCCTACTATTGAGGAGTTGGTTCTAACTCCTGCACAGATGGTCACATTTCTCTTCTTGAAAAAGTTGGATGAGCACTACATGGTGGTGCAAGGACGTGATCGAGGTGACTTCGATCACAGGATAATTGAGTCTTTGTACAGACTCCAGCAGGCTACACAAGCCTGGAATAGATTTTTTAATCCACATCTTCAAGGTTCTGATTTCAGCACTCTGGAGATGGGGCTGACACTCTCAGCCATTGGTGATTCATCACTGGTCAATGAATCACGAAACAGAGAACCAATGGACCACTTGCCATATCTTTTGTTCATGGGACCAGATTTTTGTGTTGCGGTTCGTCTTCATTCGACAACTGCATCACAGTTAAGGACTGCTGATTTTAAAGTACAACTTATGGCACAGTCTGTAAATGTAATGACTAAACATATGGGCTTTAGGAAATTTGTAAAATTTCGGGACAAACTTTGTCTTGTTTCCGGTTTAGTCATTAAGAGGGGGTGTTAAAATATAACACATTATATAGAATGTAAAAACAGTTATGTAGTTGTTCGGTTGGTAACTGTTCAACCACCTCTCTCTCAATAAATAAACCTCTGCCTGTATCATTTGGACAGTGCAGTTTGCCTTCTGTATTCTTTCTTCTCTTTACTTGTTCTAACAACAAAATACCAAAGCAAAACCGTGAATTCTCTAACATAGAGAATTACCATCAACCCAAGCATGTATCTCAGCCAAGCTCAAAAATTACTATTTTGTCTGAACAACAAGTCTAAGGACCAACTGATGAAAGTCTAATCTGAAGATACATCATTGCATGCTCGGCACTGTAGTGGGCATCAATTACCGACAACTCAAAAAAGCAGTACCCAAAGAATCATCTGCTTAACCAGCTCCAAGTTCAAAGTGATAATGTACCTACTGCCCCAAAAATACACCAAATGTGAAAATCACATAAGTGTCACTGCTGCCAAATTAAACTGCAATACTGAATCTCCAAAATGCCAAAATTCAATAAAAAACTTGGAAGTGCAAGGACTGCCTCTAAAATCAACGAATTTTACTGTAACCATTGAAATTCAATACCAAAGCTCAATATCTAGCCTCTATATTCGCCCCTTCAGATGAGTGTTGGGAAGAGTCTAATCAAATAAAAATAAATAACACTTAAAAAGTATGAATACCCAATCTCTAACTCAAAAGACAACCAGTAAAGTAGGCCCCAGTCATGCTCTAACAAAATTATAGAAAAGCACATGGATGCTTATCTATATATTCTTGAAAGTGGTCTCAAAACTGTTGATTACAATGAAAATATAAAAACATAATCTCTTGATCCAACAAGTATTACAACCGTGAAACAAAAGTTCTGGTTCTAAGATAATTTGTTTTTAACAATGTAAATACCAGCTGCCACCTCTTGATATCTAAGCAAGTAAAATTAATCTTTCTCTTGGTCTGATAGCATCATTTGTAAGGTAAGACAAAACATGCATCTAATAAATGATTTCTACCCCGAAAACAAACACTATGATGCGAATAAAAACATTTTGACTTCTTGTGTTTGCACCTCCCACAGTGTGAACACCTAACGTCATTTATTTTCTGATGCATTTCATACTCATTATCCAAATAACTCTCCTAGTTATTTGGATAACTTATATTCTCATCTTGACTCTGATGTTTCACATTTCAGGTTGCGCGAACTCAAGATTGTTCTTTTGACACCTTGGCACAGTTGCAGTTCCTCTACGCACGCCCTTGCGCGCCTTCCTACTCCCTTTTGCATTCTTCTATCTCCTTCCATTTTCCCTTGTGCGCCTTCCTCCTGTGCGCCCGCTTTCTCTCCTATCCCGTTGTGCACTCCTTGCGCGCACCTCTGCAGACTTACCTTCCAATCAGCTAAGTCCCTGGCATTCCTCTTGCGCGCTTACCCAGACTCAGTTCTTTCGCACGTCCTCTTTTCTTTCTTCCTTGCGCGCTTCGTTTAGTTGAATGCCCGCGTCTTGTTTTCATACTTGCCTCCTGTAAGTATGCCTTCCTCCCACGTGCGGTCCTCTGCGTCTCCCCTTTGTTTCCCTTTCGCGCGCTTGCTTCTTGCTCCCGCGCCTTGCGCCTTCCTTTGCGCCCTTAGAATATAAGGCTTCATCTTTTGTTAGACTTGAGTGTTAAGTCACTTAACCAGCCAAAGCACGCCAACAGGCGCAATTTGGGCAACCAACGGTTGCATAACACGTGGCGAGAAAAAGACAAAACAAATGAACATTCCTTGGCCATCATTTCAGCCAACTGCTTTGCACACGTGTTTTCCGTTGACACCGATGCTATGACATCTTCGACAACCGTATCTTTGCTTCTGAGAGCTTAGATCGACGCATGCGCTGGACTTCTTAGAAAGCTGACACAAGCTACATGTTGGACTTTTCAAATTCAAATATAGGCGGGATTTGTTAGGCGAAATACAGGAAATGTCTCTCAGCTCATCAATATACATCCAATCGACCTCAACCACCAGATTTCATCAGATCTTGCCTTCTTCCTTATTCCACACAAAAGATTCATGGGAAATTAAACACTGACCTTTTTGTAGGCATTTATCGTTGGTTGTTGGTGGTTGAAGATTTGAATATGAGTTTCCCTCCCTTTCTCCTTCTATAAATAATCAGACATTATTCTAGTAAAAATATCCCTCCTTTTTGTAATGGCACCATGCCAAAATGGTGGCCAACTTCCCACTGGTCTCAGACCTTGGCGTGGTCTCTGCAATGTATTCTTGCCTTTTGTCGTGAATGTAAATGACTGTGTCCCATAAGCAATAAAATCGTGTTTTGTGGAACTCTTGTCTTCCCTCTCTCGTTTTCATTGCATCTCGCCTCTCTGTTTGCGTTTTAGGCATGCATGTGTGATACTCCATGCTTGTGAGGATATGTTCATTGTTGCGCACGTCGGAAGGCCGAGCTCGTGTGTTGATCTTATTGCACGCCATGTCCGCCCTTTCTCCCGCGCCCGCTCTGTTTGCCGCGCTCGTGGTGGAGAGAGATCGACCCTTTCCTTCTGAAGCGCCATCGGCTTGAGCTTAGGATTTCCCCTTTCCGCACATCCTTCCATTCTTGGTCCCTTGGCATGTTTAGTCTAGGATTTGCTTTTAGCACTAGGAGTATGAATAGCAATTTAGAAGTAGGTAGAGGAACCGGCCTTCTCCGGAGATCCGTCCCAAGCGCGCAAGGTCCCACAACTTGGGGACGGTTCCATTGTGGTCTCAAACACCTCGGCCCTTTTCCGGGATCCGAGACGTGGGTGCACATTTGAGCAACCAACACTACCTTTGACAAATTTAACTGGGTTTTGATGACAGAACATATGATCACACCTTCACAATACAACAACTTGTTAGATACGAAAGCAACTTCATCAAACTAGCCAATATGATCAAATAGTTGAGAACTTCAAATCCATCAAAATACCAATTTCTTCTTCTTGGTGACGAGGCCAATAGTTCTCTTGACCCGCTTATAATCACTCAACAAACATGATTAGAACATACACAAAGTTTCAAAATTCTATTTCACCTCTTTCACCTATTAACTCTTCTTGAGAGCTCTTGTAGCCTAAAAACAAGCAAACCTTATAGCTCATAATGAATCACAAGGTTTAAAACCAAACTATACACATTTTTAGACACCCATTTGGCCCTTACAACATATGTCAAAGTTTCATGCTATGAGATTCATTGTAACTCCTTCAAACATAGGTTGCTTGGAAACAAAACGGAAACGGATACGAAATGTGGAAACGGCAATTTTCAAAAAACCTTGGATACGAAACGTTACCGGAAACGTCCGTACAATATATTATAAAAAAAATATATATATATATATATATATATATATATATATAATACTCATTTTATAATTGTAAACCATAAGAGATAATTGATAAAGCACTCAAAATATTTTGTATTCATTGAAATTTGAACTTCTAAAGAGTCATGACTCATCATTCAACATGGTTACAATTTCAATGATTCACATATACATGATAATAATCTAGATTCTAGAATATATCATCCAGATTTTCCTCATAATCATCTCCATGAACACCACTGATAGCTCCACTCCCACTAGCTCCACTTTCCATCCATTGTGCAGTGGATCCCGATTCTTCTTCATCAATGCCAAGTAGTGAAAGTTGGCTAAGAGTAGCCGTAGAAGCATCAAAGTCACTACTCTCCGAATCAATATCCCAAAGTTTGTTGGGACCTCTAATATAGCCTTCAGTCTTGTGTGAGAGGATGCGCAAATTGGAGTGTACATACACTAAATCCTCAGCCTTCTTGGATCCTAACTTGTTCTGTTTGGCTGAGTGGATGAAGCTATATGTACTCCAATTCCGCTTTGCTGAAGAATTGCTAGCCACCTGTTACAAAAAGAAGTTAGAAATTTTCAATTAGTAATAAAATTAGTTTACTAAGAAGTAAGAACATACATTTTTAATTTTTAATTAATAAACAAACTTTTGATTTCATTTTAATATTTTATACCTGTGAGAGGACTTTAATGGCAATAGTTCGTAGGTGCCTGCAATCATGGCCATGTACATACCACCACATGAATGGCTTTAGGTTGTACTTGTCACTTAATGCATCTGCTTCACTCATGCTACTATTAGATGAAGAGACAAAACATGCCATTTCATAGCGGACCGCAGTAGCTACAGTTGGATCAGGAAAAAGCCTCCGGAATGCTGCCTTAGTTCCAGTTGCAACTTCATGGTCATTGTATGGTGCTTGCCTACTAGGTAGCCCAAGTATTTCACTGCTATAATATTTGGGATTCATGGCATAGGCTAGAAGATGCAATGGGTTGGTCATTTTATTCCACCTTCTCATGATCATAGTCTTAACTTCAATGTAGAATTTTTCTTCAGGATCTTGCTCTTTTTTGTATGATGTCTCTAATTTTTTCAAGCATAGAGTCAATGCCATCATAGATCTCCCCTATGCAAGCATCATCTATATCTGCATATCTAATCATAGGTAAAATAGGCTCAGTAAAACTGAGCAAGTATGCAACCTTTTCCCACCAATCATCATCAAGTATCAATGTTTTTATTTTGATGGCTCATTCCATGTTTGCTTGTTTACACATGGACCACACATCATCAATCACCATAAGCCTCAAGGCTTGTCTTAACTTCACAAGTCGTCTCAAGACGAGCGTGTGAGAGGCAAATCTTGTTTCAACAACCTATTAAAATAAAATAAAACAAGTTAATAAAATATAAAATTAAATTTAAAAGAAATTCAAATGATAATTTGATATTTCATAGAAAGTTAGCAAATAAAAATTAGAAACTAGCAAATTTTTTTGTTGCCTTCAGCAACTCCAACTTTGAGAACCTCCTAAAGATAGCTTGGGACATATGATGATTTGTGACAAACATTTGAATCTCATTTGCCTCTGTATACACTTCCTCTATCCATGGTATTTTTCCAATCTTCTGTAGCATCAAATTCAAGGAGTGTACTACACAAGGTGTCCAAAAAATGTGCTCATATCTCCCTTCAATAATCAGCCTGCCGCTCTACAATTTTTGGCATTGTCCGTGATGACTTGGACAACGTTTTGAGGTTCCACTGACTCAACAACCTCAATCAAAATATTAGCAATAAATTGAGCATCTTTCACTTCACCCTCACAATCAACAACTCTTAAGAACATTGCCCTTCAGGGCACACTGCAACAATGTTGATTAGGGGTCTATTTCGGGCATCTTTCCATCCGTCTGAAATGATAGATATCCCCGAGTCCTTCCATGAATCCCTAATTGGCTGTAAAGAAGTATGTACATGGGCCACTTCTTTCGCCAACAATGATGTTCTCACCTTCTCATAACTAGGGCTTTTATACCCTTGTGGTGCATCATTAATTTCTCTCACCATTTGTTGCCAATATGGTGACTGCAACACATTGAAAGGCAACCCACATGCATAAATACATCGAGCAACCAACTCATCAACAATTTCCCTTTTCTCATTTGCAAATGCTTGCTCTAATGGACCTTTGGTTCTCTTTCGTGACAAGCTCTCTTCCTCTATGGGAGTTTCAACTTTAATTTGAATAAAATGATGGTTTGATGAGGTAGGTGGTTTTGTGAACCCTTATTTTGCAAAGGAGCAGTTTTAAATCTAGCTTTTGAAGCTTGCAAATCAGCCTCCTCTTGCTCTTTCATATATGCCAAAATATGTTTCCTTTCAACCTTGGCACATTTTCTAATCCCCGTTCTGATTGCCCCATTAAATGAGCTTTGAGTCGGGTATATGAGGCTTTGAATTCAATATTGCAATGATTGCATATCCAAGCACGAGAGCCACCGCCAACAAGGTTCTCCAACACTTGCACATGTCTCCAAAGAGGAGCTCTAGGATCCGCAGTTTGCACACCCCCACCTTGGCCTACTTCACCCCCACCTTGGCTTCCTTCCCCATGCCCTCCCACTGAAGCTGAACTGGATGCCATTTATCTCAAATAATCAAACCTACATTGAAAAATATTTAAAAATTAAAATAAAAACATAAACTTAGATAACAATAAATATTAAATATAACTACAGTTACTACACCCTACATATCCCATTTTGCTTTTGATCACCAAGTTCACCGTTTAGGCGCGAGGTGAGAGCATACACAGATTTCAGATTTTTAGTTATAAAAATAGGAAATGTATCCTATTGTGCTTTTGATCACCAAGTTCACCATATAGGCGCGAGATGAGAGCATATACAGAGTTCAGATTTTTTAATTTAAAAAATACAAAAACTCTTAAAATAGCAACAACAAGAAAAACCCTACGCATCCTATTCTACTTTTGATCACCAAGTTCACCGTATAGGTGCGAGGTGAGAGCATACACAGAGTTTGGATGATATTTATAATTAAAAAAAAACAATATATGATTTTTATTTAAAAACCGCAAAGGAAATGTTACATTTTAATTTTATTTTTAAGCATAGAGTTTAAAAATTACTACATGTAAATCTACATATTGATATCATGATCAATGATCATGAATGATGTGTGCATTATGCACACATCATTCTTGATCATTGATCACATTAACATTTTCTTAAAAAAAAAAACTTGAAAAATACCTGGTTTTCCTCGTTGAAGCTTCCAAATCTGCTTTGAAAATCCTCCTTGATGCTTTTAGCTCTTAGCAACACCTTCTAAACTCTTCCTTCAAGCTGCTCCTTGATGTCTCTTTGCTCTTCACAATGCTAAATGTTAGTTTAGTGAAAAGCTGAATTTAGCAAGAGAAAATGAGATTGTGATTTAGAATGGACCCAAGATGTCATTATATAACTTTTAGGAAGTGTCTTTAGCAAGTCTAGGTAGGTAGATTAGGTTTAGGTTCATTAAATGCATTTAGTTTTTATTTTTAAAAAGTTTTTGGCTTTAAAACTTGAAAAATCGTTGGAAACGTGGCATACGTTTCCGAAACGTATGCCACGTTTCGGAAACGTTTCCCCCCACGTTTCCGTTTCTGAAACGTTTCAGGGGAGAAACGTTACCCTTTTTGGCGTTTCCGTGCATCATAGCTTCAAACAACTTTTCTTCCCAATTAGGTCACTTGCTCTAGTAACCCCGATCTAACCAAAAGCTTATTTTTAGAACAATCCCCAAATTCTCCGAGAAAGTGCTCATACTTTTGGATACCCATTATTGAGTATTTGCTTTTCACCAATTTTTATTATCCAATTCTTTCCACAACTCTTCCAACTCCCTTATCACCTTTGCAATTAGTCCTTCTAGGTCTTAAATAGGTCTTCAAACTGAAATTTGATCATATCTGTCTCCCACAGTCCAAGATTCACAAGAACCCAGTTGATAAAACACAAATTATGATTTTTTAGAAATTTCTCCTAGACAGGGACTATCACGGTGTAACACGCTTCATTCCACAACAGGGACTATCTCGAGTTTTGTAAACTTTCAAAACCTCATTCCACTTGCAAAATTTCTGTTTTTAAGGGCAGAAAATTTCATCTTTGGTGAGTTTTGAGAGATAACGTTTTCATTAACCAGATTCATAAGATTTCATGACTGTATTTCTTACACAAAATAGAGTTCTTGACTGTTATTTCAAGTTTTCTATTCAAAATACCTTATGGAACCTTCTTTCAACCAGGTTTATACTTAAAATAGTTCTCTTCCATCCCACTATAAACATTCCAACATGTTTCAAAGACTAATTTTTAGAGTTTGTTCATTTTCCTTTCATAAACCCTCAAACTGAGTTACATGCATACATTATCAGACTGAGATTCTCATTTTTGACCTATCAAAACTCATTATTTTTCTCTGAAACTTTGTGATAACCTTGTTTATACCTCACACCACCTTCCTGACAAATTTCATGCCTTTTCACTAGATAGAACTCAAATTATGATTGTTTTTCTAACCCTCAAATCCACACTGTTTCACCACTTTTTACTCTTTTACAAGAATAAACACCTGGTTATGACTCTATAATCTTTCTTGACTATGCCAACATGTTTCATTAGAGTTCTAGATTCTTATAGAGCCTCTTCATTCATATAGCAAAACACAATACAAATCTCTTACCTTAAATCCCAGTAATGCCAATATTCATATATCAATATGACTTTCCTGATAGTCTCAAACACCTGCAAACTCGTCCTTTTCATTCTTCTTGGACCTGTACAATACACTCATACCTGCAATAGCAATCATTATGCTCAATACAACAAGTATCAATTATTATTCATGAACCATACACATTATCAACACATTTTCACAATCCCATTCTTGAGAAATTCTTCACATTGATGTCTTCATTGATACATTTTCTGTTCTAAGCCTTCAAGGCTCTTATTTTCAAACCCTACCAGCTATTCTACCTCCTCTACCACCCCCTCCCTTCCTTCATTTGAATACCTCCTTTCTAAACCCAAAATGGAGGTAGTTACAGTTAGTTCTAATACCCTAACCGTGGTAAGAGGTGACCATTACTTATGGAACCCTAACAAAATGGGTGAAAACACCTCATTTTCATCCCATAAGGTCTTTGGTGACCTTTTACATCATTAATAGTTCTCACACTTTACATTAGACCTCCCCATTTTACTTTAAAATTCAAATTTTCAAAAGATGCATTTTGGAGGGAAAACTCACAAGGATCCCTTAACACCCATGGAGGGACTCAAGAAGGTTATAAAATATGCTAAAACACTAAAAAGTCCTACTAAGACCCAAAGCAAACCAAAATTTGATGAAAACCAAAATTTTGTCTTTGTACATGATGATGCTCCTGCATCAGCTTTGAATACTCTGGTACAACACAAGCAGAACCAATACCACTGTAATCAAGTCTTTATCTTTTAGGATTTGCCTTGTACTCCCAGGATCTTTTGTGCACTCATCCAAGTCTTGAAAACAATCAAATCTAGATAGCTTACCAACCTTAAAATCTGTCGTGTTAGGGACATCAGATAATTCCTCTTTATTATGCTGTCTACTTCAGAATTTGTTTGAGTGGAGACATCAGATTTGCCCTGTTTGATAGCCATATAAGACTGTTATTCATGCTGAACAAACAGAAACAGAATTTCTGTTTCTCTCTCCATTAACACCTATTCCAACTGCGAATGCAAAACATCATTTTGAAATCTGAGTTTTATTTCTCTTCTTTAAATTTGATGAATTTTGTTTTCAATATCTTTATAAAACTCGATGGTTCATCAGATTTTTTTAATCTCTGCCCGATTTGAATCCAATTCACTTTGCAGCAAACATCATTTTTAATTGTAACTCAGCCACTTACTTTTGGTAGATTTGTTTTATTTCTAGAACCTGGTTTTCATTATGCTGGTTGCTATGCCATGGTATTATGTCTGCATATGATTTACTGAAATATTATGAGACTAGAGAGTCCCCAAATTTATGACACTATTGGGAGACTCTGTCAGAGCTTTGCTGTTGGGTTGAAATAATATAACAAGACGTGTTTTTAACTTTTGCCACTTTCAAGCAAGGCCCATGATTGAAAATCAAGTCCAGGTAGTGTCATTTACTCCATCCCAATCTAATTCTGTCCTCTTAACATCTATTATGAGCAAAAGCTCAAATTCCTTGCTAAGCATTAATGCCATATCTTCTTGGGAGCAACAAGGGTGGTTGCTAAGTAACTTAGGCGTCATCTTGTTACTAATTGTTTTTTTCAAAATGATTTTAAAATCATTCACCACATTTCCTTATACCATCTCACTCAATTACCATACCATATGTCATCTTGTACACGCTTTAAACATCTAGGCTTAGGATCATAAATTACATATGCATATGTCATCAAGAATTGAAACCACACCACAAGTATAAGAACATTATGAACCATGGTATTTTATGCACTATCAGCTCAATATCCTTACTAGGCAGTGCAGCCAAGTGGCTAAACAATCAAACCATTTTGCCCATTCTTCAAATTCATAATGTGTCATACCTAGCATTATTTTAAGATGCTTGAAAACGTGCTTTATGTCTTTCACATACCATGACTCTGATTACCATTGCTTTATCAAAAACTTTCAAATGCCCAATGTACATCATCTCATCATTTACTCATGCACACATAAATTTGAAATCGAAAGGGAGTTGAAATAACAGAGAGGTTACAGAAAAACGTGGGACTCATTCGGTGGTGCACAACTGAAAAGAGGAGGTAATAGTAGCAAAAACGCCACTTATACCTGCCAACAGTTTAGAGAGGAAAACAGAGCATTGATAATGTGAAAGTTGATAAAGAAGATGTTAAACTTAGCCCATTGATTGACAGCAATTCATGAGTGGTTATTTCTTTCTTACACCTCTCAAACTCTTGCATTAAACTAGAGGTAAATTTCTGGATTGTGGTGTGCTCAACAATATGAAATCTTATACCGTTTGATTTGCTTAATATCTTTGTGAAAACATATATTTTCTGTTCTCTTTTCATGTTTATCCTTATTTTTCCATCCTTTTGTTTGTGTTGGGTAGATTGTGAGAAAGAGAAGAGAGTACACAGAATGCAAACTATGCATTCGTTCTTTTCATCTGCATTAAAAACGTGTAGTTTTTAAACTGTTAATATTTTTACAAGGCCTCGTTGGGTGTGAGAGAGGGAGAAAAGGCTCAACCTAGTTATGCATGGGTGTTAGTTGTAGGAGGGGGAAAAATCTTAGCTAACAACCCTATTTATTTTTATATATATCATAGATGGGAAAATCGCTTAAAACTTCGCCGAGTTTTAAAAAACTCGCCAAAAAACTTGCAAAACGGTTTAATCGCCAAAAAACTCGCCAAAATCGGAAAAAAAAACTCGCCGAGTTTTGGGGAATACTCACCGAGTTAACTCGATGAGTACTCACAAAACTCGGCGAGTTCGTGTTAAATACTTGCCCAACACGGTTTGGAAACGCAGGACACGGTTTTCACACGCAAAAACCACTTTTTTACACGGTTTTGGCTCTTTAAAAAGCCCTCTACTCCCTCATTGTCACTCACACAACCATTTGAGCTTGCATTGCTTGTGTTGAGTGGATTTTGGAGCGAATTCGAGGAGAGAATTTGGAGATTTGCATTTGGAGGTAGGTTTTTTTTTTTAATTCTTTGAAGTTTTTCCAAATTTTGTGTATATTATTTAGGTTTTATAGATTCCTATTGTGATTCTAAATACATGTAATGTAAAATCGAATGCTTGTAATTTTTTTATACTCATTTGCAGCCAGAGGTATGTATTTTTTTTAACGCAAATTCATTGTAAATTAGTTAAATTTTATGTATGTGTATTGTAATCGATTCGTTGTGTAATTCTAAATACATGTAATGTAAAATCGAATGCTTGTAATTTTTTTATACTCATTTGCAGCCAGAGGTATGTATTTTTTTTTAACGCAAATTCATTGTAAACTAGTTAAATTTTATGTATGTGTATTGTAATCGATTCGTTTTGTAATTCTAAATACATGTAATGTAAAATTGAATGCTTGTAATGTATTTTTTTTATTTACGCAAATTTGTTATTCAGGCACGTTTTGTTTTTAAAATTAAATTAAGTTTACGTTTTCTAATTTTTTAAATGTGCATTGTGTTACAGATTAGAGCTTAACAATGGCATCGGAGCTCGCATCGGAGTTCGGCATCCCCGAATCATTAGCAGGGACCGTTCCTTTGAATGCCCGTTCCATAACATGGAAGTATGCTTTGTACGTGGAGCTAGTGAGGGCGAAATTTTTTGCACTTTCTGTAAAAAAAAATGAATGGAGGCATCAATCGTTTGAAATATCACCTTTCAACTATTGTTTGCCGAGATGTTACGGTTTGCCCCAACGTGTCGGAAGAGGCAAAGCGAGAGATTGAGAGCAGAGCTGGCAGAGTTAGAGGAGAAGAAACTAGAGAAGGCAAGGCTGAAGGCAGCCATAGCACAAGCTATTAGACCTGGGGCTGCAATGGAAGAGGATTTAGACGATGATGCGGCAACAATTGTGGGCTCTACTCGTGGTCCACGCATACGAAGAGGAAGAGCCGGAAGAGGCACATCTTCATCGAGTTCGAGCAAAGGCATACCGAGTTTTTTTGTGGCAAGGAACACACCTGGAGCACAACCTTCATTGGAAGGTACAGTCTGGAACAAAGATATGCACGAGGAAGTGGATAAAGCATGCGGAATTTTTGCAGTGCACAACAACCTCGCCGTTGATGTGGCGAAAAGAGCCCATACTGGGAGTACTTGGTGACAGCGTTGACAGTTGCAGGGAAAGGGTACAAGGCACCCTCTCCAAAAGATTTGAGTGGGAAATTACTTGAGGGTGCGATTGCAGATGCCACTACCATGCTAGAAGAGCACAAGAAACAATGGAAAAAATTCGGATGCACCATTCTTTCAGATGGGTGGACGGATGGAAGGAACCGCACCCTTGTTAATTTTTTAGCAGCTTCAAACGGTGAGATGGTGTTTTTAAAGTCTATTGATGCCTCTAACATAATAAAAAATGCAGAGAATTTGAGTGTTATGTTAGAGACAGTTGTATTAGAGGTTGGTGTACAGAATGTTGTGCAAGTTGTCACAGACAATGCAACAACATATGTGGCGGCTGGGAGACTACTGCAGGAGAGACATCCATCACTCTTTTGGACTCCTTGTGCAGCTCATTGCATTGACCTTCTTTTGGAGGACATAGGCAAAATTGATTGGGTGAGGCCGGTTGTAGAAGATGCAAGATCTATAACGAAGTACATATACAATCACCCTTGGGTTCTGAGCTTGATGAGAGTACACACAAAGGGGAAAGAACTTGTTCGAGCCGGTGTCACAAGGTTTGCAACTAACTTCTTGATGTTGCAAAGTATTTCTAGTTTGTTGACACCTTTGAAACAAATGTTTGTGAGTCAAGCATGGCTAGACTCACAATATTCAAAGAAAGTTGACGGAGAGAGGGTTGCAAAGATAGTTTTTGATGATATCTTTGCAAAGAGAGCTATAGAGATCATCAAGGTAATTTCAAACTTCGATTTATATTTCATTCCTTTATTTTAATTTGTTAAATTATAAATATATTGTTCTACTTTTCACTTTTTTATTTCATTTCTAATATGTATTGTAAGTTTGCAATCTTACATTTTAATTTGTGTGTAGGTGTCAGAGTTGTTGGTGAGAGTTTTGCGTTTGGTTGATGGGGAGCAAAACCCCATGGGGTTTATATATGAGGCCATGGATAGGGCCAAAGAGTCTATCCAAAACTATTATAGGGGGATATCGTCAGATATGGTCCCTTTTGGGAGATTATTGATTGGAGGTGGAACAATCAACTCCACCAACCTATTCATGCGGTAGGGTACTACCTCAACCCCAAGTATTTCTACTCTGACAACTTCACAGATGTGAACGGAGAGGTTATGGAGGGCCTTTCAACATGTATTGAGAGGATGATACCGGATGTTGAGACGAGGGACCTCGTCATTTTAGAGTCTGTGAGAGTTCTGAAACATGCTAGGGGAGAGTCTTTTCTTCGGTGCTAGCTATTATTCGAGGAGAACCATACAAGAAACCAAGTAATAAAAATTAGAATGTTTACCAAGTTACTTATTAGTTACATATTTGATTTTGTTAATAAATTATAAATTTTTGATTATCTTGTTTGTAGGTTCTTGGTGGGAGGATTGGGGAGGGAATACCCCAAATCTTCAAAAGTTAGCCCTCAGAATTCTATCTCAACCTTGTAGTGCTTTTGGATGTGAACACAACTGGAGTTTGTTTGAGGCCATTCACACGAAGAAGCGCAACAAGTTGACTCAAAAAAGGCTCAACGACTTGGTTTTGTGCGATATAATCTTCGGCTTCGCACAAAAAAAAGTTCGAGGCCACATCAGAGGAGCTCATTGATTTGGATGAGATAGATCCATATAGTGAGTGGACTGGGCAAGAAGAGGAAAACCCTGCGTTCACAGAGGACGAGATTGCTTCTTTTGAGAGGGAGGCTATGGAGGGAGAAGCACTAGTAGGACTCCGAGGAGATATTGGACTGGATGACATCTTTGGAGGTGATCTCCAACATGCAGCAGAGGAGCCACCAGCACCACCATCTAGTTCCATGATCGAGCCAGATTCGCAGCCTTCTAGGAGGAGCGTGGAGACGCAGCCGAGTGTGGGGACTAGTAGAGGCACTAGACCCTCTCCCCAATTTTCTCTAGATTGGGGAAGAGGAAAATGTAATTTATTGTATATTGTAACTTGCATAGATATGAAATTTATGATGATATTTTTCAATGTCAATCATCATAAATTCATATTACTTATCAGCCGGTTGTCGTATTCGCATGATGATGCGATTTTGTATTGTATTTGTATTCAAATCTAATAGAAAACACTTCTCCAACATTTTATGGGCTCATTTGATACATTTTGTAGCTATGTGTTGCTTAAAATTTATGTTTTTTAAAGAAATTTGAGTATTTTTAAGTTGTTGAGTATTCCCAGTATTGGCTGAATATTGGCGAGTTTTGCCGACTTTTTTTGGGGTGCAGTGAGTTTTGGATTCGTGAGTTTTCCTCTAATGATATATATTATGAAGTTGTAAGTTTGATACTAGGTACAAAGAAGGGGGAAAAATTGAACCACGGTTCAATGATTGCATGCATAGGAGAAGTGGGAAATTCTTATGTTGTTATTGTGTACATTTATTCCTATGATAATTAAATTGAAGGGCGTGGAAAATTCTTGAGGCAACCCACTTGGTTTATCTAGTTCTTTAGTTTTATTTACATATGCTTATGATTTGGTTAAACCACTCTTATATGTTTATAAATTGCAAGTGCTTTATTTCTTATTTGTCTTGGTACGATATGAACTTGCTTGTTTGCACCCAATCCACAAGGATATTTTCAAGAAACCCTACCTTATCCCTCTATTGGAGGCGAGAGTGCGATAAAAGTAGAGCTACAAATGTGTAGGAAGATTATAGTCATAGTAGTAGAGCAGGTTGAGATTAGTATACATATACAACATATGTAAGAGTAGAAAGCATGTATTCCTCTTTACCTCTTATGGAGCCCCACATCAATCGTGAGAGGCGGTTGAGGGATAAAGAACACACCCCTTTGCATTTTTGGTATGGATGTAGTCATGGAGTCTTATATTCAACCACCGGATTTTAATGCATGATTTCTTTAGCCTTATCTTGTTTACTTTTCTATTATGTTATTTGAAAGACAAATAAGAAAGAAGAAACTATTTTAATGTCCATGAAAGACCAAAAGTAGGTCAATGGGACTTAAGAATACACCTAATTACAATAAGTGCTTGGGTAAAAGGACTCAAAAACAATGACTAAATAAAGAAGAACATTAGCACTTTGAAAGTAAATGCGGGGTTAACCTGATGGAATGAATCCCCCAACCCATGTGATTAGGGTAACAATACAAATAACGATGTGGAGAGACTAGGAAATCTTGAAGAGTATGCATTGACGAAAGTTGAAATGACTAGATGGTAGCTTTGCATCAATTGTCTTTGATCGTGCTTGGGATAGAGGAATCATCTACGCCAATGTCTATCACTGTGAGAGGGCCCATGTAGGATCTAATAATGCTCATCAGGGAATGTTTTGGGTTGAGGGGGCCATGTTGGGTAATCCTAGGAGGAAGCAAAGCATTCCCCTAGAATCCCTCCTAACATCCAAGGCCGAAGAAGCTCCCGTGGCAACAAAGAAACTTGTAATGTGTGCTTTCCTACGCACCTTGGGAGGTGGTTGCGAACAAGAAAATCCTTAACATCGAGGAGCAAATCCACGACGTTGAGAAAGAGCAGATCCCCATGATGAGAGCTATTATGCTAGGCTACCTTAGGAGTAGCATTGTGTAGAGACGAGCACCACCTCACTGACCTGCCCCCCATATTGTGTGAAGAAATAGTATCCAAAGGGTGCTTAATGCCACCAAAATTTGTGAGGTGATGAAAGAATAAAGTGATCAACCTAGGAGTTCTAGGGGCTCCTTGTAGGGACCTCTATCAAAGGTGACAACCTCCCGAAGAAAAAGGCCCAGTACCGTTGATTCAAGTACCGAAAGAAAGTGGATAGAGAGTTGCTTGAGTCTTTGTAAAGACAATGGTATCCCCCCTTATTTCATAACAAATGGGGCATTCCAAAATGAAGTACTCTTCAATCTTCACCTTTTGGAGGGAAAGATGAAAATACGGTCTCCACGTGGAATACGATGACCGGTCTCTACCTACAATTGGTGTGAGCATACCCTCAACTAGCCGAGGGAAATCTCAAACCATGAGACTAATGACGCCGTGTAGATAGTCAAGGAAATGTATGATTCCATCCACCACCTACAACAAATGCCCAACGTTAAAGGCAAGCTTGGGTCTAAGCAGCCGATGAAGAGAATCCAAGTGACCTAGATGTACTTCTTGCATAAAAGGAAATGTGAATTTTATTTACATTCCCAGCTATTACTGACTATGGAATACTTTGTTTGGATCTGATGTATCGATAAGTATGATGGAATAGCCATGCAAGTGCTTGTGTACATTCTGTATGACCCAATGGTCGAGTTGTATGCAAATATCTTCTAGGTTTGCTGAGTGGCACATGATTGTATCACTAGTGAGTAAAGAGAAACAAAATGTATCACATATGTTATTGGATGAGATATCCCCTCTAGAAATATGTCAACATTTTGGGTAACACCCTTGAATCCTATGGTCATGTTTTTTGCTCTCATTATATTATGTTTTTACTTTGAATAAATTTTGTAAAGTGTTAAAATTTGTAGCATTTATTGAGCTGAGTGAAGAAGGCTTGACACGTGGTCATGAAGATATTTATGTAGTCTACAAAATGTAATACACATTTCTTCTTTAGACACCTTAACTTGTTTGTTCAATTCGCACCACTTCCTTTGTCAGTCATTGTTTGGGGAGAAAGGGGAATTCACTGTAAATGGTGATTTGGGAGAGAACCATATTGAGGGAAAGCTAAAAACTTCTGTGAAGTAATATTTATGGAGAAAAACATTCTCTTCTTTCTGTGAAGCTTTAGGAGTTTATTTTAAAGTACTTCCTTTGTAAGTCATTGTTTGGGAGCAAGGGGCAGTTCACAGTAAAACCTGTTCTGGGAGAAAACCACTTAAAGTGAGGAGCTAAGAAATTATAGGTAGTAAGGTTTTGAGGGAAAAAAACATTCTCTTTTTTTGTTCCAAGCTGTAGGAGCTCATATTGAGTTACTTTGTAAATTGCACCTATTTTCATAATACAAAATTTTTGATGAAGCAATTCAATGCATCATTTTCAGTTTCATTTCAAAGTTTTTTTTTGTTATAATTGAATGGGTTTTTATGGATTAGTGAAGAGATGCACACCTGTAAAATTTGTAAAATCTAGGAATCCTCATTCCTAGAGCTCTCCAAAAATATATAACACTTGGAGCATCGGATATATATTGAGCTTCGAGAACTCAATCTTTATGAGGTTTTGTGTAGTATTGTGAAGCTCATACAAGCTTGCCTAACTTCATAGGATTTTGCAAAGATTTTCAGGCTTGCAAATCTTCTCTAGTTGTATGGCCATAGTTTTGCGAACCTCATGTAATGTCCCCTTTTCCAAGCTAGTTCGATTTGGAGACTTTGAGCCCATTCCACTTCCCGTGGGCAAGAAGGAAGTGAACAAGGGAAGTGATTGTCATATTTTTCAGTTATTTTCATAAGCATTTACATTCTTCTTTAATAGTTTTCTACATAATTAGGTCGGCTGGGTTAAGAAGGTGAAAGGCCAAAGGAAAAATAAAAGAAAAACACTCTTATGAGGTCGGTCCTAGTTTGAAGGCATTCTAATTTGTTTTGGCGCTACAACATGGTATAAAAGAGGGTTCACTTGGCTCATTTGAGGATCATCTCTTATAAAAAAATTATAACTTGCATGGTTTTTGGGCTGATTGCTCAATCACTTCCACTTAAGGGAGAAAATCCTTTTGTGTGGCTAACAAGGAGGACAAAACCCTTCCTTGCTTGATTGAAGAACGAAAATTCTTCAATTTTTTGTTTCAAGCTCTTCAAGAAGGTTGATGTTGCAGATTTTCAAATAGGGTTTGATTGGAGAAGAGTTGTTATGGTTTGAATACAATTCCTAGGCCCTCTCATAGGGTAATGATTTTTTTTGGAGTTGGGTGCCATCTAGGGCACATTTCTTCATTTGGAGTTGATATCCATATTCCTCATAATTTTAGAGGTTGATTTCACACTTTCATGAGATTTTGGGGGCTTGTAACCTCCATTTCCAGCCATTATTGTGAGCTGTAATTCTGCTGTCATTAATTTAATTACAGCTGTATAGAACTTCATAATTTGCATATATTTTGGAGTACTTTTGCTTGGTGTTTATTCCATTGGTTGAGTATAATATTTTGGAGAATTTATACATCCATTTTCAGCTTGTTTGGAGGGTGTTTGATGCCCTAAAAGTGCAAATACAGTTCGCTGCTAGGGTTTATAATATTCTTTGGTTGGCTGTTGTAAAAATCAGATTACTCTCAATTGGGATTGGTGTTATTTCTTTGTTTTTCAGTTTCAGCCCTAAAAGGACATTACATTTGCAAAGGTTCAATTGGGCATAACTTTTGCATCTGATGTCCTTTGTGTACAAACAAATAGTCAATTTATACTTTTTGGGAATTTTGGATCATTGGCGAGGTTTTCAAGAACCCTATATGATACAAAGACCAAGTTTTTCAAACAAGGCACCTCTTAGTGGTAGTTAGAATTGAGAACGTTGTACTTACACAATCAAATACATGGTAGAAAATGTTTTCTTAGTATAAATATGGTGTACTTACTCCTTGCTTTTAAAGGATTTTTTTGTTTGTCTTATTAAAATATGTACAAATAAGTTTTTAGTAAGTGGCACCATGGGTGTGCGACAATGTTCTTTCACATGGAGTAGTTCCAAACTTATTGCTGACGAGAAAGATGATTTCAACAAGGATTTTGATGTGAAGACCTTTGGTTTATTGCATAATTTTCTTTGGTCTTGAGGTAAGGTAATGTAAGGATGACATCATTCTTTCAAAAACTAAATATGTTGTGGAATTAGGTGCTCATTGTGGCCAGCCATTGTAGTGACCCTTTCTAGAGCTCATTTGGCCACAACCCCAAATGAATCAAATTTGAAATTACACCATCAACCAACAAGCATCAATTTGAAAAAGACTTGAAACACACTTTAACCCTATTCGAGCAATCAATAATCAGCCCTTTAGTGCGGGGACTGTATAGGCACTTCAAATCATCATACAACCATGCAATAACAATTGAAAATGCTTCTAAATAATTGTTTCAAGCACGACAACATTTAGCCATCCAAATTACATCAAAATAATAAAGAAAATAAGAGATTGCACCCAACTACAATTAATTTTATGACAACAGCAGGGCAGCCCCAAACAAGGGCAAAAATAACTCATAAACCTCTCCAAAAATCACCAAATTGTAGATTCTAGCATTATAAAATATGAAGAATAATAATATCATTTCAAATTTTTCAAAAGTGCCCTTGATAATATCAAACCCTTCACCCAAGCAAGCCGCCTAGTCTTAGAAGGGAAGAAATAAATATGAAATCCTCCTTAAAGCTCACTTGTGACCTCCGTATGAAGCCACCAATGCACAAATGAGGGTTTTCGTCCCCAAGTGTGATCCTATTGAAGGTTTTGTCCTCAATAGGTGACCAAGGAAGGGTTTTCGTCCTTCAATGGCAAGAAGAGAAGCTACACTAGCTCCAACTCCAAGTAAATGTCAAAATAGATGATAGATGATGATCCTCCTCTCCATTCGAACTTCCTTAAGTACCCCTCCTTTGGCGCCAATGATGAATTAGAAGCCCCAACTTCATGGCCAACCTCCTAATGCACTTCTTTAATCTTCACTTAAGAAGACCAACCTCATAATGAAGAAATAGAAATTCTCCTTACCAAGTCTTCTTTCCCCTAGTCGAACCATTCCAATGCCATGATTAGTAACTAAAATAATTAATCATGAAGATACATCAATTTCAACCATGGCGAGTTCCCTTTGCTCCTACCTTGATGCCCACAGGAGGAGAAACGGGGATAAGGTCTTCCATAGTGACTAGCTTCGAAAAGGGTACATTAGAGTCCTCCCTTCCCAATTTTGCTTGTCCTCAAGCAAATGCACATGCCCGATCCCAAATGAATCTCAATTGCTCCTTTTTAATGTTCCTGCACATGAAACAAATAGATCAAAGGAAATAAGAGTGTTTAACAACACTTTTACAATTTCTCCACCATGCCTTAGGGACATGATAACTAGCTCCCTTCCTTTGCTTGCCACCATCTCATAATTTCCATCCAAATGATGGATTCCCAATACTTCAGTAATGCTGTCCCAAAAACAACTGTAACCAGTGCATTTTTCTCTCAAAAATCAGAATGTAGGTGGCTGGAAACCACCTCAAATCAGCCACAAATATGCCAATGTTAGTAGTAGCTTGGAATTTCTTCAACCATATGATTGGAAGCTCTTTTTCATGTGTCTTATAAGTAAAAAAGTGGCTGGAAAAGTTGTGAGCAGTAGATGAAAGGAAAGTACAACAGCTGTAAGCATGCCATCTCTCCAAAAATTTCCACACTATCAATGATATGGGGGATGGAAACAAAGTATGACAGTCATAAATCACCTGATTTTTCCCCAATTTGGAGCTATGTTGGTTAAAGTAATTGTCTTCTTCAACTAGAACCATCTACCACTTGTTTTTTCCATGATTTAGTGACTTCCAAATGATCACTCTTGCAGCTGTTCAAGTCGGAAAACAACTCACAATCTGATTTTATTAAAATCAACAATTTAAAAATGGAACAACAGCTACAACAAACTGAAACCTTCTTGCAAAATTAGGAATTTCGATGTAATGACCCCCTTAGGACAAATATAAATCTGAAAATTAATTAACTCAATCGATCCTAGGAAGATTAGATCTTCTTAGTTCGACCTCAAATAACCCAATGTCGGCAATAATACAACCCAAAATGGGGTTGGAGTATGCCAAAGTGGTGGGTTAGATGAGAGAACTAATTAGAAAGCTAACAACTTCCGGTTTGATTTTTGACAACAGTTAATTAATTAATATAGCACCTAAAACAACTGAAACTTCAAAAATTAATAACTCCTTCAATACTTGGTATTTTTGCATGAAATAAATTGCACAATAAACTAGAAACCAAGGCCTTTCCAATGCACTATGGATCTGAATTTTCTGAGCAACTAAACCACTTCAAATCTGCCCCAGAAATCTGATTTCAAGTCGCTAGGGTTAGAATAAAATCAATAAAAATATTTCAGCCTTTCTCCAAGCTTCCAAACACTCCAAATCAACTCCCCTTGCTCATAAATAATTAATAGACAAATTAAATTATACACAGCTGAAAACAATTGTTAATCAAACCCTAGTTTGCTGCAATTTTTAAAAATTCATATCTTCCTCAAAACTACTCCGATTTGGGCAAATAAGATATGCCCGAACTCGGAAAAATACAAGGAACAAGATGAACAAAACCAAATTAGAACAATAGTTGTTAAACCCCCAAAATGGCCAAAATAGCAAGCCTCCTAGGGCAAAATAAATTGCTGTTAATTCCAGCACTTGTATTACTCCCAAAACCCTCAAATCTGGTCACACATACTCACACAATTATACTAAATCAAATCGGCAACATAATTATATTTTGAGACATAAAAAATATGCTTAAACAATCCCCAATCCAAGTCGCCAACATTCGAAAGGATAAACCATACAAAAGCACATTCAACACGAGAACACAATGGAGTCTTCAATATCTTCAACAATGGATCCAAATGAAGCTAACAATGAGAGAGCACAATGCAAGAGCTAGGGCATACATCCCATTTCTCCAAGCATGGAGTAAATTCAAAAGTTCAATCAACATAACCCTCTAAAGGAAATGTGACCTCCTTTTATAGAACTAAGGGGTGCAATATCCAATGACCGACCTTTTCCCTTTTGGAGGGAAAACATAATAAAATATTTAATACTAAGACTATGTGCACTTTATTTATTTTCTAATTAAATAAATAAAAGTAACTAACCTATGTGCACATTAAACTAACTAAAGAGACTCCCACTTGTAGCGCTAGGCATGCCAAGGGGTTACAATGTAAATAAAAGAGATGAACCCAGATATTAGTAATGTCCCGAAAAAGGGGACATTACATTTGAGACATGACAATGACTTAAAACAACTCTTTAAAGGCTGAAAATTTTCTCCCAACATTCATCGATCGAAAAATGCTCCATCTCTTGACTAAAAATACTTGCCTACCCACTTGTATGTATGCAAATGAAATCATGTGGTGACTGATATGAAAAATGAAAACACCAAGTCTGAAATTCTGAGCTATAGTTCTCCAAGGTATATTCCTTCTATCACTACTAACCACCCACATACCTTGTTGGTGATCTCTTGCATGAATATTCAACCATGAGGTAGCTTCACCATGCTTATGTTGTGCCACTCCGACATTATACTTGGCTGGAAGTGGACAAAATTGGGAATATTTTTCAAGTCTATAAATCACAACATATAAACAACCCTTACCTTGAACCATGGGCAGCCTAGTGATGAAGACTATGGAAATATATGAATGTTTTTGCTTGGTCTTACTAGGATCTAAAAACATATCAGCCTGCAAAAGTTCAACACTATATCCCATTAAAACCAAAACAAAAGCCTTTCAAGTAGAAGCTGTGGTGGCACAATCCTACTATTTCGGGACTATCTTTGCAGAAATCCAAAAGCTGTTAGATGCAAAGATAATTTATCCCATACATCACTCTGAATGGTTAGCCAACATAGTTCCTGTGAGAAAGAAGAGTGGTGAGATTAGATTGTGCGTTGACTTTTGCAATCTTAATCAAGCCTCATTAAAAGATAACTACCCCATCCCCATCATGGATCATACTCTGCAGGTTGTTACTGGATCTGAAATGCTTTCCATGCTTGATGGTTTCTCAGGCTATAATCAGGTCAAGGTGGCTGAGGAAGATCAATATAAAACGACGTTCATTACACCTTGGGGAACTTTTGCTTATCAGAAAATGCCTTTCGGTTTGATAAATGCTGGAGCTACGTTTCAAAGAGCTATGGATTTAGCATTTGCTCCTCTCGAGGATGTAAGCATAGTGGTGTACTTCGATGATCGGCAGTCTTTTCCAAGAACGAAGCGTGCACATTTCAAATCTGTAAGAGTTTTCATCTAATGCATGAAAATGGTATTTCTCTGAGTCCTAAGAAATCTATCTTTCTTTGTAACCGAAGAAAGCTATTAGGGCATATTGTCTCAAAGGAAGGAACTAAGATAGATCCAGAACGTGCCAAATCTATTCAGACTTTGCCATTGCCAACATCCAAAAAAGGGGTTCACTCTTTCTTTGGTAAAGTTGATTTTCTCGGGAGATTCATCCCTAAATTTGCTGAACTAACTCGTCATATCTCAAATATGATGAAGAAGACACAGGATTTCAAATGGAGCAGTGAAGGAAAGGAAGCATTTGAGAAAATTAAGGAGCCATTACAAAAGCCCTAATCTTGGTTTCACCTGACTTTAGTAAAGAATTTATTCTTTACTGTTATTCCTCCGAACACACAATGTCAGCAATCTTGATGCAGAAGAATCAGGAGGATGTAGAAGCTCCGATTGCTTTCATGAGCATGCCTTTAAAAGCTTATGAGTTGAAATATACTCCAATGGAAAAACATGCATACTCAGTGGTAAAGGCATGTAAGGCATTCAGGTACTATATTCTTTCCTCACATACTTGTGGTCCTGGTTCCAGATACTGCAGTGAAATCTATTCTCACCCAACAAGAGTTAGGGTTGTGAAATCTATTCCACATTCATTGATCTTTATTGAAAAAGGATAATGTATTTGACTGAATTGCAAGAGGTACAAGCTCAAGTCACGATAGATTGTCAAGAGCATCAAAAGAAGGTGAAGGTGATCTTCGACAAAAAGGCCAGGGAAAGAAAGTTTGAGATCAATGACTGGGTCCTTTTATGGGACAAAAGAAGAGAAACAAAAGGCATGCATGGGAAATTCGATTCACTATGGAAAGGGCCTTTTGTGATTAAAAAGATCGCCGAGCTGATAGCTTCATTCTTGCTCATCGGATGGAGTTGAATTGCCGTTTCCTTTCAATGGGAAACACTTGAAGCTATTCGGACATAAAAGAGCAGGGTAAAACTTGTATGTATATAAATAAAACTTTGTTTGTTTTTCCTTGTTTTTCTGTGTTGTTTCATTTTTTTGTTTGTTTGCTCGACCACAGAGCCCAAAGGACAAGATACGAAACCGAGAGATCTTTGGGATCTCATCTTTACCCTTGTTATTTTGTGAGAGGTAAAAATGTCCATAGATAGAGCCGATCGGTGTCCCAGTTTCACCACGAAATCGAGACTACCCCATGTAAAAAATTTCGTACTTTTAAAATAACGGGTTGTTTTGTGTTTTTATTGCCAGAAGATGCTTGTATTGCGTTTAGATATTCCCAGTGAATCATAAGAGCCAATTTCGACAAATACCCATATGTCAAAAATTGTTTTATCCCTTTGCCAAGTTTTGTCTTGGGAAAATTTTATTTAATTATTTTGAGCCCCGTTTGAAGTAAATTGTGCTCTGGTTTAGCCCTGTTGAAATTTTGCATGTCAATATTCACATATACTAGTAGGGTTTTCATCAAGAATGGATCCTGGGCTTTATCTGTGACTTCTGGCAACGTTTTGTGTTTTTGTTATTTTTCTCATTTTTTTCTCTGTGAAATTCCCCTAGGTCAATTCCTTCGCAAGTATAGTTTGTTTTCTTGCCTGGAGTATCTGGAGATTATCTACGGCCACCATGCGAAAAGAATCGACCTCTGGAGTCGATTCTCTTTAAAAAGACGAAGTCGTGCACAAAAAAGCTTCTTCTGGACAGGTTGCATTTTTTGGAATGGATGGATTTAAGCTGCAGTGGGATTTTTGGTTGCAGTAGGCAGGTGGGATTTTTGTACTGCCTTGCAGGGTACTTTTTCCCATGAAGGCAAAGTCACTTAAGTCATGACGTGAAAATTAGAGGCAGCAGGCAGGCGGAAATTTCTTACTTGTCTTGCAGTGATAAATTCCCATTGTGAAATAAAGAAAAATCACTTAAGGCATTGATGAGAATTTCTTCCCTACTTTGCAGGGTGAAAAATCCCATTGTGGAAGTCAAACAACTTAAGTGAATAATGAGATTTTTGGAGCTGCTATGCAGGGTGAATAATCCCATCAAAATTGACTTTTAAAAATAGAAACCAGCGTTTGCCAAAAAGTGCGACCCCTTTGGAGAATTAAATAGTTTATTTAATGACATTTATTAATAGTCTCCCTTCCAATTTTGGCACCTAGGGATGAGAAGAAGTCAATGCATAAAGGGAAGTCAAAGAAGACTGGAAGTAGAATGCTAAAAATAAATTAAATTAATTTATTTAATGCAGCCCTAGAGCATGCTAAAAAGTGCGACCCATTTGGAGGATGAATAATGCTTTTTGAAGTATTTATTAAATGGTTTTTATTCCTATTTTTGGCGCATGGAGAAATAGAAGGTCAAAGCATGATGTTAAGTGAAAGTAGAGGGCTAAAAATAAATTAAATTAATTTATTTAAATGGCGATCCACGAGCATGTATCAAATAGGCACCCAAATTAAAGAGAAAAACATGCTTATTAATTAATTGCTAGGAATAGGAGAGGCAATTATTAATTATAAAATGATGAAGGCTATATAAGTATGGGCTGGCATAATGATGAATTAATTAATTCTTCTAGCAAAGGAGTGCAGCCCGGACAATTTTGACGCCCAAAGGAGGAGGATTTTCGCTCAAAGAAGTGTTTTTCACTGCCGGAAAGCTTCAAGGTTTGGCGCCTAGGATTGGAGGAGCTTGTTTTAGGCTAGGTTAATTATCTGCATATTGGTACAAGTGCTTAGGTGAAGTTGAAAATATTTATGCTTGCTTTGCATGTAAGCAAAGCCTCAAATTTTAGGGCAGCGGGCTTTATATGTAGATTTTTATGATAAAAATCAAGTGTTCATGTTCTGTTGCCGTTTTTATCTGAATTAATTGCAGGTATTCATTACAGGTGCTTATATAATTGAAAGGGAGCTTAAATCAATGTCAGATACATTGAATATATCCTCCGAATCTGAAGAAATTCCCAGATCTGCACCAGTTATAAAGAATTCCAGCCTAATAAAGAGAAAAAGAGTTGCTCAGACAAAGATAGATCCGGCCATGGCAAAGCGGGATGAAAGAGAAAGCTCAGCGAAATCATGCATTACTTCCAGATTTGCTGACATCGGAGACACAGATCTAGGCCCAGAACCTCTTTCCAAATTGATTGACACATCCAGAGTTGGAAAGATTTCTCTCATGTGGGCAGTCAAAAGCAGTGGAATCATTCGAGCTTGGCATTCCCATTCCATGACTCGATTTAGAATTAGAATTGCATGGAGTGTGCAAGGTCATACTATCCACTATCTAGATCAATCCGAGATGTTGCGGGAAGACAATAATCATTTGGATGCACGCAGTTCATCAATTATTGCTCAAGATTCCAACACGACAGTGGTGACTACTATCGAAGATCTTTGACGGCAAATGAAAGGCGGTATATGAAGAAGCCTGATCTCCATCCACGTTCTCGAGGACTCTTCCACGATCCAATGCAGTGCGGGGAGGTGGATAACATTACCAAATTGCTATGCGGGATAAATGGCGAAGCTAACGCTCACATTTTCGCTCATGGATGTATGCCTTCATTAGGACCATTGAAATCAACAAAGCGATTCTATAATCAATTGGTGGAAATCATCGGTGGCAACATCGGTGAGCAGCTCCGGAATGTGAGGCGGACTTACGGCTTCAAGATGACTTCATATTTGGTATATGCAGGCCCTCGCAGGTATCTTCTCAAGTTTGGATGGACGTGGTGTGCTCTCCAAGAGATCCTATTTTTGAGTGCTATCCGCACTTACTACTGCGTGCGAATAAGGTTATAAGGTGGTCAACGATAGATTCTTCTACGGATTCATTTGCAAATTTGAATGATCGAAGACCAACATGGTAAGCAAGAAAGTTTTATCCTGCACAGTTGCAGATCTTCATCCAGTTTGTAGACTTTACATCCCTCAGGGTCACCGGCTTTTCGGGAGAACCACTAAGTCAAGTTGCCCAGATATGCGAGTGACAGATTGGTCATGGAGTTGAGCGACGAGGCTTGTGTGGAGATGCATGATCTACGATTGAAGCGACGACAATTCTGGGCTTCTTCTCGATCACGGTGGGCTATTATAGGCATTTGAGAGCATTCACAAAGCCAGAGGAATTGAAGCGGAGATGTTCTCTGAGTACGAGCATGAGTTCTTCCAAGCGGCTTAACCGATCCATATGGGGTGGCAGGAAGACAATCTCCCAGAATATGCGCATGTGCCTTCGTTAGAAGATTTCGGATGAAGTGCAGAAGCGAGTACTAAGTTAGGAAGAAAGACTTGACAAGTTATCGCAACAAGTGTTTGATTATGGATTAGCATGGATACTTGCGGATCTTAAAGATGATGAGCTTGTGTTACTTGACGCATATCATCAAATGGGGAGATAGAGCATTTGTTTAGGAGAACATTGGTGGTCGCCACACGATCGAGGAAAGGTCTCGCCGCCGTTAAGTCTGTCAATACTTTGAATTTCAGCAGACGAAGGATATTGCCTTGATGAAGCTTTGATGAATCGGATCACGAGCAACCTCAAAGACGGAGAATCCTCAAAAGGAAGCACGAGGGAGAAAGCAACATAAGGCCCGAAAAGATTAAAGTGCACAAGAAGTCTCATTCGAAGGAAAAGGTCACTTCTATGGCTATGGTGCTAGTTCCGACTTCTCCAGCGTCAAGTACTTCACCAACTTTTGCACCTCAATAGGATATTGCCGTTCCTCCATTGAATCCGGCAACATTTGTGTTTTCTCCTCAGCCACTCCAATCAGCACCTCTTCTTGAAGAAACGCTGAAGTTGCGGATGGCAGAATTTGAAAGAGCTTTGTCTTTGGACAATCTGAGAGAGGACTCAGTAGGCACGACATTGCATGATTTCGGATGGAGAGGAACCAGAGCATGAGATGGTGGTACATTCGGCAACTTCTCATTCTTCGAGAAGCAATTTCTCAGAGTGGTTGGCTTCACAGTCGGTCCCAGAGGCTAGAGAGGAGATCAACTTAGAGGAACATGACTTACTGGTTGCTCCTGAATTTGGGCGGAAAAGACAGAAAACCTAAAGTTGCTAAGGTGACTTCAAGGTTGATTATTGAGGAGTCGGGGTAATAGTGACCAAAGTACCCATAGGACAAGCCACTACTGAAGGATTGAAGCAAGACACGCAGACATTGATAAATGCTTTATTCCTTAGGCTTGACAAAGAAAAGGCGGAAAAAGTTGAACTTCAGAAGCAGGTGTCTCAGTTGTGCGAGATTATTGCCAAAGTTGCCAAATCTTCCACTTAGCCAATTTCAGCACATAAGCAGGTGAGTGATCATCTGATGCAGAAAGTGGAAGATGCAGGTAACCAGGTTAAAGCTATCGATGAATGGAAGAGTCTAATCATTCGCCAAGCTTCTGTACAACTCAGGGAGGTGCCGGCCCGTCTAAAGGTTATGAAGGATGCATCGGTTCAACTGAAGCAACTAGTGACAAGCATGATGGACATGAACACAGTAGTTGAAAGTAACCTGAGTACTTTGGTCGAGATAAATAAGATGCCGAGGGAGGTTTTGACTGCATAATGAATTGTGCCCTATGGATTAGTTGAAAAGGGGAAGCAGCTTGAGTTTGCAGTTTCTTTCCGCTAGGAGATCTTCGAAATCATCTTGAAAAGATGCAGCGCTTGAGAGTATGGCATCATCACTATCAGACAATGTCATTGCTTTCACCAATGAGGAAGTGGTCGGGAACGTTTCTTCATACAAAAGGACCATTCCTAGCAAAGTGCCTGATTCCCTGGAAGGATCTCTTCTAATGATACAAGAGAGGATTGATGGAACTGTTAGGCCTTTCACGATGGATTCCATCGAGTAAGTTCGGTAACGCGAGCTAGATATTAAGAGGTTCAGACTTAGCTTGAAGGATGTGGAAGCGTGCATCGAGGTTTTGAATGAAGGCTTGCTGCAATTCAGGATAGAAAAAGAAGTTGTGGCTAAAACAGATGGGAAGTTGCTGAATTACATGTTCGACAAGTATATTCAGTATCAAAACAAAAAGAAGATGTAGATGTTACAACTGGCGGATCTTTCTTCTTCTATTTCTACGTTCCCGGATGTAATTGTAAAACTTTAAAGTTATTGGTTTGAAAACCATTACTTTAAGTTGTGTGGAACGATTCTATAAGTTAAGTGACAGATGTGTATAATTTTGACTATAGATCCAGATGCATGTCACTTGGAGAGGAATTAAAGGAAGATGATTGCCAGATGTTATCTTTACTTCTTGTTTATGTTCTAGTTCAGTTAAGTTTCCCATTTGTAATTTCCCTTCTACATTTTATAAGTAGAGGAAGAACCTTCGGGTTAAGGATCAAAATTTGTAAGCAACATTCTTGTGTTCCAGACTTTGTCTTTGAAACCCCGATAGCTATTTGAAGCAAAGGAATAGAAAGGAGCAGATTTCCAAAGAACTTTGTGTCGATGGTGCATTTTGTTTCTAACTTTTTGTCTTAGATCTACTTATAAACTTTGTGTTATTCTAGATCTAGATCTGAAAGTTGTCTTTGCTTATAATTATGTGTGTTAATATCTATTGGTTACTTTATGTGCATGCAATCAACTCTGTAATCTATTGATTGGGTTGCACATCTTCCCTCTTTCTTTCTTGTTTTTATTATTTCCTTCTTCATCAGATATTTCATTTCTTTAACAACTGCTTACTTGCTGCAAAACTATACAACTATGGTTCATGAGCTGCATGGTTAAAGTAATACCCCAAATAGATACTAACATATTTAATTGACAAATCTTGCATGGGAGCCTCACCGGTAAATGATGGAGATTTATCTCATGATTGCCTAGGTTTTCAGCTATGCAGAAAATCTAGCCAACAGTATTGAAGCTCCTCCTCTTTAAGACCTTTCCAAAAGAACCTTGCTCTCACCTTTTCGTGTGTCTCGAGATAGTCCGGATGACCAACCAATAGGGCATCATGAACAACCCTCAATATCTTGTTCTTCACCCTTGATTTGGAAACCAAATAGACTCCATTCTTGTAGAGAATGAGCCCATCCATTATTTTGTACCTTTCATCCACAATTTCTTCCTCAAAAACAACATTAACAAACTTATTCTTGTTACACTCAGTTGTAATTAAAGACTTCCAATCTGCTGTTATCCTAGATAAAGAGCAAAGATATGATTCTTTGGACAAAACATCTTCTACCAAATACTTGATTTGAGTGGTTTTCGAATCATACCTTGAAGTATCACCTTCTTGCCTTTATCCATGAAGCTCAACTCCATACTTTGGTAGTTGAGAGTGAGCTCTCCCAATGAATGTAACCATTGGACCCCAAGCACAAGATTTGTACTAGCTATGCCAATCATATAAAGATCATCACATACCTCATGCTCTCCCAATGTGAAAAGGAGTTGGGAACTCCTTGTGCATGGCATGGAATAGCCATCCACTACTTTGACCGTGAAGCCTTTGAGGTCTTCCACCTTCGAATCCATCTTTGCAATCAGTAATGAACCATTACACCAAAACCTCGATGCATTAGTGAAATCTGCACACTAGGATCATAACATCCCACCACGCTTCGCAGATCTCGACTCCTCGGGATGGGTTTGCGTCCGCACTCCCATACGTCGAGCCCCGCTTCACCGATGTTTAGGTGCCTCACGAGCCCACTACACGGTGTAACCACCGAGTGGGATTCGAACATGGGTGGTCCCTTTGATATCAAATGTAACAAACCGTTACACCAAAACCTTGAGGCATTGGTGAAATCCGCACACTAGAATCATAAAGAACCAAACTCTTCTCAACACAAACTTCTTCCTCTTTCTTATGACTCAAAGGATCATCCGAAACCCAAACAATTATGTTCACATAACCTTGAGCTTGCCATAAAAGATCTATGTGCCATATGTTATTCAACAAGTTCTTCACATTACAAGGCATCAAACATGACATGTGATCAATCTTACCAACAAGCTGCCCATAATGACACAAGTATGGCAGCGACATAGGGGAGGATAAAATGTGATCATTTCTATCATACCTTGGGCTGCCAACAAGGATCCCACCCTTATTTTGTTGGTACTTGTTTGGAACATCTCCGGAGCTCTCTCCAAGGCTATAAACTCCCTCAATCTGCCCATCATTGACTGCTGTTTGGGAATTTCCAGCGAACTGAAAGTAATCATGAGGAACCAGAAGTGTCCTTCCATAATGTCATCCTCATATACCTCATGCAAATCTGATTTTTCTTCTTTGTTTTTCTACAACATGCCATCATTAGAAATCAAGGAATCATCATTAAATATCAAAAGATTTTTACCTTCCAACTCGTGCTTCATGACTTCCCTCTCTTCCCTAGGCTCGTGCTTTGAGATTTCATCAAACCCTTGACCCTTCATACTGCTGTTCTGAAAATCAATCAATGGCTCATCCTTGGAAAATGTGACGGGTACTTCTAGGTCTTCAATGAGTTGTTCCCTCTCAATGCCCAACAACTTCAGTTATTCTTCCTTATTTGGCTCTAGCTCTGTGATTTCTCCCTCTTCAACTTGCGCCGTAGATTCCTCTCGTGTTGTTTCTTCTCCATAACTTGCAGCCCTAATTTTTTCTCTTGTGTAGCTTGTGACCTAGGCTTGGGCCTTGATCTTCCCTTGCTTATTCCCATGAACTCGAAAATGACATGGCATCACGTATCTTCTCTCGGGCCGAGTACTATTGATTTCCTTTGAAGAGCTCCCTCCACCATTTAGATCTTCAGGGTATGGATCAGTTGTGCCATTTTATTGACCAATCTTTCTTGCCCTAAGGCAAGCCTTCAAATCTAGGATTCCCAATAAATTCTATCCGCCATTTGATCTTCTTGCAAAAAAACCCTCAAGTTTGGGAAGACCGAAGCTCCAATACCACCGTAGTGCCCCTTTCTAGGACTAAATCGAAAGTAAGGGTTTGGCCACCCCCAAATGAATCAAATCTGAAAATACACCATCAAGCAATAAGCATCAATCAAAAATGATTGGGAACACACTTTAACCCTATTTGAGCAATCAATAATCGAGTCCTTTAGGGCAACGAACTGTATAAGCACTTCAAATCATCACACAACCATGCAATAACAACCGAAATGCTTCTAAATAATTATTTCAAGCACGACAACATTTATCCATCCAAATTACATCAAAATAATAGAGAAAATAAGAGATTACACCCAATGCTATGAATTAATTTTATGACAACAACAGGAAGCCACAAACAAGGGCTAAAAATAGCTCATAAACCTCTCCAAAAATCACCAAATTGTAGATTCCAGCCTTATAAAATATGAAGAACAATAATATCAACTCAAATTGTCCAAAAGTGCCCTAGATGATATCAAACCCTTCACCCAAGCAAGTCGCCTAGGGTTAGAAGGGAAGAAATAAATATGAAATCCTCCTTAAAGCTCACTTGTGACCTCTGTATGAAGCCACCAATGCACAAATGAGGGTTTCGTCCCCAAGTGTGATCCTATTGAAGGGTTTCATCCTCAATAGGTGACCAAGGAAGGGTTTTTCGTCCTTCAATGGCAAGAAGAGAAGCTACACTAGCTCCAACTCCAAGTAAATGTCAAAATAGATGATAAATGATAGATGATCCTCCACCTCTCCATTTAAACTTCCTTAAGTACCCCTCCTTTGGTGCCAATGATGAATTAGAAGCCCCAACTTCATGGCCGACCTCCTAATGCACTTTTTTAATCTTCACTTAAGAAGACCGACCTCATAATGAAGAAATAGAAATTCTCCTTGCTAAGTCTTCTTTCCCCTAGTCGAACCATTCCAATGTCATGATTAGTAAATAAAATAATTAATCATGAAGGTACATCACTTACAACCATGGCGAGTTCCCCTCCTTTGCTCCTTCCTTGATGCCCATAGGAGGAGGAACAAGCATAAGGTATTCCATAGTGACTAGCTTGGAAAGGGGACATTCTGACCAGCCATTTTCGACAACTCCTTTTTGCTTCATTAAATTTTGTTAACACGAGGCCAACGTAAAGTTTATAATATATAGTAAGGTCTATGCCCTCTCCACCTCTGAACCAACCATATTCTCTCACCATTTACAACCACCATTCTCCTAAACCAGCCAAAGGCTGATTGAAGCAAGGATCTATTCCTATGGGGTCATGACCTTCTCACATAGAACTCTCCCTCAAAATCCAAAATCTAATTTAAGATCTGAAATTTCTTATGATACAAATTAGATATGTAAAAAATATTTTTTGCATTTCATTCAACATCACACCTAAAGGAAGATTATCAACCCTTCTATGCCCACCAAGAAGGAAAATTGTTGTTACCTTAAGTTGGAAATCCCACTTAAGGTACAATTTTCCATGCATGAAATGGATTATAGACTTCATTGTAGTAAAATTTCATAGAAAATACATCTCCACTCGTTTCGTATTTTGTTAGGGTCCATCTCCAATCCGAGCTTTCCCATGACAACATGAACTAATAATTTTCAGTAGGGGGTGAGGAACCAACATTTTTGGTTTAAGGAACAATTTTACCTCATGACACTTGTGCATGTATTCTCACATGGATCTCATAAATATTACTCCTTGAACCATATATTGACCATGAGGAACCAGCATTTCTTCGGTTCAAGGGACAATTTTACCTTGTGACACTTGCTCATGCATTCAATTCGCTCTTGTAGATCTTACTCCTTGGGACCATTTATTGACAAATTGTCCAAAAAGACTTTATATATTGATCAATTGTCCAAAAAGACTTTGAAGTTATCGATTGTCAATATTTTGAAGATACGAGAGAATAGTTTGTTGGAGGCTCGTAGGAGCATTGTAGAACTCGAATGACATGCAACTTTATGCATATATACAGATCTCTACCACAAATGTGGTCTTCTGTTTGTCCTCCTCAACAATGCTTATTTGGTTGTAGCTAGGAAAACTATCAAGGAATGCTTTTCTTGCTTGAATGCCTCGTCTTTAATGGAATCAATGAACTGGATGCGTAACCGGTATTTGATGGTCACCACATTCAAGCTCAAAAAATCTATAGATATTTTTCTTTGAGTTGATAAATATGAGAAACACATTCATTGTTATTGAACTTGAAGATTATAGTTTCTTCCAATATCTTCCCAATTTCTTCCTAGACCTTTTTGTGTACTTTGGATTCATCTAGTATGACCTTCTTTGGATCGATTGAGTTCGAGAACCAATGGTATCTTGTGCACACAAAGTAATGGTGGAATCTCTTTGAGGTATTTGTACATTTGAGTGAACACATCTTTATTCTCTATAAAGATCTTGAATGTTTTTGCCTTCAAAATTGGGTGCTTGTCATCCCCTTAATGCTGATCTTATGTCCCATCCCCAAGTTGACCTTTATGGTCATTGGTCCATTATACTTATTGTTCTTAGGCTTGTCGAACCAATATGTAGGTTCCATGTTCAACTATGCTATCTTGACCTCATAATGATTGAATTCTAGGGGAAATGTATGTGGGTTTGAAGAAGTTCTGCTGGGAGCGATGTGCATTGCTAACTCTTTCGCCCCCTTGTTTGTCTTTAAACCAATCTTTTGTATGTTGATACAATGGTAGTCTTGATTGAAAATCTCATAGTCCTCCATCTACCCATGCAAAATTCCATTGTTCAAATTCCTTTTGTTGTTTGAGAACTCTTGGATTTTCAAGACTTGCTTTTAGTATTCAAGGTTGTATCCAGGTTTTTGTTTGACTCAAGCTGTTGGTTTTTCTTGACAAAATGGTTGTTGAGATCAATTGTGAACCTTCACCACATTTTTCCTTAGACAACGAATCCTTCTTTTAGTTATGGTCCACCTTGGCCATATGCATCCACCAGTGTCCAAGGAGTGTCGTACACATCCATTTTCAATGATATTGCTACGAATTCCAAGATGAACATTTGTGGAAATCAGCATCTTCTAAGAAGTAAACACTCTAGAGATTGTGCCAATGCTACTTGGTCTTGCCGAGGAGTTTGAAAGTTGGTGGCTATAAATTGGTTGGCCCAACATTTTCCAAGTCTCCTCTAGTAGTACATGTACACTTAAACCTTTTTCCAACATCATATTTATCAAGGGAAACCTGAGAATGTCCATACTTATGTTAGTGGACTTTTCGCACTTCTTCCTCATGAGTACCTTGTGGTCAACCCCCGTGCTCCCTTATCCATAGCTTGGGCTGCACTGATAACCTCATTGTGCTAATGATGTCCCTCAAGTTTGGAAAAGTTCAAAAATATTTGTCACTCTAATTGATATTGGGATCAGCAACACTTATTTGACTATCTCTTGGTTGGAATGTCGGCAACTAGTCAAGGCTTTGGCTATAGTTGTCCCGGCTTGTGTTGAATTGTTTCGCCTTGACAAGATAGCGTCCTTTTCTCTTTTCCTCATTTCCTTCATGGATTTTCCTACTTCATAACATGCCTAAACCATTTGCCGCTTCTAAATATTGAATCTTTTCAACCTTAGATTAGATTATGGCCATTACTATTTCCACATTAACCATGTCGATGTTTTCTCCTTTCTTTGGGCAACTCAAGCCATCATGGTTTCCCAGACCACAGTATCTGAATAACTTGCTTCTATTGCTTTGGTTTGTAGGACAGTTTTTGGCAAAGCATGCCACTTGTTACACTTCCTGCATTGTGCTACCGGTCTTCTGTTTGAGTCATATTGATGGGTCTTAATCAGTAGAGTTTGAATAAAGTAAAGGCTAAATCAAGAAATAAGTTTTAATTAAATCAGAAGCATTACCTGCATTGTTCCATGGGTTTTTGTCATTCTTACCAATATTAAGGTCTGCAACACTTATTCGACTATCTCTTGGTTGGATTGTTGTTGTAGTCGTCAGAGCTTTTGTTGAACTGGGCAGCCTCAACAAGATAGGGTCCTCCTTTCTTTTCCTCATCTCCTTGATGTATGTTTCTACTTCATAACATGCCTCAAATAGTTGAGGCTTCTTTGTATAAGGGCCATGATATTGCACCTTCTTAGCCTTTAAGCAGGTCATGGTCATTACTTTTTCTACATAAATCATGTTGACATATTCCCCTCCTTTCTTCAGAAACTCCAATCATCATGGTTACTTGGAGCTGACCATCTGCATAACTTGCTTCCTTCACTTTGTTTCGTAGGCCGGGTTTTGGCAAAGTGATGTCATTCGTTGCACTTCCTGCATTGTACTAGGCCTTTCACCATTGTTATTGTTTTGTATTTTACTATTTTGTTGTTGCGGTTGTTCTTATAGCACCGTTGGTGGAACCTTTTGAGTCATTGGTGGAACCTTTTGAGTCATTGGAGGAACCTTTTGAGTCAAGCAAATGTGTGTTGTCTTGTTCTTCATATTGAAAGGGCATCCCTTGACCCTATGAACTGCCACTTGCTAGAACTTTCAAAAATCGCTCTTTGGAAAATTAGCTTTTTTTGCTTTGTGTTCGTTTGATTTGAGTCCGGACTCCTCAGTGTTCCCCTTTGGTTTTCTATTTCCTATCACCTTGATTTTAATATTTGGCAAGGTTGGTTTTTCAAATATTTGTTCTAAACCCTATTCATTTCCATTTGCTTGCTTTTTTCAACCCGTGAGGGGCTTCTTTGGAGTGGTTTTGGTTTTCTCTTCTTGTAAGTCTTCAAGTGTCTAGAGCGATGCAAAACAGAGAAAGCAAGAGCTTCACAAAGATGCAAAACCAGCACAAAACAAAAGTAAAAATAGCTCCGATGACTATCAAGGTCCTTGCAAAAGAGAATTGCAAACTAGAAAACTTCCCATAGCCACAATATCATTGCAAGACTACAAGGTGCTGTGTAAGGCTAAAAGCTTTGCAAGCCTGTAGAATCACCTCAATGCCATGGCAAATTTGCAAAGCTGAAAAGCTCCACAATAAGGAAAATCAAAGGCATCAAATTAAATAAGTTAACCATTATTTCAGTTAGGATTGTTCAAGGCAGAATTTGTGCTGATCAAGAACTGAATGTCACTTCATATAATCGATCAAGCTATACTTTCAGGCTCAGGTCTCATTTGTATAATTCGTATATAGTGTCAAGCAAATGATTGCAGACTCATCCTGATTTGGAAAAGTACGAATCACTTTTTTCCAGACATTAGGATTCAAAAGTGTCCTTTTGATGGACAACACAACATTTCCATTGGTGCAGATTTGAGTTTACTTTTTGAAGGTGGTCTGAAATGTGACCCTTCTATGAAGACAAGGACCCCTTAGAGCCTTTGTTGGAAACAAATAATGCATGAACTTGCCTCAGCATTCTCTTTTGAGTGCTAGTTTTTATATCACATGAACTACATGAAATGGAAAGGAAGCTTCACAAGAATGGAAGAGTATTTATTCACCTTGTTCCCTGGCCTTGAGAGAGAACCACAGTCCTCGATCGTTCATATTTATGGAATCAGTGGTATGGGGAAATCTTACCGACTTGGGTCATGAAGAAGTTCCAAGCATATACCAAGGGTGTTCTGGGTCGACATGCTCCACCAATCTCTGTTATATAGGTTTTGCTTGTTTATGCAAAGGGTGGTGCGAATCGGGCTGCTCTGCTGAGTTGTTCCTGCGGCTCCTCCATTTGCTAGTACCTCGCTATATGGAAGAAAAGGAGAACACATCAGGTTTCCTTAAAGGGCCATGTGATTAGCTTCAAGGCTAACACTGTTGGTGGAGACGCATCAAAGATTGGTTCCAAGGCTGACACTGCAGAGGAGGGAGCCCATTGAATGTGCTTCAAGCTTGGTGGAGTCTGGTAGAAGGAGGATCACAATTTGTGCAAGATTAGTCATAGGTAGAGGCCTTTTCCTTCCTAGCATTTTCATCTCAGGAGGCCCCAGTGGCCACAAAGGCTCCGCTCTAAGGCTTTGAAAAGTCAAACAAGAAAAGATTTGTTTGTTCTGCCACAGCTGAACAGGCTCTTACAACTGATTGTTCCATCTTCCCTCTTTAGAGGGAAGCCATCAAAAACTCTATGAGCTATAAAAGAAACTTCTAGCGGTGCAATAAGATATTCATTAAAATTTGTGAAAGCCTTTGTAAGGAGGCATCAAGCGAATACGGGTTTTTGTATAAGGAGTTTTCTCTGGAACAGTTATGTCTGTAAGTGGTGTGGTGTTAATTTGATGTTTCACTATATTAATGCTGTGTTGTACCTTTTGAATAAATTAAGCACTATTTGTGTATTTGGACTAACGTGATTTACATGGATGGTTCAAAAGCTTCATTGGTTTTTAACTTTGATTTTGTCTGAATGTGTGTTATTCAGAGCTAAAGTTTAATGGATCAATTTAATCCTTGAACTGCTTACTGTAAAATTGGATTAAAGTCACTTTTTCTGTAAGCAGTTCATTTATGCAGAGATGTTTATGCTCTTTCGAGTTAAAGTAGCCGTCATCAATTTCCATCTATGTATGAGATTCAGGAAGAAATAAAATTCACTTTTCCCTTTCCCTTTCACTTCCAACATATCCAAATTAGATTGGATTTCTTTATGTTTGTAAATATTTCCGACCATTATACAAGTGGAGGTAATCCGTACCATGTGTAGATTTTGTAATTTGAGCTGAAACTAGAGGGTATTTAACCCCTTACTGTGTCCGTGCCAAAACAGTGGACAATAGGCAGTGTGTATCCAATCCTTTATATTGTTCACATTTATTTTTTAAGTTTTAATGTTTGTGTGATAGTAGAATGTTTTTGGATTGTTTGAGGTTCAAAATTTGTGTGTCCGTTCTCCATTCTCTTTTTTTGTGATTTATGCTAATTCCTAGAGTAGGTTTTGACATTTGGTTTGTGATTTCTGGTGTCATAGCACCTTCAACTTTGATTTTGCACCTTCATTTTGAAATTTCCACATTCATGAAAAAAATTGTTATTTTTTTTGTGGTTTCTTTTGTGAATAGAATAAAGAATGTTCGGCTTTAGAAAAAAACACTATTTAGAACCATGCATTTTTGTATAACCTTACATTCTTATAAATTGTTCATATTCTCTCTTATTGGTTGCTTATTTTCATGTAGTTTTGTTTCTATCTGGATCTATTGGCATTTTTTCCAGGATAAAATTCCTTTTCCTTATATTGCTTGATCTTTTGCAGAGTAATCCTCTTTTCTTATACTAAACTTCAATGGTACTTCTAATACAAATTCATAGAAAATATTATTTTTATAAATCATACTGTTGCTACTAATCGTTGCTTTGGATTTTTAAACCTAAAAAGCTTCTTTTTGTGTCCATGTCAACCTACAATTCTGTCCTTTCCTGGTAGAATAGTAAGGTATGTGCCCTTGATGGAACTCTCCCATCAATACCAATGACCACATCCCCCAAACTTCTACTGGATTTTGAGCAGCACCTGCAACATTCTTCCTCATAAATTTTAACCATCTGGCAAATATTATTTCTCTTAGGCACACGTCTTCAATATGTCAGCCTATGCTTTATTTTTTCCCTTGTTTAATGATTTTGAATCTTTGAACTGGCTATGCTTGCAAGTATTGACAGCCACAATGGGCGACAATGACATTGTATAGAATCACACGAGTTACGAGAGATTGAAATGGCAACAGCACCAAAATTTTAGTTGGTTAATCTTACATAATGTAATTGAACATAAACAAAACATACACCACATAGAAACTTGAAAACTATCTACAAGAGCATATATACTATCACCATATACATGAGCAAATACAAAAAAATATGAGAAAAGTAGGAATATCTTCAAGGACACGGTCTTTAAGTATACCCCATGCCTAACTCCCATATGATATTCAATAGAACCGTCAATGGAGAAATTTGAATGTATTATTATTAACTCAACACATACATTTAACAAAAAGAATAGTATGAATCATGATTTATTGCAATGATCGATCATTTACCCAAACAATTAAATTAAGGGTAGTAACTACATGACACTTTTGTATATTGATTCCTTTATTAAATGATTTATTAAATACTTCCTTTATACTAACTTAACCTAGATAAGTACTTGTGTCACTTAAACTATCATCTACATGGGGAGGAATATCGTCTACATGGGGGAGGAATGGCTTAGTATTTGTAGCCTAAATATTTCTAATTAGTATATGTTGACATGGTTATTTTTAGGGGGATGTGTTTGAGGTTAAGTTCTTGCGGAATGGAAATAAAACAAATTGTATGTAATTTTCAAAATTTTAGTCTGTCAGTTTCTCGAGTCTTTTGTCAAATCTTATTGTTGCAACTGAGCCAAGTCCAAGTTGACTTTGAGTCGTCACCTTGCTGAATTTCAAGTCCCACTTTGGATAGTATGGTATCCTCATAAATCTCATCCACATTCAATACATGAAACTACAAATAACCCTTCATTTCTCTTTCTCAAATATTCCAAATGACCCTTCAATTCTCTTGCACAAACCTGCAAATGACTCTTAATTTCTCTAAACGGATCTTGGACATCCACTGAGTTTTTGTACAAACAGATCTCTGATTAATGAACAACATTTTTAATACAAATTAATGGCACCACTTTAAATACTACAAAACATGATTGCAACTTATCTTTTCAGTACTTGACCGTCTTGTTTTATGACACAACTAGGTACACAACACAAATTGTGTTGGTATAAAATCTAAATTATCAATAGTTCAAGTTTTTGTCTTCTTCATTTCCCTATTATATGTATGGATGATTTTAAAGTTCAGATATAGCATGGTATTGGATGCTCTATACATCTTCCGTTCAACAATTAGGCATTTTGCTAATTTCATCCGCTTCCTACTGTGATCATTTTTGTTTTATTAAGTTTCAATTGTTTTGATGAATGCATCTGAAGGTAAAAATGCATTATTTTTCTGCTAGGGAGGACTTAAATCTCTTATTGAATCTATAAAGGAAAAAGATCCAGATAAGATCTCTAAAAACCTTTCCTCTTCACTGGAAACAATTGCGCAATTGGAGCTCTTACAGGTAACATTTTTACATCTTTCTAGTACATATGCTATTTTAGAGGGGTGGGTCTCTTTACATTTCATGAAAGCCATTGGGATTGGATTTATTTTGTAACACTTTTGTTCTTTTGTATAATATTGCCGTTTAAAGAATACTTTCTTTGTTTATCATGTACTTATTTTATATATCATCCAAAACAATCCTCACAAAGTGATAAACAATTTTAAGGACATAATTGTGAATTGTGTACCGAAAGGTTGTAAAATCCTTTTCTAGTGCTGAAACTGAAAAACAAGGAATTAACACATACCCCAATCTGATTTTATCTGATTTTTGGACCAGCAAACTGAAAATTAAATCAATACGGAACAGCGAACTGATTTTTATAACAGCAGTACGAAAAAAACAAATTTTCACCCAAATATCACCCTACAATTCATCCACACTATTGTTAGGAAATATTATTAGTGCTTCACTTTGGGCTAGTAATTATTATGTGTAAATGTAATATTTATTACATTAGTGTGAGGATGTAAATGAGTTGTTATTTAAACAACTCATATCTAGTTTATTTGTTATTTGTTCTTCCTATTTATTAGGAAGTTTTTAAGCTATCTATTTGGCTATATAATAGCCTGTGTATATGAATTTCATGTAATGCTGAATACAAGATTATTTTGCTGTGCAAAGCTCGTACCTTTCATCTGGTATCAGAGCAAGGTTAAGATGAGATTCCCTTCAAAAATTTGTATCCTTCTGCTGTAAAGTGATGATAATGGTTTCAATTTTTTAGTCTCTGTGCTTGCATCCATGTTGACCTGAGGCTTGTTGACAACACAGCTTGCATCCATGTTGACCTGAGGCTTGTTGACAACACAGCTTGCATTCTACGCTGTGGAGACAAAAGAAAGACAAGCGTCCATTGCTCCTCTGACTCCCGACTTCATTCGTGATTGGTGGGAGGATCACTTGCCACATCCCTCTTATCAAAGTCAAAACTGGCGGCTCAAACTATTAGCTGGATCTGTTGAGCAGTCTTGCCAATTGGAGTTTGATATCTATTTTACGTGGTTGTTTGCTTACCAAATGCAGTCTTCTTTTTTATTGTGCAGTTCGATAAGAGATATATTGCAGATCTGTGGAGATCAACTTTATTTCTACCATTTCGGGCAGTATTTTTCTCCATCATTTGGGATTCGATCCAAGCATTTAGCTTAGCTTCACGCTCAGAGACAGTCATTCACTTGCCACTAACATGGAATGTCTTTTGTCTAAATTGACTGCAGATGTAGCGGTTTACATTTGATCCACCAAATATTAACCAGCGATCTGCATCTTTGTCCTCACTCATGTCATCAAGACGTATCTATAAAGACTTGCCTTAGTTGCATAGAAAAATCAGTGTAGACTCGTTGAGTTCGTTGAGATGACCTTTCAAATCTGTCATTTTCTGTTATATGCATGGTGCAATCTATCTATTGCATTTGCAGTTATCAAGGGCAACATGCATCTCCATCAGTCTATTCCTTGTGATATGAGTGGACTCAAGATAAAAATGGTTAATGCAATACTTGACAAGTGTCTCCATATATCCATGTGCAAGTGTGTTACATAGTGGACGGTTTGATCTAAATTCATGCATCGAAGACATATCTTTTGGTCAAATAGCTTTCATGCTATTTCATTCGTTGATATTTGATAAAGATTGTTAAACAAATTTGTGGTGGATGGTTATAGTTGTGAATAAAATAGAAGGTACATGTCATAGCCTCTAGTTAATTAAAAGTTCAAATCTCATAATGAGTCAATGTTTATTACTTAAAGCAAAGTTCATGAGTTAATTCGATTTGTATTTTTAGATAAAACTCTAAAATCTAGTGTGTCGTATGAATAAAAAATTAAGAGTTATTATTGAGTAACAAATTTGTGTGTCGTCGGTCTAAATTGTTCTCTCTAGTTAATACTATTATCCTTGTCAAAAATCAAGGGTCGTTTATCAATATTTAAGTCTTTATTGTCATAATAGTATTGTGAAAAATTACGTCGTAATGTCATTGTAAGTCGAGTTGTTATGTCATAGTGACATTTGTAGTATTATGTCATCAAAATTAGTCCTAGTGTCAAATTTCATTAAGTCATTATTTGTTATCAGTAGTCAAAAAGTTTGAAAATAAAAAATTTGCCACATAGACACATTTTTGGTGTTACTCGACGTCCGGAAAATAAAATGTTTCACATTGTTGGGGAGAGAGGAATAATCACAATGTGGAAACTATTGAGCATTCAAGTCAAATTTAGCTGAGCTAACAACATGTTACTGGAGGACAGAGGCACAAGAAGATGGAGGTCAATCAACAACCTCTCATCAAGTCACCAACGACGGGGCCGCATAGAGTTGTGGTGGCATTTTGTGGTGTGAGTTTGCTTTTAGTTGTGTGATTCTATTTCAAAGTTCTGTTTTGTGTTGAATAAGTGGAAAATTCACATTGAGGGGGGAACATGATCTCAATGTTCCATTTCCATTTATTCCAATTTGTATCCAGTGAGCAATAACTCCTATGTACTTCCCTGATGTAAAAACATAGTGGATAGATGAAAGCACAAGAAAAAGCAACATCATGATATTTGGGTTGTTGGTTGTCCTGTAAAACCATCCTTTGTTGTGGTTGTTGGTAAACCACTTGAAAAATTATCCTTGTTGGTTGGTGGTTGTCCAGTAAAACCATCCTTGAAGGTTGTTGGCTATCCGACAAACCATCCAGATCATGACACGCATGGGCGGCAAGTTGCAGAAGTGTGATTGTTTTTCTCCCATGTTTGCACCAAGGGGGAATGTTAGGAAATATTATTAGTGTTCCACTTTGGGCTAGTAATTATTATGTGTAAATGTAATATTTATTACATTAGTATGAGCATGTAAATGAGTTGTTATTTAAACAACTCATATAGTTTATTTGTTATTTGTTCTTCCTATTTATTAGGAAGTTGTTTATCTATTATATGGCTATATAATAGCCTGTGTATGGATTTCATGTAATGCTGAATACAAGATTATTTTGTTGTGCAAAGCTCAAACCTTTCTTCATCCAAAACAATCCTCACAAAGTGATAAACAAATTTAAGGACATAATTGTGAATTGTGTACTAAAAGGTTGTAATGTCCCTTTCTAGGGCTGAAACTGAAAAACAAGGAATTAGCACAAACCCCAATCTGATTTTTATCTGATTTTTGGACCAGCAAACTGAAAATTAAATCAATACGGAACAACGAACTGATTTTTATAACAGCAGTCTGAAAAACACAAGTTTTCACCCAAATATCACCCTACAATTCATCCACAATATTTATAGACCCTTTTGGAATATTTTAGAACAATTTCCACCACAAAAATCAAGCTAATACTCAGCTGGAAAATTATTTAATAACAGCAGAAGTACAACGAAGAGAAATAATCAAAATGAGGGTTTCCAAACCCCAACAATGCCCAAATATGAGTGATTCCAGCCTTATAAATTATATCAAATCTGAATATCAATAAATGAATGAGTGTTGTGCCCTAGAAGACACTTAGAATGACCTCTACCCTAGTTGTTCCCCTAGGAGAGGGCTCCAAAAATATGTAAAAGCTCTTGTAGTCTTCTTCTTGATGCCCTAGATCCAAATCTGCAAGAGAGTCTTCAATAGAGATCTTCAATTCACCAACATGGAGAGTTTTCGTTCTCCACCAAGCCACAAGGGTTTCGTTCTCCTTGGATGGCACACAAAAGGGTTTTCGTCCTCAAGTGGAATGGTATTGAGCAATCAATCCAACAAACCAAGTGTAAGTGTAAATCTGCCAAAAGATTATCTCCAAATGAAGTCATACAACCTCTTTTATACCCCTTGCTTAGCGCCAATGGCCAAATAGATGAGGACCGACCTCCAAGCTCATTTTATCTTTTAATTCTTTGTTGGGAAACTCATAATCCTAGCCGACCTGCCTGGAGGAGATAAACACTAAAAAAATATTAAAAATAATAAAAGAAATCAGAAACGAAGCTCACTTACTTCTCTTGTTCACCTAATCTTCTTGGTCATGGAAAGAGAATGGAAAGAAGTCTTCATTTGTCCTCAATTCAAAAAAGGGGACATCATGCAAGGTTCTACTTAGGTTATAAGCAACGTGGTAGGCATGGTTAAAGTAAGAAGAAGAAAATTCCATAAGCAAGGGGAAACCATGGAAGGAGAGAGTTTTTAAAAAGTTTTATTGTTGGTTTTCCACATTCCCATCATTGGTATGTCCATTCAAATGATTGCTTTTGTAGAAAATAAATTTGGCAAATGTAAACATTTTCCCCAATCTTTAATTTTTCAGCCAGCCACGCAATCTTTTATGCATGTGTCTCTCATGGTTGCCTCTCTTATATATATTCTTCTATCGACTTTGGCTTTAGTTATTTTTGTTATCAGTTGAAGATTTACCAGCTTTCACCTTGTATCCTAATTATCAAGCCGGTTCATGTATTGTTGGTTCCTTTATTGCTGTCACTATAATCTTCCACTCAGTGCCAACATCATTCTCCTATCATCCTAGAGTTGTTCCCTCTCCTACCTCTCACAATGAGCCTTACCACATGCCTCTTACCTTCCATGACCATGGGTGTCATCATTCTTATCACGACTGATGCTAGGCCACGAATTGCCAAAACTATTATCGCCACTTTGATTAGAATATTAATGAGCATGTTGGTGTTATTTAGTGCGAAAATGAATCTTATATTGATGCAATAGGCACTATTTCCAAAGAGTATAATCACGCTTTTAGGAGGCATCCAGGTTTTACAATCTTTGCCAATGTTATACCAAATTTTGAATGGATGATATTGAAAATATATATGCGGAAATATGAGCTTTTGCGTGGAGGATAAAGGAACAAATTTGTAACCTTCAAGTGCAAAGGTGGCTTGCTCTACCAAAGTAGGGATCAACCATTATCATAACACTATTATTGTGAGGTTCATCAGAAAAGCACCAATTTGAAGACACTCATTAGTGTGCATTTTGCAAATGTTCATTTTGTTGATCAAATTGTCAACAATGGCTTTATACCTACCACATAAACTATGAATAGAATCACCACTTGATGAATGTCAAAGCTCCACCAAACTCAATTTTGTGGAGATTTTGTATGTCAGCTTTGTGGAGGAGCACAACTTCACTAATAGTTTGGTATTCTCTTTGTGACAAATTTAGGTTTTGTTCTAGGCTCTTGTGGTCATATTCTTTGTAGTGTCTTAAAGTTTTTTTAGCTTTGATTCCTAGGCCTGTAAATCGTTATGTACACAACAATCCTTGATGGTATTTTGATTATATATATACACATTACTGTGGACAAATAAAACCTTTCACTATGTCATTACATTATTGCATTTGGTAAGTACATATTGCATGATATGCTTTGTGAATCTTCCACAATGCAAAAGAATTTTGGGAAACCGTCCTAGGAAGCTGTTGGAATTGAGCCAAGGAAACATAAAAGAACATCAGACAATTGCATGCTAGGAAAGATGGGAGACCTCTAATGAAAGGAAAAGACATGTCCTTTGATAGACACAACCATGGGTACATTCATGGAAAGAGAGCCATATGTAGGAAATCAATATTTTGTTGATTGTTTGAGGATCAAGTACATGTATACGAGATACAAGACATATTTATAATAAGATACCCAACACAAAAAAATTCTAGATGCACCATCAAAACAATGTGAAAAACATCAAAATAGGACTCAACCCCCTTATCAAACATGATTCCCTCCTCGTGACTAAACATCACGACTTGGAGCAGTTTAATTATTGATTATTTTTCTAGCATGCCTTAATAAGAAATCCATTAAATCACTCAATGAAATGAGTTTTGACAAATGGAACATAGCTTCTAATACTTTTTAACAAGTTATTTACTAGCTAGGATGCAAACCACATAACAAATTCAACTCCGATACTGTTTCAAGTTATTTAATAAGTTATTTGTTCCAAACATATGCAAGCACATCCCCTGCAGCTTAGTAGATCCGATTGCTAGTGACAGCGTTGAATATTATCAAGCAATCAAGACATCCGAACGATTGGATAATCATTTGCTTCAATCACATGCATGGTGCCAATTTTTTGTGTTAAAGAAATAAAATTGATCTCTTAGAAGAATAGCTAGAAGTTGAAGACTCTCCCACAAACCAAATGAACCTTATGAATGAATTTAAAACGAATGGGATTTTGTAGCATTACAACCACTTGATCGAATACAAGAAAGGGGTGAACAAGATTGCCAACATGTTATCAAGATATGCAATGCCTAAGTTGGCGTAGAGTAGTGTAACACCCACTCTAAACAAGCAAAAAGGAACAACGCAAAGTACCAAAAGTTTGGGATAATTTTTTTTTGATTCAATAAAGGAAGGCGGAGTTGCTAATCGGGATTAAATTAGGCATTACAAACTTTATCCCAAGACCAAGATCAAATGCCCACAACAATTCTTACATCGGGAGAGAATAAACTCCAAATGTTTTGATCTCCTAAAATATCCTTAAAAGCATTTTATTTATTGAATTAGTTTTATTTCTCTTCTTTGATATAAATTTAATCAGCCAACCAAGTTTTCCTAAAATCGATTTAATTAAAAGGTAAATGCATGGAAATGGGGGGCCAAAAGGGGGTCTTAAGTGGACACTTTTTTTTTTAAAAACAAGAAACTTCAACTTGTACGAGTTATTTGAGATAGTTACACTCAAAATTTGAAAATGTTATAAGAACATGAATTGTAGCATTTCGAGTCTAGTTTCTAAAATATTAATTTAAAAAAAAAATGGTTAAGTGTAAGTGGGTTAAATATCTAAAATGTCAATAGGTGCTCTGTTTTGGTAAAAAAAAACATAGTAGATAGTCGGTTGTGCTCCGCCCCCCCCCAATTTTTGAGAACTATTTAGTATTTTTGAAAACCTTTTGGTAGAAAGATAGAGCATCTAGTTTGAGATAATTTTTTTATATTTTATTTTCTTAGTAAGTATTTATTTTTATAATTTTCCAAGTACAAAGGTTTTGAATAAAAATAATGGACCGTGCCCTCCCCCAACTACGTCAAAAATATTGATTTTTTTTTTTTGAATATGTATAGAATTAGTCCTAGTTTGGGACTGTATAATTTTTATTCAATTTGGAGAAGTGAAACAAAAGATACATGACAAAAGATAGGCATTTACAATCACTAAAAATAGAGGTATAAAAGACATAGTTTGAAATAAATATAAATGGAAACCTTACAATAGTAAAAAAATTTAAAAATATATATTTAGAAAGAGGATAGTTTTCTTTATGTTGTAGGCATATTTTTAAGAAAGATTGCAATCATTTTTGTAGGATTTATCATGGTGAAAGACGAGTTTATGCATTTTTGTCAAAAACATGCAAGTTGTGTCAGTTGTAACAGGTCAGTAAGGCTCAGATTTGGGAAACCAAATCATTTCTAAGCCTAGTAGAGCTTGGTTTGTGTGCATAATTCAAGGAACGTGTACGTGCTTTAACGCATACTTGTTCCTTAATCTATGGTGTAATGTATGTGTTTGTGGGAGCTTTTTATTTACAAAAATAATTTTTAAAATAAATTTAAATGTTTATATTCGTAAATATAAGAAATTAGGGTCACTCTGCACCTTATGGAACTAGTCTCACAGCTCCATGAGTCACGGTTTAGGAGATAATTTTTCATAATCTAATTTGGTCAGTACATAGGTATTTTTCAAGATTTCAACATTCACCTAAAGCTTTTAGGGTTTAAATTCTACAATCGATGTCTATTTTGGGAAAGAATATAGTCATTGTTTAGGTTTTGGGGCCTTTTAGATTGTTTACTGACATTTGTAGGAGTGTTAGATGTGTCAAAATTAGATTTTACAAACCTCACAACTCTCAAAGATAACAATAACTACTCAAATATATGGACTCATGAAATGCCTTATAATACATAACAAATCAAAACACATGTACATGTTTTTATTAATTTGAAAATCCTTGACGACATCTACAAATACTACTCCCACTATTGGGACATTACAAAAAATCAACAAAAATCCTAAAGCTATTACAATGGTGTTTCTTCATGACCCTTGAAAAGTTTCACTTGTTCCATGCGACTCAACTCGTCTCTCTACTCCTTGTCACTCTAGCCCCTCAAATGGTAGACTTGACTCACTTCATGCACACATTGTGCTCTTTCACTTGTGTAATCAATGTGCATTATACAATTCAACTATTGCACAAAACATTTGTGAAAGCCTTGCGTAATCGTCACCATCACCCAACTTTTTTGTTGCACTTTCCTTTCTCCATTATCCTTCTCACCATCCTTGTGTGTGCCCATACTTAACTAATATTGTAAAACTTATGTAAGAAATTCAATTCCCCATGATACTCCTACATCACAAATTGCATCTTCAATTTCAATCAAATTGACTGATTGATTCATGCCTAGAGTTTTAATTAGTCCTAGATGAAGTAAAAAATCAAATCATATAGTTCCAATAAGTTTCACATGGCTCAATTTAATCAATATTTCTTCTCTTATTGAACCAATCAACTAACTATGTAATGCATGATATAATTAGGGGGCACAATTGAGTCCAAATTCACATCACATAGTAACAACTATGATTAGGGTCTCAAATTTGCCTAAATTGTCTCTTTAGCTAAATGAATTGACTAATGACGACATGAAAGGTGGTGACCACTTGACAAAGTTTGTAGAGTTAACACAATGGAATGAAACTCAATGGTTTCTTCTCATTCACTCAATGGCCTTGTTGTCATGCTAAATGTCTAGCATGCAAAATTTAAAATTTTGGTCATGACAACTAAACCCACACTTGAAATTCCCTTTCCTGGTCAATGTAAACCTTTCCTTCGGCTAACATTTCAATTGAGTCACCCTCATTTTGGTCAAGAGGAACGTGCTAACATGATTTTCAAGTGTGTTTCATGTGCAGGGAAGTTTATCTAGATGATTCATGAGGTTATGAAGATCCAAAGAAAGAACAATTTTCCCGGAGGCTTCAAAAGGGATATTTTTGGTCTTTTTGTCATTGGTGAACATCCTCCGAAAGATTACAGGAAAATTCAAATCATTTGGGAGTTGTATGGGTAATGAAGTTTTCCGAGGTAGTTTAGGAAGATTTTTGCGGAGATAATTGAGGTCAGGAACAAGTTGAGAAAAACCAAGTCTTTTTGGGCAAGGCACTAGGGAATGCATGTTCCAAACAAGCTAGTCACCTTGTTCGAAGGGTTTCAGAGCCTCGGTGAAGTTCTAGGAGCTCATATCCCAAGCATTGGAAAGGCGACGGGCTTACTTCATGGTGCAATAATCAAGGAAGAATTTGGGGAGTATAAAATGCCGAAAATTGTCCACCAGTGCAACACAAGGGTCTTTTTAAAAGGTGAAACTTGCTCAAAGGTTTTTGGACACTTCGGGAAGAGTTAGGAGCGTAACTAAATGTCAAAGTTGAGTACATTAGACCATCCTCATGGTCCATGTGTTAGATTGGTTCATACCCATTCTGGACTTTGGTGGTAACTCAACTTATCGACGCACGTGCAAGGGATAAAGTGGAAAATGAATTGAAAAGGAAAATTGAAAGCTGAATCAGGTTTTGAAAATTGTTGGAATGGATTAAGGGAGTCCTTTGGAGTCAAAATCATATAATGTTGGCCCTCCAAATTCCATGTATTGCTTCTAGGGCCGAGAATTCACTCCTTAGTCTATTTTCATGTTGAGAATGATGACATCAACATTCCAAGAAGCTTGGGTGGAGTTTTGGAGGCCTGATGTCCCTTTGTCCCAATGTGCAAGGGACATAGGGGACACCAAAGTGTGCTCCCCCATGGAGTGGTTTGTGTCACTTAAGTCATCACTTGAGGTGTTAGAAACATGCTTTCAACTCATGGTAACTCATTTTTTACCACTTTTTCATGATGAATGGACCCATGACGGCCTTTTGGAGGTCTAATGTCCCCTTTCCCCTTTTTCCAACAACAAAAATGTGCTCCCCATAAATGTCGGAGGAGAAGTTTCGTCACTAAAAACACAACTTGGGTGTTAGGAAGGTGTTTTCAACTCACGAAATTTGGCCCCATCCTCATGAGATCCTCACCCTTGGTAAACAACGGTCTATTTATGACATTCCCCATTCCGAGAGGTACTTCTCAACATTTGCAAATCTCCACCTATCACTATGTGGTGACCATCTCTTTGAGCTTGCCTCATAGGAATGGTAAGGATAAATGCTTACGAGGATTGATAATTGAATTGTGACTCAAACGGAAGTGAAGCTCTCTCGGTTCCTAATTTTGGTCTCAAACTACATTTTGGCCTTTGTGCGTTTCTCATCTCATCGGATGGGTTGATCAAAAGATATGGAAGCATTCTTCATTCAATCTCCTACCTTCACCCATCTCAAGGTGGAAGGTTTTTGGTCTCACATTTCATTAGTCACTTTGTGTTTCCCAGGTGGAAGGATCATCATGGTTGCATTGTGCGGGAAATTGTTTCAAGTTCTCATCAAGTGCAAGAGGGTCGAAAGGCATGGAAGTGTTTCATGGATTGGATGGATTGGTTCAAGTGAAAGAGGGCATTCTTCATTGATCTCAGTGGTCCATTCATCAAGTGCTTCTTCTCACTTCTTCTCTCAGTGTACCTTACAGGGATACAAAAATTCATCATTCTAGGAGGCTTCTTCACTCATATAACTAATTATTTCAAATAATGATGTAGTTAGGGTCCATAAAACCCAAAAAAATCATACAATCACATTTGATTTACTATGCATGATGTTATTGAGACCAACTAATCCCTAAATCTCATCACATCATCGTAATTAAGTTCATATGACTCAAATAGGGTAAACTACCTCTCTCCTTGAGCCAATGTGTGGATGATGTTTAGGAAGGTTTGAAGCATGTATACATTAATTTAGAATACTCCAAGACTCTAATTTTTTGATAAAACCCTATTATGAATCTTTGTTCTACCATAAGGCTTAGTCCTAGAAATGTATTGTGAGAAGTTTTGGTGTTCCCATGTAGAAAGGGATTTTTATGACAAGAATGGTTTTTAAACCTTTAGTAGAGAGGAACAAAGAAACTAAAGTTTTTATATGTGTAAAGTCTCCTTATAGGATATCTTTGACATCCTGTACAGTCGTGTGTAAGACTCTATTTGGGTTAAATTGAGTGAAATCACTATTAGTTGGGAGTATACAAGTAGACCATCATAAAAATCATTAGATTAGTGTGCAGTCACTAGATTGAGTGAAATCACTATTAGTGTGGGAGTATTCATGATGATAGGTCCAATATCCTATTTTCCTATTCATAACCAAGTCTTTCTTATTTTCTTCTAAAGGGAAAGTTCCCATGAGGCTTGGATTTTACTCTTCTTGAAACTGATGATGATAATTTTATAGTACACTCTCATTTATTATCTCCCTCTTACCACTTTCACCAAATTCCGCTTTCCTAACTAAGGTGAGAATGCAACTAATTTGCTTAGCATAAATCTTGATGAAAGTCCTGAGTTTCTTTCTCCATGGAAAGTAAATGAATGTGTGGAAGATTTTGCACATTTTCACCTACTCCTACCCTAACTTTTGTTGAGTGTTATAAAGATATCGATGTGATGCACTCTTTTAGCTTCTAACTCTTCAAGTTACCTCTTATTCTTATATTGAACAAATGAAGATATTATGGGGTCCTTAGATCATCTTCTTGCCCAAACCTTACTATTGCTAATCTATATTATAAGGCTCAAAGGATTATATATGTCAACATGGGAACCAAGGTCACTCCCTTGCATTGTTGATTGTGAGGATCGCTCGAGTGGTCCTCTTAAAGATGCATGCCCTAAGCTTGTAAAGTAGGTACTCATCCATAGTATGATTCTACCATATTCTAAGACGAAATTAGGATTCAACTCCACGCTCATGGGAAAATTCATGAGTCCATATATTCGATCAATTGTTATCTTTGGGAGTTGTGAGGTTTGTAAATTCTAATTTTGACACATCTAACACTCTTACAAATGTCAATAAACAATCCAAAAGGCCCCAAAACCTAAATAATGACTATATTCTTTCCCAAAATAGACATCGATTGTAGAATTTAAACCCTAAAAGCTTTAGGCTGAATGTTGAAATCTTGAAAAACAAGCCCACAAAACCAAAATCAAGGCAAACAAAGTAAGGAGTACCATTCTCCACTTTGTGCCATAGGGAGAGGGTAGAAACCATACAAGACATTAGGTACTCGGAATTTTATTAATGCACAATAAATATAAGTATCAAGCCTCCAAAGCCACTTATACCTCCATGAAATCTTATATCTCCCAAGCTCTTCCTTGTTAAGGATTTTCAAGCCCATCCCCTTCTTGGCTTCCTTAAATCAAGGATGGGAGAAGCTCCTTCCACCATAGTTAGGAGCATAGATTCAAAAATCGCCAAAAATCGCCGATAAATCGCGATAAATCGCGTCCAGCCTGCCACACGATAAAACTTGCAAAAAATCGCGATTTTCGAAATGGTATAAATCGCCGATAAATCGCTTTAAAAAACCCTCGAAAATCGTTGAAAATCGCGTCTAAAATCGGAGAAAATCGGTGGAAAAAAACGCGGCTAGGGTGCAAGACGAAAATAAAGTAAATCGATTTGTTTTTTTTTCTCTTTCCGTCGGCGCGTGAGAGCACTAAAATACGGCGCGTATTTTTAATCAAATCGTGTGCATTTCTTACCTGTTCGTGCGCGTTTTTCACTGATCCGTGGTCGTTTTTACCAGTTCGTCCTCCTTCTTCCTGTTCGGGCGCGGTTTAAACTTTATACTTGTTTGGGCGCGGGTTTATACCTATTTGCAGCGATTTTTCCCTGTCCGCGCGGCGCGTATACAGTTTTTACAGAGATTTTTCCCTGTCCGCGTCTCCATTTTGTACAGCGATTTTTCATTTAACATTTTTTTTACATTGTCACTTCTTGCATCATTTAACATTGTTTTTACATTTAATTTAAGTATATTTTATGAATTTAAATGTTTTTAAAAGTAGCGATAAAGTTGCCGATTTTTGCCGATTTTTTGCCGATTTTTTGCCGATTCCCGATTTCCGATTCAAAATTTGCCCTGCCGATTAATCCCGATTTACGATTTTTTCAACTATGGTTAGGAGGCTCCCACTCCACCATAGGAGAGAGAAAGTACCTATGTATGAAAGCTCCTCAAATCCCTCACTAAGTCCCTTAGACAAAATAAAACACAAGTTTTGATTCTCACAAAAATTACCATCAAACCAACAAAATTCAAAGGCTTCCATGATAGAAAACCTACCTCAAAATCCAAGCAAAACTCCAAGCTTTCCAAGCTCCAATCCAATCCAAAGCAAGTCCAAAATCAATCTCCAAGTAAACACCAAGCTCCCCAAATTCAAAAATTGGAATAAGACCAAAGCAAATTGGAACCCCAATCCCTCCAAATTTGGAGGATAAATAAGAAAAACCACCAACAAGCAAACCAATGGGAAGAGGCCTAAGTGGCATCTAGTCACCATCCTACTAGATGATGTCACTCCTCTCACCCCAAACCCAAGTGGATTCCCAAACCCAAGGTACATCATTCACCCACTTGAGGTGAATCCACTCACCTCAAGTGAACTTGGAAAACATAAAAACCATAATGGAAAAAGGGGAGAGTAAATGCTCATGGGAAAGAGGTAAGGATCCCTTTGCATTGAAAAGAGCCTACCCTACCCATGGGTAGGGTTTGGGGGGCTCTTTTCAAGGCAAAAATAGCCTTTTCCAAGCTTTGCACACTTCCCCAAATCCCATTCTTCCCAAATCCGAATTTGGGTGAATGGATTTCTTGGGAAGAGTGTAGCCTCCTCCTAAGCATGATTAAACAATCCAAATGCAAAATTAGACAAGTTAAACCAACATTAAACTCAAATAAAGTTTAGGAAACTTAAGACAAGAAATTAGATAAATTAAACAAGGTTATCACCAACAATATAAAATAAAGTAACATCACAATATGAAATAACAATAAACATAAGGTGATTAATTAACCACAAAATAATAACAATTCGAGAGATCAAACTGCCACAAAGGCTACAAATCAAATCTGCCAAACATGACGACAAATAAAAGGGAGGTAAAATTTGGGCAATGGCCAATCAGGCAATCTAGGGAGCAATCTCCAAAACCCATGTTCCTCGGACTGTAATTTGCACACTCAATGCACACGAATCATATTTTCCCATAAAATATAACCGACGAACGTAACATCCAAGCATGTCAATCAACCAAATCATGACATAATGCAATCAACATCAATCCAATACGGAGGTGCGTATGTCCCCAAACAAGTTACACACAATACTAAACATCATATATGCTACCATAAGCATCATAGAAGTAAAAACATATACAACCAAATCATCGTAAAATAACACCGATCTCATATTTGCCATACGGCTCAAAGTGTCAACAAATAATCACACATCCTGCCAACAAGTTAGTGATAAACAAAATATGATGTAAATATGTAATGTCAACAACTAATCATACATCTTGTCAACAAGTTAGTAAAGACCACAATATACATCATATATCCATCATAGTCTAAACATCATGTACTTGAATAATAATCAACATAGTATGATAGTCTCAATACAAACATGATAGCTTAAAATATAAGTCAGTCGAATCCAAAATATAGTGTCAAAGGTGGGCACTACAGGTAGGCACACCATTATGCATCTTGAGCCGTTTGCACATGATGAGTATCGAGATGAGTATGCGGGTGACTTAGAGCTCTAGTAAGTAAACATGAAGCTAAAAAGAGAGAGGCATCAATGGAGCATTCCTTGGAAAATGGGGTTTTATATGAAGTATGATAGGCAAGTTTTTTGTGCCAAAAGGTGAAAGTAGAATCCAATGCTTGAGGGAAGCCCAGGACTTCAATGGTGGCGGGTCATTTTGGTGTAGGAAAGGCTATGAGTAAGTTGCAAAGGTACATGTATTGCCAAAGACGCAAGTGGACGTTGTCGATTCATACAAAGTACTATGGGGTATATGCAAGCCAACCGAGCTATTAGAAGGTCGGGCTTTACATTGAATTGTTAGTATCTATAAACACCTACATTTGGTCTTTGAACACTGGAAACATTAGTTTTGGCACTCGCTTACACACTTGGACAAGTGATATATATTTGACTCTTGAGCACACTTTTCTCATATTCATTTACCCATACACCGTCCTAGTCACCTCTCTCTCGACAAAGGTGATACTTATGAAGATCAGCTCAATCTATACAAGAATGCCTTACAAATCCTAGACATGCATTGTCCAACTCACGGATCCTTATTCCTTGCCTCCACAAGACTGCAACAACCTCGGACATTGCCATTAACTAGTAGTGTCCTCCTCTCAGTAAGCAATGTCTAAGAGTGGCCAACAACTATTTTTTGGATGTGGGCAGTTTCATTAGGTTAGCTTAGACATGTTTCATGAGTCAGATATGGCAGGATACCGATGAAAAGTTACTATTATATACATACGACCTCATAGGTCATTCCTCATGTCTCATTCTCTTGAGACCCCTCTTATTACTTGAGGAACTATTGCACAACTTTGAGATTATCATACTAAAGGCATAAACACATGTCAATTCTTCAAGAAACATTCCTAGAGCATTCCACTGAGCTAAATATGAAATACAAAGAGGTCAAAGTTATATGTGCCAAGTGTCAAGGGTCATAGGAAGGATCACATATATTGCTCATGATTTTCATAGTTTCACTACATAGGTGGGGGAACTACACAAGGCTTGATCTAGGGTACACGGTCAATGCTCGGTAATTCCAATGGGATATTGTTGAGGTTAGTCTAGCCCAATATGGTTATGGAAATTTTACCGTACATTGTTGTTCGAGTGCATTGTTAGGGTTTGGATGAAGGAGAGATCACACGAGACTTCATCAGACGATCAAAGCACCCAAAAAACCTCAAAACTAGATTGTCAGACATAGGTGAAGAGTCAGAGAAATTTGTAGGCTTGTATCACCCTCTCATACACAAAGTGAGAAGACTTAGACATTGCCATCCGATGGAGGTGTCTGGATTTGATGACATTGTCTAGACAACGCCTCTAAATTTGATTCACTTGACATCCTAATGACACATTCCCGAGCTGATAGCTGATTCGAGGAACTTGCACTCAAGACATCATCACCCTTTAGGCATAAATGAGGTGGATCTTTCCATTGTGTAATTTATAACATTATATTTTTATTTTCGATCTCCAAAATTATCAATTTAGCCCTAATTTAAGTTCAAATTACTATATTTATTACATTTATTGTATAAGTTGAATTAGGACATCATTTGATTTTCTTTTTGTCTATTAGGTGTAAAATAATCAAAATAGTATTTGACCCTCATTGGGATAGTAATTTCCATGGACTTTGTTGGGGTTATCCAAAGATTTGAGGAGGTCACAACTATAGTTTTGTCCTTGTTTATTGGTTTAGTAAGATGTGTGCCTTGGTGTATTTTGGGTTGCAATCAATTATATCTAGCGGGACTCTCTGTTCTAGAAAAAGCTATAGAAGATAATATGAAGCTTGATGGATTCCAAGTTGCACTACCAATGACATTTCATCATCGACAAACACTCAAAACATAAATGGCCAATCAATCGCTCCTTTTCATTTGCTTTGATGGTATAACCAAAAACATCGTAAGATATGGGATGATTTCTTTCGACATTGAACTTTGCAAGAATCAAATAATTCACAACTCATTCGAAATGTTTTCATTTGAGACATGTTTGGGATTCTCACCTCTATGCCCATTCAATACCATGTTCTATTAGGTGAAGTCATCCAATGGTTGGGACAACACAAGAGTTGGTAGGGTGACCGAATTTGTGGAAAGTATTTGACAAATCCATTAATGGGTACAAGAGAAACTATTTAAGGCATAGGAATGTAATGCCCCTTTTTCAAATTAATCCATTTAGAAGACTTCTAGCTCATTCCACTTCCCGTGGGTTAGAAGAAGGTGAACAAGGGAAGTATTTGTTGATGTTTTTAGTCCTTTTCCGTGAGCATTTACATTTTCTTTTAGTGTTTTCCTTTATGAGGCAAGTCATTGGGTTGGAGGAATTAAAAGGCAAATTAAAAGATAAAGCAAGCTTCTTTATGAGGTCGGTCATGGGGGAAACTCCCTCATGGGGTTTGGCACCACCTAAAGGATATAAAAGGGGTCGCTTAGGCTCATTTTGGGCATGCATCTTTATTATAATTTTATTCTTCTTGGTTTTGAGGCTGATTGCTCTATTCCATTCCACTAGAGGGCAAAAATCCTTTGGTATGGCAAGAAAGGAAGACGAAACCCTTCCTTGTTCAAGGTTGGAGAACGAAAACTCTCCAATTGGTGGTTCCAAGGGCTTCAAAGAAGGTTATCTTGCTGGTTGGCAGCTAGGGCTTGAAGAAGAAAGAGATATCAAGGTCTTCTACATCAATTTGGCACCCTCTCCTAGGGTGGTGACTTGGGTGGAGAAGGTTTGAGTTCCTTCTAGGGCACCAATTGACATTTTGTGTTGATATTCAGATTCCTCCTAATTTATAAGGCTGATTTCTCACTTCATTGGTATTTGTTGGGGTTTGGAAACATCATTTTCAGCCCTTATTGTGAGTTGTACTTCTGCTGGTTATTTAATTAATTCCAGTTGTGGTTTATCACTTGTTTCTCCTTTATTTATGAAGTATATTGGCTGGAATAATATCTTCATGATTGGTTAAAATATTTGGAATCATTCTTTGTCATTTTCAGCTTCTTGTTGCATGAGAATTGTTGCCCTTAAGTGCTGTTACAGTTCGCTGCCCTAGAGGGTTTATTTACTAATTTCAAACTGGTTTTGATACCCTAAAGGTGTGATTTCTGTTCGCTGCTTGGGTTCGACGATTTGTTGTTCCAAAAATCTGATTTCTTGCATTTGAGTTTGAGGCCAAACCCTTATTCTCGATTCAGGTGCTAGAAAGGGACATTACAAGGAAAATACAAAGGTATGCATGACAAACACCAAATCACTCATATCTTCCAAGATGGTGACATGGTATGGTTGTATTTAGGCAAGGACCAGCTTAAAGGGCAAATGAACAAGCTCAAGCGTATTAGGATATGTAGCTTTCCACATACTCCAATTGGCACAAACATCTTCTAGCTAGACCTACCTTCATACATGTCAATGTACTTAATCATCAATGTAGATACTCCTAAGTTGTTTGAACCTTTTATACTAGACGAGGAGGGTAGGTTAGATCAAGTGCTACTTTCACTAAAGGATCTCACACCATGTCCTCAAGAGAAGATGGATGTTGACATGGCAATCTAGAAGAAAGTTTGCTCGAATTGATAGGGTTGAAAGGAAAGTTGGAAGATTTTTCTTGAGGGTCGATGCTTGGAAAGATAAAGTGGTACTCGAGTTGAGGAGAGGGAGAGCTTGCTCCTCTAATGGGCTGAAATGTTTTAGGGACCAAAAACCTTTCCATAAGGAAGGTATGATAACAAATGGATCACGATAATGTTTTTGATGAAGTGTCTTTCGGTTGTGTTGTTTTTTCAATAAAGTGTTGAATTTGAGGACAAGAAAGGAATAAAGGGTTTCAATCCATCGGACGAGCTCTAGAGGCAAATAAGGTCATGACCACAAGTTTGACATCAACACTATAAGAATCTAGAAGGAACTAGAATTTAAGGTCCAAATTGCCACTAGAATAATCAAATAATTCCATGGAAATGTGCTTGATGGAAAAATGGACCCGATGGAACACGTTTGGAACCGTACTCACTCATGACACCTTGGGGTCTCACTAATATTTTCAACCCAAGAGAATGATGTCACTAATGGGACCAAAAACACCCATTAGGTTGACGCTTAGTCAATGAAGCACTCACGCAACACAATTTTGGGGCACCTAGAACAAAGTTTCGTGGTACTTGGGTAAAAATGTTTTGGGGTCTTAGGTAACAATTTTCTAGGGCACTTAGGTAACAATTTTTTGGGGTACTTAGGTATCAAAGTTTTGGAGCACTTGAGCAATAAAATTTTGGAGAACTCAAACGATGGAGTTTCGGGCACTCATCCAACACTTTTTGGCCTTCGCATGGGTCAATATTGTGAATATGAGGTTTAAAGGTCCATGTCAATAAATTAGATGCAAAAGTGGTACAAAGTATAATTGGTTTGGTGTTGTAATCGACACACAAGCTTGTAAACAATAAATAGAAGTTGTTTCTAGACTAGTTAGAGGCATGGAGAGACTCTACTGCTCAAGGAGAATCTTGGTGGAGTTTCGAGTAGGATTATATTCAGAACTTTGTTTCCAAGTAAATTCGTGTACTTTATAGTGATTTTCCTTTCCCAATAATCAAGTAACTCTCTTTACACCGTGTATTAGATTACCAATGAAGAAAGGAGGGGTTTCATCCTCAAATCAAGTGTAAAGAGGGTTCCTGTCCTCAATTGCAAGAGAGAGAAAGTGGTTTTGTGCTTTGCAACTCCAAGAACATGATTTCCAAAGCAAACATGTCCTCTAAGCCAAACGACCCCTTTTATACCTAAAAGTGGTGCCAAAACCAAAATATAATCCTCCCAAAGAGGACCGACCTCCTTGGAGACATATGAGTTCCCTTTTCTTTTATTTTTCAAGTGGCTTTTACACTTTTTCGAACCAACTTGACTTCTCTAAGCTATGATTAGAAAATTACTTTAAAAATAATACAAAGCTACAAAAGCAATTGAAAATCATGACATTAAATACTTCCCTTGCTCTTTCCCTTTTAGCCCACGGGAAGTGGAATGGGCCCAAGGTCTTCGAAATGAACTAGCCCTGAGAAGGGGACATTACAGTCCTCCCTCGCAAAATTGCTTTCCCTCAAGCAATTGTAAGCTCACATGCCCAAGTACCATCATGTCCAAGTGACAAAACATGCTATAATACTCAAGGAGCCTGGATCTTGTGCCTGTCAAATGAAAAAGATCTTGCCAAAACAAGCTCCTACACCTGCTGTCCCTCTTCCTATTAATGTTCTTAGGCAGCCTGTGAAGTTTAAAAACTTCCCTGATGAAGAGATCAACCATCACCTCAAACTTGTCATCTTCACTTTTACCTCTAAAAACAACATTAGTGAATTTATTCTTTGCATGTTCAGCTGTGCTTAAAGCCCTCCAATCTGCTGTAATCTCAGTTTTAGAGTAAAGAATTGATGAATAATCAGCAACTTGACAAGCTAACACAAACTCCAATGTGGCATCCTTACTCTTCATTCCAATCTTGTCAACCATGGCGAGAGAACATCCTATATTCACCAATATGAATGCAACTGAAATAATGTGGTGGCTGCTAATGATGATGACAACAACATAAATGGTGGAAATTTGGCTCATAGCTACCTTGGTGGCTGTCATAAAAATGTCTTCAACTGAAACTTCTGTCCAACCTTTTTCATCAAGGATTTTTCCTTAATTTGTGCAGACCTACAGCTGTCCTTAGCTGATAACAGAAGTCTTATACCCGTTATTTTCATGAGCAACAACATAAAAAAATATAGCAAGCACCAAAGTGGAATTTCCCTGCAAAAATCAACAATTTGGGCATTGTGGGGGCTGGAAACAGCCATACAAGTACTGAATATACCATACCAACCATCACCAATCAGACAGAACTCATCATGTGCGAAGGAACTTGTAAACTCCTCTGTATTACCTTTGTTGTTGTTATGCTATCATCTCGTTTCACCTTGTTTCCTTGCTTCTCATATATGTGAATATGCTGGTCTGAATCATACTTATGCCTTTTCTTCTCTTTCTTCTCCATTCTTGGACCTGCACATAGAGAAAACATATTAAATGAAACAAGATCTCTCAACATCACTTCTTCATGTCTCATAAATATGTGAACTAGCTCTCTTCCCTTGCTTGCATTCTCCTCGAAATTCCCACTCATACGATGGATTCTCAAAGGTCCATTAATGCTTCCTCAAGCACCACTCTAGCCTTGCATTTCCTTTCTCAAAATCAGAATGATATTGGCTGGGATCCACCTTATGACAGCTGCAAATGTTTCAACATTGGTGGTAGGTTGGAGATCCATCCACCATGTGACCGGAAACTTTTTATGACTGTCTTAAATGTGTAAAGGGGGTTGACACTGTTGCTGGTAGCAGATAAACGAATGGTACAACTGCCATACTAAAAATACCTTGCAAAAATCAGTAAGGTTAACAACATAGGGGCTGGAAATAACCATACAATGACAGAAAATGCTTCATTAGCAACAACAAATGGAAAATCATTAAAGTTTATGATCGAAAGCACTTGTATGGTTGCAAATGATGCAATGTAACAGCTGGAAGTAGTGATGATTTTAGCCTTCAAGCTGAAAGTTTGGGGCATGGCTGTCCCCATTATGTTCTCCTTTTCCTTGGGAGGTAGTAGATCATCCACCCTTGCTCTTAATTCCTTCCCAAACAACCATAAGGGTGTTGGAATATTTGCACTCACTAATCTCATCAAGTGACCCCTTTCATACATCATGTTAGACCAAGAGAACTTCATCCAACTTGCCAATCTACCTTTGTCCAAGGAAAGTACTATCATTCCAACACATGAAATTAGAAAGAGCATCATACCTTGGCTGTAGCACGGTACTTTCTTACTCAACCTTGGGCTTATGGTGCCTTGAAACCATCTTGCAACAAGTGCCAAGACCTCATCAATGATTGTAGGTGGAATATGCATCTTTCTTATGACAAAATCTTCTTCTATCTCAACAAAATGATTATGGGAGACTTCGAAATATGGTGGACAACAGTCCAAATATTTGAGACAACTCCCATATCCATACCCATTATGTTAAGTTGATAACACAACCAGAAGATCCCATTTTACCTGTCTCACCCTTCTTGAATCTCCAAAGATCATCCAGATCCCAAACTTTCATGTCTGGAACTTGTATGAAAGTCATTATGTGTCCTTCGTGCTAAAAGGGTTCTTCACTCTATCACCACTTTCACTATGTTGTCCATGACCACAAATTTGTTGTGATATACCATGAGGCATCAAACTTGACATAAGATCATTCCTTTCAACATGCTGCCCATGATGACAACACATCTGAAATGACATAGTAAGAAGCAACAAATCCACAACACTTTCATACCTTTGGTTGTCCTCAACTTGTTCACCTTCCTTTGCCGAATGAAGTTTGGTTGAGATATCTTCAACATCCCCAACCTTGTGACTCGTAAGTTCTAGGTTAGGATCAACATTCTTCTTCACCTTGAACTCTTCACATTCAACAAGTGAATCTTGTTGACGCATGCAAACATTAGAAGTCAATAAAACATCTTCATGATTCTTGCTAAAGTCATGAACACAGTCAATTTGCTTCCCATAGGTTGCTGTTATGAAAATTCCAGCAAATTGAAAATCAACATTAGCAATGAGATAAAGCCCTTTTTTCATGTTCATGCCCTCAACATGTTCTTTTTGGAACTCCACCCCAAAACCTTCTTGCAGATTTGATTTTTCTTTCTTTAGTTCATGCCCCATGATTTCTTCCTCTCTCCTCATCACTAAGGGAGAACTCTTTAAATCACTCTCAAAAGGTAATGACTCAAACTTTGCAATGTTAGGAAGATTGATAGGTGCTTCTAGGGATAAAACAAATTCAATTTTGGATACTTGGCATTCAACATGTATTGCATGTTCTTCCTTTACATTATTAATGCAAACACCTTGTTTATCACAAGTCATACTTTTATCTGCTTTCTGTTCTTTCTTCTTAAGCCTTTTGTCTCTGTTTTCTTGGAAAATTTCCAAGTGTTCTTCAAAAGTAACATTGGCTTTATAACTGATGGAATTTTGTTCATAATCATAAAACACAAGAAGCTTGTACTCAGCTTTGTCATGCTGCTTGTAGTGCCCCTTTCCGGGCTCTAATCTGAAACAAAGGGAAATTACACAAGCCTCAATAGATAGTAAACTAAAAATTATGACAACTGCAATTTATGATAGCAAGGTACAAGAGTCGATATTTTTATAATAAGGGAAATGCAATATCTCTCAAAAAACACATCTTTTACACAATCCAAAGCATATAGGGATCTTTAGAAATATTTTAAAACAAATATAAATGAATAAATGCGCCTTCAAACCCCAAATGAAATTTATTTATTAAATATAATAACATCAGTGATCACCCTTACAAATATGGCTGGAAATGAAAGATTCCAAGCCCCAAATTGAAGTACAAATGTAGATTCCAGCTGTTAAAAATAGGAGAAACACAATGATGGTTGAATTTGAAGTCGCCACCTTAGGGCAAGTCGCCACCCTAGGAGAGGGTTGGAAATGCCTTCAAAACTGAATACAACTCCTTATGAGATCACCTTATTGCAAGCTTGAGGGTTTCGTCCTCAAACCAGCCCACTATTGAGAGGTTTTGTTCTCAATAGGTTTTCCAAGAGGGTTTTCGTCCTCAATGGAAGAGAGAGAAAGCAAACATGCTCCAACTCCAAGAGAAATAATTTCCAAAAATATGCATAACCTCTTCCAAGCCAAGCGACCCCTTTAAATAGCTAGAGGTGGTGCCAAAAACCAATTAGAACCTTCTAAAGAAGACCGACCTCCTTGGGGACATAATAGTTCCTTTTTCTTCTATTTTTCATTTGACTTTTCTCCTTTACCCAACCAACTTGACTATACTTAGAAAATTACTAAAAAAGAATGCAAAGCTCACAAAAACAACTAAAAACATGACATTAGCTTCCCTTGCTCATTCCCTTTTTGCCCATGGGAAGTGGAATGGGCTCAAGGTCTTCAAAGAGGACTAGCATTGAGAAGGGGACATTACAATCCTCCCCTCCCAAAATTGCTTTCCCTCAAGCAATTGCAAGCTCACATGCCCAAGTACCATGCCTAAGAGGTGAAACATGCTGTAGTGCTCCAAAACATGGAACTCACGTGCCTGTCAAATGAAAGAGCTCTTGCAAAAACAAGCTCATACACCTGCTGTCTTCATTTTCTTCTTCAAAAACAACACTAGCAAATTTGTTATTTGCATACTTAGTTGTACTCAAAACCTTCCAAACTGCTGTAACCTCAGACATAGAGAAAAGAATTGATGAATAATCAACAACTAGACAAGCTAAGACATATTCTAATATGGCATCCTCGCTCTTCGTTCTAACCTTGGCAACAATGGTGGGAGGACATCCCGTATCCCCAAATATGAATGCAACTGAAATAATGTGGTGGCTGCCAATGATTTTGTGGGCTGTTCCTTTTAATATTTGATAAAAATCAGATTGTAGATGGGCTGGAAGTGAGTTACAGCGCCACAACACACTTGGGTTTCCACCCAACTAAGTACCTTGGTGGTTGTCATAAAAATTGTCTTCAACTGAACCTTCTTTCCAACCTTTTTCATCAAGGATTTTTCTTAATTTGTGCAAACTTACAGCTGTCCTTAGCTGGGAACAACAGTCCTATACCTGTTATTTTCATGCCCAACAACATGAAAAAGGTACAACAGATACCAAAGTGGAATTTTCTTGCAAAAATCAACAACTTAGGCAATGTAGGGGTTGGGAACAACCATGCAAGCACTGAAAATCCCATATTAACCATCACCAATCGAAAAGAACTCCTCCCCATGTTTGAAGGAACTTGTAAACTCCTTTGTATGAGAGAAAAGGAGTAATCAAGTGGCTGGTGAAGGTGATGACAGCGATACCAAAAATCACTCTCATTGCTGCCCCAAATGTGTGTAATGTCCCCTTTTTTGGTTGACATTACTAATATCTTTCTGGGTTTATCTTCTTTATTTACATTGTAACCCCATTAGCATGCCTAGTGCTAACAAATGGAGTCTCTTTAGTTAGTTTAATGTGCACATAGGTTAGCTTTGCTTTTATTTATTTAATTGAAAAATAAATAAAATGCACATAGTTTTAGTATTAAATATTTTATTTCAATGAGAGTTTCTGTTTTCCCTCCAAAAGGAAAAAGGTCTGTCATTGGATATTGCACCCCTTAGTTCTATAAAAGGAGGTTGCATTTCCTTTAGAGAGTTATCTTCCTCGATTGAACTTTTGAATTTACTCCATGCTTGGAGAAATGGGATGTATGCCCTAGCTTCTTCATTGTGCTCTCTTTCATTGTAAAGATTCATTTGGTTCCATTGTTGAAGACTTTCTAGTGAATTTCAAATCTGCCATTATTGCTTGAGTTATTTTAGTTTTGGCGCCAAGTTTAGAGTGTGAAAATCATTGATATTGCTCCTTTAATTTCTGCTGTTATTGTTGCAATTATTTTTACCATAAAGCGACTGGATTGGTGATGATTTGATCATTTGAAATCTTTTGTGTTAATTATTTCAAAGCAAGGGGCTAATATTTTGGTGTGTTAAGATGCTAGAAAAGAGCTGGAAATTATTTAATTAATTTTCTCTAACGCTAGTGACTTGAAGGCAGATTTTTGGGTCAGTTTTGAGTGGGTTTTGGTGATCAGAAAATTCAGTTTCATAGTTCATTGGAAAGCCCTTCATTTCTAGTTGATTGTGCAATTTATTTCATGCAAAAAGACCCAATATTGAAGGAGTTAATTTTTAAAGTTTCAATGTTTACGGTGGTTTATTAATTAATTAATCTGCTGGTAAAAATCAGATCTGGATGTTATTAGAGTTCTAATTAGTTTTCCCATCTAACCCACCACTTTGGCATACTCTAACCCCATTTTGGATTGTATTATTGCCGACATTGGGTTATTTGAGGTCGAACTATGAAGATCTAATCTTCCTAGGATCGATTTGGTTAATTAATTAGGAGGAATAAGGAGGAATTAAATTCATAATTTTTGAAGTTGATTTGATGCCCTAAATGTGTTGGGCGACCTATTTTTTAGGGAAAAATTAGGGTTTTATGTTGGTTGTGCAAAAACGACTTTGGAATATTATTCTTCATATTTTTGTGGCCCAATATCCAAAATTTCAGCTCATTTGGACTTCTCTAGCCAAAGATATGAATTTTGGAAAATTGCAGCAGTTGGGGTTTGAATATTAATTATTTTCCAGCAGTGTGTGATCAGATTTATGTTATTTCCTAACTTGTCCTAGAAGGGGACATTACAGCGTCAAAACTCATTTACCTTGGTTGCCATATCAACTTCTTTTCGGTGTGCTTCTTGGGCTTGTGGAGACATCTCTTCATCTTCCATTGCAATCTCATATTCATTATTACTTGCTTGGGCTGATAACAAACTCAACTGCTCTTCCTTGTTTCCTTCTTTCTTCTCCATTCCTGGGCTTGCACATAGAACAAACACATTAAAGAAAACAAGAGTTTTCAACATCCCTCCTTCATGCCTCATAGACATGATGGCAAGTTCTCTTTCATTGCTTGCAACCACCTCCCAATCTTCATTCAAGGGATGGATTTCCAAAAATTCAATCATGTTGCCCCAAACACAGTTGTAACCATGCATTTCCTTCCTCAAAATCGAGATGATAGTGACTGGAATCCAACTTATGATGGCATGCTTCAAAACCCATAAATCAATGCTCCTACTACAAACAATCATACCATCATTGTCATGCTGAGTTATAATGCTTTGGACAACAAGATAACATCCATCTTGCTCACTTCCAAATGTTGATTTCATGAACTCAACATCTACTTTTATTGGAAGGCTTCTTCTAAGAGCATGTGCATTGATTAGGAGCTGAAAATTCCTATGAAGTGATTGCTGTTTTAAAACTGAAAGTGGGGAGTTTTTCTTACCATGTGCTGCCCATATGTCTTGCCTTTTGCGAAATTCTTTCCATCCTTTTGTTGTAGCAGCTTGAGGAGCTTTATTTGTCATGCCTTGAAGCACAACCTCTTGGCCATCAAGCTTGAATCTTAACTTCATAGATTGGTAGTTTTGGTTAAATTCACCCAAGGAATGCAACCATTGTATTTCAAGTACCAAATTCGTATCTCCAATACCGACAACATAGAAATCATTACTTACCACGTGCCTTCCCAAGGTGAGTTTGAGTTGTTGGATCCTCTTGGTGCAAGGGATGATGAAGCCATTTTGTAGCATCTCATCCTTCACAATGAGGTTCAAATGTACAACAAACTTTATATGCATTCTCATAATTTTTCTTCCATTCCAAGTGCAAGAGATGACATTTACCTTGATCCTCTGAAGACCACCCATGCCAAAGCAATCTTGGCCTTGAATAGAAGAAACAACATGCCCATAGCTGCAAGTTGTCTCTTTGGACCTAACATGCTTCTTAAAATATTTTCCATGATGACAAAAATATGGCAGCGACATAGGAGGAAACAACAAATCGGAAATATGGTCATCACTGTCATACCTTGGGCTGCCCACAAGGAGCTCACCCTCCTTTGCCTTCGCTTCTTCAGCAAGTGAAGATCTTTCCGCCTTGACTCCTTCCATATTTTGTTGACACATGTATGGAACATCTTCATGGTTCTTGCCGAAGTCAAGAACACCATCAATTTGCTTCTTATTGATTGCTGTTCGGAAAATTTCAGCAAGCTGAACATCATCATTATCAACCGGAGATTTAGATTCAACCCCCAAATTCTCTACACATTATTGCAAATCGATTTTTCTTCTTTCTTTGGCTCATGCTCCATGATTTCTTCCTCTTTCTTTGGAGATTTTGCTGCATCTAAAACTTTTTTTGGTTCTTCATCTAGCAACACCTCTCCATGTCCTTCAACTGTCACATATGGCTTCAACTTCTCTGAACACTGAGCAATAACATTTTTAGCTAGTGTATGAGCAACTAGTGAGGCTTCCTATTCAAAACCAGCCATTAGTAAGGATAACAAATGTTGTGAAGTATCATCACTCTCATTCAAGACCAAAGTCATAATGGTTTGCATTGCGGCTACTACATTTTTGTATGATTTTTATGGACAGCAATAAGGAAATGTTCAAACATATGGAGGATAAGATCATCACATTCTAGATCTAGCATTAGCACACAAGATCTGATTTTTGCCATAGTTTCTAGGATTGTGACCCTCTTAGCAAAAGGACTTGTGATGTCATCAAGACCCTTAAAGTTCTCCACCATCAGCTGAAATATTTCCTTCATGGTGTTGTTATTGTATGGCTGTTCCGGAGTTGTTATCCTTGTAATTTCACTAATACAAGTGATAACTACAAGTCTCACATCTGGATCGAGTGTCTCAAAAGCTTGGGCTTAACCAGATGAGTCATTGATGGATTCACCACCCAAAACATAGATTGATATTCTGATTGTCTTATCTTGGACAAACAACTTGCCACATCCTCCAAAATCCCGAGTAGAACATTTTTTGTATAAGATGGCTGCTCCAGTTTCCTTCCTACTCTGCAAACCTTTGTTCTCAAATCATCTTTACTCATTAACTCCATGCTTCCCAATAGGCTGGCAAGATCTATGCTCTGATACCACTGTAATGCCCCTTTCGGGCTCTAACTGAACCAAAAGGGAAATTGCACAAACCCCAATAGATAGTAAATTGAAAATTATGACAACCAACTGAAATTTATGACAACAAGGTACAATAGTCTAATTTTTTTAAAATAACAAGAAGGAAAATGCAATATCTCTCAAAAATGCATATTTTACACAATCCAAAGCATGTAGGGAACTTTAGAAATATTTTAGAACAAATATAAACCAAGAAATGAGCCTTCAAACCCCAACTGAAATTTATTTAATTAAATATAATAACAATAGTGAACACCCTTACAAATATGGCTGGAAATGAAGGATTCCAAGCCCCAAATTGAAGTACAAATGTAGATTCCAGCTACTAAAAATAGGAGAAACACAATGATGGCTGAATTTGAAGTTGTCGTGCCCTAGAAGACCCCAAACACCACCTTAGGGCAAGTCGCCACCCTAGGAGAGGGCTGGAAATGCCTTCAAAACTGAATACAACTCTTTATGAGATCACCTTGTTGCAAGCTTGAGGGGTTTTGTCCTCAAACCAACCCACTATTGAGAGGTTTCGTTCTCAATAGGTTTTCCAAGAGGGTTTTCGTCCTCAATGGAAGAGAGAGAAAACAAACATGCTCCAACTCCAAGAGAAATAATTTCCAAAAATATGCATAATCTCTTCCAAGCCAAGCGACCCCTTTAAATAGTTAGAGGTGGTGCCAAAAAACCAATTAGAACCTTCTAAAGAAGACCGACCTCCTTGGGGACATAATAGTTCCTTTTTCTTCTATTTTTCATTTGGCTTTTCTCCTTTACCCAACCGACTTGACTATACTTAGAAAATTACTAAAAAAGAATGCAAAGCTCACAAAAATAATTGAAAAACATGACATTAGCTTCTATTGCTCATTCCCTTTTTGCCCACGGGAAGTGGAATGGGTTCAAGGTCTTCAAAGAGGACTAACATTGAGAAGGGGACATTACACTTCTCTCCTATCTGTCTTCTTTGAATAGGATCTTTTTTTCCTTTGTTTCTAAATGAATTTAGAGCTTAGAAATTGAAAACGAATCTGTTTCAATAACTGATCTTTGAAATTTGGGCTCTCTAAATATGCTTCTTACTTTAACCTTCTTTTTAACCTTTCTAATTGTATCACCATTGATTGAATGGGACCTATCTTTCTTTGGTAAGAACTTAGGTCGCCAATGTATGTTCTCTCTCCTAAGTTCCCTTTCACTCATGTGTCCATTGTAGATTTGCCTCAAATGTTAGCTTTCGATCCTGCAGGTTGGGAAGATCAATGCTCGATCGACCGTAATGCCCCTTTCTAGGATGAGCTGAAAGAAAAAGAGAAATGGCACCAACCCAAATCACAATAAACTGAAATTTATAACAGCAAGCTACAACAGTTTGAAATCTTATGACAACAAGAGGGAAATTGCAATTATTCACCACCAATACCACTTTTACACCATCCAAGCATGTAGGGAACAATAATAATTATTTTAGAGCAAGTACAAACCAAGAAATGAGTTTTTAGAACCCTAGTTGAAGTATAATAATTAATTTTGCAACAGCAGCGAACCCACTTACAAAAATGGCCGGAAATAATGATTCCAAGGCCCAAAGTTCAATCCGTAAAATGTAATCAGCCTTATAAATTAGGAACAATCCAAATATCAACAAAGAAAGGAGTGTCATGCACTAGATATCACCAAAACCTTCCACTATGCAAGTCACCACCCTAGGAGAGGGTTTACAATGAGCTGGAAATGGTGTGTTCCCAAGGAAAATCTGAATGTAACACCAAGTGTGACCTCTGTATGAGATCACCAATGAAGAAATGAGGGTTTCATCCTCAAATCAAGTGCAAAGAGGGTTTTTGTCCTCAATTGCAAGAGAGAGCAGTTTCGTGCTCCAACTCCAAGAAAATGAATTCCAAAGCAAGCATGTCCTTCTCCAAGCCAAGCGACCCCTTTTTATATCTAAAGGTGGCGCCAAAACCAAAATATAATCCTCCCAAAGAGGACCGACCTCCTTGGAGACATATGAGTTCCCTTTTCTTTTATTTTTCAAGTGATTTTTACACTTTTTCAAACCGACTTGACTTCTCTAAGCTATGATTAGAAAATTACTTAAAAAAATAATACAAAGCTACAAAAACAACTGAAAATCGTGACATTAAATACTTCCGTTACTCTTTCCCTTTTAGCCCATGATAAGTGGAATGCGCCCAAGCTCTTGAAACGAACTAGCCCGAGAAGGGGACTTTGCAAATTCCAACTCCAACGATACTCCATGGAGCAATGGGATAACATGACCTACTAACTCAAACTCACAAAAACTGAGTCTATTTGAGAAGTAATTAAATAGGGCATATTTTTGGGAATAATGTGGTGGACCTGAAGCATGTGGCAGACATGGTATCAACATTGTTTCCTGACAGGTCTGAATAAATCCCAGTATCGTCATATGGTTAAAAATGATTTTCAGGACATCTATTAGTGTAACTATCCCAGGGTTTGTACAAATAATGAAGGAGAAGATTGTTAGAAGGATTGATACTTTTCCGATGTGTTTTTCTCTTGTATTTCCTTTATGTTCCATTTTGTCTCCCTTTTTCTCCTAATGGTCATTTCCTTCTTATATTTTTTCTTCTAGATCCAGTGAGACTGCTATAGCTGAAGTTTTCTCCTCCTCATCGTATGTCAGTCATCTTGGTTATCTGACTACCTAGGAAGATTTATTTCTCCCACTATTCTGAGACTCTGTTCAACTTTTGATAGCCAGTTAGTGCTTAATATTTCTTCTATCCATCTTTAAAATCTAGCTATTGGTGAGAATAAAAGGCCGAGCAGATAAGGTACCAGTCAGATATGATTGGATTTAAGTTTTTCTCTTTACTATTATCCCTTATTTACTGCATCGAAAGAGAGAATAAATTATTTTACAATATGTTGATCATCTTCTTGTAACGAATAAGAGTTAGCTTGACTGCTTCTAATTTATACTTAACTGCATTTGGGAAGCAGTAAATAAATAAATAACCTTCTCTCGTTAAAAATTTTCCTTCTTGAGGTGGATGGACTCCTTGCCTTTACTGTCCTTCCAATCCCATTAATCAATTATATCTGAGGCAGCACAAACTGAAGTGATAATAGGACCAAAACTTATCATACATATAACTAAGATCCGTTTCTGTGGTATTCAGTATTTTACATTTGACTATATTAGAAATCCAATTTTCAAGTTTTATTTTGCATCTTTAGAGCAATCTTTGGGTATGAAAAATAAAACGTTGGGATGACAGTAATTGTATACTTCAATGGCTTGACATCCTATACATGTGTTGAGGTTTATTTTATTGAATAACTGTGTGCCCAAAAATAGTCATGTTTCTTTATTTTGAGCAGGTGTACTTAAGTAAAATGTGTGAGTGCTTCATGGACAGAAAACTGATCTTTTGTAAATGGATTTATATATACGAATAAAGCCTAAATATGTGATACATGGTTTTGTTCTTGACTTTCCAGAAACCTCCTATTCAAATTTCTAGAATCATTATTTTCTTTCCCTTAATCTATCTTTCATTCTTTTTTGTAAAATAACAAATATGCTATAGTTTCTTATATGGCATCATTTCTTCATGTATAGGTTCCAGGATTACCATACTTGCTACCTCAGCAATATCAACAATATCCGAGGTATGCTTTGAAATTTGAAAGATTGGTTGTACATTACCATCTCTAACATAGTTATTTGGTTTTCATTCTCAATTGGTTTCCCTGTATTCAATTGTCTTTGATGTTTTTGTCTAGAAAAAGGTGTATTACAACCAAACGCTAATTTTGCTGGAAGGTGCAGTCAATACACCTCTCAATAGCTATATATACTCAAAAAACATAAAGCCTTAAAAGTAGCTGATGAATACTTTGAAGGCTTGAACCTGAAGACAAGTGGCCTTGCTAACCATAGAAAGTGACTTTATTAGCAAACTAACCATCAAGCAACCTTTAATGATTTCAAGATGCAGACTGCCCCTCTTGCAATAGATGCTTTCAACAGGCTGACCAAACCTATTATGCACTAGTTGAGACAGCTAAGTTGCTGAAATTCCTTCATCATCCCCTCTCCCCTTTTGCACTAAGAAAATTTTATCTTATGAAAGTGGGTATGGAACACTTGATTCGCAAAATGGATTTTTCATAGGAATATATGTGAGTCATTTCTTAATTGTTTCTACATGGGAGTGGTGTTTTCAATGTCAAAAAAGGCAAAACAGAAAATAATTATTTATGGGATGGGTCCCAACCAACAAACAATACCAAAAAAAAAAAGAAGACAGAAAAACATAGAAAAATCATTACAAACAAGGAAAAACTAAAAAGATACCTCGTTGTCTTATATATTGACAGTTTATGCCTCCTTTTTCATCTATGCTCGCCTTGCTTTTCTTTGTGAGAAAAGAGTGAACATAGTTGTTTGGCTTGGGCATCACCTAAAACGTAACCGATACTTGTTAACTTTTACAATAACCTTAACCCATCTTTAATTTGAAAGGCAACATGATTTCCCTCCAATATTATGAAATATATCTGTTGACAACATCATACATTAGATTGTCTGACACCATCTATAAGAGTTTCATACATCATTGAAAATGCTTACACCATATAGGTTCTTCAAAAGCCATTGACACTACATTTTCTTCATCTCCCTTATATGCTAATTTTGGCTTGCATTTCAAATGACATAGTGCATCTACATCATAGAATCGAGGCTCAATGAGTCCTGCCGAGGACTCTCCAATCTGAGTCCGAGTGACCCTCGGCAATTTTTATGAGAAAATCAACAATATTGCTGAGTCTAGAGGTGAGAATTGCAAATTTGGAGAGAGTTTGACACTCACCGTGTGAGTCCTGCATTTTTTTTTTTTTTTTTATAAACAACAAGAAAAAACACAACTGTACTTCTTCATTTATCTACCTTAATGCCTCTTTAGTTTGACTATTTGATGGTGGACTGGAAATGATTGGGAAAGGAATATTGAGATCGGGGATGGGGGATACCGTAGTATGATGCTTGCTAGAGAGATTTAGAACCGTTGATAATGACTGTTAAAGGTAGTTACAGTAGAGAACATATGTAGGTGTAAAATCTTTGCTTTAAGGAAGTAAATTTTCTTTTGAGCTTCTCGTGACATGATTTGGATGCATATACAATGATAAGAATACTAGAGCTTATCCCAATGTCATGTCTGTAGTCTATTTACTGTTCAAAAATTCCAATGAAACCATATGCATTATGAATTGTTCTTTGGAAGAGTTTTTACCATAGTTACTGTGTCTTAGAGACGGAGATGGGATTCCCGGGTTGGAAAAAATCACTGAAATTTGGAGATAGATATTAAATATTTAATAATTCATAAAAAAATGTAAATCTTTAAAATAAAAATAAGTTAATTGAAAAAAAAACTAAATGTAATGTCCCTTCTAGGGCATCAAACAGAAAACAAGGGTTTGGACTCAAACCCCAATCACAACTTTTGATTTTTATTACAGCCACCTGTCCATCACTTCAAACCCTAGAGGAACAAACTGAAAATGCCATTAGCAACCAAGAGAGATCTGAATATTTATGACAGAAAAGGAATTCATATGACAACCAACAATATCACCACTTAGCCCTAGCAATGAACCTGATTTTCTATTTCCTAGGGCAGCAAACTGTATGGGCTCTTCAAGACAATATTCTCATGCAATATAAACTGAAAATCAATATAGAAATATCCAAACACTTCATAACTCCAGCAAAATGAATCTAGAGAAAATATATATTTTATAAATTTAATTCAAGTGCAAACACAACTAAAACTTCGAAAATTCAGAACTCCATCAATGCTTAGAGTTTCAACAAAACAAATGCTCAAAATGATCTCGAGAGAGACCACTAACAAATAAAAGTGAAATCACAATTTTCCAACCACAGAAATCCCTCCAAAAGTGATCCCGAACTTCCCAAATGGGTAGATCAAGTGGAGGAAGGGTGCCAACACCCTTGAAAAGTGCCCTAGTTGGAGTAGAAGTGCCCTATGCACGGATAAACACCTTGTTGTTCCAGAAATCTGCCACCAAGTCCACTTGTGACTCCCGAACGAAGCTACCAATGCACACAAGAGGATTTATGTCCCCAATGTGATCCTATTGAAGGGTTTCGTTTTGAATAGGTGACCAAAGAAGGATTTTCGTTCTTAAATGGCAAGAAGAGAAGCTACATTAGCTCCAAATCCAAGTATTGTTAGAATGATGAACGATAATGACCCCCTCTATTCGAACCTCCTAACATACCCTTCTTTAGCACCAAGGATGAATTAGAAGATCAATCTTCATGATCGACCTCGTAATGAAGGGGGAAGTACACTTTTAAACTTCACTTAAGAAGACCGAACTCATAAAAAGGAAAAAAGTATTTCTTTATCTCCATTGTATATCTCAAGAAGACCGACCTTAATGAAGGAGAAGATAGAAGTTCCTTTTTGCTTTGTCATTCACCTATCACCTAATTGAATCACTCCAAGCCATAATTAGTAATCAACTAAATAAAGCAAATACAATCACTTACGATTATGGAAATGTTCACCCCCTTGCTTTCCTTCCTCGAATCCCATTTTTGAAGTATTCTTAGTAAGTGGCGTGGAAAAGGGGACATTACATTAAAAAAATTAAAATTAAAATAAATAAAAGATACTCGGGACTTCATGGCGTCTTTGATGCATCCTTGAATTTTAGGTGATGACTCCAATTTTTTTTCTTTTTTCTTTTGGTATGCGAAAGGGGAGGGGGAGGATGTTTCATCACATCCTCTTGATCCCAAAACTGGATATTGGCAGAATGGGGAGTGTGTGATGCTTCCTTGCATAACACTTGGTTTTTACTTAATTGGGATTAACACTCACCGTGTTCCCCCTCTCTTTATCTCTCCACACACACATGCTTTGTGTTTTGTACTTAGTGCTGTAAGCTAATGTAGTTTAACTCATTAAGTGATTTAGAACTTGTGGCATTATTTGAAGCTAAAGTTTGACTCAAATATAACTCATTTAAAAAAATAGTTAATTTTTTTTTCCGTTGTTAATGAGAAAAGGTGCTAGCAAAGTCCAATACCTAAGACTAGTAAAAGTGGATCTATGTCATGTCATACCATAGAGATAATAGGTGTTGTGGTAATGTTTATCCCATAGTTATAAAATCGTCCCGAATATATGAAAATAAGTTCATGTGTTGTTTGGGCCTTATAAACGTATAATAGGCAAATTATTATCATGAGTGAACCATTGACAACAAGCATAGCTACCAAGAGATGGGTGCGAAGAACGGTACCAATACAAGAAAGTAGAGAAGGGTACTTGATTTTCGAAAAAATAGGAGATGGGTACCGGAGACGAAAAAAGTATATATGTACACTTTAGAGAAACCATTAATATACATCCTAATATAGCCTAAGAAAAACAATACTACCATTTTATATTTAAAATATTAGATGTTGACAAAAGATAAAAGTAATTATATTTATATTTACCTTTGATATCTCATCATATCTAGAGGTCAAGAATACAAAATATATATTTTAAAAAAGCTGTTGAAATGCAAGTATACGAGACAAGTACCAATCTTTGAGACGAGTACTTTCCAATCCACATTTTTTTGTTAGGAGACGGTTCTTGGTGCAACAATGACAACAAGGATCCATTCCAAGCTTCAAACATTCAATATCACATTATTTACTTCTTTGTGTATACATGTGTATGATAGACGTAATTGATTAGTTTTGAGTGTATTTTAAGTTGATTTGATATGGAATGCATTGTAATAGTAGTTTTGTTAAAAAAACAATTTTTAATGATATTTACAATTTGCCAATTCTTGTCGAGTCTTGGCCGAGTTTTGTTGCAGTATGGATTTGAGTCAAAATCATCGTGTTGAGGCGGGAAAATATACGATTCATTTTGGATATGTTTCTTTGACCAAAAGCATTTCTCATCCGTCCAAACATATTTTTCCTATATTGCACGGAAACGGAAAGGGAAACAAAAATGGAAACAAGTACGAAATGTGGAAACGACAATTTTCAAAAAACCTTGGATACGAAACGTTACGGGAAACGTTCGTACTATATATATATATAATTCATTTTATAATTGTACTCCATGGACCATACGAGATAATTTATAAAGCACTCAAAATATTTTGTATTCATTGAAATTTGAAGTTCTAAAGATTCATCATTCAACATATAAAAACATAAATATATAAAAACCACATTAAAATAAAAACATTAAATTAAATTTATATAATAAAAACTATTGAATAAAAGTATAAGAAGTGAATTATACTCTATAAGTTATAAAATATTATAATAAAATAAACTATAATATCTTAACTTAAATCCCAAAAATAATTATTCAAATTATATTTTATAATATATAAAACATGTATTAAAAAAACATAAAAAATAAAACACAAACAAAAGAAAATCTTATTAAATAAATATAAAATATACTAAAAATTCTATTTTAAAAACCATAAAGAAATAAGACTCACGAGAAGGAAAGGAAGAATTCGCACTTACAGGAATAAAACTAAAACTCGGCAATTGCAAAGACGTGTTACAAAAATTCAAGTTGCAAATAACAATGGCGGATTTTCAAACTCAACTGCAAGTCGCAAATAAAAATGGCAGATTTTCGAACTCAATAAATTTGTAGATACAGTCGCAGTTTTGACGGAAATACAGACACGAAATCAAAGAAACCCTAGTCGCAGTTTTGACGGAAATACAGACACAAATACGAAGAAACCCTAGTCGCGAGGGCAGAGGTATTTCCACCGATTTTTCAAAGACGTTTCCACAGCGTTTCGTGCACGTTTTGTACACGTTTCCCATTTCCAAAACGTTTCCAGGCTGAAACGTGAACCCCTTAGGCGTTTCTGTGCATTCCAGTCTTTTTCATTACATATGGCAGCCTGCTTTGTGGCCCAAGGTTAGTTTTTTTGTCTGGTTACTAGTTCATGGAAGAATCCTAATGGGGGAACAACTGATGAAGAGAGGATTATATGGCCCATTTCGCTGTCATTTATGTTGTGAGGCAGACGAAACTATCAATCATCTTTTTTTCCAATGTTCATGGGTCATTCCGTTATGGCGACTACTTGCGGGTGTACTGAATATCCAATGGAATGGGATACACTCTTTACAACAATTAACTAGAGACTGGCAAGGAAGCCTTCCCAAAGGTCAAAACTTAAGTCCGGTTTTGTGGACAGGCATTTCTCTTCTGCTATGGAATATTTGGAAAGAAAGAAACAACAAATTTTTTCAACAAGCAAGCAAAGATCTGTCCTTTGTCTGGCAGAAAACCAAAATTAATATTGCAGAAAGCATTAAATATAAGATTTCTATCCCATCTACTATTACACCTGTATGGGAGAACATATGCAGGAAGCTTTCTATGCAGCCTACACATTCGATAATGCCAACTTTTAAAATGAAGAAGAAAGATGGTCGACAAAGTCAATGGAAGCATCAAGGAGTAATCTGGGACAAACAGCTATAGGAGGCATTGGCAGACTTCAAAATGGAGAGATAGCCTTCTTTTTTGCAGAAAATTTAGGCCTTGCCACCAATAATCAAGCAGAGCTTAAGGCAGTGTTTAAAGGAATGCAGGAAGCTATGAAATGTGGCTGGACAAAATTGTACATTGAGTTAGATTCACAAGTCACAGTCAAGTTGTTATTGGATTCCAATGAATGTCGGAGTGATAATTGGAGACTTACACGAGAAGTTTGGCAAATTAAAAAGCTGCAAGAGAAGTTTCTTGAGTTAGATTCACAAGTCACACTCATGTTGTTATTGGATTCCAACAAATGTCGAAGTGCTAAATTGGAGACTTACACAAGAAGTTTGGCGAATAAAACAGTTGCAAGAAAAGTTTCTTGAGTTAGATTCAAAGTCACACTCATGTTGTTATTGGATTCCAACAAATGTCTAAGTGCTAAATTGTTTTTGGCTTAAAAAGTTGTAGAGAAGTTTCTAGTAGTACTCTTTTCCCACATCTCTAGACATGACAATAAAGGTGCTGATGCGTTGGCTAACTGGGCTCTGGATAATCATAATATTGTATGCTATGGGTCACCACCACTATGGTGGCCCACTAGGCTACAAGAGGATATGAGACATATTTTAAATCTAGATTTTCTTCCATGAATATTTGTAATGCTAATTTGATGTATAATGCTCAGGCGTGGACAAATAGTTTCAACGCTTGGCACAATAGAATTTGTAACCTTATCTTCTCTCTAATATAAAGATCCTTTTTTAAAAAAAAAAAAAAAAATCATCTTGTTGAGTTTTTGCCAAGTCCGAGTGCCATTACTATGCTCTATATAGCTGGATATATGATTCTCCTTTTTGGAGGAAAATATAATAACTGCAAATGGTCTATTACTACTTTAAATTCAAAACTTAAGGAATAATTTCAAAGATAAGTTACACTTGTTTAGTTGCAGCATTGTTATATTGTATCAACAAATCTACCATTTTGTGATGAAACAATGTTACAACTAACAAACAATGATAACATAAAATAATTTACCCACCATGGCCTACGAAATTTCCACTAGTATTCACAATTCGATGCTTCAAAAGGAATGAATTGGTTTAAATGACCACTCCGACTTCTGACTTCCATTTCTTCTATAGAGGGGAAGAGATATAAATCATCAACTCCTAGACTTACCTGGGAGTTTTATTTACCGGGCCTCGTTTCAGTCTTCAGCTTGCTCTTTAGCCCCACGTCAACAAGGGATATGGCTCTTTGGCAATCTTGGAGAGACAGTGCTTCCACCACCACTTATATAGGACATGTTGTCGAAGATGTCTCTTTCCGATTCCCTTGTGAGGCCCACAATTCTCTATGGTTCCAAGGTTTGCAGGCCATCCCTACTCGATTCTGCGTGGGCTAGTATTGAGCGAGTCTAGATCCTCATGCTCAAACACATCATCAAGTGCAAAGAGACAGTTCCACACAATATCCTCTTGGTTGAGTTTGGGGCTCGCCCTTTTAGACTGGAGACTATATTTGGCCTTGTTTCGCTTTTGCATCGCATCCGGGACTTTTAGATTCTTCTGCGAGACAGGGGACGGATAGGTATCTCTACCTCGCCTATCGTTCCTCCGAGGCTATTGTTGTTTTCTCGACCACGGTGGCCATTCCCGCTGCTCTTTGGTACGTCGGAGTCTCACGTTTTTGGCTCGTTCGGGATTCAGATGGACCGCCTCCCACCATACAGATACTCCCTGGACGCTCTTGCCCATCTCCTACCAAGTAAGTAGGATTTGCACAAAATTATTAGAGATGACATTTATAGGCAGTTCATCCAACACACTTGGATTAGCCCTCTAGGTGGATTACGTCCTAAGATGGCTTTTTATGCTGCACATTTCCTTGAGGTCAGTGATGGGCTTATTAGCCGGCCTATGCATATCTCCCGACTCTGGTTGTAGGCACTCCGCATATCCCTAGGCCAGTTCAAAGTGGGCTCTCATAGACTTTGTGTGGAGGACCACTAGTTGGACCACTCGAAGAGGATTTTCTAGCTTTGCTCTCTCCAGAGGTCGAAACAGAGGAACACTTCATTTTCAGGTGCCCCATCTACTATGAGATCAGAGGGAGATTCCATTGCCTATTCTGGGAGCATCCGTCATTTCTGGCTTTCTTCAGGTATTGTGATCAATGGTGTCTTGCTCTCTACCTACAAGAGGCTCTCAGGCTTCGGAATGAGACCCTTCAGTCTCCTCCCAGACAGGTTGCTACTCGACAAATCACATCTTTCTTTACGGTGCTCCCACTGGAGAGGGGCACCAAGCGACATCTTGACACTAGTATGGATTCCCAAACCAGATCCATCAAGACCCGGGATGCCACCTCCTAGTCTAAAGGCTTTCATGATTAGACTCGGTTAGGGGACCTCCCCCATAAATAGCGGTCAACCAGGGAGGATATTGAGGGCTCGTCCTTCTCCCAGACACCGACATTCTAGACTCTCTACAGTTTCAACTACAGGACATTGTGATGTCCCCTTTTGGGCAAATGAGAATTTTAACAAACTTCCACACCAATCAAATCAAGAAGGATTAGATCCTTTTGATTCAACCTCAAATAACCCAATGTCGGCTAATTACAACCCAAAATGGGGTTGGAAGTAGCCAAGGTGGTGGGCTAGATGGGCGGATCAATTGGAATTTAAATCCTCTTAATTCTGATTTTTTATAACAGCAGTAATTAAATAAATATGACTTCTAGACAGCTGAAAACTTCTAAAATTCATAACTCTCTTGATACTCAGTCTTTTTGCATGAAACAAAGTGCACAATAAACTTGGGATTTTTCCCTTTCCAATGAACTAGAGAATAATTTTTCTGAGCACTAAAACCCCTTTAAAATAGCACTTAAAATTCCAGATCTGGGCACTAGGGTTAGCAGAAATTTTTAAATTAATAACCAACACTTCTCTCAACTGTTTTCACCCTCCAAAAGTTTGTTTTGATGCACAAAAATGCCAAGAATAGATTTGAACTGAAATCACAATTTTTAAGCATCAAAATGTGTCCCAAACAATTTAATAAATCAATCCCAGGCATTGCGACTTCTAAAATTATTTCCCGTGTAACCAACCAAGCAAAAGCCTTAAAACTTTGGATTTTGGGCTACAAAAATATGAAGAATAATATTTCAAAATTAGTTTTCACACAAAGAAACACGAAACTCTAAATTTTCTTTAAAAAGTAGGTCGCTAGCACATTTAAGGTATCAAATAATCCTCAAAAATTATAAAATTAATTACAAAACATAACAGATCTGAAATTCACTTGTTTAACCATCAAAACATGCAAATAAATTTGATTTCCTTCAACAATCGATTCGCTAGGGTTAGGAACACTTTCCCGATCAATTCGCCACACAAGATGCAATACACACACAAATGGATCCTTAATAGAATCAGATTTACTTCAATTCCAAATCAAATGAGAGAGAGAGCACAATGAAGAGCTAGGGCATACATCCCATTTCTCCAAGCATGGAGTGATATCAAATGATCAAATCAACATGAGGTGAAATGACCCCCTCACATCCCTTAAATAGACTTCCCAAAGGGATCGACCCACTTGGAGGGAAAACATAAAACTTAATTAAAATACTTAAAAGACTCACTTAATGTGCACTTTATTATTTTCTAATTAAATAATAAAGAGTAACTAACCTATGTGCACATTTTTGAACTAACTAGAGACTCCCACTTGTAGCGCTAGGCATGCCAAGGGGTTACAATGCAAATAAAAGAGATGAACAAATATATTAGTAATGCCCGGAAAAGGGGACATTATAGTCCTCCCCTCTCGGAGATTGCTTGCCCTCAAGCAATAGCAAACTCATAGATCCATGTATCATGCACCCAAGAGAAGAGATGAAGTGATGCATCCAAAGTCTTGCTCCGGTGCCAGTCAAGTGATGAAGCACTTGGAAGAACATGTTTCCTTCCCCATGTCAACCCAAAAAAGTGGGTCCTCAGCTCGGTAATTGGTGCTCCAAGTAATGGTGTCCTCAACATGGCATGGGGAGTCATCAAAGGGATGAGCTTTGCTAAGCTCCAAGGCTGCCCACTCAATAATGCCCTCATGAAGTGAGTAGGACAGCGGTCTTTCTTCACATGTCTTCAATCTTGCACATGAAGCAAACTTATTAAAAAAATAAATGTTGAAAAACACTTTTCCAATGTGTCTCGATGGTGTGAATCGCTCACAAGTCTCCTTGTATGGGGTGCCTCCAAATGTCACAATGCTACCCCATACTTCCTTGAACTCCCAAAACCAATTGCTGTCATAAAATAAAAACTAATAAATAATCAGTAGCTTGAGAACTCCAAATTTGTCCCCATCATCCTTCAATCCGTGTGTGAGTGTACCAATGAGAAAATATCCCTTATCCTTATGCCTTATGGCTCTAAAGGCCACAAAAACTGCTGAAATAAATTATAGCAGTGTAAATAAAAGTATTTGACCTCAAGGTATCCCAACTCACCTTAGTTAAGGCCAACACTACACTCACAACTCACAATGCATTGTTCCCATGAAAACAAGTTTTGAAACACATTCACACACATGATGTAGAGCTGATCCAAAGTGAATTTTATGACAAGATTTGCACCTTTTCCTTCCATAGCTGAATATTCATCATATTTAACTTTATTTTCCAAAACATAGTATGATAATTTAACACCATACCTTCCTCTTTTCTGTTCCGAACGCAACAACAATGCTAAGTGGCCTGGAAATGATTCTATAACATATACCGATGATGCTCCAAACTGAAAATTAGCATACCGTGTGACTGAAGCCTTTTGTGGGCATGCTAACATGTCCCCAAACAAACTGAAAATGTGCATGACAGCAGTGTGAATATCAATGGAAATATTAGGTATACACATTCTCTTCTTGGTTGCAAATTCACACATGAATAGACAATGTTTATACTTTCTTTTTATGACCCCAACAACCTTCCTTATGACCCACAACTGAGATTCACCATGATATAAGAACAATAGAATATTCAACTTGATCATCTCACAAGTACATGGAAGTGTCAATACAAATAATTCGAAGTTGTTGCTCACTTCTTCATACCATGAGGTAGCATGTGCATGGTGATGCCCCATTGTTTTTACTCCATCATTCACATAAGAAAAAAAGAAAATCAGAAATATAACTCATGCAAGGAATCTTATACCATTCATTGTGCCAATGGATTTCCCTTATGAAAGGAAGAAATACATCTGAAACAACATGATTGGGGCTACGCATCATACCTTTGTGCCATGGAACACCTTCACACTCAAAATTTTCAACCCAAACATAACCTTTTACCTTGGAATCATGCAACCTTATTTGTGATTGGTGTGGGGCTTCCTTAAACTTTATTTTGTAGTGAATGAAGTCATTTATTTGCCCTTTAATTACTTCTGTTATGCGCAGACCAGCGAGATGAGAATGGTCTAAAGTACTTGGAAATCTCTCTTCTTTCATGGCACACATCCCCACATCCTTGCATTCATTACCAACCCAAGTAGCATTAGTAACAATCAAATAATGATCATTGATTACCTCTTGGCTTCCCTCGTTTTGTTTTTCCATGCAAACTTGTTTATCAAGCTTCTCTTTCCTCTTTGACTCACCTACTATGATCACTTTATCATCACGCATGCAATCATCAAAAGGCAAAGAAACCTCTTCAATCAACAATGAATCTTTACCTTGTTTATTTTCATCCGGTGGCTCTTCTTCTTTTACTTCCTCTTGAACTAAATTTGGTTTTTCCAGTGCAATCACTAAGTCCCATGCCAGCACTAGATATCAAAAATTTATCATCAAACACCAAAGGACTCATACCTTGGAGAGCTGATCCTTATTGCTTCATAGGAGACCTTGCTAACATATATGCCTTCACCTTGCTTGAACATTGATCCAAAACACCTTTGGCTAAAGTATGAGCAATACATGACTCCTCTTGTCTCAAACCTTCCTCAAGTATGGATAGCAATTGTTGTGGAGGATCCACATATTCATTCAATGTTAGGGACATGATGGTTTGCATTGCAACCATTATTTTTTGTGAATGATCATCATGTAGGACAACAAAGAATACTTCAAACATGTGTAGAATGAGATCATCACAATCAAGATCTAACATTGGTATACAAGTTCTTACCTTTGCCATGTTCTCCAAGATCTTAACCCTCTTATCAAAGGGTTTGTGATGTCTCAAAGCTTTTGAAAGCTTCCTATCATGAGCTTAAAGACTTTTTCCATGGTGGTGTCATTGTATGAAAAATTTGGGTCTGTTATCCTTGTCACCTCGCTAATGCATATGTGATGACCATAAGTCTTACCTCCACCTCATCATGCCTCAATAGTTCGAATTTAGCCAAGTGAGTCACCAAGGAGTCCATCGTTGAAAACATGGAGCCATAATCCGATTTTTTTACCATGAACAAACAATTTGTAGCTTCCTCTAAAATGCTAAGCAACACATCTCTCGAAAGGTGTGGAGGATCAAGCCATCTCCCCAATCTGCAAAACTGCATTTTCATTTCTCCTTCACTTGTTAACCCCACGATTCATACCCTATGTATTTAGATATGCAAAACACAAACACTACAAGAGTAGAGGAAAGTTGCTCGATACCACTTTGTGAATATCCCCTTTTTGGGTAAATGAGAATTCTAACAAAATTTCACACCAATCAAATCAAGAAGGATTAGATCCTTTTGATTCAATGTCAAATAACCCAATGTTCGCTGATTATAGATCCTTGGGATTTTTACCTTTCCAATGAACTAAATAACATTCTTGAGCACTAAAACCCCTTAAAAATAGCACTTAAAATTCCAGATCTGGGTGCTAGGGTTAGCAGAAAGTATTAAATTAATAACGAGCACTTCCCTCAACTATTTTCACCCTCAAAAAGCTTGTTTTGATGCACATAAATGCCAAGAACGGGTATGAAATGAAATTATAATTTTAAGCATCAAAATGTGTCCCAAACAATTAATAAACCAACCCCAGACTAGTGCAACTTCTAAAATTATTTCCCGTTTAACCAACCAAGCAAAAGCCTTCAAACTTTAGATTTTGCGCCACAAAAATATGAAGAATAATATTCCAAAATTAGTTTTCGCACAACAAACACGAAACCCTAATTTTGCCTTAAAAAGTAGGTCACCCAGGTCATTTAGGGCATCAAATCATCTCCAAAAATTATAAAATTAATTGCAAAACACAACAGATCTGAAATTCACTTGTTTAACCATCAAAATATGCAAACAAACTCAGATTTCCTTCAACAATCAATTCGCTAGGGTTAGGAACACTTCCCCAATAATTTCGCCACACAATAGATGCAACATACACACAAATGGATCCTTAACAAAATCAGATTTACTTCAATTTCAAATCGAATGAGAGAGCAAAATGAAGAGCTAGGGCATACATCCCATTTCTCCAAGCATGGAGTGATATCAAATGATCAAAGCAATATGAGGTGAAATGACCCCCTCACATCCCTTAAATAGACTTCCCAAAAGGGATTGACCCACTTGGAAGGAAAACATAAAACTTAATTAAAATACTTAAAAGACTCATTTAATGTTCGGATGTCCCTTTCGTGTCCTTTCGTGTCTCCTGCTTTGGTTCTTTTGGCATTGTCTTGTGCAAATGTCCCATTGACCTACTTTTGTGGTCATTCGTTGGACATTAATATAATTATCTTATCTTATCGTATCTACTACAAGCTTAGTTTTATAAAGGGTAGCGAAGTTGTTTTCAAAATTAAGGGCCTTGTACCCTAGGAGCTTCGTTAACACTTCTACTCATATCTTTCCAATATGATGGCTGAACAGTGTTGAAGGGAATGCCACATTCATAGATTTAAGGGAAAACATGGCTACCGATATCCTCGCTCTTTCCAATATAAAACACTTCCCTCAAAGGTCCATTGTTCGATCTCTCTATTAGAGGTACTTCTTTGCCATCCTCATGATCAAGTAGGATTGATCTATCTCCTCATAGCCTTTTCTATACCTTCCCATTGCTCTTGCAATTTTAGTTTATCCTTGCTAATTATTTTGAATCAAATTCCCACCCTTGTTTCATGAATTGGGTTTTTACTCTAGAATACGATCCAGAGAAATTTAATTTGTAAAATTTGTATTTCCATTGAAAAATCTCCCATTTTTTTTCTCCTTTGGTTCATCAAATGTTTCTAGCTTCCTTAGTGGGGTTTCAATTTCATCGAAAAAATCGCTGTTTTCGGACTAAGTTTTTTTTTATAATAGTGGAAAAATTTAGTTGAGCGATGCCAAACAAAGCCTACTTGATTCTTATTTGACTAGGTGGGTTATTAATATGTTCCGAGTTTATATCAACTTAGGTTTTTGCCGAGAATTAAAACGTATCACTTGTGATCGATCCCGATTTGGCTCCAATATTTATTGAGAATTGAAATGTGGTACATGTAATTTGATCCCTAACTTATTAATGGGTGAAGAATGGTTGTGTTGTATACTCATCCTAGGCACCAATTTTTTGTTAAATCCCAAAATTACTCGAACGGCTATGGTGGGCCCCACTTACCAATTTTGGTGTAGTTGGTTGTGAGAGAGGATGGTTAAATGCATATATCCATATCATGCACCTAACCACTTGTGTAAGTTTAAGAGGGTTATTGCATCTAGCTTTATCTCCACTTATGCACATTGGAGAAGACCATATCTCCGCTTACACATGATAAGAATGCTTTATCTCCACTTATTCACATTTAAGAAGGTTGTTGCACCCATTATCTCCACTTATGCACAATAATTAAAGCTGACTTATCCATCCTACTATGCTTATCCAATCTATTATATTGGAAGCATTGGGTAATGTAAACTGTAGGATTTTAGTATTTTGGAGATTGAAGAATATGAGAAGCTGAACCAGCAAGGGTTATAGGGTATTTGGATGCAATCCCAAGGAATTCTATGCCAAGAGGATGACTTGAGAGAAAAAACTGCAGTTCTTTTGTTCCTCACGAGTTAAAAATTGTAGTTTTAGGTTTGGAAGTGTTCTTTCATTTGGGAGCTGTAAATATCACTCTATGGAGTATATTGTGGCAGTGCAATTACAACTTGGGTTGAGTTCCAAATTACATTATCCTATAGGGGTGCATATTTCTTTCCCTTGCCGTTATTTTCTTTGTTGATACATTTCCGAATTATAGGGTCAAAAAAGAAATAAAAAGAAAAAGCTTTTTTAATCATGTGAAGTGGATTGTATTGTTTGTGTGTGAGAAATTGTGTTTGTTAAAATATCAAGAAAAACCTAAATCATTTATCAAAGGAATCTTTCAAGGTGTGCAACTAGGGAAAAACCAGACATATTACATTCCGCCCGATCCCCTCCTTTCTCTCCCCCAAAAAACAGATTTTAACCGTTGCTTTGACACTTGCTTGTTTTGTTTTGTTGGATGTCATGCTTGGATTAAGTTCAAACATGTGGCTTAATTATTCTTAGGGGTATTGTTGCAAGAAGCTTGGGTACAATTTTCATTTTCTTGTTTATGTGAAGTGCAATATTTTTTTATTTGTTGGGACAAATGCTTACCATTTTACATCTAAGCACATGAAAATTACATTAGTTTAATAAGGTTACATGGATTTTTTTCCACAAATGCCAAGAAAAAACAAAACATTTGAGCATGTGCGCCAAGAGGTATAGATTGAACATATTTACAGAAACAAACAATCATGGCCTTAAAGAACAAAACCAAATCTAGACTAAAAATGGTTCTTAATTGAGTGGGGAGCGATTCTCATAAAAAGTTTCCTATAACTTATAAAATAAACCAATTTTGGACAACCAAATTGTATTCCATAAATACTTCTTTTTTGATCGATGAAAAATCCAAAAGAGAAGACCTCATTAAGAAAATGGGAAATGAATAAACAACGAAATTTGGCCTATAATCGTGCCCACGAAGTTATGGCAGTTGAGCATATCCTGTTGATGTGACCAAGACTCAAGTGATTCCTCTCCACCACAAAGACTGCATGATCAATCTTACTCCAACCTTGCAAAGCTTTCATGTGACTTCCAAACCTTGGTGGGCACTAGCTGCCCAAGGACTTTTTGTTTGAAAGAAAAATGTGATTTCTAAATAGACTGAAAACATTTTTTTCTGTTACACTTCCTGATCGGTCACCTCCAACACTTGTCAGATTGTGTAACATTGTCCAATGTGTGTCTCACTCGGTCATAAAGATGTTTTTATTGCATATTTATAGAAGGAATTCCCACTACTCCATTTCCATTCTTTCCAATTAGGGCCTGCCCCTTGAAATTGCATTTTAAAAGACAAGGTATCATTGGGTAGATCTCTTAGTAGGTTGATTTTTCACCATATTTGACTTTTGGGCTTAGGTAAAGTCATGCTATGTCTGCCATTGATGTATCTCACAGTTTCAAAGTTGTCCACACCAAAAGGACCCTATGATGGCCAACATTCGTGAGCAAAAAAGGTAAGAAACCAAGCCGTCCATGTGAGAAATCAAATTAGGGGCGTGTTGTGGACACAACAAATGGCGACTTTGCTTGATAATGCTCCAAAGAATTCTTTTAATAAAGTGTAAAGGACTTAGAATCTCCGGTTTACCTGCAATTAAAGATGAGCGCACTCAAGGATTTTGTGTTATCAATGCAAGAGCAAAATCTAATACTTTAACTTTGCAATGTGACATACTATATTGAAGCACTTTTAGAGGGTCCGGTGTGTGCTATTTGAATTTATTTACCTTTCCTCAAAGATTTTTGCTTGGATTTATTATATCTTTATATTTTGCTTTTATAATTTTGATGGGAATGGATAGTAGAGGAAGGCCTAGGTATTGCTCTACTTCCGGTGAGGCATCTATAGCCTTGATAGAGATACCTTTGGTTCTGATCATGGCCTTGCCCCACTACCGGCTGAGCATCTATTGCCTCGATGGAGATTACTAGAAACACCATTCTGCAGAGAAAGCTTTTGAAACACTTTAACTTGAATGATTTCTCTGTTATTGAAGTTTTGAGGGCTGGGAACCAGATTAGCTGGGTTGAAGGATGGCCAAAAACAAGCAAAGCGGAAGTGAGTCCTTAACTTCACATATTACTGTAAGGGAACATTAGTGTGAGTTTTGTTCATGAATCTCATTGAGCGCGAAAATCTTTCTAAATCCACAACTTTAAAATAAAGATTAAGCACTTATATTGAAAGCACAAAACAATCAAGTAAGCTTACCAAGATTCATTGCACGACTTATCAAATTTCTTGAAAACAAACACTCCTTAGAACAAAATATTGTCAACCATTGTTTCAACTCAACACAATTCATGCAAAATATGTAACAAAGAAAAATACGAACATTTGGAATGATTCTGCGAAAGGATTGCTGAGAGGGGGGGCAAACTAAACTAAGGCTTGTGGAAAGCCATAAGTTTATTGACAGCTACCAAAGCAAACTACAAAGCATGAAAGAAAACGAACCTAGAAAGCAAGGAAAGTATATACAGAGCACAGGCCTACCCTAAGTGTTGCGCACTGAGGTGTCACACGGAAGGTGACTCATGCATAGAAATAGTGTTTGAGGAAGCGCCCATTGACTGGAAATGCTCCATCCTCACCATTGTGGTTCTTGAGCTGGAAGGTGTTTTCACCTAGGATTTCTGTAATTTGGAAGGGGCCAAGCCAAAGCTTGTTGAATTTATTGTGTTTCCCCTTCTTCCCATAATAGCACTAGGTTAGATATTCTAAAGGCTTTAAACTTAGTTTTCTTGTCAAACCAACGTTTGACAACCTCTTGGTGCCTACTGAGGTGAGTAAGGGCTTCATCTCGTTTTTTTATTTAATTGCATCAGGCTGAGGAGTCTAGCCTCAACTTTATCATTTTCCCCAAGTATTCTTGCATGAATTTTAGTGTGGGGATTCTCATGTTCATTGGAAAGATAAGGTCTAGGCCATAGACAAGAAGGTAAGAGATTGTGCCCAGCGCAAACTTGATTCGATTTTTGTCTTCCCGGAGGGCATACTTGAGCTGATCATGCCAATCTCTTAAATTTTTATCCAAAATCTTCTTGATAACATCCAACAAGTTTTTATTAGTTGATTATGCAAGACCATTCCCTTGTAGATGATAGTTAGAAGTAAATTTGAGAATAATTTTATCATCATAAGCCCATTCAAGGAATTGTGTGGAAGTAAAAGCAAGGCCATTGTCACATACCAGTGCAAAAGGCATACCAAACCTAGTAATGATGTAGTCCTCGATGAATTTGAATGGTTGTGCCTCTGCCTAGCGTGTGCAGTAGTTTGTAGCAGTGAGGATGAACTTATATGACCGTATGAGGATTTTTTGTTGATGATGCCTACAAATTCCAACACCCATTTAGCAGAGGAACGTGCTTCCATAATAGGCTGCAAGGGCATGGCAGGATTGTACTCTCTTGATGTGGCAGTCTGGCAAAACATGGCAATTTCTGACGTGAGTGTGCACGTCTTTCAATAGAAAAGGCCAATAATAACCCGCCCTTAGGATTTGGTGCATAGTAGAATTGCCCGACCCATGGCTAGTGTCGTGCTTCTCATGGAAATCGTGCAATCTTGTGGAATCTTCTTCTCTGGATAGGCATCGCAAATAAAAATGCCTTCATGATTTATGTGGTAGAACACACCAAATTTTATCATGAAGTTGCTACTCTTCAAGCACAAAGATCTACGTTGAGTGTGATTGAGGTGTGCAAGACATCTTTGGTTGAGAAAATAAAAGACTATGTCTTGCTACCATTCATTCTGCATGAGTTATTCAACCGTGTACTGCTGGAAAATCAATTTTGGATCAGCCTTTGTCATTGCATGACTCAAACCCATGCCTCTTATTATCTTCATTGGTTGGATTTCCAAGTCAAACTCTTGGAGGATGGTCATCCACTTGCTGCAACACTTCAAGCTCATTTTGGATCAACATGGCCTTAACTACGGGATCAAACACAATGGCAATTACTTTATTGTGCAGAATTTAGTGTCTGAACTTCTTTATTGCTTTGACCAACATAAAGGCTTGTTTATTAATGGTAGAGTAGTGGAGTTTCGCATTGCACAAGATGAACTCATGAATGCAACATGCCTTTCACTCTTTGTTTCTTCTTTCTTTTGGATCAAAACAATTGTGTAAGAGTGCTCATAAGCAAATGCATAGATGAAATAGGGGCACACATAGTCAGGGGTGACTAGGACAGGAGCCCGAGTAATAGACTCTTTGACTTCGTGAATGCGGCGCACACTTCATCTTTCTATTCAAACTTGTCATCTTGCTTTAGCATTGTGTTCATAGTCGACTATCTCAACAAACCCTAAGATAAACTTTCTCACAAAGTTAATCTTTCCAAAGAAAGATTTCAGTTCTTTTTGATTATTGGGAAAAGGAATATTCGTAGAATAGACTTAGTCCTATCTGGGTCAACAAATATACCCTTTCTAGAAATGATGTGCCCCAACAATTTGTTTGCAGTGACCCCAAAGACACATTTCTTTGGATTGAGGAAGATGCCATGCTCATGGCATCGCTGGAGGATTGTGGACAAATCTTTAAGATGGTTGGCACACTCCTTGGAGAAGACTGTGAGGTCATCCATGCAGACGATGGTGCATTTGCCAATAAGATCTTTGAAAGCTATATCCATGACACGCTGAAAGGTTGTGCTAGTGTTGATTAGGCCGAATGGCATTCTCCCGTACATGAACGTACTCCACTTAGCGGTGAAGGCCATTTTGTCCTCTTTGTGCACAATGACATGATTATACCCTAACTACCCATCCAGAAGAACATCATTTGTGCATTGTTTACAATCTACAACACCTCATCAAGGGATGGAAATGGGTGATTATGTTTCTCATACACCTTGTTCAAATTGTGGAAATCCACGTAGAGGCGTTATTCTCCACTTTTCTTGCGGATCGGAACAAGGTTTGTGACCCATTTTGAGTGGCGGATTGAAAATATGATCTTTGTGCTTAACAACTTGTGCACTTCCTTCAATATTAGAAGCTCGAGCAACGCATTGATGGACCTCTGTCTCGGTAGAAAGTGTAATATCCCCTTTCTCGGAAGCAGTTGGTCGAAGACCCTTAACCCATTCATTGTTTCTGACGGTTAAGGAAGGAATAAAAGGGAAACTTAGTCATAATGAATTAATTATAAAGTGCAATATAAAATATTATTATAAGCACTTTATATTAATTTATTAATGATAAAGTTAAAATTAAAAGAAAAGAAAAGAAAAAGATAAAGTGATAAAATAAAAAGAAATAAAATGATAAAGTCACTTTATTTTATTATTTTTCTTATGGAAAATGGCGACCCATGTGAAGAGGGAAAAAGGGCCACAGAAAAAATATGTAGGAAAAGAAATGTGATTGGTGGTCTTGGGTGGCGAAAAGGTCAAGAATTGCTATAAAAGCAAAATCGACTTACAAGAGGGAAGGCATCTCTTTTGTTTATGATAATTTTCAGATTTGTGGTGTAAGCTTGCATGCTTTCCATAAAAACTCCAAAGGACAAAAACCCTTTGAAGTGTGCTTTAGAAGATGAAAACCCTCTTCAAGCTTAGACAGAGAGGAACAAAAACTGTTCTTTCTCTTGAGAGGATTCTCCATTCAGGGGTTTCCATTAAAGATCAAGGATTTATTTGTGTTTTCCAGCAGTGTATGAAGGCTGTATTTTGCAGATTTGGGCAAGGGTTTGAAGAAGAATATTTGTTGCTGTGATTCCTCTTCATTTCCAGCTTATTTAGGGTGGAGCGACCCATATAGAGATTTGTTTTGGTATGTTCTAGAGCTATTTTGGATCAGATCTGGATTGCTATTCCAACTTCTGATTTTTAGAGATCAAATCAGCCGCTTGGTGTAATTTTTGGACGAAAGGAATTGGTATTTTCAGTTGTGTCTGTAAGTGATGCAACTGCAGATTTATAATAAATATTTCAGCCTTCTATTTTGATCCAATTCGGTATTTCTCAAGTGTTTTTACCTTAATCAAATCAGCTGATCCGTTTTTAGCAATAAAAGAGTGGTTTTATTTCAGGTTTGAGTGATTTTCTTCTTTCATGCAAGGCGCCATTCAATAGTAAAATTCAGATCTGCATTAGAATTTTTTTTATAGTTTCCATAACTTGCATTTTTGGTTGGGGTTTGCGGATAATCCGTGTAAGGGTAAAAATTTTCCATTTAGGGACATTAGAGAAAGGCTTCGCGTCGGGCTTTAATGGAATGGTATGTGTCGGGATGGAGGGATCAAATATCTTCAAATCATTGTAACTCCATGCAATGACATCTCGATAGGACTTGAGTCCGTGCACCAAGTCTTCCCTCTCTTTTGGAGTGCAAGATGCTTCTATTAGCACATGCTTTGGATTGTCGTAGTCTGCTAAGTTGTGAGACTAGTATTGCACATTTCTTGGTGGGGAGGAGTTTGCATCATTCTTTGTGCGGTGATCCCTATCAAATAGCCTTTGTAAGGCTTGTTGGCTAGATTTTCTGCATAGCATCAAACCTAGGCAGTCATGAGATAAATCTCCCTCATTTAACCGGTGAGGCTCCCGTGTCAGATTTGTCAATATAAATGTGTTTTTATCTATCAGGGGTTTTACTTTAACAACTTAGTTCATGAACCATAACTAAGAAGTTCTGCAGCAAGTAAGCATTTAAGAAAGGAAAATTACAGAAGAAGGAAGTAAAGGAATTACAGAGAAGAAATGAGGAAGATGTGCATCCCAATTAGTAGATTGCAGAGCTAATTGCATGCACATAGAAGAAACTCAAATAGATTTGAACACACAGAATTATAAAGCAAAGGCAGCTCTAGATCTAGATCTAAAATAACACAAAGTCTATTAAGAGATCTAAGATTTAGAAGCAAGAAACAAAATACACCGTGACACAAAGTTCTCCGGAAACCTGCTTCTTTGTATTCCTCTGCAACAAGTGGCTCTCAGGGGTTCAGCACAAAGTCTAGAACACAAGATTGCTTCTTACAAATTCTGATCGATGATTAACCCGTAGGTTCTTCTCCTACTTATAGAATGTAGGAGGGAAAGTACAAATAGAAGACTCAAACTGAACTAAAGTATGAACAACAAGTAAAGATGACATTTGGCAATCATCCTCAACTAACTTCTTCTTAAGTGACACATGTATCACTTAACTAATAGAAAGGTTCCACATGACTTCAAGTAATGGTTGCAAAACCAATAACTTAGAAGTTTACAATTCCATCCGGGAACATAGAAAATAGAAGAAGAAAGAAATAGAAGAAGTCATGCCAGCTGTAACATCTACATCTTCTTCTTGTTCTGATATCTGATATACTTGTCGAACATATAGTTCAGCATCTTTCCATCTGTTTTAGCTACTGCTTCCTTTTACATCTGAATTGCAGCAATCCTTCATTCAACACTTTGCTGCATGCTTCCACTTCTTCCAAACTTGGCCCAAATCTCGCAATGTCTGCCTGCAGTGTCACCAGCCTACTGATAGAGTTCATCGTGAAAGGCTTGGTGGCTTTATCAATCCTCTTTTGCACCATCAGAAGAGAACCCTCCAGAGAATCATGCACCTCGTTAGAAACAATCCGCACGTATGAAGTAATACCTCCATCCACTCTTTCCTCAGTGAAAGAAATAACACTATCCGGCAAATCTGATGTTCTGCTCTCAAGTGCCTGCATCCTCTTCAGCAAAACTCTGCAGATCTCCAAACGGAAAGATACTGCAAACTCTAGCTGCTTCCCCTTCTCGACTGATCCATCCGGCACAATTTGCTCTGCAACCAATACATCTCCCGGCAGCTTGTTGATCTCGGCCAAAACACTCAGGTTACTCTCTGCAACTGTATTTATTCCTTTTATGCTTTCTATCAGTTGCTTTAGTTGATTTTCTGCATCGTTCATAACCTTTAGGCGGGCTGGCACTTCTCCAAGTTGCACAGAAGCTTGACGAATAATCAGATCCTTCCATTCGTCAATAGCCTTTACTTGATTGCTTGCATCTTCCATTTCCTGCATAAGATGATCACTCACCTGCGCTGAAATGGGCTGAACGGAAGGTTTAGCAACCTTGGCTATGATCTCACATAATTGAGATATTTGCTTCTGCAGCTCTTCTTTCTCCGCCTTTTCACTTTGTCGAGCCTAAGAACAAAGCATCCAAAGAACGTCTGCGTGTCTGCGCTTCAATCCTTCAGTGGTAGCTTGACCGAGTGGTATTTTGGTCACCGTCACATCTTCTGCCGTGAGTTCCTCTTCTACCTTTCCTTCCGCCGGGATTAATATCTCAGCAAACTTCTCTCCCGAATCCTCGATGATCAACCTAGAAGTTGCTTTAGCAACTTTAGGCCTTCTGTCTCTTAACGCTCGGATCTGAAGTAGGCTGCAAGTCATGTTCCTCTAAGTTCATCTCTATTCTTGCTTCCGAACCAAGCTGCAAAGCTAACCATTCCGAGAAATTACTTCTCGGAGAATGAGAAGTTGCTGAGTGCGCTACTATTTCCCGCTCTGCATCCTCTCCATCAGAAAGTGCCACAGTATCATGGCTGCCATCCTCTGAAACATCCAAGGACAAAGCTCTTTCGAACTCCGTCATCTGCAGCTTCAACATCTCCTCTGGAACGGGTGCTGAACGAAGTGGCTGCGGAGAGAAGATGAACGTTGCTGGTTTCAATGAAGGCATGGAAACATCCTGCTGCTGTGGTGCAATAGTTGGTGATCCACTAGGTACTGGAGAAGTCGGAGTCAAAGCTATGGTCGTAGAAGTGGTCTCCTCTTTCTCTTGAGATCTTCTGCGTACTTTCAACTTCTCGGACCTTCTGCTGCTCTCTCCTTCATGCTTTCGCTTGAGGGAATCTCCTGCGCCGAAGTTGCCCGTGATTTGATTCATCAATACTTCATCAAGGCAGTATCCCTTCGTTAGCAACCAGCTCGAAGTACTCACCAACACAGCTCCGGATCTTTCTTCTATTGTGCTGCAGCTGCCATTGCTATCCTGTAGTAGAGCTTTATCTCCTCCCATTTGATGGTAAGTGTCAAGTACCACGTTCCCATCATCTTTAAGATCCGCAGTATCCGCTAGTCCGAGTCAAATACTTGCTTTGCCGACAGCCTGCTGAAATCTTTCTTTCTGACCTCGTACTCACTTCTGCACTTCATCCAGAAATCTTCTAGCGAAGGTACATGTGCGTACTCCTGGGAGATTGTCTTCCTGGCTATTCCAAATGGATCAAAATTAAGCCGTGCAGGGAAGAACTCTTGCTCATACTCAGACAACATTTGTGCTTCCATTCTTCGAGCTCTGTGAATGCTGATGCAACTGTAATATCCCACAGTGAGTGGGAAGTAGCCCGTAGACTTGTGCCGCTTCGACTGAAGGTCGTGTAACTCCACAAGTTGCCTGCTTAGCTCCATGGCAATCAATCTGTCACTCGGGTACCTTGGCATCTTTGTTGGTTCACCTGAAAAGCTCGTAACCCTGAGGTATGTGAAATCTGCAAACTGGATGAATATACTGCCAATCTTGGACACTGCTTCCCATGCTTCCTTGCTTACTCTGTGAGTCTTCAAGTCTTTGTCTAACCTGCAGATGAAATCGTAGAAGAAACCATCGTTGATCACTTTGAAGTCCTTCTCGCACGCAGGTGCAGTAAGCTGTGGGTAGCACTCGAAAATGGGATCCCTGGAAAGAATACCACATCTATCCAGCTTGGAAAAGACACCCTGTGAAGCTGCAGCATATACCAAGTATGAAGTCATCTTGAAGCTGAAGGTACGCTTTACGTTCATGCATTGCTCACCGATGTTCTTTGCTAATTTCGACCAATCGATTATAGAATCAACCTTGTTGATTTCAATGGTCTGATGAAAGCATACATCCATGTCCGGAGGAAAGTGTAGGCATTCGCTTCACCATTCAACCTGCATAGCAATTTGACAATATCATCCGCCTCCTGCACCAAATTGGATCGTGGAAGAGTTCTCGGGAACCTGGAAGGGGATCTAGGCTTCTTCATGAACCGGCTATTCATGATGCTCACACAATCAGCTCTATGCTTTTCCCACCTCTTTATCAAAGCATCCTGAATGCTAATAGAAGTCACCACCTTTCGTACTGGAATCTTCAAACAATAATCGAAGAATTCTGCATCCAAACGAATTATTGTCTTTCCCGCTACATCACGCACTGATCTGGATGAAGGATGGTAAGATCTAGCACACTCCATCACAAACTCTGGCAATTGGGCTGTACACGGGAAAGCTGCAGCTCGAATAATTCCACTACTTTTGACCGCACGCATGAGTGAAGTCTTTCCAGCTCTGGATCTGTCAATCAAATCAGAAAGAGGTTCTGGGCCTAGATCCGTGTCTCCTATGTCTGAAAGTTTAGAAGCAATGCATGAATCCATCGTGCTCTCTTTTTCATCTCCTTTCGCCATAGCTTTATCAATCTTTGTCTGAATAATTCTTTTTCTTCTAATTTGGCCTGCTTTCTTCAATACTGGTGCAGATCTGGACAATTCTTCAGATTCGGAGGATATTTGCAATGTATTGGACATTGATAAATACTCCTTTTCTTTTATAAAGCACCTGTAATGAGTTCCTGCAATTTATTCAGACAAAAATGGCCACCGGAGCATGAATAGTGAATTTAAATTATAAAAATCTGCACTTTTCAAGCCTGCTGCCCCAAAAAATGGTGTTTAATTTGCACATAAAGAGATCATGAATCCTTTTAATCAACACCTGAGCTCCTTTAACACCTGTGAAAACAATTGTGCAGACGAAGATGAACCTTTTCCAAAGCATGCGCCAAATCTGGAAGCTTTTAGCCTTTGTTAGCACTTTGTCTGTGCAAAATCCTTCCTCTAATGGGGGCGCACTTTTTCTCCTTGCTGCAATTCTTTACCTGTGTGTTGAATAATAAATCCATATGGCTGCCCATGCTTATATAACCTTCATAATTCTATAATTAATAATTGCCCTAACAATTAAAGGCAATTAATTAATTAAAAATCATGCTTTTCTCTTTTAAAAATTGCATGTTTAAGGACAGCCATCCAATAAATTAAATTAATCCAATTTAATCCTCCACACAGCACTTAACTTTAGCCTCACAGTGTGCTTTGACCATAGCCACTGAAAATAGAAATTAATTCAATGATTTAATGCCTTAAAAATCATTAAATAATGCCCAAATGGGGCGCACTTTTTCCAAGGAGAGGGGCAGCCACTAAATAAATTAAATTTAATTAATTTAATCCCTTTCTTTTATTCTTCCTTTGACTTTTCAACCTCCTCAAGCTTGGGCGCACTTTTTCCAAGGATAGAATTTAATAAAAATAATCAATTTAATTATTTTTATCCATCACCAAAGGGGGCGCACTTTTTTGCACATGTAATTCTATTTTTAAGAATTTTCACCATAATGGGATTCTTTACCCTGCAAGGTAGGCACCACAATCCCATGATCCACTTAAGTGATTTGACTTTTGCAATGGGATTCTTTACCCTGCAAGGTAGGCACCACAATCTCATGATTTCACTTAAGTCACTTTCCTTTTATTATATCATGGGAATTTTCACCCTGCAAGGTAGGCAATAAATTCCCACCCTCTGACCTCTATTTTTCCCACTGCAGCTTAAGTGACTTTTATAACACGGGAAAAAGTACCCTGCAAGGTAGGTATACAATTCCCATCCTACCTGCGGCTTATATTTTTCCCATCGCAGCTCAAATCCTTTGTTTTCCAAAAATGCGCCCATCCCCGCAGGGGCTTTCCTGTGCACGACTTCGCTTTTTCCCAGTGATCCAGACCTCTGATGATGACTTCCTCCGGGCAAAATGTGCGTGTATGTTTTCCAGCTGCTCCAGGCCAAAAATCGGGCTTACCCGGCGAAGGAGTTGTTCCAGAGAAATTTCACAGAAAACAGAACGGGACACCACAAAAACACGAAAAATTGCCAAAAGTTACAAATAAAGCCCAAAACTTAAAATAAGTTAAAATCCTTCTGGTATATAGGAATAATAACATATTCGCTCATAATAGAGTTAAAACAGAGCGCAAACAGCCTCATACGGGGCTCAAAATAATTAAATACAAATTTCCCGCAGACAAATCCCGACGACATAATAAAACAATTTTGGGCATCTGGGTATTTGGCGAAAAGGGCTAATATGGCTCTTCAGGATTATCTTGACGCAATACAGGAACTTTCAGGCAATAAAAACAACAAATGACCCACTATTTTAAAAGTACGAAATTTTTTCAAATTGGGTAGTCACAGATTTCGGGGTGAAATCTGAGTGACACCAGTTGGCTCCGTCTGTGGACATCTTTTTCTCCTGACAGAATGGAAAAGGGAAAAGATGAGATCCCAGCATCTCTGGTTTCGTATCTTGTCTTTTGGGCACGGGGTCAGGCAGGCAAACACAACACAACACAACACCAAAACAAGACAAAACAAGGAAAAACAAACAAAGGTTTTATTTATGTACATACAGGTTTTACCCTGCTTCTCATGTTCGGAACAGCTTCAAGTGTTGCCCATTGAAAGGCAACGGCAATTCAACTCCATCCTGATGAGCAAGAATGAAGCTATCTGCTCCGGCGATCTTTTTGATTACAAAAGGCCCTTTCCATAGTGAATCGAACTTTCCATGCATGCCTTTTGTTTCTCTTCTTTTGTCCCATAGAAGGACCCAGTCATTAACTTCAAACTTTCTTTCCCTGGCATTTTTGTCGAAGATGACTTTCACCTTCCTCTGATGCTCTGTCAACCTATCTGCAACTTGAGTTTGTACTTCCCTCAATTCAGTCAGGTACATGATTCTTTTATCAATAGCATCCGTGAACGTGGAATCTTCCAGGGCTTTAGAAAGTCGTAGGGCAGGCAATTCCAAGGTGAGAGGCAGCTCTGTGTCTCTTCCATATAGCAGCTGAAATGGGGACATGCCTATCGCCCTCTTTGGTGTGATCCTATCGGCCCATAATGCATCAAACAACTTTTTATGCCAAGTCCTTTGATTTTCTGTTACAAGCTTGCGCACGATAGTTACCAAGTTCTTATTACTAGATTCAGCTTGACCATTCCCTTGTGGATAGTAGTTTGAGGAATGAACAAGGTGAATCCCATACGTGTAGCAGAATTCCACCAACTCCTCAGAAGAAAGATTCGGAGCATTATCTGCTACAATTTTGCTGGGTACGCCAAACCTGACAATAATATTTTCTTTTATAAAATTGCACACTTCGGCGGAAGTGGCATTCTTCACAGGAATAGCTTCTACCCACTTACTAGAAATAATCAGTAGCTGTTAGAATGTAATGATGACCGGCGCTGGAAGCCGGGTTAATCATTCCAATAAAATCCATACCCCACTGTTGGAAAGGTTCTTCAATCACAATGGGTTTTAGGGGTAATGCAGGCAATTTCACACGCCCAACAAAATGTTGGCATGCTTGACACTTAGCTACCCATTCTGCAGTATCTTGAAAAAGGGTGGGCCAGTAATACCTTGCTCTAAGGATCTTGTGTGCAGTGACTCGGGCTGAGAAATGACCACCACAAGCCATGTCATGAAACTGTTGTAGTAGTTGATCCTGTTGAGCTTTATCCACGCATCTGAGAAATACACCATCAATTCCCCTTTTGTACAAACCATTATCCCAAAGCACAAAATCTTTGGATTTAAGCTTAATAGTTCGTTTCTCTTTTCTGGAAAGTTGATCTGGGCATTCTCCATACGTTAGAAAGTAAGCAATGTTACTGTACCATTCCTCTACCAGATCTATAAAAAGTACTGCAGGTAAATCTTCATCTATCCCATCCTGATCTGCTTCAGGTACTGATGATTTCATCTCTGTCATTAGTTCACACAGACCTCTTCCTCGAACCAGCTTTGTTGGTTTAATATCCAAATCATATTCTTGAACTTTCGTCACCCATGTGCCTCTCAACAATCCTAACTCTTGCTGAGTAAGGATAGATTTAACTGCAGTATCTGGAACCAAAACCACAGTATGTGAGGAAAGAATATAGTACCTGAATGCTTTGCACGCCTTCACCACCGCATATGCGTGCTTTTCCATTGGAGTGTATTTCAACTCATAGGCTTTGAGTGGCGTGCTCATGAAAGCAATAGGAGTTTCTGCGTCCTCTTGATTTTTCTGCATCAATATTGCTGACATAGTATGTTCGGAAGAATAACAATAAAGAATAAATTCTTTATTGAAGTCAGGTGAGACCAAGACTGGTGCTTTCGACAGGGCCTCTTTGATTTTCTCGAAAGCTTCCTTCCCTTCGCTGCTCCATTTAAAATCTTGTGTCTTCTTCATCATATTTGAAATATGACGGGTTAGCTCAGCAAAGTCAGGAATGAATCTCCTGAGAAAATTCACTTTTCCAAAGAAAGAGTGAACTCCCTTTTTGGATGTGGGCAAAGGCAATGTCTGAATAGATTTGACACGCTCTGGATCTATCTTTGTTCCTTCTTTGGAAACAATGTGCCCAAGCAGCTTTCCTTCAGTTACAGCAAAGATAGATTTCTTAGGATTCAAAGAAATACCATGCTTGCGGCATTGTATGAAAACCTCTTCCAAGTTTGAAATGTGTGTGCTTCTATCTTTAGAAAAGACTGTCAAATCATCCAGGTACACAACTATGCTTATATCTTTGAGATGAGCAAAGGCTAGATCCATAGCTCTTTGAAATGTAGCACCAGCATTGATCAGGCCGAACGGCATCTTCTGGTATGCGAAGGTTCCCCAAGGTGTGATGAACGCCGTTTTGTATTGATCTTCCTCAGCCACCTTGACTTGATTGTATCCTGAGAAGCCGTCAAGCATGGAAAGCATCTCAGATCCAGTGACCACCTGCAGAGTGTGATCCATGATGGGGATAGGGTAGTTATCCTTCAATGAAGCTTGATTAAGGTTGCGGAAATCCACGCACAACCTAATCTCACCACTTTTCTTTCTTACAGGGACTATGTTGGCCAACCACTCCGAATGGTGTATGGGATAGATAATCTTCGCATCTAACAACTTTTGGATTTCTGCAAAGATGGTTCCTGAAATGGTTGGATTGTGCCGCCGCAGCTTCTGCTTGAAAGGCTTCTGTTCTGATTTAAGTGGGATGTAATGTTGAACTTCCGCAGGCTGATATGTTTTTAGATCCTGATAGGACCAGGCAAAAATATCCATGTATTTCTTAAGAAGCTTAGTAAAAGCTTCCTTTTCAGCTTCCGAACAACACTTTCCCAGATTTACTAATTTGGGATCATTGCTGGCCCCCAAATTTAGTAATTGTGTGTCGGAGGAAGAGCCTTCCTCATTTTCTTCATTTTTCTTAAGCATCTGATCATGCTTATCAAACATTTCCTCAAGAGATACCAAGCCTTTGGGAATTTTATTTCCCTTTAGTTGGATAATCTCCTGACCTCCTGAGACGTCAGCATCCATTTCTCCGACAGTGGTCTGCCTAGGAGGTGAATTGCTTCCCTCATAGTAGATTTCTTCAAAGTTATCTTTCTGTTGGAGAAATGCAGCAATCTGTGTATCATCGTTGAAAACCTGCCATTGCTGGACGTTGTCAGGAACCTTTGGGCGAAAAACCATTTCCACCTTGTAGTCTCCCTGTCTAAAGAATGCAGGGGGCTGATCCGGATTCAACAAGGCTGCGAATCTGCAAGCGAATCAGCTCTTGAATTTTGTTCTCTCGGAATGTAAGATACCGAGAAAGCTGAAAAATCCAGGATAGCAGAGTAGACCCGATCTCTATAGTGCCGCAGTTTGTCTTTTTTGACTTGGTAGAGGCCTCTTATCTGCTTTACAATCAGCTCAGCGTCTCCTCTTGCGTGTAATAATTTGATTCCCATTGTTCTTGCCTGCTCCATGCCTAACAACAATGCTTCATACTCAGCCGTATTGTTAGTATTTTCGAACATCAATTTGAAGGAGTGCGCATGCACCTTCCCTTCAGGAGAGATAAGAACAACACCTGCACCGGATCCAAATGAACAGCAGCTACCATCAAATTCCAGAGTCCAAATCTTGTTATCAATTTGATGTGATTCTCGAATCACCGGTTGAATTTCTTCTTTATCCATTTCTAGGTAATAGACTCCGTGATCCGATTCTTGAAACAAGATCTGAGATCTAGGATCTTCAGATTTTGATACTGTGTACTTAGATTTCTTCTCAGGTTCCAGCTTCTGATTTACTCCTCTGATTGGTATGTGCGCACAAGACCAATCCATCTTCACTTCTCCACCCAGCTCCTTGCAAAAATTTCTACTCAATAGCATGCCATAGGAGACTGGAATGTCTGCTACAAGGATAGTCATTTTCAGCCTTTTGTCTGGGAAGGAAGCAAGTACTGCCTGCGCATCTTTGATTTGCCCCACAAGAGGGACTTGCCTTTCCATGGAATAACATCTTCCAATGGTTTTTGTCAATGTAAGACCCAAGGCATCAGCAACTTTGGCAGGCATGACGTTGTCGAAGCTCCAGAATCCAGTATGCAATTGCTTAGCTTATGTCCGTTGATGAGCAAAGACACATAGAATGGCTCAATCCTTTCCGATGTAGCAGGAGAAGGGGTGGAAGAAGAACTTGCAGCAGCATTATTTGAAGGTGGAGTAATCTTTGGACTTGACAAGATACCCCGTGGATTATTGTTCGTTGGGCTAGGACCATTGCTTTGCACATATTTGACCAATCTATTCAACTGATCAGGAAATGCCCTCAAATACTCAGCTTCTGACATTTGGACCTTATTTCTCTTGATGTGATCAATTATGTCAAAAGCTTGACTTGCTTCAGCAGGATGTGCGTTGGTTCTTTGCTGCGGATTGAAAGAATATTTCTCCTTGGGTGCTAATGAAGAAGGAAGAATGCTACCTCTTTTCAAGATAGTAACATCCGGGCCAGGATCTTCTCTCTCTTTCCGGCCGCTTGTGGATGCTTCGGCATTTTGGCGTGTCTGAGACCTTGTAAACACCGCAAAAGTGTGACCATCAGAATCTTCAAAAGATTCATAATAGCCCTCATCAGATTCGTAGTCCAGGTAACCAATATTGGAGTCGCCAGCGGGATCTATAAAGTCTTCATCATCAAATGATTCATCAATGTCGAGATCCTCTTCATTAGTTTCCAAGTTATTCCTTGGAGCAGCTTCTATTGCCAAACGCTGTGGTGCAGCAGCAAGTCTGTTTCGATTTTGATTTTGATTTTGACCATTGAAGGTCCGGATAGGAGCTATTCTTGAGGGGGGTGCATTCCCCGTTTGAGAGATCTGCTTCTTGATCTGCAGCATGTCATTAGCCAATCTCTGCAACAAAGGATCAGAAGTACTAGAAGAAGCACCATCACCTTTATGAGATAGTTGTTTGAGTTTTCCAGCCATGATCAAGTCGTCCTCAACTTCCACGGCAGCATTTTGTGCATCCAACAAATTTGCAGGTCTTGCCCTTCTTAGCTGATATCCAACTTCAGGCAATAGAGCGTTTATAAAAAACGTCTTTTGATTTTCATCGCTCAATGCAGCAGAAGTGGGGATTTTATACAAAATCCTTTGGAACTTTGCAATAAAGTCCCGCATGTTCTCGTTTGGCTCTTTCTTCAACTGCGTCAGTTGGGTGATCATCGTGCTCGTGTCCTCTGCAGGCTTGAATCTTTTGATAAATTGTTCACGCATAGTCGCCCAACTGGTTATGGTGCCAGGAGCCAGCCGATAGAACCATTCTCCAGCCAAGTCATGTAAGGTCTCAATGAATAGCCTGACTGAGACATCTTCATGCTCTACTGCAAGCACACCACAAGATATGAAGAAGGCCGCCAAATGATCATCCGGGTTTTGCTTTCCATCTCCAAAGAATTTCGGAAAATTCTTTCTGGATCCCTTTGGCAGATCGTGCATAGGTGGAGCCAAGTTGAGAGGTCCAAAAGCCGCCCCCCATGGAACAGGTACAATTTGGTGCGCCATGTTAGCTTGAGCACGTCTCCTCCTTGTGTAGACTTGATAGACTTGTTGGATAATTCCAGCCGCCGGATTATGCTGAATACGATCCGGATCTGGATGGGTGTGTACTCTCCTACCTGGTGAAAGACTAGATCTGCGGCTTCTAACTTGAGGAGGATGATTGAAATTGAATTGCTCCTGCAGTCGGAAGAAATGATCCGTCCTTCCTTGCGCCTTCACGGATCTGGTGAACGGACGTTCAGCCAGGTTGAGATTTGTATGGAAAACACTCTGATCTTCAATAGAAAAGCTTTGATCTGCAAAGCTAGTTGTTCCCCAGCGGAGTCGCCAAAAACTGTTGGCTAGATTTTCTGCATAGCATCAAACCTAGGCAGTCATGAGATAAATCTCCCTCATTTAACCGGTGAGGCTCCCGTGTCAGATTTGTCAATATAAATGTGTTTTTATCTATCAGGGGTTTTACTTTAACAACTTAGTTCATGAACCATAACTAAGAAGTTACTGCAAGTAAAAGTAAGCATTGTTTAAGAAAGGAAAATTACAGAAGAAGGAAGTAAAGGAATTACAGAGAAGAAATGAGGAAGATGTGCATCCCAATTAGTAGATTGCAGAGCTAATTGCATGCACATAGAAGAAACTCAAATAGATTTGAACACACAGAATTATAAAGCAAAGGCAGCTCTAGATCTAGATCTAAAATAACACAAAGTCTATTAAGAGATCTAAGATTTAGAAGCAAGAAACAAAATACACCGTGACACAAAGTTCTCCGGAAACCTGCTTCTTTGTATTCCTCTGCAACAAGTGGCTCTCAGGGGTTCAGCACAAAGTCTAGAACACAAGATTGCTTCTTACAAATTCTGATCGATGATTAACCCGTAGGTTCTTCTCCTACTTATAGAATGTAGGAGGGAAAGTACAAATAGAAGACTCAAACTGAACTAAAGTATGAACAACAAGTAAAGATGACATTTGGCAATCATCCTCAACTAACTTCTTCTTAAGTGACACATGTATCACTTAACTAATAGAAAGGTTCCACATGACTTCAAGTAATGGTTGCAAAACCAATAACTTAGAAGTTTACAATTCCATCCGGGAACATAGAAAATAGAAGAAGAAAGAAATAGAAGAAGTCATGCCAGCTGTAACATCTACATCTTCTTCTTGTTCTGATATCTGATATACTTGTCGAACATATAGTTCAGCATCTTTCCATCTGTTTTAGCTACTGCTTCCTTTTCTGTCCTGAATTGCAGCAATCCTTCATTCAACACTTTGCTGCATGCTTCCACTTCTTCCAAACTTGGCCCAAATCTCGCATGATATGCTGCTGCAGTGTCACCACCCTCTTTCTACGATAGAGTTCATCGTGAAAGGCTTGGTGGCTTTATCAATCCTCTTTTGCACCATCAGAAGAGAACCCTCCAGAGAATCATGCACCTCGTTAGAAACAATCCGCACGTATGAAGTAATACCTCCATCCACTCTTTCCTCAGTGAAAGAAATAACACTATCCGGCAAATCTGATGTTCTGCTCTCAAGTGCCTGCATCCTCTTCAGCAAAACTCTGCAGATCTCCAAACGGAAAGATACTGCAAACTCTAGCCTTCCCCTTCTCGATGATCCATCAAGACACAATTTGCTCTGCAACCAATACATCTCCTGGCAGCTTGTTGATCTCGGCCAAAACACTCAGGTTACTCTCTGCAACTGTATTTATTCCTTTTATGCTTTCTATCAGTTGCTTTAGTTGATTTTCTGCATCGTTCATAACCTTTAGGCGGTGGCACTTCTCCAAGTTGCCGAAGAAGCTTGACGAATAATCGATCCTTCCATTCGTCAATAGCCTTTACTTGATTGCTTGCATCTTCCATTTCTGCATAAGATGATCACTCCCTGCTGTTGAAATGGGGTGAGCGGAAGGTTTAGCAACCTTGGCTATGATCTCACATAATTGAGATATTTGCTTCTGCAGCTCTTCTTTCTCCGCCTTTTCACTTGTCAAGCCTAAGGAACAAAGCATCCAGCAACGTCTGCGTGTCCTGCTTCAATCCTTCAGTGGTAGCTTGACCGAGTGGTATTTTGGTCACCGTCACATCTTCTGCCGTGAGTTCCTCTTCTACCTTTCCTTCCGCCGGGATTAATATCTCAGCAAACTTCTCTCCCGAATCCTCGATGATCAACCTAGAAGTTGCTTTAGCAACTTTAGGCCTTCTGTCTCTTCTGCTCAGATCCTGAAGTAGCTGCAAGTCATGTTCCTCTAAGTTCATCTCTATTCTTGCTTCCGGAACCAACTGCAAAGCTAACCATTCCGAGAAATTACTTCTCGGAGAATGAGAAGTTGCTGAGTGCGCTACTATTTCCCGCTCTGCATCCTCTCCATCAGAAAGTGCCACAGTATCATGGCTGCCATCCTCTGAAACATCCAAGGACAAAGCTCTTTCGAACTCCGTCATCTGCAGCTTCAACATCTCCTCTGGAACGGGTGCTGAACGAAGTGGCTGCGGAGAGAAGATGAACGTTGCTGGTTTCAATGAAGGCATGGAAACATCCTGCTGCTGTGGTGCAATAGTTGGTGATCCACTAGGTACTGGAGAAGTCGGAGTCAAAGCTATGGTCGTAGAAGTGGTCTCCTCTTTCTCTTGAGATCTTCTGCGTACTTTCAACTTCTCGGACCTTCTGCTGCTCTCTCCTTCATGCTTTCGCTTGAGGGAATCTCCTGCGCCGAAGTTGCCCGTGATTTGATTCATCAATACTTCATCAAGGCAGTATCCCTTCGTTAGCAACCAGCTCGAAGTACTCACCAACACAGCTCCGGATCTTTCTTCTATTGTGCTGCAGCTGCCATTGCTATCCTGTAGTAGAGCTTTATCTCCTCCCATTTGATGGTAAGTGTCAAGTACCACGTTCCCATCATCTTTAAGATCCGCAGGTATCCGCGCTAGTCCAAAGTCAAATACTTGCTTTGCCGACAGCCTGCTGAAATCTTTCTTTCTGACCTCGTACTCACTTCTGCACTTCATCCAGAAATCTTCTAGCGAAGGTACATGTGCGTACTCCTGGGAGATTGTCTTCCTGGCTATTCCAAATGGATCAAAATTAAGCCGTGCAGGGAAGAACTCTTGCTCATACTCGGACAACATTTGTGCTTCCATTCTTCGAGCTCTGTGAATGCTGATGCAACTGTAATATCCCACAGTGAGTGGGAAGTAGCCCGTAGACTTGTGCCGCTTCGACTGAAGGTCGTGTAACTCCACAAGTTGCCTGCTTAGCTCCATGGCAATCAATCTGTCACTCGGGTACCTTGGCATCTTTGTTGGTTCACCCAAAAGCTCGTAACCATGAGGTATGTGAAATCTGCAAACTGGATGAATATACTGCCAATCTTGGACACTGCTTCCCATGCTTCCTTGCTTACTCTGTGAGTCTTCAAGTCTTTGTCTAACCTGCAGATGAAATCGTAGAAGAAACCATCGTTGATCACTTTGAAGTCCTTCTCGCACGCAGTGCGAGTGGTAATGGGTAGCACTCGAAAATGGGATCCTGGAAAGAATACCACATCTATCCAAACTTGGAAAAGACACCTGTGAAGGCTGCGGCATATACCAAGTATGAAGTCATCTTGAAGTCAAGGTACGCTTTACGTTCATGATTGCTCACCGATGTCTTTGCTAATAATTTCTGACCAATTGATTATAGAATCAACCTTGTTGATTTCAATGGTCCTGATGAAAGCATACATCCATGTCCGGAAAGTGTAGGCATTCGCTTCACCATTCAACCTGCATAGCAATTTGACAATATCATCCGCCTCCTGCACCAAATTGGATCGTGGAAGAGTTCTCGGGAACCTGGAAGGGGATCTAGGCTTCTTCATGAACCGGCTATTCATGATGCTCACACAATCAGCTCTATGCTTTTCCCACCTACTGTCAGCATCCTGAATGCTAATAGAAGTCACCACCTTTCGTACTGGAATCTTCAAACAATAATCGAAGAATTCTGCATCCAAACGAATTATTGTCTTTCCCGCAACATCACGTACTGATCTGGATGAAGGATGGTAAGATCTAGCACACTCCATCACAAACTCTGGCAATTGGGCTGTACACGGGAAAGCTGCAGCTCGAATAATTCCACTACTTTTGACCGCACGCATGAGTGAAGTCTTTCCAGCTCTGGATCTGTCAATCAAATCAGAAAGAGGTTCTGGGCCTAGATCCGTGTCTCCTATGTCTGAAAGTTTAGAAGCAATGCATGAATCCATCGTGCTCTCTTTTTCATCTCCTTTCGCCATAGCTTTATCAATCTTTGTCTGAATAATTCTTTTTCTTCTAATTTGGCCTGCTTTCTTCAATACTGGTGCAGATCTGGACAATTCTTCAGATTCGGAGGATATTTGCAATGTATTGGACATTGATAAATACTCCTTTTCTTTTATAAAGCACCTGTAATGAGTTCCTGCAATTTATTCAGACAAAAATGGCCACCGGAGCATGAATAGTGAATTTAAATTATAAAAATCTGCACTTTTCAAGCCTGCTGCCCCAAAAAATGGTGTTTAATTTGCACATAAAGAGATCATGAATCCTTTCAATCAACACCTGAGCTCCTTTAACACCTGTGAAAACAATTGTGCAGACGAAGATGAACCTTTTCCAAAGCATGCGCCAAATCTGGAAGCTTTTAGCCTTTGTTAGCAATTTGTCTGTGCAAAAATCCTTCCTCTAATGGGGGCGCACTTTTCCTCCTTGCTGCAATTCTTTACCTGTGTGTTGAATAATAAATCCATATGGCTGCCCATGCTTATATAACCTTCACAATTCTATAATTAATAATTGCCCTAACAATTAAAGGCAATTAATTAATTAAAAATCATGCTTTTCTCTTTTAAAAATTGCATGTTTAAGGACAGCCATCCAATAAATTAAATTAATCCAATTTAATCCTCCACACAGCACTTAACTTTAGCCTCACAGTGTGCTTTGACCATAGCCACTGAAAATAGAAATTAATTCAATGATTTAATGCCTTAAAAATCATTAAATAATGCCCAAATGGGGCGCACTTTTTCCAAGGAGAGGGGCAGCCACTAAATAAATTAAATTTAATTAATTTAATCCCTTTCTTTTATTCTTCCTTTGACTTTTCAACCTCCTCAAGCTTGGGCGCACTTTTTCCAAGGATAGAATTTAATAAAAATAATCAATTTAATTATTTTTATCCATCACCAAAGGGGGCGCACTTTTTTGCACATGTAATTCTATTTTTAAGAATTTTCACCATAATGGGATTCTTTACCCTGCAAGGTAGGCACCACAATCCCATGATCCACTTAAGTGATTTGACTTTTGCAATGGGATTCTTTACCCTGCAAGGTAGGCACCACAATCTCATGATTTCACTTAAGTCACTTTCCTTTTATTATATCATGGGAATTTTCACCTGCCGAGGTGGCAATAAATTCCCACCGCCTCTGACCTCTATTTTTCCCACTGCAGCTTAAGTGACTTTTATAACACGGGAAAAAGTACCCTGCAAGGTAGGTATACAATTCCCATCCTACCTGCGGCTTATATTTTTCCCATCGCAGCTCAAATCCTTTGTTTTCCAAAAATGCGCCCATCCCAGGCAGGGCTTTCCTGTCTGCGACTTCGCTTTTTCCCGGTGATTCGGACCTCGATGATGACTTCCTCCGGCAAAATGTGCGTGTATGTTTTCCAGCTACTCGAGGCCAAAAATCGGGCTTACCGTGAAGGAGTTGTTCAGAGAGAAATTTCACGAGAAAAGAAGCGGACACCACAAAAACACGAAAAATTGCCAAAAGTTACAAATAAAGCCCAAAACTTAAAATAAGTTAAAATCCTTACGGTATATAGGAATAATAACATATTCGCTCATAATAGAGTTAAACAGAGCGCAAACTGACCTCATACGGGGCTCAAAATAATTAAATACAAATTTCCATGAGACAAATCCCGACGACATAATAAAACAATTTTGGGCATCACCGGGTATTTGGCGAAAAGGGCTAATATGGCTCTTCAGGGATTATCTTGGCGCAATACAGAACTTTCGAGGCAATAAAAACAACAAATGACCCACTTATTTTAAAAGTACGAAATTTTTTCAAATTGGGTAGTCACAGTTTCGGGTGAAATCGAGTGACACCAAGGCTATAAGGTCAGTGGGCATGTTGTTGGTTTTCGAACTTTGTTATCAGCTAATTTTGACTTCGCAAAATTAATAAAAATGGAAATTTTGAAAATTTTCAAAAGTGTTACTTTGCGTGATTTATTGCTCTCATCGCGATTGTCTCGTTTTTGTGATCGTTCCGGTCTTCATTTCGTCCATTTCGGGCAAGAACTCCTCCCGCTAGGTCTTAAACTGCGTTAAATATTAATTAATTAATTACTCTTTGTTTGATAAAATCAATTTTTAAGAACTTTGGGGTTTTTAATTAAATAAATATTAATTAAAATTCATTCGACAAGATTTATTTTAATTGTCGGGAAAAATAAGCTTCGCTTCCCATTGCGGGGATGCCAAATTGGCTTCCCAGGACCCGGATTTCCCCTTTCCTGGCAAATTTATTTTAATTCCCCGCTTGTGGGATTTCTTCCACCGATTGCCAAATCAATGAATTGGAAAACGGGCAAAAAATCTCCCGATTTCCCACATGGGGAAATAAAATGGGGATTGCCAGCCTGCCTTGCCATTTCTGCTGGCAAATGGCTGTTTATTTCCCCACTTCCCCTTAGCAATTAATGCCACTACCGGGAAAGAGGGAAGTTGTTTTAATGGGACGAATAAGAAACGGTTGTGAGGAAGCTTCCTAAATCCTCATAAAATCCTTCCATCAAACTCGTTGGAAAAAGTCGTGCGAAGCTTTCCAATTTCTTCTTATTTCTTTTGAAGGAACGTCTCAGAGTAATATTTTATCACATCCCTCAACAAATCACCACGCTACCCAAGATAAAGAAGAATTTTCATGTTAAAACAAAGAAGAAAACCAATGTGGGAAGGGAGATAGATTCACGCAGAAGGAAAAGCATTAACGCTGGCAAAGTAACGTTTCAGCAAAAAAAAAATCAATCAACGTAGTAGCAGGAAGAAGACCAGCGTGGAAGGAGGAGCTTTGGCACGTTCTAGTCAGAGATAGAAGATCCAACGTAGACCAAGCAAGAGTTTTTCTTCTTTCACAGGAGCTAAACAATTTCCAACAAAGTTGTGAACAACAGTTTGAATAGTCAGAGGAGACAGCCACGATGCCTTAGCAGAGAATCCCACGCAAGAGGTAATAGGAGATTTATATGCATTACCTAGAAGCAAGACCAGGCATTGGAAAAGAGGTAAAGAAAAGACTAGAATTCATGCAGGGTAAAAAGATAAGGAAGCAGTTTACACCCAGCCCAGTTGTTAACACAAGATATACGCATTTTGGTAGACCATTCATAAAAAAAAAAACAATTTCTCACGTGCCCAAACAGTAGCAAAGGCCACACATTTGCGTATTCACTACTAACCACATGCCAAATAAAACAAATTGCAGTTCATGCAGGTTTTAAAAAGAAGTTTCAACGTATGCTATCAAATATATATATATATATATATTTGAAGTCTCCAGACATTTGCTTAAGTTTGTGAGAGCAACATGTACATCCAAGGAGGTGAGATCCACATAAGTCAAGGGAGAAAGAATTAAAGTGCATGCATCGCTGTCAAGGAAGGCAGAAATAAAAAGAAAAAATTCTCCCACGCAGTCCAAAAAAGAGCCATTCATAGGCCACGTGTAGGAGGAGAGGGAAGAATTAAATCTGCTCATGCATTGGGCATAATAAGGAACAAATACCACGCGCCAGGGAAAGGAAGGAGGAGGAAAATCAGTTGTCCACGTGATGGAAGAACAAACCAGCTCTCACAGCCATTTCCACGCATTTGTAAAAGTAGGGGATAGCAAACGCATTGTTCATACATTTCGAAGGATAATAAAAATAAATAAAATGCATTCACCAGGCAGATTAAAGAAGGGATTTTAAACGCAAGGTAGAGATTATTTTCCACATATCAGTCCAAAATGCAAACAAGATGTATATCAACGAAAAAAAAAATGAATTTAATGAAGAAAACGATAGATGCGGAAAGAACGTGCTGCGGGTTGTATTTGTCGAAGTAATCAACTTTGGAGCTCGATATCTCAAAGTCGGATGATCATCGGGAAGAAAAGTTTAATTCGTTGAATTCTCCCCAACTTCATGTACTCCTTTGCCAAATTTAAAATGCGCAACACCTCATTTGATATTTTTCACGAACCCGAGAAAACTCAGTTTGCTTGTTTTTGCCTTGCGCATTGTTTCACCTTTGCGGAAGGCCTACTTTGAGAATCCATATCTCAAACCCAGATGATCGTCAAGAGAAACGGTTTGGTTCGTTGAATTCTTTCCACATTCATGTACTTCTTTGCAAAAAAATTAAAATGTACAACACTTCGTTTGATATTTTTCACGAGTCAAATAAAATGTAGTTTGCATGATTTCGTTGCGCGCACAGTTTTCAGCCTATCAAGGTGACTCACTTTGAGAGTTGATATTTTGAACTCGGATGATCGTCAAGAGAAAATAATTATTTCTTTGAATTTTTCTCACCTTCATATGCTCCTTGCCAAGTTGTAGATGCCTAGGGTGACGTTTGGTATTTTCCCAGGCTAAAACCAAACAAGATTTTCGCAGTTTTTCACTTGCATTTTCCTAGCAGTTTCAGAAGAGTCAACTTTAACCTTTAATATTTGATTGAAGAATTTTATTGGAAAAAACCCTTTGACATGCAAACTTGTGGTACCTTAATAGACTCCCTCATCTAGTGAGAGTTTCTCAGAACAAGATTTACTATTTTTCCCAGGGCAGTTTCAGAGGCAATTTGTGCAGTTTTGTAAGAAGGAAGTAATAGCTTGAAATCATGCTTCTATCACAATCATGTCATCTTCAAACAAAACGATGTTATGGTTCCAAGGCATTCTACTCACCTCGACGCTTCGATTGAGCATGAGAACATCGCCGATAACAACTTGAGACATGTCGACGTAGGTCGATCTACAATTGTTTATCAACCGAAGCGAGTCACAATCCGACGCTTGTTCCGACTGGTCATCACTTGCATGGATGCACCACAACACCTGCACAAAGTGTGGTGGTTCAACTCAATGGCTCAAGGCGAAACAAGCTCGACTTCCTCATTATGCGGTATAAGTCGTAGCTATTGGCATAGGTCTCTTCGAGTCAAAAATCATTGTTATCGGCAAAAATCGATAATGGGAGAATCTTGTCTACATCAATTGTTTTCACTTGATCGTTATACGAATCTATTTATCGACAAACCAAGACCAATGACAATTACAATTGTGCGAGATCATGAAGCAAGGCCACATCATTCAAGCGTGTCCCTGTCAGCTCTCAGTGAGCAGTGGGTGCAATACTTCATTGGACAATCTTAAAGTTGGAGCGTTCTCAAAATTGGATGATCATGAGAAGATCAGAATGGAAACACTTCAGGATGGTGACAAAGACTAAAGACATAACTCCAGTAGTGAATTGCAATTTTGGCTCTTGGAATATCTTCTCAATGGTGAAAGATCAAGAGTTGGATTATGACAAGCTAAGGTGGCGTAAAGACTACAGTCTTGTGACAAATGAATAATTCACAATGGAGGGATATTCAGAGCATGTGGAGAATTGTGTGTAATTGTGAATGCGAATACAAATAAAGACAAACTTGCTCACACCAGGATGTTGCTCAAATGGAGAGGTGGATGAATTGCTCAAGTTTTAAGCTTGGCTCTCTTGTCATCTGGAGGATTGCAGAGCACGGTGAATGAGTTGATTCCCGTACGACCGGGATAGGCGGACTCTTGGCCCAATGGATAAGGCACTGATCCTAGGTGTCTTGATCTAGGTGGCGCGTTGCTGACTATGATGTCTATGTGTGTGTCCAAGTCATTTAAGTGGGGTCCACATGTACCCATTGCTTTTTGTTATAAAGTGGTATTTTAAAATGGTGTTATTATTGAACTCACTTTTGGAAAACTTTGGATAACTTAAGTGGTTTCTATTTTTAGTCTCTTTTAATAAAGTTGGTTGAGAAAGTCAAAGTCACTTAAGTGCCCTATTTAATGTGCATTTAAAATCCTAACTACTTTGTAACCAACTTTTGGGTTATAAAAGGATGTTAGGGGCTCATTTGTAAGGGTGACTTTGAGAGAGGAGAAGAAAATACTTTTGTGTGCAAGCTTTGTTTCAGGAAGAAACTGTGTTCTTTTGTGAAGACATTTTGGAGTTAATGAAATACGAACTTTGTGTCTCATTCATTGTCTCTTGTAACATTTGATGTTCTTATGTTCATTAGATGTTAGATGTTTAAATCTTGCATGCAAATATTGTCTTTGATCTTATTGTCAACGTTATTAAGCTGTTGTTCTTGTTCACAGTGATCAAGCTCTGCTATTTACTTGCTCATGTGTGTTCCCTTTACTCATTCTCGTTTAATTGATGCAAACTCCGTTTTATTTGTGTTAGTTATTTATTGTTCTTCTCCATGCAATATTAGGCTCTGCTTTTACCTAACTCTTGCATGTTCCTTCCATTCATTCCTTTCCATTTCGTTCCTTCATTCCATTCCATCTCCCTCATTCACTTTTCTTTCCATTGATGTTCCAAAACACCCCCCACATACGATTTTGAATGTATAGGTGTAAATACAATTTTGGCTTTCAATAAAGGCAACCTCACCTTCATTGAGGAGGGACTTTGTTCCCACACTATTGCATGTCATTTGCATGCGTACAAATTCATATGCTAATAGTTTTTGGCGACTCTCTGGGATTTAGGAATCGTTAACCGGTGCTTAGTTAAATATTTATGACTATCCCCTCTGCACAAGCTCCAGCTTCTTGAACCAAAACATGTGCCCGACGAAGATTTTCAAGGAGATATTGCTGCCAACCATCGAACAAAGTAGCTTGGGAAAACCGCGAAAGCTTGCAGCAATTTGTGGTCATTGATAGAGCCATTGACAAAGAAATCTACATTGAAGACCTTAAAGAAGAGCACCCGCACTTATGGCCATGTTGCCCCCTCAAAATTTTCCTTCTTTTTCCCAGGTTTGGACTTAAAATTTTTTGAGTTGTCACCCTTTGAAAATGGTCTAGTCTGAGTTTTTTTAAACTGGCACTTCCCAGGGATCAAGGATTCTTAGAAACACCTTCATTAGATAGAGAATTCTTTCCCCTTTCCAGAATGGTATGGAGGTCCTCCTAACTCGTAGTTTTTGAGTTATGGCTCGGCGGAGGTAAATGGGGAATTTTTCCCTAGGCAGGCCCGCATCCAATAGAGAAGCGCCACGTGTCAGGGTGGAGCGGGCGCGGGGAGGAATTAGGCACTTAGCCCTTTTGGCTAAGTGGCGCAAAAGTTACAAAGCGGCTCGTAGGCCCGCGAAGGAGAAGGGAGAAGCACATGGCGGAGCAGTGCGGCGCGGGGAGGAATTAGGCACTTAGCCCTTTTGGCTAAGTGGCGCAAAAAGTTACAAAACGGCCCGCAGCCCGCGGAGGAGAAGGGAGAAGTGCATGGCGGAGCAAAGCGGGCGCGGGAGGAATTAGGCACTTAGCCCTTTTGGCTAAGTGGCGCAAAAGTTACAAATCGGCCTGTAGGCCTGCGGAGGAGAAGGGAGAAGCGCATGGCAGAGCGGCGGGGCGTGGAGGTGAATTGGGATTTTTTCCCAATGTGATTTCAAAGGCAAAAATGGAGACGCATCCCCCCAAGCAACCAGAAGGTGCCACGTGTCTCGGGTTGGCGGACCCGCGGGGAGTTTCTGGGAAATTTTCCCGATATGAAAATGCGAAGTTTAAAAGGAAAGGACAGATCTTCACCCGCGAGTGAATCGAAAGGTGCCACGTGTCTCGAGGTGGCGGACCCATGGAGTTTTTTGGGAAATTTTTCCAAAAGGGAAAAATTTAGAATTTGACCCCGCCAACCCTAATTTTGACCAGTTTTGCCCTAAATCTTCAAGAGGCCATATCTTTCGAACCAGAGCTCGGTTTTTTGCATTTTTGGTATCAATGGAAAGCTGTTGAAATTCTCTACATGATGGACACTTCAATTTTAAATTTTGATGGCATTTCGTGGGAGAAAATTGAGAAAACGTGTTTGGCATGCAAAAAAAAAAAAAGTTCCTCCCGACTTTGCTCCAATGTTCTCCTGCCACGTGGATGGCCCGATTTCAAAGCAATTAGGGCAAAGGAGCGAACGGTTCATATGCAAACTGGTAAATTGAAATGTAAAACACATTTTTACACGCAGAAGCTCTTCTTGGGCTTGTCAGAAGCGTTTTCTTCACTTGCAGAGGAATATGGAAGAAGGAAAAATGATCAAATTTGTTTGTAACCACTTCTTGGCCGTTTGGGGAAGTTGTAACCACCCTTGGCATGCTATTTCTTGTTCTTTGAGAGTCGTTGTTCGGGCTTGCAATCGAATTTGGAAATGGGAAGCACGTTTCTTGCGAACAGAGGACAAAAACGACAGTCAATCTTCCTTTTTTTTTTCTCGGTATTATTTCTTCTATTCCCACTTGTTGTACAAGTTTGAACTCTGAGATCAATAAAAAAGGAAGGAATTTTATGCCCCTAGATGGAAAGATCGATTGGTGCTTTGTAACCAGCATATTTTATTCTATCTTGTGCTCAGAAATTGCAAATTTGTCTTTCTTCATTAATAAATGCATGTAATGAAACTTCCAGTTGATGTGTGTGGGCATCTGACACTCTAGCCACAACATTGAACTCCCCTTCCTTCATTCTCACTCCCTCCCCTTCCTCAGATTGATTTCTGCTATAGCAAGGAATTGCTATTATTGCCATAGGGACACTAGAGTGTTCCAATGGACCCGTGGTTGAAAAACCACCCTAAATCCACTTTGGTTTTACATGCTAAACAATGGGAGCTGTACCATTCAAATGTAGAGGGACTTAGATTCCCATAGTGTTGGCCAGATAATCACCAATTTGTCCCCAACAAATTTTCTAACCAACAGTTTTTTGGCGCCCACTTTGTGGGGCGAGTAATTGCAAACATCTGCACCCTAAAATGACCACAAGGTTTTAAAGTATTTGTTTAGGTTTTGAAGTCTTAAGTTCCTTGTGATCCACATGAATACGAGTATGACTATTCTTGCAAATCCTCCTAGAGACCTTCATTCTTTCATATCAAAGAAGATATCATTTCAGACCTGAAGGAGGCTATTTGGCATAGTAGGCAGAGTGTAAAACATTACTTTGTTGCTACAAAGATTTTGGACTAAGAAGAAGAACTTGCTTTTGAGTTGAAAGAGCAAAAAGATTCCAGCACCTCTAGAGAAGACAATAAACTTTCAAGTTGGCTGATAGAAGGTATACTCACCAACTGAGGCAAGGAGGAGTGATTGACCCTACTTTTGAGGAGTTGGAAAGAGAAGAAGTAGAGGTTATAGCTCGGTTTGACAGAGAGGAAGAGATTAGAGCTCAACTTGAAGAAATTGCAAGACTCCAAGCTGTAGCAGAGGAAAGATAGGCAGTCCTAGTCCCTAGCTCAAAAGAAGCCATAAACAGAAACAAAATGGCTGATAATGAACGTGAAGCACGTGCACCCAATGTACCATGGGGAAGGAATACTAGTCCACTTGCTCTCCCACGAGTACTCCATGATCTGCCAAGAGGTACAAGAAAGAATTTTCCCAAATTCAAAGGAGATGGCTCCCAACTCCTTGAAGAACATGTAGCAGCCTTCATCACTGCTTGTGGTGTGTTAGGTGTTGAAGATGAAGATGTGTCAGTCAGACTATTTGTGGAATCACTTCAGGAAAAGGCTGCTGAATGGTTTTACATGCTTCCTGCAAGATCTATTACTGGTTGGGAAGATATTAGAAAAGCATTTGAAAACAGATTCAGGAGCACTGAAGATGGTCAAGAGCTACTGGTGCAATTAGTCCAAATAAAGAAAGAAAGCTCTGAATCCATGAGGGACTTTGTAGCAAGGTTTGATAGACTGAAAAGAAGAGTCCCTGAAGATGTGCTACCTCCTGAGAACCACCTGAGAAGATTCTTCATCAGTGCCTTGCCATCAGAAGTTGGTTTCTTCCTCAGAAGAGCCCAACCAAACACACTGAGGGAAGCTCAAAACTTTGCCATTAAAATTGATGATGACTTAATCCTCTCTGGAAAGGTGAAAGGCCCAAATGGGAAGCAAAAGGGTTAGAGTTCGGCTTTAGTAACTACAGATCCTATGTTCCAGAAAATGGCAAATGATCTGGTTGCCTTGAAGAAACAATTGTCCCAAATGACTATGAGGAATGCTTCAGGAGGCCAAACTTCCCTGATAGACAAAGAATTGCACCACCTCCTCGCCAACTTGCCCTTGAAGCACCTCCTATCAATGCTATCTGTGACACCAGAGAATCAAGAGAGGATGCTGAAATTGATGAACTTGAAGGAGAAATAGCAGAGGATTACGAAGGCTACCTCGAAATTGAAGAAGTTGATATGCACAATGGCTTGTTCGAGTTTGTTGAGGATGGGGAAGAAGAAGAGGAAGCCCCAAGCTTCTCATGTGTTGTCTTCACTCGAGCCCAATCCAAGAAAGATGCTCTACCCTCCGTGGCTCAAAAAGAAAAGAAAACTAAAGAAGATCCCGCTCCAGCAGCCACACAAAAGAAGATCATCAGCAGAGGCTCACCATTACCACCCTTAATGGATTCAGCCAAAATGAAATCATGCCAAATGGCTGCTAGAGATCAGGCTACTATATCTAGTAAGTCACCTTTTCCTTCTTCTAGCTCACAAGTTATTAAAAACACTCCTCCCTCCAATGAAGTCTATCCTAAGTCAGCCAAAGTTCCTCAAAGACCCTTGTCATGTAAACCTTCCCTCACCTCAGGAACTTCCCCCTCATCCAACATTGTCCCATTTGATTTTTTGGAACATGCAAGTAAGTCCAAAGTGCAGCTCTCAGAGATTGAATACTTGCAAACACACCCTGCTCAGTTTGATAGATTAATCAATGCTGTTCGAGCAGCAGTTCTATACCTTCAAGTTCAAATTATAAAGGTCTGCTCCCAACACCATCTACACCACCTGCTCAAAACATGCTGGCCCTAAGTGCTTCCAAAACAGATAAGGTGGAACCCTTCTACTTGTCTCTTCTCATGAATGGTTTTGAGCTCAACAATTGCATCATTGACTCTGGAGCTTCTGATAACGTAATGCCACTCAAAGTTGCCAATGCTCTCGGCCTGACACTAACCAAAGTTAACGGAGCTTGTTACTCAATGGAATCCAAGCAAGTACCACTAGTAGGAAGGATAAAAGATGCACAAGTGGCTTTGGTTGAATACCTTGATAAGAAAGTACTTCTAACCATCTTAGTGGCAGACATTCCAGCATCTTTTGGCATGCTCTTGAGTAGAAGTTTTTGTAGAGACCTTGGTGGAGAGATAAAGATGGATTGGACCTCTGCAACTATTCCAGTAAAGGGTGAGATGAAGAGGCTGCTTCCGGTAAGAAAAATGAAGTTTACAGTAAGAAGTTCCAGTGACCCAAGAGCTAATATCCTCTTTCAAGATTGTGGATTAGGAAACTATTTCCTTACTTCACAACGAGAAGAAGACTTGCCACTTTCCTCGGAATCAGAGAAAGATTAGGTCTGGACTATGGAGTTTGATGGAAGCCATTCCAAAGCAGGCTTAGGGGCTGGTGTTGTGTTGTACTCTCCTTCCAATGTGATGCATCCTTTTGCATACAAACTGCAGTTTGACAACACCAACAATACAATAGAATATGAAGCTCTCCTCTTGGGAATAAGTGAAGCGGAAGACATGGGAATCAAAAAGCTGAGATGCCTTGGTGATGCAAAAGTGATAGTGAAGCAAATCCGCCAGCAATACCAGGTGAAGAACCCAAGGCTCAGGCATTACAGAATAGAGTGTGGGATTGCATTGAATTCTTTGATGCATTCTCTATTGAAGCCATCCCAAGACAACAAAATGAAAGAGCTGATTCTCTTGCAGTATTAGCATCCCTATTGACTCCTCATCCTTCTTTTGGCAAGGACAAAATAACCATTGAGATGGTTTTTAGACCAAGTGTACCTGATAACGCAGATCACTGGCAAGTTTTCAATGACGACAATCAGATTTTAGCCTTCTTGGAGCAAAGAGACAACTTCAATAATCTCTTCTTTGAGGGAAGTGTTAATCCACATAGAGAAGTTGTGGCTAAAGATGCATCAGATGAAATTGAAAGAGTGGATGATGAAGGCATGATCAGATTGAAAGGTAACAAGATCCCCAAAGGTCTAGTCTCTCTGGAGGACCTGTTTGACAAGCATGACAGATTTATTCGTGAAAAGAAAATCTATCTTCTCGCTGTCCATCTGATTTTGACAAGGAAAACATTGGGACTTTTGAAGATCCAAGGATGGTCAACATTGGCAAATGCTGCTCACCTGAAGAGAAAAGGAAGTTCGTTGCTTTGCTTAAAAGTACTCTGATGTGCTGGCCTACTCTTACAACGAGCTCAAATCTTTTCAACCAAAGGAAATGCATCATTCCATTCCTCTGAAGTAGGATGTTAAGCCCTTCAGGCAGAAGAAAAGACCCTATAATCCAAAGATTGCTGATGTTATCAAGGAAGAAGTGAACAAGATGTTGAACTCCAGAATTATTTTCCCCATCCACCACTCAACATGGGTGGCCAACATTGTACCAGTCAGAGAGAAAATGGGGAGATAAGGATATGTGTTGATTTCAGAAATCTGAATCAAGCCTCACTCAAAGACAACTATCCTCTGCCCATCATGGATCACATTTTGCAAGCAATCACTGGATCTGAGATGCTCTCTCTGCTTGATGGGTTTTCGGGTATAATCAAATCAAAGTGGCGAGAGAATTCTGCAACAAAATGGCTTTCACAACTCCTTGGGGCACTTTTGCTTACAACAGAATGCCTTTTGGCCTAATCAATGTGGAGCCACCTTCCAAAGAGCCATGGACCTGGCTTTCAAAGATCTCACGCATTGCATTGTCATATACCTTGATGACTTAACCGTGTTTTTAAAGAAGAGAAGTGAGCATATCTTTCACTTGGAGCAGATTCTTGCAAGATGTAGAAAACATGGCGTTTCTCTAAATCCCAAGAAGTGTATCTTTGGAGTCACAGAAGGCAAGCTGTTGGGACACATCGTGAATAAGCATGGGGCACATATTGACCCTGAGAGAGTAAATGCTATTCAAGCACTATCTCTTCCCACCAACAAGAAAGGAGTGCACTCATTCTTTGGGAAGGTAAATTTTCTTCGCCGCTTTGTCCTCGAATTTGCTGAACTAACAAAGCATATCACCTCTATGATGAAGCCTCAAACAAGTTTCAAATGGAGTAGTGAAGGAAAATCAGCATTTGAAGAAATCAAGAAGGCCATTGCCAAAGCTCCAACGCTGGTATCTCCAGATTTCAACAAGGAATTCATCATGTATTGTTATGCCTCGGAGCACACTCTTTCTGCTGTCCTAGTTCAGAAGAATGATGAAGGATTGGAAGCACCTATTGCTTTCATGAGCTGCCCTTTGAAGAAGCATGAACTAAATTACAATCAATTGGAGAAGCATGCATACGCAGTGGTCAAGGCCGTGAAGAATTTCAGATTTTACATACTCAACTCTCACACCGTGGTGATGGTCCCCGGAAGTGCAATCAAGTCCATTTTGACACAACAAGATCCCAAAGCCAAAAGAGGAAATTGGATTGCAAGGATCCAAGAGTATGACCTGGAGATTAAGCCCTCTAATATGGTTAGAGGAAATGGTTTGTGCAAGTTGATTGCTGAAGATGAATCTCTCAAAGTTCAGCTTGGAGAAAGAGATGACACTTGCCCAACCTGCTCAAAAGATTGCCCACAAGTTCTCTTTGTGAACACTACAGAGGAATGGTATGCAGACATCGCTTTCTTTCTTACCTATGGGGACTGCCCTCCTCATTTAGATTACAAGCAGCGAAGAACTCTCAGGCTGAAAGCAGCCAAATATGTGATTTGGAATCATGCACTCTATAAGAAAGGAATAGAGGGCTGCTTTCTCAAGTGTGTTGACAAGGAACAACAAGAAAAACTCCTCAAAGCCTATCATGATCAAGCTTGTGGTGGACACTTTTCAGCCATGGTGACTGCCCACAAAATTCTCAGAGGTAGATATTATTGGCCTTCTCTTTTTGCTGATACTCAGAGTTGGGTTTCTAAATGCAAAGCATGCTAGCAATTTGTTGGAAAACCACAGTTAGCTGCATTGCCTCTCAGGCCTGTGATTATTGAAGAACCATTTCAACAATGGGGGCTAGACTTCATTGGCGTTTTGAATCCCCATTCAAGTGTTGGGCATACTTATGTGCTCACTACGCCACGGACTACTTCACCAAATGGGTGGAAGCCATTCCAACCAAATAGGCCAGCTCTGAAGTTGTTTGCAATTTCATAAAAGAGAATATCATTGTTCGTTTTGGAGTTCCTCAGAAGATTGTAGTAGACAATGCTACTTATTTCTCTTTGAAGGAATTGATAGAATTTTGTTATGGCTTTGGGATTTCTCTTGCTCATTTTTTGACTACTATCCTCAAGGGAATGGTCAAGCTGAGTCAAGCAACAAAAATATTATGACTATTATCCGTAAGCTTGTTGATTCGAATCAGAAGAATTGGCACAAAAAATTATATGATGCATTGTGGGCTGATAGGATCACTCCTAAGAAGGCAATAAGCATGTCACCTTTTCAGCTACTATATGGAGTTGAAGCAGAGATTCCTATTACAATTGAAATGCCATCTCTCAAGTTGCTTTAAACAGTGGAAGACAGCCAATACAGAGATTCAATTGACAAGAGGATCCTTTTCCTTGAGAAGCTAGAAGAGAGCAGATCCCAGGTAGTGGACAAAATCAAAGAACATTAGCTGAAAGTGAAGAAGCTCTTTGACAAAAGAGCCAAAGTAAGGGAGTTCAGAGCTGGAGATTTGGTCCTACTTTGGGACAAGAGGAGAGAGCCAAAGGGCAGTCATGGTAAGTTTGATTCTTTGTGGTTGGGTCCATTTCAAATTCAGGAAGCTTGTGGTGAGAATGCCTTTCTCTTATCATACTTGGATGGAACTCCATTGGGATTGCCTAGAAGTGGGCAATATTTGAAGTTGTACCATTAGTGAAAGTGAGTTGTCCCTCACCTGTACCATAGTTTTTGTTGTTTCCCCTTTTCTGTTGTGTGTGTTTTGGTTTGTTTCCTGTCTTGGTGTGGTTTTGGTTGGTGTGTTACCTTCTTTTTCTTTCCTTGGAATTGTACATGTCTCTACAAGGCCCAATGGATAAGGCATTGGTCAACGTTATATGTTCTAAAACTTGAGATTCTGGATCCTCATGCCATGTTTTCTCCCTGTTCAATCCATGCCATGTCCCCAAACTAGAGCCACTATTGTCCCCTCAAAATTTCCTTTTTTTCCCAAGTCTAGACTTAGAAATTTTTGAGTTGTCACCCTTTGAAAATGGTCCAGTTTGAGTTTTTTGCAACTTGGCACTTCCCAAGGGATCAAGGATTCTTAGAACACCTTCACCAGATAGAGAATTCTTTCCCCTTTCCAGAAAGGTATGGAAGTCCTCCTAACTCCTTGTAGTTTTTGAGTTATGGCTCGGCAGAGGTAAATGGGGAAATTTTCCCTAGGCAGGCCCGCATCCAATAGAGAAGCGCCATGTGTCGGGCGGAGCGGGGCACGGGGAGGAATTAGGCACTTAGCCCTTTTGGCTAAGTGGTGCAAAAGTTACAAAGTGGCCCGCAGGCCCGCGGAGGAGAAGGGAGAAGCGCATGGTGGAGCGGCGGTAGGCGGCAGGTGCGGAGGTAAATTGGGATTTTCTCCCAAAGTGATTTCAAAGGCAAAAATGGAGATGCATCCCCCTAAGCAACCAAAAGGTGCCACGTGTCTCGGGGTGGTGGACCCACGGGGAGTTTTCGAGAAATTTTCCCAATATGAAAATGCAAAGTTTAAAAGGAAAGGACAGGTCTTCGGCCCATGAGTGAACCAAAAGGTGCCACGTGTCTCGGGGTGGCGGACCCATGGAGTTTTTGGGAAATTTTTCCAAAAGGGAAAAATTTAGAATTTGACCCCGCCAACCCTAATTTTGACCAATTTTGCCCTAAATCTTCAAGAGGCCATATCTTTCGAACCAGAGCTCGTTTTTTGCGTTTTTGGTATCAATGGAAAGTTGTTGAAATTCTCTACATGATGGACACTTCAATTTTAAATTTTGATGGCATTTCATGGGAGAAAATTGAGAAAACGTGTTTGGTATGCAAAGAAAACAAAAAAGTTCCTCCCAACTTCGCTCCAATGTTCTCTTGCCATGTGGATGGCCCGATTTCAAAGCAATTAGGGCGAAGGAGCGAACGGTTCATATGCGAAATTGGTAAATTGAAATGTAAAACACATTTTTACACGCAAAAGCTCTTCTCTCGCTTGTCGTCAAGCATTTTCTTCGTTGCTGAAAGGAATATGGAAGAAGGAAAAATGATCAAATTTGTTTGTAACCGCTTCTTGCCGTTTGGGAAGTTAGAATCACCCGGCATGCTATTTCTTGTTGCAATCGAATTTGGAAACGGGAAGCACGTTTTTTTTATGCGAAGAGAGACAAAAATGACGGCGATCAGTCTTCTTCTAATTTTTTCTCTCTTATTATTTCTTTCTATTACCACTAGTTGTACAAGTTTGAACTCTGAGATCAATAAAAAAGGAAGGAAATTTATGTCCCCTCAATGGAACGATCAATTGGTACTTTGTAACCAATATATTTTATTTTGTCTTGTGCTCAGAAATTGCAAATTTGTCTTTCTTCTGTTAATAAATGCATGTAATGAAACTTCCAGTTGATGTGTGTGGGCATCTGACACTCTACCCACAACATTGAACTCCCCCTCCTTCATTCTCACTCCCTCCCTTTCCTCAGATTGATTTTTGCGATAGCAAGGAATTGCTATTATTGCCATAGGGACAGTGGAGTGTTCCTATGGATCCTTGGTTGAAAAACCACCCTAAATCCACTTTGGTTTTACATGCTAAACAATGGGAGCTGCACCATTCAAATGTAGAGGGACTTAGATTCCCATAGGCCGAAGACCTCCTGACACGTGTTGATTGTTGTTCACCGACGCGGCCCTCTTCCACCAAGGCAATAGTTTGTATAACTACTATAGGTAACTCACCTATCTTGCAACCAAATCTTCTTTTTGCAGATACTCAAGAAGACATATCATCAAATTTGAGGCAAGCTATTTGGGAAAAGCCCGGGAAAGCAACCATCATTTTCATCTCGCCGCATCGATTTTAGATAGTGAAGAAGATCAAGCCACGAGAGTTCTTCACGGTTATTCAGGCACAAATAGCTCAAGAAAGAGAGCGAAGAGAAAAGGCTAGAGCCGATCAGAACATGCTAGTGATCCCTTCACAGTAAAGATTTCAAACTGGAAAGAAAGAGGTTTACAAGGGAGAAAAAGCTAAAGGTCGATCTGATCCCATTTTTGATTTCCAAGGAAAGTTTGGTTTCAAGTTATCTCCTCCAAATAAGAACATGCCTCATAGATCTGTAAGCCTTGCATCAAGTCCTGAAAGAGCAAGCAAGGAAGGAATCACTACAAGTCAAGCACTTGTCCTTGCTCACGTCATTTTTCCTTCACATACTACCTTTCCCAAGATGGCAGTTAACGTACCATGGGGAAATGCCATAGGCCCATTGGCCTTACCAGCTCGACATGACCTCCCACGAGGATCGAGAAAGATTCTTCCCAAGTTCGACGGAGATGGGAAGACGTCACCAGATGACCACATTTCTGCTTTCTTTGCTGCATGTGCAGTTTTGTCAGTGGAATATGAGGATGTTGCTATTTGCCTCTTCGTTGAAACATTGCATGATGTAGCCACAAATTGGTTTCATCATCTGCCAAATGGATGCATTACAAACTGGAATGATATGAAAACTAAGTTTGAAGATCGATTCAAGACGACAAAGATGAACATGCTCTTCTTGCCCAACTATCTCAGGCGAAGAAAGAGCCAACAGAACCCATGAGGAATTTCGTGGCTAAGTTCAACAAAATGGTGAACAAAGTTCCTGTCGGGATTCGTCCCAAACCCTGACGGACAAAAATGTTTCTTTATTAACGCACAACAACTAGAAGTGTGCTATCAGCTAAGAAGGGCTAGAGTGGCTACTTTGGAACTTGCTCAATCCTTGGCCATAGAAATTGAGGATGACTTAATCATGGCGGAAAATTCAAGAAACCCCCAATGCTTCAGAAGCTTTACTCACTAAGTTGGCTAATGATGTGCTAGCTTTGAAAAACAAGTTGCTCAAAGTAGTAAACTTTGTCCTTATAAAGACATCCCAAGGAAAGGGTACATTCCCAATAAAGCCAGGATTGTAGGTGCTCCAACGAGGCTTGCTATTGAAGCAACTCCCGCAACTAACTCAAAGTGTGATGTCGTTGAAGAAAGCGATGATGAAGTTGAAGTCGTCAAGGTTGACGAAGAAGAGCCAAATTCTGGAACATCTGAACCTGAAGTCGAAGAGCTTGAAGGAGAAAGTAATAATCATTTCTTCAAGTACCGTTCAGAAGAAGAAGATGAATACGAAGAAATTATAGAAGATATGAATAGTCAATCCTTCGCCGTCTTCACACGCTCTCGAAAAAGGAGCAGAACACCACTAAGGTGGAAGATAAAAAGAGCTCTAAGGAAGTTCCTAAAGAATCTAAGACTAAGGAAACTTCCAAAGAATCCAAGACAAATGAGATCCCTAAAGAGTCCAAGGCGACTGAGGTTTCCAAGGTCAAAACTATCTTAAATAAAGGAGAGCCTTTATCAAATAAATTAGTTGATAAATCAGCTATGAAGAAAGTTTCTTCTTCCACATCAGTATCAACCAAGCCCGAAGCAAAGGTCAAAAGTGTGCCATCATCAAGTTTGAAAGAACTAGTATCTGAAACATCAAGTACGGTTACTTTGCCCAAATTTGATATCATTGATCATATTAATAAAACAAAAATTTCCATGTCATAGGCAGAGTACTTAAAGTCTAATAAGGATCAACTCGAGAAATTGGTCCATTTATCAAAGGCGACTCTCACTGCTTCATTCCTCCAAAGGAATTCTCAAAAACTCCCAAAGACGGAAAGACTCAAAATATTGTGGTGGCCACTACACCTTCGAATGAAAAGATTGAACCTTTCTTTGTGTCCTTTCTGATCAATGGATGCAAATTAAGTAATTGCATTATAGATTCTGGAGCCTCGGATAATGTGATGCCTGCAAAAGTAACACATGCTCTTGGGTTGACTTGTACAGAGAACATTTGGATCTTGTTACTCCATGGAGACAAGACAAGTTCCTCTGATTGGGAAGATTAAAGACACTCAAATGGTTTTAGCCCAATTTCCTCATAGCGAGTTAAGGTAACCATTCTAGTTGTTGACATTCCTGCTTCATATGGTATGTTGTTGAGCAAGAAATTTTGCAGAGATCTGGGTGGCGAGATTCAAATGGACTGGTCTCATGCTATGATCCCTATCAGTGGAGAAATGAAGAAGCTAATGCCGAAACTCAGGCAAAATTCACGGTGACGAAAACCGATGATCCCCGTGCATAGGTCTTGTTTCAAAACTCAAGTATGGGTAATTATATGATGACTACAGAGGTTCATGCACCTAAGGTCACTTGCCAAGACTCTAATGAGATATGGACTCTTGAGTTCGATGGAAGTTGTTGCTCAATAGGTTCCGGCGTAGGAGTGGTGCTCATATCTCCAAATGGTAAAATATTTCCTTTTTCTTACAAACTCCAATTTTCAAATACTAACAACACTGCAGAATACAAGGCATTAATCCTTGGCCTCCAAGTTGCAGAAGAGAAAGGGATCAAAAATTTGAAAGTCTTTGGAGATGCAAAGTTGATCGTAAAACAAGTTAAAAATCAGTTCCAAGTAAAGAATGATCGTTTGAGACACTACAGAAATAAAGTGTGGGACACAATAGAAGCCTTCGATGCTTTTTCCATAAAATCCGTCCCTCATGAAAAGAATGACAAAGCAGATTCTCTATCAGTCTCAGCACTTCATTGATGATTCCTCATTCAGAGTTTGATCAAGACAAATACACCATCGAAATGGTTTTTAGGCCAAGTGTTCTTGACAATGCAGAATATTGGTAAGTATTCAATGATGATCAACAAATTATTGCCTTCTTAGAAAAAAGGGATAATTTTGAACAATTGTACTTTGAAGGAAGTGATTCTGCATTTTGTGAATCGACAACCTCACCCATTCAAGGAGTTGAGAACAAAGATCTTGGTGATGACATCATTCAACTCAAAGGAAATAAAATTCCAAAAGGATTGGTTTCACTTGAACTTTTTGATAAACATGACATGTTTATCAAAGAGAAAGAGCAGTAGGACCTGCGAATTCTGCTGGACTATGAGCAAATTAACATTGGTACCAAGGGTAAACCTCGCCTGGTCAACATCGGTAAGTGTTGCTCACCTGAGGAGCGCAAGAAATTCATAAGCCTCCTTACCAAATATTCTGACGTCTTGGCTTACTCATATGAAGACTTAAAGTCTTTCCAACCTAGGGAAATGGAGCACGCCATACCCTTGAAACCTGGTGCAGTTCCATTCAGCATAAAGACAATATAATCCCAAGATTGCAGGACGATATTCCATGAGGTTCAAAAGATGTTAGGCACGAATAGTGTTTCCTATTCGACATTCGACTTGGATAGCTAATATTGTACCGGTTCACAAGAAAAATGGAGAAATTAGGATTTGTGTGGATTTCCACAATCTTAATCAAGCTTCCTTGAAGGATAACTATCCACTGCCGGTCATGGACCATATTTTGCAGCAAGAACTAGATTAGAAATGTTATCTATGCTAGATGGTTTCTCTGGTTATAATCAGATTGAAGTGGCTAGAGAAGACCAACATAAAACTACATTCACCACCCCCAGGGTACATTCGCGTATAGAAGAATGCCTTTTGGTTTGATCAATGCCGGCACAACTTTTCAAAGGGCTATGGATATGGCATTCACAGATTATAAAGACAAGATCATCGTGATATACCTAGATGACTTGACAATGTTCTCAAAGAAACGAGAAGATCACCTAAGAGATTTGGAGAAAATATTGCAAAGGTGTAGACTTCATAAGATCTCTCTGAATCCAAAAAAGTCCGTATTCGGAGTTACTAGAAGGGAAACTCCTGGGTCATATTGTTTCTAAAGAGGGAACTAAGATCAATCATGAGCGCGTTCAAGCTATCAAAAATCTTTCCTTGCCTACAAGTAAGCCTGAGTCCACTCATTCTTTGGAAAGGTGAACTTTTTGAGAAGGTTCGTGCCAGATTTTGCCGAGCTAACCAAAGAAATTGCTGATATGATGAAAGGTAAAGAATCCTTTAAATGGTTGAAGGAAGGTAGAGAAACATTTGAGCAAATCAAGGGTGCTATTACGAAAGCTCCTACATTAGTGTGCCCCGATTTTAAAAAGGATTTTATAATCTATTGTTATGCTTCGCCGCACACAATCTCTGCCATCTTGACTCAACACAATCAAGAGGGAATCAAATCTTCATCCCATTCACGTTCCTCCTTATTGACTTCGTTTATGATTTGCGTTTCAAAATCTTCGAGTTAGAGAGGAAGTCAAGGATATGCTTGTCATCATTGAATACCTGAAAATGTTCGATGTTGTCTGGGATGGATGAATGGGAGACCAATTTGACCGAGAAGCGCTTGATCTCAAACTTTGTATCGGATCCAAAGTGATGGCTACACAACCTAGAGCATTTGCAACACCTTGTTTTGATTGTGTAGTATGGAATGAAGGCCAAATGCATCAAAATATTCAACGAGGTTACATGCACGGCTGTGGTATTTGGATAGGATCTTATCCCGGCAAGTGTACTTGCTCCTTGCTTGGTGATAAATTGTGAATCTTCAAATGCTCTTAAGCAATTGTGGTGCCTTTTTGTAAAGCAAACTACAAGCCATGTATAAGCGCTTCATATTTCGTGAAGTGATTAGTAGATGGGAACTAAAGTTTGTATGCTGCGAATACCTTTTGCTCTAAGGTTGATCAATTCAACACCCACGCTAAATCCTTGTCTTGATTTGGACCCATTAAAGTGCATGGTCCAAAGCTGTTTGTGCATCCTCAAGTCCTACAACTTAAGAGAATCCACAAGACATTCTCCTTTGATCATTGCACAATGGAAGAATTCATATATTTCCAAGTCCGGATGCTTTGCAACACCTTTTGTGCCTTTTGGAGGAAGGGGTGTATCACAAGAGTCCACCTTCTTGACAAGCGCAATTTGTTGTACGCACGAAGTTTAGTAAGGGGCATTCAAGGTAGTTTTTCAATGCACCAAGTCTCTTGAGACACAAATGGGGCCACAACTTGTTGTGGACTATGGGCTGTTGTCTCATCAATTACGTAGACTTCTTCATATTGTGCATTTTTCATCGCACGTTGGAAGATAGACAAAACGTTTGCGCAATTGTGTTGTTTTGAATGCAGCCAACACCAATCAGAAAGGAAATCTATTCCAATCTTGCTCCTTGGCCTAGGATTGAATAATCATATGTTACCGCCCGTTATATCCTTTTAGAGTTCTCCTTCACTACACAGCTTTGCTTCCTCGTGTTCGTGGGCCCTCTTCGTTGTCAATCCCTATACGCATTTCTTTCGTGGGTTCCAAACCTTGTAGTCCCGCATGCACCAACTCTTCTTCCTCATTCATGTGTTGATTGTGCGGTTTGCTAGTTGTTTCTTACGTGGAGTGATGTGGTGCACAATGTTCCGTGTAGTCTTGAATCAAAACCTTTGAATTTCATGGTGCCTTCTTCTCTATCAGCATAAACTCTCGCCTCGTGCTAAGTATACAAGATTTCATTGACATTGTTGTATTTAATGATCATGAATTTCATGTGAGGCTCTTAATCAATTCTTATCTCGATTTGCAAAGTCGTGTTTAGGCAACCACATATGTGAAAAGTTTTTCACCATGTAGCCATTGAGGTCATACGCGACCAATCTTTTCTTAGATGCATACCATATGCCTCAAATGTCCACTACTTGAATATCGATGAACTGTTTGGACTATGGGATTTGTGGTAGGCTCCATATGGATATGTGAAAGTTCTTCTACCACATTGACCTTTGTTTTGTGCAACTACACCACTTTGTGACTAAACTTTGCGGGAGATAATCCCAACTCCTGGCAAATGGATGATGGCATGACGTTTCTAAAGCTCCTTAATCAACCAAACAATTTTGTAAGTTTTAACCAAAAATTTAGACTATTAGCAAGAAAGGAGGAGATTCTAATTTTTCTTTGTATGTAGCTACATGCGCATCAATGCTTTGTTGGCGAGGCTTCTTAGATGAGGCGGATAGGGCTTTAAACAGGGTATCCTTTTGATTGCTAATTCGAGAAGTTCGAACATGGAGATATTGGCCCTAGTTTTGCACAAATCATCAACAATGTTATACTTTGTAAGGATCAGTTTTGTGGGCCATGCGTTATTAGGATTTTCTTTTGCACAAAACGCATTGTTAGGCCCTTTAGGTGGTGGAGAATTGTTTGACAAGCGTGTGTCGGTGGCACTTGGGAAGAATTAGGAGTAGTAGTAGTCGGAGAGGCTCGCGAGTTTTACCATGGAGGAGATAGTTATTTCCTCTTTGGTATTGTTAGCAAGTGTGAACTTCCTCTAGGTTGTCCTCGGGTTCATTATTGCCCACTCTTGGGAATTCATAAGCTTCCAAGACTAAAGCACTCCCAGGGTGGTCCTTAGTATCTCGTTCACTATCTTTAGGCGCGGGAACTATGTCCATATTGTCAATCTCCTTTTGCAAGATGCTAGAGGCTGCGCAAAATTTCAGGAAGTCTACCTTTGAGTGGTTTGGGGCATTGTGAAGTCTCGCATCGGGATTGTAGGGCTAAGTCTTCCAAATCGGCATAGTTGAAAGGATTACCAGATCCACTAGTGCTTTGCGTGCCTTTGTCCAAAAGGATTGGGCTTGCCGCTGCTGTTTGCTTTGGAGTTTCATTGTTGTTTATTGTGTTGGAAGTTGAAATTTCTCGTGGGCTATCTAGTTTATGGTTGGATCTACTTTAATTGCACACCTTGCCTTTGTAAGTTGATTATGTCGTTTGACAATTTTTGGATGTTTTAGTGCAAGTTCTTTGTTTGTGTTGGAAGTCAAACATGTGGGCGGAAAAGTAGAAGGCTGGTTTTGAAATGAGTGTGCGATAGGATTGAGATATGTAAATTTTCCCATAGAGTTTTGCGCGGGGTTGAGGTTATCTAGTTGGTGACCACCGTAGCATGATGGTTGGATGTGGGTAAAACCAAAGGTTGATTCTTGCTAGTTGGCACAAAAATTGATCAGTGTATGGGAGGCCCATGGGGAAGGAATGGATGCCAATGGAGTCATAGATTGAGCATATGTTGGCATTTTTTCTGGGATTTGATTCAACATAGGGTAGTTGTGCGCGAGTGCATGATTTATTAGCTATGTTTTCTTTTGTGCAACAAGTTGATCTAGAGAAGGCAAGGGTCCTGGGTAGCGAACCTTGAGGCATCATCTCTTGGTAGATTTTGAGATCCTCTTTGTAGGCAAGGCCCAAAGTGGTCAAGGCAATGGTGTGTGGCGTAAAACATAGATGTGAGGGAATCAAGAGCTTTGATATAGGTTTGGACTGCCGCGTCTTTTTGTTTGATTATAGGGGCCTTTCACTTGTCAATACGAGTTGTGGAAGTGGCCATTGAAGTAGCTCATAGCTCATGAGATTCTTTGCACGAGATCGCAAACCGATGGTATAAGATGGTTGGATTGAAAAGGATGCTAAAGTGGTCAATGTATGCATTTTCCAAGTCATTCCATGAGGTAATGAAACCATTAGGAAGACCAAGATACCAATTGTAGGATTGCTCGTCAACGTAAAGAGGAAACACTTATAGGATGCATCTTCATGAAGGCTTCACATCCTTCTAAGTGTATCCCTATAGGCTCAACTATGTTCCTCCATGGTGCAGTGTCACCATGAACGTATTTCTCTCAAATTTATCTCGGATTCTTGGGCAAATGATGGTAAGCGCTTGGAATGGAAAGAGGGTCGATGATGTTTCCTAACCATGCAGCTAGGATCGAGATTTATGGGATGATGAAAGGGGTTGACAAAGGAGTGGTAGCATGAGATGAGGCAAACTACTTGCGAAATGAGTTTTCCTTGGGATGGGTTTCCCTTTGATTGATTTACGCTTCCAATGGGTCGGAAGGCTTAATAGTTCAAAGTCCTCTTGATAGACTTTTATGTAGTGATGATCCTTCTAGTTTCTAGGGTAAAGGCTTATGGCTTGGCAAAGCAACCTCCCTCCTAGTGCTAAATAATGTTGATCTCCACAAGTGACACACCTTTATCTACCTCCTAGCGTCAAAGAATGTTGATGCGAAGAAGGAAGCAAGGGTGCATGCAAGCATGAGCAACCTAGACAGAGCTTGCATGCGCAACGGGAAGGGTGCGTCCTCTCTTGAAAGGAGGCCACATGTGCATGGGGTGCAATTGCATGATGGGTTGTGGAGTGCGGGGATCTCCCCAAGTTTCAATTACACCAGTTCCGGTGGCAATTGAAATTGATGGCTTAGTAATCAATCATGAAGAAGATCAGTTTGATGGATGTTGCGAGTAAAGACAATTGATTAACATTCATTCATAGCCTAATCGGTGCACGAAATCCATTGACATGAATATTCAGCTATGACTATCGCTTGTAGTATAAAGAATGAGCTTTATATGTAGATTAGAAGCTTTAAGTCCTACTTTTAACAAAGTTATAAAAAATGCAAAAGAGGAGTAAGCTTGGGCAGAAAGAGAAATAAGTAGCAAATCTCGAGGAAGCTATAGCTCGCTTGAGCGCCAAGATCCGTCAAAACCATGCCCGCGCTCAGACTAGTATGCAATTGATCAAGACATAGGTAGGTGCAAGAGGTTGAAGGAAGGACCAAACCGCCAAGTGTTGAACACAACGCTATTGCACACACAAGATGTACGCTTTGGCTTTCTAATCACTGAATCAGAGAATATTGCAATCAATAAACAAATTGGATCCTCTAACATTCACTCAACCTGAAACCAAGCATGTACAAATGCTAACTCAGCCCTTAAATAAGGAAAGCAAAGAAAGAAGGAAAATGCATAAAAATTCTTAGAATCTTTTCTATTTTGAATTCCAAGACCTTTACAAAGAGTTCAGTCTGGGTATTTATAGGAAACCTAGGCGATGAATAGTGTTACAAGCATTAATGGTCATAGGCTCCTTCATAGCCTAGAGTTGACAAATAAATCACATGGTAGATGCATAGTTTGATCAAATTGAATGCCAATTTGGCCTTCTAGAAGTACTTGACATGTCATAATAGCCATTATAAGGAAGAAGTTCTTCATTAAATGTTGTTAAGGCTCAAGAATAAGTTTGGATATAATCTGCTCAAACTTCCAAATTCTAATGCAAGGTGGCGTGCATGGCCGCTTAAGTTAAATTATCCATTTAAGTCGATTGTTATTCTCTCTCGACGTGGTGTGTTTTGGGAGAATAAATCATGCTAAATCATTTAATCTTCTCGACAAATGGATGGGAATTACGACACCGTGATTTCCAGGATGATCGACTTGTCTTCTTATCAACTTGACATTTTGTCGTTTTGTGCATCCATTAGTTTCGCCGCGATAGTGCACTTTCAATTCTTTGTGAAATGGTTGCCTTCTTCTTAATGAGAGCATCCCTCCAACTTTGTGCGCAATGACTCGTGCAATCCTTTTATAGCTTTTCACATCCTTATCATGCACGCACTCATCCTTGTGCAACTTTGAAAGTTTTCCTTGCCCACATGAAATGAGGGGGAATTAATTAGCATTGTGCACAATTGATTAGACAAGGAAGAAATACTTATGTTGTGCATGTAGCATTTACATGCAGTCCTTTGATTTTTGTGCCCATGAGTGCCGCGTGTTTTATCCATCATGTTCATTGCGCAGTGAGTTTGTGCAATAGATTGCGCTACTGTGTGAGGACACACATTCATACTTAGAAATTTTCTCCAACCTTTCCTTCGGTGTAAATGTGCGCACACTACCTTGTGCAATCATAAGGCTCCATTAGTCATGTGTTAGGTTTGGGACTAGGGTAGGTGTCTGGAAGAGAAGTATTGAATTGTGTGAGGATTAAACATTTGCACAATGCATAAGGGTTTGACTTATAGGTCTTAGAAGGGATTGTGTTGTCCCTAGGCATAAAGGGGATTAGAGGACTCTTAGTATAGTTGCACAAGAATGAGATTGTGTGGAAGCTTGTTTGAACGCTAGGGAACCGCAACATGACTGCTTGTGGATATCGTGAAGGATGAAGGGACCAAGGAACATTGCGCAATGTGATTGTACGCACAAGGAAACTTTGCGCATTGTTACGTGAATTGATCACTTGTGCGAAGGTCCTATGCGCGATTGGATATGAGCATATTCACAAGGAGCGCAGGTGATAGAAGTTACATAGAGCACGTAGGAAAATATATTTAAGGCATGCCGAGATGCTTGTAAACAAGGATCGCACACTAGATAAAACAAAGTTTGGTGTGCAAATACGTACTACCTTGAGAAAGGCCAAGGGGTTCCATGATTTCACTTGTGAAATTAGGGGTTTGTTGTGGACACAACCACAACTTTTATATTGGTTGATGCAATGGCATTTAAAGGGTTCAATAGGGGACTATATTAGACCATGCAACCCACATATCAAATGTCACACAATGTGCATCATTTATAGTTATAGTAAACATCTATTTTATGATCATCAAGAAAATAGAGGATTTACAAATCTAAGCATGCATACACATCCTAATGTCTGCTTATACACATACAACACTAAATGCAGAATCCAAGTCCCGAGAATGGACATATTTTCTCTTTCTCACACTCTCCTCTCAATGAGCATACCTTAATGCGCTTCATTCAAATTAGTCATGGCTTGCGGCTCGACTCCTCTTGCAATCCTCTCTTTTGCGAATTCCAATTCAAGCACAAGCTGAAACTCCTCGAATCCAGACATCAGTTTCGTATTTTTAGGAACACGTGGAGCATGTCAACACCTTCTTAGTTGGTAGATCACCACCACCTTTCTTCAAACCCTACAGACAATCTGCTTGCTGTCAAATTGTTAAGGAAACTTCAAAAGTAAGTTATCGCACGTGGATCCCCCAAAATCTGCCGCAAAATACAAATTCTCCATCACAGAATCGATCAAATCCGTAGGGCACAAAACATTAAGGCTATACGGGTGCAACACAAGCCGCACAAAGAAATAGATGGCGCAAAAACAAAACTGTGATCTCATAACACAAGGCTCCATCAATCTCCTCCAGCGCATGACTCCCCAAGTATCGTACATGAAAAAAATGTTTGTGCAGACCAATAACTTTCCAAACATCACACAAAACCAAGTTTTGTGCAAAATTATTTATTTGAACTAACATGTATTTGGTTGATGCAAGAATGCGCATGAACCCAGCAGGTCATGCATTAGTTGACCACCCACCTAACCAAAAATTTCATTAAATTTCACTCATGTCCATCATTCCATTAGAAGAGTATGACATTATTTCATTTGTCTAATTGTGGTATGTACAATGATGATCAAAATTATGCTCTACATCTAAGTACTCTGATCTTGCAAAATATTTATAAAAAGGTCTTTAGTTGGAATTATGCAGTTATGTGCCTAAAATAACATTATGGCATGAATAGATAATAGTTTTATGGACTGTTTTTAGGTTGACAGGAAGGGCCACTATAGAGTTCACAATAGAGAAGGTGGACAATTCAATGTTTTCTGTGTCAACTAGTAGTGGAACTGAGAAAACAGCTACCATCAAGGTCAGCATACTTATATCATTCTTAATGCCGATTCTACATTTAAACTTATCCAACCTTCACATAAATAGTGATTAACCTCCAAATCATTGCTCTGATTGATTTCATACGTCACTTAAATTTCAAAACAAATAAATTGTGCGTTCAGCATATATTTTTGGAACAAAGTTGAACTATACCATCTTTTATAGTTTTTGGTAGATTTATCTATAGGAGGAATTCGGATACATCTCACTTGAGTCATACTTCAAAAGACAATTTAGCGTGGAACTTGTTCATGATGTTTTTATAGAAGACATGCTCCTTTTTCATACATATTGGTTGTACATGTGACATTGACGATTCAACATGCCAAAAGTAGCGATGAACTTCTTTCTAGGCCATGTCATCTGTTATAAAAAGTAAATTTTTTAAAACTTTCAATAGAGGATAGGGTTATCAGCAAAGTATGTAGCCCCAACCCTCGCCATACCCTCTTTTCTGTAAAGAACCTTCACCAAAAGTATTCCTTAGTAAATATATCTTTTAGGATCTATTTCCATCAAGTGATCTTACCTCCCATCAGGCATAGATGGATAAACCTTAGGCTTAGTATTGAAAATTCCTAGATCACCCTTGTCCTTGGGATGCAATAAATCGACCACACAACTTGCTGAATACCTCTTGCACCATCTATTGAAGCCCAAAGGAACGAGTGTGAATTTTTGACCAATGTTTCATTGGCTGTAACTCAAGTAGTTCACAATAGTAGTAAATCTGGTGGCAAGAACCTCAAAAACAGCTAGGTATTTAATTATGTAAAGCATTTGGGGCTATATTAGTGCTCATATAATATGGTGGATATGCACAACAAATGGAATAGACATATTATAAAAGGATAGGATAAAGTAGTTAAGGTTAGTGGATCCAACGCCACACTCCTCACTATTGTAGGTGATTTTCCTTATATAAATACCAAAAGCTATAAGTCCCAACAATTATGATGGTTGGTGTATGTGGGCTAAGATGGTCAATTTCCTTATATATATACCAAAAGCTACAAGTCCCAACAATTGCTATGGTTGGTGTATATGGGTTAAGATGGTCAATATTATTATTCTCTCTCTTCTCAACAACATAGATTAAAATATAAGTAGAATACCAATCTAGGGCCAACACAAAAGCCAAATCAGGATACCAAGTGGTGTAAGAATCGTGGATCTAAAAGATGATAATACACATTCTATCAAAGGTGTATGTCATGTACCTTTTTCCAACGTAGAAGACCCAGTTTGAATTTTCTAGCCATTTCTTCTTCGTGGTTAGAAAGAAAGAAGAGTCAAGGAGAAGAGCAACATTAGTATTCATAATTTAATATGTATTTTTTATAAAAATAATTATGTATGGGTCGGCCATGATAAGACAAAATCATCATTAAAGGGGTCAGCCAAGATATATGTGAAGTCACGTCTTTTGGGTTTTGGCACCAAGCTAGGGAAATCATTATAAATAGGGGTTTTGGGATTCATTTTTGCATATCGACTTGACTTGTAATTTCCAGATTTTGAGATAAATTCTCATATCTTCCATTTGGGACGAAAACCCCAATTGAGGACCAAAGTGAGGGACGAAAACCTCTCACCTTTGTCTTTAAACATTTCAGATTTGCAGAATATTATTTTATAGAAGATATTTTTGGTGCCAATTCTGATTTTACAGTGTATTTTGCCAATTCGACTTGGAAGTGATTGAGTTTTAAATTGTTCGAGCAAATAATACCAAATTAATTGTGTAAACCAAGTCGCCATACATTTTCAAGTTAAAATCTGCATTTGTATGCAAGTCGAGGCAATATTTCAGATTTGCAGAATATTATTTTATAGAAGATCTTTTTGGTGCCAATTCTGATTTTACAGTGTATTTTGCCAATTCAACTTGGAAGTGATTGAATTTTAAATTGTTGTGAGCAAATAATACCAAATTAATTGTGTAAACCAAGTCGCCATACATTTTCAAGTTAAAATCTGCATTTGTATGCAAGTCGAGGCAATATTTCAGATTTGCAGAATATTATTTTATAGAAGATATTTTTGGTGCCAATTCTGATTTTACAGTGTATTTTGCCAATTCGACTTGGAAGTGATTGAATTTTAAATTGTTGTGAGAAAATAATACCAAATTAATTGTGTAAACCAAGTCGCCATACATTTTCAAGTTAAAATCTGCATTTGTATACAAGTCGAGGCAATATTTCATGCTAATCGAGCCCTAAACCAGCTGCTGCGATTTCCAGATTGGATAATTAATTCCAGCAGTTTGAATTTGCCTAAATTCAATTCAATTTTGCTTGAAATCAATTCAAAAGTGTTTGCTAATTATTGCTAAGAGTTTCCTGATACTTATTGAAGACATTTTTGCCCTTATTTCCATAAATTTCCTTCGCTGTAATAAATTCCCAGTCTGCTGCAAATTAAAATCAGAATTCTGGAATATTTATTTAAATTCCCTAAAAAGGGACATTACAGTGGTATCAGAGCTTTATCCTCTTAAGGCCTGATTGTTTATGGAAAGTGGCAACAAGGAATACATCTACTACCAAAGGAGAAGGAAGGAAACGAAGAAAAAGCCACCAAAGAAGAACATATGGATTCAGCAGAAGCGAAAATGGACCAATTAATTGCCGGGCAAGAAAAGCTCATTGATACATTGGGCTTTTTAGCACTTTCTCTCCAGAAGATTGCAGAACCAAGAGTTCATAATGAAGGAGGAAGTTCGAATGAAAGAAGCCATGCCAAACAATCCTCTACTTCATCCCGAGGATCAAGATGGATGCCCACTTTCATACAAAAAGAAGCCATACCCAATGCTGAGCCTCAAAGTAGCAGTGACATTCCGGCAAAGTTCGCTGAATATATGTCATTTTCCGAAGACATTAGAAGAGCCATGACTTTCACACAATTCATGGGATTAGAGGGAAGAAACTCTAGGCCTGAACCTAGACATACTGCATCCCACGGTGAAGTGCAAAGTGCATTAGGAAAATTGTCCTTTTCCACTTTTGATGGGACTACTAAAGGCACTGCCCGAGCATGGATTCAAAAGCTAAACACCTATTTGTCCTTAAAACCCATGATGGAGGAAGAAGCCATAAAATTTGCCACTCTTCACTTGGAAGGAATTGCTCACGAATGGTGGTTCCACGGATTGGTGACTCAGGGCCACAGTGAGATACACACCTATAGTGAGTTTTGCCAAAGACTCATAGATAGATTCGATCGTGTGGATCCAGAAGTTCACTTTCGTGAACTTGCTCAACTCAAACAAGAAGGCACAATTGAAGAGTATGTAGCTGATTTTCAGAGACTTTCAGTGATGATCGAAGATGTGTCTAAAAGAAGATTAATTGTCCTTTTTGTTGAAGGACTAATGGAACCCTTAAGGGGTTTAGTACGTGCCTTTGATCCTTTGTCTTTGCAGGAAGCAATCAAGAAGGCTCTAAATTTGGAAGGAGCTGCTCCAAAAACAGCAGCAATCAACAGTTTGCCCAAGCCTGGAGGGAGAGGGGAACAAGCCCCTAAGCAGCCTAAGAGCACCACTTTGGAACAGCCGAAGAAACCCTTGCCTAAGGTGCCCCAAGATCTGCACAAAACCAGCCTTGAGAAGGAGTCAAAGAACGAGCTAAGAAGGAAGAACCTATGCTTTTCATGCAAGGACCCATGGACTCCAGAGCATCGCTGTTTGGGCAAAGGTAAAATTCATTACATTGAAGTTATTCCTGACCCTGATGATGATTACAGTAATGATGATGAAGTAGAAGAAGTAACTAGTACTCTTGCAACTCTTACGGGAGCACCTAGTTACAACTCTCTCATTGTTGAGGGAATTTTGCACAAGCACAAGGTGACCATACTAATTGATGGAGGAGCCACTCATAACTTCATCAAAGCAAGCTTGGTCACTGACTTGGAGTTATTTGTTGAAGAATTCAAGGGCTTCACAGTGAAGATTGCAGATGGGCATTCTATGAGATGCACCAAGAGATGTGTTGGGCTTCGTATTAATTTGGGAACATATGAGGTATGTGCTGATTTCTTTGTAGTAGAGGTGGCAGAATTTGATATCGTATTAGGGGTCCAATGGCTATGTTTGTTGGGGGAATTAACTCTCAACTATCAGAAGATGCAAATGAGTTTCATGGACCAGGATAGAAGAATTACCCTACAAGGAATAACTTCCAGCATGCCTCAAATGAGTTACATGGTAGAAGAAGACATTCCATGTGAGTCATACTTTTGCTCTTTGTCTAAGTTAGCATCAGATTGGAAGACTTTGATCACAACAGAATATGCAAAGAACAAATTTGCTAGTGATGTCTTCGAGGGAGTAATTGATGATGGGAGGTATAAGGTTAAGGATGGACTGATTTTATACAAGGACAGGATCTATCTTGTGCCGAATCAAAGGTGAAAAGCAAAATCCTGAGAGCTGCCCATGATGATCCATCAGCAGGTCACCCAGGCTATTTCAAGACCTACAAAAGCATAAGGGAGAGATTCTACTGGAAAGGACTCAAAGGAGAAGTGCTCAATTACATCCGTAAGTGCCTCATTTGTTAGAAGAACAAAGCAGAGACTACATTTCCAGCGGGACTACTTCAGCCACTTCCCATTCCCACTCAAAAATGGGAAAGTATCTCCATGGATTTCATTACCGGGCTACCTATGGTGCAAGGTAAGAATTGTTTATATGTGGTTGTAGACAGACTCACCAAATATGCACATTTTTGTCCACTTCCAGCCAAATACAATGCTTCCATAGTTGCTGATGTATTCTTCAAGGAAGTATTTAGACTGCATGGGCTGCCTAAAGAAATAATTAGTGATCGAGATAGCCGGTTCCTGAGCCTGTTCTGGAAGGAGCTATTTCGTTTGGTGGGTACTCAGCTTGCCCATAGCACCAGCTATCATCCTCAGACAGATGGGCAAACCGAGATCGTGAACAAGTGGGTGGAAGGATACTTGAGGAACTACATTGATGGACAACAGACAACATGGATCAAATGGTTGTACATGGCGGAATTCTGCTACAACACCACCTTCCAGATGTCTATTGGTATGTCTCCATTCAAGGCTCTCTATGGGTATGATGCATCTTCTTTTGATGATTTAGTCTTGGCTGACAGTAGAGTACCAAAAGCACAAGATTTAGTCCATCAAAGCCAAGAAATTCTTAAGGTGCTAAAAGAAAATCTTCTTCGAGCACAAAATCAGCATAAGTTGTATGCGGACCAGCATAGAACAGAGAGATCATTCGAAGTGGGAGACATGGTATTCTTGAGACTGCAGCCTTACAGGCAAACTTCCATCAAGCAAAAGGGAGCAGAAAAGTTGAAGCCACGGTTCTATGGCCCATACAAAGTCATCAACAAAGTGGGAAAGGTTGCATATGAATTGGAGCTACCTGAAAATAGCAAGATTCATAATGTTTTCCATGTTTCATGCCTTAAGAAGGCCCTTGGACAACACATTACACCTTCACTTGAGTTGCCTCCACTTGATGAAGAAGGCAAGCTGATTTTGATTCCAGAAGAAGTCTTGGATGTTCGTGAAAGAAGACTGCGGAACCGGAGTATCAAAGAATATTTGGTTCGTTGGAAAGATCTTCCACTCGAAGATGCCACATGGGAGAGTGCAGCCATCCTTGAGCATCCACAGTTACAATTGCTTGAGGGCAAGCAATCTTGGGGAGGGAGGACTGTCATGTCCCTTTTTCCAACGTAGAAGACCCAGTTCAAATTTTCTAGCCATTCCTTCTTCGTGGTTAGAAAGAAAGAAGAGTCAAGGAGAAGAGCAACATTAATATTCATCATTTAATATGTATTTTTATAAAAATAATTATGTAAGTATGGGTCGGCCATAATAAGACAAAATCATCATTAAAGGGGTCGGCCAAGATATATGTAAAGTCATGTCTTTTGGGTTTTGGCGCCAAGCTAGGGAAATCATTATAAATAGGGGTTTTGGGATTCATTTTGGCATATCGACTTGACTTGTAATTTCCAGATTTTGAGATAAATTCTCATATCTTCCATTTGGGACGAAAACCCCAATTGAGGACCAAAGTGAGGGACGAAAACCTCTCACCTTTGTCTTTAAACATTTCAGATTTGAAGAATATTATTTTATAGAAGATCTTTTTGGTGCCAATTCGACTTGGAAGTGATTGAATTTTAAATTGTTGTGAGCAAATAATATCAAATTAATTGTGTAAACTAAATCACCATATATTTTCAAGTTAAAATATACATTTGCATGCAAATCGAGGCAATATTTCATGCTAATTGAGCCCTAAACCAGTTGCTGCAATTTCCAGACTGGATATTTAACTCCAGCAGTTCGAATTTGCTTAAATTCAATTCGATTTTTCTTGAAATCAATTCGAAAGTGTTTGATGATTATTGCTAAAAGTTTCCAGATACTTATTGAAGACATTTTTGCACTTATTTCCATGAATTTCCTTCACTGTAATAAATTCCCAGTCTGCTGCAAATTAAAATCAGAATTCTGGTATATTTATTTAATTTCCCAAAAACAGGACATTATTGTGTAGGGTTCCAAATCCTATGTTAGATTGGGGATGAGGTCTTACTAGGGTTTTAGGGTTGTAATTATAAGATAGTAAGCAAGTGCATGCCAAGGATTTAAACAAAGGGTTGTAAATCCATGTGGTGGATATAGGTAACAACCGATAATAAGAATAATGCAATAGACAAAAATATGCTACTCTATCATAGTTGAATACATGATACATTGACATCATCAATTAGACAAACATAAAGGAGAATGGAGGGTTAGGGATACCTTTGTGAAGACACTGTTGACACATTAAAACCCCCAGGGATAGTAGCAGTTTGTGAGAGAGCTGCTATTGGTGGATTGCCGAGGAATAAGTAGAAGACCTAAGTCGACCAAAGATAGGGACTCCAAAGATTTGTTAGACCTTGTTAGTGAAAGTCCTATATTTGTTGCTTCTAGTAACCCAATGCTCTAAAGTAGACCTCCAATATTAGCTCCACTAAACCGTAAACCTTATAAACCTTTACGGGAAAATTTGGTAGCATAGACAGAGAAGACTGTGATGACGTTCTTAGAGAAATGACATCAATGACACCCTTAAATAGGGGTACACAACCTGAAGTCATGAACTCTCTTAGTCGATGGCTAGTCAATTAGAAAAAAATTCTAGTAGTCGGCCAAAAACAATCTGACATACAGGTGATGGGAGTAGAGAGGATGGAGATAGAGAAAACAGTTGGAGATGGTGTGAAGCAGTTTTGAAGGTGCTCTATGTAGGTGTTAAGGTGATAATATTGAGAAGGTAGTAAGGTAGTCATAGGAAGGTAGTAAAGGGATAGTAAGGGGGTAGTAAGAGGGTAGTAATTGGTCAAGAAGAGGTAGTAGGGAGGTAGTAAAAGGAAGGAAGGTATGCTACAAAAAGCTAGGGTGATGCCACACAATAATGCTCTCTCTATAATTTGGTAACCATCCCTACCCTGCTCATGATGGCGTTCCTTAAGACACATTCAAGTAGATTAAAGCACCAACAACTTGCAAAGCGAAATAATTATTAAGAGTTAAAAATTAGGTGTATACATTTGCCTCAACTAAAAATCATTGCATGTCATGATAGTGTAATGTGAGATGGTCTTTGGGAAAGAAACACACCCCACTGAAATAAAAATGAAATGACTATAATTGAAGTAATAGTATGAGAAAAATATAAACACAACCAAATGAAATACACTTACTTTATACATACCTTCCCGTGAATTGGGATGCATAGTGAGTCTCGTGTCTTGATCAGTAGAGGGTGTAGAGTTGCTAAGTCATCTCAAATGATATAAGATTGAAGAAACAACACCAAAAGATAAATTAGTAAAATAAGTAAAACAAATCCAACGTAAAGGGGACTCATGGGATGGTGTGAGGAAAATTTTGGGGATGATGGCTACGTTGGGTCCAGATAGCCTATAAGGGTAGATTAAATTAGAGCTGGATAAACCTAGAAAAATGTCAAAAGATGCCACTCAAGAAATGAATCAATTAAACTAGTAGGCCTCATGCGCAGGATTGAAAAGTGTATATTTAATATATGTAGATAATAAATGGTTTTAGGTGAGGTTTGGATAGTCTTATAAGGGAAGATTAAATTAGGTCCGAACGAACCTAGGAAAGTGTCAATAAGGTACTACTCAGAAATAAATCAACCGATCCAATAGGCATGGAAGTAAGAACATAAGAATGTAAAGGTAAAAGAATGTTCATTAGATTGTAAGGAAAATGGTAAAATGACATCTAATACAAACTAAGAGAACACAAAGAAGATAAAAGATGTGGAAGTGTAAATAATAAGGTTATAATGGGCATCAAATTTAAAATGATGTAGGATTTTGTAAACAAATAATGTGCCAATGATAAAAATAATCATTTAATGAAATCTAAGAAGGGTCAAAGACAACAAAAGAAGTGAGATAAAGAGATAATAAGGAAGCACTGAAATCAGTAGACCAAAGTCAATGCTTGCATTAGATGTTCGAGGAGGTGAAAGACTACCATCTAATGTGACAACTAGGGTGAATAAAGATAATATACATGCAAAGGGTAATTTGTGAAGAAGGCTTGAAGGTCTTACAATCTGAACTCACAAATCTTTGGATGGAGTTAGCAACAAGGGAGGTAAAAATATGTAGTAAAATAGAGAATAGACAAGAGATAGGGGCACGGTTAGCTATTGGCAATATCCGCCAAGGAATAAAGGGAGTGATCATGGAAATAGGAAGTGAGGCACCACAAGGGCGATACAGCTCCTTAGCGAAGAATGAGACACTCTAATCATTAGGACATGACTAAAGGTTTTCATCATCAAGGTGAAGGAACTCTAGTATGTGGGTTGACATAGGAAAACTAGTGAAGAATAAAGATATCTCATGTTAGTGTATGATATGCAAGAGAAGTAAAGGTTCTAGCTTCCCACGATGCTTTCCTTATTCCTTAGGACTTCATTTAACTAGCTATAGGTCTACTATGAGGATTAGGGAATGGCGTGAAAAGGTAAGGGCACTAAATGATAGGTATGTAGTCTCCTACCTCACCCCACTTTGGACCTTAGGCACCTTTGTGATGAGGCAAATTGTGAAGTTTGAACTTCAAACTAGATATTGGGTGCGCCAAACGATATCACATCTTTTTGGTTTATGATTGAATTTTTGATTGTAGTAATTTTCTTTTTCTATCGCCTTTTCCTTGATTTGTCTTTTACGCTCTTATGATTTCTTTTTTTGGATTTTTTGTTCCTCCATATGGATTTGGAAGGCTGATCAATTGGGTATGAATGATGATAACACTAGAGATCTTACACTTAACTTCCATAGAGGAGAGCCTACAATCAAGATGCTTAGGTACCTCTAGACCTACTCTAAGGAAAGAGTGTTATCTCATCTCCAACTTAAGTGTGCCTCAAGTGAGAGAGGGAGCAGAAAAGTGAATGTTCAAAGAAGAGACGTGATACTGATGAAGGATGAAGTGAGTTATTGGCCATAAAGAGTTTTTTCTTCATAGGGAACAAAGGCTGAAAGAGATGAACTAGGAAATGTACTAATTGTAGATCACCGAAAATTCCATAAGATAGGAATGTGAATCTATCCTAGGTACAACAAAAGCGTAGAGAATGATAAAACCCAAGTGGGAAAGAGTCATTGTTATCCCAAATTCGCCCCCGGAAAATTTGGTCAGAACAAACCCCGCACATAGAGAAAATATGAAGGGAAAACGTTTCGGACCTATGAGCTCGCATTCCAGAACGAGGCAAAGGAAAAAGTTAGCATTCAGGCCCGAGTCGTGGAAAGCGGGCCATCGGAGCAAAAGGTGAAAATTTTCCTTTTGACAAAAAAGCCCAGAGACAAAAGGTGAAGCGCATCCCCAAGCCAACCAAAGGGTGCCGCGTGTCCAAGCGGAGAGGTGGGGCTGCATGAGTTTTTGGATTTCACGATTCTTGCGGGAAAAGGGGAAAAGATAAATTACGGACCCGCGAACCCGATTTTTTTTGCCTTGATCTGGTTGTCACGTGTCCCATATTAAAGGGGACCCAGTTTTTCAAATTGTTTTCCTGTCCATTTGTACGGACTCGATACAAACTTCGGAGGGGCATATCTTTCGACTCAGGGCTCAAATATTGCAAATCTGACACCATTGGAAGCATCTCGACGTCTTCTATGCCATGGAAAGATAAAAAATCATTTTTCTCAGATTTGGTAGGTGAACCATGGAGAAATGTCTTCAAGCCTTTAATACAGAATCCGATTTTCTCAACTACCAGATCTGATTCAATTCAACCCTTGGGAACTAGAAGCGACATATGGTGGGCGGATTTTCAGAAGGCATTGATATTCAGTGGTTGAGCTTTCAAAGCGAGATTCGATGCGTATCTCATGGTGGTTGGAGTAGGATTCGATTTTTCCTCTTCTCTCTCTCTCATTCTTTCTATATATTGTAACACTTCTCATTTTTGAGCAGAGACATTCTGGGCATAGAGAAACTCTGTCAAATTTGTTTCTCGATGCCATTTTTGAGCAGAGAACCTTCTCCTACGCCTTTTAAATGTATTTGTGCCTCTATTCCAGAAATGTAATGGTTTGTGCACCTTCTAGAGCAATAAAAACGTGTTTTTGTGGTGTTCTTCAACCCTTTGCATCGTTTGTTTGTTTCTCCGTGCCTCTCCCTTCCAGATTTGTTTTTCTGTGCATGTATTTCACATTTGCAAGTGCAAGATGTGTTTCATGGAGTTTAATGGCGAATTTGAAGATCTGGGCCGTGTTACTTCTTTCGACCTCCCTCATCTCCATTTTTTCTGTTTCTTTCTCCCTCAATAGATTATCTCACTTCCTTTGCTGGTGTATAACCGCTTTAGTGCAGGGTCTGTTTTTTCCCTCTTTCTCTCTCCTTGGTTCCTTGGAATGGTTAGATTAGGTTAGATTTAGTTTGCCTGCACTGGAGTAGCTCGTGGCAGGTAGTTTAGGAATAGGAACCAACCTTCTCTGGAGGATCATTCCTATTTGTAAGTCCCACAGCTTGGGGAATGATCCAATGTTATGCAAATCACACCAAATGACCCTGCCTTAGAAAAGCAGATCCACATAACTCATTTGGGGGTGCTGTGATTTCACACTTAACAATTTTGGCACGCCCGGTGGGACTAGAGGTCTTCACTTTATTTCATCAAGTTGATGTGTTCTTGGTGGGATTCAACCTTTTGAGGCACATACAAGCACATATGGCGACTCCATCTGGTCAAAAACCCATTCTCTGAGTTGCAGACCTTTTCCATCCATTTTCCTCTTCCATCTCTTCCATTTTCTCCCATTCCATGAGGTTGTACAATCATGACTTCATTCCCTTCATGGAACTCACACTTACAACAATACAGTCCACCTCCAATGTATTTCCCAACTCCTCCAGATCAACATTATGATCAGATCCAGAACCATTATGCTTACCCATATGAGTAGTGTCAAAACCAGTTTGACTATGAAGCTTATCAAGGACAAGGGGACGCATATAATGGCGATAGTTATGCAGAGGATGCTGGTCTACTGGAGAAGATTCAAAAAATGGAGGTTGGCATGGTTCAGTCAAGGGGCATAGCACAAATGAAGGCATTCAAGATTGGTTGCAGGCACCTTGTCCATGGGAAGGCCCTTTTCCAAGACATTACAACCCTCAGGAGAAGTTGGACTTCATGATTGGAATGCTGCCCCAACTTGCACAAAGGGATTGAGGGGATAGAAGCATATGAGCAAAGTCTAAATCAACCTTGTCAATGGGTAAGTCATTCAACAGCTCCTTGTCTTTCTTTTTCTCCCTCTCAAGCTTTATCATTGCAAGAAGCAAGTTTTAAGCCCAACGCATACGCTGCCCCAAGTGTGAAATCCATCCCTCCATCCCCTAGTCTTCCATCCCATCTCGTTTTTCCGCCCTCTTCTCTTCCAAATCCAAATCCCCTCCACAAGAGCCAAATGAAATACCTCCCCCTCCAAAGAAACAAGAAGTTTCACCTCCTCCACCACAAACAAATGCACAACTGGTTGAATCCCAACCCACTCCTCTTGTCTTCCCAATTCCATGTGGGGGAGATGAAAATAAAAAAAACAGTCAAGAAGGACAGCAAGAAGAAGAGCCAGGAAAAGAAGAAATGATCAAAAGCTTAGTAAGCTTGGCTCTCAGATATGGGATTGAAAAGATTCCCTTGTTGGTTAAGCCTACAGAAGAGGTGAATGTTGAGGGGCCAGTGGTGACTGAAACTGAATTTGCAGCAGAGGAAGGAGAAGCTGCTCCAAATCCAAAAGAAGAGGAGTGCATTCTAGCTGAGGAGGAGAGTAATGCAACCCCAGAAGCTTTGAGCACAAAACAGGCCATAGAAGAACCTTCAGTTCTTCCTCTCACCTCATCTCTCTCGAACTCTAATGCTGAAGAAGAGTTTGATCTTTCAAACTCAATGTTTGAGAATGAGGGAAAACATGGTGAACAAGTTGCAGACCAAGAGGACACCATGGAAGAGGTTGAACATTTGCAAAAACAACAATGAGGCAATTTATTTGTCTGATTTGGAGGACTATTTTGATGGAGAAGAACCAGTTGAGTTTCTATTGTTTTCTCCTCCTTCATCCACCTTCCAAGCATATGAACCTGATCATGGAGGAGAACTTTCAATTGCAACAACCTGCATATTATGGCAGCTCTTTGGAATCAAGTTTGGGAGATTTAAACCTTCCATGCTCTTCACGAAGAAAGAAGAGAAAGGGCAGAAAAGTTCCACCATTGCTTCCACACCATCCATTCAAGAAGGTCTACAAGAAGACTCCATTCTTGGAGTAGAAATTTAGAGTTATGGGCACATCCAAAGAATCAGACCTTGCCCAATCAGGTACTTGGCTTCATTGGAGCCAAAGGAGAAGCCAGAACCAGTCATGCCTACTTCAGGGCATGAGGATGAATACCAAAGCACCAAGGGTCATCATCAATACCCCCAGGAGTCGAATGCAAGTCAACTTGAGGAGGTATTTTCCGTAAATGCTAATACCTTGGTGGAGGACCGGCTTATTGTCGGTTTTCACTCATACATGCAACTATATTTAGTGTCAAATCATTTGCATGGGTCAGCCGCTCTTGAGAAAGGGAAGCTACTTCTCTCTGCTTGTAGCAGGCTTTGTTTAACATTCTTTCTCTCTGGTTAGTGTAGGAATAGGAGTAGACTTCGTTTCTAGCAGAAGAAGTGCTTATTCACACTTTGCATGTCTCATTTGAGGCATGTATGATTTGGTCTCTGTATATAAGTTTTGTTCGCATTGCTCCAAAGGTGCATAAAGCCAAGCTCTTCAGTGTTCATAGCAGGGAAACTCATAGTTACCTATAATAGTTGTCATCTTCAAAAGAAAACAAATGCAGAGCAACTAAAGTCGTTTCAAATAGTCCATTTTAGGGACAGATGAAAGCCCTAGAGTTAAAACAATTTTCTACTCTCAGAAATTATATTTCCAAGATTTCCTTAAGAAAATAGAGAGTGCAGACTCAGGGTCAGACAAAACATAGAAAAGGCTTGCAGTGGCTCGGGGGCTCGGGGTCTTCTTTGAAGTTCAAATCAGTTTCATGTTTATCAGGCAGACTCCATGCCCAATGGATGCTTCAAGGCAATGGTCTTTTCATCTAGCAAGTCAGATGTCCCCATGAGTCGCCAATTGTTATCCCAAATTCCCCCAACAAATTTGGTCAGAACAAACCCCGCACATAGAGAAAATATGAAGGGAAAACGTTTCGGACCTACGAGCTCACATTCCAAAACGAGGCAAAGGAAAAAGTCAGCATTCAAGCCCGAGTCAAGGAAAGTGGGCCGTCGGAGCAAAAGGTGAAAATTTTCCTTTTGACAAAAAGGCCCAGAGACAAAAGGTGAAGCACATCCCCCAGCCAACCAAAGGGTGCCACGTGTCCAAGCGGAGCGCGGGGCCACGGGAGTTTTCTGGATTTCGCGATTCTTGCGAAAAAAGGGGAAAAGATAAATTATGGACCCACAAACCCGATTTTTCCCTAATCATCATCATGTGTCCCATATTAAAGGGGACCCAATTTTTCAAATTGTTTTCCTGTCCATTTGTACGGACTCGATACAAACTTCGGAGGGGCATATCTTTCGACTCAGGGCTTGAAATATTGCAAATCTGACACCGTTGGAAGCGTCTCGACGTCTTCTATGCCATGGAAAGATAAAAATCATTTTTCTTAGGCCCTGGTAGGTGAACCATGGAGAAACGTCTTCAGGCCTTTAATACAGAATCCGATTTTCTCAACTACCAGATCTGATTCGATTCGATCCACTGGGGAACCAGAAGCGACATATGGTGGGCGGATTTGCAGAAGGCATTGATATTCAGTGGTTGAGCTTTCAAAGCGGGATTCGATGCGTATCTCATGGTGGTTGGAGCAGGATTCATTTTTTCCCTCTTCTCTCTCTCTCATTCTTTCTATATATTGTAACACTTCTCATTTTTGAGCAGAGACATTCTGGGCATAGAGAAACTCTGTCAAATTTGTTTCTTGACGCCATTTTTGAGCAGCGAACCTTCTCCTACGCCTGACAAATGTATTTGTGCCTCTATTCCAAAATGTAATGGTCTGTGCACCTTCTAGAGCATAAAAACATGTTTTTGTGGTGTTCTTCAACCCTTTGCATCGTTTTGTTGTTTCTCCATGCCTCTCCCTTCCAGATTTGTTTTTCTGTGCATGTATTTCACATTTGCAGGTGCAGGATGTTGTGTTTCATGGAGTTTAATGGCGAATTTGAAGATTTAGGCCGTGTTACTTCTGTCTGACCTCCCTCATCTCCATTTTTTTCTGTTTCTTTCTCCCTCAACAAAATATCTCGCTTCCTTTGTTGGTGTATCATTGCTTTAGTGTAGGCTCTGTTTTTTTCCTCTTTCTCTCTCCTTGGTTCCTTGGAATGGTTAGATTAGGTTAGATTTAGTTTTCCTGCACTGGAGTAGCTCGTGGCAGGTAGTTTAGGAATAGGAACCAACATTTAATCTGGAGAGCTTTCCCACTTTTGCAAGGCCCCACACCTTGGGAAAGTTCAATATTATGCAATCACACTAGATGGTTCTCGCCTTAGAAAAGTAGATTTTAGAACTTATTTGGGGTGCTTGTGATTTCGCACTAACAAATCATAAAACGAGATAAAAATCATTCCAAAAGATCTTAGGAGGAAGCTAATGGTGGAATAAATCTAAGAGGGAAAGATGTCAAAGGAAGGTTGTGAAAGTAAAGGTATTTAGGCAGATAGTATGTAAAATTAAGATGTGAAAGATATGAAGCATATAAAACCAAGAGGTAGGTAATAATAAGGCAAAGCTATGAAGCAAATAAACCTAAGCGGTAGGTAGCATAAGGGAAAGCTATGAAGCATTTAAAACCAAGAGGTGGGTAATAATAAGGAAAATCTATGATGCATATAAAACCAAGATGTTGGTAGTAATAAGGCAAAAATATGAAGTGTATAAAACCAAGAGTTAGGTAGGAGCCAAGAAGTAACGGCAAAGATAGGAAACGAGGACAATGCCAAGAAGCATAGTGTGAAAGATCCCCAATGAATCCTTGGAGCAAATATAAATTTTTCCCACTCGACACAACAACAAAATACAATGGCAAAATATAAACTTCGAAAGCTAGGGCAAATGGGATTGATTTCAGCCAAATCGAATAGGGTTTTATATGCAAACACACCCAAAATCAGCATGCAATAATTATTTTTACTCCCAAATCCTTGGAAAAACCCCAGCGAATTTATGGCAAAATCGACATTTTACAACAGTTAGAAAATAATTTAAATCTGAAACCCTATCTGCTGCAATCTTCAATATAGCATAACTTTCTCTACACAACTCCGATCTAGGCAAATGACATATGCTCGAACTTGGAAAAATACAAGGAACAAGATGATGTAAACCAAATTATAACATCAACTACCAAACATACAGATCTGGCCCTCCTACTATTTCGGCCCACACATTTAGGGCATCAAATGAGCTTCTAAAATTATTTTCTCTATCCCAGATGCTTGCCTATATTTTTAGGAACTCATTCATATAAGAATCAGAATTTTTGGGTGCCAAATCAACTCAGAAATCAGATCTAAAATCTGATTATAAAACTGGTAAAAACCCTCTTAAAAACTCCTCTAAAAATTATGAAACTGCTGTGATTTCATTCATAAAAATTAGGAGATATTAGACAATATTTTGCAGATGTAAATACCTCAAAGTTAAGGCCAACTCAGTCCCAAAACAAGTTGATCCAATAGAAGATGAACTACTGTAATTTTTATTCACCAAAAGCCTTCAAAACACTGCTGGAAATCACTGCTGGAAATGCTCAAAAATCTGATTACAACCAATGGAATTTTCTGAGTGAAAATCCCTCTCAACTCTTGGGGTTTTCGTCCACAAGAGATTAAATTCCTAAGGGTTTTTCGTCCTTGGAATTTATTTGCACAAGCTCAGAGCTCACATGCAAGAGAAAATATCATATCAAAAATCTGCAATGCCTCTACATAGGTCGACCTCTTCTTTATATAGGAAAAGTGACCCAAAGTGACATTTGGACTTCCAATGAAAGTGAAAGTGACTGTGGAGTTTCAATGAAAGTGACTGTGGACTTCCAAAACACATTTTCCCTTAGGAAGTACAATTTAATTAAGTGCTTTTATTTTATTGCACTTTCCTAAGTTCGAATTTAAAGTTAAGTCTATTAATTTATTATATGTGCTTTTTATAATGTTATAGTTTAATTTTAGCACAATATAATAAAGTTAATAAACTTAAGTCACCCTTGAGCTCACCCTTCGGCCGTCAGGTAGACAAAATAGGCCAAAGGTCTTCAATAAAAGTTACTCGGAAAGGAAGGACATTACAGTCCTCCCTTCCTGGAGTTGCTTGCCCCAAACAACTGTAATGTTGGATGTTGAAGTATTGACTCACCTTCCCATGTGGCATCTTCTAATGGCAAATCTTTCCAACGAACTAGGTACTCTTGAATCACCCTACTCCGCAGCCTCCTCTCTCTCCTATCCAAGATCTCCTCGGAACTAGATCCAATCTCCCCTCATCATCCAATGGTGGCAACTCTACAGAAGAAACCATGTTCTCGCCCCAATGCTTTCTTCAAGCAAGATACATGAAAAATATTGTGTATCTTACTTTCAGAAGGTAACTCCAGCTCATAAGCTACCTCTCCAACTCTCCTCACCACCCTGTATGGACCATAAAATTGAGGCTTAAGCTTCTCTGCTCCACTCTTCTTAAGAATGCTCTATCTATATGGCTGAAGTCGCAGAAATACCATGTCTCCTACCTCAAATGATCGCTCAATCTTGTGTCGATCCGCATACATCTTCATTGATTTTGTGCATGCTATGCATATTATCCTTGAGTGCTTTTAGGATATCCTAGTTGTCCTGTAAACACTCCCAAGCCTTAGGGGCTCTACTATCTCCAAACGCCAAATCCACAAAAGATGTCGCATCATATCCATACAAAGCCCTAAAGGGAGTCATACCAATAGACATGTGGTAAGTGGTATTATAAAGAATACTCACATAAGTACAATTGCTTAATCCATGCCCTCTGCTGCCCTGAAACATAGTTGCGAAGGTACCCCTCTATCCACTTATTCACAATCTTTGTCTGTCCATCTGTCTGAGGGTGATAACTCGTGCTCGGAGTAACTGCATGCACCTTGCCGAAAAAGCTCCTGCCAAAATGTGCTCACAAATCTGTTGTCCCGATCACTGACAATATTCTTCGAAAGCCCATGCAACCTGAATACCTCCCTGAAGAACAAATCAACCACATGTAGTGCCTCAAAGTTGGTGGGAACAGCAAAGAAGTGCCCATACTTGGTCAACCTGTCAACTACCGCATAAATGCGATCGTGCCCCTATACAACTGGAAGACCTATAATGAAATCCATCGAAATGCTCTCCCATTTCTATTTTGGAATGGGTAAGGGATGTAATAAACTTGCAGGAATAGTATGCTCGGACTTGTTTTGCTTTGACAAGTCACACTCACGAACATGGCCTAGAATATCCTCCTTGAGACCCTTCCAAGAGAATCTCTCCCTAACCTTCCTATATATCTTAAAGTAACCCGGAGGTCCCGCGGTGGTGCATCATGGAGGGCATGTAGAATCTTACCCTTGAGCTTAGATTCAGAACTAAATAAATTCTACCCTTATAATAAATCAAATCAGATTTTACCTGGTAGCGTTCATCCTGAATCTTGCCATCCATAATCTCGCATGCAAATGAATTTTTGGAATACTCAACCAATAGTTGAGATTTCCAATCTGCAGAAATCTCACTCAAGGAACATAGGACAACAAGATGTGGCTTCCTCGAAAGTGCATCAGACACTACATTCTTCTTCCCCTTGACATACTCAATGTCAAAATCATAAGCCCGGATCCTACTTGACCCACAAAATTGGTAGTGCCCCATAGTGACATCTCGAATGCTATCTTGCGGATGTCCTCCTGAACACAGATTTGATGATATCCCGATTGAAGATCAATCTTTGAAAAGTAAATAGCTCCGTGCAACTCATCCAAAAGCTCATCTATACAAGGAATGGGGTACCTGTTTTTGATTGTCTTCTTGTTGAGAGCACGGTAGTCAATGCACATCCTCATAGTCCCGTCATTCTTCTTCACCAACACCACTGAAGAAGCAAATGGGCTAGAGCTAGGATGGATATGCCCCATATCTGGAAGCTCTCGATAGTCCTCTCTATCTCATCTTTAAATTTCTTAGGATGACGAAAAGGTGTAGTGATGACTAGCTTGGCACCTCCTCTAACTCTATGACATGCTCAAATCCCTTGTTTGGTGGTCTACTTGGACGAATGTCACCAAAAGTTGTGTTGTGTTTATCCAAAGATTTCCCGTATATCTACATAAAAAGGATGCCTGCTATCTGAAGAAGATTTGGATGAAATGTGGCATTGTGTTGCCCATGCAACCTCTCCATGTTTGATAAAGGACTCCATCCTACATGCTGACACCACTTTAGGCCTACCAACTGAAGGAGTCCTAAGCACAATCTTCCTCCCATCTTCCATAAACTCCAGCTTCATTCCTCCGAAATCCTACACATCTTTCAAGGGACTGTAGTCACTGGATACCCAAAATTGCATCAATCTCTCCAAGGCCAACTACATAAAAATCATCTGTCAATGTATAGTCCCTAGTTGGATGCTAAGTTGCGGAATCCTCCTAGTGCAACTCAAAGCAAAACCATCTGCAACTCGTACACTGAACCCCTCAAAATCCTCAACCTAGTAATCCACGCTTCATCACAAATCCCTCATCAAGGAAGTGTGTGCAGCGTCACTGTCAATCAAGCAGACAACCCGCTAACCCTTAAGTACTCCTTTCAGTCGAAAGGGATGGTACCTAGGGACTCCAGAAAGTGATGCAATAGTACTTAAACCTGGTATCTCACTCTCTCCAAGCTCTATCTGGGGCTGCTCCTCATGTGCACCATGATCACCATCACTGTCTTATGTATCTGAATCTGGTGAAGGATCCTCCTCATCCGAAATCACCTCATTGAGATGCACCTTGCCCTTTCCAACGCATTATGTCCAGGCTCCCAATGATCTTTGCAGTATGAAAGTAAGGATTCTTTCTCCTCATCTCGTAGCGAGTCGCTTGATCCATCTTAGGATGGGGGATACTCTTTCGCTGAATAGTAGAGCGCTAGAAAGGTTTGGTGCTCGTAGAAGGCTTCCTACTAGATTGGTAAGAAGCGGGAAGTGTCTCCACATCTAATGTCGTCTAAATGGCATCGTGTAATGTCCTAGGCCTAAGAGCCTTGACCAATCCCCTCGTTCTGTCATGAAGTCCTTCAATAAATAACATCACTACACGTCTCTTAGGAATCTCTGTACCATCACTGCTATACGCTGAAATTCATTGATGTATGTATCAACGTGCCCACTATGTCGAAGTTGTGCTAAGTCCCTGTAATAAAGCTCCACATCCTTACGATCAAATCTCGCAACCAACCTCTCACTAAACTCCCTGTATGACCGCAGAAGATCATGATTTTGTGTAACTAACCCATGGTGCCACCAATCGTATGCCACCCCCTCAAGATGCAACGTGGAAAACTGGATAGCCTCTTGCTCCTGCATAGGCTTAAGGGTGAGGTATGTGTTGAGCTTGTGAATCCATGCTTTGCACTGATCTTTCCACTACCATCAAATATGGAAAGGGTCACCTTGTTGGTGGCTTGCTTCAACTCCCTGTTTGGTTGTGCTCTAGGCCTCTGTACCTGTCTGGCTCTCATATTATCTCTCCTTTGAGCACAATACTAATGAAGGGGAAAAACATTCCGTGCACTGCCTTTCGCGGGGAAAGCTCATCTCTACTTGGTAGAAAGCTAGGTTGCGCGAGTCTATCCGCAGTCCTAGTAGATCTCCTCTCCTTTGTATGTGTATATCTTCTCTTACGACGAGGGGAATCCCTCACACTACCAACCTCCGTAGGTGATCTGGCTTTGTGTCTCATGTGATCTGCTTGCTACCGATATAGACCTATCCCTCCTGTCATGTCTATCTCTTGCCCACCTACATCCATCCTCTACATCATCATTTGCTTTGCATGGTCTCAGATGTATCATCTGCCGCCGAGAAAGCAATCATAGACCTAAAAGCTTGCAATCCGGTCAACTTTGCTCATCCCAGAGAGGGCTACGTGATCCATCTCTTCTGTCCATGGTTTCAGCTGTGAGACGTGTTTGTCTCCTTGTATAATACCCGTGGGGACCAACTTCTCTCGGATGCATCAATCAAAACCCTCCAGGTGGGAGGAACATTGCTCTGATACCATTGAAAGGTCCCCAATGGATCCTTGGAGCAAATATAAATTTGTCCCACTCAACACAACAACAAAATACAATGGCAAAATAAAAACTTCGAAAGCTAGGGCAAACGGGATTGATTTCAGCCAAATCGACTAGGGTTTTATATGTAAACACACCCAAAATCAGCATGCAATAATTATTTTTACTCCCAAACCCTTGGAACAACCCTGAAGAATTTATGGCAAAAATCACATTTTACAACAGCTGGAAAATAATTTAAATCTGAAACCCTAACTGCTGCAATCTTCAAGATAGCATAACTTTCTCTACACAACTCCGATCTAGGCAAATGACATATGCCCGAACTTGGAAAAATACAAGGAACAAGATGATGTAAACTAAACTATAACAGCAACTACCAAACATGCAGATATAGCCCTCCTATTTCGCCCACACATTTAGGGCATCAAATGAACTCCAAAAATTATTTTCTCTATCCCAGATGCTTGCCTATATTTTTAGGAACTCATTCATATAAGAATCAGAATTTTTGGGTGCCAAATCAACTCAGAAATCAGATCTGAAATCTGATTATAAAACTGGTAAAAACTCTTCTAAAAATTATGAAACTGCTGTAATTTGATTCATAAAAATTAGGAGATATTAGACAATATTTTGCAGATGTAAATATCTCAAAGTTAACGCCAACTCAATCCCAAAACAAGTCGATCCAATAGAAGATGAACTGCTGTAATTTTTATTCACCAAAAGCCTTCAAAACACTGCTGGAAATGCTCAAAAATCTGATTACAACCAATGAAATTTTCTGAGTGAACATCCCTCTAAACTCTTGGGGTTTTCGTCCACAAGAGATTAAACTCCTAAGGGTTTTTGTCCTTGAAATTTATTTGCACAAGTTCAGAGCTCACATGCAAGAGAAAATATCATATAAAAATTTGCAATGGCTCTACATAGGTCGACCTCTTCTTTATATAGGAAAACGACCCAAAATGACCTTTCGACTTCCAATGAAAGCGAAAGTGACCTTTGGAGTTCCAATGAAAGTGATCTTTGGACATCCAAAACGCATTTTCCCTTAGGAAGTACAATTTAATTAAGTGCTTTTATTTTATTGCACTTTTTTAAGTTCTAATTTAAAGTTAAGTCTATTAATTTATTATATGTGCTTTTTATAATGTTATATTTTAATTTTAGCACAATATAATAAAGTTAATAAACTTAAGTCACCCTTGAGCTCACCCTTTGGCCGTCGGGTAGACAAAATAGGTCAAAGTTCTTCAATAATAGTTACTCGGAAAGGAGGGACATTACATAGAGAGAACTATGAAGTACAATTTATACGAGGAAACGAGCAAATGTTAGTACCTAGTATGTACATAAAATCATAATCAAAACATGAGAATGTAAAATTATGGTAAACATATCTAATTAGTTATAGAAAAAGTGATCATAAAATTATTTAAAATGAAGGGTGACCTGCAAAAATCAAGTATAGTGCAATTTATTGAAAAGTCCTTGAAGTTGTATTTGTGATCTCGATGGAGGAAAGGCGTCATAAAATTACCCCAAGTTGGAAGAAGTTTGAGAGCAGGAATCATAAGATACCCAAAGTGTGAGAAAATGTGGGGAAAAGCTGGATCATACGAAGTGTTAATCATGTTAGCATCACGGTTAAAGGTGTGCATTTTAGCCAAGTTCCTTCAATAGTGGAGAACGTGAAGGTGTTTAGCTTATACACGGGACATGATGTAATCCTTATCATAGGAGGATAGTGTGATACATGCTAGTATATCACCATAGTCAATAATATCGAGAGAAAGTTCTATGGTGGAGATTTTAAGTCAACTAATGGAGCGTGGGGAAAGGGGTGGATGCTCTTGGAACATTTTGGCAATTCCAAATTTGTTGCATTCAAGGAGATCCTTGTCATAGTTTTAAGAGGCTTTGTCAGCATTATAAGGAGGATATTTCTTAGTCTTGGCTTCAAGTATAGGTGGAAATTGGTCTCTTGATAAGAGAGTTGAGGGAGCCAATCCATAATACATTGTGGTAACTTGTTTTCATTACATTGTTTTTGGAGTTTGTTAGGCTCATCATCATCAGATTATACAAGAGTGACTTCTATATTGGTTTGATAGTCATAGAATTTTGGAATGGGTACACTACACATGGTTGGAGTGGTAGGGATACAAAATGACTTGCTAGTGTGGGGGACGGGGATGTCCCATGGGTTGAGGTTCGCCATGTGCTAGTATTTTTACTATTGTCGATAAATTTAAAGCATTGACTTCCACAGGATGCAACCGCTCTCATGTGATGCATCCACATTTGGCCCGAAAATAGGCTATACGAAAGTGGAAGATCTAAGACTCAAACCTTGGTGTGATCGGTTTTGGGTCCCATGATGATGGGGAGCTAGATGCAACCAAAGGGATTTTGATGAGTGTCAAAGCCATGACAGGTTTGATGTGTTTGCTTGAGGTGTTTTTTGAAATATCCTAGGATTTTACCTTAAACAAAAGGAGGTAACACTGATTCATAAACCTTCATCCAGTAACACCTTCCCTAGTTGGATGTCATTTTTTTTAACAATTTTAAACTTGGGGTCTAATACTAAAACCTAAGTAACAATTCAGACTAAGATCATAAGCACTTAAAACAGACCTAAATTATTGCTTAGAAGAGTTAAAGAAGCATGGAATTTGACAAGAAATGGAAGAGATATAAGTAAACTTAGCTGATTTGCAACCCTTGGAATTGACAGAGACTGTGACAAGATTAGAAGGTAGTAAATAGATGACACCAATCAACTCCCAAAAATCAGCATGCCAAATAATGCTCAAGACGGATTTTTTAGCCATTGGACAAATATGGATTTGAATGTTTTTGCTTGGACTGGTTTGAATCCGGTACTATCTGACTACTACGAAGGCATCTGCAACTTGTCAATAAGTTCTGCAACCTCCCGTGTGTGACTGTTTGTTTCTTTCTAGCAGGATACTTCTGTTATATATTCAAAATCTTGCACGAGACTGCTGATATGTTTTCTTTTGCTTAGAAACCCTAACAATGCTTTTGACCTGAAAAGGGGTTAACATGATTTGATTTGGGTTGGCCCCAACCACCCCAATGGTTGAGCATTTCCTACATAGTGTATGCAAATAAAAAATGTCGTATGACTTTGGGTATTCTAGGCTAGGATAATGAACGAGGCCATATGAATGCACACAATAGGGTTATATGTCCAGGATAGAGGAATGACATCTAACTAGGCCCCGATAATAGATTGATAACAAGGTTGTAACAAGATAGAGATTCTTATGCTAGAGCTGAAATCTTGGATTGTAAGGATCGATGGGTTGTAAAAGGTTATAAATACCAAAGGTTGGATTGTAAGGTAAGGACCTATAGATAAGTAATGCAATAAATTAAGAATATGCTACTCATTGGCACATTAACCTCCCCCAAGTGTTAGTTGCACCTTATGAGAGAGTTGAAGGGGGGATCACAAATGAATAAGAGAAGACCTAGATAAGCCACTTGTTGAAGACTCCAAAGGATAAAAAGTTTGGGTAGACCATAGTAAGTGCAACTCGTATGCTTGGGAATCCAAAAGTACCCAATGCTCTAAGTGTAGACTCCAAAATATAAGAAAGAATAATATCAAGACCTAATGAGAGAGTTGACGGGGATCATAAAGGAATAAGAGAAGACCTAAGCCACTTGTTGGAGACTACAAAGGCTTCAAAGGTTCAAGAGAGACCGTAGTACGTGTAGATCGTAGGTGCTTAGGAATCCTAAGTACCCAATGCTCTAAGTGTAGACTCCAAAAGATAAGAAAGACTAACTATAAGACCTTTAAGACTTCAAGGGAAGATTGGTGAATACCAGTAGATCAAATGAATGATGATGATATGATGGAAAGAGCACTCAATTGCCACGTATATATAGGGGTCATGACAAAGCATTCCAGTCTCTGCTAGCTGACGGTATTGACTGTGGTCAATGCAGCTAGTTGTTAATAACTGCAAGCCAGACATCATTGACCATGTTCGATGTTGATACTGTCGGTTATGAGCAATGCTTTATCAAGGGGTTCCTAAAGGAAGTCTTTGGCAATGGAGGAAGACTTTAGAGGTGCTAAAATGTGACATGACGAAGGTATGTGTGTGCTCAATGTAGATATGGAAGCGATTATAAAAGGATAACAAAGTGATTTTGCAGGGAGACTATAAAAAAGGAGTGTAGAGGTATAAAAACATACAAGGTGTCGTATCATTGGACTGTACATCAACCCCCTCTCATAAGTACCATTTCCAACTGACTTGATGTAACAATTGTTGTTTACATGTAACTTATTTTGGTTTCCTTCGCTCCGACAATGTCTTTGAGGACATTGCATTGGGGAGCCAGTCGACAATAGTGCTTACGAAGAGCCAAAGTCAGTAAAATTGAAAAAATGTGTATACATATGCCCCTAATGAAGATCATTGCATGTTACATTTTTTTATACAAGATGGTCTTTGGAAAAAAATGCAACACCGACACCAAAATGATTAAAGTGAATGAGCAGTACATAAGTGACAAAAGCATGAACTCAAATAAAGCACACCTACCTGCATACTTACTTCTTGTGTGTCCAAATAGTGAGTCATCAAAATGTAGGAAGAGTTGTTATGAGAACCCAATCAATACATAATTGAAAAAAACACTAGAAGATAGATTAGATTAATTTAGAATAAACCCTAAGGTATGGGAGAGCTCATGGAAGGATGATAGGATACTGTCAAATAAGTATGGAGATAATTAAGTAGGTTGTAAGTAGGTCATAAGTAGGTGATAAGATGATAGGATAAATAGGGAAGAAATGATGAGTGTAAAAACAAACAGAGCAAGGATCACATACCTGAAAAATAGGTGATTTTGAGAAGTCTTGAAAAAATACATGTAATATACTGTTGGATTCATTTTGAGAATACGGTGGAGAACACATCACATGAGCCTATTGATTTGGATGAGATTGATCCCTATAGTGACTGGACTGTGTAGGATGAGGAGATCTCCTTGTTCATAGAGGGAAAGATTGCATATTTTGAGAGACAAACTATGGAGGGTGTAGGTACAAAAAAAAAGATTGGATTGGATAACATCATTGTAGATGATGTCGAACATGAGGCAGAGTAGTCACTGCCATCTAGTACTAGGGTGAAGCTATAGGCATATCCTTCTAAGCGTAGCAAGGATCCGTAACCAAGTGCGAGGACTAGACACTCCCCCAATTTTTTCTATAGAACATGGAAGAGGAAATTGTAAATTCTTGTAATTTGTAACTTGCATGGATATGCAATTTGTGATGATGATTTTTAATCAAAACCATCATAAATTCATAAAATCTATCAGCTGGCTGTTGTATTCACATGATGATGCAATTCTTTACTTTATTTGTATTCAAATCCAATAAAAAACACTTCCCCTATGTTTTACAGACTCATGTGCTACATTTTGTAATTATATTTTGTATAAAATGTATGTTTATAAAAATAGATTTAAGTATTTTTAAGTTTCCAAGTTTTTACCAAATTGGAATTTTTCGGGTTTGTTGAGTTTGAGTTGAGTCCAAATATGCGAACTATGGTTCCACATGTTGGACCACGCTTAGATTGGTCATGAATGTTCCAAGAATGTTTTCTATTCCTTGAAGGGTGCTTTGATTCTGATTACTTTCCTGATATGTTTTTCATCTCATGAAAAATTCAACTCCTTTAGTCTTTTCAAGATTATTCTGAATTTCATTACAAAAGGAAGAGAAAGTATATGTCCATATTCAAATTCTTTTTAGTTGTTGACAATAACCTTGGTGGCTTTGAGTTGTGCTTGTGCTGAACATGGCCATTATTGTAATTGTTGTCGTTTTCACTACATATATACATTTATTCTTTGTCATTTTAAGGGTATTTGATTGATCATAATTCTTTGGTTTTTCTCTTTTTCTGCTCATTATTGTAGTATAGATACAGTTTACTAAGATAGTAGATTACCAGATCAATACACATAGAATAGTAAATGCAAGTACATACCATAAAAATGTATAAAACAACTTTGTATTTCTTGAGATAGGTTAGATTACAATCTTCGTAGTTCAGGGAGGACTTGATACAAGCGCCCTTAACCCCGAGTTTATGACATTATAAGGGCAAGGACCAACGGTTAACACAACCATTACAACCTATATACAAATAGTCTTATTAGTCTTCTAACAAAATGCTGACAAAGCACTAGCAAAACATGTTGGCTACATTTATTTATAATTAACCTTTTAACTATCTAGATTATCCCCCTTTAGATCAGTCAAAATCACTTCTGACTATACAATAACAATAGTTCAAGAAGAAGAAGCAGGAGGGAAGAGGAAGACATTCTTGGATGATGGGTGTGGGATGGTCGGATGGAGAGCTCAACAGAGCAGCATTTGATTGATGTAACTTAGTTCTCCAAGCATAGATGTCTGGTTCTAAAGATGTTTGACAGCTGCAAGCTCATGTTCTTGTAAACATTTCATCATGCATACCACTTCTTGCATCCTACTTTTACCATCGAGGACTTCTTGTTATGCTGTCTGTAATTTGACTTTATTTTCTTGTAGCTCCCACTCGTGCTTGAATTTTACCTGCTCTAGTTCTTGCTCACAGTTTGACACCCTCCGAATTTGCTTCTGTTTGAGTTGTGCTTGTTGGTATTGTTGCAACTGAAATCGACCCTTCTGCTCCCCTATCTCTTGCCCCACGGCTTCCACTTTACTACTCATACCACCCTTCTCACCTTGCAACTGTCGTTGATTGCACATGAAAGCTTGGAGCAGCACATATTGGTGCTTATAGGAATGCTTTGTGCTTCATAACAACTCGAAAACATTTTGGAAAGGAAATGTAATATAATGAGCAACTAGTGCGGGCATCCCCTGTTCATGCATCTTGGGAAGATCCCGAGTAGGCCACCACTAGCTGATATATATTCATGTAAACTTTGCATAACATTCCTCCTGTATAATTTAATGAATATGGGCTGTTTCAACTATAATTTACCCTAGAGATGCCTTGGAGTTCCTTTGTCATGAGTCCCAAAGTATGCACAAACTGAGATAAGACCTTATAGGGATTGCCACAGTCTAAATAGAGGAACAATGTGGTGATAAATTCCATCCTGTGCCCAGGAATCCATGGTCTTGTGTCCGAGTTGGATGGTCTTGTTGTTTGTGCCCCTGTGTTGGTCACTGAATACACATGTTCTCTTTCTAGTGCTGCCCCTATGGACTTTTGGGGCTGAACTGGGCTTAATGGCTGCAATGGTCTCGTAGGAACTATTTCCATATTCATTGGTCCTCCGAAGTGGTGCAACCATTTTTCTAGTTGTTCCTCCTCTTTAGTTTGAAGCTCATCGTTTCTGTATGTGTTGGCAACGTGTTCATAGGAGAGCAACTTAGATTAGGTTGGAAGTTAGAGCCCTTTTGTATATCCTAACTCTTCATCCTTGTTGTTAGTTTCAAAATGTAATGTTCCCTTTTGGGGACTTTCCGGAAATGACTTGGAGCTGGTTATGAAGGACTGAAATCAGAACTAGGGCAGACTGTAGATGACTGAAAATTCACTTTGAAACCCTCAACACGCTGCCAACACTTTGCTCCTAGGGTGGCAACCTCTTAGGAGAAGTCAAACACACTTTTCTAGGCACAAATCTCACTCAAACCTTTAGGAAATATGCTCAAAATTTATGAGAAATAACCAGCAATCGTTAGATGCAAGAAAACTGATTTTTGAAAGCCCATAAGTGCTATTATAAAGCTATTAGGAAATCCATCCATTGCAGATTTAAATAATAATTTCCAGAACTGAAATAACACTCATATACACTCAAACAATTGATAGAAATGGAAGATTTCACCTTTATAAATTATGGAGAATCCAATCATGCAAATTGATCACATAAAAACCAACAACATCACTTGAAACACTCTCCCAAGCAAGTCATGGCATAAATTAGTTATAACCAGCAATGAAGTGTAGAAAACCAAGTGTAGTGTGGGGTTTCGTCCACACCAACTTCTCCACAAGGGTTTTCGTCCTTGGGAGGGTCTCAATCAAGGGTTTTCGTCCTTGAGAGAGATGGAAAAGGTGCTTAACAAGCAATCCTTCACCAAGATATGAAAATTCACCAAAGCATGACTCACTAATGGCCAAGCGACCTCCTTTTATAACCATAAAGAGTGCTTTTACAATGCAAAAATGATGGCCGACCCCTTAAGAAAAATTGTTTTTGAATATCCAATTAGAATTTAGAGCCTACATGCTCAAAATACTTTTATTTCCTAACTAATTAAGTTCTTTTATTGGAGCGCTAGGCTTCCCAATAGGATACATGATAATAAAAATGTAATCCAGATCTTCCCCTTGCTTTCTTCCTTAGACCCACGGGAGAAGAATGGGTTAAGGTCTTCAAAAAAATCAGCCTTCAAAAAGGGACATGACAGTCCCCCCTTCCCAAGATTGCTTGTCCTCAAGCAATGATGAACTCAGCTGCTCCAAAATCTTGACTCCTTGTATGTTTTCCTCTTGTGCTCCCTCAAGATTCCCATAAAGAGCTGGTTTTCGTGACAAGGCATCCATTGCTGCTGCATTGTTCTTCCCTTTGACATACTCGATGTCAAAATCATAGGCTTGTATCTTGCTGAACCATTTTTGTTTCCTTTCGTTTAGATTCTTTTGTTGAAGGAAGAACCTTAAACTATTATGATCGGTCTTCACTATAAACTTTCCACAAACAAGATATTGCTGAATTTGACCAAGGCATGCATAATGATCAGCATTTCCTTATCATAAATGTGAAGATTCAACTCATGTTTTGTGAGTTTCCTACTTTCAAATGCACTAGGACATTGGTTTTGAATTAGAACAACCCTTATTCCTTCATCAAAAGCATCACATTCCACCACAAAGGGAAGAGAAATATCAGGTATAACTAGTACTTGGCACAAGCACATGACTTCCTTGAGTTTATCAAATGTTCTTTAAGGCGAAGGTGACCAGCTGAATTCACCCTTTTTAGTTAAATTACTTAGAGGGTTGTAAGCTGAGAAAAACCCTTCACAAACCTTCTCGTAATAGTTGCATAACCCAAGGAACCCTCTAAGTGTTGAAATGGAGATGGGGGGAGGCCAATCAAGTAGGACTTGTATCTTTTGTTGATCCACATGCACTCCTTGAGAGTTGATGATATACCCAAGGTACAAAATTTCATTCAAACCAAATTCACATTTGGATCTCTTTGCAAATAAGGACTGTTGTTCTAAAACTCCCAACACCATGTCAAGATGTTGTAGATGCTCCTCCCATGTTTTTCTATAGACCAAAATATCATCAAAGAAAAGAAGCACAAATTTCCGTAAGTACTCACCAATATGTGATTCATACATGATTGGAAGGTGGCATTGCATTGGTCAAGCCAAATGGCATGACAAGGAACTCAAAGTGCCCATAGTGGCATCTAAAGGCTGTCTTGCACACATGTTATTCTCTTGTCTAGATTTGGTGATAACCGGACCTCAAATAAATCTTTGAAAAGAAGACCACTTCATGTAACTCATCAACCAATTCATATTTCCATGGAATGGGGTACCAGTTCTTGATGGTTTTCTTATTTAGCATCATGTAATCAATACACATTCTTAGAGTCCCATCCTTCTTCTTAACAAGAACCACAGAATAAGCAAAGGGGCTGGAACTTGGTCTAATAAATCCCATATCCAACAACTCCCAGATGATTTTCTCAATCTCCTCCTTATATGCTCTTGGGTGCCTGTAAGTAGTAGAAATTTCCGGCTTGGCACCTTCTTCCAACTCTATTACATGTTGGAAGCCTCTATGTGTGGCAGCCCATGTGGCAAATAATCAAATACACTAACATGCTTATCCAATATGGGTGAAGATCATCATGAATATTTTTCTTGCATTCCATGGATGAAATAGACCTTTTAAACAATGTGCAGCCCAAGAGACCTGCCCTCTTTTGATAGCTCGCTGCATACTCTTTGTTGTTACAACTTGAGGAGATCCCCCTTTCAGCCCTTGCAAAACAATCTCTCTATCATTGGCCTTGAATTTTAGTTCCATGCTTTGGTAATTTTGGGAGAATTCTCCCAATGAGTGGAGCCATTGTACCCCAAGCACCAAATCGGTTTCTCCAATCCCAATCACATAAAAATCATCTTGGATCTTATGCCCTCCTAGTGTGATGTTGAGCTGAGATACTTTCTTAGTGCAAGGAATAGAGAACCCATCAACAACTATGACATTAAAACCTTTGAATTCTTCTACCTTTAGCTTCATCTTGGACACTAAACCTTCATCAATGAAATTATGGGTAGCCCCACTATCAATTAAGACCATTACCTTTTGCCCATGGAGAAGACCTTTTACCTTGAATGGGTGGTACCTAGGAGCACCGGAAAGTGTAGCAAGGGTGCTGTTCTCTTCTAGACCAGATTTTGGTGCATCTTCTCTTATTGGTTCAGAATTGGCTGCCACTTCTTCCTCTTCATTGTCCTCTCCTTCATCGAGCACCACTTCTATGTAATGTATATTTCCCACCTTTCCGAGACACCTATGTGAAGCAATGCTTCTTCCTTCTTAGATCATTCTTGGACTTTTGGTTCTTGTCTTCTTGCTTCAGTCCTTCTTGGCTATTAGCCCCTTGAAAAGGCTTCATAGGCTGCCTCAAAAAAGGTACTTTGGGCTGAGATGAAGACCCTTTGGCTGCCCTCCCATTGCTGGTCTGTTCTGCCCCTTTTCACCCACAATTTTTGATGAAAAACCAGTCCTAGGGATTGCACCTTCGAGGTCCAAGGACTTCCTTATAGTTTCTTGCAAAGAAGATGGGTCAAAATCCCTCACTAGACTCCTTAAGGGTTCGGTCAGCCCTTCTATGAACAATGCCATGAGTCTCCCTTCGGAAATATTGTCTACCATGACTGAAATCTTTTGAAAATCAGCAACATACTCTTCTACTGTACCTTTTTGTTTGAGCTGGGCAAGATCATGAAAGTATGCTTCCGGATCCATCCTTTCAAACCTCTCTACGAGCCTTGTGCAAAATTCTTCATAGGAGTGAGTGAATGCGGTGATGCCCTTGTGTCAACATGCCATGATGCCACCAATCATGGGCAACTCCTTCAAGGTGAAGGGTTGCAAATTTTATTGCCTCCTCTTCCGCCATAGGTCGCAAGGACAAGTATGTATCAAGCTTTTGGATCCATGCCCTAGCTGATCCTTTTGTGGAGCCATCAAAAGTGGAAAGGTTCATCTTTCCCAAGGCATGTTGCACTTCTCCCTTTGGCGCTAGGGTTCTTTGCCCATAGTGTTTTTCCTTTAACCTTAATTTGGTGAAATCCGTGAGAGACATGGCCTCCCAAAACTCCTCCAACATTGCTTGGTACTCATCAAACCATGTGGTGTAGTCATGAGCTTGTCTAGGGCTCCCATGTGGAGCGACTGCTTCCTTGGTCACGAACTTGGGTTTGTAGGGCCTTGCAAAAGAAATCTTCTCCTTCTTTGTGTCACGAGGGGTGTAGGAATCTTCTTCCCCCTTGGTCGAACCACTACCCTACATATTTTGGATGGCTAGGAAAGCCTATCTAGTGCATCTGTTATCCCTTCTTGTGTCTTCATGATCATGTCCAATTTTTCTTCCCCGGTCTCCAAGGGTTTCCTCTTTTCCCTTCTTTGGTAGTACTGCATATCATTGTCATCTGGTATACTTTACAGGATGGGAGGATGAATCTTTGATACCACTGTAATGTCCGCTTTTGGGGATACTCCGGAAATGACTTGGAGCTGGTTATGAAGGATTGAAATCAGAACTAGGGAAGACTGTAGATGACTGAAAATTCACTGTGAAACCCTCAACACGCTGCCAACACTTTGCTCCTAGGGTGGCAACCTCTTAGGAGAATTCAAACACACTTTTCTAGGCACAAACTTCACTCAAACCTTTAGGAAATAGGCTCAAAATTTATAAGAAATAACCAACAATCGTTAGATGCAAGAAAACTGATTTTTGGAAGCCCACAAGTGCTATTTTAAATTTATCATGAAACCCTTCCACTGCAGATTTAAATAATAATTTCCAGAACTGAAATAACACTCATATACACTCAAACAATTGATAGAAATGGAAGATTTCACCTTTAGAAATTATGGAGAATCCAATCATGCAAATTGATCACATAAAAACCAGCAACATCACCCGAAACACTCTCCCAAGCAAGTCGCTTAGGGCATAAATCAGTTATAACCAGCAATGAAGTGTAGAAAACCAAGTGTAGTGTGGGGTTTCATCCACACCAACTTCTCCACAAGGGTTTTCGTCCTTGAGAGAGATGGAAAAGGTGCTTAACAAGCAATCCTTCACCAAGATATGAAAATTCACCAAAGCATGCCTCACTAATGGCCAAGTGACCTCCTTTTATAACCATAAGGAGTGCTTTTACAATGCAAAAATGATGGCCGACCCCTTAAGAAAAAGTACTTTTAAATATCTAATTAGTATTTGGAGCCTACATGCTCAAAATATTTTTATTTCCTAACTAATTAAGTTCTTCTATTGGAGCGTTAGGCTTCCCAATAGGATACATGATAAATAATAAAAATGTAATCCAAATATTCCCCTTGCTTTCTTCCTTAGACCCATGGGGAGAAGAATGTGTTTTGGTAATAAAACTTGAAAACCTTCTATCCCGAAATCTCTATTGCCTTCTCGACCATGTTGTTTGCTCAATTTTTTTCCCTCTATTGTTGTGATTGATAAAAAGCTGCGAGGGGCATTCTAGGCATTTTGGTTGGCAAAGCCAACAATCTTGATCGATCTAGCTGCTATGGTGGTGGGATCGATCGGATTTGCTTGTAGGTCATACGTTGTGGGGTCTTTCAATAAAGAAGGTTGTATATTGGTGCTGCAGATCGCATGACATCTCAAACACTTATGCTATCAGTTGGGTGGATTACGGTGGAGGTAAAACAATAACAATCATGTGAGACTTTACGGTAGGAAAGAGTGTTTAAACGGCAACCATATGTAGAGGAGATCAAATAGGGTAAGATCGATTAGGTTGCATGGGGTCGAATAGCTTGAAGTTCGTGGCTGGAATGTGTTGGGATGTTGAACATAGGGTGGAATGGGAGGAGATTGAACATATAATGGGAAGGGATGAGGTCATATGAAGTCATGTGAGGAAAACGGAGTTTCGGTGGTTGGAAATCGATTGAGGCTGCGTGGACCAAAAAAGTTGATGTTGAAGTCATATGGTTCCTTTGAAACGCCAACCTTTTAATTTCAACATTTGACGTAACTCCATGCCTTTTGAGAAAATTGACTACCAATCTTTATATCATGCCCCTTTTTGGTTTCTTTATTTGTTTATTAAAGTTCGGGCCCATTTGTATTAAATTTAGATTCTCTGTCCTTTCTCAATAAAGCTTTAGTTTTGAGCGGTTAACAATGTATTTAACAAAGCTTCCCATTCAAACATTCTAATTTGACCGCACCATGATAAATTTTTTCTAAGATTTTAAATGGTCCTAACCATAGAGCTTTGAACTTGGTTTAATTTCATGTCTCTTGTTATATTCCAATACGATGGCCCCAACTTTGAAGTTCATCTGTTGCAAATGTTTGTCATGCTAGTATTACCTTCTTCTTTGGTGACCTCAATTGCCCACTACGTCAATACTCGGCGTTCGTCTAGGTTTTTAATTACAAAAATCTTTCTTTGAGGCTCTCATTATTTCCCAATCTATTATGTACAGCCACATGTACACTTGGAAGGATATATGGTTGGTAGTAACTTCATATGTTGTTTGATAAGCCGATAATGCGGTGTGTAGATGTTCCTCCCAATCACTTCCTTCTACACTGCACAATTTCTGAATGATAGATATTAACATTTTGTCTGTTGCTTCTACTTGGCTTTTGGCTCGTGGTTAGTATGAACTTGATATTTAGTGAAAAATACAAAACTTTGAAGTCACTAGCCGAATTATTTGGTTGATGAAATGTTCCCTCTATCACTAGTAATTTGTGTTGGAATTCTGAATTTGGTAACCACTTGTTCATGGATGAACTTGGCCATGCTTAGAGCACTATTGTTTGGCAATGCTCTTGCTTCAGCCCACTTTGTCAAGTAATTAGTTGTCACCACAATGTACTTGCAATGGGGAACTTTACTTGCTTTTAAAGGCCCTATAAAATCTAGGCCCTCCCTTTAAAATGTTCTTGGTGTTTTGATGACCAAAGGGGATGAAGTTTATTTTTAAAGGTTTCCCAGTATGCTGGTAAATGTCACATTCCATCACCCATTCCTTTGCATCATGGTGTAGTACTGGTCAAAAAATTCCTGCCAGAAATACTTTCATTGTAGTGGTGTCAGATCCCAGGTTACCCCCAGCTGGTTCTTCATGCGCTTGTGTGAGCACATCCCTGATTTCTTCTTTTAGTGCATACCGATGCAAGATGTGATCTGGACCCATCTCATATAACAACCCATTTATTAATTGGAACATGTGAACTTTCAATTTCAATTTCCTTCTTTCCCTTGCTTACATATACCTTAGAGAAGATGTCAAAGACAACCAGCCCCCAGTATCCTCATAATGTGCTGGTGCAATTGCAATAAGGAATAAGTGAGCATCGGGAAAGTCTTCGTTAACAACCTCTACCGGTTGTCTTGATTTTATCCGAGAGAGTCGGTTTGTAATCTCATGACTCATCCCTGTTGTAACAATGATCTTGAATGTGAAATCCTATAAAGTATCAACCATTTGTTTATCCAGCCCTAAATGATGGGTTTGTTGATTAAGTATAATGCTGCTTGATGGCCCACATAGAAAGTAAAGGGGGTAGCGAGTAAGTAATGTGAAACTTTTGTATTACATACACCATACATAGAACTTCATGTTTTGTGGTATTGCAGTTCTCAACGCTGGTCATGTGTCTTCTTGCAAAGAGCACCTAGTGGTCAATATCTTGGTTTCCAACTTGGGGTAATGTTGCTCCAATCTCATATTTGGAAGCACCTACGTAGACATGAAACTCCTTGTCCTAGGGGTAGACAAGTATAGGGGGAGTTGATTAATTGGACCTTTATTCTTTGAATGCTTTCCCTATTCATTGGATCACATGAACAAACTTACCTTGTTAAGATGCCCAAAGGGTGAGAGATTTGAGCAAATTATGAATGTAACATTGGTAATATTTGACACGGCCCAAGATGATTTTACCCTAGTAACATCCTTCGGTGTTTCTCTTTTCACCATTATCATTATTTTGTCTAGACCCATCATCAATCCCACTTTGCACACTATATGTCCAAGAAGCTTGCCATGCAGACCATGAACTGACACTTCTTTGGAATCAGAGCCAATTTTGCTGCTTGACATTATCTAATGTATTCCTCAAAGCCCACAAGTGGGATTCTTGATTGTTATAAATTGACCAGTCGTCAAGAAAAGATTTGAAGTTACTTTTGGCTAGTTTTTCGAAGATGTGTAGAATGATCCTTTGGAAAGTGGCTGAAGCATTGCAGAGTCCGAAGGGCATTCAGTTATAAGCATAGACTCTGTCCTCCACTGTAAATGTGCTCTTCGCTTCTGTCCTCTTCCATAATACTGATATGATTGTAGCCTGAGAACCTGTCCATAAAGGAGTAGAGTTCATGACCAGCTACTTACTCTAGTAGAGAGACTGTACATGAGATTGGAAATGGGTCCTTGATAGTAACTACCTTCTTGATTTGGAAATCAACACGTATCCTCATCTGTTCCGACTCCTTCAGGCTGATTACTATTGGGGACACCCATTCACTTGTTTGAACTCTGAAGATTATACCTTCTTCCAACATCTTTTTGATCTCTTCCTGGATGCAGCATAGTTCCAATTCATGTTATAAGATCTCCTCCATATTGGTTGAGCTACTGGAACTAGTAGAATTCTATGTACGCACACCTCTAGTGGTACTCCGTATGAATCTTTGTGGGTCCATGAATACACATCCTTCTATTCCATAAATATCTAAAATGCACTTCAACAACGGGTTCAAGTCATATCCCATGATGATCATTTCAGATTTATTGTCCGATCCAAGGTTCACCTTGACTGTCATCATTTCCTTATATTTCATATTTGCTTCCCCTTCGAATTGGTGGGCTAGTTCTTCATTTATCCTTACACCACCTACTTGGAATTTTGTGAGCTCTAGAGGGAATTGTCAACATTCTACTTGATTATAAACTATAGATTTTTGTTTCTTGTGGGCTTTTTGTCCCCTTCTTGGTTTAGAAGTGTCCACAATTCTTTGCTCTCTTCCTTCAGAATCTTCACTTTCTTCTATTTCCATGATCTCGACAAGGTTACACTCAGGTTCAAATACTTTGTAATCCTCCATTTGCCAATGGAAGAGACCATTGAGGGAACTTGTTTCATCCTCAAAGCATGAGTGTAATTCCAATGGACTTTCTTCATTTGGTTCTATCAAGCCTAGGTTCACATGTTGTGAAGGCTCTTCCTCCATATCGTTTGTATCAGTATGTGGTGAGTCATTATTGGATGAGGCTGCCTCTTCATTGATTGCCTTACTCCTTAAGTCTATGATGTATCTCTGGCCTCTATTCCCGATTAAGTGGAGGTTTTTCTTCCAAATGCAATCTGCCTTGGCTGCTATTAAACTACCTCGGCCCAATTCATCAAAGGATTTCTTCTTTAAGGAGATGACTACCCAATTTAGGATGAATTGATGGGTGCCGATGATTACCTTTTGCGCGACAAGGACTACTAACATATGTAGATCCCATTTGAGTCGGTTCCTATGTAATATCCCTTTTGGGACTGAAAATGGAGAAAAGGGGTTAACCGGCTGTCCCGAACAGATCTGATCTTGAAACACCTTTAATTATTCACACAACAAATTGATAATAACTGAAAACCAATCTAAAATCAGCAATCTCCAAGGGCAGCGAACTGTCTAAGGAATTCAAGTCCACTTTTCACTATGCAAATCAATGAAGAATGCCACGAAACAATTAATCTAGCCACGGCAATATTTATAAATCATAAATACATCAAAAAGATTGAAGGAATATCTGATTTCACAGCTGGAATTAATTATTTAGAACAACAACAGACTAGCCAAAACCAAGGGCTAGGAAAAATAGTAAACCTTTACCAAAATTCACCAAAATAGAGATTCCGGCCTTATAAATTATGTTGAATCAGAATATGAAATCAAATTTGCAACTTGTGCCCTAGAAGGCACCCAAACACCCTCAAACCCTAGTCACTCCAACTAGGAAGGGTTCTAAAATTCATGCAAACCCTTGTAGATGTCTTCCTTGATCTTCTAGAGTCCAAATCTGCATGAAGTCTTCAAGATATTTTCGCTTCAACCAAGGATGGAGGGTTTTCATCCTCCAACCAACCAAGAAGGGTTTTCATCCTTCTTGGAGAGAGCCACACACTTGGATTTTTGCCCAAGAGTGGAATGACAATGAGAAAACAACCCAAAGGTTCAAATTAGATAAAATTCCCAAAGTAGATGTGTGCGAATGAGGTCTCTAATCTTCTTTAATATCCCTAACATGGCGCCAAAGGCCAAAAGGACAAGGCCAACCCAAAGAGCTCTTTTAATCTTTTAATTAGCTTTTAAAAAAGCACCAAACCCAGCCAACCTCCTTATAATGGGAATTACAAAGATAAAAGCATAAATATGAATGAAGAAAACTGAAATATAATCCACGATCTTCCCTTGTTCATCCATTGCTTGCCTTCGGAAAGAGGAAAGGCAAGGAATCCTTTATTTTGGATTAATTTGAATATAGGGGACATTACAGTCCTCTCTTCTTGAAATTGTTTGTCCTCAAGCTATTGTAAGTACTTTGATCCCATGAATCTCAATTGCTTCTTCTTTGATGTACTTGCACATGAAACGAACATATCAAAGAAAACAAGAGTGTTTAACAACACTTTTAAATTCCCGTCATCATGCCTTAAGGGCATGATAGCTAGCTCCCTTCCTTTGCTTGCCACCAACTCATGATTTCCGTCCAAATGATGGCCTCCCAATACTTCAGTAATGCACTCCCAAAAACAACTGTAATCATGCATTTTTCTTTTAAAAATCAGAATGTTCAAGTCTGAAAATAACACATCATAATCTGATTTTGTTCCTCCTTTTAGCTGAGATCTTCTTCCCTCAACATTCCATGATAGAATGCTCTTCAAAATTGGAAACACACTGTTGTTCATGGCTGTTAATGGCAGCCCCAAATCTGATTTTTGCAAACTCAACCCTATGACCATGGCATAACAATTACCAAACTGAAATCTCACGAAGAAAAACAACTCCATGAGTAAAGTAGGGACTGAAATTTGATTTACATATGCTGAAAAATTAGGAACAACAGGCCTACAATTAAAATCAGCAGTTATCTTGGCCTTAAACTTGAGAAAATCAGCCTTCTTAGCATTCCCATGAATTCTGATTTCATCATTTTTCAAGTGGAACCCAAACTCCATGTGAATTTTGAGGGCAAGTTCCTCTAAAATTTGGAGCTCTTGATACCCACAAACATTGTGTGACTCAGCTGAAATGAAAACAAGGTAGTCAAAACAAAATCCATACCTCATCATGGGGTCATAAAACTGAAAAATAGAACCATCATTCTCCTCTTTGGTGGCCATGTGAACAACTGCAAGTTTATCATAATTGCTTCCTTTTTCCCATACTTCCTTTGGTTCTCTCATGGAACCATGGGTTAACAATTCATAGAGAAAAAAATCAAAATTCCCATCAAGCTTATGTTGCCTTAAACATGTCATGCTAGCATTCTCTTTCATCAAATTCCTTCCATTCCATAAGCAAAGAGAAAAACTGAAATCTTTACCTTCACCCTTTTTGTGTCTCATGAAATAACCCAGTTGATTAGTCCATGGGGCATCATGAACAGCCCACACTATCATGTTCTTCACCCTTGATTTGGAATCCAAATAGACTCCATTCTTGTAGTGAATGATCCCATCCATTATTTCGAACCTTTCATTCCCAATTTCCTCCAAAACAACATTAGCAAACTTATGCTTAGCTGTAATTAAAGGCTTCCAATCAGTTGTTGTCTTAGATAAAGAGCAAAAATGTGATTCCCATGGCCAAGTATCTTCTACCAAATACTTAACTTGAGGTGTGTCCGGAAGCATACCTTGTAATGTAACCTTCTTACCCTTGTTTGAGAAGCTTATTTCCATGCTTTGATAATTGAAGGTGAGCTCTCCCAATGATAGCAACCATTGGACCCTAAACACGCTATTCATATCAGCCATGTTAATGAAATAGAAATCAACACATACCTCATATTTTCCCAATGTAACATGGAGTTGGGAACATTTCTTTGTGCATGGCATAGAGTAACCATTTGTTGTCTTGACCGTGAAGCCTTGTCCATGGAGGGTAGAATCCTTCATAACCTTGTTAGCATACATAATGATTTCAAAACAATCCTCTATCCAATTCTCTTCTAACCATGTGCATGGAGTAACAATACCAAAGACTTCCTTTCGACAATACAAGAGGTCAACCGAACCCAACTCTTTATGCCCACACAACCTTGCAAGGGAAGGTCTAAGTGCCACGAGCTATCCCACAAGTTCTTCATATTGATTTCAACATGTCGCTTAAGGCAAGAAACATATTGTAGCGACATAGGGAAATTTAACAAACATGAAATCTGATCATACCTTGAGTTGCCCTCCGCATGTCCACCTTCCCATGCCGGATGAGGAGTGATTGAAACATCCTCTACACTCCCAATCTTGTGACTCAAAATTTCTGAGTTGGAATCAACCTTCTACTTCTCCTTAGATTCAACAAATGAAGCTCTTTCCGCCTTGGCTTCAACAATATCTTGATGGTGTTCGCATGGGGCATCTTCACAACTCTTTCGTAGTCATGTACACCATCAATCTGACTCTTATTGTCTGCTGTTCTGAAAATTCCAGCGAACTGAAAGTGATTGTAGTCACCCGGAAGAGCACCTTCTTCATCCACATGACCCCCAACAAGGTCACTCAAAAGCCTTGGTCCCTAGACCCTATGCAAATCAGATTTTTCATCATTCGTAGCATCATGAAGACTACCCATTTTTCATGGTTTGCTTCGAGCATCACATTTGCCCCAAGATTATCCCTTTCAACAAATTTCCCATGATCATAAATCTGAAATGGCATAGCATAAATAAATAAATCTGAATTACCTCCAAACCTTTGGTTGCCTTGTTCATGTGTTTTTGAAGTGTCTTCGTAGGTCTGACCAAGGTCTAATCCATCACCACTTTGATTTTTAGTGACCGCTGCTATAATTAGACCAGCAAGCTTATTGTCATTATGTTTCTTTGGAGAAGGGTTTCCTACTAGCCCTTTCTCTTCCCCTTCTTGCTCCACACCCCATGTTTCATCTTTGGATTCATCACATGTCAAAACATTTTCAATATTAACCACAAAATGAGGAATATTTACCTCATGATGTCGACTCTTCGAAATGGGAGTAAGTGCATTGACCTTAGGTCCTTTGATCACCAACCTTTCTTCCTCAATGATTCCATCTTCTAAGGCAATGGCAATGGCGATGGGTGCTTCTAAGGCTCCCAAGGGCTGCTCCTTTTAATAACCAACTGCTGCAATAATTCTCCCCCGCCCATCTCTTCACCTTTAGGGAAATAGGAATTTCCATCATTGCATGGCGAACGTGGGGTTTTGACTCCCTCTTCATCAATCTGCATGCTCTCTTCATGTTTAGCCAACATGAAGGTGCTCCTTTCCTCCAGGGTTGGGATATCCTTCCCATGACCCTTGTGCATGCCTTGAGGCTTGGACCAAGTTCCAATGCCCACTCTTTTTGTTTCCAATTTTACGAACTCTGAAAAAGGTAGGGCATCACAGATCTCCTCCAAAAGAGCTCTATACTCTTCATACCATGTACCGATGTTGCTTCCTTTGGGTGACAGAGAATGAATGATTTCCTTGAAGAGATTCTTCCACCATTGGAGCCTTGCATGGTATGGATCAGCCGGGCCATTGTGTTGGCCAATCTTTCTTGCCCTAGGGAAAGCCTTCCAACCCTAGCATTTCTGAAAACTCTATCCATCAAACCATAGGCCTGCAAATATCCGTGCTCGATACCACTATAATATCCCTTTTGGGACTGAAAATGGAGAAAAGAGGTTAACCGGCTGTCCCAAACAGATCTGATCTTGAAACAATTTAATTATTCACACCACAAATTGATAATAACTGAAAACCAATCTAAAATCAGCAATCTCCAAAGGAAGCGAACTGGTTAAGGAATTCAAGTCCACTTTTCACTATGTTAATTAACAAATAATGCCATGAAACAATTAATCTAGCTACGACAATATTTATAAATCACATATACATCAAAAGATTGAAAGAAAATCTGATTTCACAGCTGGAATTAATTATTTAGAACAGACTAGCCGAAACCGAGGGCTAGGAAAAATAGTAAACCTTTGCCAAAATTCACCAAAATGGAGATTCCGGCCTTATAAATTATGCCGAATCAGAATATGAAATCAAACTTGCAACTTGTGCCCTAGAAGGCACCCAAATACCCTCAAACCCTAGTCGCTCCAACTAGGAATGGTTCTAAAATTCATGCAAACCTTTGTAGATGTCTTCTTTGATCTTCTAGAGTCCAAATATGTATGAAGTCTTCAAGATATTTTCATTTGAACCAAGGATGGAAGATTTTTGTCTTCCAACCACCCACAAGCAGGGTTTTCTTCCTTCGAGAGAGCCACACACTTGGATTTTCGCCAAGAGTGGAATGACAATGAGCAAACAGCCCAAAGGGTCAAATTAGATCAAATTCCCAAAGTAGATGTGTGCAAATGAGGTCTCTAATCATCTTTCATATTCCCAACATGGCGCCAAAGGCCAAAAGGACAAGGCCGACCCAAAGAGCTCTTTTAATCATCTAATTAGCTTTTTAAAAGTACCAAACCCGTCGACCCCCTTATAATGGGAATTACAAAGATGAAAGGATAAATATGAATGAAGAAAATTGAAATATAATCCACAATCTTCCCTTGTTCATCCATTGCTTGCCTTCGGAAAGAGGAAAGGCAAGGAATCCTTTATTTTGGATTAATTTGAACAAAGGGGACATTACATCCTACTAACTAGAATGTTGGTGGTCAAATAATGGGTTCTCCAAGGCTCTTCCAAGTTTCTTCCGAAGCATGTTCACACCGGAAGCACAATGCATAATATTATTGGTGAAGTTCAAGTTCATAATCTCCATGTGGATGACTGCTAGCCATCGAGCTAAGTTCATATTAACAACATTAGTCATGTTGAAGAATGGGGTTCAACAATGTGCTTCATGTTCAACCATAGTCATCTTTAAATGTTATTCTTCCTTTTGACACAAGGTGTGTCACTCGATCTGTGTTGTGATTGATGTCTTGTACAACCGTGGTTAACACATTTTTAGTTCTAGGACACTCTCTAGTAGATCACCTACATTGATTGGAATAGTGGTTTATAATACTTCCTCGCAATATCCTTATGTCTGGCTCCGAGCCGACTGTCACATTTCTTGTAGACGCTCCTTAGAGGTCTCTCGGTCTTCCATCATTGCTAATTCAACCTACATTCTTGCTTCAGCCATATGTGCCTTCCCCATTCACGATTCTAGATAATTTGCTTCTTTTCATGGTCCCTAGTGATTGTCATCACCTTTTGGTTTCTTACACCGATCATGTTTATGTTTTCTTGTTTCAAATAGTTGGTGCCCGTATAATCCCTAAGACCACACTAGGAACACATAAGTCTAGTGTTGATTTGATTGGTGGGACAATCTCTTGCAAAGTGGCCCCATCTATCGCACTTCCGTATTGCACCATTAGTCGAAATTGGTCATCAACAAGATGCAACCACCAACTCCCGCATGTTGTTATAACATCTTGTATTGCTTCGTTGGTTTTTGTATCCAGCAGTGATGGCTTTGGTGATGTTCCCGCATTGCCTTTTGGCTTTGTCGGGATGGTAGGTGGTGTTGAAGGTTCTCCTTGGGTGAGGATAAGTTGTGTACTTTGTTAATAAAAATTAAGGGGATGCTTTTTACATCATGGCCATTGACTTGATAGATATGAGAAAATAGTCTTCTTGGATAGTTGGTCGTCAGTGTGCCATTTTTACTTTGGTAAGTATTGCACCAAAGGTCCCTTCCTTCTTCCTTGTCATCTTTCTTCAATTCCTATCATCCGTGGCATGCACTTTCAAAGAGGTCAGATAGACCTTGGTTTGCTATCATTGGAATTAGAGTCCTCATCTTCACTTTATCTCCTCGCATGCAAGGATGATGTTTTATTCTCACTCTCAATGTCCGTTGCTTTGTTATAAGCATCATTGTATGGCAAAGGTGGGACCATCTTTATTTTTTTCCTTAGTGAGGGCACCAATCCTTCAATAAACAATCACTTTTTCAGCTCCTTGGTTGGTTCCTTGTCAAGTTTGTCGAGCAGTTCATCTAGTCTTTTGTTGTAAGCATGTACAATCTTATCCTTACCTTGTCGAGTATTGTAAATCTATGCAACAATCTCATTATCATCCCTTTGAGTTTGAGTTCTTTTTGAAAGTAAGCCTTGAGAGGCCTCCAAGATGTTTTGTTAGTAGTTGGCACCTTCAAGAACTCGGTCTCTGGCCATTCCTCGGAGGGTGGCTAGTGATCCGAAAATTATAAAAATTTATTCACCCGATCTCGGACCCTATAGGCTTAATTTATTTGCCGATATTTTGCTCCTTTTAAGTGATCATTTTAAAATTAATGCAAGCATATAATGACAAATTGTACAATAATTCATTACGGAGTTTGGCAATTGCCTACGTCTCCGGGTTCTTTCGAACCGTTCCACTAGTCAAAACTTGTAAGCTACAACACAAGAAAACCTAATGGAAACTATTAAGAACTTGCTTAGAAGAATATCCAGACCTTCAGATGATAAGGGTGAAAAATAGCACCCGACTTCCCCTTTCCTGGCGTATTCAACAAGCTCTATGGCACCAGCTCCACTGTTCGGAATCCTCCGGTTCTCGATCGTCCTTCCAGACGCTTCGTAACGCCCTATGGCACTCCGGTCGATACTCCAGGCTTCACAATAATTTGGTGTGGCGCTATGGGCCGACTAGGTAGTATTAAAAACTCCTAGCCACAATAATGCCTATTTAAATAAATAGGTCTTCACAACTTTATAATAAGCCTAATAAAATAGGTCTTATCAAAAACGCTCTTCTCCACTCGCTTGGGCAATATTCCTCAAGCTCTTGCTTTGAGCTTCCAAGTTGTGTGTGTTTACAAAGAAATGGGTCCCCTATTTATATCCAAATGGGGCCCTAAAATAATGCATTTAAAAAATATCCTTAGGCTAATATTAGCCTTACCGCTAGCATTTTGGATGGGATTAATTTCCCATGGAGGGCAGCATACATATTTGATGGGATAAATACCCATGTTGGTGGATTGCATTTAGAAAGGGATAAATTCCCTTAGGGCGGCATGTTTTAAGTGGGTTAAATCCCACATTTGGTGGGAAGGATATTGTTTAGGCTTTTATTAAAGCCTTTTCCACGAATACATAGTGGTCAAAGGACCACTTGAGGCTTAACCGCCCCTCCTCCTTCTCACGTGGAAAGATCCATGTATGGGCCTAAGTTTGCCCCCACCGCTTACCACCACGTGGTCTTTGGCATGTATTAGGTCAAGGCCCACATTTGACTTAGACATGTGGCATGTATGTTGGGTTGTAAGTGGACTCACCAAGATAATAGAAATTCGACCCATACATTGTGGTATAGAAAATAATTAACTCAGTCATTAGCTCGATGTGTAACTCGATCCATAACACATAGTCCACTTGTCGTCTCTCGATAGGAAAATTGAGCGAATTTGACGAGTGGTGGCAAGCCACGTGGTGGCTTGTGGACCCACCATGTCGGCGATAACAAATTAGTCCACACAGTGGCTAGGCTCCCCTCCGTTAAAAAGTTGAGCCTCTTGCTCCCACGAGCTATATTATTTTACGATCGTCGAAGACCGGAGATCGAAAACCAACAAACGACTCCCTTTTCCTTTTCGCCACATGTCGCAGTGTCATTGGTCCAATATTGACATGTTGACCAGAGTTGACTTTCTCGTTGATTGAACTTTGACCGACATAACTAGAGCTCCCAATGTCCGTTTGTCGCGTTCATATACGCCGGAAATCTCTCAAAATGATCTTCTAGCAATGACAAAAATTAGGGATGTTTAGGGAACTTTTGATATAAAAATGATCCCCTGATCACACCTCCCCACTGAGAAAGGCTTTTTGTCCCAAAAAGCTTATATTGGAACATTTTGCCATCCTATCCTGAATCTGAAACTCATGACCACCTTGGAAGTGTTGTTGTAGTAGACCCTTTGGTCTCTTCTCCTGCAACCTTCTCACTTCGACAACTTTGCTCTTATCCTGGACCTGTGGGCTATGGGCCCACAATGCTTCCGCCGCGCCACTTTGATATCTAAAGAAGACCTCCACACCTCCGCTGTATGGTGCTAAGTTTCTAAATGAAACCTCAACGCTCCTACTGTGCGGTGCTAAGCTTCCAGATATCTGACAAGGATCTTCTTTGACTCTATAACATAGCTCCTAGCTCCGAGTTGATTCCACATAATCCAAACTGGTTCGAAGGAACTCCATGCTACTTAAATCTATGATTGATTCGATGTCGGTGATGGAAAATGACTTATCCCTTTTCGCACCTCAATGCCTCCGCCGCAAAGCTAAGTCTCTTCAGACCTCAACCTCCGCCTCCGTCAACGCCTCCGTTGTGTAGTGCTAAGTCTCTTGCAGACCTCAACGCCTCCGTTGTGCATTGCTAAGTCTCTTGCAGACCTCAACGCCTCCGTTGTGCAAGGTCATCTGTCTCTTGCCTACCTCAACACCTCCGGTGTGCAGTGCTAAGTCTCTTGTAGACCTCAACGCCTCTGCTACACGATGCTAAGTCTGATGATCAACTACCATTCGAATGTGCGGTCGCAATGCCTTGACTCCAAATGACGTTCCTAGCTAATCTTTTGAGAGATCCTTTTGTTTACAAGCAATATCAGGTACCATTCTGCTAGATGCACATGATGGCCTCTTCACAGAACGAAGTTTCGACCCGATGTCAATGCCAATGGTGATTCAGCTGCCATTCTATTGCATGGTCACATAGCCTCTATACAGAATGAAGTTCCGAGATGACTCCTGCGAACTCTATTGTCTGCACAAATGGTCGACAAATCTCTAGGCTTATAAATATGAGTTAAATCGTATCCAAGTCAGAATTGTACTCACAAGCTGATTAGAGATATGTTTGGAGTATTAATCAAATTTTCTAAGTAAGAAAATCCACCGAGTATCAAACCTTTCTCTTCTTATGGCCTTCTCTCTAAACTAGTTTGAAGTGTCCAAATTAATCAAGATGAAATTAACAATCTATGCTACTACTGAAAGGAAACTAATCTAAACAAATCACAAAACTGAAATATTACAATCACAAACAACAATTTGCTTTTATTCTAAATAATCAAATCTACTTCTACACTAAAACTAAACAAGCGAGATAACCCGGTGTGGTTATTCACCTGTGCTAAGTGTATTGAAACTAAACTAACTTAAAACAATAACTTTTCCAAATGATCTATGATATGTAGACAACCTCCTACAGATATTCTCTCCTTCAGATCCACAGGGATGGGAAGAAGAGGATCCATCACCGGGGTTGCTATGAAAGATTTAAACCCTCTTGGAAATTAACTAATTACTTATAAATGAAAGAAATTGATTTCTACTCTATTTGATATGATGAAATTAACAATTCAAATTGACAATTTGATAAACAAATCAAACAAAAATCCAACCTAAATTCACAAAGCAAGAACCTAAAATCCAGTAGTAGTAGTAATTTTCCCCTCGCTTTTCCTCTTCTTTCTTCTCTCGAGTGTTCATGTGAGTCCAAGGAATTGGGAATGCAAAGAACAACAACAAGAGGAGGATGCGCTTGAGCAATGGCAAGCAATTGGAAGCAAATCTGATGCAATGCAAGTAGAAGAGAGATAACACAAGAGATCTCGAGCTTGGCTATGCAATTCCTAACAAGATTATGGCAGCAAACAATGCAAGATACACAAAATTCTCAGGCCCTTTTCTTGAATACAAGCATGGAATATATAGGAATGGAGGATAGGAGGTTACTTCATGCACAAGGCAAGAAGGAGGAGTTCCAACCAATTAAATCTATTTAAAAATAGAAGGAAGGAAGGAAACCAAGCAAAAAGACTAATTTTAGACAATTTGGCTCACAAATGCATGCAAAAAGTCAAAGTTAAGTGAACTGTCATGTGTCAAAACACGCATGAAGAGTTCTGAAAAAGCGTTCAGACCGCCACCCCGCACGGAGGGACCGACCACCACCACCCAGTGGGGGCGGTCCTAGGAACCCACCCAAGCCACCTAGGAGGCGGTCCTGTCACTAAAGCCAAAAAATGCACAAAAATGAGAGGGAAGCTGGAAGAAAGCATGGAAAGGATAAGTAAGGATGTCTAGGCTACAAATATACACTGCACAAATGGGTTTTGAGCTCAAACACCTTCTTAAAGGATTTTGAATCATCATTGGGGACTTTTGTAACCATTTTCCGACAATGTAGCACATGTAATTTTGGGTGTATACATATTTCCCCCTCGAGAAGTGTCTTAGCCATGAAGAGGTGTAAAACGTAGAGTCCGAGTATGGCGTTCCCAAAATGGGGAGTTAGAAGCTATACCTGACACGCCCGTGTCAAAATCTCACCATCCAAACTCCCACTACCTGCAAGAGAAAAAGAAGACTCAAGTGCAGATAGATAAAATATTGAAAAATAAACACTAAATTAAAATGACAAGAGGACTTACCATCTGTGTGGGGATATAGAAATATACCTACGCCAATGCTCTAACCTTGTAAACACATACACTCAAAACGAAGTTATAACAACATATATATATATATAATATAAACAAACTCATTTTCAAATTCATTTGTGCATACCGACTTGGTGATTTTTGAGCTCTAGCCCACGGTGACCATTTTTTTTTTTTTTGAGTATGGTTGAATTGGAATGGATTTGGGAATGGTATTTTGCATTAGGCTTGGCCCTTTTTGTTTTTGAATACTTTTGAGAAGAACTCCTAAGAAATTCAGTAACTAGAGCGGTCATAAGGGGCCTCAAAGAGGTGGATAGGCAGAGTGCCTTTATTGCTTAGTCTCCATTTTGTGAGGCATATATGATGTTTTTGGTATTTCATGCTCATTATGAGTGTTTTGACCACACCTAGTGTGTGATGGAATTGTACAAAACTATGACACACCATGATATGTACATATATCTCTTTTTGGCTTGGTTATTCCTTGCATAGAGTTGGCTTACATTGATGATTTGATTCACGTGTGTACTCTTAGATGTTTAGAATTTCCATTTTCTATGCTTTTCAAAATGTATGCAATGGATATGAATGCTAATGCAAAAAATTTTTTTTTGTTTTTTATAATGTTGATATATGATAATGCAAACACAATGTGATGTTGAACTTTAGTTTCTTTAAGAAATCTTTGACTTCATATTGTCTTGAAAAACGTGGTGATACAATGATATGATAAGTGAATGAACTTGCCCCACTCCTAACTCCACACAACTAGTAGATGCGAGGGCTCAACACCAAGAGCCAGAAAGGGCACAAGTTATGAAATTTGTTGAATGGTAATGATGAGAGAAAGACAAGGTTTGACAAACCAAATTGAGACACTACAACCTCACTCTACTCAAGTTTTCTTCATAGTTTAGAATGTGAATTGCTTTCCAAGTTTATCTAGACTTAGATCCGTAGATGGCCACTTGGTTGACAAAATCTAGTTTTGAGGTTTTAAACTCTTTTGAATTTTGGACATCTAACTCACTTTGTTTTTTATTTATGATTTCACAATATTTGAATGAATTATTTGTAACTTTCAAGTTTATCAAAGAGACCCCTACACCTTGCCCCATGCTACTACCAAGAGGGAAGCATGGGCTCATCACCATGGACAAGGCATAGGAGTAAGGGCATTTCTCTCCTTTCCCAACCCTACATCACTAGTAAGAGATGCAGGCTCAACACCAAAGGTTGGTAGGGAAAGAAATGTGTAAAATAAAAATTTTCTATGGATTTGCATTTGACTTACTTATTTAGGAAAAATGTTTAGAATGTTCTTATTTCCAAAGAGATGTTATGGGATAGATGTGACACCATGAAGCTTCTAGAATAGACTATAGGAAAAAGACACCTAACCTAGAAAGAGACTATAAGTAGAAACCAAGTATGCAGGCCTTGGTATGGTTACTGGTCAAAACTTTGTCTTATCTTGTTTGATTGATGAAATGATTCAAAAATAATTGATGATACCATGAAGATTTGAAGAGACATGATTTGAATGTTTTTCCAATGTTTTTAGAAGTTTTTAGGAATTGCTATAAGAATAAGTCCCTTGATCACAAATTTTACAAAATGAACTGGAAGATGAAAATGCAATGCAGATGCAATAATGTACATATGGAAATGCAGGTGAAACTACATGTCATGATGTCTAAGGTGAAGAAAGTTGATGAATATCAAATTCTTCACCCCTAAAAGTACACAATGGAGAACCATGATCCTCAAAATTTCCATTTCTCTTGACAAGGGCCTACCATTCTGGGTTTAAACTTACAACCCTTTCCCAAAAAGTGTATATGTCCAATCATTAAAATCATTTGTCTGAAAGAGGCATTCATGTGCACCTCTTTGTCATGTTCTTGAGACATGGTGTGTGGGTGAGCATGACTATGTTTCTCAACCTTGTTTCCTATGTAGAGCATTGTGTTTACTTGTGACACTTGTTGAATGATGAGGCCTTGCCCCATGGATATGGAAAGCTTAGTTTCAAATGCACATGGGTTGAAACTAGGGTTTAGAATAGAAAACCCTCAGAGATGGTTTTGATGGGCATCATTTCAATCTCAAATTTCCTTCTTCATTTGTTAATTCTATCATGTTTACACCTAGACCTAGGTCATCGAGAGGAAGAGATGCTAAACCGAGAAGACTACCCATCCCTTATGGTTCAAATGGGAGGAAGATCGATCATCACTCTCTAAGAGTTTCATAATTCCCACATGTGGTTTTAGTGGACACTATTTCCACAGATATTGATTTACCCTTATCTATTTTTTCCACCTCAAATGTTTTTGGGTCAATGACTTCAACCTTTGGAATGTCCGGGTGACCGGGACTAACTCTTTTGTTGGAGGTGGTTTGTTCAATTGATTCACAGGAAGTTCATACTCCGTATGGACTCCTTTCTTCTTCTTGAGGTTTTCTAAGTGTATATCAAAGGGCTTAGGATCCCTTGAGTGATGAAGACCTTCCCAAATGGAGGAATCTAATCTCCTGAATAGGTAGAGAGGGATAGCCTTCATTCGATGAATCCAAGGTCTCCCAAGGATCATGTTATAACTTGTTTCCCTATCGATAATGTAAAAATCCATCAAGATGGTTTTTGGACCAAGTGTGACTGGAAGAACTATGGTTCCAATCGAGGTCACTTTAAGACTGTCATACCCCGTAACGTGTTTCTTGTAGAGGAACAATTTGTCTCTCCATATCCCAACTTCTGCAAGAAAGAGAAGGGAACCACATTTACAGCAGCCCCATCATCAATCATGGCTCTCTTAATGCATTTTTATAAACCCAGACTTGTAAAAATAAGGTAGGATCACCTCTTCGGGACAATTTCAACATCAGATGGCATCTTGTCTATATCAAAAAAAAAAAACCAAGATCCCTATCATTCTGTCCTGAGGATGTATGTCAAAGTCAATATGATTTATTTGAGCACTAGGAGGTGGCGTAACATGGATTAGATGACCAAGACCTAGTGCATTGAAACAAATGATGATGCGTAGGTGAATTCTTCAACAAATCTAGAAATGAAATGTGAGAAAAGGTCTTGTTCAAATCCGATATTAAATCATAGGCTCCTACTTGGTTTTGTGATTGTAGGAACATCATCCTGTGGGAAGGAAAGATTGGGTAGGGGTTGTGAAACATACTCCTTCATCCGAGTTGTTGCATTAATTTCACGCTCAACCTCTAGCTCAACTAATCCCAAGATTTTTGTGTTATCATTTGAACCAAGGTTAGGAGCGACCCAAGAGTTATTGGAAGTTGAGGCTTCATGGTCATTGTTTCCTATAGGAATGCCTTTGTTTGTGTTTTGTGAATTCACCTTGAAATTTTTAGGATGTGTAGGGAGTGGATCTCAAAATATGCTCACATTAGTGTTCTGAGGAGCTACAGTCCTGTATAGTCAGATTATGAGTTTGTTTTAGGATTTTCTAGAACATGTCTACAAAGAGTTGCCTTTGGTTTTCGGAAGTCTTTGTAAAAACTTGTTGCAATCACGGAAAAAGTCCTATCATCATGACCTCAACCTTATGGAAACCACAATATAGGTTAGGGTCATAATCTCTTGGTCTTTGATAAGCATCTTGTTGTTGTTGATTATAACCTCGGTTGTAGTTTTGAAATTGATTGTTATAACCATGATTCATTGCCCCTTGGCCAGAGTTTTGATATTGGTTTGGGCCTTGGGTTTGATTTTTTTTTTTGGTGGATGATTTACATCAACCGTGTTGACAGAAGACACAGTGTTAGGGCTTCTTTGATTTCCCCAAGTTTTTTGTTATTATTAGTTGTTTCCATTGTTTGGAAAACCAACATTCTTGGCTTGATCAATAACACCATTCATGGTAGCACCATGATTGTGATTCACACCTTTAGGTCCTTGGTTGTTGGCACCATTGTTTTGATAATTTGCATTATTTTGATTTGGGGATACCAATTTCCCATTGGGACCATAGGTCTTATGCCCACTATCTATAGAGGCTTGGTCAATCCAAAGCACTCCTTCCAATACTTCCTCATAACTACGAAAAGGAAACTTTTGGACCTCTTCCTTAGTCTCTCGATTGAGTGAGTGAAGGAAAAGATCACAAAGTTCCATCTGGTCCATGTTGGGTGCACTTGCAGAGGAATAGAGAACTTGGCCATCTCTGGATGAAATGGGTGGAAGATTCATTTTTCTCCTATCTAATATGCAGAACTCCCTAATCCTTGTACGCAACAACTTGTTCATGTCAAATGCTTTGATGAACTCGAAACAAGTTGTTTAAAGGAATGTATAGAAGCTTCTGGAATATAGTAATACCAATCCAATGTGATTCCTTCGAGAGTCTTTGGAAATATCTTAGCCACTACAACATCCCAAGGAAGCAATTCCCTGATAGCAGTAGTAGCGTAGGCCTTGATATGAGCATTCGGGTCTCCTTCTCCCTTAAATTTTGGAAGATCCAAAATGGGCGTGGAAGCATGACACCACGTATGGTGAAGTCAAGAGGCTCCTTTAAGTACTCAACATATGTACCCATTGTGTAAGATTCCACCATCAAGATCCTTTGATAAGGAGGTGGAGGAGGAGGAGTTGGATAAGCTGCATTATAAGCATTGACGAGAACATATGGGGTCCCTTGATATGGCATGTAGGGAGCAAGGAATGGTATATGGGTCCATCTAGGAGTTTTTGAATACATATGCATGTAAGGTGGGATAGTACTAAGATATGGACTAGCGGTGTAAAAACTAGGGAACGTCACATTTCCTGTTGTGGTGGCATTCGAGAATGCACTTCTTCAAAGCCTTGCATAGGATAAGCTTGAGAAGGATGAGGACCCATCCCTAGTGTGTCTAACCCTGTGAGAAGATCACCTGATTTGAATGAACCCGATAACCTTGTTGTACATGATATTGTGTTGGTTTCTCATTGAAGGGATGTATCCTTTGTTGTCAACTGGATACCCCATGTTCTTCCCTACTACATGTGTTGGTTGTGAAGTCTGGGCACTTTCTAGTTCTCTAATCCTCCCTACTAAAGTAGAAATGAGATCATTGGGAGAGGATTGAGTCCCTTGTTGGGGTGCCTGTGGCGTAGGGTTTGATTGAGCAGGCTCATGATACCCTATCATGAATTGTTCAATGTTATAATTCTTGTCTTCCTCAGAAGTAAGAATCTTAGGATAGGTATTTGAAATCTCAGAGGTGAAGCCTTCATTCTATCCAAAGACTCATCTATCTGATGAAGAGGATTAGCTATTCATGCAAATAGATCATCCTCTGTTGATTGCATGGAAATGTGAGGTCTTGACAAGACTCTATGGTAAGAACTTGTTCCATTTGTGATAACAACATGGTTTGCATTGGGTTGACCATATTGCATGTCTAATGGTTGATCAACCTCCTCCATCCTTACATAGCTAATGGGGTTTGAAGTGTAACTAGGGGAGGTTTGGACGTTGCTTGTGTAATTGTCACCCCATCTCGAAAGAGAAGGGGATTGTTGTGGTTGCACGTTGGTGTAATATCTATCAGAGCCAAATGGCCCACCAAACTCTCTTCCAGACATATTTTTAGAAAGTATAAAATACCTACCAAAATAGGGGAAGAAATGGAGAGGTGAGGTAATAGTAAATGAAATAAAAGGAAACAAGAAGGAATTAATCCTTCACGTCGGGTTCACCAATTTGTATGGATGAAAATGAACATGTGATCTTCAACCGCACTCGACCCCCCGAGGTCATGCCAGAGCAGCCGATGTTGAATGTGTGTGGCTAACTATAGGAGGATCAATGACTAAGATCTGGTAGTGTGATCTCCTGGTAGCCGAGTTGAAAAGGGGAGATTTAGAGGCTATGAACGGGTAGCGTAAATTCCCTATGGTTTGTTTTCCTAACTTGGATCTAAGTGCTAAACTAGTTTGAAGTGTCCAAATTAATCTAAGATGAAATTAACAATCTATGCTACTACTGAAAAGGAAACTAATCTAAACAAATCACAAAACTGAAATATTACAATCACAAACAACAATTTGCTTCTATTCTAAATAATCAAATCTACTTTCTACACTAAAACTAAACAAGCGAGATAACCCGGTGTGGTTATTCACCTGTGTTGAGTGTATTGAAACTAAACTAACTTAAAACAATAACTTTTCCAAATGATCTATGATATGTAGACAACCTCCTATATATATTCTCTCCTTCAGATCCACAGGGATGGGAAGAGGATCCATCACCGGGGTTGCTATGAAAGATTCAAACCCTCTTGGAAATTAACTAATTACTTGTAAAATGAAAGGAAATTGATTTCTACTCTATTTGATATGATGTAAAATGAACAATTCAAATTGACAATTTGATGAAGGAAATCAAACAAATACAAACTCCAACTTGGAATTCACAGAACCTTGGTAAATCCAGTAGTATGTAGTAATTTGTCCCCCGCTTTTTCCTTTTTCTTTCTCTGAGTGTTCATGTGAGTCCAAGGGATTGGGAATGCAAAGAACAACAACAAGAGGATGGCGCTTGAGCAATGGCAACTTGAAGCAATCGATGCAATGCAAGTAGAAGAGAGATAACACAAGAGATCTGAGCTTGGCTATGCAATTCCTAACAAGATTATGGCAACAAAACAATACAAGATACACAAAATTCTCAAGCCCTTTTGCTTGAATACAAGCATGGAATATATAGGAATGGAGGATGGGAGGTTACTTCATGCACAAGGCAAGAAGAGGAAGTTCCAACTAATTAAATCTATTTAAAAATAGAGGAAGGAGAACCAAGCATAATTTTAGACAATTCGGCTCACGGATGCATGCAAAAAGTGAAGTTAAGTGAATCGTGCATGTTTAAAACATGCATAAAGAGTTCTAGAAAATGCGTTCAGGACTGCCACTCACGTAGGAGGCGGTCGTAGGACCGCTGCCCAATCCTGGGAGGCGGTCCTGGGACTGCAGCCCAAGCCCTGGGAGGCTGTCCCCGGGACCGCCGCCCAAGCCTGGGAAGGCGGTCCTAGAACCGCCGCCTAAGCGTGGGAGGCGGTCTTGTCACTAAAGCCAAAAAATGCACAGAAATGAGAGGGAAGCTGGAAGAAAGCATGGAAAGGATAAGTAAGGATGTCTAGGCTACAAATATACACTGTAAATGGGTTTTAGAGCTCGAACACCTTCTTGAAAGGATTTTGAATCATCATTGGGGACCTTTGTAACCGTTTTTCGACAATGTAGCACATGTAATTTTGGGTGCAATGACATTATAGTCTTACTCTCAATCAAGCTCCCTCCCGTGATTATTACCCCTCTATTACATGTTTCGATTCTTTTGGAAACTTTTAAGTATTTGGTGATGGACCTTGAACTAATAGTTCTTCAATCCCACGGATGTTTGCGTCCTACCAATCCCATTCTTAAACTCGCATGGAAATGCCATGGGGGTCCTCGTACTTGACTGCACAGAGCCGGTGAGTGCGTTGTGGGTACACCCGAAACGCACCCACAAAGACAAAGTACGTTATGGGTACAGCTTTTGTTGTATCCTTAACGCACTCGCCTCTATGGGTATGTTTCCAGCCATACCCGTCCCCTTAAAACGTCTTTTTAAAACAAAACTCAAAAAAACTTAAAAAATATGCAATTTTTTTAATTTTTAAGTTTCCTATTTCTAACCTAACCCTAAACGACCCCCCAAACACTTATATAAACACCCAATCCCTCTACTTTTTCTCACACTCAATCTTTGTTATTTTGCTTGAGCTTGAAGGAGAGAAAGAGAAAGAGAGGTTGAAGGAGAAAGAAAGAGCTTGGAGGAGAGAAAGAGAGCTTGAAGGAGAGAGTGATTGAGCTTGAAGGAGAAAGAGAGAAGGAGAAGCAAGTCTACAAACATCAAGGAGGATTTTTCCAGGTATTTTACATGCATTCAAGCATTTAAAAAAATAATCTTTTGAGCAATGTTTTGTATATGAATATGATCAATGATCAATATCATGAATGATGTGTGTTAAGTTTAATAGTGAAGTTTTATTTAATTAAATGTCTACCCTCTCGTATGCACCATTTATGGTGAACTTGGTGATCAAAATCAAAGATTGACGTGTAGGACTAACTGTTTAATTTTTTTAATTAGTTATGTATTCGTTTTTTTAATTTTAAAGTTTTAAATTGAATTTGTTAAAAATTTAAACATCTACCCTCTGTGTATGCTCTCACCTCGCACCATTTATGGCGAACTTGGTGATCGAATCAGAGAATGACGTGTATGGGTTAACAAATTAATTTTCTAATTTGTATTTGTTGTTTTTAATTAAATTATTTTAATATTTAGCAATGTTTTAAAAAATATCTCTTATTGTAGGTTAAAAGTTAAAACAAATTAATCCTACAATCATGGCATCCAGTTCAACTTCAGTGGGGCAAGAGGGGGAAATGTTTCGGGTGGTATGGCAGTGAAAATGGATCCAAATTATCCTTTATGGAGACATGTGGAAGTGGTAGAGCTTGTTGCCGGTGGTGGTGTCCGTGTTTGGACGTGTCCCCATTGTGCCGCCACATTTAAATCCTCATATACCCGTTTGAGAGCTCATCTGACTGGGGCATCGGGGACGGGTATTAGACCGTGTAGGAAGGTGGAAAAGAAAACCATAGCCATGTACCTAAAAGAGCAAGAGGATGCAAACATTGAAGCAACAAGAGCTCGCTCTAGAACTGTTTCTTTACAGCAGAGGACCATGGGAAAACCACCAACATCAACACCATCATTTCATCCTTTCATTGAGACTCGTCTGAAACTATTCCAGATGATGACCCTTTTGATGCAGATACCTCAGGGCCATCAAGCAAGAGAACAAAAGGCCCATTAGAAAAAACATTTAACATTGAGAAGAGGGATATTGCAGATGAATTGGTGTCTCGGTGTATATTTGCATGTGGACTACCATTCAATGTCTTGAGATCACCTTATTGGCAGCAGATGGTGAGAGGCATTAATGAGGCACCACAGGGGTATACAAGCCCTAGCTATAATAAGGTTCGCACTTCTCTTTTGGCAAAAGAAGTGCAACACATTCAGACATCTCTACAGCCAATTAGAGATTCTTGGACTGATTCAGGAGTCTCTATTATATCAGATGGATGGAAAGACTCCAGAAACAAACCTCTCATCAACATTATTGCAGTATGCCCTAAAGGGCCAATGTTTCTGAAGGCTATTGATTGTGAGGGGGAAGTAAAAGATGCCCAATTCATTGCAAATATTCTCATTGAGGCTATTGAGTCAGTGGGCTGCAGAGGAGGGTTGTCCAAGTCATCATGGACAATGCCAAAAATTGCAAGGCAACAAGATTGATAGTAGAGGGTAGGTATGAGCACATATTTTGGACATTATGTGCAATACTCTCCCTAAAACTAATGATGCATAAGATTGCAAATATACATGGAGGCAAACGAGATTCAAATGTTTGTCACCAACCATCACATGTCTCAAGCCATATTCGAATATTTGAGTTTAAATTTTTAAAACAATTTAAATTTGTGTTGTCATTGAATTGTTTCCATTCTTTTTAATAGGTCGCGAGACTAGGTTCTGCCTTTCTCACACACTCGTCTCGAGACGACTTGTGAAGGTGAGATGTGCTTTGAACATGATGCTTTGATTGATAATGTTTGGACCGTTTGAGGCAATCTAACACAAAAAGAGCCCAAAAAATAAAATCATGGATCCTTGATGAGCATTGGTGGGGAAAAGTTGAATATTTGCTGAGTTTCACGGAGCCTATTTTGAGTATGATATGATTTGTAGACAAAGATAATGCTTGCATTGGAGAAATATATGATGATATTGAATCCATGCTTGAAAAAATCCATGATATCATACAAGCCAAAGAGCAGGACCCTGAGGAAAATTTTTACAATGAAGTTAAAAATGTGATCGTGAGAAGGTGGAACAAAATGACCACCCCATTGCATCTCCTTGCTTATGCTTTAAATCCCAAATATTACAACAGTGAAATAGTTGGGAGAGCTGGTAGGCAACGACCATATGATGACCATGAGGTTGCAAATGGGACGAGGTCAACATTCAGGAGGTTGTTTCCTGATCCAGCTACATCACTTGCAGTCCGCCAGGAGATGTCGATGTTTGTAAATGGACAAGGTAGCATGGGAGAGATAGAGGCTATTTGTGACAAACCCACCATGGATCCAATCACGTGGTGGACTTGTCATGGCCATGATGCCAAGTTCTTATGACCAATTGTGATCAAATTGCTCTCACAGGTATAAAGTTTGTAACTTGTTATTTGATATTTTAATTACCAATTACGAATTAAAATTCAAAATGATATCATTCTTTTTTTTAATTAATAATATTAATACTTTGTTTTTTGTGACAGGTGGCTAGTAATTCTTCTGCAGAGCGCAACTGGAGTACTTATGGCTTCATCCACTCAGCCAAATGCACCATGTTGGCATCAAAGAAGGTTGAAGATCTAGTATACATTCATTCCAACTTGCGCCTCTTAACCCACAGGACGCAAGAGTATACTAGTGGTCTTAACAAGCTTTGGGACCTCCAACCTGAAAACACGGACTTTGAAGCTTCTGCTTCTTGTTTGGCCAATGTTTCACTTCTTGGCATTGATGAGGAACTTCTAGGGAGCCCTTCACAAGGGTTCGAAAGTGGAGCTAGTGGGAGTGGAGCTGCAAGTGGCATCCATGAAGATGATTTTGACGATCATCTAGATGATATGCTCTAGAAGTTGAGAACTTGAATGTATTATGTTATTTACTATCATGTTTTGAACATTATGTCATTATGAATCAATACAAACTCAAGTCTCAATTCTCAAAGTATTGGAAATTTCAATTTTGTTTTCATGTTCTATGAATGATTTTAAGTTGTATAACTCTATGAGTATTAAATTTCAATAAGTATGCAAATGCTTCTTTAAATTTATAATTTATATACATATTTATATATTTATATACATACATACATATATATATATATATATATATATATATATATATAACGTACCCAAAAGCGTACCGTTTCCAAGATTTTTAAAAATTTGTCGTATCGTTGTACCGAAACCGTACCCATACCCGTGCAGTCTAGACGTTCTTTCTTAGTGAGCAAGTTGTCTCCAATCTCTATCACAAGGAACACATCTCTGCAAAGGGAGGTTTAAGTTCCATCCTCCTTGTTGTATTCTCGATGGAACCACTAAGGGATTCCCAATCGTATCCGAAGAGGCCTAACACTCTCCTCCCACTATGTTGTAAAGAGTGGTGTAGAGTGCTCAATCACTTATCTAAGTGCCCAATGAACCCTCTCTTGGTTCTTTCTTCGTTTCTGTTTTGATATCAACTTGAGCTATTGTAATGTCCCCATTTTTGAAGACCCTTAGCCTATCCTTCCCCATGGGCTTTGGGATGTTGCAAGGGGGACATTTTTAAATAATTAAATATTATTGCCTGGAGCAATAATTATTTAATTATTTAATTATGAAGATTATTTTATTTAATTCCCAAAATATAAAAATTAAATGGGGAATTAATTAAATAAATATTTAGGTGGCTTTTATTGATAAAATCACCCTTTGAAAAGGGGACACCACACATAGGAAAGATAAACTGCTTTTATTTAATAATTTCCTTTTCCTAGGGATTTCAATTTTGTGCCTCCTTGCTGATCATTGTTACGGGCATGTTATGATAAGATTTATTTGATACTCCATGCCTGGAGTTGGGATGCATGCCCATTGATGTTATTTTCTCTCTCTCATGCTTGGGAGATCTTTGTAGCTGGTTATTGAAGATCAATTTGAAGAAGTTATTTGTGCAATCTCAAGTGAGATCCATGTCTTTGGCTTTAGTGAATTTTTAGATGAAGGTTACCATTGAAATCTGCATGTTTTTACTGTAGCGATTCACTGTAGCAATTCACTGTAGCAGATGGTTTGTGATCAAACAAGTCGACTTGTTGGAGTGTTCCTTTCCTAGCTTTGGCGACTTGTTATTGATATGTGTGAGCTATTTTGTATGTGATAGCTAAGGTAAAATCGACCAGCTGGAGTTATGTTATTCCTTGAAGTGAAGTAACTGAGATCTATGCATATTTTGTGTATTTGATGTATGAAATTCATTCCAGTTGCAACAATTTACATTATGGTGATTTAGGGACTGATTTAAATGCAGCTTTCTATGTGATTCGATTAGCTGGTTGTATGATTGTGATCTCTTGAACTTCAGTGAACTCCATATAATTGTTTAAATGCATTACGAAGTGGTACGACTGGGATTTATAACTCCTATGTTGTAGCGACCTATGCCTGAGTAGTTGTGGGCTGCTGATGATTGATAAAAAAACCAGATCTCTGTATGCTCATGTGCAGCGACAATCTGGGCAATGTTTGGTAACTTTCTTGGGCCATTTTTGAAGTATTTCGATTAGTAATTGCTCTCTTATTTTCTGCGACCTGTTAGGAGCAAGTTTGTGGGTCATATCAGGTAAACAAAGGTCTCATTTTCATTTAATTAAATCTGTCATCCCCTTCTGGGTATCAGTGACTTGTTCTGGATATTGTAGAATGCATTTTGGGGTGCTTAAAATGTCCAGCGATTGCCTGGATGTCTTGATAACTGGTTTGTGGTCTGTCTAAGGTGGATCGATCATTCTATCCATGATTATATACTTCTGTTGCAGCGATCTCCTTCAGTACAAGTTATTAACAATATTGGATGTTGTTGGCACTGATTTTTAGGGAATAAAAGTCTGCTGTTCTTCCTTTCACATCAACGACTCAGTTGGAGTAAATATTGAATACTGGAATGCATGATTGAGCTTCCAAGGACCAACGAACTGTTAAGCATCGTTTGCATAAGTAAACACAGAATTTGGGCATTGATATTCATCTATATGCATGTCCTAATGGCCTGAATGCAGCGATCAGAATTATTGCATGTTCAATAATAATTGTGAGTTCATTTAAAGAGGATGCATGCATTCTTTATCACCTATCTTGCATCAGTTCATGCATAAAACATATGATCAGATTGTATGAGTGTTTCAGTGGTTTCCATGGATGTTGTGGTTTGTCTTGTTTGCATTTAGGAGAATAGATCAGATTTCTATTGCAGCAGTATACATTCATGAGATTGTGGAATTTTAGTGGATGAGTTAAGGCCACTAAACCCTTACCCTCGGGTTTATTGAGTCATTTACTCAGCCGGTATAAGTAGTTTGCTGTATTCAGTTGATTGATGCATTGAAGAGTTGGTTGCTTGCCTAATTTCCCATTGGTCCTAGGTTTGGGATATTACAGCTATGGCTTGGGATTCTACTTTTTAGTCTTTTATTTTTGAAATGGATGCTTCTTGCAACAGTCTCCATCTCTCTTGTTGTTCCAAGAGTCATAACAATCTCCGAGTTTCTACTTCTACCTCATGGCACTGTCTTCTTTGTTTTCCTTTGGTTTGGTTACAATGGCATCAATGTTTTTCTGTCAATCTCTCCATTTTCTGGATTTTTCTTTCCTTGTACTGTTGCAATAATTGTTACCTTCAAAATTCTAGGTCATGACTGGCCTACAGATTCTTCAATATTATACATTGCCTAGCTTGTAGTCATGGAAGGTGGTCAAGGAGCCATTCTACATCTTCAATAACCACCAAGTTTTCCCATATAGAATCTGATGGTGTTTGAGTTCTAGCGGCTTCTTCTCTAACATGATCTCGTATCGAGAGATACTACAGGTGCTACTAGTCATTTGTAAGTTGTTCTTCCTCTTGTTGATTTGTTTCAAACGTTTCTTGGATCAGTTGGCCCATTAATTTTCCATGTCATCGTTAATAAAAACAGTTATCAAGAGGATTGGTAACAAGCTTACTTTTGTGTTCAATGTGATCCAAGTTCTTTTTAAGGCATGGGGCCAAAATTTAGTATAGATATAGTCTACTGAGATACTAGACTACCAAAGGAATACACACAATATAGCAAATGCAAGTGCATATCATAGTAAGTTCTGAAACAAAAACAACCATGTATTCCTTGAGATAGGTTCTATTAAAATCTTCATAGTTCAGGGAGGACCTGATACAAGTGCCCTTACCCCCACATGACTTATGTTATTTAATGGGAAAGGACCAATGGTTAACAGTTCACACAACCATTACATTCGACATATAGAAAATCTTGTTACTCTTCTAACAAAATGCTGACAAAACACTAACAAATTGTAGGCTACTTTTGTTTGTAATCAACCTTTAACCATCTATAGTTATCTCTGCAACCTTCCTTCATTTTTAAATGATCACTATGGCATCGCCTCATACAATGAAGTGTACAAAATCATCATCATTCTTGCTCATAGGTATTAGCATAATTGTGGCATGTCCAATTTGAGATATGTAAAAAGCTTGAAAAATATCATTAAATATGCTGCTTGAATTATTTCTTCCAATTTCTCTTTGCCAAACTTTTTATGATTGTAGAACGTACAAGGTTTAATTTATGAACTCATGTTCTAAAGACTTCTGCAATATCATCACATGATATTGCATATTTTATTTCCCATACAAATTCTTCCTTCCATTAATATAAGTCAATTTTCTCCATTTTCCATAACAAAAAGTATTTATTCAGGATTGTCCTCAGCTAAAATTGATTCTGCAACTAAGTCCAAAATTGTCCATCCCTTCAGATTTCTCGTTTTCAGACTCAGAACCACACGATTGTCTTTCCTCCTAAGTTACAAGCAATATTTGGAGGACAGTTGCAAATTACTTTAAAATTTTGGTTTCCAAATTTTCTTTTTATTAGTTCTTGTGAGTAGGGTTCACTAGATGTGGAGCTGTTAGGGCTATATGCATGTTCAACTCAAGTCTTTATTTTTATGAATATAAGTAGTCACAATTTTTAGGGTTTGTTTGGAGTTTTATTTGTAACTAGTGTGACCTAACAGAATAAAGAAGATTTTAAATTTTGTGTAAAAACTTAAAAAAAAATTGATGGGATCTTTCCTCCCCAAATGATTCCCCTTGGGATCAATGATTATATGGGGATTCCAAGGAATTCTCGCAAAGGGAGATGTCCAAGATGTTTTCTTGTTATCATGTTATTCATGTTCCTTGAAACAATAGAAACATGCATCCTGTCCAAGATGTGTTCTTGCTATCATGTTATTTACGTTCCTGAAACAATGGCGACATGCATCCTCAAAAACCCCAATCTATGAGGATGAATCCTTGGGTTTTTCTGTTTATCCCTGCATGCAAATTTAGATGTGCATATATCATATTTTTCATCATAAGTAGATAAGAGAGATGAAATCAAGACAAATAGATTTTTTTCATGCACATAAACTTTTGTATTTTTACCCTGATCAACTTTTAGATACCTATAGTTAATAGGGCTGTAATCTAGTTCAAGATGCTAAATACAAGATCTCCATGTAGTGCAATAACAACCTTCTTCAAGGGTCAATTATTATTTAAAATGTGAAATGTGGAGTGTACTAGGCTGTCTTTTGAAGGAGCTTCACAAACTCATCTCATGTATATTTGTGTGTTCAAATTTGGAACAAGAATTCAGTTATCTGTGATGTTGTTGTAACAATGTAAATTTAAAACAAAATCATATTATGTTTAATTAGGGAATCTATGGACAGAACGGAATAAGAGAATTTTAAAGAGTATTCATCTCCTCTTGATCGATTTATCCTCAGTCTAGAAAGCTCTATTTAGGAGGTCTTCAAATCTAATATTCCTATGCTCAAAACAAAGATCACATGGTTTGAACGTGATATTTTCATTTGTTGGAATTTTCTTAGACAATTGTAATGTCCCCTTCTTGGGACATTGTTGAAATTGAAGACCTAAAGACTCTCAACCCATTCTCTCTTCTCATGGGTTTGAGGATTGAGCTTGAAAATGACCCTAAGATGTCTATTGTCTATTTTGTAACCCCTTGGCATGCCTTGCGCTACAAGGAGGGCTCTCTAAGTTAGTTTAAATGTGCACATAGGATAGTTGCTTTTATTATTTAATTAAAAATAATAAAGTGCACATAGTCTTAGTTTATTAAATATTTTATTATAATGAGAGTTTATGTTTTCCCTCCAAAAGGGAAAGGTCGGTCTTTTTGAATGTTGCACCCCTTAACTCTATAAAAGGAGGTCGCATTTCCTTTAGTGGGGTTATGTTGATTGATCATTTGATTTTACTCCATGCTTGGAGAAAAGGATGTATGCCCTATGTTGTTGATGCTCTCATTGTTGAAGACTCTCATTTTGCAAATTCATTGCAGCTGGTTTGGTTCGAAGATTCAATTCAAGCCCTCTTTATTCATTGTTGAGTATATTTGTGCATGATTAAACCGTCCTAAACTTGGCGACTTGATATAAAGTGTGGCGTATTTATTTAGAGTAAAATTTGCATGTTTATTGCTCATTTTTGAAGTAATCTTTAAAGGGTTTGGGCTCTTTTTATACTGCTATTTGCTGTTGCAATTATTTTTCCTATAGCGACTTGGATTGGGGTTTGTTTAAGCATGTTTTGATGCCCCAAAATATATTTATGTTGCAGATCTGATTTAGCATAATTTTGTGAGCATGTGTGACCAAATTTGAGGGTTTTGGGAGTGATGCAAGTGCTGGAATTAATCTATGTGCAAAACAACAATTTATTTTGCCCTAGGCGACTTGCTTTTTTGGCTATTTTGGGAGTTTGGTAATTGTTGTTCTAATTTGGTTTGGACCATGTTCTATTTTGAGGGTTTTGGGAGTGATGCAAGTGCTAGAATTAATCTATGTGCAAAGCAACAATTTATTTTGCCCTAGGCGACTTGCTTTTTTGGCTATTTTGGGAGTTTGGTAACTGTTGTTCTAATTTGGTTTGGATCATCTTGTTCCTTGTATTTTTCCGAGTTCGGGCATATCTCATTTGCCCAAATCGAGTAGTTTTGAGGAAGATATGAATTTTTGAAAATTGCAGCAGTCTGGGGTTTGATTATCAATTGTTTTCAGCTGTGTGTGATCAGATTAAAAATCTGATTTGTCTATTAATTATTTCTGAGCAAGGGGAGTTGATTTGGAGTGTTTGAAAGCTTGGAGAAGGGCTGAAATATTTTTATTTATTTTCCTCTAACCCTAGCGACTAGATCTGAGATTTCCGGGTTTGTTTTGAGGGGTTTCAATACTCGAAAATTCAGATTTATAGTGCATTGGAAAGCTCTTAATTTCTACTTTATTTCATTGCAAAATATGATGTATTGAGCAAGTTATGAATTTTCCAAGTTTCAACTATCTGTGAGCAATATTTAATTATTATTTGCTGCAATAAAATTCAGATCTAGAAAAGATTGGGTTTCCAATTGGTTCTCCCATCTAACCCACTACCTTGGCTTATTCCAACCCCATTTTGGGTTGTAATAACGCTGACATTGGGTTATTTGAGGTAGATCTAAAAGGATCTCATCCTTCTAGTATTCTTTGGGGTTAGAGTGTTGCAGATTTCTAATATTTCCTAAAGGGGATATTACAACCGAATAATGATCTCGGTGCTTTTGAAATCAAACGAAAGGAGGCTATTTGGAGGCTTCCCTCAGGGGATATCTCAGTAATATCCCCTTTTAGGATATTATTTAAATTTGCAAAATTAATTATCCAAATCAATCCTAGGAAGATTAGATCTTCTTAGTTTGACCTCAAATAACCCAATGTTGGCAACAATACAACCCAAAGTGGGATTAGAGTATGCCAAAGTGGTGGGTTAGATGAGAAAACTAATTAGAATGCTAATATTTTCTAGATCTGATTTTTAATAGCAGATAATTAATTAAATAAATACCTAGAACAACTGAAAACTTCAAAAATTGATAACTTGCTCCAAACTCAATATTTTCCCACCAAATAAAATGCAAATTATTCTATAAATCAAGACCTTTCCAAAGAATTAAAGCTTTGAATTTTATGATGACTGAAACCACCTCAAACAGACTCCCAAAATCTGAATACAAGTCGTTAGGGTTAGAAATATTTGCATAAATTATTTCCAGTCTTTCCCCAAGCTTCCAAACACTCCAAAATCACTCCCCTTGCTCAGAAATAATTTTTAGACAAATCAGATTTTTAAATCTGATTATACACAACTGAAAACAATTGCTAATCAAACCCCAGTCTGCTGCAATCTTTAAAAATTCATATCTTCCTCAAAACTACTCCGATTTGGGCAAATGAGATATGCCTAGACTTGGAAAAATACAAGGAACAAGATGAACCAAACCAAATTAGAACAAATAACTAAACTCCCAAAATAGCCAAAATAACAAGTTGCCTAGGGTAAAATAAATTGTTGTTTGCACATAAATTAATTCCAGCACTTGTAGTACTCTCAAAACCCTCAAATCAGGTCACACACAAAATTATGCTAAATCAGATCTACAACATAAATATATTTTGAGATACTGAAAATATGCTTAAACAATCCCCAATCCAAGTCACCAACACTTAGAATGGGAAAACCATGCAAGAACACACTCAACACAATGAAGAGAACAATAGAGACTTCAATATCTTCAACCACAAGAGAGAGATCCTTCAACAATGAGAGAGTATCAAATTTGGGTATACATCCCTTTCTCCACGCAGGAGAAGATTTCAATAATTTAGCAACATGCCAATAAAGGAAATGTGACCCTCTTTTATAAAAATAAGAGGTGCAAAATCCAATGACTCGTCATTTAATGTTTTCTCCCTAAGACAATATTAAATTAAAAATATTTAATGACTACTACCATGTGCACTTTATTATTTTAATTAAATAATAAAGATAACTAGCCTAAGTGCACATTAACCAACTAAAGAGCCCTCCAAGGGGTTACTGAAATAGAAAATAGACACCTTGGGATAACTTTCGAGCTCAATTCCTCAAACCCATTGGGTTGAGGGTCTTCAAATCTTCGATGTGGAAAATGTCCCGAGAAGGGGACATTACAATGTCACATCCTTGATTTTGATGGGGCATCTAAAGAAAACCTAGGGTCGCCGGGTATAAGTGGTCTCATTCATGATGACAAAGGAGATGTTATTAAATAGTTCTCCACGAACATCCTTGGGCCACCAATAATGTCGCTAAGGCGAGAGTGCTCCTTGAGGGGCTACTATTGGCTAAGGTTCTTGGATTAACGAGATTAATCATCAAAGGGGACTCCATGGTCATTATTCATGTTTTCACTAATCCTACTATGTCCCCATCTCTGAAAATATCTATCGACAATATCAAAGTGTTGAGGGACGATTTTGAGGAAGATTTCTTCCATCATGGTTTCTATGAAATCGACAAATTGGCGATTGTCTTGCCAACTTTTGCACCACTTCATTGCTCAACAAGAATGTGTATTATCTATGATGACCCATCATGATTTCTTCTTATCATTCCTCAGAAGTAGTGGCGCCCAATTAGTCTACATTTCAACAAATAGCACAAGTGTCGATAATCATGCAGGATGTGCCATCCTTGTGGTTTCATTAATAGTAGGACACCCTTAGCTAATAGCAGACACCCTTTACTAATAGGAGGATGCCCTTTGGGTGTAGATGTTCCTTCCACCTTTGGCCATTGTTCTAACTTCTTGTGGCTGAACTTACTCCTACTTCTTGTTATCACCAAATCACTGCACCCTCTGAATGGCCAAGTGATGGATAGGGCATTCAGTGTGATTGGGTAACATGGGATCACCTCGCATGTGGGACTTGCGGCTTGAGGTGAACCTGAGAAGACCGGCTTCCTCTTCCTAAACTAAACACAACACTACTTCTAATGCAATAAACAACTAACTAGACCTATACTAACATTTTCATGGGATTTAGGGAGAGAGATTTGCAAGAAGTAAAACCTATACTAGAAGTGGTGATGCACCAAGAAAGGGTTTTGCTAGACAAGTTTTCAATCTTCCAATGAAGAAGGATGAAACTGAGAAGGATGAACAAGCACCACAACTCAACCGCATACAAAGCTTCACTCCCAGATAAGCACAAAACTCCCAAAACCTTGCAATGGAAACTTGAAATTGCACAGTATACCTGCAAGCATGAGAAAGGCACAACGAAGTAGCTAGAATGATGAAAGGACCAATAATTAGTCACAAAACACAATTTTATTACTTCAATCACGTGCACAATGCATCATTACATTAGGAAGAGGCAATATTTTCCATTACAATCTTGGAGAAAAGGCTTGAAAGTTCCCACAATCCACAATAGACTAACTTGTGAAAAGGGAGAGGAATTGGAAAAAGTCTAACCCTTTGGAATGAATTCCTCCTTTACATTTATAAAAATCCATCTGTGAGAGAAGAGAGGAGGAATCATAAATTATTGGGCTAAAATGTAGCACATGATGGCTGCGCACTTTAATTACAACATTAATTGCACTGAAAAGAACATTCCATCATGCCTTCATAAATTTCAAAAATTGAATTTATCCACTACTTAAATAGAAATAATATTTTTAATAAAATATTTTAATGAAAATAATATTTTTATAAAATATTTTAATAAAAATAATATGTTCCTTTGATATTGCCTCGGATGAGGGTTTTGACTATTGTCTTGGCCAACCAGCTTGTCGGCCAACTCAGCGAGCTAGTTGGCAAGTTGCTTGTTTACATGGCGTGGCGGTCCTTACTTTACTCCTCCGTCGAGCCATTGGTTGGTTGCTTTGCGTTCGACCCGACCACTCCCGGCTTTGACTCCCACACTAACTCGAGATGACTCAAATGCTTCTTCTTCCTTACGAGTTCCCTAACCACTCCCACTAAACCCAGCCGAGTTTTCTGTTTTCCCGCCACGAGCTCTCTAGTTTACATGATGACACCTTCGACCATGAGAACAACTCGTTTGCATTGAATTAAACACCTCCGAAATTACCGAGCGCTTCGACATGTTATTATGTTAAAATATAGAGCTATAGAGCATTATATAGAATGTAATGCAGTTCCTAATATTGAAGAGGTTGTAACCAAACAACCAAATGTAACTAAATGTAACTACCTCTTCCTATAATAAATAAACCTCTTCCTGTGTCATTTCAGCAGTGCAGTTTGCCTTCTGTATTCTTTCTTCTCTTTGCATATGCTAACATTGGTATCAAAGTGGTTGGTTCGCAGTTCGAGGAAGTATTTTCAAGAGGCACAAACTAGAAGTTTGGGGAAGCCCTAGTAGGGCACAAACTGAAGTTATTCCATCGCTTATTGCAGAAGATTCACAAGAAGGAAGACAGTCCTCCATTCGTAGTGCGAAAGGAAGCAAATACCAGTCGTTTTGCACAAAAACGTGGAGCAGCGCCATTAAAGTCGTGGAAGAAGGAAAACCGTGGCCTAGTTCGTGGCAAGAGCCAGTCGTAGGAGAAATCGAGGGCAAACGCCAAGAAAAGACAAAAACGTGGCTGCTCAGGAGGGCAAAAACCCAGTCGTTTGAAAGCAAAACGTGACTGCGGAAATCGTGGGAAGAAAAAGCATGAAAAAACATTCTTGTCTAGTTCAAGGCAAAATTCGTGGTTTGTGGAATAAACCCAGTCGCAAATCCAGTTTGAAGGAATACGTTGAGCAAAACAACCGAAAATCGTGGTGTGAGCCAGAGAGCGAAAGACAAATCCTGTAGCCTGATTTGTGTGGGCAAACGAGAGCAAAACGTGAGTTCCTTGAAAATCGTGGTAGGCAAAATCGTGGAAGGCAAAGTTAGGACAAAGGCAGAATTGTTTTGTATGCTTTTGGAAAGGTTGGTGAATTAATACACTGAAATAATATTATCTTTCAACAAAGGTATTCATACTATATGTTGGAGTAATTTTTTTGATATTATTTGCTGGAAAAAGTAATATTTTATTATGTGTGGTGCAAAATTCTATTTTATTATTTCCGTTACTTTGGAATAATAAAATGGCAAATATTTCACACTTGACTTTGCTGGAGACACAAAAATTAACGGGCACTAATTTCAATGTTTGGAGTCATAAGATTTTAATGGTCGCGGAGTTTCGTGATTGTGATAAAATAATCAAGGGTGATGAAAGTCAACCAACGACGAACTTCGAGGATTATGACAAACGTCATAAGGAAGCGTTATTACTTCTCAAGTTATCGGTGTCGGATGATATGATACCGAATTGTGGAATGCCACCGTGGCAAACACATTGTGTCAGGCCATCCGAGGGATAAATATCAGACGTCAAAAAAGAGTAGGGTTTTATACCTGAAAATATGCTCTTTTCCGTAAAGTTACAAGGTGGATCGCTATCTGAGCACCTACTTCGGATGAAAGACCTCCGAGACCAATTATCTTCCATCAACAAAAAGGTGGACGACGATGATATGGTTGATCTTGTTTTGAATAGCTTACCTTCTTCGTATGAGTCATTTGTGGAGGCACTCCATTTAATGGCTGAAAGTGAAACACTCACGTTTGACAAGGTGAGTTCCTACCTGTTGCAAAAGAAGCGGAGACAACTTCAGGCAAAATCTAATTGTGACCATTCACAGAGTGCTCTTGTCACTCAGTCAAAGGGAAAGTGGAAATTTCAATCTGGTGAGTCTTCCACTCGGTATTAGGTCACATATTACTGTCACAAGGTTGGGCACCCCAAGAAAGTTTGCCGGAAGCGGAAGTATGATCTTTCACAGCAAAACAAAAAGCCATGTGATGAGGAACATGTGGCAGCAGTTGCAGAAGAACAGGATTCGAATGACGGGCACGCTCTTTATTATCTTACGACATCATGCTCGAATGACAGTGGTACCAGTTGTTGGATCATTGACTCAGTGCGTCTGCACACTTTTCATGTCGTAGGGACTGGTATGTTTCATTTACTACAAATATTTTTTTTGAATCAGTAGTACTAGCTGATGGAGAATCACTTGCAGTAGAAGGGATAGGAGATATATGCATTGTATTGAATAATGCTCATAAATTGTTGGTACGGAATGTTAGATATATACCTTCGTTACAAAAAAATCTTCTATCTATTTGTCAATTGATCAAAATCCCAATATTTATGTGGATTTCGTTGAAAGAAGTGTGTTGTCTCTCGATGTTAAACAGAGACGGATAATTTCCCTTGGTATTGGGGAAGGTGGTCAGTATCGGCTTGTTGATCCGGTTGTGATCAACATGAATGCACATGTGGAGGACAACTTCACCATTTAGGATGTGTAGAAGGTGGAATGCCTTGGGAGGAAGTCATTCCTCACAAATCAGTTGACTTGAATACAATCAACCTACATGCACCTATTGTGGAGGGAGTATCCACTATACCAGGTGTACGGGAGGCGGACATGCCTTGGGAGGATGGATTTCCTCATTCTAAAGAACAATTTGTTGTGGACGGAGACTCCACTATTCCAAATGCACTGACGATGCATGGTGAGACAAAGATGCCCACCACTCACTCAGAGGTCCTTGCTCGAAGGACAATAGAGCATGAACAGTTTGCTCATTGTGTTGTGAAGGATCTTTCCCAACAGAGGGGGATAGATGAGCAAATAGATGAGGAGTTGATTCTCACTCCTACCACTGTTGAGACGGAGACCACTGCTGAGACAAAGATGGTTATTTCTCCTATTATCATGGATTTGGTTTTAACTCCTACTGCACAGATGGTCACATTTCTCTTATTGAGAAAGTTGGATGAGCACTACATGGTGTTGCAAGGACGTAATGAGGTGACTTCGATCACGGATAATTGAATCTTTGTACAAACTCCAGCAAGCTACACAAGCCCGGAATAGATTTTTCAATCCAAATCTTCAAGGTTCGATTTCAGCACTTTGGAGATGGGGCTGAAACTCAACCATTGGTGATTCATTACTAGATCAATGAATCACGTGACAGAAACTAGTGGACCACTTGTCATATCTTTTGTTCATGGGACTAGATTTTTGTTTTGCGGTTCTTCTTCATTCGACAACCGCAACACAGTCATGGACTGATGATTTTGAAGTACAACCTATGGCACAGTCTGTAAATGTAATGACTAAACATATGGGCTTTAGGAAATTTGTAAAATTTCGGGATAAACTTGGTATTGTTTCCAGTTTAGTCATTAAGAGGGGGTGTTAAAATATAGAGCTATAGAGCATTATATAGAATGTAATGTGGTTCCTAGCAGTTGAAGAGGTTGTAACCAAACAACCAAATGTAACTAAATGTAACTACCTCTTCCTATAATAAATAAACCTCTACCTGTGTCATTTTAGCGAGGCGGTTTGCCTTTTGTATTCTTTCTTCTCTTTGCATATGCTAACATATTAGTCTTTCCATCACATGTTTAAAACTTGCCGAGCCAACATGGCTCGCTCTGCCGAGCTCTAAGTGTCCGCTCTCGCATTAATTTTCCACCCCGATTGACTTATTCCAACATGTTCGCTATCACTCCTTCAAACTTGGCGCCCTAACACCTTGAGGCATGACCTCACCACACAAAGATCACCTTTGCCGGCTAGAACGATGCGTCGGGTCGCTCAATGACACTTGCCTTGCTTGCATTGAACGGGTCCTTCGCCTTGCCATGCACTCCTATTAACTCGATTTCACCTCGACATGTTTCCCTACGTGGCCCAACATCCACAGCTTCCCGAGACTCCCTATTTTGGCATTTCCAAACTTCGAGCCCAATCACCGTTTGTCCCATGCCGAGTTACTCGCTATGGTTTCCGACGCAAGAACCCGAAAATCCGGCAGTAGCGGCTTTGGGCTTTTGATGTCACTTTGCCATCGCACCAACTCGGCGAGTTGGTTCTTGATCTCCGCATCTCCACAAGCTCACGGATCACCATGAGTCTTTGCCTTGGCTTGGCATTTTGCCTTATCGAGCTCGGCTTTCCTCTGGGGGTGAGTCTTTTGGCTTGATCGACTCCTTATTCGCCATCCTTCAAAGAACTCGACCTTTCTGAACATATTTCGAACTCCCAAAGAGCTCACTATGTTGGCCGATTTTTTACTCATGGTGCCTGTACTCTTCTCCACCTCCCGATCGAGCTCGGCGTGCATGATTTCATGAATCACACCATCTCTTCACGAACATTGAGCCCTTCGCGAGTTAAAACCGCCAAGCTCAACCCCCTTCATTGATCGACTCAAAATCTCAATGAGTTTCACGATGCAACTATGGCTTGGCCCAATGATTTCTCCCTTGGTTAGCTCAAAGACGTCGAGTTTGGGTTTCGAGTTATTCCTTACATACCTTGGCTGATTGGAAAACGTGTCGATTGCTCACGAGTTCGCTCTTTGCAGACTCGACATGCCAACACAACACAGCTTTTAAAACACCACACATCATACCAACTCATTGAGTTAACCTATGAGCTCCCCGCCGAGTTACTCGGGCCACTCCCAATCACCTTGTTCTAGAGCACATGTAGCGCGGCCTTTTTGCTCGTTCGATCTATTCCTAACTCCCATCTCCAAACTCGACAAGGCCGCATTCAAACATCACGATCCCCGTCATCGACGATGCATTCATGACGCTGAACCAAAGATCAAGCTCTTTCTCTTTATGTGATTGCACAATCGAGCCATCCTTATCGGCTCGTCACTTGAGGCCATCCTTAAAGATGATCAAAGTCGAAATGTTTGAGTGTTAACCTTGTTCGAACCGAGCTCATACTCGAGCACCTTTTATACAACGAGCCTCCTAGTTCCGTGTCCGCACTCAAGTTCATTTGGAAAAGACTTTGCCTACCTATTTGCCAATGTGCCCCACATTCGACTCTGCAATGTCATCTGTGACCTAGACCACCACGAGCTCGCCGTGCTCATTCTCTGCGAGCTACTTTCCCACGACCGATCTCGGCCTAACTTGTCATTACCTCTGCATATGCGCCGAGTTATGGTTATGGTTCGCTCGACTCTTCGCACCAACAGCTTCTTCATATTAAGCCCTCTCGATACTACGTTGAGCTCCCGTAATGAGTGTGCTCGTTCTTCTTTGCAATGGTCGACTTACGAGTTATGCTTATGTGCCATACGGGTTTGCCATCCGCTATGTTTCAGTTAAGGCCAACTCGGCCCTCAACTTGGCTCCCAACTGAGTTCTCTTCCATTTTGACCACAACATCCAACTCGAGCTCCCAAGTTTGAGTTCTCAAAACTATGCACCAGTGAGCATCACTTTGCGTGCGAGCTCTCAATCTATGTCCATGGCCTCCAAACTCAGGGAGCTATTAACACCCTGACAAGCTAGGGAAACTTGACCCGCCTATGAACCATCCTAGTTCACCAGGGCTAGGCTCCCTTCGATCGTCCTCAAGTCATTTACTCTCATCGCTGAGTCGCGAGCTCCCTGCTCAACCACCCGAGCTCTTCTTACAACTCTATACGGTCATCTTTGGTCTAGGCACTGAGCTTCATTCCATCCGAACTCTATCAATGCTATATGCAAGTCACCGCATACTAGGCTTTACCACAACGAGCTCACATTTTTGCACCTTAGGCAACTCACCTGGGAAATAATAACCAAACCAAGCTACCTAGAGCTCTTATCACAATGAAACCGAGTCGAGTTCACTTTGAGTTGCTCGGGAGCTATTTTTAGCTCATGTTCCCTTGGGCTTTTAAACTAACTCTTTGCCTGATATTTGATTCTCGTAGGCCTTTTTCTTGAAATCGAGGGTAACAGAACTTGACAAGACCCTTTAAACATAAATTATCAATTTTGATAAAAAAAATTTGCTCGTGTTAGATGAATTTGGGCCCGCCGGGGCCAATTTTTCGTTCTAGGCAAACCTTAAATTCCCATACCACTGTGAATAATCTTTAAACACAAAATTATCCCGAAATGTCCCAAAACGTATCATGAAGGCCTTGTCCAATCTACTCCGTTGTCCATTTTTGCCCGAGGGGCAAAATGGATAACAACACTTTGAATCCCGTCTGGCTCAAATCTTTGCCTTCAAGCCAATTCAGTTTAACAAGAGATTAGAGGTCTCGATTTCCTCAAAGCCTCTTGACTGCCTATTTTGGTCTTGCATGTTGGCTCTCCCGTTGAACACCCCTTTTGTTGCGGTTGGGAACAGTGGCACCCCAAAATTCTTAGCTGATGCACTTAATCCGGCAGACCCATACAGTGCCAACCCACTCTCTATCCCCTTGGTCGAATGGGCGGCCCTCAAATTTCTGGTTCTTCAAGGTTTTCACATGTCTATGAGCTGCGCCTTCCCTAAGTTGCCTACTATCTCTCTTAGGACTAGACTAAAGAACCCTACTTTGGCTAAGATTATGGAGTCCACCAGGCTTTTGGCGAATCATCTTCTAGAGTAAGCGGTGCCAAAGGACTTCTACCATGTTCTATCTTAATTGCATGGTCTCTGTTATTTGGGCTGGGGTTTTTCAGTTTATGTGGCCTTCATGCTCTTATTTTTGGATTCATTGTTATGTAGTGCTTTTCAAATTGTAGCTCCCGAACTTTGGGGTGCTGCGTGTGGCAATGGAAGTCGCACCCGTTTTTGGTTGTTTTATTTTTTCTTCTTAGTCAGATGCTGTAATTTTCCACTGAGGTTGTTTTGTTTCTTAAATTTCTTAGGAGAGGGCCCTTTCCCTCGTTTACTATATAATTTTTTTGAAAGTTTTAAGAGATTTAATTTTTGATTTAGAAATGACAAGTTAGTCTCGATGTAATTCTACTTCTTTCCAGGTTGTTCTTGATGGATATTCGGCTCCTCTCACAGCAGGGAATTTCGCAAAACTGGTAAACTTTTTACAGATTTTATGTTTTAATAGTTCTGTTTGCACTGATAAAGTCTCAAATTAAAAATCTTAAATTACTATAACTATGTCCTTGAAATTATACATACACACACAAAAAAAAAGTGCATGGACACATACAAAAACGACAAAATAATGCTTTGCATGTAGAAGTATCAAATTCTAATTTACAGTTTAGAACCCATGGTTGTTTGAAATATGTTTTGAAAAGGATTTTTTTAGCAAATTTTACATTTTTGAAGGTGATAGATGGGGTATATGACGGAGTTAAGTTGAATGTTACCGAACAAGCAATAATATCTGACACTGAACGTGATGGAGTTGGTTTTAGTTTACCCTTAGAGATAATGCCATCCGGTGGATTTGAACCCTTATATAGGACAACATTAAATGTCCAGGTATGTATGGGTCATTCATGATGCCTGATTTAAATTTTCTTTCATATACATGGGAATTTGCTTTAAGTATTTTTAACACTAAACAAGTAATTTATTCTCCAAGAATGCATGTTAACATCTTATGATCATTTGATCCAATCAATCACTTGACCCAATGACTTAATTTTAAGATTTTCTCAAAAATAGAGTTTCCAATCGGTAAAAGAATTCAAAAAAAAGTTCTTTTCTTTGATATATACCTGAAATGGCTATGCCTATAGTCATGAAAATTTAAAATAATTATAAGTAGACTATGTATTTAATAGAATGTTATCAGAATAAATCTCAGTTTTTCCCCTTGATTAAATAATTTGTTGTGTAATAAGGTAATGCATATGATTCTAAATCACCATGTTAATGAAACGCCAAGTTAAGTGGATCGCCAAAAGTGAATCACTCAGGCCAACCATCTAAGGAGAAAGTTGAAACATGTAAACTAAATCACAAAATATGTAAACATTAGTTATGGACAGTCATTGTTTATGTCATGATTGATATGTTAACAATAGACGAGATTCCTACCAACCATTACAAGTCTTTTTCTATATGGCAATAGGTCATATCAGGATTATCATTGTTTTTGTGATTTACAAGTCAAAGTGAAACAAAGAGATAATCTAGGAGACTCACATTGTGATAGTCTCAAACTTCACTTGATGATTTCCTACCAAGATGCACTTCCAGTGCTAAGTATAATACAAATGTATTATACACATTTTTGTATGTTGTGTACCTATGCAACATGATGTTTATGTTTCCTATTTTAGTGTATCAATGTGAGTCCCCTGTATGTTCCTGTCATTATCAACTGTTGTAAAGATCAGCCCTGATGAATTAGTAATGTTTTTGGCATTGTTGTCAACTTTGATGGTCACTGGTCACGTGTAACAATTTCATGCTAGAATCCCATACTGAGAAGAATCATAAGAACCTTGGCGTGCCACGTTGTTTTTCAGTGTTTTGACTCAAGGGTTGCAAACCCTAGTGTTTTATTGTGAATTGTAGATTTAAACATATAATGATTTACCTACACTTGTATAGGGATGTGGAATATTTACAAACACAACAGAAAACAAAACTAACTTTCAAGTAAATAAAATCCAATCTATGTTGCTGATTTTGGAAGATAAAGGCAAGTCAGATGAATTTAATTTGTTTCTGATTCCCATGTTGAGATAAAATAATGATGAATATTTTGACCCTTAAGAGCATAGGTTTCCCTACGCAGATAAACTATCCACAAAAAAAACCGATATGAATCCAAATTTTTGTGAATAGTACAAGAGCTGGGATGGTTGACTAAATTTTTATTTTTGAACATTTTTTGTTCGAAAAGAAATTCAAATTAAATAAACCAAAGACCATTGATGCAAACAAATACATACATACATTCATACATGCCAACATACACGCACGCACACGCACAATAAATGTGTTAAACCATCGATATGGTAAAACCTCAAGTTGATACCATATCACATATTACACCATTTTTGCAAAGAATAAAATTTCTTGTATTTAAAATCCATATTAAATTTGCTTTCTGCGTCTCTTTTCAATAAATAGTTTTACAAATTTTTCTACTTCAGATTATTTGCTGATACCAATTCCAAGGCTGTATGCCCTTTTATAGATTGTTGAGCTTTCAATACTTTCCCACATGAAGGGGAGATGAAACGGTTGGGATACAAGAGATTGTTCAGTTGTAGAAAAACACATAACACTTCGTTTGATTTCCTTGATGCCCTACTATACTTGTTGGAGCCTTAGAGAGGACCATGCATGGACAACTAGAGTAATTTTTAATGACAATGCTAGTAGAATAAGGGACCCCCGCCCCCAATGAGTAAGATGGAAAACATTGTGATCCCCCTACTGAAATTTGCCATGCTTTAAGCACCTTTAATGCACACTTTCCTTTGCTTTGATAGGCTTGGAGCCAAGCAAAGTCACCTTGGAAGAGATTGGACACATCATTGTTTCTCCAGGTTAGATGGGCTTCGTGAGCAAATTGGGAGCTACAATTGAAAAACTCCACCCATAAGCTCAACTCACATCATCGTTTGCCTAGTCTTGAGAAAATTAGGAGCAAAAGCGAGTAGAGCCTGTCAAGAAGAGGGTTTTCGTCCTCCAAATCTCCACACTCCTAGGGTTTTTGTCATGGGAGAAAAAATTGATTATAGAATGCTCAAGCTCTCAAAAAGGTCTTGATAACAAAAATATGGATGCCTTCTTCCTCCCAACTTTTCATTTTACAATTTGTAATGTCCCCTTTTCTAAATTAAAGATGATTAATAATATTATTTAAGTTGGGCCTGGTCATTTCTAATCCTTGGGCAACTTAATAATATTATTATTAAAAAAATGTATTTTTAAATACTTAAAGTAAAATTAATGATTTAACTAAGTCGGCCAAATGTAACTTTATGTTATATTATAAGGCAACTTATAAAAGTGACTTTTAAAGTAAGTCAGCCACCAAAATTAAAAGAAAGAGGAAAGAGAAGTTATAAAAGGAGGATGAAGGGGTTCATTTGGGAATCAATCATCCATCTATCATCTTGATTTTATGAGTTGAGCACTTATGCTTCTACTTTCAGCTATTGAGGACAAAAACCCTCTTAGCATTCATCACTTGAGGATGAAAACCCTCATTGTGATCAGAATTTGGGGACAAAACCCCTCAATTTCTGCATTGGTGGCTTCATACGGGGGTCACACTTGGGCTACAATTCATAATTTCAGAGTTGCATTCAGAATTTTCAGTGCTAGGGCACAATTTCCAACTAGGGCATCAAGGACATTAGATTTTCAGGGTTTTGAGTGTGGAACAACCACTTGTTGAGGTTTAGGGTTTTGGATAAGATCTACTACATTTTTAGCTTGGGCGACCTACTTTCTAGCTTGGGCGACCCTCTTTGGGGTCAATTCCAGCCATTTTCTGAGGTTTTTCTAGAGCTAGGGTTTGTTCAGGCCCTAAATTTTGCCTGTGGGCATTCATTGCAGCATTTCTTTCATCTTCAATTGTTCTAAACGGTCAGCTGTAATTTCTTCCATTTGTTGTCATAAAATAAATTCAGTTTGTGGCCGGAAAGATTATTTTCTTTTCCCTAAATGTTCTACAAATATTTCTAAGTGTTCCTAGCTTCCTGGGTATCTTTGTAATTGAGTTAGATAAATATGTGAAGAAATCAGATTTCTGCACTTTGGCACTAAGGGTTTGCAGTAAAATTCAGGTCGCTGCCCTATTTTTGTGTAATTTCTGATTGTTGTAATACATATTCAGTTCGCTGCACTTTGTTGTCATAAATTTCAGTTTACTTTCATTTGGGTTTTTTGGAATTTCCGAATATTTCAGATTTAAGCCCGAAAGGGACATTACAATGGTATTAGAGCAGATCTCGCCAGCCTGTGATTTAGAAGGAGAAGATAAAATGGCGGACAATTTTTTTGATGATGCTAGGTTTGAGAGGTTTTCCCAAGGGCAAGAGAGGTTGGTTGATATAATGGCACAACTGATCCATAACATGCATCTAGGAAGTTCTTCAAGGGAAAACAACAATCTTCAACCACCAAGATCCGTGATGGATCCTATAGCTAGGCCTTTTCAGCCTACCTTCCTCCCAAGGGAAGAATTCATTCCAAAGGTAGAAACATGGCATTGTGGGAGCAACAACACTGTTGTCTGCTATGAGTGTAGGGCTCTTCTAGTTAAAATTTGTGAAGCCATATCACTTGCTAAGTACTGAATCAAGGACACATGATTGTTCACAATAAAGAATAATTCGGCATGATTAGGGACACACCCAACCCAGCTACTCGTTAAAAACATATCAAAACTGGGAGTGGTCCTCACTTCACTCATCCTTAGGTGGGACAAACCTTGCCTCAAATTCTCTTTTGGTTGGACATGGCCTCACAAAAGAATTACAAATCACCTATAATGGGATTGGGTCCTAATTATGTTTTCTCACCGGGTGCTGACTTCACTGATTGTCTCGTATACAACTAGAGTATGGTCTGCCCTCACTTTTGCTGACTTCATTGATTGTCTCATATGCAGCTAGAGTATGGTCTGCCATCAGTTCTACTGATGATCACCATCTTCAGATTTCTATTTGTTTTTGCATTAGGTTTGCTATTAAAGAACCTAACAAGTCTCTAAGCTAGTACTGGCCTTAAGACCGAATATTGTCCTCCATCCTCTTGTGATCCTCCAACCTCCTTTGAAACTTGGCTCAAGTAGCCAGGTCAGGCCTCATGGTCTTGTAGAACACAGATCATCTAGTGATGCGCTTGGACAAGATCAACAAGTTTTCCACAGCCTTCTAAGTTCCATCCTTGTCAACTGTGGAAAAACACTCCATATTCCTAAATACAAATGCAACTGAAATTAGGTGGGGGCTGGTGGAAATAATGACAACAACATCAATGATGGTAGTTTGGATCATGGCTGTTATAAAGACACTTCCTTTCTCACTTGGGGTAGATAACACCTCATTTCCCAACTCTTGATTGCATTCTTCACTCAACATCAAACTCGGAAAGGAAAACTTGATCATCATGCACAACTGATCGAAAGTCAAATACCTAGAGTTACCTTGTTGTAGTGGCCTCTTTGGCTGCCCAAAAGGCGGTCTAGGATCTTTCCGTTTTCCTAGATTGGGTTGTACCTTCCTCAAAGCCATTATGTTTCACTCCCGATCCAAGTATTGGAGGGACTCTATTTCTATGCAAAATGAAACCTTTTGTAATCACAAACTTTCCATCTTCCATGATGACATCTTCATCTTCAGCTGTACTCCCATATTCTTTTACCATATGCTCGGGTGGAGAACAATTCAGCTGCTCTTTCTTCTTTATTCCTGTGCATACACAAAGAACAAACACAATAAAAGATACAAGATCACCCAATATCATTTCTTCATGCCTCATAGGTATGGAAGTTAGCTTTCTTCCATTGCTAGCATTTTTCTCATGATTTTCATTCAAGTGATTGTATTCCAAAAATCCAACCATGTTGTCCCAAACATAGTTGTATCCATGCATTCCCTTAAAAGCAAGATGACAGTGGCTGGAAACTCTCTTACAATGGACAACAACATGGAATGAGGGCTGGAAATGTCTATGAGAGTGAGTGAAAAGAAGATACAACAACTATCATACTGAAAACCCTTCATGAATCTCCTCAAAAACAATGTAGTGGGGGCTGGGAACAAGTCATTATTGACTGAAAATGCTCCGAAGGATTGGAAACTATCCCTTCTCATGACTGTCCTCTTTTGTGTGGCACCAAACAGAATGTTGGACAAGCTAGGAATGTCTATAACAGCAGTACAAAAACTCATGACAACATGCTTGAAATCCCACAAATCAAGATTCCTACTACTTCCAATCATACCTCCAAATCCTAGTTGAGTTATAATGCTCAGAACAACAAGATAACAACCATCCCACTCAATTTTAAACACAAAATTCATGAACTTAACTTCTACTTTTATTGGAGCACTCCCTCCAAGAGCTTGCTTATCAATTAGGAATTCAAAATCCTTATAACATAATTGTTATTTTGAGAGAAAATTGTAGGCTTTACCTCATTGTGTGTTGCCCATATGTCAAGCCTTCTACCAAAAGTTCTTCCCCTCCTCTTGGCTGTAGCTACTTCAGGAATTGCATGTCTCATGCTTGGAAGCATAACCTCTTGGTCATTAAGCTTGAGCCTCAATTCCATGGTTTGGTAGTCTTGGGTAAATTTACCCAAAGAGTGTAGCCATGGCACTCCAAGTACTAAATCCGTATCTTCATTATAATTCACATAGAAATCACCACTTACCATGTTCTTTCCCAAAGTGAGCTTGAATTGTTGGAAATTCTTTGTGCAAGGGATGATGAGGTCATCTTGTAACCTCCCATCCTTCACAAGGGAGTTCGAATGCACAACAAACTCCATATGATTTCTCATAAAATTTCTTTCTAACCATATGCACGAAATGAAGCACTCACTAGCCATAGTAACATGGAACCCATTGAAGACTTCACCTTTTTTGCAACTCAAAGGATCTATGTACCCTTTGCCACTTAGAGTGTTCTTCACTTTATCACCGTTTCCACTATGTTGTCCATGATGACCACTAATTATACTATGAGGCATCAAACTTGACATAGGCTCATTCTTTTCAACAAGTTGCCCATGGTGGCACAAGTATGGCAACGACATAGGAAGAGACCAAAAAACTAAAATGTGATTTTCAATATCATACCTTGGGTTGTCCTCAACTTGTCCATCTTCTTTTTCCGAATGAAGCTTGGTTGATATCTCTTCATATTCAACTAGTGAAACTCTTCCCGCCTTGACTTCATCCATATTTTGTTGGCACATTCATGGAGCTTCTTCGTGGTTCTTGCCAAAGCCATGAACACCTGCTACTTGACTCTTATGAGCTGCTGTTTGGAAAATTCCAGCAAGCTCAGAAAAAAATTAGAATTTTATAAAATAAAGGGATGCTTTACAAAGCCAAGTACACTTGCTTTTATAAGCAATCTTGGCTTAGTAGCCACCCACAAACACCAATCACATCCTTTGGCCCACATTTAATTCTTTTTTGGCCTTGTATCATCCCCAACATGGGTCGCATTTTTCCCCTAGGGGAAATAAAATTATAAAGTGACCTTTTCCTTTTTCTTTTCTAATTTCACTCTATCTTCTCTTTTATTTTTATTAAATCATTAATAAATTAATATAAGTGCTTTTTATGAAGTTTCTTTTGTATGCACTTTATAATAATTTATTAAGACTATAGTTTCCCTTTTTATCCCCCTTAGTTGTCGGGAAACAAAATTGGGCTAAGGGTCTTCGACATGTTATTTTGGAGAAAGGGACATTTCAGTCCTCCCTTCCCCAAATTGCTTGCCCTCAAGAAATTCCAAGCTCATGTGTCCAAGTGCCATGACTAAGAGAGGACATGATGTAGCACTCCCAAAGTCTTGCTCTAGTACCGGTCAAATGGGAGATCACTTGACCCTCTAGGCTCATGCTACTACATATATTGGCCAAATCAAAATATTGGCCACCTTCTTCTTCCTTTCTCTTGATTCTGCACATGGAGCAAACATGTTAGAAAAAACATGAGTATTGAACAACACTTTTTCAGCCTCTTCATCCTGTCTCATGATCATGTCACAAATTCTCCCCAAAGGTGGCATCCCCAAGGTTTACTTCTGCTGCTCCGTATGCTGCTGTAATCTTTTTCTCTACTCCCAAGATGGCTAGTGACTATTTTCCTTGCATGTGCAACCCAATTCAATCCTTTCACATCATAATTAGCAAACTGATTTTTGATATCTACAGCTGTAATAACTTTTTTCCAATCAGTTGTTATGTGAAAGGGCATCCCACAATGTGGTACCTCAAAGTCCGCTTCAGATTTCACCCATTCCCTCTTGCCTTGAATTCTGATTTTTTAATTTTTACCACTAAATTTCAGTTTGTCAACATGGTGAATGAAAACAATTTTCCCAAAAGATGGCAGCCAATGTGTCCAATGAATGGTCCCCACTTCAAGTAACCCAATTGTACAAAAACATTCAAGTACCTCACACCTCTTAAAGAAAATAAAGAAATGAGTTACCTTCTTTGTGCAAGGCATGTCTTTCCATGGACATAGGTCACCAATTTCTTCTATGTTGGAAATATATATGGCTGCCCCCTCATCACACTTTATTCTCTTTCCCCACATTTTCTCCAAGTCTTCCATAGAGTCATGAATTAGCAACAATTGAAAGAGAAAATGTAATGATATATTGCATCCAAGTAAGGTTTGTAATGCTTTACTGCATATCATGAAAAAACTTGTGCATGATCCCCATTATTTTCATTCCACCATAAACATAAGAGAAGGGGAAATCAAAATTAGAACTCATGCATCCATAAACTTTATCACATTGAACCCAAGGAACCTCATACCTTTTGTTGTACCAATTGATTCCTGTCATGAGAGAAGATAACACATCTGAAACATCATAATTGGGGTTGCTCATCATACCTTTGTAACTCAGAATTTCTGATATAGGATCAGCACCTTCATTCTCCTTAGATTCTTCAACCCGAACATCTTCTTCCACTTTAAAATCATGCAACCATTGTGTCCCAACAACAACCTCATCTCTAGTAAACTCAATCACAAAAATTATGTCACATACCTCATGTTCTTTCAATGGAATGGGCTGTTGTACTATTTTCTTCGTGCAAGGCATGATGATGCCATTGACAAGAGTCACCCTTGAAATCAATTTCTCTTCCTTATCAGCAGATTGTACCTTGTTTCTTTGAAGACTTTGAGGACCAAATGCCCCCACTAACCCTTCCAAAGGTTCCCCCATGTTGCTGATATAAAAATCAGTCATGGGCTCTATTAATAAAGCTTTTTCTCCTCTCTTTATGACTGCTGTTATGCACAGTTCAGCAATCTGAAATTGATCAAAAATTGTTCTCTTACCCTTTATTACCATCAGAAAACCAACATTAGTACCTTGAGAGGTACTCTCCCTTCTTGCACCGGAGTCTCCAACGAAGAAACCATGCTTGCCCACACTTGTAATCTCAAAAGACAATTCTGAATTCCTTCTTTCCCTTATGAAATCAGTCACAAAGTTTTCAAAATCAGAATTGGTAACTTTGGACAAATGCAACATATTACCTGGATCCCATACCTTATAATGCCCATGAAGGTCTTCATCACTCTTTGTCTTCATGATGACTTGACTTTGATGTACCAAATCCTTAGCATTCTTATCCACAACAGGTTGAATACCATCATGATAAAACTGTTGTAATGATATAGGATGAAGATGATGAAATAAATCCTTGCTACTCCTAACCTCCTTATAAAGAAGATCATCAAAAGGTTTACCTTCTATTGTTGATTTAGAAACCTCCAAAACAACACCATCCCTATTGTGACTCATGATTTCAGACACAACACAAGAATCAACACTCTTCACAATTTCATGCCCATCAATACTATGGCTTGGTAAATCCATCCCATATGACAATGACTCATTGATATGTACCTTTGGAACTGAAACATCTTTTTCAACTTTGCATCCAACAATCGTGTTTGTTCCTCACTAATACAATTATTTTTCTCATTAGGAGTCATACCTTTTTTCTTGAAGCCTCTTCTTCTTCACTTTGCATGGTGGAATACTCTATGGGCTGATTTCTCTCCAATTTTTGCATGGTAATTTTCTCCTGTTGATATCTTCTATTTTTCCTTGTGCCTTTGCTATCTTTCAACTCACAAAAATCTTCAAAGGTCAACATAGCTCTTACCTTGGAACTGAGTGTTGCATACTCTTTTCCCCATATCTCCATGTCATCATCCTCAATTGGTTGTTCCTCCTTTTGGAGAAACTTGGCTCTGCAAAACTGATGTGGAGGCTTGGCGATGTTCTAACTGATCTAGTAGAGCTTCCTTCACCCTTGTTGCCTTGATTTCCTTGAGAGCTTGTTATGGCAGTACTCATCCCCTGTATAGATCTACTCAAATCAGAAAAGACTCCTATAACGGAGTCTCTTAGATCTCTCTGAGCATCCACCCAACAGGTTTGCAACTCTTTGTGGCCTCTAGTGATCACTTCATTCAGATAGCTTATCTTATCTATAGTAGGAGCTCTCTGATAATGCTCTTCCATGGTCTTCTTCTTTGTCTTCAGATCTGATTTTTTTTTCTCTTCACAGGCTAGGAGAATACACTGCTCTAATACCACTGTAATGTCCCCAAATGGACATTTTTTGACCCCAAACAGATTTAAGGAAAATCCCAATCCAAAAGACAGATTATAGGAAATATGCAATAAAATTTTAATGCAGATCTGAATTTTAAACAACAATGGTGACTTGCATAGGAGATGAAAATCCACCAAATAAGAGGCAAAACCACTGAATCTTTCAATCAAACAAATCAACAAATTTTATAAAGATAAAATCATGAGAGAAATACCAGATTGGGCATCAATAACAAGCTGAAATTATTTATTATAAATCTGCAGACAACTGTCCTCAGACACAACTGAAAAGTACAATATCCTTGAGCCAAAAATTATGCAAGTTGGCTGATTTGATCTCTAAAAATCAGACTTATGAACAACAATGTAAATCAGCTCCAAAACAGCTCCAAAACCCCACGAACCAACTTCCTAGATAGGTCGCTCCACCAAGAACACTGCTAGAATTAAAGAAGAGATACAACAACTAATCTTCTTCTTCAAACCCTTGTACAGATCTGAAACTTTCAGCCCCGAATACTACTGGAAAACACAATAACTCCTTGAATTTTGATGCTCAATGGAAACCCCTGAATGGAGAATCCTCACAACATAAAAGAAGAATTTTTCCTTTTCCTTCTAGATCTCTTGAGGTTTTTGTCCTCAAGAGATCATCTCTAAGAGTTTTCCTCATTAGAAGTTATTTTGCAAAGCTCTCAAGCTCAAACAAAAATCATAATTTTATAAAATAAAGAGATGCTTTACAAAGCCAAGTACACTTGCTTTTATAAGAAATCTTGGCTTAGTTGCCACCCACAAGCATCAATCACATCCTTTGGCCCACATTTAATTCTTTTTTGGCCTCGGAATCATCCTTAACATGGGTCACATTTTTCCCTAGGGTTAATAAAACCGTAAAGTGACCTCTTTTTCTTTTTCTTTTCTCTTTTATTTTTATTAAGTCATTAATAAATTAATATAAGTGATTTTAATAAAGTTTCTTTTTTATGCACTTTATAATAATTTATTAATACTATAGTTTCCTTTTATCATCCCTTAGCCGTCGGAAATAGAATTGGGCTTAGGGTCTTCGACATGTTATTTTGGAGAAAGGAACTTTTCAGATTTCAAGGCCTAAAGTTCAATCTAGGAAACAAAATCAGCCTTTTAAATTAGGAACAATTCAAATATCAACAAAGGAGTGTCATGCCCTAGACACCACCAAAACCCTCCGCCATGCAAGTTGCCACCCTAGAAGAGGGTCTGAAATTGGCCAAACAGCTGGTCCAAAACCCTTGCAAGCTCAAAGACAGCAATGTGTGGCTGTCCCACATCCAAAACCATGCAAATCCGATCCACCCTAGTTGCGAATGATGCCCTAGCACTAATAAATGTGTCTTGAACCTCTCAGAAATCTGATTGAAGCACAAGTGTGTAATGTCCCTTTTTGGGGACTAACAGAAATTATGCAAAGCTGAAGATAAATGACACTTTTCAGATTTTTAGTAGGTTGTTAGTGACTGAAATAAATAGATAAAACCCTTAACTGCTGCCAGCAAACACCCTTCTAGGGAAGCGACCCTTTTTGGGGTTTCAAACCCACTTTTGTGCCCTCAAAACCCTTGAAATCAACTACCTCTAAGTCTCTAAAATCATTATATATTACCAACAATCATATCATGCAAGAAAACTGATTTTTATAAGCTTGGAAGTGAGAGATCTGATTTTTATGATAAAACCCTCAACTGCAGAAATTAATTAAATAGTCCAGAACTGCAACTAACTTCCACGAGCTTGGAAAAATAGCAAATCACCACCAAAATTCATGAAACTTCATAACTTGGCTCTTAAAAATATAGAGAATATTATTCCAATCTCAAAACCATGAAATTATTGCAAGAAAGTACCGAAATGCTCCCCTAGGTGGGTCGCTCCACTTAGAACAACCAACAAATATGCAAAGATACTCCACAAAGTAGGTCGCTCCACCTTAAAATGGGCAAATATGCATTGACAACCAAAAGTAGTGCAAAGATCTTCAATTAATGACCAATTGAGCTCCTTAGGGCAACTCGCCTAGGGCTGGAAATGAAGATTACAACAACAAAGAGATCCCTCAAGGGGGTGGAGACTCCCATGTTGAAGTCTTCCTAGTCTTGGTGAAGGGTTTCGTCCTCACACAAGGCTCTCCAAGGGTTTTCGTCCTTAGGAGAGGGAGAGAGATGCTTCACAAGCAATCTTTTTGAAATAATAGAATTCACACATGATTATCAAATGGCCAAGCAACCTCCTTTTATAACCATAAGGGGTGCTACATCATAACTTATGGCCGACCTTATAATAAGTACCTTTTAATTATCTAATTTGTATTTGGAGCCTACATGCTCAAAATACTTTATATTCTAATTAAATAAGTTCTTCTATTGGAGTGCTTGGCTTCCCAATAAGAATACATGATAATAATGAAAATATCTATTTAGAAAATGTCATCCAAGTCTTCCCCTTGCTTCTTTCCTTGAACCCATGAGGAGGAAGAATGGGTAGCACAAGTGTGACCTCTGTATGAGATCACCAATGAAGATGTGAGGGTTCCGTCCTTAAATCTAAGTGCTATTGAGGGATTTCGTCCTCAATAGACCTCCATGGAGGGTTTCCGTCCTCAATGGATGAGAGAGAAAGCAAGCGTGCTCCAACTCTTCAAAGAAAATAAATTCCAAAGCAAGCATAAACATCTTCCAAGCCAAGCGACCCCTTTAAATAGCTAGAGGTGGTGCCAAAAACCAAATAGAATCCTCCTAAAGAGGACTGACCTCCTTGGAGACATAATAGTTTCTTACTATTTTACTTTTCTAGTGGCTTTTCACTTTTTTTCCTAGCCGTCCTAACTATACTTATAAAATTACTTTAAAATAAGACAAAAGTCACTAAAACAACTGAAAATCATGACATAAACTTTGATTTCTTATTCCCTTTTAGCCCACGGGAAGTGGAATGGGCTTCCCCAATCTCGTCCTCCTTGCAATGGTTGTCTCCAAATAAATACTCGCTCCAATGGTTGCCTTGTCTTCATTCCCGTGTTGTCCCTTTTTAGGGGGACTCAGAAATGTCTAAAAGCTCACAAATCAAATTTATAGAGCTGTTGTTATAAACCTATAAACCTATTTTGGGGTTTCAACCCCACCTTCATGCCTTCCAAACCCTTCCAATCAGCTTCACTTAAGTCTTTAAAATTATCATATATCATCAACAATCATATAATGCAAGAAATCTGATTTTAAATACCCTAGATATGGAGCTATGAATTTCAACAAAACTCTTGTCTGCAGCGTTATTTTAAAAATTCACAACTCAACTCAGGAAGCTCCAAAATTCATGAAACTCAAGATATTGGCCTTATAAATTATGAAGAACAAGCTAGTAATTTCAGATTTGTCAAATTAGCATCACACATACCAAATTTCCACTCCAAGATGGGTCACTCCACTCCAACCAAATATAATATGGCACCAAGGAGACCAAACGTGCAAGAAACATATACTTTATTGCCTTTCAAACCAGTTTGCACACAAAATCTCATGAAGGGTTTTTGTCCTTCACAAGTTTTCCAACCAAGGGTCTTCATCCTTGGATGAGGTCCTCAACCCAAGGGGTTTTGTCCTTGAGAGAGAGTAAAAGGGTTACACAAGCCAACTTTCACCGAGATATGAATAATCACCAAAACATAATAACATAATGCCCAAGCGACCTCCTTAAATAGCCACACAAAGGGCTTAATAACATAAAAGTGATGGCCGACCCTTAAGGTAAACACTTTTAATTATTCAAATGGTAATTAAAGCCTACATGCCCATAATACATTTATTACCTAACTACTTAAGTTCCTCAATTTTAGCGCTAGGCTTCTCAATAGGATACATAAGAATAAATGAAAACAACTACCTAAGCAATAATAAAAATGTAATTGAGGTCTTCCCCTTGCTTTCCTCCTTAGACCCATGGGGAGAGAATGGGTTAATGTCTTCAAAAATCAGCCTCCAAAAGGGACATGCCAATTCCTCTTTGGCTCTTTGCTCTTACACTTGCAAAACCAATGAATTGTTTGTGTGATTTTGTTAATGGTTGAGTGCCTTTTTATAGCTGTTAGAGGAGTTTAGGGTTTATTATTTTATTCATTTATGAGTTAGGGTTCGTTTTTGGTCATTGACCAAGTCAAAATAAAAATAAAAATGTTTTTAAGACCCCCACCTTCAAACCCTATGGGAATGTCACAAACGCATACCCAAACGCGTTTCTGGGACCGATCCATACCGTAAGCGGGATGGATTCGTATTGGGTACATATTCGGGGGTTGGGAGGGCGTGTACCCGTGCTTCCCGTATGTGAACCAGCTTAGGGAAACATTTATCGTTAGAAGTTACTTGGTGATAAAAATCCTAGCCATCTTGACATTGCACAAATAAGAATGAGGAAGACATTAATTAAAGGAAGAGAAAACATTTAAAGTGGTTTTTTCCCTTACAGGTTTTCTACACTATAAATTTTAAATTTTTATTGTTATAGGTTTTCCGCATTACAAATTTACCCAATGTCTATTTCTCTTGTGTGTTTGATATCTCTCATCATACTTGGTGACTATTGTGAATGTTTTGAAATATTTACATACAGTCTTTGAATTGTAGTGGGTTGAAATAACCATAAAAACTTCTTTCAGATATGAACCATCGACCTAAATATCGAGTGCCTAAAGGCCCTTCCCCTCCTCTTCCCTGCTTCCCCTTCATTGGAGGTGTCCCTTAACCTCCTCGCTCTATTGACCAAGACCCCCCAACTCGACCCCAGCTCTAGAGGAAATAGAGTCCTTGACTGTTGGCAGAGCCCTATGTCAAGGGAGTGCCTAAAAGCCTTTTCATAGGTGGAGTGCCAAAGGTTCTCTCCTCCTCCCCCTCCTCCATTGGGAGAGTGCGGCCACAAGTATTCGTCATAAATATATCAAATGAGACCCTCCCACTCCTTTTCGACATCCCTTCATACATCAGGGGCATCACTCATGCCACATATCATGCTAGATTGTAACTGTTGGGAATAGCAAGCATTTGTGGTATTGGAGATTGGTAGATGGTGGTGATGGTTTTAGCTTGATCATCTCTTCTTTCCTAATCAATCAGCCCACCTTTCGTTGGATGAACGTCAGCAAATTATGGTGCTTATGTTCATGTTCTCACTTTAGTTAGGACGTGCTTTCATTTGAGCCTCATTTTTAGCTTCCAACATCATCAGCTTCCTCTAGTTGTTGCTTCTTTTCTCGCCCATGACATTAGTTTATAGTTGCATCCTTCTATTCTTGGTCTCTTCTCACGTCATACTCTTGTCCTCACTTTGGCTTTTGATCCTTGTCTTATATCACTAGGTATGAAATATCATCATTGGGAATCTCAAAATCTCTGGAACCAAATCAAGTTTGACAGTGATGGATACATCAATTGATTTAGGGCTCCTCCAAGGAAGGTGGCCTTAACGCACTCAATCTATAAATAAAAGGAATATGCTTGAATTGTTCATGGTATGGTTGATTGGAGTGGGGTAGTAAGTGTGCATTCATTGTTGGATGGATAGAGGGTCCTATGCTGGTTGGGTAGAGTAGATATTATAGATAGTAGTCCTGATCCAGTCAATTTGATGGTCATCTAGTCTGGTCCCAATGTGATCCATGGGGATCAGAAGACTGATCTACTTCAGAATCCAATCAGAGCAAACTCAGTTTTAGTTAGCAACAGGGCTCAAAAAGGAGTATATCTTGGCAGGTGACAAAACCATTGCTTCATGTAGAGAGGTGGTTATATAACTCCTGGTATCTACAGAGTGGTGATTTTGAAACCGCCAGTTTGCAATAGCTGGTGGTTTCCCCTACTGTGACTGTACAAGTATGATTTTTGGTAGGAGATAATGTCTCCTCAGTTCCATGACAGTTGGGGATCCTTTAAGTTATGAAAGGAAATCCATGAGCCTGATAAATATGAGGCATGAGTTGGGAGAAGGATCATCGGAGTATGAGCAAGGGTTGGTGTTTAGTTGGTAGTAGAAAATATTGGAGAAAGGAATAAAAATGAAGCTGAGTGAAGAAGATATCAGACTCTTTATAATCCATCCTTGGCCATAAGAAGATTGGGAAGCCGGGCAATTGCCAGTTTCAACTAGCTTTTCCCCATATTGGGATTTTCTAGACCAAAATACCTATGTCCGTGTGTTTTCTTAATACATGCATGCTGTTTATACTGTCTTATTTCATGTTTTCAGTTCTGCAAGTAATGATTATGTCCTTAACAACACACCACATTACATTCTGAGTTATGTTAATCCTTCAATCTGTCATTTTGGAGTAAATTTGAAGTAGAACAACATAAGCAATCTTAGAACTTTACAGATCATTTTGGTAGCAGAGCTGATTCAATCTACGGGTATTGTGGTAAAGTATTGACTGATTTGTATGACAGTTGCAAGATCAAATGAAGAAGATTTTCTTACCTTGCAATTATGAGATCTCTACAAGGAGGTGGAATTAGAGGGTAAAAAAACTGGCAAAAGAAGGCGAAGAAAATCGTGTCAAGAGAGTTGCAGCATTAAAATCATGCATCAAAAGTGTGATGAAGTCCCAATATGTTATCATCAACAGCAAGAGTTCACTGCTAGGAACCAAGAATCCATGGACATGGTGGTTTGTGTTTTTGCCAAGAAGTTTGCATTGAAGAAGAAGAGCCCCATGAAGAGAAGGAAGAATTTGTCAATGAACATGAAAATCTTTTAAAAGAAGAGGTAAAGCTAAGGTAAAATAATCCAAACCTACTCCTTTCAAAGCTGAGATTTGTAGTTTTGAATGACAAATAGATGCTCAATTGCTAGACAAATGGACCTATATTTTAATGTGCACAAGGTTACTTGAGGCGAATATTAGTTTGGCGCATCTCAAAATGGAAGTTCATGCCACCAAAAAGGGAAGTAGAGCATGACATTCAAGTGCTGCCTGAATCTCCTTTACATAACATTGGTTTTTATAGGAAATCACTCTTAGAGAGTAATGATGTGAAGAAACAATTCCAAGAATTGTTGGAACAAGGGGTCTTATGCCCGAGTATTCACCGTTTGGGTCACCTATTGTGATAGAACGGAAGTACGGATTTTGGAGTATTTGCATAGACAATAGAGCCTTAAACAAAAAGAGCCGATATCTGTTAATTGTTGACTTGTTGGATCAACTTCAGCATGCTAAGTACTTCACAAAGTTTGTAATGTCCCCTTTTCCAAGTTAGTCACTATGGAAGACCTTATGCAAAGGAGAGAAACTTGCCATGGTTGTAAATGATGTACCTTTATAATTAATTATTTTATTTACTAATCCTGGCATTGGAATGGTTCAACTAAAGGGGAGAAGACTTGTCAAACAAAGCAAGGAGAATTTCTTTTTCTTCATTATGAGGTCGATTTTCTTAAGTGAAGATTAAAAAGTGCATTAAGGGGTCGGCCATGAGGATTGGGCTTCTAATTCATCCTTGGCGCCAAAAAGGAGGATATGAAGGTGGATCGAATGGCCTAAGAAAGGTCATGCATGTTTATTTAAAAGATTGATATCTTGGATTTGTGTACGGCTTGACCTACTCTCCATTGAAGACAAAGACCTTTGGTGTGGCTCAACTTTGAGGACGAAAACCCTCATTAGAGCCTATTGGGGATGAAACCCTCAATAGTCACAACACTTGGGGACAAAAACCCTCATTTGTTGCATTGATGGCTTCATACAGGAGTCACAAGTGGACTTAATCAGAGATTTATGGAATAACAAGGTGTTTATCCGAGCTTAGGCACTCCTACTTCAGCTAAGGCGTGCTTTTGGAGGCTGCCACATTAGTTTCAGCTTGATCTACCCATTTGCAGATTTTGGGATCACTTTTCAAAGGTTTTCATGGTTGGAAAATTGTGATTTCACTTTCATTGGATAGCTGGTCTCTTCAAGATCATTTTGAGCATTGGTTTGTGTTGAAACTCCAAGTATTGATGGAGTTACGAATTTTTGAAGTTTCAGCTGTATTTGCACTTGTGGGATATCACTTGAAATTCACAAAATATATAAAAATAACAACGAACTGAAATTCTGATTTTTAGGACAAATATGTAGAAACAAAGAAAAATTTGTATTTTCCAGAATAATAATTTCTAACACTACCCAAAAGCTTCAAATAACTTAGAAAAATATGTAGAACAATGTAAACAAGAGAGATGTTTTTATCTCTCAGATATGATTTTATTTATTTATTTTAATTATTAAAACCGCCTAAAAATTCCAAAATTCACAAGGAGCTGAAATGATCTTTATAAATTCTGAAATTCGGACAACAATATATTTAAATCATAACGAATCAGATCCAACCTAGAAAACTAAAAAACTCCAACCAAAAACCCTAGAAAACACCGTTGTAAAACTCTAAGTAGATCTGAAATAAATAAAGCCCAAACTGAATGAAACTCCTGGGAATTCGCCAAGATCGCCTCAAATGCAGGGAATAATCTGATCCAGTAGATGGCGTAAGTATGGACCAAATAATCTCTCCGACACTGAGAAAACCCTTGAAATTATCTGATAATTCTGACTTGAAAATTTGATTTGAATGAAGCTCCAAATTAGCAAACTAGGGAGGATCTCTCACCACCGAAGAGTGTTCTGCTAACTAGGAGTGGATCTCTCACCACCGAAGCTAGGGTTCCTATGGGATCTTACTCCACAAGCAAAAGCATGCAACCAACAATGACTTCAATATCATAAAAGAGTGAGTGTATGAATGAATTCCCTTTTTCTCCCCCAAGCGCTTCCTTTTATAACTTTTCATTGCAACAAAGGGCCCAAAAGAACCCTAATCAACCTCCTTCGGGAAAATACGCATAATAATAAAATAACTTAAGTTATTTTATCACCAAATAACTTAAGTTACTTTATCACCACTATGCCAAAAGTACACTTAAGTTACCCCCAACGAAGAAATAGAAAATAAAGTACCATATATTCACCCATCACTTAAGTCATCGACAAAATATAACATAAAGTACCTTAGGGGAGCATCACGCAACCTTATTTCACTTAAGTCACCTCAAAGTACGTGTCCAATGTCAAAACATAATATATAAGTGAAATGAAGGTGCAAACCATACCCAATAACCATCAACGTCACTAGCCCTCGGGCATGAGCAAGGAAGACGGATGAATGGTCTCCTAGGCCACACGCTTCGGAAATGAGGACATTACAATCCTCCCCTCCCGAGAAATGCTTGACCCCAACCATTATCCTGCAAAAGCTAAATACCACAAAGTAAGTTCCTCCACTTCACCCTATAGTCACCCAATGATCGGTGTGATCCGATATAACCAAGACACCCCATGTAGTCATCTTGTTCTCGAGCCGTAGAGAACAATGCTGCCCTTAAGTAGTATGATGCCCACACCAACTCTCCACTGGTACCCACACTAAAACTGCCAATCTGTCCAGTCCCTGCCAATGTGAAGTTGTCCTCATGTGATCACTCACTGCCTCTCCAGTCAACCCATGGGTACAAAAGTCCCCTCTGAACCCTATGGCATCCTCTGGATCAACCTGTGAAACAACCCGTATAAGCACAAAGCGTGCCAACTCTCCCACATGACCCACACTCGTGTGAGAGCAAGGCTCCTCATAATGTGTCTCAATGTGTCCCGTGGGGAAAATACCAAGACTCCAGTAAACGGTCAATCGGGCAATATTAACTCTACATAGTCCACCTCCTATGATGAATGTGAACCTACTAAATAACCAGGTAACTAAGTCAACTCCATCCCTCCACTGACTAGCACATGGGTGAAGTGCTCACCGTGCATAGAAGCAGTAAAATACATAGGAGTGTTATCCCATGTCGACTCAGGAAATGATGAACTCAGTATACTCCGATTTGTCATGACGACAAACCACACATCCCTGTATAAAGTTGAGGATATCCTCCCTCAACCCATGCCATCTGAACCTCTCCCATATGAACCTATAGGTCTCATCAAAGCTCAAGTGTCCAATCATGGAAGAACAATGCACATGTCACAGTATCTCCATCCTCAACCATGAATCTGACAGAAGGTACAATCTACCCTGATAGAAGATCATCTCATCCACTTGTTCCACATCAACTCGGCCAACGCAACTCCATCTCCAAAGATCTATCTCATGGGTCTAACTTGTCGCCTCTATCACCCTCACTCTCTTCAAAGACCTCAATGAATTGGGCCTTTCCTTTCCCGTGCAATCATGCCCTGGAGCCCAAGGTGTACGACAATCGAAACATAGTTTCTTTCGCCTCAACTCATCTCTAAGCTCTTGGGAAGTGAATGGCTTCTTAGCCACATCCTGCCTAGGTGTAGGCTCCTTCTGCTAAAGCTCATCCGGTCTAGATGGAGGTTCCTTTTGCTGAACTCAAGGTGGAAACCTCGACTTTGGAGTGGCTAACTCCAAATCCCAGGCTCTCCTAATAACATCATGCAATGAAGAAGGCTCAAATGCCTTCACAAACCCTATTAGTGCATTTGCCAAACCCACTATGAAGAGAGAAGTCAATCTCATCTTTGAAACATCAGGAACCATAATCGAAAGCCTTTGAAAATCTGCAATGTAACCGTCCAAAGAACTCGGTCGCCTCAAGTGAGTCAACTCTCTGAAGAACCTGTCAGGATCCCTCCTGTCAAACCTACTCATCAATCTCTATGTAAACTCTGCATATGTATCAATATGCATGTGCCCCTGTGTAATAAGACCATGATGCCACCAATCATGTGCATCTCCCTCAAGATGTAGGATTGCAAACTTAATTGCATCCTCTTCACGCATGGGATTCAAGTCAAAGTATGTCTTCAACTTCTGAATCCATGATTGCGTTGTACACTTCTTAGAACCATCAATGATCCGTAAACTTCGACTTTGGAACTCTACAAAATCACACAATTATGTTGTTCTACTTTCAACTTTGGAAAATGACAGATTGATTGAAGATTAGAGCTTTAGTGACTGATTATCTAGTGCTTATAGAGAGAAAATTGTAGAGAATAGGAAATAATTCAAACTCCAAACACCAACAATTTTATCCTGAAACCTCCAATGGAGGAAAACCAGTCGGGAAGGGAAAAACGCTCTTTCTTCCCACTTTTATTGGTCAATTATAGACAATTACATATTACAAGAAGTAGAAAATGGAGACAACAATGTAAACCTCTCCTTTCTTATGCTTGCTTGCTCTGTTTCTACACCTTGCTCCTACAATTCCACTCCAGCACTGAAGATCTTGCTCACTTGCTCTCATTAAACTTATAACTTTGCTCTTTGATCTCTTTGGATCTCCGAATGATGAATTCTCTTGCTCCTTTCATGCATTTATAGGCCTTCCCATGTCCTCCTATGCACTAGAGGATGTGAAAGGGCATGGAAGGGAAGAGACAACCATCTCTTTTCGAATTCTGGAACTATTCGTTCCTGATTTTATTTTTCCCGTCAAAAGTGTCGTGGCCACCGTCCTATGTAGATCAACGGTTTCAAAATCAAGCCGCTTTGGCTAGGCGGTAGTTACAGACCGCCTTTTCCTCATTTTTCTTCACTTTCTTCAATTCTCCTTCTTGGTGCTGATGGAACTGATGAAGTGGTGTGTTTTTCTAGATCCCTATGGATCATACCTCCCCTACTTAGGAGGCTTTTGGTCCCACAAAAGCTTAGTGGGGGAGTGGTAGAGGAATCAAATCCCTCTCTTGCTCCTTCGAGTACCACTGGGTCTGCCTTGGTGTCTTCTCTCGTCCAACCTGCCAAGACTCCTGTGGATCTCTGGTTTGCTGCTCCAGTGCTACATCCTCCTCCGAGTTGCCTCGAGTACAATCCTCTTTGGAAGGAAGCTTCTGTATCTTTCCTTCTTTGTCATGCATAGATGGCTTTAGTAGGTGCGAGATCTTGCAACTTGCTATCGCGTGCATCTGCATGAAGTGTGGCCTGAAGGTTTCTTTTCCAACCTGCTCAAGTATGGCAAAGGTCCCATACTGTAGTGGTTTAGTCCTTCTTGCTTGTCTTTGTCTCTTGAGATGGATTGGCTGAATCCTCTCCATGTACGTTGTTGCTATAGTCACCACTTGTTCCTTGTATCTCCTCTTCTCCTTGCTGCCCCACGGTCAGGTCCAGTGAATCAATAGGTAGATACGGTGACTGCATAGTGGAAGTTTGTATTTCTCCTTGAATGAGCAGTTCCTGTGGTGGCTTCTTCTGCAAAAACTGACAAGTGCTATCCAAAATATCTCTCGCTTTCAATTCTATTTTCCTTTTCTTTTAATGACAGAAAAACAAAACCGATGATTTGCTTGAATAAGTCTTGGTGCTTGGTTGGCACTTACCATAGCCTTCTTTGATTTGCTCTAGTGTGCCCGAATGTTGAAATTGATTTCGTCCTTGACCCATCTCAGACTTGGTTCTCCCTCCTCAGTGAACATAAGCATCCCTAGCATACAAGTAAGGACTTCCGAAGACAACGTCAAATGCATCAAGTCGAATAATATCAGCCTCTAGTACATCAATTTATTGGATATTTATCCCAAACTGAAACTTACACTTTCATAACTTGTATTTTTGCACCCTTCTTCACCCATCCCAATGGGTATGGATGTGGATGCGTGTAAGTCTCTAGGCCAAGTTGTTCTACAACCGCATCAGAAATCAAATTTGACTGAGAACCAGAATCTACTAAAGCGTTTACCTTAGTCTTCTTGATTTGGATTTTGATTTGAAATAGCTTACTCAACTCTTCTTCTTCTGCTCCTCCGTACATGTTAGTGGTCGTGCATCCTAAATTGTTTCATCTGAATCATCCTCAATCTCCACCTCTCCTTCTGTTTTCACAACAGCCATGGATTTCTTGGAATCCTTGGTTCGGTGCTTTGGGTGTAATTCCGGATGCAACTTCCAACATATGGCGTCAGTATGTCCATTTATATCACAATTCTTACAGAAATTCTTAGGATCTTTACAAGTATGCAAAGCAATAGCGGCATGTTTACCTTTCCATTTACCTCTGCTACTTGTCTTCCCTTGTTCTTTTTCCTGCTGATCTGTTGACTGGTCTCCCTTTGGCTCTGCTTCTCCTTGCTTCTTCTTGTCATCAATGTAGTATGCTTGTATACAAGCTTCATTGAGATCCCCGGGCTTCTATCAAAAGCCTCTATCATGCATGCTAAGATTGGAGACGTGTGCTCAATTCCATGTGGTTTTCCACTCATATCTCCACTACTACTTCTCAAAATGTGTAGATGGACATTAATACTATTTGCGTTGTGAGCTCACCTTTTGCACCGACACCCTCACTTCTGTTGCACTGGGGATCAATCTGCTTTTTGTATCAACTTTCTTGCATTGGCATCTCAGCCACAATATTGAATTGGTTTTGAATTCTGCAAACTCTTCCATAACCGACTGTTACTTGACTATTGGTTTTCTTTTGGATGATTGGGAAGACACGAATTGGCAGTGATTTGCATCAAAACAACCTCAACCGAATATCCTTCCCACGGTTTCAAATTTGCATATAAATTTTAAGCAACGCACCTCCCAACAGTTGTCAACATCCATTCCCACCTGTCTTGCACATGTCCTATCATGACAAATCTCCACACGGATTTATAAAAGGTAAAGGCATGTTTTTAAATAGAACCACGATTTAAAGTCTTATAAAGTTTAGTGTGTTAACATTTCCAAAAGCATCTTCATGGTGCAAGTGGCACTAAATCATTAGTTAAGACTTTTCATTGAATGAAGGTCTAGGGATCCAATTCTTTAAGAGTACTTTTGGTGGTGAAAAATTTAAAAAGAGTGTAAATTATTAGTGGGGTGAAAATATTTGAAGTGGTGAAATATTTTTCAAGGGGAGAAGTATATTTTCCTAGAGTGGGTCTATTAGAGTAATAAATTTTTATGTCAATAAAGTGTGTCGACATTGTCAAAATAAAATCGTCTTGTTGTTATCATCAAAGTATAAAACGTAATTAAATATTACTTTTTTAATTGGCGTAAAGTCGATTCAATAGTCAAATCGAAATCAAAAATTATTATTGTGACATAGTTTTGTCAAATTCTAAAAGTGTCAAGTTTTGTGACATAGTCAAAATTGTAAAAATTAAACAAAAATTGCCTCGTGGATGCATTTTCTCGTGTAACCGACGTCCCGAAAATAATTGTTTTCACATTGGGGGGAGATAAAATAAACACAATGTGGAAATCATTGAGCATCATGTCTTCATCAACTAAGTAAGCAGCAACAATAATTGGAGATTAGAGGCAACAGAGGATGGAGAGCGATCAACGCCTCTCGTCAGTCACCAACGATGGGGTGGCATATAGCATTGGTGGCACATTTTTATAATATTTTCAGTTTTCTTTGAGTGGCATATGCAGAAATAAAACAAGGTATTCATTCCTTGCTAAAGTTTGAAACAAGGAGAATGTGCATTGTGGATGCTAAGAACAATTGTATAGGAGGGCAGCTGACTGTGGTGATCCTCTGACTGCTGAGATTCTCTAATTGTCGACTTCTTCATCGATTAGCTGGCGGAAGTGTGATCATTTGGTGAGGGATTCATTGTGGTGAAGTGGATGATCATGTGCAACAAGATTCAAACAGCAAGATCCAGACGATAGTATGCAGACCTAAAAGTATGCAGAGTGGCATACAATTTTGTTTCCAGCTCTTGAGATGTGCTTTCTCCCCATGTACACTTTGGTAAGGGGCGAATGTTAAGAGTTATCCATATTAGTGTTCACTATATGGTTTGTAATTATGGACTATTTAATTTATATTCGGTTGACTGAGATAATGAGTTGTATTAATAACTCATTATTTGTTTGTTGGAGGCATATAGGGTGGTTTTGATACCACCCGTATTATAGTATTTTGGAGAATGTTGTTAAAACAACATTCCTTATTTATGGGGGACCAAATCCTATTTATATGTATTCCATGGATTGAATATTATGAAAGATTATTTTCTTGTATGAATCTGCATACCAACACAATTTTGGAGTAAATTCAAGTAGAACATCTTTTGATTCTGTGAATTCTAGTAAGTAATAAATCTTAGGTGTTTACAAATCACAATGACATAACGAGAAGTTTGGCTTATAGGACTATAAATAGTGTTCCAAACTATAGCCTAGCCAACAGGGGCTATAGTTGAGATATGAACTCAAGCCAAAAAGGACCTTTTAGGCACTCTCCCGATGTAGGTGGCAGAGGGTATCGATCAATAGGTCAAGGAGTTTGATGACCTCCAGGCACTCAACCAATGATAGGGCCTAGTATGCTTTGGCCAAAGAGCCAAGGACATAATCAAGCCTTAAGATTTCCAACTCGGGTTATATGGTTTCTAATTGGGATTTCAAGCTCTTAGATTGGGACACCAACGTTAAGTGGCTATGAGTGGGAAATAAAGGTCTCAAGGGCTCCAGCTCATATAAGAACTCGCAAAATTCCTTTAATTTAAGCTGAAGCACAAACCATCTCTAGAATAAGGTCAATCAGTTAGAAGTAGAAAGAACTAAGAAGATGCATGCAGAAGTAGAGCCCAAACTTCGAGAGAAGTCTTCTTCACCAAGGGGTCAGCAACGGTTTAAGGCCTGAATTCATATCCTTTTCTGTCATGGTATATTTGCATAGATCAAATGCAGGTGGGATCCTTTCATTGGTCATAGCTTCTTATATAAATGGCAAACTTATACATATCAAACAGTGTAAATCTGGAATTTGCTGTTAATTTTTGGATGTAAGACTTTTTTGTTTAAAAAATGGAGCAGTATTGAGAAATTTTCAGTATTACAGAGGGTTGTGTCACCTAGATTTGGTGACATCTTGGATGTCCCGAACATTTCAGGACTTGAAGGCGACATCCCCAATTTTTTAATTAAAAAGTCTAATGCTTTTATTTTATGAAAAACTGGTATTTTTACCAAAAACATTGAACCCTAATCTCAAAAGTGCCCTAGAAAACAATATATAAAGCATAAACCACTAAATTTTATTGAATAAAGTTTGAATATTCAAATATTCATTTTTATATATTATTCTGATAGCAGCCCTGCCAGCATCCCCAAAATCTGGGAATTTTTTTCACTTTCCCATCCGTCTGTTTGTCAACTTGTCCCCTGGACCTAGGTAAATGAATTTTTCTGATGGATCTCAAACTGTATCTATATTTGACTTTGGACAATAAATATCAGATTTCTCTAAAATAATGATGTTATACACACAGTTTGCATTGGCAGAATGTAATTAGATTTTGATACCTCTTGACTGAAACTATAATAGAATTAAATAAGAATTTGCCAGTATGGTTGTAGGTTGAGATTAAACAAGGAGAAGAAGGGAAATACATAATGATTTACTGTTGAACTTTTTAAAATTAAAAAAATGATCAAAAGTTTAGTCAAACACAGATACGATACAAATAACAATTAATATTTCATTGAGGAAATCATTGGAAGAATGTTAACAATTCATCAAACACAAGGAGCCAGATTTTTCTATTTGTTATTTTCTTATGAACCATTCGCCTTATATTAGATTAGAGATCAGTAAGATTAAAACAGTAGACTCATCTCTTCATTTATCAGCTAATCAATGATCCTCTCTCGATATTTAAGCAATGAAAGCAAGGGGAGTTATATATTATTCTAGTGTCCTTCAGGTTTCAACATTAGAGTCATGAAATCCATGCTAGTTTATACGCAATAGAATTTCTTCTAAAACAATTTGGTATTTCGTTAAGGATGGTGAATTGCTTGTGCTTTCTTTATCTGTAAAAGACAATTCAGCACCATCAAATGTTTTCTTTTACCTATATGAAAAGCGTAGTGTAAGTACATTGAAACCTCAAAAGTTAAGAACCATTCTAGAGTAAAAAGGTTTGAATTTTCTATTTTCTTGAATCATTATTAATTTCTACATTTTTCTTCTTTGCTGCCAAAGTAGACGGAACAAAACACTTACTGGAATTCATGTTTGTGTGATAATCAGTAAGATTAAGACGGTAGACACATCTATTGATTTATCAGCTAACCAATGATGCTATCTCAATATTTAAGAAAGAAAAGCAAGTGGAGTTGAATACTATTTTATTATCGTTCAGATTTTGAGATTAGAGTGATGAAATCCATGCTAGTTTATGTGAAATTGAATTTCTTCTAAAACAATTTGGTATATCATTGAAGGATGGTGAATTGCCTGTGCTTCCTTTATCTGTATATGGAGCAGTTGCAATGGCACACAACCCAATATTAGAGGACCATTCAGCACCATCAAATTTTTTCTTGTACCTGTATGAAAAGCGTAATGTAAGTACTGTTAAACCTCAAAAGTTAAGAACCATTCTAGATTAAAAGTGTTGAATTATACTATTTTCTTGAATCATTATTTATTTCTATGGTATTCTTCTTTGCTGCCAAAGTAGAGGGAACAAAGCACTCACTGGAGTTCATGTTTGTATGATAATCAAATGGCACTTACAAGAAAGTATTGCTATGTCGGGACTAATAATTTTATGAATTTATGTATATGTTATGTTTTGAAGTCATGTCAAAACTTTTTGTATAAGGCAAACTAAATGTCCAAAAATATGTGAACAATAAACTAATGCACATTCTTTCAACATTTAGTAATTTATTTTAACAATATACTCTTGTAATCTTATCATTATCCATTATAAAACTAATCCAATTAAGGATTTAGTTACTAGGGAGTAGGGATTCTTCTCTTTGCAATATTCAAAAATGCACTTTGTGTAAGATTTACTCTAAAATATAGGTTATATTGTATGAGATACTTTTTGGGGAATATTCAGTTGTACCTTAATTTCTTCGAGAAATCTTGGGAGCAAACTCCTCTCTTGCTGATGATACAAACCAGTACGACTAGAGAGATTTTCATAATGACAGTGGAGTAGACTCGAATTATCCGTAAACATTGAGATTTGGTTAGGCCTTTTATTCAGATTCAAATGTGTTATCCTCCCCAAATTCAATTTATCCACCATTTCTTCAATGGTATCGGTACTACCATTGTCTATGATTAACTTATAGCACTTACCTTCTGATGTACAAATTATTCTGAACAAATTTTTCTTTGGTGCGGGACTATTCTCCTCTTTTGCATGTTTCAACAACACCCTTTCCATCATGCTTAATTCTCCAATTTCGGGTTCCTTGGTGTAATGCACTAATGCAACACTTTATTCATTTTCTTGTGTAATATGTGCACTTGCATTCCTACGGCCATCTATGTGTGTGTGGGCACTCAAATGCTCTATGTATAACTTTTATCTCCAGATGCTCTATGACTGCTACCAATTGGTGCTTTTGGCAGTTAGGGATCCCAATTAAGGGAAACCTTACACCACCCAGATCCCCGAGAAATCACATAGCGCGAATATGTATAAAATGCAACTCAACCTAGAAATGGAATAATGTAATATTCGCTTTTGGGATATTAATTAAAATTACTATACTACTTGCAATGAAAGTAAACTTAAAAGAGAAACCCTTCTAGGTTCACCTCAACTAACCCAGTGTCGGCTTCAATACAACCCAAATGGGGTTGGAGTGAGCCAAAGTAAGGGTTTAGATGGGCTTAGCTAGTCGGAGAAAACACTTCTTTAACCAATTTATTTGCAGCAGTAGTAAATAAATAAAAATGCACTGAAATTAGCTGAAAACTTCAAAAATTTATATCTTATGCAATACTTGGAATTTTTCAATGAAACAATGTAATGTCCCCATTTTTGAAGACCCTTAGCCTATCATTCTCCGTGGGCTTTAGGGATGTTGCAAGGGGAAAATTGTATTAAATAATTAGATAATATTGCCTGGAGAGTGATTTTTAATCATTTGACATTATAAAGCAATATTTATTTAATTATTAAATATTTATAGAGCAAGTAATATATTTAATTATTTAACTAAATTCTCAAAATGCAAATTAAAAGGGGGAATTAATTAAATAATATTTAGGTGGCTTTTAAATATTAAAATCACCCTTTTAAAAAGGGGACGCCACAAAGGGAAAATAAACTGCTTTTTATTTAATAATTTCTCTCTCTAGGGATTTTGAATTTTGTGCCTCCTTGCTTATAAAAGGAGTGCTAGGATCATTGTTAGACTTATGTTATGATGATATTTATTTGATACTCCATGCTTGGAGTTGGGATGTATGCTCATTAATGTTTTCTCTCTCTTGCGTGGAAAGTTAGTGAGTTGGTTTTGATCAATTTCAGATTTGCCATTATTGCTCGAGTTATTTCAGTTTTGGCGCCAAGTTTAGAGTGTAAAAATCATTTGATATTGCTCCTTTAATTTATTCTATTATTGTTGCAAATATTCTTACCAAAGCGACTTGGGTTGGTAATGATTTGATTATGTTTTGATGCCATAAATGATAGATCTGCAATCTGCCATGTGTTGATTATTTCAGAGCAAGGGGCTAATATTTTGGTGTATTTGGAGGCTAGGAAAGAGCTGAAATTATTTTATATAATTTTATCTAACCCTAGCGACTTGAAATCAGTTTTCTAGGACTATTTTGGCTAGATTTTAATGCTCAAAAAATTTAGATTGATAACTCTCTAGAAAGCCCTTAATTTATGGAACAATCTGCAATTTATCCGTGAAGAAATATTGAGTTTTGAGTGAGATATCAATTTTAGAAGATTTCAGCTATCTCAAACCTTCTAGTTGCTATAAATTAATATTTATTTCAGATCTTCTCGTTTGGGGTTAGTTTAATATTGGATTTGATTATAGAAATTAGGAGGAATAAGGAGAAATTGATTTCATAATTTTTGGAATAGATTTGGTGCCCTAAAAGTGTTGGGAAACCTACTTTTTAAGTCAAAATTAGGGTTTCATGTTGGCTGAGCAAAATCTGGTTTTGGGATATTGCTCTTCATATTTTTGTGACCCAAAATCCAAAGTTTGAAGATTTTTGCTTGGATGGTTAAGCGGGAATTAATTTTAGAAAAATTGCAGCAGCTCGAGGTTTGAATATTAATTGTTTTCAGTGTGTGTGATCAGATTTGTGTTAATTCCTAACTTATTCTAGAAGGGGATATTACAAACAAATTGCGAGATGGAAAATAAAATTATACATTCTCCACCAACTTTAAATCAGAATTTTCTGAGCACTTTAAGTCCCTCAAAACAGCCCACAAATATTGAAATCAAGTTGCCCAAGGTTAGAATGGCATATAAAATAAATTCCATATTTTATACTTGACTTTCCACACTCAAATAAGCTGATTTCAGATCTGCAATAATTTTTTTATGACAACTCAAAGTATTAGAAACCCTCTCAAAACACTGTTATCAAATGCCCAGGTAAGTCGATTTGCATTAAATAAATTCCAGCAGTGATAGTAAGCCAAAAGATCATTAAAATGAACACAATATGCCCCAAATTAGATGCAGAAATAGATCAGATTGTAATCCTCATTATATCTTCATAAAATCATACCAAAATACTTCATACCAAGTCGATTTGAGCTTACTAAAAATCTGGAATGAACAACAAGTATTTGAGTACTTGAGACACCTCCAAACAAGCTTAAAATCACCCTAGGCAAGTCGATTTCATCAAGGAAAAACCAACAGCTTATAATAAATTGCATTCACCATAGATCACTCTCAAAACCCTCTTAAAGCAAGCTTGAACTCTCCCAAAAATGGCGACTCACATATATGGAATATAAATGCACATAACTCATCAATTCATAGCTCAAGAAGGAACACACACTTCACAATGGGTGGTGTTAATGAACACCTTTTGTTTTTTTATCACTAGTGGGCATTCATCCCTCTTCAAACATGAAGATAAGTTATAATAATCGTCAACATACAAAAAGGAGTGCCCATCATCTTCTTTAATAGATCTTCCTTTCTCTTTCTCAAAGTTTTTTTCCTTTTGGCACCACCTTCTAGGAGAGAATCTTTTATTTTAAAAAATTGTCTGGAAGTCACACTCAAAAGAAAATATTAAATGTATGGAAAAATTAAATATATCAAATAATGCCCAAATGAATCGACCCATGCCAAGATAAGTCGATTTATTCCAAATAATAATAATTAAATAATCTCAAGGAATTCGACTTGCCTCTAATTAATTAATTTACCTCCAAAGATCATTAATTGGCCCAAGGTAAATCGATTTCTTCCTTCTATTTTAATTTTTGACTTGCACAATAAAAATATATATATTAATTTTTAAATCCACATGTACAAATTGAATTTCCCCTAATTTAATTTCTTTTAATCCAAGGGGAATGGATTAAAGGATACCAACCATTATCATTTAATTTTTGTTTGAAAAAGGGGACATTACAAATAAAAAAACTTGTATCTTTATTGATTTAGTTGAAAGAAAATACAAGAACAAACACACATTCACAATCTTACAACCGAGATGCTCCACAACCAATAGATATGCACTTGAAACATGTGACGGTGAATCCACGTCTAGAGCCTCGACCTTTTAATTTGAAACTACCTCTACTTTGTGCACCATCATTAACAGATATGCACTTGAAACATGTGACAGTGAATCCACGTCCGAGCCTTGACCTTTTAATTTGAAACAATCTGCTTTGTGGACTAGGTGTGAGACATGTAGGAATTTAATTCCGACCTTTTAATTTCCAACTTTCCATTCATGTCTACGACTTACCTATCAAATTAAATGTCTTCCAATCCAAAACCTTGATGTCATGAAATAAAAAAATAGTGTTGCAAAACTTGGTCACTGATAAAATCTACCTTTCACTAATATGACTAATCACTTGCACACCACCTATTTTCCTACAATTACTTGAGCTTACAACTGGAAAGGAAGGCTACAAATTGTTATAACATAGATGCATTCCAGTTGGTTTCGAACCCTTAACCTTTTCAAGTTTCCCCATTTTTTATTTTGTCCTCTTTGTGAGATTAAAATGCTTAATGGAGCACAAATAGCATATATTATTTGGGTAGGAACAATCTGCTCCGTGTGAATAGGTGTGGTACATGTAGGTATTTAATTTACACCTTTTAATTTCCAACATTCCATTCATGTTTGTGTCTTATCTATCAAATTTAACATCGTCCAATTGAAACCCTTGATGCCATGAAATAAAAAGATAGCAAAGCTTGATTGGCAAATAAAATCTACATGTCGGTTTGAGGGGCTCAATTATCAATGATTGTTCATGCACCACCTATTTTCCTACAATTACTTGAGATTACAAATCAAAAGGGAGGTTACAAATTGCTGCAAGAAGCAAGCATATCTTTACCAAATTTGTTAGCTCTCAATTTTTTTGTAAAAGTAAATCGATCTTTCATATTTAGTATATTAAATTTGATATTAAAAAGTGTCACGTGTTAACTAAAAAAGGGGGATGTGAAATGCTACAAGAAGCAAACATTGCGGTTGGTTTCGACCATGAAACCTATTCAATTTTTGGCATTTTTATATTTTGGCCACTTTAAACGTAAATTGCACTCATCTAAATAATGCGAGTGAGATCGAGATGATATAGTGGAGCACATATAGTAGATGTTATTTGGGTGGGAAAAATCTGAGTCGTGGAATAGGTGTGGGACATGCAGGGTTTTAATTCCCACCTTTTATTTATAACTTTCCGTTCATGTCTTCGCCTTATCTAACAAATTAAACATCATGCAATATAAAACCTTGATGCCATAAAAAAAAAGTAAAATAACTAAATAACAAAGCTCAATTGGTGGATAAAATCTTCCTTTCACTCATATGTCCATCCATTGGAGGAGCTCAATGATCACTGATTTTCCTTTCATCACATGCTTTTATGCAATTACTCGAGCTTAATACAATCCTCAACCAATATCCATGCATTCAATAGATTCCATTTATTGAGATTTGTTGGCTCATCGATAGATTATAATCTTCAAACTGATCAAATGAATTATAATCTTCATACCTATCAACCAAATTATATTCTTCAAGTTGAAACGCTCCCTATTTATAACCTTCATGAGCTAGAGGATCAAAGGAGGACCCAAACAACAACAAAAAAACGGAGATCAGGTGGTGACATGGAAATGTCATAGATAAATTCGATGACAATTGTGCCAACAATGGTTTTCTTTTTTCTAATCAAATTATAAACAATGCCCATAGATGAAGGACATGGGAACCATTTCTTCCTTCCTACAACCAGGAACAAGGTCTGTTGTATTCAGGTTCGTGGGACTAGACTGTCAAAGTGTGGAGGATGTTGGATTTACAATGTGTGAACTCCATTCAATCTCAACACACCAAATCCATTTTGGTACCATCTGGCCTTACAGTTTGTTTTCCATCGATTTTGTTGAACACCCAATTAAAGTGTGAGGAGGCTCAGACAACCCAAAATAATGTTGTCACATTCCTTTAACACTCAAGCTTAAAAATTGAAAAGGGGCCCTACAAAGTGCTACAAGAAGAGTGCAGTGTGGTTAGGTTTTGTACCTTTAACCTATTGATTCCACCCCCCTTTTTCCCCTTTAAGCGCCAATTACACTCTCGCGAATAATGCAAGAGAGATTGAGACAATAAAGTGGAGCACAATTAGCATATATTATTTGATAGGAACTATCTGATCCATGGAATAGGTGTGGGACATGCAAGTATTTAATTCCAACCTTTTATTTCCAAATTTCCATTCATGTCTTCGCCTTATCTAACAAACTTAATGTTGTCCAATCAAAATCCTTAATCTACATTTCACTCATATGATTGATCGTTGGAAGGGCTCAATTGTCGATGGTTATCCCTGCATCAACTATTTCCTGCAATTACTCGATCTTATAGTTGGAAACGGGGGCTACAACATTCTACTAGAAGTAGGCATTGCAGTGGTTATGTCTCGAACTTGGAAACTTTTGGATTCTCCCTTTATTTGTTTTGGCCCATTTAAGCATAAATTGCATCACATGAATAGTGCAAACGAGATCAAAACTATAAAGTGGAGTGCATATATAGATATTCTTTGGGTTGGAACTATTTGACCTGTGGAATAGGTATGGGCATGCAAGTATTTAATTTCCATCATTTAATTTCTAACTTTCCATTCATGTCTTTTGTCTTATCTACCAAATTAAACATCATCCAATTGACAACCTTGAAGCCGTAAAAATTAAATTAAAAAAATACAAAGTATGTTCGGTAGATAATTTCTCTCTATGACCATATGATGAGTACGCTCAATTGTCGATGATTGTTCGTGAATTGCCTACTTCCTTTTGCAATTACTCCAACTTAAAATTTAAAAGGGGGCCTACAAAGTTCTACAAGAAGCTATAATCGCAAACAATTATTCACTTCAATAGTATTGTTAGACCACTCCTTAAATTCTGATATATCTCGGGAAACAATTGCCTCTACATTTTACAGAACATGAATGTTCTCCTTCATTCGATTGCCAAAAATGTCACGTGGTTGTTCAAGGGTAGAGTTTCGTATTTGTCCCCGATTCCACTTTCCTCTCCCTTGCACTTCTTCACCCTCAAACCCTTCTTCTTCGCCCCTCTTCCTCTCCCATTGTTTCTCTCCCACTAGTTTGACTTCTTCAATAGATCCCCTTCGGCGTTTCCATCGTACATTTCACATATAATTGCTAGTATTATATATATATATATATATATATATATATATATATATATATATATATCATCTTGTCTCTATACCACTGCATTTCACTGCTCTTTAGCCTCAACTTCTGGGCCAAGGAGGAAATTAATCAAGACCACCTACCTAGGTAGTGCAAGGACCAATAAGTCCTTGTAATCCTCATGTCAAGCCCAATAATCCCCCTTTACCCACTCATCGAACTAGGGTTTATTCAATGGCCAATTTTCAGCCCTCTAGGTTCCATCTGCAGCATCATTCTACCCCTACCTCACTAATATCTTTCACCATCCATAGTGCCTCCATAAAATGCTCATTTCAAACCTATAGGCCTTTTGTGTATGGGCTAGGAATAAAATGCTCGTTCCAATCGTCAAACTCCCAAGAATTTCCAGAATGCAAGCTTCTTTGAGCCACAAGGAGGTTTGACCAACACATCCTTAGCCTCTGACATGACCAACATATATGTAGCCCTCATAAAAGCTATTAATAAATTGGAAGGGAGAATCCAATACTTAGTGAGGAAGTTTAGGGAACATGATACCCACATTCCAATTATTGGGGAATCTATTGTGAAGTTGACATGCAATGTTGAAGAAAGGATGGGTTTATTCATCATTTGATGCTGTGTAATGAATTTCAGCGACATCTTTGATTCCTTGAGCAACTTATGATGTATGATCGTATTACACATTGCAAACGATTTCAAGGAAAATGTAGAACATCAGCATGGGACTAAGCTCAGACCAATTGTTGGCATGTGCCGGTGTATCGTTCATAGAGTAGAGATTCTACTACAACCTATTGGAATCCCACCTGAACCAACCCCAGAAGAGGAAGATACAGCTCCAGTGCGCCAAGGTCCTCATGATGGAGCCAAGTGAAAGTATAACTATTGGGGGACAAAATAATCATGAAAATGTTGAGCTGACCCCAAAAATATTCTACAATGAATGCCCCTATATCAAGGGCTGGAATACATTAAATATGTATTTTCCTTTTCAAAAATGTATTATTGGTAGTAGCAATTGTAAAGAGTTCAGTGTTTTTGAATCCTAGAGTTTTGAAAGGTGAATCAAGTTCCCTGTTCGATGTTGCCATTGAAAAACCTTGGTTTCTGAATCTTGGAACTGAAATGTTAAATTTTCTTTATGATCAATTTGGCATCCTGTGCATTTGGCTTCTCACAGGCTGTCCACATTTATTATTATTATTTTTAGATACTTCTATGAGTTATAAGAAAAATTAATTTTGTGCTGGTTTTCTCAAAGACCTTTGAAGTCTATTGTGGGGGCTACAACGCTTTCTAGATTTTTACAAAGCATTACCACAGGTTCAATGTATGTGTCTCGCATGTTATGATGTCAAGCGTTTAGGGTTGCAACAAAGTGGCTATCACAGAAACACCATAAACAGATATTACCTTGTTTCAAACGCATTGCTCCAAACCTGAATGAATAATGATTCCTTTTCTCCTCCCTTCATGTGTAAGGGGTTTCATATCAATTGAATAATTAATCCTATCCATGAAAGAAAGGAATGATATAAACTCCATGGCTAGATATTACATTCAAGGAACAACCTTTGCTAGTAGCCTAGCAGGTTTCAAGAGGCATGGTAATTAGGAGACATATTTCCTCACCCTTGAGATGCATCTTGAAGATGGTAGACAGGTTTCGGTATGCTAGGGAGATGCCATAGATGTCTCTGGCCCACCTCTAACCATCTTTTAGCATCTCAAGATATCTCTTGGGAAAGTTCATCAACTTTTTGTAGACATCTCCTAGAGAACCTGCGGATATCCTTAAAACCATTAGAAACAATAAAAACATCCTTACCGTTTTTTGGCAAACCCTAAAGGATCACTGTCACAAAAGCATCTAAAGGTTAAAACTAAACCCTAATTTTTTCATTCTTTTGTCCGTGGTTGAGGAAGAGAGTGTGCAAGCTTTAAAAAAGTTGCTGCCTTTTGGAAAGAATTTGCAGGATTTGTGGAGACAGAAAATATCTGTGTCCAGTACCTATAGCCTCTGTTTTTGAAAGTGAGGTACCTGTATCCAAGTATTCTGGTAACTATGTTCAAAGGCTTATCCCAAGGTAGATCATGATATAAAATATGAAGCAAGATTTGTATCCATCAGCTTTAATGTTTCTACAACATCGATTCTTGCTCAAACTAACTTTGTTTAAAATGTTGCTCAATTTATCTTAGCATCAAGACATGAAAGGAGTGTAATTTGTTAGTTATCTAAATTTCTGTTTTTCGAATATTAAAAATGCATCAAATTTTGTATATACATATACCATGTTCCAATGAGTGGGAAAGGAATTCTGTCATGAAATGTTACAAAATGACATGAACAGTGAATATATTATACAACCCATGGCACTGAATTTCATTGATGGAAAATGCTCATTCATTAACCAGCAAATTCTGCATGAAGATATTAGGGTCTTTCCAAGTACGAATAATATAACATATTTTTTTCTTTTGGAAGTGGGTATCATTGTACATTTGAGGCCTGATTGGAGGAAACTACTATTATAAATCAACAATCTAATAGCAATCACACCTATTAGATAGTTAATTGCTAAAGGATATATAAACTTGCACAACAGTCAAGATGAAATGAGAAAGGAATTCTGTCATGAAATTTTACAAAATGACATGAACAGTGAATATATTATATAACCCATGGCACTGAATTTCATTGATGGAAAATACTCATTCATTAACCAGCAATTTCTGCATGAAGATATTAGGGTCTTCATGTACGAATAATATAACATATTTTTTTCTTTTGGAAGTGGGTATCATTGTACATTTGAGTCCTTATTGGAGGAAACTACTATTATAAATCAACTATCTAATAGCAATCACACCTATTAGATAGTTAATTGCTAAAGGATATATAAACTTGCACAACAGTCGAGATGAAATTATTTCAAATTAATGAATTTCAAAAGTTTGATCGTACCCATATATGTCTTACACAAGCCCTCTAATTCTTGAGAGTACGTTTGCAGCATGGCTGAAATCTCGAAAACAAACCAGCAGTATGTGCATCGATTATCACATAGGAAGATGTTTATTACTTAGGAAGCAGCAAACAAAAAGAATTTACAGTTCAGTGGGAGCTTTTATATTTGCTCTTTGGAAGTCTTACAACTTTATTCTCGTCTTGGAATAGGATTGATTGTCTTGTTTGCTGGTATGCTTAAATTTGAAATTGGTGAATATGTTTTTGTAAAACATTCATACGGTTAGAATTTGCGGCTTCAAACCTTGTACATGCCAGATTTGTTCATTTTAACGTATGGTTTAGTTAGCCTACTGTATTGCCCAAATTTTTCAGATGATTAACATTAAATATTCTCTTTTGAATGTCAGATTTGTCTTGGATGTTACTGTCTATAGTAAAAGCATTATTTGATATGTTGAGCAAGAAATTGTTAAGGTATTTAATGATGAACACTTTCTTCATTATGGCTTTTTCAGGCTGGTCTCGGGGTCTTTCATTTGATGAAGGACAATTTTCTGTTTTTGGGTAAAGCTTTCTAACCCATTTTTGATTCAGATTAAAAAGTTAAAAATCTTTGATTATAGCAAATGTGTACATAGAAGAAAAGTCTTGTAAGTAGAAATTTGTGCTTCCTCAAAACTTTGAAGGTTGTGAAATATATATATATATATATATATATATATATATATATAATGGGAGTGAATTATAAAAGTAAAATTCAGGTTTTTTTACTGTATGTTTTCTGCTTCTTCTTTATATGACAAAACTTCAAATCTTTCTCTAATTTTTAATTTCTTGTTTTCATCTTGATCAGATATGTTACAAATGCCCAGGAAATACTTCCACAACTAAAAATGGCAACATCATAAAATCAGCAAAATTATTAGAGGGATATGATCGTCTTTTGCTGCCAGCTTCGAATCCTTAGAATATTTCATTATCATTTGAGTGTTTGATTTATTTCTTTCAAACTCAATTTTGGATTTGGAAAATATAAAACAAGCTTACATCTATCAAAATTGATCTTTATCAATATTGTAATAGGATATTTTAAGATTTGCTAGATTGAAATATCCCCAACTAGGAGATATTGTTCCAAACTTGCAAAAATTCCTGACTTTTAACTTGTAGGCATTTTGTCAAACAGTTTGCATGCAATGTTTAGAACAACTATGACAATGATCATACATCCATCACATAATCATGAAAATATTCAAAGATTGCATAGTGTCATTCCGTCAAACAGTTGGCAATCATTCTATTGAACTGGAAATGTCATTGACACTCTCATAAGTAGTTAGAAAAACAAGGAATAAGGCAAAGACATTTTTAACATACATTTAGCTGAAGCAAACATTCCAATATATAGTGTTCGATTAATAATTTCAGACCTCTTAACTGATATAGTTGTTGGTAATATATTTCTGAGTGTAGTGATCCATGGTGTTGGCATGCATTCGATATTAAACTCAGAAATTATTATTCCTTTGAACAATTGAGTATGGTTGAGTTGTACAACAGAAAAATCAGTCCTTTGCAATGAATTATCGAATATAAAACTGAATATGAATACTCAGAATAGCTCCATACGACATATATAAAATTCAGAAAATATTATACTTGCAACAACTGAGAATGACTGTTTGTACAACAGTAATAACAATCTGATTTTCTGTTTAAAACTGCATTAATACTTTTGAAGTAGCAGTGCCCAACAATAGATGGATATTAGACAACCATGCCTTCACAAATAAACTCCAATATGCAGGAAATGGTCTTCAACACATGTAAATACAACTACTAGGGATTGAGGATGAATCCTCTCACAAAATAGCCCTTCTAGCTAGGGTCCAAAGTCTCCTCTGCACCGAAACCAAGGATCCCAAGGGATTTCACTCCTTGAGCAAGAGAAATGAACATGCAAGCTCACCAAACTTTTTCCAGAGAAAATAACAAATGAACATAACTTTTATTTTAATCCTCAAGTCATCCTTATAACTCCTTTGAAACCCTAATCCTCCACTTTTTCCAACGCCACTTTATAAAATAATAATTAATATTTCACTTTAGTCATAATGTTAAACCATTAATATTGAAAAAGACTTACTTACAAAATCTTTTATTTCATATGATTCAATCTCATTGTATTTCACACAATACAATAGCCTTATATATAGGATTTAGTTTCCTAGAATATAGGAAACTAATTAACTATCAAATCTTCCTAAACCTTTTACGTGGAGTGAGTACAACTCAATAACAAATATATTTTAAATATATATGTGAGATTATATCTCACAACAAACATATAACTACTAACCTCAAATATCTTTACTTTATTCACATTATATTAACCAATAGTGAGCACTAACCATATTATTTCCTAGCATCCCCCTTAGTGCGAACATGGTAAAAAAATATAAACTCACTCATCTCATGGGATGATCACCCTTGTGAAACATGTCCTACTATGTGACTCATGATCTTGATCAAAAGAAATACTCTCCTTCCATGGTTTTAAACAGGCTTACCACAAACCTTGACATGAACAGGCCCCATCAATTGTCCACCTCGTGTGGTTTTCTAGATCTTCCCACAAACCCTTTCAAGATCCATGAATTGACTTACTCTGGTGCTTTTGTTCACCACTATGCTTGTACATCAAGGAAGTATATAGGAATCACAACTCGCTTATTACAAAACTGAACAATAGAACACATACTAGAAAGAGATTTCACATTACATCCTATAAGAATCACAATGTTCTTAATTGCAGCCACTATTGTTGATCGTTGTCACTTGATCTCGAACAACATAGACAACTACCACTGCCACTGGAAGTTGCCCTTGACTTTAGCCGGTTTTGCACATAATGGAAATGGAACATTGGTGTCATGTTCCCCCCATAATGTGAAATTTCTATTTATTCACACAACCAAGAACATTGAAAAGAAAATTGTACCATACTGCATAATATTGTCTAGATCTTGTCACACATGATCACCATTGTCAATGAACGTATTCACTAGTCGATCATCTTCCAATGAAGTACAACAATCGGATGATATACCACAAAAATGTGCCACCATAACTTATACGTGGCCCCGTTGTTGGTGACTGACGAGAGGTCGATGATTGACCTCCGGCCTCATCTGCCTCCATCCTCCAAAGGTCATGTTGCTAACTCACCGGGAGTTGAATATGAAGCTCGATGATTCCCACATTTTTAATATTCCTCGCACAATGTGAAATCGTTTATTTTCCGGACATTGGATAACTCTAAAAGCGTGTCCGCAAAATTTTTAAAAGAAATGTTTTATAATATTTTGACTCTACTAATTAGACTAATGACACAATAACATTATGGACAACACAAACTATTTGAAGACTTTTAACAGTTTTGAATTTTTGGACTCAATAACATTTTTGATATACAAACTTAAAATGCTATGCATTTAACAAAACACCTAAAACTTTTTAAGGCACTAATAACATCAAAAAGACTATTGACACATAAAATACCTTTTTGACATATACTTTTGACTCTAAGAAGACAATAACCACATTGACTACTCTATTATTGATGTTGACATAGTCTCGATGACACTTAATATGATAAAAATACTAATCAAAAACATACCTATAACACGACGCTTTTAAAAGAAAAAGTGACTGGTGACTTTTCCCAAACTGACCGAACCTACGCTTAGAAAGACTAATAAAGTATTGTTTATTAACACTAAAATTTAAGAAATAAAATGTTAATCAACTCACTTTACTTGCATGACATGCCATGCGAGGCATGGAGACTCAATGTTGTTGGATGCAAGATTACAAACCCATCTATGGTTGAATCTAACAAGTACCAAATTTGCGTCTATATTATCATCGTGAATGATGGAGATTCAATCTCACTAGTTGAGTAAAATGTTATCATTTCGGATCCGCATAGGTTTTTTTAGCAAGAGATTGACAAAAATTGGTGTAACACGTTTGTTGAGTGCAAAATAGGAACGCATGAGAATCTAACTTGCATGTAGGTGGGAAAGAATGTGATACTTTGACAAGGAGCTCTTGGATCTGACTAAAGCGTCGGCGAAAAGCACAAAACAATTGTGCTTCTTCGTAACTTGCCGTTCGTGCGTGCTCATGATCTTAGCTCATTAATGGTTTTGCAAACGCCGACCAACAATCTCGATATGAATGTTTGTTCAACCGATATGAACCCTTGTCCAAGGTATGAACCCCTTGTTTATCCTATTCAAGTATCATGATGTTGTTTTTTCCTTGCGCTTTCATCATTTCCACTATACCAAATGAAAGACACGATTTACACAACTAATCTTTTATTTCATATGATTCAATCTCATTGTCTTTCACACAATACAATAGCCTTATATATAGGCTTTAGTTTCCCTAGAATATAGGAAACTAATTAACTATCAAATCTTCCTAAACCTATTTACGTGGGGTGAGTACAACCCACTAACAAATATATCTTAAATATATACGTGAGATTATATCTCACAACAAACATCTAACTACTAACCTCATATATCTTTACTAGTGAATTATTACTCACGTAATTATTCACATTACATTAACCCATAGTGAGCACTAACTATATTATTTCATAACAAATATTAAGTGTTTTATATGCTATAAACTATTGTTTATAATTAAATAAATAGAAATATATAATTTTTTATTTATTTAATATAAATTTTAAGTTATATGTTTAATTGATTTTAAAATTAATTTATAAAATGGTGTCCGGTGCACACTCGAAAACAAATATTTAAATAAGATCCGTGAGGTCAAGTGAAAATGAATTCACGTGATAATATTTGTAAAATATAAAAGGAAGAGAAGTGGGTGAAGAAGTTATTGGACTAAAATTTTCTCGTGAATAGAAATCTAACTTTCACCATGGTTTTTTACCTTCCAGGATGTTTCCACATTAAATCTTAGTGTTGTGTCATATTTAATTATCATATTTTATCTTATAATTTAATTTGCAATAGTTGATAAACTTTGTAACATTTAGTTAATGTTTAATTTATGGCTTAGACCTTGACATGGTACCAGAACATAAATTTAAATAATTTAAAATTAAATTTTGGTTCGGTTAAATATTTTCAACCGTTTTGGTTGTTTCCACCCACAGGCTGTATTAAATGTGCCCCTTTTCATTTCATTTTTACTTGCACACAAAAATTCACTCTCGTAAAATATTTTATTCAATTCTTTGGTTGGTGCATTCGAAAGCAATTTGGAAAGGCCCCACTCTTCATATGGAGGTAAGCTTTGTTAAAATATTTTACCAAGGTTTAAAGTTCTCTCAGATGTTTTTCAAATGTGTAGGAGAATCAAGTAAATCAAAAACTTATTGGGAAGGTTACCAGGTTAGAGAAAACATCCAAGATAATAGGAATCTGAATTTTCTCATTGCCCTGCGATAAAACATGATAGTAAATATTTTTAATAAAACGTCTCCCCTCCACATTGTGTAACATATGTGGCTTAGCTTGGATGATACGTGTCATGCACATTACCAAGGTCAAGGATCAACTATTCACCAAGCTTATCACAGGCCACGCAAGAAACCAGCCATGGATAACTAATTCCGCATCCCTGGAGGCTGAAATTGGAGATGCTCATTCACTCCACCTTAAAACCGTCAAAGGACCGCTTACTTTGCATTATGCGGCACTTTGACTTGGCCTATACATGGCATTACTTGGTGGCCGCCTTATTAAACCGTAAAATATTATATTAAATGCCTCGAACACTCTTAAAATCAGTGATGACTCAAACAATGACTTGTTAGACTTATTATGTTTTGTTTGACCGCGTATCATCTGCATAACTCGTCATTCCATGTGAACTTTAAACCTAACTCGCCGCATGTGGCTATCTTGGTGATAGGATTCCATGGCCCACACCCATATTCATGATGGCCCCCTATATGCCCCATCCACATCCATCACGCTTTTCCCAAGAGTCCCATGCCAACGTGGAGCCTTACTGGCCGGAACAAATTTAGCGTCACCAAGTTTCGATGAGCTGGCACTTTACACGTTTTTCTAAGAACCAGAAGGGTAAAGAACGTTGCCACCTTCTAGTGTCAACTCGGAAGTTAATTTCAACCTTTCTCTACCTCCTTAATTGTTGTTCTCCCGCATTTTCATTTCTGTAATTGTTTTTCTCTCCCTCTTTGGTGAAGCTCGTCCCTCTCGTAGGAGCTTGGAACCGAGCCATTCGGGTGGAAATTTGCTCCCTTTCTGCTCTTGGCTACATTCGGGTGTATATCGGGTTTTTTTTTTTTGCAGTTCTTGTAGTTCTATGGATGTTATTTAAATTTTCGCATATCCTTTTTGGGTTAGGGTTTTAAAAAATAGAAATCTTTCTGTTGTTCAAGTTTTTTAAAAATCGTGTTTATGCATAAATTTTATACAAATATATGTTGTTTCCCATCTAGCTTCTGCGAATAAACTTGCAGAGTTTGCGGTTTTTGGCGACAAATGCATGTTTTGTTCCTTGTTCCTTGTTTTGTTCCTTCTAAAAGGGATTGTGTCCTTATATTGAAATGGAATGTACAACAAATAGAGCAAAAATGGATGGGGTGAGCACTAAATTTGAAACCCTAATGCATTGGGCCCGTCCACAGTGAATAAAGTTGTAGAGTTTAGGGTTTTGGCGTCGTCCACAGTGAATCCCAACTACAAAAAAAAAAGAGAAAACATAAAACCCACCGCATGCATTCAAGGATTCATTCGTACCAACAGTTTGATCTTCCCAAAAGCTCTAAAATAAGTTTGATTTCTTACCATGATCAACTCGATAAGATGCTCCAAAGTATTCAAGCTAGTCAAGAGAAGGAATGATGAATGGTGGCAAGGGAGAATTCAGAGGTGAAGTTGGAGCTGGGTATGAATTGATATGGATAGGGGTGGCATTATTGAGCTATTTTCCATTTAGAATGTAATGAAGGAGAGATGTGGTCTATTGGAGCTATGAAGGTGAAGTATATGGATGGATGAGTGAAGTATGGAGATGAGACAATAGAGAAGTTTGTGAAGGCATTGTTGGTTGCTCAAACGTGCACCCACGTCTCAGATCTCAAAAAAGGGCCAAGGTGTTTGAGACCACAATGGAACAGTCCCTAAGTTGTGGGACCTTGCGCGCTTGGGACGAGATCTCTGGATAAGGCCGGTTCCTCTACCTACCTCTAATGCTACTGCTACTCCTAATGCTAAAAGCAAATCCTAGACTAAAAATGCCAAGGGACTAGGGATAGAAGGATGTGCGGAAAGGGGAAATCCTAAGCTAAGGAAGGCGATAGCGCCAGAAGGAAAGGGTCGATCTCTCTCCACCATGAGCGGCGACGGAAACAGAGCGGGCGCGGGAGAAAAGAGGGTGGACGACACGCACCACAGATCAACACACGGGCTCGGCCTTCCAGCATGCACAACACATGAACGTGGGAAATGCAAGCATAGGAGTACGCACACCATGCCAGAAAACGCAAACAGAGAGGCGAGATGCAATGAAAACGAGAGAGGGAAGACAAGAGTTCCCCAAAACATGATTTGATTGCTTAATGGATGCACAGTCATTTACATTCACGACATGAGGTTAGAATACATTGTAGAGACCACGCCAAGTCTGAGACCCATGGGAAGTCGGCCACCATTTTGGCATGGTGTCATTACAACAAGGAGGGATATTTTTACAAAGCAGAACTCTAATATTTATAGAAGAAGAGAGAGAGAGAGGAGAAAGGGAAACTCAAATTCAAATCTTCAACCACCAACAACCAACGATAAATTCCTACAAATCTACCTGCAAGGCTATCAGATGCACTTCCCCATGTCTTTTTGGGCGTGTGGAATAAGGAAGAAGGAAAGATCTGATGAAATCTGGTGGTTGAGGTTGATTGGATGTATGCATTGATGAGCTGAGAGATGTTTCCTATTTTCACCTAACAAATCCCACCTATATTTGAATTTGAATAGTCCAACGTGTAGCTTATGTCAGCAGTTCTCTGACAAGTCCAAGTGTGTGCCGATCTGAGCTCTATAGAAAAAGATACGGCTGTCAAAAGATGTCAGAGTCATCGGCGCACGGAAAACACATGGCACGCGCAGGTTGGCTGAAATGATAGCCAACTGTTCATTTGTTTTGTCTTTTCTACCACATGTCATGCATTGGTTGGTTTCTAGATTTGGTGCCCTGTTGGCGCGTTTTGGCTGGTTACATGCATGTGCACACTCAAGTCAGACAAGATGACTTAGCACGAAGAGAGCGCAAAGGAAGGCGCAAGCCGCGGGAGTGAGAAACAAGCGCACGAAAGGGAAACAGAGAGGAGGTGTAGAGGGGGGCGCGCGTGATGCGCATGGGAAACGAGGAAAATTGGTGAGCAAAGAACGTATGGTTAAGGCACAACTATTACAAAGTAATGGGCACATTGCGAAGGGCCAATGAATTAGTAGTAAGTGTGAGGCGCGCGGGAAGGAAAAAATGGAAGGAGATAGAATAATGCAAAGGGTGCAGGAAGGCGTGCAAGGGCACACAAAGGAACTGCAACTATGCCAAGGTGTCAAAAGAACAATCTTGAGTGCGCACAACCTGAAATGTGAAACACCAGAGTCAGGATGAAAATATAAGTTATCCAGATAACTAGGAGAGTTATTTGGATAACAGTTTTGGTGACTTTCAGGGCCATCTGCCTGCTAGATGAAGAGACCAATAGCCTTAGAAGTCCATTGGGCATGGAGTCAGCGCTTAATTTTGAAGATCTGATCTGTAACTTTGAAGAACATTCTTGAAGTCACTTGAAGCTCTGTCTAAACTCTGAACTAAATTGCTTTGCTCTCATATGAAGATATTTTGAATTGGATTGATGAGAGTGAAAGCTATGCACGCCAGGAACTCGCCTCTATCCAAAATTGGACTGTCATCCCAAGAAGCAACAAAAAGGGCCACGTGGGTGCAACAACAAAAGGAAAAAGGTGCCGAGAGGGAGCGTCTTTGAAATGAAGCACAACACTATGTACAAAAGCTGAAAATCATACATGTTCCAAATGGAACATGCAGTGTGTGCGAGCACTTGTGTTACTGAAAGAAAACCTAAACTAACCAAAGGCAAGGGGTACTCAAGTAAAACCTGCAACAGGCAGGGAGAAGTAGCTTCCCTTCCTCACAAATTGTGACCATGTAATTGATTTGGCATTGAACATGGTCGGAAACAGAGTGAAAAACCACCTTGCAAATGGTGTTTCTCCCTCCTCAAAGTATCAACAAACATAACATACACCTCTGGAGTTTTTCTATACTTGGATCTGGGAGGCGATGTTGCTTTGACCTTTAGCACATTGAAGCTCTACCTCATGCTCTGAAATGAGCATGACCGGTGAAAACTCTATTTTTGGCTCTAGGCTAGCCAGATATCTGATTAGGCATGGTCTGATCCTTGTAGTTTTCCCATTAATTTGAAGCTCAATCCCACATATGGGATTTTCTTGTAGAATTTCCTCCTCAAGGAGAGCGCTTACAGGCTGGGGCACACAAGGTTCTCCTCTACAAGCAACTCGGTCTCCTCTAGAACTGCACCCTCTGGAGCTAACTGATTTTCCTCTGGAACAGGTGCCCATATGATTTCCTCTTCCCATTCGGAGTCGCATGAGTCACGCCATTCTTCAATTGTCTGCAGTCATCGAACATGATGACATTGGTTGGGAGAGGCGCATTAGCAGGGGGTTGTTCATTTGTGGTATATCTAGATAGAGGGGACTCAGAAGAAAATGGGAGGATGGACACGCAAGAAGGATGAAGGCAAGGCGCACGCAAGAGGAGCAGAGGCGCGTGTAAGAAGGGTGAATGGAAGAGAAATGAAGGTGAGATGAAAGTGAAGAGGGAGAAGGGATGGAATTCTCAGTGGGGGCAACGCACAAGAAGCTAGGAACACACGCAGTGGGTTGAGATGATGTAAGTTGGCGTGGAGGAGTGGGAGGGCTGTAAGATGGTAGTGTAGGGTTTCCCCATTGATAGGGCTTCTCGCACACTAGATTTTGAGCCTCCATTTCTTCCACCCATTCTATAATCTGGGGCAACATCTCAATGATGAAGTACAACTTTTGGGTGCTAAACCAGCCTGGTACAAGGCCACCCATGGACAAGGGACCTTGTAGCCAACTTTAACTACCTTTATGGAGCACTTGACTCTGAGTGCATCATGTCCATCTCCATCTTTTGCACCTGCCTCTCAAAATCAGCTTCAAAAAGGAGTTTCCACCATCATCTACATAAACTTGTTCTTCATAAACATTTTGGTTAGAAAAAAGTGGGTTGTATGCATTTTCGGGATAATGGGGCTTATAAAATTGATTTGGAGGAGGATTTTGAAACTGTGGGGATGGAGGAAATAGTTATTTTGCTGCAAATGAGAATTCCATGGGGAAAAGAAGTCATGATTGCACAACTTCAAAAGAGGAATGTGGAATGATGGAAAAGGAGAAATGAATGGAGGAATGAGGGGAGACTGAGTCTACACATAAGATAATGGGTGTGTTGAATCAGTGGAGTCACCAGATGTGTTGAAAAATCCTCCAAAGGCTGGATCTCAGTGATAACACATCGAACTTGCTAAGATGAAGATGTAAAGCTCTTCACTCTAATCCCACCAAGCGTGCTAAAAACTATTGGTTGCTCAAATGTGCACCTACGTCTCGGATCTCGAAAAGGGCCAAGGTGTTTGAGACCACAATGGAACCATCCCCAAGTTGTGGGACCTTGTGCGCTTGGGACGGATCTCTGGAGAAGGCCGGTTCCTCTACCTACCTCTAACGCTACTGCTACTCCTAATGCTTGAAAGAAAATCCTAGACTAAACATGCCAAGGGACCAGGGATAGAAGGATGTGCAGAAAGGGGAAATCCTAAGCTAAGGAAGGCGATAGCGCCGAAGGAAAGGGTCGATCTCTCTCCACGAGCGGCAAAGGAAATAGAGAGGTGTGTGGAGAAAAGGGTGGACGACGCGCGCCACGAGATCATCACACGATCTCGGCCTTCCGCACGCGCAACACATGAACGTGGGAAATGCAAGCACAAGAGTACGACAACATGCATGCCGAAAACACAAAACAGAGAGGCGAGATGCAATGAAAACAAGAGAGGGAAGACAAGAGTTCCACAAAACACGATTTTATTGCTTAAGGGATGCACAATCATTTACATTCATGACAGGAGGTGAGAATACATTATAGAGACCACACCAAGGTCTGAGACTCATGGGAAGTCGGCCACCATTTTGGCATGGTGTCATTACAACAAAGAGGGATATTTTTACAAAGCAAAACTATGCTATTTATAGAAGAAGGAGAGAAGAGAAGGAGAAAGGGAGGGAAACTCAGATTCAAATCTTCAACCACCAACAACCAATGATAAATGCCTACAAATCCACCTACAAGGCTATCAGATGCACTTCCCCATGTCTTTTTGGCATGTGGAATAAGGAAGAAGGCAAGATCTGATGAAATCGGTGGTTGAGGTTGATTGGATGTATGCATTGATGAGCTGAGAGACATTTCCTATTTTCACCTAACAAATCCCACCTATATTTGAATTTGAATAGTCCAACGTGTAGCTTATGTCAACAGTTCTCTGACAAGTCCAGCGCATGCCGATTTGAGCTCTATAGCAAAAGATACGTGCATCGAGAAGATGTCGAGTTGTCGGCGCACGGAAAACACGTGGCACACGCAGGTTGGCTGAAATGATAGCCAATTGTTCATTTGTTTTGTCTTTTCTGCCACGTGTCATGCACTGGTTGGTTGCCCAGATTCGGCGCCCTGTTGGCACGCTTTGGTTGGTTACATGCTCCACACTCAAGTCTGACAGAAGATGATTTAGCCTAGAAGGGCGTAAAGAAGGCACAAGGCGCGGGAGTGAGAAACAAGCATGCGAAAGGAAAACAGAGGGGAGGCATAGAGGGGCACGTGTGATGCGCACGGGGAGATGAGGCAAACTAGTGAGCAAAGAACATATGGTTAAGGCGCAACTATTACAAAGTAATGGGCATGGCACGCAAAGGGCCAAGGACTCAGTAGTAAGTGCGAGGCGCGCGGGAAGGAAAAAATGGAAGGAGATAGAAGAATGCAAAGGGTGCATGAAAGCGCGTGCGGGCACGCAGAGGAACTACTGAATCGTGCCAGGTGTTAAAAAACAATCTTGAGTGTGTGCAACCTATAATGTGAAACACTAGAGTCGGGATGAGAATATAAGTTATCCACATAACTAGGAGAGTTATTTGATAACATGTACAATAGATAAAATGATGAAGTGTGACAGGTTGGGCGGATATAGGGTAGTGAAAGGAATGTGGTGATTTCATGTGTAAATCACAGAACATTAAGAATCTATTAGAGTTGCATAGTGTGAAGTGGACAACTCTTTTTGACAAGGAAGCAAGTTATGAGTTGACTATGCCAAGAAGAGGAATGTTCTCCAAATCGGTATAGATGTGAACTTCATGTTTTCTTCATATATATTTGAATGAGGTTCCATAGTGGAATGTGCCTACAATCTACACTAGGTAAACATAGTGATCTCCATCAAGTAAGTTCCTTTAGATGGAACCTCAAACAAGGGGTGAGGAGAAGAGCCATGCATGATTAAGGAGATGATGAATTATACACAATCCAAGAAGTGAAACAGAGAAGACCCTTGCACCAATATATGTCCCACATACCTTGTATTATCATATGGTAGTGTTGTACATGGTATACAAACTGTGTGTATACCACATAATAGAAAAAAAAAATGACTATACTCTTCACTTTCTTTGGGAAGTCAAGGAATATGATGTGATTCCTACTCGAATATATATATGTATGCATATACAAGTACATACACCCATATATGTATGAGTATACATATACATATGTACATGTATATGTCCTACATACCTTGTATTATCATATGGTAGTGTTGTATGTGGTATACACACTGTGTGTATACCACATAATAGAAAAAAATTGACTATACTCTTCACTTTGTTGGGTAGTCAAGGAATTTTTGTTGTGATACATACTCAAATATATACATATACATACGTATACATATACACGTACATACACCCACATATGTACAAGTATACATATACATATGTACATGTATATGTCCCAAATAGATTGTAATATCATATGGTAGATTTGTATACCATGTATATGTCCCAAATAGATTTGTATGTGGTATACACACTTTGTGTGTATACAAAGATAACAAAGAAAAAAATTGTCTACACTCTTCACTTTGTTAGGCAATCAAGGAATTTGATGTTGTGATACATACTAAAATACATACATATACATACACACATGCCTTGTATTATCATATGTCATATGGTAGTGTTGTATGTGGTATACACACTATATGTATACCACATAACAGAGAAAAAAATAGTTTCTATACTCTTCACTTTGTTAGGCAATCAAGGAATTTGTTGTTGTGATACATACTCGAATACATACATATACATATGTATACATATACACGTACATACACCCACATATGTATGAGTATACATATACATATGTACATGTATATGTCCCAAATACATTGTATTATCATATGGTAGTGTTGTATGTGGTATACACACTGTGTGTATACCACATAACATAAAAAAAAAATGACTATACTCTTCACTTTGTTGGGAAGTCAAGGAATCTACTTGATGTGATACATACTCATATACATACATATACATAAGTGACATCTAAGAATCCCTACGACTCATGAACACACTTAACAAGACAAAACTAATGTCTTCATGGTTTATTTGTATGTAAGGAGTGATGCTCCTGCATCACCTAGTGACAGGATCGCATGGCCCCCATACTAATGACCATAAGATGCCATACCGAATGGCATACATGCCTATCTCTCTCAGACCCGCATCATCCTTCGCGTGGCGTCCACTCTATCAACCTAGTCACCATTTTTTTAACAGTCACGAAACTCCAATCATGAGGCTGGTCCAAAGGCGTATATGAGCGAGAAAAATGATGGGACGAGAAAGGACGTTTGAATTTTGAAGTTGGAAACATTTAATGCAAAGCTTACCTGCATCATACGGTATACCCGATCAAACAAGGAACAAAACATGCATTTGGTGCCAAAACCACAAACTCTGCAACTTTATGTGCAAGATTTTGGGAGAATTTACGAGAAGGTCCACTTGAATACATACATGTACATACTCAAGAAATCATTTGTGATACCTACTCAAATACATACCACATAAAAAGGAAAAAAAAATCTATGCTCTTCTCTTTATTTGGTAGTCAACAAATATGTTGTGACATGTACTCGAATACATACACATACGTATGCATCTACACATACATACATGTACATGTACGTAAATATATATATGTGTAATTACATATGTATGTTTATACATGCATATGCATATCCATATACATGTATATGTACATGTATGTACAAGTATACATATACATATGTATATGTATATGTCTCACATACCTTGTATTATCATATGGTAGTGTTGTATGTGGCATACACACTTTGTGTGTATACCACATAACCGAGAAAATTTTTGTCTATACTCTTCAATTTGTTGGGCAGTCAAGGAATATGTTGTTGTGACACCTACTCAAATACATACACATACATATACATATACACGTACATACATGTACGTGTACGTAAATATATGTGTATTGCATATGTATGTTCATGCATGCATATGTGTATCCATATACATGTATATGTACACGTATGTACGAGTATACATGTACATATGTATATGTATATGTCTCACATACCTTGTATTATCATATGGTAGTGTTGTATGTGGTATACACACTATGTGTATACCACATAACAGAGAAAAAAATTGTCTATACTCTTCACTTTGTTGGGCAGTCAAGGAATATGTTGTTGTGACACCTAGTCAAGTACATACATATACATATACACGTACATGCATGTACATGTACGTCAATATATATGTGTAATTCCATATGTATGTTCATGCATGCGTATTTTTATCCATATACATGTATATGTACATGTATGTATGAGTATACATATACATATGTATATGCATCCATATACATATGTATATGCATGTCTCACATACCTTGTATTATCATATGGTAGTGTTGTATGTGGTATACATACTATGTGTATACCACATAACAGAGAAAAAAATTGTCTATACTCTTCACTTTGTTGGGCAGTCAAGGAATTTGTTGTTGTGACACCTACTCAAATACATACACATACATATACATACGTATACATATACACATACATACATGTACGTGTACGTAAATATATACGTGTATTTTCATGCATGAATATGCATATCCATATACATGTATATGTACATGTATGTATGAGTATACATGTACATATGTATATGTATATGTCTCACATACGTTGTATGAATGTTTCATGTGGCACCACAATGGGTTGATTATACATGATTATAGTTGCCACAATTGTTTATTGTTTGTATGTGCCATGTGGTAGCACAATGACAACCATATGTAATCATTGCCTCTTCTCCATATAGTGCCCTAGAATCAGCCTCGGGAATTGGCATGAGTTGTTGATAGATCTTTGCATTAAATGTTGCCAAAGTCTAACGTCCTTTTCTCATCTCATCATTTGTCTACTCGTATTTGCCTTGATTGGCCTCGGGAATGGAGTTTCGTGACTGTTTAAGAGAATCATGATGTCTGTGGGTATCCCGGCAATAGGATAACGTGCACATGCTCCAAATTCCTATTCCCCATGCATGCAATGGTATTTTGGGAACAAGCGACAGATAAGCAACATGATAGTTTAAGCTAATAATCTTATTTCTACTTGGAGTTAACTATATGACATCTATTGTTAGAGCACTTGCATGTTGTGCATACTATTGTAAAATTACATGGCTATTATCATCATGTGACCTATTTTGAGAAGTGCATGGATGGTGAAGGTAAAGTTCCTACCCCTATAAATATGTATTGATTTGCGTAGTTTAGTGGTGGTGAATTATTATAGAGTTGTGTTGTTGGTTTTGACGCGCACATAACTCATGGAGATAATAATATAGTGTAAGAAGATTATGTGTTTTATAGTATTTAATGCAATAGAGTATATTGGTTGGATAACGACATTAGACATAACTGAATCTAGTTCTTGTATGGTTAATCTTATCATAGTTATTGTTTAGTTCATTTATTATGATTCTCTAAGATATAAATCTGGATTGATTATACATGATTATAGTTACCACAATTGTTTATTGTTTGTATGTGCCATGTGGCAGCATAATTACAACCATGTATAATCATTGTCGCTTCTCCATATAGTGCCCTAGAATCAGCCTCAGGAATTGGCATGAGTTGTTGAAAGAAATTTGCATTAAATGTTGCCAAAGTCTAACGTCCTTTTCTCATCTCATCATTTGTCTACTCGTATTTGCCTTGATTGGCCTCGGGAATGGAGTTTCGTGACTGCTTTAGAGAATCATGATGCTGTGGGTATCCCGCGACAGGATAATGTGCACACGCTCCAAATTCCTATTCCCCATGCATGCATGCATGCGAGAGGTGGGACCCACCACTGGTTAAGGTGGTGCAAGTTTAGTTTTAACATAATATGTGTTTGAAAAAGAATTGTGGCATGCAGCGGGTGTTGGGTGGAGTGGTAGGAATTGATGCTTCTATTTAGGAGGTCATGGGTTCGAATCCTTTTTTTTGCAGTTTGTGGGATTCAAACCCATGACCTCTTAAATACAAGTGTGCATGCCTACCACTCCACCCAACACCTTTTGCATGCCACACTTCTTTTTCAAACACATATATTATGTTAAAACCAAACATGCACCACCTCAACCAGGGTGGGTCCCACCTCACGCATGCATGCATGGGGAATGGGCATCTTGTCGCCAAGATAGCCATAGGCGGTTGTGTGATCCTGTCGCCAGGATAACCAGCTCCAATGGTGATTAGGTTGACAAACTGGACGCCACGGAGGAGGATGCGGGTCCCACAGAGAGCTATGCATATATGCCATTCGGTATGACATCTTATGGTCATTAGTATGGGGGCCATGCGATCCTGTACATACATATATATTTGTATTTGGATATGTATGTTTATACATGCATATCCATATTCATGTATATGTACGATTATACATATACATATACATATACATATATTATATATATATATATATATATATATGTATATGTATGTGTGTGTGTGTCTCACATACCTAGACATTCATGTTATCTTATCATATGGTAGTGTTGTGTGTTGGTAGGTGACTCTCGGGAAAAGTGTGATGCATGTGTATGGGGCATATGCGGGGCCATCATGAATATGGATGTGGGTCATGCGATCCTATCGCCAGGATAGCCACAGGCGAGTTGTATCAACAGTATACCTCAATTGGAGTAGAGGAAATAATTATTTGGTTGCTCTCTATCTATTTTTTTAATCAACATAAGTTTTCTTTGAGTTGGGCTTCGAATTATTCCCTAAACAGTCTTTCTACGGTCTATATTCAGTCTTACTTTGGATTATTCCCTGAACTATTCGCTATCATTCTAGTTGTGTGTATCCCTTGCTCCACTTTAGAAGAATGGGGCATAAAAAATATTCAGAACCAAATTCACATCCATTTTATTGCGAGATAAACAAGTATCAGAGCTATTTGAAAAGGAAGGATGGTTGGAGTTCATGAAGAAATTCCAAGGCTATAAGGAAGCAATAGTGGAATAATTCATCAAAAATTTCAAGGGAAGGTCTTCGAAGGTAAGAGGCACGAAGATTACTTGTCAATAGTAAGATCATTAGTGCAATTTCAGGGATTCCTTGTGAAGGGTTGCAGATTGCAGGAAGGTCTACATACAAATACCTAATTCAAAATTTTCATGACGATGGAGAGCTCCGAACCGCAATTGGCACTTAATAAAGCAAAAAAATCAAAGGAATTAGGAGGGATACAATTCTTGAACCCTATGGGGCAGCCACTTTTGGATAGTGAAGTATTTCACCTACAAAGGTGAATACAATGTCCTAGGAGGTGATACAATGTGGATTCTTATTCATTTGAAATAGGGTTTGCACAAACTAGTGCATTGAGTCAATTTACCTCAATATCTGTGTGATAGCATCCTTAATATGGTCAATAGTCTCTCGGAATATATTGCTTCTAAATCAACATAGCCCAATCAACATCCAATCAGCAACCCATTCCAATTCTTGAGGCCAATCCCAACGCAGAAAAATTCTTTAGAGGAAAGGATGTGAGAATGTGGCGAAAATTTAATGCAAGTGCTTTGGTTTTTGTTTACCCATTCCATCGATTAAACATAAAAATGAAAGACTCTACTTACATAAGAAGAACCTATATCTCCCACTTTGTTGAGCAAACAAAATATTTCTCTAAGGAGAAGACACACAATGGATGCGCGTGCGAGAGCAAGGCACATTTCAAGGTGCGGGAAGATAGGAAAGGAAACGTGCGCTAGAACACTTTAACTCAAAACTTATCCGTTTTTGTGGATAAGGACTATTTTTGGAGATAATGTGCGGAACACGAGATAGAGATGAAGAATTGCGCTCCACACGATGGTATTTTGGGAACAAGTGACAGATAAGCAACATGCATAGTTTAAGCTAATAATTTGATTTCTAATTGGAGTTAACTATATGACATCTATTGTTAGAGCACTTGCATGTTGTGCATACTATTGTAAAATTACATGGCTATTATCATCATGCGACCTATTTTGAGAAGTGCATGGATGGTGAAGGTAAAGTTCTTACTCCTCTAAATATGTATTGATTTGCGTAGTTTAGTGGTGGTGAATTATTATAGAGTTGTGTTGTTGGTTTTGACATGCACATAACTCATGGAGATACTAATATAGTGTAAGAAGATTATGTGTTTTATAGTATTTAATGCAATGGAGTATATTGGTTGGATAATGGCATTAGACATAACTAGAATCTAGTTCTTGTATGGTTAATCTTATCATAGTTATTGTTTAGTTCATTTATTATGATTCTCTAAGATATAAATCTAGATTATGCCTTGGGAATGTTTATGTCTAGCTATGAATCTAAATATGTTTAAACATCATCATGCTAACATCTTGTACAAGCAACTCTAAAGAGGGACTTGGTGCCTTTGCGCGCTTTGGGTGAGCACTCATCTTAGGCTAAGTGATGTGCTAGCATGCTTGGGTTATTCACAGTAAATTATAGGCTCTATTATTGGTTCCGCTGTCAGGACCTCTTTTTCAGTCAAGTTTCGTGATGAAGACATATTGATTGACCTAATCAAGTGTTGAGGAGTAGATAGTAGATCTGGAAGAAAAATACACTCAAAGATTCAGGATCTTGGACTTGAGTTTGACACGCGCACGTGGGTGGAGCAGAGCTTGTATGATTGTTTATATGAGAGTTTATTTATTATCTTTCTGATAGAGTTGTATGAGTGACTGGTTGCTTATACATCTAAAAGGAATTGGAGGTTTTACACACTTTTCTGGATGCAAGAAGAATTTTAGGCCCTCTATGATGTTGATCTGATTTGGACATGTGTTGCGGGAACTTGGTTTTGTGGTGTTCTAAATAGTTATATTTTAGAGTACTCAATTTCTACTTATTCTTTCCTGGAGGTAGCTGAGTTCTAGTTTTTACATTATCCCAAGGGAACCTATTTGCAAGGCATTCCACTAGCAATCAAAATCTTGATGGTAACCTTGAATTTGGAAGAGAATTTGATGGCTAGCTAAACCCCACCACGCGCGGGGCAAGAGTAGGTTTGGTGAAAGATGGCGGACTGTGAGAAGAGAGACAAAGAGAAGAAATGTGGCTCAAGTTCAATGAGGCGCACGAGAGGGATTTAGAGAAGCATTGTGAGGTTGCAAAACAGAATGGCGTTGTGGAGAGAGATGGCTCATGAAGGATTTGGAACTCACGTAGAGGACATGGAGCTAGAGCATTTGGAACTCCCCCATTTGGGCAAGCATGATAGGGAACCCTCCTCGGCCTCTTATGAGAGTGCACCAAAAAGACAACATGGGTCTTGGGTGCGTCTCTGAATCTACTTGGCAACCTATCCCTTGAGCTTGGTTTTCCAGGTTTCTAGTATAGCCAATACTCGTAAAGCTAGTTTGGGCAATAGAATAACAGAGTGAATCAAATAACAAGTACATATATGGTTGGGAAGATGTATTTCTTGTTATTTGGAGGTATGTTTTTAGGCATGTCGCTAGTGCAAAACTCGTGTGCATAAATTTTTGTACTCATCTCTAGGAATAGTACCACCTCGTATACTGTGGGAGTTTAGTTTAGTACCACTATTAGGACACAAGGAAGTACATCCTCTAGTTCACTTCCTGCTACAGGTGGAGGATTAGGGGGCATAGGTGGCTTTGGTTCTGGTGGATTTGGTGGGTTTGGAGGCAGAGGTAACACAGGAGGTTATGGATCTAGTGGGAATGGTCCTCACCAACCCCAGAATATTTACATTGATATGTCACTTTGTATTCTAGAGTATAGGGGAGTAGAAGATGCTACTGCGAGCATGTGCCTATGTGTGAGATACTTGTGGTGCACAAAAGGGATCAAGGCTTCGAGCACAAGGAAATTCAGTTTGGGACGTGCACACAATTGGTATAAGAAGTTTGACCTTGATCAGACTTGCGTAGATTATACAACGTTATGGGATGTTTTCCTCAAGGAATTTTATATCCCTGAGTTCGAGCAGAAGATTATAAGCGCACTCAATGATATTAAGCAAGGAACTACTCGAGTATTTGGGAATATGATGCCCATTTCAAAACGATTTCATCTAAACTTTCGTATGATACCCATGAAAGACAACATGCACAAGTGGTTCGGTGGAGGTGTGATCACACCTCTTAGGAGGGTGTTGTCGCATAAGACATATATAGATCCACACAAAGCACTTGAAGCGGTGTTGCATGCTTTGAGGCGATCAAAAGTATAGACACTAGAGTGAGCTCATTCCCGTAAGCTCAGTTGTAGCTATGGCAAAGCAAATTGGAGAAACTATCGGTCGATTTAGCGTGTGAAACGTGCACCGGGATTTCATGTATAGATTGCAAAGTGAGGGGCACATTAAGGATAGTTGTCCCCATAGATTAGTACGCGTCATTGTTGTTAGACTGTGAGATATGTCATTTATACCATGATGCAAGCCACTACCCATTGTTACAACACGTGATAAGGAAGTACATATATTGCTACTTTGTAATATTTTTCGGTCCATGACTCATAATACCAAAGATTGCAGGTTGATTGATCAGATCCATGATGCCATTGATATTGGTGTACGATAGACAGGAGTATCAAATAACTCTAAAGGTAAAAGTGAGAACCATGATCATGATCACACTCAAGGGTGTTATGCTCAAAACAAAGGGTGCTTTGAAGGAGGTCGTGGTAGAGGTCAAGGATACCGTGGTGGATTCAGGGGTTGAGGTCGTGGTTGTGGATGAGGTGAGTTTCCTCATGGAACATGTTATATGTGTAATATCTTGACCACTACATACCCGAATGCCCTTAGTGTTATGTTTGTGGAGTCTGTTTTCATGTTAGAGTTTGGTACACCTTCCATGTGTTACACTCAGATATTTTTATGGCGGTCCCGCTCACCGGTGAGCAGTCAGGGATTCGGGGCAAAGCCCCAAAGCAAATTTTTATGGGTGGTTTATTAACCCATGGGTAATGGGTAACCGTTATGGGCTTGTTTTGAGCCCATTACTTTTCGGTACCCATTGTTTTGTAAAACTGCTTCTTCTGCTACCTATTGATGTACTTATAAATAGATGGACATACAATATGATTTATATGAGTGTTTTTGTGAAGGTGAATAGTGTGTGTGAATTCAAATGTGAATCCAGGAGAGTTTTTGAGTGCAGCTCCAAACAAGATCTGGTTATTGTAATTGTGAATATTGTTGGCTTGTAATAAAATCTGAGTAAGTGTTCTTGGTGGATGTAGCCCACATTGGGTGAACCATGTTAAATATTGTCTTCGTGTTTTACATATTTCATTTCTGTAATTTCTATTCATACTTCTTATTATTGCGATTTTGAGGAATTATTCCGCATCGAGTTATATTAATTCCTAACAATTGGTATCAGAACCTGGTTTGGTTTGCTGAAGTGTTAAATCGCAGGGAAAGTTTTTTAGCTTGAGTGGGAGCTATGGTAGATGATGGAAGATCAAGGGTTGATAAATTCAACAAGAAAAATTTTAGTCTTTGGAAGATGCAAATGGAAGATTACCTTTATCAGAAGGATCTTTATACTCCGTTGTCTAAGAAGGTGAACAAACCCTTGAGTATGATAGATGCGGAATGGGATTTGTTGGATCGGAAGGCACTTGGAATGATCTGGTTGTGTCTTGCATCTTCGGTATTATTTAATGTTTCAAAGGAAAAGACTACAAAAATCTAATGGATGCATTAGGGAAGTTGTATGAAAAACCCTCTGCCTCTAACAAGATATTTTTAATGAAAAAGTTGTTTAATATGAAGATGTCTAAGAATAGTTCAATAGCAGATCATTTAAATGATTTCAATATGGTTGTGAATATGCTAGCTTCGGATACTGATAGAATTTGATGAAGAAGTTAGGGCTTTATTAATTCTTGCTCTTTACCCGAGAGTTGGAATAGCACAGTAATGGCGGTAAAGCAACTCGGTACCACCTAACTCGAAGTTGAAGTTTGAGGATGTTGTAGGGGTGATTCTAAATGAGGAAATGTGAAAAAAAAAAAAACTCTAGGAATCTTCTACTTTAGGGAATACTTTAACAAAGGGAAACTAGAGGGAGATAGAAGAATAGAGGAAACCGTGGAAAATTGAAAGATCGGGCAAGGTCAAAATCTAAGAGCAAGATTGTATGCTTGGAATTATGGAAAGTCTGGGCATACAAAGAAGGACTGTTGGGAGCTTCAGGATAAGAAGAAACAACAGGAAGAAAAAGGATGCAAATGTGGCATAGGATAATGTATGCCAGGATGCTTTGATTCTTTCTTTGCATAATATTACTGAATCTTGGGTTTTAGATTCAAGGGCTTCTTTTCATGCTACTCCACATAGGCATTATTTTGTTGATTATGTTCAAGGGGATTTTGGGCATGTTTTTCTTGGTGATGATGAGCCTTGTAGTATAGTTGAAAAATTTTATGTTCAGGTTAAGATGTAGAATGAGAATACATGGCTATTGAAGGATATCATACATGTGCCTACATTAAGGAGAAATTTGATATCGGCGGGGCAATTGGGAAGTGATGGTTATCTTGTGATATTTACAAATTGAATCTTGGAAGGTTACCAAGACTGCTCTTGTGGTGGCAAGAGGTAAGAAGGTTGGAACCTTGTATTTAACCACTGATAGTACTAATGATTGTAATCTTGTGGCTTCAGATGCAGATACAATATTATGGCACTATAGGCTCGGTCATATGAGCCATAAGGGCATGAACATCATAAAGAAGAATTTACTGGATATACGAAAATAGGTTTGGATTTCGTGAGAATTGCATATATGGGAAATAGAATCGAGTAAGGTTTATCAAGGTTGGACCGATGAAGAAAGAGGGTAAGTTAGAGCCGGTATATTCGATGTGTGGGGGCCGGCTCGGGTATCATCTCTTGGGGTTCAAGTTATTATGTTACTTTTATTGATGATGTAACAAGGAAAGTTTGAGTTTATTGTATTACAAACAAATATGATGTATTTGATATTTTTGTTAAATGGAAATCCTTGGGTAGAGAATGAAATAGGTCTTAAGCTAAAATGTCTCAGTCGATAATGGAGGGGAGTATTACGGAAATGAATTTGATTATTATTGTTCTAAGAATAGAATCCGTAGGCAAAAGATTCATGGAACCCCATAGTAAAATGGGGTGTCGAAAGGATGAAACAGAACAATAATAGAACGTCTTTAGGAGCATGAGGATACATGCAGGACTGTCTCTTTCTTTTTGGGCGAAGCGGTGAGCACAACTGTGTGTATTTGATAAACAGAGGACCCTCAAGTGTCTTGGATGGAGGCATACCCGAGGAGGCTTGTTATGGTAAGAAAGTCGATTACTCATTTCGTAGAGTCTTTGGATGTGAGGTGTTTGTTCATATAGACAAGGATGATAGGACCAAGCTAGAGGCTAAATCGAAAAATGTACTTTCATTGGTTATGGTGGTGATGACTTTGGATTTAAATGTTGGAGTATTAAAGACAAGAAAATCATTTGGTCTAGGGATGTGGTCTTTAATGAGAAAGTCATGCATAAGCAACAGTTGCAGGAAAATAGGGAAGAATCCAAAAAAGAATATGCAGTGGTAGAGGATCTTCTCGATGGGACGGTGACCCATGAATCATTTCGGAACATACTCAATAGGACCCCAAATTCCTTCAGTGAGGAGGTCTTCTAGGGTAAGAAAAGAACACGAACGTTTTTCTCCTTCTCTTTATTATTTATTACTCACTGATAGTGGAGAGTTAGAGAGCTTTGATGAAGTAATGCAGGTAGATGCCAGTAAGAAGTGGGAGCAAGTCATGGATGAGGAGCATAAGTCTCTCATGGAGAACCAGACTTGGGATTTGGTGAAGCTATCGGAAGGAAAAAGAGCATTACATAACAAGTGGGTGTACGAGTTAAAGACGAAGGAGAAAAGAAAAGATATAAGGCCCGGTTGGTGGTCAAGGGTTTGCACATAAACAAGGTATGGATTTTAATGAGATTTTTTTCTCCTGTAGTAAAAATGACTTCTATCGAATCTGTTCTTGGAATAGTGGCGCAGAAATTACACTTAGAACAGCTTAAATATAAAGACTGCATTTCTCCATGGTGATTTGGAGGAGGAGCTATATATGCGGCCTGTGCCTTAGGAAGGATATGAAGTCAAAGGTAAAGAGGAGATGGTGTGCAAACTGAAGAAGATCTTGTGTGGCCTAAAACAAGCTCCATATCAATGGTATAAGAAGTTTGATAGCTTCATGATAGATCAATGTTATATTAGATGTCATTTAGACCAATATGTGTATACAAAGAAATTTGAGGATGGAAGTTATATTATCATGTATTTGTATGTTGATGACATGTTGGTTGCGAGTAAAAACATGCAGAAAATAAAAGTACTCAAGAAACAACTAAGTGAATCTTTTGATATGAAGGATTTGGGGGTAGTCGGACAAATCCTTGGTATGAGGATAACTCGGGATAGGAAGGAGAAGTGACATTATCTCGGGAAGAATACATTAAGAAGGTATTGGATAGGTTTAACATGCGCAGGATGCTAAACCATTGGGGCTTCTTTGGCGGGCCATTTTAAGTTATCAAAGGATCGGTGTCCCAAGACAGAGCAAAAAGAAACCGATGTCTAAGGTACCTTACTCATTAGCAAGGCGATTTGATGTATGTTATGGTGTGCACTAGGCCCTGATATTGCCCATATAGTGGGAGCTGTGATTATATTTATGAGTGATCCAGTAAAGAGCATTGTGCAGCGAGAAAGTTGATCCTTCGGTATTTTAGAGGGACCATGGGGACAGCTTTTGTGCTATATTGGATCGAGACACCACTTTACGTGGTTATGTAGATTCGAGACATGGTGAAGATGTTGACAGTAGGAGGAGCACGATAGGTTATATTTACACTTGTAGGTGGGACAGCAGTGAGTGGATTTCATGACTACGAGAAGTTGGTGGCTTTATCAACCATGGAGGTTGAGTATGTTGCTGCTACTGAGAAGGTAAGCAAGAGATGATTTGGCTACAACAATTACTTGATGAGTTGGGGCATAAGCAGGAAGTTGGAAAGCTATATAGTGATAGTCAGAGTGTTATTCACTTAGCTAAGAACTCTACTTTCCATTCTAGGACAAAGCATATACAGTTGAGATATCACTTCATCAGGACAACTTTGGAGGAAGATAAGTTGAAGTTGGAGAAGATTCATACCAGTTAGAATCCTGCAGACATGATGACCAAGGTGGTCACAAGGGATAAAATAAAGCTATGTTAAGCTTTGGTTGGCCTTCACAGATGACAGTGAAGGGTTGAGAAGCTTTCTCAGTGGAAATCAGTCTCCAAGTGGGAGATTGTTATGTTTGTGGAGCCTATTTTCATGTTAGAGTTTGGTACACCTTCCATGTGTTACACTCGGATTTTTTTACGGTGGTACCGCTCGTTGGTGAGAGGGTTAAGGGGGTTGGGGTAAAGCCCCCAAAGCAAATTTTCATGGGTGGTTTATTAACCCATGGGTAATGGGTAACCGTTATGGGCTGATTTTGGGCCCATGGCTTTTCGGTACCCATTTTTTTATAAAACCGCCTCTTCAGCTACCTATTGATGTACTTATAATTAGATGGACATATAATAGGATTTATATGAGGGTTTTTGTGAAGGTAAATAGTGTGTGTGAATTCAAGTGCGAATGCGGGAGGGTTTGTCGAGCACAACTCCAAACAAGATCTGGTTATTGTAATTGTGAAGACTGTTGGCTTATAATAAAATATGAGCAAGTGTTCTTGGTGGATGTAGCCCACATTGGGTGAACCATGTTAAATATTGTCTTCGTGTTTTGCATATTTCATTTCTATAATTTCTATTCATATTGCGATTCGAGGAATTATTTCGCTTTAGATTCTATTAATTCCTAACACTTAGAATATTACTTGTTCGTTTTGTGGGAAGAATCATAACTATGAGGAGTGCCCGGACTTATATGAACATCTTAGAAATCAACATAAACATGAGAACAAGGGCGCAAGGATGGTTAGAATACAACGCATCATGGAAAACCAATGGATGCCAAATTTCACACTAGAACCTGAGGTAGTACCTGTGAAAATTACTACACATGTTGAAGTTGCGTGTGCCAGAGAATGATTGCAACAAAATCCTACCATTACTAGGGAGGAGGCTTTACATGCAAGATACCCATATCTTACACATCAGAAGGACGTTTATCGGGAACCATGGAAGTGCTCGAAATCTTCGGGTGAGATACAATGTTTAAGGGAACATTCATGGAAGTTGGAACAAAAGAAGGAAGCGAGAGATGGTCCAGTCAGATATTGATGATCTGAAAGAGGTATGTAAGATGTTGCATCAGGAGAATATTATTCCATTATTAGGGAATTGGTTAAAGGGAAACACTCCGCGCATAGGTATTGAGAATGGATGGAAGATCCTACATGCTAATATCCCTCCTCATAGCTTGGATTATGACAAGGAGATCACTCTGAATGTTGTTGTGGATGGGTGGCTTTTGAGCAATATATTGATTGATACAGATGCAGAAGTTAATGTGTTTACTTTAGATGTATGGGTGTAGATGGCTAGACCTCCATTACAACCATCCTCTAATGTATTATTTATGGAAAATCGAACTAAGGCCACTCCGATAGGATTTTTAAAGGATGCATCCATTACTATACAAGGGGTCAAGTTCACTGGGAATTTGAGGTTTTACGCTTGCAAAATCGATAATTCCCAGCTCTACTTAGGTGCCCTTGGTGTTATGCAAATAATGTTGATCTACGGTTCAACAAGGGGTATATAAGTTTTGAGAACAAGAAAGAATGAGTTATTATCGCTTTAATGATGATGGGAAATATGCACCTTTTGTCGAACCTTTGAGTGAGGAATACTTGAATAGAATTTATGTGCACACCATTTGGGATCCGGAAGTACTTGATCGATATACGGAAAGAATTCTTTAATGGGAGGATACACAGTCTATTAGTAATACTATAAGTATTGCCTATGATAATTGGTCACATGGCACCTATAAGATGGTTGGGCGGAAGTAAGAAGTACATCTGCGCATGAGGAGGTAGACCTCGCTATATTAGGAGGATAAGTAATAACCTTGTACCACTGATACATTGGAGAAGGAGACCTGGTATTCCTACATGTCATGGAAGAAAAGTGCAAGGATATAGTGGACGGAAGAAATATGTTAGTGTATACCCTACGTGGGATATCGACGTCTTTGGTGGAGGGTTCACAGGGGATAATCTCATAGAATGGAATGAAGTGAGAAATACTCTAACAACCCAGTTTCTCAGGAGCAATGTGCCTACTTAATTCTACACATATCATGGTAATCATCATGTTCAAAGCACCACATTTAGTAGTGTTAGAGACTCGGACAAAGGGGGGAATAATTACCACCTTCACTATGGGTGCATAAACTTTATTTCACTTTATGTAGTTACAAGCACGCTTGGTATGTTTATGCGAGAACTACATTGGGAGACTGGAAATTGGCAAGAATTGACTGCAAGAATGGTACAAAATTTTGACTACTTCTCCACTAAACCTCTCGGTGAAAGAGGCATTATGAGTTATGGAGCAATTGACTATGGGAGACAATGCAAAGGCTGAAGAACTCATTCGGAGTTATTTGGTGAGGCAGACCTAGGAGCGCATTTTGATGAAGTAGATGAGACAGATGTCGAACTACTTGAGTGTGCTTTCCTTGAGAAGGAGAAAGGAAAGATGGTCTACATAGTGGATGATGAAGAAGTATAAAATTTGGACATAGATCATTCAGAGGGTACACGCGAAGTCTTAGACAATGTAGATAAGAAGGCGCACACCTATCATGAACCTATGAAGACCAAGAAAGTGAACATTGACATGGATGATGAACCTAAGGAGGCCATAATTGGATACTATTGGTCTGATTATGAGGTGGCTAAGATAATTGAGTTACTACGTGATTCCCAGGACTTATTTTGTAGGGGCTACCATGAGTTAAAGGGAGTGCATGAGTCTTTGGGTGAGATGAAGATTAAGTTAAAGGAAGATGTGTGCCCAGTTAGGAAGAGACCTTACAAGATGAACCCTAACATGCGTGTAAAATTTAAAGAAGAAATTGACAAGATGTTGAAATCTAGCATCATTAAGCCCTTAGAAGAATCAAAGTGGGTTAACCCCATGGTAATCAGTATAAAGAAAGATGGTAGGATTAGGATTTGTGTGGACTATATGGAGCTAAATGCTACATGTGTGATTGATCCTTTTCCTACACCTTTCACCGAGGAAATATTAGAAGGTTTTACTGAGATGGATTCTCTGGATATCATCAGGTAAGAATTGCAAAGGAGGATAAAGAGAAAACAACTTTCACCACTAAATGGGGAATTTTTGCATACATGGTGATGCCCTTTGGACTGAAGAATGCACCTGCAATATTTTTGTGCATTATGGTTCAAGCATTCCAGGATTTTATTCACAAATTCTTGCGAGGTTTACTTGGATCCGTATGTGGGCTTATTAAGGATCATTGTGATAGCTTACGATTAATTTTTGAGAGCTGTAGATAGTTAAGAATCTCTTTAAACATGAAGAAGTGTGTATTTGCTACACCTTTTGGAACTTTGCTAGGGCATATCATCTGTAAGGAGGGTTTGTTAGTAGATCCAGCCAAGGTTGCAATTATCTTAGGCCTGGAGGAGCCTACCAGTCAAAGTGAGGTGCGCGGATTATTGGGCCACACAGGGTATTATAGAAAATTTATCAAAGGATATGCTAAGATTGTCATGCCCTTGGAGGAGTTATTAAAAGGTAAAGGGACATTCTATTGGGGAGAACCGCAATAATACACATTTAAAGCATTGAAGGAGAGGCTTACTACAATGCCTATTCTATGCTTTCCCTCATAGAACCAACCTTTTCACATACATGTGGATGCCTCTGGCATGGCCATTGGCACAATGTTAGCTCATCCTAGAGAAGGTATTATAGATCATCCTATCTATTTTTCTAGTAGAAATTTGACTCTTGCAGAATAAAATTATACAACTACAAAGCGCAAGGCCTTTTCAATGATCTACGACCGCATAAGTTTAGAAAATACTTGCTAGCAACACCTTTTGTGTTCTATACAGATCACATGGCATTGAAATACTTAGTAAATAAGCTCGTTTTATAGGGGTGCATATGTTGATGGGTTCTATTATTCCAAGAGTTTGACTTTACAATTGTGGTAAATCCAGTGAAATTAATTCTGGCCCATACCACTTATCAAGAATTCAATCAGGAGAGGACGTGCAGACAATTGAAGATACAATGTCAAATGCACAATTATATAGGTTAAACCACGTTCCTTCCGAGAATGGAGCATATTGTTGTATTTTTATACAGTATGGTGCCGAAGAAATGAAATCCTTGGAAAAGAAACAACTTACAATTCACACCGCACCTTTCATGTTGATCAGTGGTGACCTATACAAACTAGGACGAGATGAAGTATTGTGTCGGCATGTATTGGAGCATGAACACATGACAATCATGGAAGAAGCTCGTGGCGATGTGTAGGTGGACACTATGTAGGTGACGCCACCGCACACAAGATTCTACTCATTGGTTTATGGTGGGAAACCTTGTACAAGGATTGCAAGGAGTATTATAAGGCGTGTGATCACTGTCAACACCTTGGAAAACTTGGGCAAAGAGATGAAATGCCTTTAAGGCCTATTACTAGTGCAGAGCCATTTGAAAAATGGGCAATAGACTTTGTGGGTCCTATTTCCCCAACCGTGCATAGAACTGGATCATGCTACATCATCACTTGTATAGATTATCTTACAAGGTGGGAAGAAGTAGCACCTACAAAGGATTGTACAACGAGTTACAACAACAAGGTTCTTATGGGAAAATATTCTTACTAGGTATGGATGTCCATTGAGTCGATAAGTGATAGGGGCACACATTTCTTGAATGAGACAATCAAGATATTATTGGATGAATTTATGGTTGCACACCACAATACCACACCCTATCACCCTCAAGAAAATGGGACTATTGAGGCCTTCAACAAGATATTGAGCTTACCTTGACAAAAATTTGTGATTTTGGAAGGAAAGATTGGGATGATAAAGTTTTTGTTGTACTTTGGGCATATAGAACAACCTATAAAAGGTTGAATAAGGCCACACCCTTTTATTTGTTTGGTGTAGAAGTAGTTCTTCCCATAGAATTTATGTTACCTTCTTTGTGTATTGTGCGTGTTGGAGGTCTAGTTGATGAGCAAGCATTGGAAGAAAGAATTGAAAAATTAATACTGACTAGATGAGATGAGAGGTGCACCATAACATGTTGGATTCGAAGCAAAACAAGGCTAGAAATAAGGCATGGCATGATAGACACATCAAGGAAAAGAAGCTTGAGGTTGGGCAGATGGTACTTCTTTATGATTTAAAGTTTCTACACCACCTAGGAAAGCTTAAGGTGTAATTTTAGGACCGTATGTTATCACTCACATACTTGAATTAGGCACTTGCTAGTTAGAGGTGCTTGATGGAACATGGTTACCTGGTTACTTCAACGGGAGTAGGTTGAAGCCCTACTATAAATAAGCCTTCTTGGTGTTTGTAATAAGGTAGTATTGTCATTTAGTATAGATTTCCCTTATTTTATTTCATTTAATGTGTTTCCTTCTTCATCGTTATGCTTTTTCAATTTAGTTTAGTGTTTTGTGTAATAAGCATGTTTACATGCTAGAAGTTGATCACAATCTGAAGTGTTTTTATGTGCAGAGGACTACACATATCCTTGGTGTGGGGTGGTTGTCATTCAAACATGGGTACACATAAGAAAATATTGTTACAGGTAATTTCTCTTATTAAAAAGTGTAGATATTATGGAAAGGTGTTGCTAGAAATAAAATTGCTCCTAAAGAAGACCATAGCTGGAAACAAATGAATGAACAATATAACACAAGGTAAGTTGCGGCCGTAAAAACTACTAGAGGAAGGCATAGTGGTGAGGTAATTTGGTGCATGGAAGCACACAGAAGGAGGTATGTAGCCAAAATGTAGGAATGAACATTTGAAGGTTATAGTTGTGGCATGCTTGTGTATCATGCGGAAATTGAGAAAATGGTCAATTAATGAGAGGATCGGTGGTAGGTAAAGGAGCAATAAATGTAATAAATTTTCCTAACTCTATATAAATACATGATGCGATTCATTTCTACCTTTGCGATCACAAGTATTCGAGTGAGCTAGTTGCAACCAAACCGAGTGAAACACGTTGAGGTGCAGAGAGCTATGAAACTAGGTGAGGAGAGTAGATTTGTGCATAGAATTGGCTTGTGTCCCCATTTGATAAGGGTTTTAGTGAAGCAGAAGTGTTGAGAAGGATCTAGGGTATGAGATCTTTATCGATAGAGGAAAAAGGTGTAAATTTATCTTATCATGGCACCAAGGAAAGCACTTGGAGCAGGAACAAAAGGGAAAAATAAGAGAAGAAATATGAAGCTCAAAGAGGACGAGGAGGAGTCAGGAGAGAGCACGCTGGGAACCCCAGCTTCACTCTGAAGATGTAGAAGAGCCTCAGGATGAGGAGATGAGAGATGACGAGGAAGGGATGAAAGAAGAAGAGGAAGTTGTGGGCGAGCCACCTAGTGCGCCCATTACTACTCAGGAAGGAGAAGGGGAAACTCTAGACCACGAAGCCCAGTTCCTAAGGGGCCAAGGACGAAAGAGAGAGGACAAGTGAAGAATATGTTGTCCCTAATATGGGCTATGCTAAAGACATAAGTAAAATTACCCGCATCCATTTTTAGAGAACTATGGACCTTACAGAGTTATATGGGTGGGAGCTGATGGATCTAGATATGGCTACTACATGCACAAGGAAGCAATTATCTTGGTCCATGCAAACTCATATGGATGAACCATATTTTGATGTGTGCGAAGAGTCATGTGTCTCGTGTAGAGTGAAGAAATCACCACATAGAAAGAACATGACAATAAAACCTATTGTAATGTTCGATGAGCAGGTTTGCAATGCCTTGTTCAAGGTATATCTTTGAGGCGGCAGAGAAAACATTGATAATGCCACCACCATTCGAGTGCTACTTAAAGATACCAAGGATAAAACTATAGAGATAAAGCACTTAAAATAAGAGAAGGAACAAGAATAGGAAAAGAATGAGGCCTTCGTTAGCATGGCTGAGGAGCTTGGTGATCACATTCTTAAAACAAGGCCTCATCTAGAATCTCGGTTCCTAAAAATTTCCTTCTGCTATGCATTATGTATGCACTTTGGTCAATTTGGTATTAGATGATGGGCCAATTCGAATGCCCGCACCAAAGTATTTTGCACAAGAAGCAATAAGAGCAAGGGCCAATATTGTTAGACAAGTTTCAACTTATGAGGCTTTGCTCCAAACCTTGAAAGATGAGCTAAAGAAATCCAACCAAGATCTCAATATATGTGTGGCGCTAGATGCCATAATAAGGATCAAAACTATGGTAGAGGACAATGAAGTTCTGAAGGCAATGAAAGATGAAACACTTGGGTGCGTAGAAGATTAGCACTGGTAAAACAAAAGTGTGAGGCCCTCGCAGCATCCCAGAGATCCGCACAAGGATAGAATATATGAGATTGGGAAACTCATAGTGCAGAAGATGGATCTCATGGAAGGAATGTTGTCAAGTATGTCCAATTTTTTCCAGGTGCTAAAAAATTAGAAAGATAAGATCACACATGACAAATTAGATGCCATAACCACGATATTTTGGAGAAAATTAGATGCCATAGCCACCAAATTGGTTGAAATCAAAACTGAATATCCAGAGTTAATCCTTAGAGTCAAAGAAGAGGGTGTTGTAGAGTAAATTCCATTCTTTTGTACAGCTTTTCATTCATTCTTTCATTACGTATTCTTTATTGTTAAAGACATAAAAATTAATTCCCATTTCTGGAATGGCAATGTACATTAGTGTGGGGTAATGTTGAGTAAACATAATGTTGCTCTAAGGAGAAGACACATAAAGCATACACGTGCGGGAACAAGGCACATTTGAAGGCACGGGAAGATAGGAAAGGAAATGCACACTGGAACACTTTAGCTCAGGACTTAGCCATTTTTGCGGATAAGGACTATTTTTGAAGATAACGTGTGGAGCACACATAGAGATGAAGACTTACTCTCCATGCAATGGTATTTTGGGAATAAGCATAAAATAAACATCATGCATAGTTTAAGCTAATAATAGAATTTCTACTTAGAGTTAACTATATATGACATCTATTGTTAGAGAACTTTCATGTTGTGCATACTATTGTAAAGGTGCATGGCTATTATCAACATGCAACCTATTTTGAGAAGTGCATGGGTGGTGAAGGGAAATTCTCTACCCCTATAAATATGTATTGATTTGTGTAGTTTAGTGGTGGTGAATTATTGTAGAGTTGTGCTACTTGGTTTTGACGTGCACATAACTCATGGAGATATTGATATAGTGTAAGAATATTTTGTGTTTTACAATATTTAATGCAATGGAGTATATTGGTTGGATAATTGCATTAGACATAACTAAATCTGGTTCTTGTATGGTTAATCTTATCATAATTATTGTTTAGTTCATTTATTATGATTCTCTAAGATATAAATCTGGATTATGCACTTGTGGAATGTTTATGTCTAGCTATGAATCTAAATATGTTTAAACATCATCATGCTAACATCCTGTACAAACAACTCTAAAGAGGGACCTGGTGCCTTTGTGTGCTTTGGGTGAGCACTCAGCTTAGGCTAAGTGATGTGCCAACGCACTTGGATTATTCACAATAAATTCTAGGCTACATCACCCACTTCACCAGTGAGGGTGTTGAAGAAGATCAATTACAGCATGTGATTCTTATCTCTAAGAAAGAAGCAATCATCAAGCAGCAACAAGAAGAAATAGAGTTTCTAAAAATAAAGGTACAATCAACAGAAACCCTTATCTCTTCTTTACAAATGCAAATTGAAAAACTTCAAATGCAATGCAAGGAAAAGCAAGAAATAGCCCTTTCCAACACTAAAGTAAAAGTTGATAAGGAAGTTCAAACTTCCTTAAACATAGAGGAAGTTCAAAGTTCAAACAAAGTTCGAATTTATGACAATTATGAAAAATTGCATTCTCAAAACGAGACATTAAAAAATTAGTTAGAAGAGGAGAAGATGGAAAGGACAAAAATAGAAAAGCAAAAGGAAAATATCAAAAAGGACCTACAGGATGCCTGTGAAGTAGGGGAAAAATTGCTAACCTACAGAAGATCTTCGTAAGTATATAGTGTTTTCTTGAGCGAACAGTTCTACATGTGGCAATTATCAAGAATAGCTTGTGAATTGCCATTTGAAATAAACAATGACATAGAATTTTTGAAGGCATTTACAAAAAGCTCCACTGAACATCAAAATCTCATGTGTGAATTCCACTTGTGTAATCTCCTTTTGGGTCACATGTCATATTTTCAAATAAATCTCTTTGTGGGGAGTCCCAATTAAGAGCCTTCGCTTCTACAATGCAAAATCAAATAGAATGGGATCGAAGGACAGATGAGTATTTTACGAAAGTGAAGGAAAAATTTTGTGCATTGACAAAACTCGGAACTCTACAACTGTATTCACAAAAGGTTGATGGGAGAACGAGAATTGGTGAGAAGGTCCACTATGCGAGCGGGAGAAGCATTAGATCTTTAAAAAAACATTCAGAGCTACGTGATTTTCAGCTTTTAAAGGTGTTCATAGATAGACATTTTATTATTATTATTCTATACTATAGATTTGTGCAGTTTTTAAGGAAAACACGTACTTATAGTATTAATAACAATACTTATATATGGTATTTTGGATTGTGATATACACAATGTGTGTATACCATAGAAGAGAGATAAAAATTTGTCTATACAATTGTCTTGGCTGGCTAGTCAATGAATGTGGTGAAATAGAAATTAAGGATAATAATATGTTATTCAAGATTTATAGATGTCTTTTTTTGTGTATGATCATGCTTTGTAAATCTAAAATTGCACATTGTGTAAATCCAAAATAGAAGCAAGTAAATAACTAGGATATCAAAATTATCAAAGGAATCTAAACTTAACTACAATACAAATGCTAACAATGAAAAACTATTATAATAAATAGACGAAAAATAGGTTCACATGTTAAGTATTTTCAAATTCACATGATGGTTGAATAAAGTGGCACAAGATGCAATGATTACTTGTTGTTCTCATTGTGATGCCACATGACACATTCAAACAAAAAATAATTATGACAACTATAATCATGTTTAAATCAAAACAACCAAGAGTATAGACATCGTATTGATTGGCTAGCCAGCCAAGACAAGAGTATATACACTAGCCACAATCAAAACCAAGTCATTTACTTGTGAACGAAGACAGGATCATCCATTTCGTCGTATGTGTGTCTATATAACAAACAACACTATCATATGACAATACAAATGTCCATGTATGTGAGACCATCACATATACATATGTATATGTATACTTGTACATATATGTACATATATGTTTGTATATGGATATGCATATGTATACACATACATATACAAATGCATATATGTGTGTGTGTGTATGTATACATATACGTATGTGTATGTAAGAGTATAAATATGAAATATTTCAAGTAGTGACACAATTGCTTTGGACGGTATCGTGCCACGGCGACAGTGATTGTTTGGAAAAGTGTGATGTATATGCATGGCGTATATGCTCGGGGATCATGCAATATGGATGCGGTTCATGTGATCATGTAGCCAGGATAGCGTAAGGCTCATTTGTGACACGTACATATTCATACACTTACATCTACATACACATACATATACGTATATATGTACGTGTATACATATGCATATTCATAGATATGTACATGTGTGTACAGATATACATGCATGCCCATGCAATTCTCTCATCTGTGAGTCATCTATCCCGAGGACGACGTCGACTATCCTAGCATCGAGGATTGCATGTCACCCATTCATGGGAATGCATGTGTTTTTGGTTTTTAGTGTGGTATACAAACTGTGTATACCTCACTCATTGTGTAGACCATAAAAAGCATGGGATTTGAACCTGGGACCTCTTAATTATTATTGGAAATCCCTACCAGCTGTGTTGCAGTGTGACATGAAACACACTGCAAAAGAAAACATATAATTAAATGACTCCCCGACTTTGTGTATACCACATGTTGGCTGGATTTTCTACACACTCATGAGATAAATATTCCTCATTTACCGATGAGGCTCTTATGTAATATTTTGTCATTTATATGTCCTAATATCTATTTTATTGGTATTACTTTAACTATATAGCTCATGAACCATAGCTAGAAACAGGTTATGCAGCAAGTAAGCAAATCGTAAAAGAAAGGAAAAATCTAAAGAAGGGGAAAATAATAGAAACACAGGGAATGAAAGGGGGAAGAATTCGTTGAAAATTCCATGGGAAGGTATTTGAAGGTAAGATGCACGAAGATTACTATCAATAGTAATATCATTAGTGAAATTTTAAGGATTCCTTGTGAAGGGTTGTAGATTTCAGAAGGTTTACATACAAATACCTAATTCAAATTTTTCATGACGATGGAGAGCCTGAACCATAATTGGCATTTAATAAAGTAAAAATGTCAAAGACATTAGACGGGATACAATTATTGAACCCTATGGGGCAGCGGCCTTTTGGAGAGTGAAGTATTTCACCTGCGAATGTGAATACAATGTCCTAGCAAGTGATACAATGCATATTATTATTCATTTAAAAGGGTTTGCACAAACCAGTGCATCGAGTCAATTTACCTCAATATTTGTGTGACAACATCCTCAATATGGCCACTAGATATAAAGAGAATAAAGGATCAGTCAAGCACCATGGTCTCATTTACCTAATTTTTCAACACTCCATCAAAGAGCATAAGGGTAAAAAGGGTTGGAGAACTTTGTTGCAGGAGATGGGTAAAGTTCTCGAGAAACAAAGGCACAGTCTCTTTGAATCTATTGCACCCAAATCAACTCCATCCCTCACTAAAATTGAAGGATAAATGATGGCACCTAACACCTGAACATGGTAAGATATCCGATCTTTGCATCTACTATAACAATTGCCAAAAGAAAAGAAAATTGATGAAATTGGGAGAAGTAACTAGAAAAAGAAAATGAAAATTGATTCTTCATGAGGATGAAGATGTCGAGGAGGTAGCTGAAATTTTGGGAAGCATAAATTTAGTTGAAGGAGAAATGGAAATCACTAAACAAATGAGTCTTGACACTTTGCCACAACCATCTACTTCCACGAGGGAAATAGAAAAAGGAAAGGCTATACTTATAGAAGAAGAACCTATATCTCCCACTTCACCAGTCAGGGTGTTGAAGAAGATCAATTACAGCATGTGATTCTCCTCTCAAAGCAAGAAGAAATCATCAAACAGCAGCAAGAAGAAATATAGTTTCTAAAAATAAAGGTACAATCAAAAGAAACCCTCATCTCTTCTTTACAATTACAAATTGAAAAACTTCAAATGCAATGCAAGGAAAAGGAAGAAACAACCCTTTCCAATGCTAAATTAAAAGTTGATAAGGAAGTTCAAACTTTCTTGAACATAGAGGATGTCAAAAATGTGTGGGGTATAATTTGTAACAATTATGAAAAATTGCATTCTCAAAATGAGACATTAAAAATCAGTTGGAAGAGGAGAAGATGGAAAGGAAAGAAATAGAAAAGCAAAAGGAAAATATCAAAAGGACCTATAGGATGCCTATGAAGTAGGGGAAAAATTGTTTTCCTATAGAAGACCTTCATCAATATACAATGCTTTCTTGGAGGAACAGTTCTACGGTGGAAATTATCAAGAATAGCATGTGAATTTCCATTTGAAATAAACAATGACAGAATTTTTTAAGGCATTTACAAGAAGCTCCACTTGAACATCAAAATATCATGTGTGAATTCCACTTGTGTAATCTCCTTTTGGGTCACATGTTATATTTTCAAATAAATATCTTTGTGGGGAGTCCCAATTAAGAGCCTTCGCTTCTACAATGCAAAATCAAATAGAATGGGATCGAAGGAAAGATGAGTATTTTGAGAAAGTGAAGGCAAAGGTTTTTGCATGAGGCCTCAATTTCCCAAACTAGGAGAGCAGCATTTTTCATTTAGGGCTTTGGCCTATCAGCCCAATATTCAGAACCATCATATTGCTAAGCTAAAAGAGAGCATTGCAAGTGTTCACAAATTCCTTCTTGAAACAGAGTTTGCAAAATCATTGGCAGTGTGCAACAAAAGATGGGATACATTGAACCTTCCCTTGAAAAGGAGGGAGGTACTTTCACCCACAAATATAAGGTGGTCTATGAGAAGAGCTATGGAAATTACAAGGATGATTCCACAAATTTTTCAAACACAAGGCAAGAAATGGATAGGAATGCAGTTTAGACTGCCACTTATTCTTTGCCCCATGCCTTCTTGGAAAACATCATCATTGCAGAGCGACGAAGCATTTGAGAAATGGAAAATAGATGTTGAAGAACATGAAGGGTTTTGTGTCTCATTAGAAAGCACATGGTCACTTCACACAAGTGTTTTTGACTTGAGAAAATATATGGAGGATAGGATTTTAGATCCATATTTTAAACCACCTAAGAAGGATGTGGTCGAGCATCAGGATAATGCATAGAAGAAACTTTCTTTGGAGTGTTGGATACTTGCTTCAAAGTATAGTCTACTTGCTTTGGAGTGTTGGATACTTTTTGATTCAAAGTGTAGTATTCCATGGTGTTAATGTTTATGAATTTTTGTATTTTTGTGTGTATCATAACTTTTGTTCCTTCACCTTCTTTTTGAACTGCTTCTACAAATTCTTTAGTGATTTCCATTAGCTGAGAAATATATGAGTGAGTGACTTCTTGAGTGGTCTTAAATCCTTAAAACCTTCAAGTTATCCTTTATTATGCTTATTAGATGTTATGTACCAATTTCCAAAGCTTACTTTAAAGTACAAGTCTTAATTTTCTTATTGAATGTACATGTAATGTCTCCAAACTACCTTCATCTTACAATCCCTAAGAGGGTTTCTAAACTGCCCGAGAAAATGAGTTTTGGTATAAAATGCAAAATACCCCAATCAAAACCTTCAAACTTAATTCTAACATGTGGATGTACTACCTATTTTTAGCATAATTTGACTCTACTTGCTTCAGGGTGTATAGTCTCCTTTAGTTGGTGTATAGTCAACTTGCTTCGGAGTATAGTCTACTTGCTTCCTTACTTTGGAGTGTTGGCAACTTGCTTGATTCTACTTACTAAATTTAGGAAAAAACTTGGAGTTTGTAGGCCTTAGACCCTTAAAATTCTCAAAGAGTTAGATTTTAAGGTCAAATCACCACCTTACACTTCTTGAATTCAAGTTTCACACCCTCCTTTAGATATTTTGACCTCTTACCTAGGCATCTTTATCTTGTCTCAATCTCTTCATTTAATTACACCTAAGAAGTTATAAACCCTTAAATGATTCAACATGTTATTTACCCCATGTAGACACCTAAAATTGATTATCCATTTAGTGTCCCTCCTATTTCTCCTAACCTCACGTTTATATCACCACTATCCCCTTGGGATATTATTCAATTTGCATTTTAAACACCTATCCTAAGTTTAATTCACCCCTTTATGTTTTACCCATATCCTAACCACTTATTTACCCCATATCTATCCTATCCATGTGTCCCTCCTATTTCTCCTCCTCAGGTATTTGAGGTGGAGGGATAACTCTTATCTTTCTAGAAATCGTTCATTTTGGCCATCTCGGGAGTCTGTTCCGCGATCGGCGCCGACCGGTACGGTCGACGCCGATTTTTAGGAGCGGCGCCGATTATAAATAGAAGCCCAGAACTCAGTTCTGGGATGGAAAAAAAAAAGCACACGCACGAACACGAAGGACAGACAGAGACAGATCGCGAAAGAAACACAGACCGTGAAAGAGAGAGAACGAGAGATCTTTGCGCATCTAGTGTCAACATTATCTATCAAATGAGAACGGATCTTGTCCAAATCAATCCCTGAGAGGAGCACCGTTACTCTGTTCTTATCACATCAACATCACACGTATCCATTGATCTTCTGGTGACTCTGTTCCAGTATCTCACCGGCTTCGGCATATCCAGTGACGTTGCTGCGATCGGCCTTCACTTTCCGATTTCCAAATCTTCTCGCACTGTCCCCGATCGACCGATCTACTTTCAGTCGACGCCGATCTTATTCAGTCGACGCCGATTCTTCATAATCGACGCCGATCACATCAGTCGACGCCGATTCTACATAATCGATGCCGATCATCCTGCAGACAGGTAAAAGGACACAGGTAACACAAATCTAGCTTTGTTTTCACAGTTCCCTATCTTCTGTTGCTTTCTGCCTGCTGTTTAGATTCTGTTTATTACCTTGATCAGAAAATCTAGTCTTGTACGTACATCTTTTATCATGTATGCTTCTTTACTTAATTGAAAACGTGGACTGACATCCGCCGAGGGAGCTCATCGCTTCCCGGACCCGCTTCTCGGGCAGTCCACCTAAATATCTTTTAACGTGGTCTTTTTCTGTCAAGCATCGGTGTCTCGCAGGTTACTTGGATCTATTGTGCAGAATTGCTCGTGTGCGCCCGTCTTATCTACATCGGCTTCCTCATCCATCTACATCTTCGGATCTTGTCCATCAGGTATCAATTTCATTGGAGTTTTTCAGGGTTTTTGTGTTTAGTTTGGTGCATTAACTTGGACAGGTAACAAGCGCAAAATTCTTGATCTACATTCTGGCACGCCTGGTGGGACCCAACCAAAGTCCCTTATTGGTAAGTTCATCTCTTTTTAGTTTTGAGCTTTGTTCTTTTTCTTCACTGATTTCTATCAGTTCTACTTGAGCATTTCCTTTCATCGTTTTAATCTTGCTCTTTATGTGAAATTGTTATTTCCTTGAAATTTTTCTAGTTCCTTGAAATAGAAATTTTTGTTTCACCATTATCTGGATATATCTTTCTGGATTTTGTTTGGTGTTTGCTTAACCTTTTCTTGCGGAGCACTTTGCTTGTTCGTGGGAGTGTTCGAGGGGAAGAGCTCAACGACACGCTTTTTGAAGTCCACACACCTTGGAGAGCTAAGTTTACAGGTATTTCTCTTTTACGGTGTTTTCTCCTTTTTAGGAACTAAAAAAAAAAAAAAATCTTTGTTTGTTGTCCATCACATTCGAACATTTCAATTTTTGGTGCTTAAAAAGAATTTAATCGCATTTGGGAAAGAATCTGTTTGACTTGTCTTCATCGAAATCAAACACTTCGTTTTTAAGTGCTTAAAAAAAAAAAAAAAAAAAAAAGAACTCTTTCTTTGTCATTTCTGTTGTATGTTTTTCATCTAGTTTTAATTAGGCTGGAAAATCGATCAAAATCGGTAGTGACACTATTTGATTTTTATTTTTCACCCTTGCACACAAAGCCAAAATCACTAGGTATAAAGCATTTAAACAAAAATTCTTTCCCTGGCCTCGCCTACTTGGAAGTGACATCCAAGAGGAAGAGCCTACGCGGTACTCGGGCCGCGCTATAAATTCACGGAAGTTCTGGTATATATTGGCAAAGCACCCGACTCCCTTATCGCAGCGGTGTGTGAAGTGTGGGGTAGGCCCTATATCAAGCCACGTACTGGGTCTTTTCTCAAGTGCCTTCGGGACTCCTCACCAAAACATCCCCAAACCATCCTTAGTTTGGCTATCTGAGTAGTTCCTGTTCTAAAAGGCCTTCCCTAATATTTTCTTTCTTAAAAGCATAAAAACTTAAAAGAGATAATCACCTACGCTGCTTGAATTGTCTCGTGCATTAGTCGGTCAATCTTATTTTCTCGCTTGTTTACACGGTCATCACTGGTTACAATCTAGAAGAATGGCTCAATTAGCCCCTTCTTCCTCCGAGATCACCACTAGTGTGGAGGTTTCGGCACCCCCCAGGTCTTCCTCGGGACCACTGTTAATGGGTTCCCCATCTTGGTCATATAATCCTTTTTATCAGGCCAAAACAACCCCATCACGTCCGGCCCCTAGCCTTCGAAATATCATCTGCTTCTGACTCAGAGTATGTTCCTCGCGGGGATCCTGAATTTCAGGCGCTCCTCGATCGCAATCCGGTAGCCCTCATGGACTACCTAGTACACAAGTCTATTCAAATATCTGATCAGGGACCACCAATCCAGCAAGTGTACGATTATCCTCGTGAACCACCCCAGGCTTTTGTAGAACAGCTAGCATCATCTTTCTCGCCTCGAGCCACGGAGGAGGGCGGCACACCTGTGCCTCCTTTTTCTCTTCCACCGACCATATCGACTAGTTCTCAAATAGTCTTACCTATTCCTAACGCCGCAGTTACCTCGACTATTCCACAACCTACTTCTGAGAGGTCCTCTGCTCTGGCTATAATGAGTGCGTCTGTGCACCCGCATATTGCTGTTAATTCATCTATGCCCTCCATCGTGTCCCAAGGTCAGTACCCCTTTATGAGTCAACCCTCCGACTAGTCAGGTGGTTCCTGCTTCTCGTCCTTCAGTGGGTCTTTCTTCCAATGTTCCAGCAACAGTGACCTTCGCCCATCCTCTAGCATCGGCACCCTTAATAACTAATCCGGCAGTAGAAACCCTCTTTCAGGTCTTGTTCCCCAATATGTCCAATCAAATCGGCACCCATGTTCCTCAACTGCCCGATTCACCAACAAGCATAGGAGTCCACCAATCACAGCTCCGTTTGTCATCCAACCTTCATTCTCTCAACCACTTACTATCCCACAAATTTAGCCTGCCTATACACAGGCTCCTTCACAACAAATACCCCACCAGGCGTCACCCAGAACGCCTGGTTACTCCTCTTATCATCCTATCAATCAACAGATGAATCCCCATTGACACCTCAACAACATCCACCATTTGCTTCTTATGTAGGACATACCAGTGTGCCTCCTCCTCAATCTGACGTGGTTCAAATTCTTTTCAAGAAAATCACAGACTTGGAAGCCTCCACCAAAGGGGCTCGTCCTTCATACTCCTTTGAAGAAGTGTGTAATGAACCCATTCACCCCTCAGTGGCTTTTAAGCCTTATCCTCCCCAATGGGAACTTCCTAAATTTTCAAAATTTCATAGTCGAGAGGACCCTCAACAACATTTGCGAGCATTCAAACATGCTTGCTACCTCATAGTCCAGGATCAGGAGCTTATGCTCCGTACTTTTCCTATGTCTCTAGCAGGTCCTGCTTTAGACTGGTACAATAACATTCCTCAACATTCCTTGTTTTCTTTCTCTCAATTGGCCCAGATGTTTGTTGAAAACTTTTCAATAAATATCGCGCATAAGATCTCGATTACAGATCTTTATAACATTCGTCAATTCGATGATGAGTCTATTGCAGACTTTGTCGCTCGTTGGAGAGGGATAATCAACCAATTGTCTTTCTCCCTTCCTCAATCCCAATAGATCGAGTTGTTTACTCGATCTTGTGCTAATCATATTTCTTCCACTTTAAGGATCCAGACTTTTCATACATTTGAAGAAGCCTTTACGATGGCACGCAAACTTGAATCCCGCGCCATTGAACAAGGGAAGTTAAAACTTCGCTCCAAATCTAAACCGGATTTTTCTCGGTTTACCAAATCAAATCCTTCCACTTCTAAAGACAAGAATCAGGGATCCACCAATGCTATCGTATTAAAAACATCACGAGCCGATACCACTTCTAATCAAACACCACGAAGAGACTCCTCATCTTCTCGAAAAGGGTCCTCGTCATCTCGATCTTACACTTCGTTGGGGGAATCATATGCTTCTATCCTGAAAAAAATGTTGGAAGTCCACATGATCGAACTTCCTCCCATTAGGAATATTGATGAAAGCCAAGAACGTCCATTCTGGTATAGGGAAAATGACTTCTGTCATTATCATAGAACCAAAGGTCATGACATTGAACGATGTCAAACCTTCAAAAATCTTGTCCAGAAATTCATTGATAAAGGCGAGCTCATTCTGGATAACCCAAATGCTCCCCCAAATCAAGCGTTGGATGTCTTTAAACAACCTTTTCCTAATCATTCCCCGAACCATGATGCTTCAGAGTCTCAAAAACCAAACACTCATACTATCAGCGTCATCTCTACTGAAGAATCTTCTTCTAAAACTAAGCCATCTGCGAACACATCGACCGAATCAGAACCTCCTTCCACTTCGTTAATCGTTGGGATTCCACCATCTTCAGATAGCCCGTCTTTGAATATTCCAACATTGTTAGATACGGATTCACCTCTCTCTGCTTCTTTGTCTGATCTTCCATCCATACCCGAGACAGTGTCATCCTCATCTGTCTCATCGTCAGACATTCTTTCAATGCTCGAGGCAATTACATCCCTTCGAGTTTCCACCGCGGATACATCTACTTCTATTTCTCCCATTTTTGCTGCGACTATGCCCTTGGTGAACGTACCTATAGTTGTGCCGACTTCGACGGAAGCGTCCTCGATTTTGACTCTTCCTGTTTCCTTTCCTACGGTAGTTTCACCCACAATTACTGTACCAGAAGTAGTTCCCTCGCAAGGAACTACTTCTTCATCACTCACTTCTTCCATCACAAATGTTACTTTTCCTATTAAGGGGAAATCTAAAGAAGTAGCACCGACACCTATACGCTCGGTTCCTGAACTTAGACCGAGACAACCAAAATCTAACGTTGCGTCATCAATACCTCCCCATTTGCTTCCCCCAAAAAGGTTACAATCACCTTATGCGGTTGAAGTTGTCACCATCCCTGAAAAAGGAAAGCCCATATTTCGAACCATCAAGACTCTTGGTGCTTTCCCACAAAAATCTCTCTCTACGCCTCATAAAAGATTGGATTTGTCTGCTGAGAAGGCATCTTCTACTACACACTTATCAAAACCATCATCTTCTTCTACAACACATTCTTCACCAGCACCTCGAAAAGTGGACTTACCTACTAAAGAGACGTCACCTCTTTTATCAGAATCATCATCTTCATTACCAAAAGCCAGGGCGCCCTATGTTCCTCCGATTACACCTACTTTGGAAGCTTCTCCCTCATCTAAATCGACATCATCTAAATCATCATTAGTTTCGACCAAGCAACCCCCCTTATCTTTGAAGACCACAACACTTGTCACATCTCCATCATCTTCAAAATCTATTTTAGGGGCTCCCCCTCCACCAAAATCAATCAGGTCTCACTTACTTCCATCTCAAGCGCCCAAGGCTGCTCCTCCAGACGTCCAAAAAAATAAGATGATCCCTAAAAAGACTGTCAAACCTAACATGCAGGTTCTTTTACCTCGGCAGTCTGTTAAAGTAAAAGAGGCACCTTCATCATCTCTGTCCTCATCTTCGTCTACCGGGTTCTACACCGAAATCCTTCGCCAACTTATCCAATCTTCATCCATATCTCTTCCTCCGATTAAACCCTATAACCCTAAAGGAGTTAAACCTACCTGGTTTAACTCTGATTTGATTTGTGCTTACCACCGTACCCCGGGTCATGATACTGAGGGATGTAAAGCTCTTCAATCTGTCGTCAACAACCTTTTGGAAGAAAGTGATCTTTTGCTGGAGGAGGAGAAACAAGCACCTCCTGTCATCTTAGCTCCATCTGAGCCTCAACGATCTACTCAGGCCTCTACTTCTAGTGATCCCACGCCAAATGATCTTCCACCTTCTCAAATCGACACAATCCATATCGCCACTAGAACCCAACATTATGATAATCCATCCTCATCTACAGCATCTCGACCACGGGTTGTCATTTCTGCGGCCCCCGAAGGAGTTCCTCCTTCCTCATTAGCCCCGAGACCTCGGGTCTCTATTCGTGCTGCACCTCGGGCTCAAATTCCCGTGTCAGTTGAGGAGAGTGTTATGAAACAACTCACCCAGGCTCCGGTCAAAATGTCTCTTTTTGACCTCATTCAATCCTCTCCGCAACATCGCCAGGCTCTGATTGATAATCTGCGTCGCATCACAGTGAATTCAGATGAGCCCCAACCTTTCGAGATGGTTGTTGGATTGAATAGACCATCAACCACCATTTCTTTTGAAGATTCAGAAATTCCTTCTCTTTCTTCCGAGGATTTGGAGGCTCCCCTCTTTATCACAGTCCAAATCAACAACACTACATTAAAACGCATTATGATCGACAGTGGAGCTGCACTTAACGTCATTTCCTCGCACACATTCAAGCAACTTAAGTTACCAAAGAACGTAGTGTCACCCCCACCTTTCGCTCTTCGATCATTTAACGATCAGCTAGCAGTTACTTTAGGAACTGTGGTCCTACCCATTCGAGTAGGTAAGAAGTTGCTTCACGAACTCTTTTACATTGTTGAAGGGAAATTCCACTATAATATGATCCTCGACGCTCCTGGATTCGCGCAATGCATTGTGTCCCATCCACCCTCCATCGATGCTTAAAATATCAATATGAGGGCAAAATATATACTCATCCAGGAGATCCTTTGCCTTCCGCGCAATGCGACATGACCACAGGGTCTGCCCCTCTAAAGGAAAATGCTTGTTCTCCTGACAAGGCCTCATCTTCTTCCATACCTACAACCAAACTACCGGATTACAAAATTTAGAAGAGACATTGCAGCGTTTCTCACTAGGAGAGCTTCCTCTCCTTTCTTTTGACACCCATCTCAAACCTAGTGAGTATGGTAGACCAGACAAACAACCTGAATATCAGCCAGGTCTTGGTCGCATCGTCACCATTGGTCTGCCCAATCAACAGACTAATTTCATTTACGGTGGTCTTGATACACCTCACTATCACCCGGATTCTCCTCCTAGGGCCAAACCTTATCTAACAGGGTTTGATTGTCTACAGAATCCCACGTTTGCAAAAACTTATTTATATCGATGCGCGTGGAAGGGCTTTGGCTTAGGTAAATATGAACAAGGTGTACATGACCTCGCGTCCATTCCAACTCTCAAGCCACATCAAAAATTTGGTTTAGGATTTAAACCTCTTTCAAAAGCCACCGTCACTGTTCTCGATGAGCCTCTTCCTATCGAAGAACCATCTTCTCCCGCTAAGTCAGAAGCATCACTCGATGTGGACGACGCCATTTCCATCCCGTCTAACTTTTTTTTTTATCAATACCATTTCCTTAGGGCCACTAGCCTATAAGACTAATGACAAGTCCACTTCCATACCGTTAATTTTCCCTGAAATAGTTGGAGATGACTCTCCTACTATCAACACTATCCACTGTGCGGATGATGATTCTGTCCTCACCTATCTGGGGGCAGAGGATTCCTATCTTCCCAAAACTATTCCTTCTGACACGTCTACGCTTCTCAACGAAGCCACTGTCGACCTTAATATAGGGACTTCTAAAGACCCTCGCATCATTAAGGTCGGCCAATCCCTTAATCCACAGGAATTAGGAGACTTTACCACTTTTCTTTCCAACCATCGTCAAGCTTTTGCTTGGGCATATGAGGATATGCCAGGACTCGATCCCGATATTGTGGTCCACAATATCGTTACTCTTCCCAACATCAAACCAGTTAAACAAAAATTACGTAAAATGCACCCTAGAGTAGCCCTTCTTGTTAAAGAAGAATTGCAGCGCTTGCTCTCGGCTAACTTCATCCAACCCATCGATTATCCACAATGGGTTTCCAATGTAGTACCAGTAACTAAAGCTACTGGGAAAATTTGAATTTGTACCGACTTCCGGGATCTTAATCTTGCTTGTCCAAAAGATGATTTTCCTCTACCTAATATCGACCAACTCGTGGATTTAACTGCGGGTCATGAGATGCTTTCTCTTATGGATGGTTTCTCTGGGTATAATCAAATTCTCATCGCACTAGAAGACCAACATAAGACTTCTTTCATAACTCCTTGGGGGACCTTTTGTTATCGTGTCATGCCTTTCGGTCTTAAGAACGCAGGAGCAACCTATCAGCGAGCAATGACCTACATCTTCCATGATCTCTTACACAAAACTGTGGAAGATTACATCGACGATCTCCTCGGTAAATCCAAACGTCGTCAGGATCATCTTTTCATTCTTGCACCTCTCTTTGAGAGGCTTATTCACTTTTGTCTTCGTCTAAATCCATCTAAGTGCGTGTTTGGCGTTCTCACTGGTAAACTTTTAGGTTTTATCATTTCCATTAGGGGTATTGAAGTAGACCCCGCAAAAATAAAAGCTATCCTTGAGATGCCTCCCCCTTCTAACTTAAAGCAACTCCGCAGTCTCCAAGGACGTCTTCAATCAGTGCGTCATTTTATCTCACAATTGTCGACCGTTGTCAACCTTTTCATCATCTCCTCCGTAAGAATGTTCATTTTGAATGGGATGAGCATTGCCAAAAGGCCTTTGATGATCTCAAAGCTTATCTTCTTTCTCCACCTGTGCTTACACCTCCACGCGAGGGGGAGCCTTTCTATCTTTATATCTCTGTGACTGACCATGCTCTGGGAGCCATGATCTTGCATCGGGACGCTTGCGGTAAAGAACAAGCTGTCTATTACATCAGTCGCACCCTCCATGAGTATGAAACACGTTATTCCGAAGCTGAAAAGCTGTGTTGTGCTCTCTTCTTCGCAACTTCTAAACTTCGTCATTACCTTCTTAATCACAAAACTTACATTGTCACAAGTGTCAATCCACTCAAGACAATTCATGTGAAGCCTTATCACAATGATCGTATCACTCGTTGGCTCATGCTTATGACAGAATTTGATCTCGAGTTTATCCCACAAAAGTCTATCAAGGGTCAGGTCATTGCAGATCAACTAGCTGATGCTCCTCTCCCGGACACTCAAGTTCCCCTTGCTCGATTCCCCGATGAATATATCCAACAAATTGATTTTGGTCTGTCTCCATTTAAAGTAAAGCTCTTCTTTGATGGATCCAAATGCCAGCAAGGGGGAGGTGTGGGTTTCATGATGATTCCTCCTTGGGGTACGCCTATCCCAGTCGCACACAAACTAAACTTTGAATGCACCAATAATATGGCTGAATATGAAGCTCTTGTCTTGGGTCTTCAAAATGCCATTAATCTCGGTGCTCGTCATATTGACATCTTTGGTGATTCTGAACTCATCGTTAATCAAGTCACGGGTGTCTATCAATGCAGGAATGATATCCTTCAAAAATATCATGATATCGTTCTCATTCAACTCCAATCTTTCGATAAATTCACTATCCAAGCTATTCCTCACACTGCGAATCGATTCGCAGATACAATGGCTTCGTTAGCCTCACTTATCCCACCTTTTACCGAGGACTCGCGACTTTATGTGGCTGTGCAACGATTAGATCAACCATCTCATCTTAGGCAACTAACTTCAATCCATGCTATCACAACCCATACTCAGGATGAGTGGTATCAGCAGATCGTTGATTATCTATCTCATTCGGTGCTTCCTCCAGATCTAACTTCCAATGGTAGAAGATCTTTTATCCTACGTGCTAATCGCTATACTATTCTAGGAGGGATCCTCTACAAACGCGGCTTTGATGGTATTCTACTTCGGTGCCTCAAAACCCTTGAATCATCTAAAGCTATCCAGGAGGTCCATGACGGTATCTGTGGTGGACATTTTAGTGGCTTGGCCGTAGCTAAACACATCTTACGATTAGGATATTATTGGCCTTCTCTTAATCGAGATTGTTGTGAATACACTAAGAAATGCGTCAAGTGTCAACAACATTCCAATCTCACACATATCCCTAGTCAAGCTTTACAACCTACAACGGATTTGTGGCCTTTTTCGCAATGGGGTCTTGATCTTATTGGTCTCATCAATCCCCGTTCTTCACAGTGTCATCATTCTATCATTACTGCCACTGAGTACTTTACTAAGTGGGTGGAAGCTATCCCTCTTTCTTCAACAAAAGCTAAACCCATAGTTGATTTTGTCTATCAGCACATCATTTGTCGCTTTGGTGTCCCACACAAACTCATCACAGATAACGGTAAGTCTTTCAAGAATGTTGATTTGCAGAACCTCTACGACGCTTTCAATATCAAACTCATCTTTTCTTCTCCATACTATCCTCAAGCTAATGGCCAGGCCGAAGCTTCCAATAAAACTTTGCGTAATATTCTCGCAAAAGTAACTAGTCGAGCTGGTAGGGATTGGCATTTACATATCTCTTTTGCTCTCTGGGCTTATCGGACTAGCATTCGTACTCCTACTGGTGCTACTCCCTTCTCTCTCGTCTATGGGTCTGAGGCTGTTCTTCCTTTGGAAGTCCAAATCCCATCTCTCCATGTTTCTCTTAGAGAATTTGTCTCTGATGAGGACTATCGTCAAAATCGTCTAGCACAACTTGAATTATTAGATGAGCGGCGTCTCAACACTCTTGAACATCATCAAGTCTATCTTGAACATGTCAAACATGCTTATAACAAGCACTTGCAGCATCGTGACTTCAAAATTGGTGATCTTGTTCTTAAAGAAAACCAAAATGTCACTACACTCGAAAGGAGTCAGCGTGGTAAGTTTGCTCCCAACTGGATGGGTCCGTACGTTATCACCCATAAATATGGGTCTGGGGCTTATCATCTATCTTCCATGGATGGTATACCTGAAGTGGAACCTCTTAATGCCTTGCATCTAAGGCCCTTCTACTATTAAAATCTATCTTACACAAATCTAGTCGCAAGACAGATCTTTCATCCGTCTAACAACCAGTCATATACTTTCATGGTGATTTGAAATTATGTGGTTCTCCACCTATTGTCTTGTTTACCTTAAATATGAGTATCGCGGCTCTACTCATAGCATTTTTCTTCTGGATATGTTTCTCCTCATGGTAGGAACACCTTAATCACCGTTTCATTTGTCCCAAGTGCTTATCTTAATCGGATCTACTCGGGGCATGAGTGCATGCTCTTTATACGTTTTCTTCCCCTCTATCTGATCTATCTAGGTCTAAACTCAGCTTCTTCCAAAAGGCTTTTCAAAAAAAAAAAAAAAAAAAAAAGATGCTATCCAAAAAAAAGATAGACTGATCCCTTGAAGGACAACTATCCATACATTATCAAATGAATCAAAAGATATAGACCATACCCTCGAAGGATGGCTATCATTAAAATTCAAAATACAGACCGCTCCCTTGAAGGACGGTTGTTTCTCAAAGGAATACTCAAGGCTTCTTGCATTGATCAGCCTTTCAATCAGTTTCTACACTTTTTAGCATCACTGAAAGACTTCCCGTATTGATCAGTCTTTCCATATCTAGCAAACTTCCCGCATTGATCAGTTTGCTTTTCTGCCAGAAATCATGAAGCTGAGATATAAGACCTTTTTGTCGATCATATGGAGAATCCTATTTTCCCAGTATAAACATGTATTCTGTCCCTTGTAAATTTCGATGAGATACTTACTTACTGCTCCTTCCGTTTCCCTCCTAAATCTGGTTTGCGACTAGTTAGTGTCAGGTTTATTTTAACCTCATGTAGGGCCTTGTATGCACGATCTTTTGGTTTCTTATCCAGATTCTATTTATGGTCGGTTGAGAGTCCAACTTATCATTTTTCCTCTTATCTGGGTGTATTTCCTTTATTTCTAATCAAGGTCATTTTCATTACATCCTTGACTCTCACAGAGAGTATGTCCGATTATTTCATCCAGTTAAATTGACATTTCACATGTTAATTTAATCAAAATTTATCATCTATCTAATTTCATCTTATCTACTTTGACATATCAAAGCATGTATTGTCAACACATGTGAATCTATCTATCTATTTTCATCAAAATTTAATCAAAATCTCAAAAATATCAAATCCATTTCAACTATCAAAACCCATCTATCCATCACATCATCTAAACACTTAACACTACATCTATCTATATCTATTTTCATCAAAATTAAATTAACATCTCAAACATACCAAATCTATCAATCACATCTATCCATCTATCCATCAAAACATCTAAAAACTTGTACATCCAAGTGACACTACATCTATCTATATCTATTTTCATCAAAATTATATCCACATATCAATCACATCAAATCACATCACATCTATCTATCCTCTATGTCTATGTTCATCCAATCTCATCTATTTATCATCTATCAATCTATGTCTACATCCATCACAATTATGCTACATCTGTCCATGTATATCAAAATTAAAAACAGGAGAACAATCATATGACAAAAACAATGATAAATCTATATATATACATAAGTGTCTGTACAACAAAAAATGGGTGGCTCTCAATCAAGCCATCTATACAATGCCTTCCAATCGAGGCTACATCACTACACTGATACAAAATATAAAAAAATCCCTATATAGTAAAATCTGATGCATGGAGGACACTATCTCCTCCACCCTCCTCTGGACCAGGCTGTCTCTCCTGGCCGCCACCTATCGAGCTAGACGCACCTGCTGCTGGAGGTCTCTGCCCACCTCGGTCTCTCCCGGTGCTCCCTCCACCTGAGGCCCCACTCGCTGTGGCCGTCGCTGATCTCCTCCTCGCCCCGTACCGAGGCACATCTGGGGCATGCTGCGCTAGGGCATCCTCGTAGTATCTCACCTCAGCGAGGAGAGACTGATATGTGCTCAAGCTCACGGTACCAGGTGCTCGTAATGATGCTGTTGGTGCTGCTGGTGCTGCCCCTCCTAGGGTCGTGCCCTGTGTACCAGACTCTGACGTGGTACCTGTCTCCCCATATTTGGCCCTGAGGGCCTCCCTATGTCGAAGGTAGCGATCCCTCTGCTGGATCGCTGTATCTCGCTCCTGGCGAGCGGTGTCTCTCTCCAAAATCAGGGCATCCCTCTCCTCTGTCAGAGCTCGAATCTCCTCGAGAGCCACCTGGTGTGTCTGCGTCAGGGTGGCGTGCTCTCCCTCCAGTCTCTCTAGCACTGTAGCCATATCCTCCTCGTCGGCATCTATAGATGCCGGGAGATGTCGTGGTAGCTCTGTCGCATACCATGCAGCATAACCATCACCTACTCCAGCATCATCATCATCATCATCATGGAGGGTGGGGCCTCCTCGGTGGATCTGCCGAGATCAAAATTGGCGAGATCGGTCTCCTGCTATCTCGCCTATAAGGCTCAGTAAGTAGTCGGCCTTTATCTGCTCGCACTTGGCGAATCGTCTCAATACCCGCATAAACGGGACTCGCTCCCACATATCAGGCCTGCGGCCCCTAACCACCCTGCTCCGTCTCAATGCCACCAAGTGAGCATCCTGACCAACCCATGTCGGAAATACCCGATATGGCCTCCAGATAACCTGATCCGGTGTCAGAGTCCTGAAATGCTCAGTGTACCAATCTGCAGATCTCCCTGTATCCCCAGCGGCCATATCGGCCCGCCATCGCCGGAATCCATAATCAATAGCTCCCACTGCTGCTGGCATCCAAGGAAGCCCGGATGGCCTGATCACTGCTATATGCTCATATGCCCAGCAGTGGAGCACAAAACTAACATCAATACCTGTCCTCCGGCCAGTGGTATACATCCATAGCTCGTGATATATCTGAGCTATCAGAGCATCAGCAAAAGCAAATACCTGTCTGAACTGCAGGATGTCGCAAACGCAATCTAATAATAATAGTGGGAATCTCCCACCTCCTGAATCTGGCAGAGTGAAATAGGATATCGCCATCTGAATCAAAACTATCCGTCTGCTCCGGGGGCTATCCTGTCTGTACTGCGAGGCTATCCGCACTGCCCCAGACACTATCTCTGAATCATCCGCTCTATCTCCATACAGTCGAACTAGGGCCCTCTGCTGCTGCTCTCGTGGCGTAATCTCTATCGGATCCCCAGTGATCGGCAGCCTCAAAATCCTGTATATATCCTCATGGGTGATGGTCATCTCACCCGTCCTGAACCAAAAAGTGCACGTCTGGCTATCCCATCGTCGCACTAGTGCTCGCATCAACTCTACGTCCCGCGGCACTCGTCTGTAGTACCTAAAGCCCCCGAGCCCGGCTAACTCTAAATGCCGCCAATCTGCGTCAGTCACATCAGGAAGAATAGTCTCTAGTAACTCGGGAATAGCATCCCTCATATGTAGAACCTCTCGTGCCTGCATCCACGACATCAAGAGCAATATTAGTCTCATATTTACCCAAATCAGAACATCCAAAACAAAAAAAAAAAACATTACAATCTATTCACAAGTCTATACAATCGGCGTCGATTAAATATAATCGGCGTCGTTTATTTATAGTCGACGCCGATTAACATAAATCGGCGCCGCTTGAATATAATCGGCGTCGACTATACCAATCGGCGCCGATTGCTCGGCCGGATGTAAAAAACCCTGGCCTCCCACCCGCAAAATAAAATAGAAATTAAAAAAATAAATAAAGCAAAAGTAAAACAACGGGTTCACGAAGAACCACTTACCCCAGGTCGTGTCCTCCTGCGCTTCTGACCACTCCCAGAGGCTTCCATGGTGCTCAAATCCAACTTTTGACTCTCTCTGAATCAATCGTCACGGAGTGAATAAATCGTTCACGTTTTCCGTTCACATATTTATATGTGCGGTGCAAGGTCGGCGCCGATTGTTTTGGTCGACGCCGTTTATTTAAGTCGACGCCGATTTTTTATATCGCCGCCGATTTTCCATCTCTTTGCCTTAGTGTTGATACTTGGCTCATTTATCTATCTGATCATTATTGTGCGTTGAATGTTGCCTTTTGGCACATATTTTCGATATCACCGTCCATTTCGAGTTTGTTCCCTTTGCATGGGGCACTCATACTTTTTGGCAGCTTAGAGTTAAACGGGTCTGTAGGCACTAACGTCGTCTACTTTGCAGACCGTCTAGTTGTCCCTACCAATGTGTCTCTCTTTAGATGCTGACTATTTTGCAGCCCTCCTTACACTCATGGGTCTGTAGGTACTAACGTCGTCTCATGAGGAGACCGTCTAGTTTTCCCTACCAATGTGAGTTCCTTAGGTTGCTGCCTTTTTATCTATTTTTATGCATCATCAATGATCAGATCTACTCCAGACATCCAGCTGGGGCATCCCGCGTTTTCATCTACCTTTTTTCAAACTTGGGATCGTTTGTTCTATCATCCATCCCATCCCTAGTTTGAGGGGGATCACATCATCACTTTTTCTTCCCTTCTTCCATCTCCTTGTTTTTGTCTCATAACCTTGCTTATCGCAAGTTACTTGACAAAAAGGGGCAAAATGTAGACACCTAAAATTGATTATCCAATTTAGTGTCCCTCGTGCGCGTTTGCTCTCTCAGGTAACCTGGGGCACGTTTATATCACCACTATCCCCTTGGGATATTATTCAATTGCATTTTAAACACCTATCCTAAGTTTAATTCACCCCTTTATGTTTTACCCATGAGTAATTAAATATTAACTATTTAATTACACCTTTTCACATGTATCCTAACCACTTATTTACCCCATATCTATCCTATCCATGTGTCCCTCCTATTTCTCCTCCTCACAATCAAGCAGCGGGATATTTCCCGTATTTGAGGTGGAGGGATAACTCTTATCTTTCTAGAAATCGTTCATTTTGGCCATCTCGGGAGTCTGTTCCGCGATCGGCGCCGACCGGTACGGTCGACGCCGATTTTTAGGAGCGGCGCCGATTATAAATAGAAGCCCAGAACTCAGTTCTGGGACAGAAAAAAAAAAAGAGACGCACGAACACGAAGGACAGACAGAGACAGATCGCGAAAGAAACACAGACCGTGAAAGAGAGAGAACGAGAGATCTTTGCGCATCTAGTTTCAACATTATCTATCAAATGAGAACGGATCTCATCCAAATCAATCCCTGAGAGGAGCACCGTTACTCTGTTCTTATCACATCAACATCACACGTATCCATTGATCTTCTGGTGACTCTGTTCCAGTATCTCACCGCCTTCGGCATATCCAGCAGACGTTGACGATCTGGCCTTCACTTTCCGATTTCCAAATCTTCTCGCGCTGCCCCCGATCGACCGATCTACTTTCAGTCGACGCCGATCTTATTCAGTCGACGTCGATTCTTCATAATCGACGCCGATCACATCAGTCGACGCCGATTCTACATAATCGACGCCGATCATCCTGCAGACAGGTAAAAGGACACAGGTAACACAAATCTAGCTTTGTTTTCACAGTTCCCTGTCTTCTGTTGCTTTCTGCCTGCTGTTTAGATTCTGTTTATTACCTTGATCAGAAAATCTAGTCTTGTACGTACATCTTTTATCATGTATGCTTCTTTACTTAATTGAAAACGTGGACTGACATCCGCCGAGGGAGCTCATCACTTCCTGGACCCGCTTCTCGGGCAGTCCACCTAAATATCTTTTAACGTGGTCTTTTTCTGTCAAGCATCGGTGTCTCGCAGGTTACTTGGATCTATTGTGCAGAATTGCTCGTGTGCGCCCGTCTTATCTACATCGGCTTCCTCATCCATCTACATCTTCGGATCTTGTCCATCAGGTATCAATTTCATTGGAGTTTTTCAGGGTTTTTGTGTTTAGTTTGGTGCATTAACTTGGATAGGTAACAAGCGCAAAATTCTTGATCTACACAAAGGTTCCTCAATAGTTTATTCACTTATCTATCAATAACCCCTACTTTATCCTTAAATAATCTTTTACATGTCATTAGTGAGACTGTCAAGTTTCTCTTTCTCCAAGGATGATCTCCCAAGACAATGCATTTAATACAAATTTCTCTTACATGAGTTCCTCAGCCATTCAAGTTATGATTCAAACACCCCTTAGGTATAAATTTCTGTGTGCAAAAACTCGGGGTTTACTCCTTTGGGAGAAATGGAAAAATTCACACTGTTGACCTCTACTAGGCTTAATCTGCACTATTACACCTAATCTACCCTATACAGGTTCCCTACATCCAACTTTTATGAATCTTTAATTCTTTGGGAAATCTTTAAGGAATAAAACCTCAATTTTATTCCTTCTTACCTACTCACAATACTTTCTACAAAATTTCAACCAATTTCAATGGTCCCATCATGAGATATTGGATTTTCCCTCTAGAAACCATAATTATGTCCTCTCAAATCCGAGAAGACTTATTTGGCCATATATTCCTTCTGGTATCGATTCAAGGCTTATACTTTGTCTTGGAGGTCTGTAGTAGTGGTGTGCAGATGAAAAACTTATCGTGGCTTTGATCAACTTGAAACATGTGATTTCCCTTAAAAATGCTCTTCTATGAACATACAAAATCAAGGTTTCTCAACTATAAACCCTCTCCCGATTTATTCAATCAAATCCCCACTTGAAGGCTTCTTGAATAGCCTTCAAGTTTTCTAAGGGTTTAACAACTATTTCTTCACAATAATAGTAAACTCTCATCTAGATAAGTGCAAACAAGTTCTTACAGTCTTTCTCTCACTTGGTTTACTATTATCTTACACATAACACATTCATGCAAACATAAATCACAATATAGAACATAATTACAACAATGGTTCCTTGTGCAAAAATAGTATTTATTTCCCATTCACGTACTTGGAGATCCAATACACCTTTACATTGTGATGTAGTGACTACAACCTTTTACATGCCTTTTATCATGTTAATAACCTTCTATACATTCAATGAGTCTCATTCCTTGTTATGGAAACTTGGCTTCTAGATTCTAAGTGAACTCAAATTACAAAATTTGATTTTCAAGACTCTAAATCACTCTATCTATACAATACTATACAAATCATCATATTCTCACCACATTCTTACATGGCTTAAGATCATCTAATCTCTGTGAACTTCCACAAGTACTTGTCTTTTCCTTCCACAATATTCTTGATTCCTCTACACTAGCTTCCACTTGAAATTCCTCTTTTTGTCCTAATTGAACTCTAATATCTTTCCAACCTTCCAATCACTATTAACACCTTTATATGAGTGTGTATAGTTCAAGAATGCAAACTAAAGAGAAGTTAGACATGAGATCATATAGATAGATAGTTGTTTTGGTCAATGATAAATCCCAATGAGTGTAGTCATCTTCCTTCAGAGTATACTCTACTTGCTTCGGTATAGTCTCCTTTAGTTGGTGTATAGTCTACTTGATTCAAAGTATAGTCTACTTTCTTTGGAGTATAGTCTACTTGCTACATATTACAGTCTATTTTCTTCGGAGTATAGTCTACTATAGTTAATATGTCATGAATAGAGATGTTATCCTTTATTATGCACCTTAGATGTTATGTACCAATTTCTAGAGCTTACTTCAAAGTTCAAGTCTTAATTTGTAATTTTGAAATCAAATCCTCTCATACTAGCTATCACAGGTTTGGACCATAGACTAACATCAATTGACACAACTGTATTGACTTCCCATCTTCTTAACAATTGTTTTCAGTCAAGATCTTTGATGTAGGCACACAATGCATTATCATCTTCCTAACAATTGTATTGAATTCCCATCTTCCTAAAAATTATATTATCACAACCTCAACAAGATATGGTAGTTAGCTAATTAAACTAAACCTAAAACTTGCCCTTATACCTTAGTGTCTATGCTTAGAAATCATACATGAACCCACAACATTGTCCTATAGACCCAAGACAATGCATTAAATGCTACAAGCATGCTTTATATCCTTCATTAAATTTATCACAACCACTCAGATCATTGGAACCTTAGGAAATGATCATCTCACTCTCCTTTGCAAGAATTTCCAATTTGGGTTTGTTGACAATGCAATCAATGGAATGATGTTGGAGAGACTCTAAATCACTCTATCTATACAATACTCTACAAATCATCATATTCTCACCATGTTCTTACAATTCCAATGGACTTAGCTCCAGAAGAAATGGAGATAGCTCCAGAACTTCTAACTTCAAACTTTTCCTTTCTACTTTTAGGGATGATGAGTTAAAGGACAATTGGTTGAGTTAAGGACTAACATAGAGTTATGTATTTTTTACGTGTCTCAAGGACCCAAAGATGCGTTATACATCCTTTATTCACTTAACTTGACACTCCATTATACATCCTTTATTATACTTACATGTCTTCAAGTATAGAAATGTTGTAGTGACTATGGTAGAATCAAATATTTTCTCTCCTTTTTTAAACCTTACATTTTTTTCCTTGACCTAACAAGGGGTTAACATGATTGGATCATACTGACCTTACCATACACCCATGTTGAGTGAGTGTTACACCATATTCTACATAAACTCACTAGACATAATACATAATTTGTCTAAAAGGGAAATGATACTTCAAGTCCAATAAAAGGTGGTCCTAAAATAGTCATGAACTATGCTAAATATTGGTTCTCTCTAGGGAAAATTTTTCTTTTTAGGTAGCATAAATAGGTCTAGGATTTGGTAAACATTTGATAACATGATAGGTAAATTATGTATTTTGGAGAAACCATGGAATGTTTTTTGAGAAAATTTAGGAGGAACTTGGGGAATAATATTGATGCAGAGGCTTTAGGTCCTATAACAATGGAAACAATGCTATAATTATGGTTTCAAATATTTCATAAATAGCTTCATATGTTGTATCTATACAATGTTATTTACAAAACCATTTTTTTATGAAAACAATGATATTTCCTCCCTCTCAAAAGTTGTGAAAGATTACGAGTGCTTTCTTAAAAGTTATCGAAGAGTCTGAATTTGCTACAAAAGAAACTATTTGTAGTGATGAATCTAGTTACTAGATTTAGAATGTTAATCTTTTTGAATTTTTCTAAAACATTTTGTTGGGATTTATAGACTTTTTAAAATTATTTTCTAAAGAATTATATGGGAAAGTTTGAATTACTCTCCTTTGATCCTTAATTTTTTAAATTTCTTGTCAAAAACCTATTTTTAAGTCATCTTGTTTAATAATTGTTAATTTGAGAACCTAAGTTCCATGTACTTGAATTTTTTATACTAACATATAAATTCCTAAATCATAACTATGACTAAAATCATTTATCAATAGAAAATTAAAATAAAATAAGACACATTAAACTCTATTTGCAATGGAATAAATCTTGATTCTTGATTGTTGGCTTTATGAGTTATTAAAAGCACAATGGGTGATGTGATGTAATAAATCACTTCCAAGGAAGGCCATCATGACCGTAACTCAAACTAAATTATTACACCATGCTTGGAAAATGGAATGACATCATTTTTCTCATCCCGATATTCAATTCCAATTGGGAAAGCGCGGTGACTTCCGAAGCTAAGTCTAAAGGTTCCACAACTAGGTCATTTGACAGTGTGGGACGTTGGGAAACTCAAATTCTCTACAACCATGGGAATCAAGAAGAAATCTGAACCAGAAGATGACACTCAACTCATTACATAATATTAAAGTAAACCATCTTTGAGCATGCGGGATGGCTAGGGTTTCTAAAGAAATTCTCCAAGTATAATGATGAACTGGTAAGAGAATTTGTTATGAATTTGGAACAATTTAAAGCTAAAGTGAAAGGTGCTACAATTCCTTTTATTGTTAATATAATCAATCAAATATCGGGTATTCCAATTTCCCATACACCAAACCTTTCCAAAGGCTCTTTGAAAGAACTAGTGGAAGTCATATGCCAAGAAGGTGACCCTAAACCCCAATATATTTTCACATCCAAGAAATTCATAAAGGGAGTAAGGTGAGAAAGCCTTCCCAAACCTTTTGATAGAGTAGCCTTTTGGGTAGTTAAATATCTCACCTATGATGGGCAGTATGGAACTGTCGGGAAGGAGGTTGTTAAAATGTTAATCCATTTGAAATATGGAAACACAAAACAAGAGTACATGATAAACCTCCCTAAATTTCTTTATGACTCTATTCAGACTATGGCCCAAAGGCATTCATGGGGTGTTGGCACAATTAGACATCATGGTTTGGTTCAGTTAGTATGTGAGCATCACTTTCTCAATAAGAAAAATGGGGAGGAAGCATGGATGAATTTTATTCATAAATTTAAGCAGACCCCTGATGTAATCAGAAGGGGAATCCCAACCCCATTTACCCCTAAAAAGGACTTGGGAAGTGGTCCATCGAGGAAAGAAGGAAGAAACAATAGAGGGTAGGGTGTCAAAAGGAGAAGGATTGAAGGGACTGAAAGAGTAACCACCTCCCCTGAGGTAACTCAGGCCTCTCCAACCTCTCAAGAGGAACAAATCCCTACCTTCTGACATAACATCCTCCAAACCCAAGGAACCAAAATCTACTCCCATTGATTGTGAAAATGTCAACATTTCTGACTGTGACAGCCCACCTAGACAAGAATTCATCATTCAGTTCAAAAGAAGGAGCTCTAGGAGGAAGTCTACCTCTGAAGAAATGGTTGCTCCTGAAAAGAAAAGGAAAATCACATAAGGAAGCATAAAATGTTGAGGTACATGAGGTCATTGAAATAGAAGTTGCTAACATTCTTGATAGTATGAGGATTTTACCTCCTCTTGGAACTCAGATGGAAGAAAAGGAGAAATCAGTGATGGTAAATGAGGATGAGTTAATAGGACATGTATTTGAAGAGGTGGGTGATTTCTCCATGCCCATAAATGAAGAGGAGGATGTTACAGAGACAACTGAGTTTTAAAGAGCAACTTGCAGCTTGGAAGCTAAAAGGAAAATCTCCTCTAATCAAGGAAGAAGGATATCCAACTCATGTGGAGTTGACATCAGAAGAGGAGAAACAACAACTCAAGCAAGCTCTTTTTTTTCAAGAGCAGAAATTATCATGAGGGAAAAAGACACAGAATTGGTTTTTCTCAAACTCAAAGTGGAAAATAGAGAAACTCTTATCCTATCTCTACAAACTAAGCTAGATCAGCTAAAGACTCAGATGGAAAACAAGGATAAAGAGTTGGAATTATTAAGACAACACTCAAAAATTAAAGATAGGGAATTACAGTTGAGAAAAGAACAAAATGATGATAAAGAAAAAGAACTTGTTTTATGGAAGTCAAAAGTACTGCTCCACATGAGAAATTGCATCAAGAAACTCAAACTGATTCTCCTGTAAAAATAGATCCAATTAACCATTTTGTTCAAATGGAATTATCTTTCTTTCAAGTCAAACAACTTTGGGATGATACTTGCAGGAGATTGAATGAATTGAGGGTAATGAATCAGGAGTTGAAGGTGAAAATGGAAGAGGAGAAGAAGAAAAGAAAGAATGGGAAGAAAATTTTTATAAGGAAGAAAATGCTAGATTCAAATGTGCAGAAAACATTCAGGTAGCATGCATGTTGGGGAAAAATTGCTTGCATGTAGGAGACCTTCTCCATACAATGTTTTCTTGGAAGAACAATTCATCATATGGTAATTGGGAAGGCTTGCATGTGGCCTCCCACATGAGTTAAAATATGAGGAAGAATTCATGGTTGCTTACTCCTTAGCCACCCCTGAACAAAAGAACCTTCTTTGTGAATTCTATTTGTGTAATTATATGTTGGAAGATATGATAGGCTTCATAATCAATTTGTATATTGGAGAGAGCCAACTTCAAGCATTCATTTCCACATTGCAAAACCAAATAGCTTGGGGGGAGAGATTCAAACATAATTTAAAATCTAGCACAATTGGCCTCTGCATGAGACCTCAATATCCATGTACATCCTCAATAACCAAGGACTTCAAAACTCTTGCATTTAATTCCAAGTTCAAAGACCATTATATTTCCAGTCTAGAATGAAATATTGCAGATTTTACATCATATGAGCAACAACACTTTGACCAAGCTTTCACTTGCTTGTAGTAAGAGGTGGAACCACCTTACTGTACCCCTAAAGAGGAGGGAAGTCATCTCTCCAAAAACTTAAGGTGGATTTGGGAAGAGCTAGAGCCTTGGAAACAATAATTCCTCAAGTCATAAGCAAGGAAGGAGGTATGTGGATTGGCATGAGAACTAGGCCCCCTCTCCTTCTCACACCTATGTCTCCATGGAAAAATGTGGAAACTTAAGGATCCTGAAGAATTTGAAAGGTGGTGGCAGGAAATAGAGGCTGGACGTGGGTTTAGCACCTCAACTGAAGATACCTGGGAAATTCAATTTCAAATTTTTTATTTAAGCAAAAAAATGCAATCCAAGATATATGACCCCACTTTCTTAATGCCACCTTCTTGATTAAGTTAATTGCATTAAATTCAAGTGTTCAAGATATGATTAAGGATAACATGATAGGTAAATTATGTTTTTTCCTTTGATCTATATAAGTTCAAGATATGATTGTCCATATTTTGTTGATTAAATTCAAGTGTTCCAAAATACTCTTTTATCCTCTAACAAAGGACGTGGAAATGTCAGTTTTTGAATGAATAGGTCATACTCTATGTGGAATAATGGGTTTTGGCATAATCAACATTTTGGACGAGATGGTGATTCATGGAATCCATACTAGCTTAGCTCCAGAAGAAATGGAGATAGCTCCGAAACCTCTAAAGATAGTTCCGAAGTTACCCCCTTTGGTTTTGGAACTCATTTGTATACCAACTTTGTGATAGATAGAAAATCATTCTTGAAGCTTGAAATCTTGAAAAAGTATGAAATGAGGAATAATGAGGTGTCTTAGGTCCTTCTAGGGTCAAGGAAGCATGGTATGAGTTAGAAAATCAAAATACTATGGTCTATAGCCAAACAACTTGAGGTTAAGTCTAAGTTCACCTATGTGACCAAGTGTCTAAGATGTCAAATTCAGTTAGGTATTCGATGGAGGACATATAAAATTTGAAAATGTAACCAATTTGGGCATTCCCATTCGAATGGAAATCAAGGGAGGAGTTTCAAGTAGTGAAAACAATCTTGTTCTTGTATGCATTTGCACTATGTGACTATGTAGTCTACTTTTCTCTTATTAAATGGTAATAGGAAAGTTGATGCATGTTGATAACAAGTTAAAATTGATCTGTGAAGAAGATTATACCAAGGTTTGTGTGTGGAAATCACTTTGTGTATTGGTGCATGTTGGAATGTTTTGATAAGAGATAGTATGTAAAAATTACCAAGCTTTAAGAGGTTTTGATTGAACCCTTTAATGGAATGAATGAAACTTGTTAATCCCTTCAAATATCTTTCTAACCTTCCTTAGACAAGTTGGAGAACCAAGGCAAGTTTATACTTTGTTTCTTGTAAGTTAACTAAGTTTATACTCTGTGTCTCCATTACCACTGGTAAGAAAATACCTTATCTAGCACTAAATTAGACCTACAGTGAAAGTTTGAAACTTTAAGCCAAGTTATAATGAAATTTGTGCCAAGAAAGGACCCTCTCCTAATTGTGAATTACAACAGGAAGCTAGCTAGGGCCTAAGCTTAGGGATATCAAATCAATACATTTCCTCCTAAAATTTGGTACAAACAATAATGAGGAGGTACACTAAGTGTTTCAAGGAGAATTTTCAAATTTCATTGGTGCATTTAAGATATTTCTTTACCAGTCTTGCTAGGACTTTGTACACAGGTTAGAGAAGGCTAATTGTGAGGAGAGCCTAACAAAGGAGGTATATGTTAGACTTTGAGGTCAAGTCTAAAATCTTGTAGGGAGTTTGTAAGCCTTGTTGGGTGTCCAAAATGTCAATTATTTAGAATTGAAACCCTCATAAGACAAATATATGCATGACAGTCTACTTGCAAAAACCTAGTAAGGGTTTATAGAGCAAACACAAAAAGTGGATTTGATAGGTTATTCAAGGAGACAGAAACCCAAAATTTTGGGAACTCATTTAAGTTGATATGAGGATCTTATTGGAGAAAATAAAGTCTTAGAAACACTTCTATAAGTCTAAACTCCCTTATGAACCAAGCATGTTTTCTCTTGAAAGGAAGAAAAGATGACCTTATGTATAGGGTTGATGACCTTAGCCTAGTGGTTCATTAAACATTATTTTTGAGGTGTATGTACAGAGTGCAGGGTATAAGAAGATGAAAAGAAGACCAAAAGGCTCAAAGGAACTATGGGAAGGAAGGGAAAAGTGAAGGAGATTAATGAAGAAAAGTAGTGAAATGTGAGGAGGATAAATTACATGACCTATGAGGGGTATATTGGATGAAATATCATCAATCTCATATTAAGAAATAGGGTAAGAAGATGCACTATAACCTTATATGAGGTAATTAGCCTAATTCTTGCATTTATAAGCCTAATTTAGTGCATTTTGAATCTTGTATGACCTTCCATATGTAGAGTAAGGTGATTTTAGCTGGTATAAGCCTTGTAATAGATGATTTGAAAGTTGTTGATGTTATGAAGCCACATCACCATCACTCTTGCATCACATTGATTGATCAATAATAATAAAATAGTTACAAAGTATCATAAATACCTCCTTGGCTCGAATTTGGTTCATAAGTGACCTTTTATTCTTCATGATGATATCATGTATGCCAACTACTTAACAAGAAAGAGTGACCTCAAAGAAAAGAGCTACAATTTCACATAATTGGTCATATTTTGGAGCCACCAAACCATAATTGAGACCTTACAACACCTAAAGAACCTATCAAACCAACTAGACCTCCTACAAATACCAAAAGAAACCAAAAACCACGTAAGAGATTTACAAATTTTTGGATAGAAAAATTGTATGTAAGTACATATACTCACTCAAAAAAAATGCACAATCTGTATGGGTAGTAAGAGTACTTAAAAATCAACCACACTATTATACCTGGGGAGATCAACCTCCTCAGAAAACTTTGCACATATTTCATGTAAACATTGGGTACATACAGTCTCCTGTAGGGTTTCTTCTCTGTTTTGCAATAAATAAGAAGTATCAACCTAAAATCCACCTTACACCTTCATCTCAGAGGTCTACAATCTCTACCAATGGTCCTTATCAGTATTATTCACACTCATGCATGCAAGGAAATGCTCGACCCTCATAACCATGCATTCAAAGACATGTACCTACAACCATAAGCTTTACCAACATCTTCTCATGCAAACTTGTATAAACACACAGAACATGACATTTCATAATTCAAGAACAAATAAACTACATGTCTTCCTTTTCATGGCACAAACTTCTAAAACGCATCCTTATCGACATTTAAGAGTTCCTCTATCATTGTTATGCACAGATTCTTGTCACAAATTGTAATGTTTGTATCAACAAGATTGTCAAACTCATAAAGTGGACATGGTATATTGCTTCTAAGATTGAAATCACTCCCCAAATATCCTCTATGTCTAGATGACTAAAAGATGAATTCTCCAACAAAATTCCATCTAGAAGGAAAACCCCAAATCATTCAATGAAATACATTACATATCAAAGCAACCCATTCTCAGAACAGAAGATGTACCTTTATACCTGCAGTCACATCAATTATACATCTATGTATTGAAAGAGAAGAGTTTAGAGATTTAATGTAAAACTCAGGTCTATTCCACAAGATAAGATTAAAAATCTCAAAGACTTAGAGTGCAACACATATAGATTGCTTCTTCATATACAAACTACTGAGTTTTCTTCATTACAATATTACAAAAATGTACCACTTTTGGGTTACAATATTACAAGGCTACACTATTATACACTATTACAAAAATGTACCACTTGTGGGTTACAATGTTACAATATTACAAGGCTACAATATTATGAAAGCACCACTTCTGGCTTACAATATTACAAAAAAATGTACCATACATAGTCCAAGATTACAAACATTCATTCAAAAACTTGATTCTTCCTCACATACTTCTTGAAAACCTTCACATAGTAGGACACTATCCAGATAGAATGAGAGCATTCAGTTACATTTTGGCCATTTATAATATATTCATCCAACTATAAATGAAGGTGACACCTTAGACCACTTGCTTTTAAGACTTCTGCACACCCCTCCATTATATAAGCTGCAAAACAAAAAAAAAAACATATACCACCATTATCAGATACAAGATCACAAAATATACATAATACAATAAAAGCTTAATGTGTACCACTCATAACACACATAATACAACATTTAGCATTATTTTTCTTAAACATGATGAAGCACCATGAAAAATTATTGGTCGTAATCATACTAAAACAAGACTGTGTAATCCACATAACAATAAAAACCCTACACTTAACATTATTTTCCATAAAGACAAAAATACCTTCAAGATGCATTCGATGTTCCAAAAGAGAGCCGACGATGTGGAACTTGAATTTCGGTCGAGGGGTTGTCCCTGTGATTCACGAAACACAAATTTAAGTGTTTTGAATTCCAATGAATACGTCTTGTAATCACATTACATTCATACTCACCCAAACTCTCTGTTATAGCCTCACAACTTTCTCTAATTGTTATTGTTATATTGACCGTTTGTTTGTGTTTGCTTGAGTAGTTTCCTTCCACGAGTTGTGTCAGGCAATGTATACTCCTCATACTCTTGAGCATCAATGTTTAAATCTGGAACCACGATCTCCTTTTGCTTCCTCTTTTGAGGTTGTCTGCTTGCACTGAACCATGGCCACAAAATGGGTACCAAAAGTCTCATTTGCACTACAATCTGGAATAAAATCAAATGGCAATCGAACCAGAGTTATGTAAAAGCTTCTTAAATTTTTACACACAAGTCTCCAAAAGAAAAAAAATCATCATTTTCTGACACCACATCTAATAATGATTTCAAAAAATATTTAGATTGATTGAGCACTTGCAATGCATTTCCATGGTTTCTAACATGTTTTTAGGACTAAGGTATTGTGTTTCTGTTGAATTCCTTCATCACCCTCAACTATCACCAAAAATAAAATTCATTTAGTAATTGATAAATCGTTGATATATCAACCACTATTCATTCATAATAAATTACTTATTATCAATGAAAATGTGGGGCTTCTCCATGGAGCATCTTCAAGTGTAACATTCAACTACTTTTGCAACATGACAACGTGGTCATCTATAATGACAAAAATACTTTTAGAGGATGTACAATGAATTGTTCTGAGGATAAAAATGGTACAAAATAGTTGAAATAATGAAACAAAAACATACACCCTCACCACTGAAATTTGGATCCCTAGTAGATGCACTACCCTCATGTGTCCTCTCAAGTTGCGACACCTTCAAAACATGTTTACAGTGTTGCCTTTGGTATCCCAAGGATAGTCACAAACATAAAAATTTGGGCCAAATATTTGAATGAAATACCATCAGTCCCTAGATGTTTGACTTCTAACCATGTAAGACCCTTGAATAGTATGGTTTGCACAACAATCATTGTCTGGTATTGCTCGGCCCTCTTAGTGGCAGTCAAAGTTCCTTCTCCTTCTTGTAATTTTTCAAGAAACTTGATACTTGCAACTTCCTCTTGTGTTTGTAATGGGGTTCAACTCAAAACACCAATGTGTACAATAACCAATCCATTCTCCTTGTGTATTTTTCTTTGATCACACAAGTATTTGGTCTTCAAGAAATAATGGTAAGATTCTATGGACGCATTCATGTATCCTGATTGGCATGGGTGAAGTTACGGAAATTATTTGACCACATAGCTACACGTGGAAACAATAAAACCATTAGAGACGACTTAAAAATTATTAAATCTACACATAGCTATGTAGTTGGCACTTACCAATATGTCCATCTTGTAGCCACATCTTTTTAAAATACTCCATAAAGTGGTCTCCTCTTTGAACTCATCCATGAACTCATTGTCGATGAGGAAAAAGGTCATGTGTTCATTATCATTGATGGCACACATGATGTCGCCTAGTCTCTGGAACATAACCAACCCCACCTCCTTCTTCGTATATATCTGTAAATAAATTTGTCACGTGATAATAAGTAATGTAAAACAACAAAAAACAACCCAATCCTGTAAATGTTGTATTAAAAAATGAATAAAAACAAACCTATAAATATTCTTTAGCTAGCCCTCTACGAACATGCCATATGCATAACAAGACACAAAAATTGAATACAACTCTGATACATAAATAACATCGTTAGGGATGTAAATTGTGTGTATTAAATTTATAGAAAAACCTATTAGTAAATTTATACTTTATAGCTTATATTTCGAAATCCGCATCATCCATAATGAATGCATTGACATGTCAATCCATCCTTTTCCTTTTCCCCCTCACGTAGACTTCAACAAGCCATGCATATATGTTGTCCACTTTATTATGAAACAAAATTTCCCATGTAATAGGAACCCCGACCTCTTGCTCGTCAAAAAAAGAAGTGTGTACAATTGTACTGATGCAAAAGTGTACACAAATTATTATTTTTATGAGAACAACTTAAACAAATATATCCAAATATCAATTATGCATGGAAATGAGATAACAATGTCCTTACCCCATATTTATTAGTTGAGAACGTGGAATCCATTGCAATGATGGAGTTGTGGGAATGATGAACCATCATTTCAAGCATCCACATTGTTTGAAGGCCCATAATGAAAGGCATGTCAGTCCCAACTAGCCTTTGATAATAAAAAAATGTATCCCTTTTTGCGACATGCCACAAATTGATACTAGTGTTGTCATGTTGGTGCTTTTGGGATCTAATGCTCTTCACCCTCCTCCATGTGCATTCAACATATCTTTCCTAGTTAAGCACTCATCTCTTTTGTTGAAATCCTCACCAACTCCAAATCCGTGTAGTGCCTTTCCATAATGGTGTCAACCGATATACCAGCAAGCAAAAGAGATTCAATGTATTGCTTACATTCAACTAATAAATTAAGAGCAAAACCACTTCATGGATCCAAGCTTGTGTCCTTTACACCATGGAAAAACTCATCGTTCTTATCACGTGATACATATCATTGTATATGATATGTGCCACATCTAGTGTACCAAACATAACCCTCACATTGAAATGGCACTGACATCCACGTTTTTTCGGAACCTCCTAATTCTTTCACTAGTAGGTGGTTTGTTCCTATTGTCATCAGGGCCATAAGCACAATGGTAGCTGAAACAAAGGAAATACATACTGATATTAGGTATGGAATGTGAAAAATGTGCACTAACATATGTGAACACTATTCCCAAGGATGACCAAATGTAAAGTTAATATAAACAAATCTGTGATACATAATGGTAGCATGTGGTGGTGTGCATCCCTTCGTAACAGGTGAACCCTATCCTACTTGCATATGAATTTCATCTCAAAGCTATCGAGAAGGCCTTCCCCTTTAATAAAGGCATCAAGTTGTGCTAGAGGGATTTCTACACAAAGATCCTTGTGACCATTGTCTTCTCCAATCGGTGTCCATTCAAGATCATCTTGAGAAAAATGTGGTTTCCCATTTCCCACATCCTGAACATCTAGGGAAAGAAATTGTTCATACTTTTTCATTTGTGGCATCCTAAAAAAAATAATGTAAACAACTTCATATAATTAGTAAGCATGGTGAGAAAAATCCCAAAGAGGAGGAACTCGAGTTAAATAACTACTTGTGCATGAAGAACAATATTGGGTAAAATTGACAAGTTGAAGAAATAACAAGTATAAGGACTTGATAGAGTCCTGAACATGTTGTACATAAGGGATTTAAGTTGTAACAGAGGTTGAAGGTAGTGAAAATGAAAAAAATCTTGTTTAGCCCTTGAAATCCTAAGAAGTTATAGGTAACCTAAGAAGCAACATGTTGGAATGGTGGTCTTTTGACCGGAGATCCAGATGAGGGGCACTCCATTGTCCACCGTGGCAAAGCTAGCAATTTCTCACTAGAGAAGAACTTTGTCTAAGAAGGGAAAAGGGAGTGAGAATGGAGGTGGGAAAAACTATTGTTGCGGTAGAATAATAGATGCCCACACACATTAATTAGAAACTTCATTTACATGTATTTATAATCATAAGAAAAACAAATCCACATGAGAAGCTACAAGACCAAATGAAACTCATTGGTTGCAAAGTACTAATTAATTCCTCAATCAAGGAGGCAAAAATTCCTTCTTTTCTTATTAAAGCTCAAGTAGAGTTTGTACATAGCTTGAGAATGGAAGAAATTCGAGGAAGAAGAGAAAATAGAAGAAGAATGGCATTTTCTATCTTTTCCAGGTACAAAGCACTATGGTTTTTTTGAAAATCCCTCCTAGAATGATGTCACGAAGCCATTATATTCTTTGCAAGAAACCGTTACAACTTCACAAATCCTTAACACCTTTTTGAATCCCTCTGTTGTGAAGAAAACGCTCATGGAAGGTTAAAACCAAATCTTGCAAAGCAACCGTTACATTTGATTTTCCAGTTTAAATACAGACCGTTAGATTTGCTCCTCTAACTCTAAAATCAGGTCGTCCACATGGCAGGAAGGGATTGGAGTGGTTACGGGGGAAGTCCTTTTCATTTTTGATTTTTAGAGATTTGGAAATTTGGAACAAATTGGCCCACCCCTGCTTTGACTTTTCAACTTAGACACATGGCTACTTCTGATTGGAAATGGGGTCGCAACGCTTTTCTCAACATTTTAACCTTTTTTGGAAAAAGGCTCAAAAACTCAATTTCCTTCGTCGGCCCACTACTCTGATTTGACTAGGACACGTGGCATGTTCTAGTTGGAGACGGGGTCATGACTCCTTTCTAAACATTTTAACCTTTTTGGAAAAAGGCTCAAAACCTCAATTTCCTCCACCGGCTCGCTCTCCCACTTTGACTTTTCAATGGCGGGCTTCACCTTGACTTTTTCCTTTATAGCCTGATCGGGGCTGTGGATCATTTTTAAATTTTCACATTTTTACAAAAAGGCTCAAAAACACAAATTCCTCCACCGGCCCGCTCTTCCGCTTTGACTTTTCAAATTTGGGCCCGAGACCTTGGTGGAGCCGCGGAGCATTTTAGAACTTTTACTTCACTTTTGGGAATTTGGTTAAATTTCTAAAAGTGCCCCGATGGCCCGCTCGTCCACTTTGAATTTTCAACGGTGGGCTTCAACTTTGAATTTTTCCTTTATAGCCTGATCGGGGTCGCAAGGAAAATTTACCATTTTTTCCAAAAGTGACCAAAAGTGTTAAGTTCACCAATAATCTCATTCTTCCCCATCCAATGGGATCGACCATGTACTGCATTCATTGGAGTCAAAATTTGATTGGGGAAAGATGCCCTTCATCCCAATCATGGAAAATATGCAAAAGAAGAAAACTTCATCATTTTGAGTCCAATTTTTGAATTTCCTTCATGAACTAGAGGCATGGAGGTAGAACAATGATTTGGTGACCCGGGGCATAAAACAAGTGAACAATTTCGATCATAAATTGAAGTTGCAAAGATGATATTACGTGTAAAGATCGGGAAATGGAGAATTTCTCAAAATGAACAAAACAAAGGTTTAAACAACTCTAGGGCACGACTTCTACTAATTTCATGAATTTCTAATTTGGCTTAAACACCAACAAAGGGCATGAGCTCAAAAATTTGAATTTGGCTATGAAAATGCAGAGTAGTTTTCAAGAGACAACAACTGGCTCTAGCTTGGGGACATGGCTTGAATTGGGCATTATTAGGGCACGACGTGAGGATCCAAAATCTCATGTTTCAAAACATATTACGTTGACTAGTGCCTTATCCATTGGTCCTTACAGAGTCATGTACAATTCTGAGAAATAATGGAAGAAGAAGGAAACACACAAGCCAAACCACACACAACCAAAACCGAACAAAAACTAAAACCAAAACCACGTAGCAGAAAAGGAAAAACACACCTACGCAAATCACCTATGATACAGGGTGGGGGACAACCCACTTTCACTGATGATACAGTTTCAAGTATTTCCCACTTCGAGGAAATTCCAATGGCGTTCCATCCAAGTAAGAGAGGAGAAAAACATTCTCACCACAAGCTCCATGGATTTGGAATGGGCCGAGCCATAATGAATCAAACTTTCCATGGCTGCCCTTTGGTTCTCTTCTTTTGTCCCACAGCAGGACCAAATCTCCAACTTTGAAATTCCTTGCTTTGGTCTTCTTGTCAAAAAATTTCTTCACTTTCAACTGATGTTCTTTAATTATATCCACCACTTGGAATATTCTTTCCTTCATCTTCTCCAAGAAGAGGATCATCTTCTCAATGGAGTCTTTTTACTAACCATCTTCTATTTCTTGCAGCAGCTTGAGAGCTGGTATCTCAATTGTTTGATCAATCTCTACCTCAATTCCATACAACATATGGAAAGGTGACATACCTATTGCCTTCTTAGGAGTGATCCTATCGGCCCACAATGCATCATATAACTTCTTGTGCCAGTTCCTTTGATTCTCATTGACCATCTTGTGAACAATGGTCACAATGTTCTTGTTGCTTGAATCACTTGACCATTTCCTTGTGGATAGTAGTCGGAAGAGTGAGATAAGGAGATTCCGAACCATTAAAAACTCTGTGAGATCCTTTGAAGATAAATAGGTGGCATTGTCTACAATAATCTTCTATGGTACTCCAAAGTGTATAATGATATTCTCCTTAATGAAGTTGCAGATTGCTTTGTAGTTGGGTTGCTTGGTTGGAATGGTCTCCACCCATTTAGTAAAGTAATTAGTTGCAATGAGTACATAAGTATGCCCTGCACTAGAATGAGGATTCAAAACACCAATAAAATCTAGCCCCCATTGTTAAAATGGTTCCTCAATCACCACAGGCCTGAGTGGCAATGCACGACTAATTGTGGATTTCTAACAAATTGTTGGCATGTTTTGCATTTGGAAACCCAGTCTTGAGTATCTGCAAATATGGAGGGCCAATAATATCTCCCTCTAAGAATATTATGTGTAGTGACCATTGCTAAGAAATGTCCACCACAAGCTTGATCATGATATGCCCTGAGTAACTTTTCTTTCTGCTCCTTATCTCGCACACCCGAGGAAACAATCGTCTAGGCCTCTCTTGTAAAGTGCATGTTCTAAATCACAAAATTGGCTTCCTTTAGCTTGAGTATCCTTCTTTTTTATAGTCAAGATGAGGAGGACATTCTCCATAAGTGAGGTAGTAAGCAATATCCACATACCTCTCATCGGTAGTGGTGACAAAGATCACTTGTGGAGTGTCTTCTCGAATAGTTTAGGCAAACATCATCCTTTTCTCCGTGTTGAGCCTTGAGATTTTCATCTTCAGCAATGAGCTTGCATAAACCATTTCCTCTTACCATATTAAAGGGCCTAATCTCTACGTCATACTCTTGGGTCTTTGCAATCCAACTTCCTCTCTTAGCCCCAGGATCTTGGTGAGTCAAAATGGACTTGATTGCACTTCCAGGGGACCATCACCACTATATGGGATTTGAGAATGTAGAATCTAAAACTTTTAACAGCTTTAACCACTACGTAGGCATGCTTCTCCAGTTGATTGTACTTTAGCTCATGATTTTTCAAAGAACAACTCGTTAAAGCAATGGGTGCTTCCAAGGCTTCATCATTTTTATGTACAAGGACAACAGAGAGTGTATGTTTTGATGCATAGCAATACATGATGAACTCCTTGTTGAAATATGAAGATACAAGAGTTGGAGCTTTGGAAATGTCTTTCTTTATATTCTCAAATGTTGTTTTTCCCTCCTTATTCCACTTGAAATTTGCTTGAGGCTTCATCATGGAAGTATATGCTTAGTCGATTCGAGAAAACCCGGGCTCCAAATGACTGATATGGTCTCCCCTCCTCTTTGAGAAACAAAGAGGCATGAGGTCATCAAGGTAAATGATAATGCAATATTTCAAATATTTGAAAGCCAAGTCCATTAATCTCTAGAAAGTGGCTGAACATTGATCAAACCAAAAGGCATTCTTTGTAGGCAAAAGTTCCCGGGGTGTGTTGTGAAGGTTGTTTTGTTGCAATCCTCTTCGCCACCTTGATTTGGTTATACCACGAGAATCCATCAAGTAAAGAGAGCATCTCGATCTAGTGATTGCTTGCAAAATATGATCCATGATTGGAAGAGGGTAGTTTTCCTTGAGAGATGCTTGATTCAGATTTCGAAGTCTACACAAATCCTTATTTCCCGTTCTTCTTCCTTCTTGGCACAATGTTAGCCACCCATGTTGAATAGTGGATGGGGAATATTATTCGAGCATTGATCATCTTTTTCACCTCCTCTTTAATAACATCAGCAATATTTGGATTGTAGGGCCTTTTTTTGCCTAAAGGGCTTACCTCCTTGCTTCAAAGGAATGGAATGATGCATTTCCTTTAGATGAAAAGACTTGAGTTCATCATAGGAGTAGGCCAGGACATCTGAGTAACTTTTTAGCAGAGAAAAAAATTCTCTTCTCTCCTGGTGAGTAACATTTACCAATGTTAACCATCCTTGGATTCTCTGAAGTGCCAATGTTTTCTTGATCGAAATCATATGGGCATCGAGAAGACTATTTTTCTTTCTCTTGGATGAACCTGTCATGCTTTTCAAAGAGATCTTCCAAAGAAACTCGGCCTTTGGGGATTTTGTTTCCTTTTAGTTTAATTACCCCCTCTTCATCAATTTCCTCAATTCCTTCCTTCTCTTCTTTGGGGATTGATTCATGATGTGGGTTTTCACTTCCTTCAAAGAACAAATTATTGAAGTTATCCCTTTGTTCTAAGAAGGCTAGGATCTGATTGTCATCATTGAAGACCTGCCAGTGATTTTCATTGTTTGGTACACTAGGTCTGAAAACCATCTCAATGGTCACCTTATCTTTTCCAAAAGAAGGGTGAGGTGTCACTAAGGAAGCTGACACTGCTAGAGAATCAACCTTTTCATTCTACTCCCTAGGGATAGCTTCAATGGAGAATGCATCAAAGGATTCAATGTAGTCCCACACTTTGTTTCTATAGTGCCCGAGCCTTGGATTTTTTACCTGATATTGTTGGTGGACCTACTTCACCACAATCTCAGCATCACCTTTGCATCTCAGCTTCTTGATCCCCATGTCCTCTACTACATTCATTCCTAAGAGCAACGCTTCGTACTCTGCAGTATTGTTTGTATTATCAAATTACAGCTTATAGGAAAAAGGATATATCTCATTGGAGGGAGAGTATAATACTACACCAGCTCCGAACCTACTTTGGAATGACTTCCATCAAACTCCATTGTCCAAATCTGATCTTCTTCTTCCTCCATGAGGAGTGGCAAGTTCTCTTCCTTTTGTGATGTAAGGAAGTAGTTTCCTAGCCCACAATATTGAAAGAGGATGTTAGCTCTTAGATCATCATATTTCCTTCTTGTGAATTTCATTTTCTGACAGCAGCAGACTTCTTCATTTCTCCTTTCACTTTGGGGTAGTTGCGATGAAAAAACTATTTTTATTTCTCCATCTAGATCTCTCGTAAAAATTCTACTCAAAAGCATACCAAAAGATGTTGGGATATCTGCCACCAAAATGGTCAAGAGTATCTTCTTGTCAGGGTAATCAGCTAGTGTAACTTGAGCATCTTTGATTCTTCCTACTAATGGAACTTGTTTGGATTCCATTAAATAGCATGTTCCATTTTCCGGAGTCAAAGTGAGGCCAAGATCATTTGCAATCGTTCTTTGGTATCACATTATCGAGGCTCCGTGAGTCTATGATGCAATTGTTCAACTAGAATCCTTTGATGATAAGTGATAGGTAGAAAGGCTCAACTTTGTTGGTGTTGGAAGCACTAAGGGCTAGCATGTTTTGAGAAGGTGGTATGGATGGTGTGGGAAGTAAGCCTTTAGAATTAGAGATTTGGGGTGTAGAGTTACCACCCCGACTACCTTGATGAATCTGTCAAATTGGGAAGGATGTGTTTGTAGGTATTCAATCTCAGAGAGTTGAACTTTAGTTTTGCTTGCATGCTCCACAAAGTCAAATGGAGCTATGGTAGGTGAGGAAGAGGTTCTAGCAGAGGATGAGGACTTAAATGGTAGAGGTTTTGTTACTTTTGGTGTTGGGTTATCCTTTTCAAATGTAGCAATTTGCTTGGAAGGAGGTGAGGGTGTAGCCCTCAATTGAAATTCAGATGTTCTTGCAAAACCAATATTAGCAAGAGAATTGCTCTTAAGAAATTTTGGGTTGAATCAGATGACTTACTTGGCACAACAGTGTGATCCTTGACAACCAGTGAATCTGGTTTCTCTTTGGCTGATTCCATGGAAGGTGATAATGGTGATCCTCTGCTGATGATCTTGTTTTGTGGAGGCTTTGAAGAACTATAATCTTTGTTCTTCATATTCTCGATTATAATCGCTTGAGGCTGAAACACCATTCCTGGATTGTGCACAAGTGAAAATAGCACATGAAAAACTTGGAGCTCCTTCATCACCTTCCTCCTCATCATCAACGTATTCAATCAGGCCATTGTGCATGTAGACCTCTTCAATTTCAAGATAGTTTTCGTAGTCCTCCATGCTTTATTATTCAGTTTCCTCAATGTTTGTTCCTTCTTCTGATTCTCTAGTGTCACAGATTGCATTGACTGGTGGTGCTTCAAGAGAAAATCCTACGAGGAGGTGGAGCAATTCTTGGTCTTTTAGGAGGATTTGATATCCTTGGATCATTCCTCATTGTGATTTGTGACAGCTACTTCTTTAAAGCAGCTAGGTCATTTGCCATTTTTTGGAACATTGGATCAGTGGTGACTGGATTTGAACTCGCCTTTTTGCTTCCCATTTGGTCCTTTCACTTTGCCAAAAATAATTAGATCATCATCAGTCTCAATTGCAAAGTCTTTAGCATCCCTCAAGGTTCTTGGTTGGGCTCTTCTGAGGAAGAAACCAACTTCGGTGGTAAAGAACTGATGAAGAATCTTTTCAAGTTGTTTTCAGAGGGTAACACATCTTCTAGGATCCTCCTTGTCAACCTATCATACCTTGCTACAAAATATCTCATTGATTCGGAGGTCTCCTTCTTCATTTGAACCAATTGGACTAGCAGGTCCTGAAAATATTTTGTGCTCTTGAACCTATGTTCAAACACACTTCTTATATCTTCCCAGCATGTGACAGATCTTGGGGGCAACATGTAGAACCATTTAGCAGCCTTTTCTTAGAGTGACTCCATAAAGAGCCTAACTGAAACATCTTCATCTTCAACTCCCAACACTCCACAAGCAATGATGAATGTTGCTACATGTTCTTCTAGGAGCTAAGAACCATCCCCTTTGAATTTTGGGAAGTTATTTCTCAAAACTCTTGGGATCCCATTCGAGTGGTTAAGCAAGAGCCGGTGGACCGGTATTTCTCCCCATGGTACATTGGGCTTGCATTCCTCACTCTCACGATCACCCATTCTATTCATGTTTCTATCCTCCGGTTTTGCTAGGCTACTTACACTTTTGCTTTCTTTTCTTACGCTTCATTTGGAGTCTTTATATTTCTTCAAGTTGAGCCCTAATCTCCTCCTCAATAATTGCCTCTCTTTCAAGTTCTTCAAATGTGGATCAATTTGTCCTCCTTGCCTCGATTCTTTGGGTGTATCTTCTTTTAGCTTGACTTGAAATTTTATGCTCTCCTGGGGTGCTGGAATTTGTCTCTACCTTTCCAGTTCAACATCACGTTCCTCTTCTAGGTCTAGAATCCTTATGGAAATGAAGCATTGATTGAAACTTTGTCTCTTATGCTAAATAGCTTCTCGTAGATCGGAAGCAATGTCTTCTTGGATGTGAAAGAGTAAATCAGGTCTCTCAACAGGAGGATTTCTCAAAATAGCCATGATTTAAATCCATGTATTATGTGTGATTATTTAATATCAAGGAACTTTTCTTCTAGAATATTTTTGTCTTTTATGACCTTGAGGTCTTTTTTAGGTGCGAGATGCTACAAAATTTGCCCCATGGTGGGTGCCAAAATTGTTGGGAAGAAAATTTGTCTTGTGGAAAAATTGGTGGGCTTGAGCCAACGCTATGGGAATCTAAGTCCCTCTACTTGAACGGTGCAGATTATGTATGTGAATCCGTGAAAAGTGGATTTCAATGGTGGTATTTTGACCAGAGATCTAGTAAGGGCACTCCACTGTCCCTGTGGCAAAGCTAGCAATTTCTCACTAGAGAAGAACTTTGTCTAAGAAGGGAAAAGGGAGTGAGAATGGAGGTAGGAAAAACTAATGTTGCGGGTAGAATATCAAATTCCCACACACATCAATTAGAAACTTCATTTACATGTATTTATAATTAGAAGAAAAACAAATCTGCGGGAGAAGCTACAAGACCGAATGAAACTCATTGGTTGCAAAGTACCAATTAATTCCTCAATCAAGGAGGCAAAAATTCCTTCTTTTCTTATTGAAGCTCAAGCAGAGTTTGTCCATAGCTTGAGAATGGAAGAAATTCGAGGAAGAAGAGAAAATATAAGAAGAATGGCATTTTCTGTCTTTTCCAAGTACAAAGCACTATGGTTTTTTTGAAAATCCCTCCTAGAATGATGTCACGAAGCCATTATATTCTTTGCAAGAAACCGTTACAACTTCAAAAATCCTCAACTCCTTTTCGAATCCCTCTATTGTGAAGAAAACGCTCATGGCGGTTAAAACCAAATCTTGCAAAGCAACCATTACATTCGATTTTCTAGTTTAAATACAGATCGTTAGATTTGCTCTTCTAACTCTTAAATCAGTCATCCACGTGGCAGGAAGGGATTGGAGTAGTTATGGGGAAGCCCTTTTCATTTTGTGATTTTTTAGAGATTTTGAAATTTGGAACAAATTAGCCCACACCCCCGCTTTGACTTTTCAACTTAGACACGTGGTTGCTTTTGATTGGAAATGGGGTCACACCCTTTTCTCAACATTTTAACCTTTTTTGAAAAAGGCTCAAAAACTCAATTTCCTCTGCCGGCCCACTGCTCCAATTTGACTAGGACACGTGGAACGTTCTAGTTGGAGACGAGGTCATGGCTCCTTTCTAAACATTTTAACCTTTTTGGGAAAAATGCTCAAAACCTTAATTTCCTCCGTCGGCCTGCTCTCCCGCTTTGAATTTTTACGGTGGGCTTCACCTTGACTTTTCCTTTATAGCCGAATCGGGTTGTGGATCATTTTTAACTTTTCACCTTTTTACAAAAAGGCTCAAAAACACAAATTCCTCCACCGGCTGCTCTTCCGCTCTCGACTTTTCAACTTCAGGCCCGAGACCTTGGTGGAGCCACGGAGCATTTTAGAACTTTTACTTCACTTTTGGGAATTTGGTTAAATTTCCTAAAGTTCCCGATAACCCACTCGTCTACTTTAACTTTTCAAGAGTGGGCTTCACCTTTGACTTCTTCCTTTATAGCTTTGATCGGGGTCGCGGGGCAAATTTACCATTTTTTCCAAAAGTGTTAAGTTCACCAAAAATATTGTTCCTCCCCATCCAATAGGATCTGACCATGTACTTGCATTCATTGGAGTCAAAATTTGATGGGGAAAAGATGCCCATCATCCCAACTGTGGAAAATATGCAAAAGAAGAAAACTTCATTGTTTTGAGTCCAATTTTGAATTTCCTTCATGAACCAAAGGCATGGAGGCGAACAATGATTTGGTGACCCGGTGCCATAGAACAAGTGAACAAATTTGATCAAAAATGGAAGTTGCAAAGAGGATATTACGTGCACAAACCGGGAAATGAAGAATTTCTCAAAATGAGAAAAACAGAGGTTTAAATAGCTCTAGGGCATGACTTCTACTAATTTCCTAAATCTCTAATTTGGCTTAAACACCAACGAAGGGCATGAAAATTTGAATTTGGGTATGAAAACACAAAGTAGTTTTTGAGAGACAACAAGGTGAAAGGACCTTATGGGGAGTGGCAGGAAGTTTGAACTAGTGTATGTAAGGTGTACTTAAGGTTGGAATAGATTATCAATGATGAAGACTTAAAAATGACTTCTAAACCATATGAGTGTAGGTCATAGAGTGGTGGCTGACCCATATGAGTGTAGGCCGTAGAGTGGAATGTTTTAAATTTTGATCAAATCCACGTCTCCTAGGGTCCCACATCCTAAAGGAGCCTTAGGAAATGACAAAAAGGTGTTTGGAGGGATGGAGCAAGAGATAGCACTAGAAAATATGTACAAAGCATAACAAGGGTAATGAGTATGTGAAAATTAATTTACATTTGCATAAAAGTGGATTGTATTCTCTGTGCATAGTGATTTAAGCATAACTAGGGGCAATTCGGAGAAATAGGCAAAAACAGTAAAGGGAGTATAAAAGCAAATGGGTGTAGAGTTACATGATGAAACTTTGTAGGGTGATTGTTTCATTTAATTGGTCATCAAAGAGTTTACCAGTGAGACTAGATTAAGAGGAATGTGTGTTTTATGCTGAAAAATGCAAATTTAAAGGGCTAGAAGGAAGTAAGAGGGCATAAAATGACTTTGAGAGAATAAAAATACCAACACTTATTCAAGCTTTCTGATGTAGGAGCATCACTCCACCATGTAAATATTTCATGAGTCATCATATTTTGGTTTGATGGGTGTGTTATTAGGTTCTAGGGGTTTCTAGGAGTCTCCCCACTTTATTCAACCATCATGTGAATATAGACAATATTTTTTCCTCTGTTATGTGATATACACATAGTGTGTATACCACACACAACACTACCATATGTATAGGGTATGTGATGTTGAGTAGACAAAGTGTTTCTTGAAGGAGAACACACACAAAGGATGTGTGTACGGGAACAAGGTGCATTTGAAGGCACGGGGAGATAGGAAAGGAAACATGTGCCAGAACACTTTGGCTCAAGACTTAGCCGTTTTTATGGATAGGGGCTATTTTTGGAGATAGTGTGCGAGCACACATAGATATGAAGACTTGCACGACACGCAATGATATTTTTAGAATGAGCAGCTGATAAGCACCATGCATGGTTTGAGCTAATAATATGATTGCTTCTTCTAGTTAACTATAGGACATTTATTATTAGAACACTTGCATGTATGCATGTTATTGTAAAGGTGCATGGTTATTATCAGCATGTGACCTATTTTGAGAAGTACATAGGCGGTGAAGGGAAAGTCCCCACCTCTATAAATATTTATTGAACAATGTAGTTTAGGGTGTGGATTATTGTAGAGCTATGTTTTTGGATTTTATTCACGCGTGACTTATGGATATACCATACAAAGAAAGAAGCTTTTGTGTTTTACAATGTTTAATGTAATGGAGTATATTGGTTGGATAATAGTGTTGACATAATCTGAATATGGTTCTTCTATGACTAATCTCATTATAGTTATTGTTTAATTCATGATTCTCTAAGATCTAGATCTGGATTATGCACTGTGGAATGTTTATGTTTAATTATGGATCTGAATATGTTTTATCACCATCACACTAACATCCTACATAAGCAACTCTAAAGAGGGGCCTAGTACCTTTGCATGCTTTGGGTGAGTGCTCATCTCAGCCGAGTGATGTGCCGCTATGCGTTTAGATTATTCACAGTAGATTCTAGGCTACATCATTGGTTCCATTGTCGGGACCTCTTTTTCAGTTGTTTTCAAGATGTTTCGTGATGAAGACGTACCAGTTGACCCTAGCAAGTGTTGAGGAGTGGATAAAAGATCTAGAGAAAGAGTACGCTTGGAGGTTTAGATCTGAGTTTGACATAAGTGTGTGGGTGGAGCAGAATTTGTATGACTATTTGTATGAGAGATTCTTTGCTATCTTTCCGGTAGAGCTATATAAGTGGCTAATTACTTATACATCTAAAATGAATTGGAGGTATCGCACGCTTTTCTGGATGCAAGAATAATTTCAAGCCCTCTATGATGCTAATATAATTTAGATGCGTGTTGTGGACACTTGGTTCTGTGGTGTTCTAAATAGCTATATTTTAGAGTACTCAATTTCTACTTACTCTTTCCTAGAGGTAGATGAGTTCCAATTTTTGTGTTATCCCATGGGAACCTATTTGCAAGGCATTCCACTAGTGATCAAAATCTTGATGGTAACCCTAAACTTGGAATAAAAGTTGATGGCTAGCTAAACCCTACCACATGTAGGGGCAGAAGTAGGTTTGGTGAAGGATGGAAAACCTAGTGGCAGAGAGGAAAAGAGAAGAAAGGTGGCTTAAGTAAAATGAAGTGCATGAAAGGGAGATAAAGAAGCAACGTGATATTGCAGAATGGATGGCGTTGAGGAGAGAGATGGCTCATGAAGGATTTATAGGTCACAAATAAGGCATGAAGTTAGAGCATCTATAACTCCCCCATTTGGGGAAGCATGATAGGGAACCCTCCTCGGCCTCATATGGGAGCGCGCCAATAGATATGACATGGGTCGTATGCGTGCATCTGAATATACCTAGAAACCTAGCCCTTGCACTTGGTTTTCCAATATCTAGTAGAACCAGTAGTCAGCAAGCTAGTTTGGGGAGTAGCAAAAAGGAGTAAATCAAGTAGAAAGTGCATCTATGGCTAGGAAAAGGTATTATTTATTATTTGGAGGTACCATTTCAAGTACACCGTCGGCATGGAACTCAAGCGCGTAGAATTTTGGACTCACTTCTGGGAGTAGTACCACATCACAAATTGTATGAGTTTAGTTTAGTATAACCGCTAGGACACAAGGTAGTACATCCACTGGTCCACTTCCAACTATAGGTGGAGGATCATGGGGCATAGGTGGCTCTAGTTCTAGTGGATCTAGTGGAGTCTGGAGGAAAAGGTGACACAAGAAGTTTTGGATCAGGTGGGCATGGTCCTCACCAACCCTAGAATATTTACATGGAGATTTCACTTCATCTTCTAAAGTATAGGGGAATAGAAGATGTTGTTGAGCACGTGCACATGTGTGAGATACTATGGCGCACAAAAGGGATTACGGTTTTTGATTGCAAGGAAATTTAGTTTGTAACCATGTTGCGGGGACACGCTCACACGGCTTATGCAGGAAGTTTTACCTTGATCGGACTTACATAGATTACGCAAAGATTATGGGAAGCTTTCCTTAAGGATTTTTATATCCCTGAGTTTGAGTAGAAGAGTATAAGTGCACTCAAGGATATTAAGTAGGGCACTACTAAGAGCATTCGGGAATATGATGCCCATTTCAAAATGCTCTTGTCTAAAATTTTGTATGATATTCATGCAAGCTAGAATGCATAGTGGTTCATAGGGGGTTGATCACGCATTTTAGGAGGGCATTGTCACATAAGACATATACGGATCCATGCAAAGCACTTGAAGTAGCGTTGCACACTAAGGAAGTCAAAATTATAGACACTGGAGTGAGCCCATTCTTGGAAGCATAGATTGCAGCTATGGTGAAGCAGTTGGAGAAACTATCGGCCAATTCAGAGACACATCGATGCACATTGGGATTTGGTGTCAGATTGTGAAGTGAAAGGGCTTACTAGGGATAATTGTCCCCATAGGTCAGTACATTCATTCTTGTTAGACTGCAAGATATGTCATTTAGACCATGATGCAAGTCGTTGCCCATTATTACAATGTGTGATCAGAAAGAATGTATCTTACTATTGTAATATTTTCTGGTCCACAATTCACAATACAAAAGACTTCATGTTGATTGGTCAGATCCATGATGCCATCAATATTGGTGTGCAACAAATAGGAGTATCAAATAACTCTAAAATTAAAAGTGAGCACCATGATCATGATCACACTCAAGGGTGTTATGATCGGAATGAAGGGAACTTTGAAGGAATTCGTGGCAAAGGTTGAGGATACTATGGTGGATTCAGGGGACCGAGGCCGTGGTGGTGGGTGAGGTGAGTTTCCTCATGGAACATGTTTTACATGCAAATCTCTTGACCACTACAGGAACGGATGCCCCAAGAATATTACTTGTTCCTTTTGAGGGAAGAATCATAACTATGGGGAATGCCCAGACTTATATGATCATCGTAGCAAGCAACGTAAACAGGAGAACAAGGGCACAAGGATGGTTAGAAAATAGTGCACCATGGAAAATCATTGGATGCCGAAGTTGGTGCTTTGGAACACGAGGTATTACCTATAAAGATTACAACACCCATTGAAGCTACGCACGCTAGATAAATGTTACAACAGAAGCCTACCATTAGTAAGGAGGATGTTTTACATGTAAGTTACTCAAATCCTACACACCGAGAAGGAGGTTTATTAGGATACCATGGAGGTACTCGAGAAATCTTTAGGGTGAAATACGGTGTTTAAAGGAATAGTTGCGGAAGTTGGAAAAAAGAAGGCAACATAGACAGTTCGATCAAATGTTGATTATTTGAAAGGGGTATGCAAGATGTTTCTCCAGTAGAATATTATTCCATTACTAAGAAATTGGTTAAAGGGGAACACTCCATACGTAAATATTGAGAATGGACGATAGATTGTGCATGTTAATCTTCCCCCTCGTAGCTTGGATTATGACAAGAAAATCACTCTAAATGTTGTTATGGATGGGTGGCTTTTGAGCAATACATTGATTGACATAGGTGAAGAAGTGAATGTAGTTACTTTAGATGTGTGGGTTTAGATGGGCGAGACCTCCATTACAATCATCCTCTAATGCACTATTTATGGCTAATCAAACTAAGGCCAATCAATTGGAGTTTTAAAGGATGCATCTATTACTATACAAAGGGCCAAGTTCAATGGGGACTTTGAGTTTTTGCACTTGCGCAGGCAGACATGACTTCCTAGCTCTACTTGGGCACCCTTAGTGTTATGCAAATAGTGTCAATCTACGGTTCAACAAGGGGTATATAAGTTTTGATAACAAGGAAGAACGAGTTATTATCCCTTTAACAGATGGAAAATATGTACCTTATGTTGAACCTTTGAGTGAGGAAGACCTTAACATAATTTATGTGCACGCCATTCGAGATCTAGAAGTACTTGAGCCATCTAAGGAAGGAATCCTCTAGTGGGAAGATGCACAATCTATTAGTGATATTACAAGTATTGCTTGTGACAATTGGGTGCATGACAATTATGAGATGGTTGGGCGTGAGGGAAGAAGTACATTTACATGGAGGAGTAAACCTCATTATATTAGGAGGATAGGTAACAACTCTATACCTCGGTACACTAGAGAAGGAGACCCTACGGTATTCCTGCGTGCCATGGAGGAGTAGTGGACGATCAAGTTGAGAGAAGAAATATGTTAGTGTATACCCTACACGGGATGACAGTGCGTTGGTGGATGGTTCATAGGGATAATCTCATAAAATGGAATGAAGTAAGAATTTCTCTAAAAACTCGGTTTTTTAGGAGTAATGTGCCTACTCAAATCTACATATATCATGGTAATCAACTTGTTCAGCACCACATTCAGTAGTGTGGGAGACTCTAGACAAAGAGGAAGGAATATTTACCACCTTCACTTTGGGTGCACAAACTTTATTCCTCTTTGCAGGTTGTGCACACGCTTGGTATGTGTATGTGGAACTGGATAGTGAGACTTGAAATTGGAAATACTTGATTGCGGTAATAGTCCGGACTTTTGAATACTTCTCTACTAAAACTCTAGTGAGAGAGACATTACGGGTTATGGAGTGCTTGACTATGGAAGACAGGTCAAAGGCTAAAGAACTCATTTGGGAGTTATTTTGTGAGAAAGAACCATGAGCGCGTTTTGATGAAATAGATGAGATAGATGCCAAACTATTTAAGTGCGCTTTCTTTTAGAAGGATAAAGGAAAAATGGTTTACATAGTGGATGATGAAGAATTATAAGATTTGGACATAGATCATTTAGCAGTGCGCGTGAGGTCTTAGATCATGTGGATAAAAATGCACACGCCTATCATGAACCTATGAAGACCAAGAAAGTGAACATTGGCACGTATGTTGAACCTAAAGATATCTTAATTGAGGATTATTGGTTTGATTCTGAAGTAGCAAAGATAATTGAGTTACTACGTGATTTCTAGGACTTATTCCCTAGGGTCTACCATGAGTTAAAGGGGTTGCATGATTGATTAGGAAAAATGAAGGTTAATCTAAAAGAAGGTGCACACCCAGTCAGGAAAAGACCTTACAGGATGAACCCTAACCTGTGCATAAAAGTTAAAGAAGAAATTGACAAAATGTTGAAATTTGGCATCATTAAGCCCCTAGAAGAATCAGAGTGGGTTAGCCCCATGGTAATCAGTATAAAGAAATATGGTCAGATTAGGATTTGTGTGGATTACATGGAGTTGAATGTTACATGTGTGATTGATCCTTTTCCTATGCCTTTCACCGAGGAAATATTAGAAGGTGTTGCAGGGCGTGAAATTTACTAGATTCTTGAGGTATCACCAAGAAAGAATTACATAGGAGGATCAAGAGAAAATGAATTTCACTAATGAATGGGGAAGTTTTTATATATTTTAATGCCCTTTGGTTTGAAGAAAGCGCCTACTATATTTTCGCGCATAGTTGTTCAAGCATTCCAAGATTTTATTCACAAATTCTTGCAAGTTTACTTGGATGATTGGACAGTTTATGGACTTGTTAAGGATCATTGTGACAACTTGCACTTGAAATTTGAAAGATGCAGAAAATTAAGCATCTCTTTAAACATCAAGAAGTGTGTATTCACTACACCTTTTGGAACTATGCTAGGGCATATCATCTGCGCAAGGAAGGTTTATTGTTAAATCTAGCTAAGGTTACTGCAATTATTGTAGGCCTAGAGGAACTTACCATTCAAAGTGAAGTGCATGGATTCTTGGGCCATATAGGGTATTACAAGAAATTTATCAAAGGATATGCGAAGATTTTCGTGCCCCTGGAGTAACTAAAGGGAAAGGGACATTTTATTAGGAGAACCATAGTAACACGCATTTGAGGAATTTAAGGAGAGACTTACTACGGTGTCTATTCTGCATTTTCCCTCATGGAGCCAACTCTTTCACATACATGTGGACGCCTCGCATGGCCATTGGCACATTTTTAGCTCCACCTAGAGAAGGTATTATAGATCATCCTATCTTTTTTGCTAGTAGAAATTTGACTCCTTCGTAACAAAATTATACAACTACAAAGTGCGAGGCCTTGTCAATCATCTACGCGTTGCATAAGTTCATACAGTACATGTTAGCAACACCCTTTGTATTTTATACAAATCACATGGAATTAAAATACTTGGTAAATAAGCCTATTTTACAAGGATGCATATGTCGATGGGTCCTCTTATTCCAATAATTTGACTTTACAGTCGTGGTAAAACCAGGTACAAGTAATTCGGTCTGGACTACTTATCAAGGATTCAATCAAGGGAGGATGTGTGGACAATTAAAGATATAATTTCAGATGCACGGTTATGCAAGTTACATCGCGTGCCTTCTGCAGAATTAGAGGATATTGTCTTTTTATGCACTGATACATGGCACTAGAAGGAATTGAAGCCTTATAGAAGAAACAAATTGCAATTCATGTCACACCCTTCATGTTGATTAATGGTGACTTATACAAACTAGGACAAGATGAAATATTATGTCAGTGTGTATTAGAACATGAATGCACAGATATCATGGAAGAGGCTCGTGGAGGTATTGTAGGTGGGCACTATGTAGGTGACGCCACCGCGAGTAAGATTCTACTCGCTATATTGTGGTAGGAGACCACTGTACAAGGATTGTAAATAGTATTGTAAGGCGTGTGATCGGTGTCGGCGCCTTGGAAAACCTAGGTAAAGAGATGAAATGCATTTGAGGATTATTCCTAGTGTAGAACCATTTGAAAAATGGGCAACATGAAATTTGTGGGTCTTATTTCCCTAGCCACGAGTAGAACCCGATCGCGCTACATAATCACACGTATGATTATCTTACAAGGTGGGCATAAGCAACACCTATAAAGGATTATACAAAAGCTATAATAGCAAGGTTCTTATGGGAAAATATTATTACTAGGTATGGATTCCCATTGAATTTGACAAGTGACAGAGGCACACACTTCTTGAATGAGACATCGGGATATTGTTGGATGAATTTATGGTCATGAACCACAAGACTAAACCTTATGACCCTCAAGAAAAAGGGACCGCTTGAGGCTTTCAACAAGATATTGAGCCAAACCTTAACAAAAATTTGTGATTTTGGAAGGAAATATTGGGATGATAAAGTTTCTACTCGTACTTAGGGCATATAGAACAACTTAGAAAAGTTTGAATGAGGCCACATCCTTTTAGTTGTTGTTTGGCGCGAAGTAGTTCTTCCCATGGAATTCATGTTACCTTTTTGTGTATTGCATGCATGGGAGGTCTAGCTTATGATAAAGCGATCTGAGAGAAGTGACAAATCAATGCAAATAGATGAGAGGTGTGCCATAACACGTTGGAGTAAAAATTAGGAAAAGGCCGAGCGAAGGCATGGCATGACAGTTACATCGGGAAAAGAAGCTCGAGATTGGGCGAGATGGAACTTATTTATGATTCCAAGTTTGAGCCATCCAAAAAAAAATTAAGGTACATTGTTTGGGACCATATTTTATCACTCACATCCTTGAATCAGTGCTTGTCTATTAGAGACAATTGATGGAACACGGTTACCCGCGAGTTACTTTAACAGATTAAGTGAAAAACCCTACTATAAATAAGTTTTCTTAGTGTTTATAATAAGGTAGTATTGCCAATTAGTAAAGATTTCTCTTTACGTATTTATTTTAGTGTATTTCCTTCTTCGTCATTATGCTTTGTTAATTTAGTTTGGTGTTTTGTGTAATAAGCGCGTTTGTGCGCTGAAATCTAATTACAATATGAAGTATTGTTATATGTATAGGACTACACATACCATTGGTGTGGGGTGGTGATGAGGGTCGTCAATCATTGCTATTAATAATGTCAATCCATGTTGGTGTCTGAAGGTTGTATTCATTAAAAGAAGAAGATCTTGGAAAGTAGCTCCCTTAAACACAATCCAAACTTGCATAAATTGAAAGCACACATACGGAAATTTAAATATACACTTGCAAAAATGTAAACACACTTGCATAAAGAAAATCACACTTGCAGAATAAAACACACTTGCATAAATTGAAATTTTGAATTGGAAATAAGAAAAATTAAATGAAACACCTGTAGGTTTACAACAAACTGAATGTTACAATACAAAAAGAAGAACACAACAAGATGATAATTACAAAAAAAGAAATAAACATAAATTATTACAAAATAAAAACACAAATATACATATCCATCTTCCTTAGAATGAGTGGCTAGCTCATTCCTTGGAAGAGGATTTAAACCATGCTTCAAGATCTTAACTCAAAACTACATAATATTAGAGAGAAAAGAACAGATTCATTTCTTGGTGGTAAAACATTACATATCTGAGTGTGGAAGGTTGCATTTATAATTTATGCGTCCAATCAACTCCTTATTTTGGGAGATACAATCTGATCTTATCTTTATTCTAATCCTAATAACTAAGATCTCCATCTCCACAAAATATGGAGAGAGATATATTATTGGAGTCAAAGTCTTATCTCACTTATTTTAGGAAGATTTTCTCCCAAATATTCTCCTTACTTTTCGGTAACAAGAATCATAATGATTTTATTCTCCTACATTATTGGAAGGGGATTTTTCCTCAAAAGATGATTTTGACCAAATATCTTTCCCGGATTTTCTATTTGACTTTGTTGTTTTTTATTGTGGAACTTTTGACGCTAGTTTGATATGTTTTTTTCTCAGATATGCGAGTTCACTAAAAGTTATATTTTCTTTATTGATAAAACTCATAGCAAATATAAATGAGGTTTATATTAAACACATTTCTATGAACAAAAACATCTCTCATATTTTCTGTTTTACTTTTATGTTTCTATTTATGGAACTTTTAGTGCTCGTCTGATACATTTTTTCCTCGGACCAAAACTCACTAAAAGTTAGATTTCTCTTCATTGGTAAAACCTGTAGCAAATCTGAATGAGGTTTATGTTAAACACATTGCTATGAAAAAAATCTCTCAAATTTTTCATTTGACTCTCTGATTATTCACAGTCCCCATTTGATGCAAGTTCTAGAACTAAAGCTATCATTCCTTTTATGCAAGTTTTGGAACTAAATCTGCTTTGTCCACGAATTGCAAGTTATGAAACTAATCATTATTCGATTGATGTAATTTACGGAACTAAATATGCAAGTTAAAAACCAAATATGTGAGTTCCGAAACTAAATCTGCAAGTTCTGGAACTAAGCCTGTAAGTTCTGGAACTAACTCTGCGAGTTCCGAAACTAAACCTATGAGTTCCGGAACTAACTTTGCGAATTCGAACTAAACCTACAAGTTCCATAGCTAACTCTGCGAGTTCCGAAACTAAATCTACTAGTTTTGGAGCTAACTTAAAACAACTATAACTTTTGCATACAAACTCAGATTGAGATGATTCTTTTTTTGAACTTGCATAATTTTTTAAGAAAAATCTAAATATGAAACCATATTTGAGTTTAAATATACCATTCATGATCAATTCCACTTTTCTCAATACTAGCATTATCTTTCCTTTATGACTGGATACATAAAATATTACATATTTTCCCAAATAATCAATAGGATAAGCCAAAAAATAGATAGCAAAATATTTTTAAAGAATGAACAATATATATATTTATATTCTATCTTAAGAAAACTATAAGTTCCTAGATTACATTTAAATCCACTTTCAAAGGTAACTTAGAATGACAAAATAATGGTAATTTATGGCCAATTTATGGCCTCATCATTGCCCCACACTTAATCTTATGCATGTCCTCATGTATTATATTATTATCTCCTCTTCTTAGAGTCTTCTCTGCATTGAGCTTATGCATGTATGCATTCCATATATAGTTCAAAGACAAGTTCTTGTGGATCTCATTCTAGTTGTTTTTAATTTCCTTTCTTTTGTAACAAGTTCTTGTGTGGATCTCCTTTTGTTGTTTTTGATTTTCTTTTTTACAAGTTCTTGTGTGGATATCCTTCATTGTTTTTTTATTTTCTTTCTTATACAACAAGTTCTTTGTGGATCTCCTTCTACTTCTTTTGATCTCCTTTCTTTTAAAAGGTTCTTGTGTGGATCTCCTTTTCTTTGCTTTTGATATCATTTTCTTTTACAACATATTCTTGTGTGGAGCTCCTTCATTGCTTTTTATCTCTTTTATTTTACAACGGTTCTTGTGTGGATATCCTTCTCTGCTTTTGATTTCCTTTTTTTTACAGAGGGTTCTTGTGTGGATATCCTTCATTGCTTTTGATTTTCTTTCTTTTATAGTAGGTTCTTGTGTGGATATCCTTCTGCTTTGCTTTTGATTTCCTTTCTTTTACAAAGGCGGTTCTTGTATGGATATCCTTTTGTTGCTTTTAATTTCATTTATTTTACATTAGGTTCTTATGTGGATCTCCTTCTTTTGTGTCTCATATTTAAAATCAAAATACATACCTCATTCTTCTCCTTCCTCCCGCACTTAAGCTCATGCATGTTTTTTTCATTCATGGTTGCCTATAAATTAGACTCTAAAAGTTTGATTGCAAAGAGGTGCACATATTTTTCTTATAAGTAGGGGAGATATGAATTTTATCTTACCTACCTTGGAGATCTTAAAAGTGGATCTAGATGTAATAAAAAAAACTTACAAGAAAGCTTTAAAATAAAATAGTAGAACAAAATAACTTGATCACACATCTAGTTGTCCTTGTCATCCTATTCTTAGCATGGTCAAATAGTGCTTTGAGAAGAAATCCACCAGGTAACAGTTGATTGCTTTTGAAGAAGAGCTTGCCTTTTTTGTCTTTAATTGGCTAACACGCTGGTTTTCCAATCAAAGTTTTTTTACCTCTGATTGGCCAGCAAGTTGGTTTTCCAATCAAAGATTTTTTATTTATTTTTTCCTTTGATTGGCCAACAAGCTAGTTTTTCAATCAAAGCTTTTTTAATTTTTATTTTTTTACCTTTGAATGGCCGTAAGTTGGTTTTCCAATCAAAACTTTTTGATTTTTGATTTTTGTTTTTAAATTTTTTTGCTGAAATAATAACATGAGAAGGATTAGAGAAAAATGTGATCCATCATCAGACTATATTCAACAAGGTAAAACTTGTGTAAAATAGGAAACAATGTCTAAGATCTTATAAACACATTTTTGCATACTTGGTAACTCCAAGAAGATTTCTAAAAATTATGTAGACAATTTATAGGTCTTCAAAGCCTAAGTTGGATCAGAATCACCATAGTAATCTTTAGATCCCAAATTAGTGATCTCAGGAGATGGATTGTGTTATGTATCATGGGCCCCTCCAAACTGCTCCTTGGTTGATATTGTTGGTGTGCAAAAATCTGCATGCTAGTACCAAGAATAACTTTGGAAATTTATGTGGATGTTATCATGAAAAAAAAGTGTTTGTCTTGATATTCAAAACAATTGCTTCTTCATGTTATAAAAACATATACAAAAATGAAGAAATTGAAAGATATGAAAAAAAAAATTCTAACGAGATATGATTCGAGGGATTGAATTTTATTATGGGATGAAAAACTAATTTGGATGGGTGGATTTATTATGAGTGGGTTTTTATTTTGGCTCTAATAAAATCCATGAATATGGATGAAGTTAATTAGAAATGCTACCACTTCATTATTACAATCTAGATAAGCCATCTTTTTACTAAGGTTATGTGTAATAAGATCACTGAACTGTTAGTTAATACAAGGGGAAATTGTGGTGGTTATCAAGAATGGCATATGATATTTCATCAACTGGATCTACTTTCATATTCAATATCATATTCTATTATTTTTAGATTTGAATTATTTGTTCATACCATTATACCTTCTTGATCAAACATCATAGTAATTTTTTTATACACAGTTAGTTTTTAGGGAGATAAATATTTACAATCTAATATGCCTAATTACAGAAATAAAATTTTAATCTACTTGCAGGAAATAAAAGTCTAAAGAAACTACTTACCAAATACTTCATGTCATAGAATTTGCTAAAAGGTATTATATTGTCACTAGAATATTCTTTTAGAGAACTCTGAATCTCCTAATAACACCGTGTCCCCAGAAACGGTGCCAAAATGATGAGGGTCATCAATCCTCACCATTAATAATGTCAATCCGGGTTGGTGTCTGAAGGCTATATGTATTAAGAGAAGAAGATCTTGGAAAGTATCTCCCTTAAACACAATCCAAACTTGCATAAATTGAAACCACACATGCGTAAATTTAAATGCACGCTTGCATAAAGGAAATCACACATGCGGGAATAAAACACACTTGCGTAAATTGAAATTGTTGAATTGAAAATAAGAAAAAATAAATGAAACACACATGCGTTTATAACAGACTTAATGTTACAATACAAAGAGAAGAACAACAACACAACAAGATGATAATTACGAGAAAAAAATAAACAAAAATTATTACAAAATCGAATCACGAGATATACATATCCATCTTCCTTAGACCGAAAGTGGCCAGCTCATTCCTTGGAAGAGGATTTAAACCATGCATCGAGATCTTAACTCAAAAGCTGAATAATATTAGAGAGAAAAAATGATTCATTTCTTGGTGGTAAAACATTACATATCTGAGTGTGGAAGGTTGCATTTATAATTTATGCATCCAACCAACTCCTTATTTTGGGAAATACAATATAATCTTATCTTTATTCTAATCCTAACAACTAAGATCTCCATCTCCACAAAATATGGAAAGAGATATATTATTGGAGTCACGGTCTTATCTCACTTATTTTAGGAAGATTTGCTCCCAAATATTCTCCTTAATTTTCGGTAACAAGAATCATAATGATTTTATTCTCCTACATTATTGAAAGGATTTTTTCCTCAAAATATGATTTTGACCAAATACCTTTCCCAGTTTTTCATTTGACTTTGTTGTTTTTATTGTGAAACTTTTGATGTTTATCGATACGCTTTTCCCTTGGACTACAGTTCACTAAAACTTATCTTTTTCTTCATTGATAAAGTATGTAGTAAATCTGAATGAGTTTTATGTTAAACAAATTTCTATGAACAAAAACCTCTCTCGATTTTCTATTTTATTTTTCTGTTTATTTTTATGGAACTTTTAGTGCTCAAATCGATATATTTTTTCCCTCGGACATGCAACTCACTAAAAGTTATATTTCTCTTCATTGGTAAAACCTGTAGCAAATCTGAATGAGTTTAATTTTAAAAACATTTCTATGAACAAAAACCTCTCTCGTATTTTCTATTTGACTCTCTGATTATTCACAGTCCCCATTTGATGCAAGTTCCAAAACTAATGTTGTCATTCCTTTTATGCAAGTTCTGGAACTAAATCTGCAAGTTCTGGAACTAAATTTACTTTTCCATGAATTGAAAGTTTTGGAACTAACTGTTATTCAATTTATGCAAGTTTTGGAACTAAATCTACAAGTTTCGGAACCAAATATGTGAGTTCCGGAACCAAATCTGCGAGTTCCAGAACTAAACCTCCGTGAATTCCATAACTAAACCTGTGAGTTCCAAAACTAAACTTGCGAGTTCCAAAACTAAACCTGTGAGTTTTGAAACTAACTATGTGAGTTTCGGAACTAAACATGTGAGTTCCGGAACTATCTCTGTGAGTTCCGGAACTAAATCTATGAGTTTTAGAGCTAACTTAAAACAATTATAACTTTTGCATACGATCTCATATTGAAATGATTCTTTTTTTGAAATTACATAATTTTTCAAGAGAAATCTGAATATGAAATCATATTTGAGTTTAAATGTACTATTCATTACAAATTCCACTTTTCTCAATACTAGCATATTGTTCATAGAAATTTGTTTAACATAAGATGCGATGTCTTGTGTATGTCTTGTGTATCTTTTCCCAAATAATCAATAGGATTAGTCAACAAAATAGATAAAAAATATTTCTAAAGAATGAAAAAGATATAAATTATATATTTTATCTTAAGTAAAGTATAATTTCCTAGATTACATTTAAATCCACTTTCAAAGGTAACTTAGAAGGACAAAATAATGGTAATTTATGGCCAATTTATGGCCTCATCAAGTGGTTGTTATTTTTTTCAAAAATAGGTACACATAAAAATAAATTGTTACAGGTGTTATTCAAGTATGGAAGGGAGATTTTAGAAAGAAGATTGCTCTTAAGGAAGACTATAACTGGAAATAAATGAATGAACAGTATAATGCAAGGTAAGGCTGTCAAATAAAAAACTACTAGAGGAAGGCACATTGGTGAGGTACTTCGGCGCATGGATGCGTGCAGAAGGATGTATATAGCTAGAAGGTAGGAAGGTGTGCTAGAAGGTTATAGGCTGGGGCACGTAGGTGTGTCAAGTAGAAATTTATAAAATGGTCAATTAATGAGAGGATTGGTGGTAGGTAAATGAGCAATAAATGTAATAACATTTCAAAAATCTATATAAGGACGTGATGCGGGTTCATTTTTACCTTTGTGATCACAATTATTTGAGAAAGCTAGTTGCGGCCAGAGCTAAGAGAAATGTATTGAGGTGTGGAGAGTTATGAAACAAGACATAGAGAGAAGATTTGTGTGTAAAAGTGGCTTGTGTCCCCATAAAAGGAGTTTGAGTGAAACGAAGCATTAAGGAGTTAGGGCTCACGATTTTGACCTAGGGCATGAGATTTTGAGCTAGGGCATGAAATCTTACTCGACAGAAGATAAAAGGTGAGATTTTTATAATGGCACCAAGGCACCTGCAGCAGGTACAAAGGGGAAGAAGAAGGTGGAAGTTAAGATTGAAGTTTCTCCCGAGAGAAATTCTTTAGAAATACGATATCCGAGAAAGAGTGATCGTCATGAGGGATTGGGATTCCCATATCCGTAGATGCAAAGTAAGTGATTACAACCACCACACCACCGATAACAAGGGAGAGTTGGACACATTGTTGAATAAGAAGACCAACAAGTGCATGGTGGATGACATGCCAATATGACAATTTTGGGGAGAAGTTTCTCAAGAAGGTAGGGGTATATCAGTTGTATGAACTCCCATATTTTGGAAAACTAGAAAGTTTATACCAATGGCTTATGAGCAAATTCCATGAGGAATTATTCTATTTTGTTAGATGGAGGGTAAGGATCATAGTGGCCCTAATTGCTACATTGACTGGATTGAAGGGCATAGGGATAGATGTTATTAGTGATCTAATTGATAAGGAAGTTATTATAGCCACAAGTAAGGAGTTGGGATAATCCAAAGGTCATGTGTGGAATGGACATTTGCAAATTAAGGAATTACCTAGTGGTACAGTAGTTGTACATCTGCTCACTAAACCGAATGATCGGGAAGGTGGTCAAGTAAACACCATGTGGCTACATATTACAAATAATATGTCACAAGGGGAATTCTACAACTTAGTTGGCTTCATAGTAGAAACAATTATTGAGGAAGTGTGCACAGGTGAAAAGATAAGTTTTGGCACTATCCTATTATCTCTTGTGTTTGTAGAAATTGGAGTGCCCGATGGGCCAAAGAACAAAATTTGGGAATACCCCATGGAGAAGAATTCCCTCACATAGAGGTTTGAGAAGTATTTGTGTGAAGGAACAATGAGTGGCCCATTCAAACAAAGGGCGTCTTATGGCATGATCAATTGCTCACACCTTTTGAGGAGGAATGACACATTCCAAAGGAGTTACCCTCAATAGTTGGTAAGGCGGTGTAGTTTTGGTGTATCAACATTTTTACATTACACGATTTGCAATGAAGGATGGGACATGGAGTCCCTGGTGTAAACTTCCCTATGCCTTCACAAAGTGTATTATTTCCAAGCGGTAGTACACAAGTTTCTCCGATGCGCGTCGGTTGAGATTTAATGCGGAAAAGGTAGATTATGACTACCATACTCTTAGAAAAACTTATGTTTATCTAGGTCGGTCTACCTACATTGAGAGGCTCATTTCAGAAGTTATAAGTATGAATCCAGGTAAGTTTTGTTATTGGGGACAAGGTGGATCCATGTTTTTCTATCTCCAGCTTAAACCAAGGTTGGAAAATAACAAGTACATGGAGAATGAGTTCATGCTCTCGGGGTCACCTAAGGGAAAACATAGTTGAAAATGTGACACATCCAAATCCTACCTCAACCATAGAGATAGATGAAGAAGAAGAACACAGGGATAGTGGAGGCTTGGACCATATAGGTCGGAGACATCCCACAAAAGTGCAAATCCAAAGCATGCGCGAGGAGAGAAAGACTTGGACATAGATGTGGTCCATGAGGAGTTCCGGTGTAAGAAGGTGTTCGGAAGAACTAGGACCCAAGGCACAGGAATAGCACAACCTTTACGAAGGTCACCTCGACTCTCCCCTTAGAAACAAGCACCAAAGAAAAAGAGAACAATAAATTTTAAGCTTAACGAGGAGGTAGAGGAGTCTAAATCCTAGTACTCTGGTTCAACCAGAAGATGTGGAGGAACCCTGGGATGAAGAAATGGGAGATGATGAGGAAGGGGTAAAAGAAACAGAAAATGCAGAACGGGCCTCTATGGTTGGGAAAATTTCAATTTATGAGGCATTGCTCCAAACTTTAAAGGATGAACTGAAGAAAGAAGACCAAGCTCTCAATTTGTGTGTGGCACTAGAGGCAATAATAAGGACCAGAACTCTAGTTGAAGATAATGAAGTTATGGCAACAATGAAAGATGAGACACTTGGATGCGCGAAATATTGGCACTGGTAAAACAAAAGTGTGAGGCCCTTGTAGCAGCCCAAGATCCACACAAAGAGAGGATTGATGAGATTGGGAAGCTCATAGCACAAAATATGGACCTCATGGAAGGAATGATATCAGGTATGGAAAAAAATTTATGGGTACTACGAGAATGAGAAATTAAATATTACTCGAGATGAAGTAGAAGCCATAACCACCAATATTCCAAAGAAGACAAGGACCGCGCTAAATGACTGGCAGGTAGACATTGGTCGCGACATCAAAAATGAATATCCGAGAGATAATCCTCTATGTTAAAGAAGAGGTAGTTTCGAGTAAAGATTCATTCTTTTGTACAGTGATTCTTTAATTATTTCAATACTTATTCTTTATTATTTAGGGACATTAGAAATAATTCCCATTGTCGAGACGCAATGTACTTTAGTGTGGGGTAATGTTGAGCAGACATAGTTTTACTCTAAGGAGAAGACATGCAAAGGATGCATGCATGGGAACAAGGCACATTTGAATGTATGGGGAGATAGGAAAGGAAACGTGCACCAGAAAAATTTGGCTTAGGACTTATCTTTTTTATGGATATGAGCTAATTTTGGAGATAGCATGTGGAGGAAACATAGAGATGAAGAATTGCAAGACACGTAATGATATTTTGGGAACGATCGGTGATAAGCGCCATGCATGTTTTGAGCTTATAATAGGATTTCTTCTTCCAGTTAACTATAGGACATCTATTATTAGAACACTTGTATGTATGCATGCTATTGTAAAGGTGCGTGGCTATTATCGGCATGCGACCTATTTTGATAAGTGCATATGCGGTGAAGGGCAAGTCCCCACCTCTATAAATATGTATTGAACTATGTAGTTTAGGGTGTGAATTATTGTAGAGTTATGTTGTTGGATCTGATGCACGCATGACTTATGGATATACCATATAATGTAAGAATCTTATGTGTTTTACAATGTTTAATGTAATGGATTATATTAGTTGGATAATGGTGTTAACAAAACTCTGGATCTGGTTCTTGTATGTCTAATCTCATTATAGTTATTGTTTAATTCATGATTCTCTAAGATCTAGGCCTGGATTATGCCTTTGTGGAATGTTTATGTTTAATTATGGATTTGAATATGTTTTATCACCATCACACTATCATCCTACACAAAGCAACTCTAAAGAGGAGCTTGGTACATGTGCATGCTTCTAGTGAGTGCTCACTCGGTCTAGGTGATGTGTCAATGCGCTTAGGTTATTAATGATGAGATTCTAGGCTACAAATTGTGATAATAGAATACACCCTAAAGCAAGTAGACTACACTCTGAAGCAAGTAGACTACACTCTAAAACAAGTAGAATACACTCCAAAACAAGTATACTACACTCAGAAGAAATTAGACTACACTATGAAGCAAGTAGACTACACTCAAGAAGCAAGTAGAGTATACTTAAAATCAATGAACTAAAGGTATCAAACAATTCAGGTTATAATATGCTATATACAAAGGGTAGTGATGAACCACTTGTCATGGATGATATTACAATAAATTTCATGCGGAGGAGTCAATTATGCAAAGATGGAAAACAATTTAAATGCCAAAAGAAACATATTGATGAAGAACCTAATACTCATAATCAAAAAAGAAGAAGGTTAATAAGTCGATAGTTTGATTTTCCCAAAATCTCTTAAATAAGTTCTCCTCCACTTTCGATTGTGGAAAAAGTTTAGAAACATAATATTTAGAATTAATTAACATGTAAGCATCTTGATAGAATAGAAATAGAAACCTAAGTTTTTTTCAGCTTGATATGGATGTTTTGATAGAATCTTGAATCCTATAAGCATGTAAGGGGATGAAGTGTAGAGTAATTAGGAGTCTTAGGTCCATATCAAGGTCTAGAAAGGCATAATGGGAGTCTATAAGTCAAGGAATTTCCTTTTGGTTAAGGAACTTAGCATAAGACTAATGATATTCAAATGACCAATAGGTCTGAAGTCTAGAATTCAGTTGGAAAATAATAGAAGGATTATAAATGGTGAAAATGTAACTGAATTATGCATTCCCAATCGATTGGAAATAAAGTAAGGTTTCAGGAAAGGAGAAAATAGTGTTTGTGTAATCTTTGGTACTTGGCAATGGTGTATACATCTCTGAGATTTGTTGAATGTTCATAGAAATCCAATGCATGCTTGTTGGTAAGGCTATAAATGATCCGTGGGAGAAATTATTTGCAAGTCTTTGAATTGTTATTACATGTGTGTTGATGCTTCTTGGATGAACTGAGTATATTGATTAAACTGTGAATCTATGATTCAACTGTGAGTATAGCGGTATTGGAATTTTTGAAAATATTTTTGACACATTGTGGTGAGTGGAAGGTTATCCATGCATGATAGGAAGGTGTAACTCGGTCCTAAAACAAACCTCTGTAACATATTCTCAATTATGCAAACAATGATATAAGATGATTGTGCTATGTGAAACGAGTTGACTGAGATCATCTTTACAAGTGTATGTGATACGCTGCTCATTGTGCCATAGGCAAAGAGTATCAAGGGTTACCCTCAGGTCCAAAGAAGAAGAAACAAGATTGTAACTTGTATGTTTGAAACTTTTTGGGGAAGCAACATTGAAGGTAATTGTTTTCTAAACTTGGTGATAACTGTGCATGCTAGAGAAGACATAAATCCATGATTGTAACTCTTTGATTACCCTCTTGGGTGAAGAATTCTATTGTATTTTTAGTCATGATAGCTTCTTCACAAGTTTGAGTTAAGTGTTGTTAAGTAAAAGATTTTGGAAGTCTGAAATTTATGCGCGCATATAGGAGACTTTGCATGAGTTGGCATGAACTATTGGTAAGGTTAATAGTTAAACCTCCTCAAAAAAAACATCCACAATAAATAGTTGATATGAAGATGTTATTGGAGTTGACAAGACGTTAGAAACACTTCTAGAAGTTCATACCCATTAATGAAGCAAGCATGCTTTGACTTGAGAAGCTAAAAGTAAATTTGAGAAAAAATAGTAAAAGGTGGAATTTTGATTCTTTTCCTATCATTTTGTGGATGGTTGATGTTTTATAGAGTGCATGAATAGGGTACAAGGTGACAATACATGGAATATTGCTAAAAGAATCCAAACTTGATTGTTGGGATGAAGGGCTACTTGAAGAAAGATGATGGTCAAAAGTAGAGAAAGGTGAGAATGACACATATATGACTTATGAGTAGAAAAGTAGGTGAAATATCATCATTCTCATAGCTAGAGGAAGGGCATGATGTGGAAAAAGAACCTTCCAAGAGGTAAACTAGCACAATTATTGCTTATACAAGTCAAAATAAGAACTTTATGAACCTTGTATGATCTTTCTCATGCAAAGTAAGGTGAATTTTGTTGGTGTAAACCTTGTTATAGATTATTTGAAACTTGTTGTTGTTATGTGTCTACATCACTTTCAACCATTGTTAATATGTGGTATACACAGGTTGTCATGTTTACATTAGATTGGTTGATTAAGATGGTGATGGGATTTGGGTTGGGATTGTTTCATAGGTATGGTTGATTATGATGATGTTTGATTGATTAAAAATTTAAGGTGATATGATGGTTAGTGGTGTCCACGAGAAAGCAACCAACATGCAATACACACCCTAACTAGTCAAGTGGGATTGCAATCAAGTTATTGCACGCTTTCAATACCACATAATGAGGGGTGCCTCTCTTGGCTCACCACATATATACCAATGTGGGTCAGTTAGTGAGTGATCTTGGGGAGTGCAATATCCTTGCACAATAGCTTGATATACGACCAAAAGGTTTCCTAGACTAGGATATATGAGCTCACTAGGGGAGTACCCAATATACCTTGTGGTATGTGGGGCCCAAGTTTGTATTGCAAGGATGTTATCTAAGGCTTGGGTGTTGGGACATGGAATCCCCTCACTTCATACCACTCTTAAAACAAGTAAGAACTTAACCTATAATGATAGATCTCAAAGAATTTATATACCCAGTTAGAACACGGGGTGTGTCTATGTGTGTGGAGGTGAATCCCACTATCATGAGACTCATAGGACTTGTTATCACAGCACCCTCAAATTTACACAAGTGTGGATGCTTTAGCTCATGGTTTGGTGGGTAACATGGGTATTATCTCCAAGTTGTGGGACTTGCTACTTGAGGTAGACCTCCGAGAGAGAAAGTTGGTTCGTCTTCCTACTCCTAGTGAAAACTAACTCTACTGAAATAAAATAACTACTCCTGACCTATCACTGACAAGGGACTAGGGAGAGAGAAATAACATGAAAATAATTGAAATATACACTACAAAGGTGATGCACCAAAACAAGGGTATGAGAGCAATCCCCAATGTTTGCAAATGGAAGCAAGTGCATATTAGATAGGGTGATAAAAGTTCTCCACAGCCTAACAACAACACTTACAACAACATTATCATGCAAACACAATAATAATGAAACCCTGTAAGAGCATAAAGTAGACACAATACACCTGCAATAATATTGAAGAGGCAAGAAGAATGCAAATAAACACAGTAAGGGAAGATACATCCACAAACTTGCATCTATTGCTTCATGGGTATGCACAGTTCAAAATCTTACAAATGAAAGGCTTGGATCACCATGCAAGGATTCCACTATAAAGGCCTACAACACATTATCTTCACAAAACAAAATGGGTAGAGTTTTGCTACTCAAATCATCCCCCTCAAAATGAGGGAAAATCCCTAATTTATAGAAAATGGAAAGAAGGAAAAATGGGACAAGCAATCTCGGATCTGTCCTTTGCATCAATTACAAAGTATCAAAAGTGGGTGAAAAGCATGATTGTAACTTTAAAAATCCTCCCTATACTGCCCATAACTTGCAGTAGTAGAAAAATGTTCATCCATGCCCATTAATTGCACTTCTACCCACCATCCAATTACCCTTTTGAAACATGTTCATTTTCTAAAAACTACACCCCTAAAATCCATCAATCTCTATATTTTTTTACTATTGTGCATTGGGCTTGGAACCACAATTCTAATGAGACCAATTTTGTGTAGTTTCATTGAGAAATGCACAAGTTATGGGCTTTTGAGTGACTACAACTCCTTAGGGTTTTGTTGAGCATTTCTTCCTCTTCACGGGACTACAATTAATCCGTTTGTTGAAATGCATCATTGAAAATATTTTTCCCTCTTTTAATGATTTTCATATCTTCTAGAATGATTTGGGGCATTAAAAATAGGTGGGGCCCACCTTGATTTACCTCTTGTTTTTTAATGTGTAGGGGAATTGTTTTAACATTAGGTAATTAAACATGACATTTCACCAAGTGGCTCTTTGTTTTTTTTGCTCACAATTCTCTTGGCTTAGAACCAAGCTTCCACTTATCATGCCACTTCTTTATTGCCCTTAGCTTGGTGAAAACCATTTCTTTTGGATTTCTTCCTTTACGTTAGGCTCACAATGTGTTGGCCACTATTCTACGCCACATTGAAACTCCCGACCCTTTGTGACTCGGCGACACGTCCTTTTCCTTGTGTCGGCAGCAATTGATTCATCTTCCTCCCACTGACTCATGACACCCTTTGACCAACCATCTACTTGATTCAGGTGTTAATCTCTCCATCATCATCAGTAAGCTCTTTTCCCATATGTTGACCATCCTTGTGTTTGGTGTCATGACGTGGAAGTGGTGGTTGGCTCCACATGGAGGCACTATGCCCCCCTAAGGCCTGTTGAACTTCCTTGATTCTTGTAATTGCATTGAGGGGCCACATGGTGGATCCTCAGTGTGCATCTCTCATCTGCAATCTCGTAACAAGATCGAGTTCCTCGAGTTAGGATTTCATGAAATGGGAATGACTCAGCCTAGTTTCCATTTGTGCTTCGTGATGAAACCAACCCCGCTCACCCATGTTTGACCCTAAATGCACCAACTCACTACTTAATCCTCTATGACCATGCTTAGAGGCTAAGAATGGTTTGATATATTTTCTTTATCACATCGTTTGACTCACCTCCTACATGCTTGAGGACCCGTCGATTGGGTTCGATTTATTAAATCCTCAGGTCACTCTACTTTGCTTTGAAAGAATTCGTATGCATGACATCTTCTCGGCAAGTGGCTTGCTATATGGCCTCGGCTGATTGATTCCATTTCGAGCCCATGTGGGTTCCTCAGATCTCATGGCCCCTTTGTCATGGCAAACACTTCACCGAGCTCACTTGGCTCCTCCTCCATCATGAATCACTATCAATGCCCGAGCTTGATGAGAAACTTGCCAATTCTTGGTTTAATACATGACATCTCCTTGGTAATTGGCTCACTGTGCGATATAACATATAGGCCCATGTATAGAATAAGACTCGACAGTGTATGATCATTTGGTAAGTTCCGCCATTAGCTTGACTCCCCTATAACATAACTCGATAGGCAACCAACTTAGCATGAGCTTACTTTTATAGCATAACCAGCTCCTTTTGATCTTGCAACCACCACAACCCATGCAACTTCATTCTCTATGCAAAGGCTTGGTCCACTATGTCACGACTTGGCCCTAGTTGATAGAGCTCAAACTCTTCAAGTTGACTCATCTAAGGCTTTTCTAGCTCAATATTTGGCATGGTTTACATTTCTTCTAAACAACTTGGCCTTTCTTATGGAGGTAGGTTTGGTCTCACATAACTTGGCCTTTCTTACTAGTGTGGGTTCAATCCTTGATTCTTGAATTGGCCCAATCCTAAAAATTTATCCTAGAGCTCATTTACACCTACATCGGATCGGACCCTTCACATAGAGTAGCTCGTTAGGCCTTGATCCTTATAGCTCGGTTTTGAGCTTGGTGAGCTCATTAGAACCCAAGGGTATATCTTTTAACCCCTTCAGCTCACTACAAGTTTTATTGGATTCCTCGGTGTCTTAAGATTATAAATCAATGTCGAGAGTGTTTATGAGCAACACCCATACTTTTCTATTTTTTTTTCATGCACACTTTTAGTTCTATTGTCACAACAAGCTTGCTTATTGTCCAATTTCACCAGGGTAGTGAGATTGGATAACAATTTGGTGACTCATGAGGTCATTTTCCTACTAAATGGGTGAACCAACTACTTAGTCATCCATTTGGCATGGGTTTTGTGTTATCAACATGAATTGGTCTAAAATTTGAAAACTTGACCACGATACACTTTAAATTTGTTGCTTGCTTTCTAAAACTTGCCCTCCACTGTTTGCATTCTCAACCCTCATAAGAAAATCTTGAAATTTATTTTGTGAGAGTAGAAAATTGTTTCCAATCTTGAATTTCACCTTTTCCCAACAATTGTGATCCATTAAGGTTGAATAATGAACCCCTGCAACTGTTGCCTCAACATCTTATTTCCTAATTCGGGAAACTAAGAAACTCAACTTCTAGTCTGAAGAAGCAAGCAATGATACATTTGAAATTTGTTCCTTATCCTGATTTTAGTTGCTCTATATTTGGGCTCTTTTGAAGATGGCAACTGTTGCTTACAACCTTGAGTTTCTCTACTACAATTTCTTTTATAGAAGCATGATGAACTATATACAAGGCACACACTAGAAGCAATATGACATGTGCACCAACACTTAGGAAAACTGAAAAGTAATCTACAACAATACAATGTGCATAAGCACTTAGAGAATGAAAATTTAAACTAATATATACAAGGGTGAGAGATCTTCCTTCTAGTAGAAATGTTTGAGGTAGATTCCATGGACTAGAATCTACATTTCTTCACCATCCAAATTAGCTAGTTGGAAGGCGTTGCTACTTTTGCATTCAGTGATCATGTACGGGCCACTCCATATTACATCAAATTTGGAATGTTTTCCTAGTTTTTCTCGATCAACATCCCACTTTAGTACCAAATCTCCTTCTTGGAAGGCCCTTTCCTTTGCTTTCTTGTCAAATCTCCTCTTGATCAATGCTTGATCCTTTTCCATGGTTTGCATTACATGTTCTCTTGTTTCTTCTAATTCCATCAGCTCTACATACCTAGCTTCCATAGGTTCAAACTCATCTAATTCAACTGCCTCATGAGTTCCAATGTTGGAAACTCAAGTGATATGGGCAACACTTGCTTCTTTTCCATATACAAGCTTGTAGGGAGAGCTACATGTTGACCTCTTAGGTGTTATCCTATCATCCCATAAGGCTGATTTGAGCTTTGAGCCATATTCTTTGATTCTCATCAAGATTTCTTCTTATGATCTTCAACAAGTTCTTTTTTATAGACTCTTCTTTACCATTACCCTAGGGTAATAATTAGAAGAAGTGCTGAGATAAATCCCATTCTTAACATCCCACTCAGTGATTTTTGTGCCAAGAAATGCCAATGCATTATTTGATATGATAGTGGCAGGAACTCAAAATCTTATGACTATCCCCTCATAGAAATCCAAGATGTTGGATTCATTTTCCTCCTTGAGTGCCACTACTTCATTCCACTTAGTGAAGTAATTTATTGCCATTAAAATCCACTTGTGGCCTTAGCTCGAGTTTGGATTGATAAATCCAATGAAGTCTAATCCCCATTACATGAATGGTTGATCCACTGAGATGGGATGAAGGGGCAGTGCTGCTAACTTTTCTTTCCTTATGAAAAATGCACATTTTTTGCACTTTTTATCCATGAGTAGTAATCACTAAACATTGTGGGCCAATAGTAACCAACTTTCATGATTTTTAGATTTTTACTAGTGGATAAAATTGGCCTCCAAATTCTCCATCATGGAACTCATGCAATACTTTTTCAATTTGATTTGAAGGGACACACCTCAAGAGAACTCCATTCACATCCTTTTTAAACAAGATGTCATCAATGAGCACATACGGAATGGACAATAATCTGAAGTATCTTCTCTTTGCTTTGCTCCACTCTTGAGGGCATAGACTTGTTTGAGATAATGCACCATGTCTTAAGTCCAACATGGAATAGGTGCATTATTTGTTGATTTTCTTGATCATTTTGTAATACTAAGACAGCTCCTTCTTCACTTACTAAATCAGCACATTGTTTGGAAGCAAGCTGTAGACACAATCCCTTGCCACGAACCAGCTTTTTCACTTTGATTTCAATGTCATATTCCATTACTCGATTGATCCAACCTACTCTCTTCTTGTCAATCCTTTCTCAAAAGAAAATCTTGACACCAACATGAGATACTATATATTGAATCTTATTATTTGAGACCAATTGTCTAAATTTATTCAAACTTCTTAACAGCTAGAACATGTTTTTAAATCAAATGATACCTTATTTCATAATATTCCAACCTCTCGACTAAAAGAAAGCTATGGGCTTCTCTAAACTTTCTTTATTCAGTTGTACTAAGATATCTGAAATTGTATGATCCTCCAAAAGCATACAACATGAAATCCTTTGAAAATTATGGGTTGATAAGAGTTGGAGCTTGGGATATTGCATGTTTAATGGCCTCAAAAATCTCTTTACCTTATGATGTCCATTTGAATGTAGAATATTTTTTAACATCATTGTCAATGTCTTCACAAAAGTGGAAAAATCATGAAAAAAATATGCAAAAAATTTATTCTCCCCAAGAAGCTTTGGAGAGCCTTCTTGTGGCTTGGAAATGGAAGATCAGGATGGCTTCAAATATTTTAGGATCAATGGTTAATCCTTCCTTAGACACTATTCAATCCCAAAAAAATTTCCTTCGTGTGCTAAGAAAATACATTTTTTAGATTCAAAGACACTCAAATCTTCTACATCTCTAAAATACTTTTTGAGATGAAAGAGATGGTCTGCTGCATTCTTAAAGAACATGGTGATATCATCAAGATAAACAAGCACTATCTTGTTGATTAGCCCTTGAATTCCATATCCATAGCTCATTGAAATGTTGCTCCGAATTTGACAATCCAAATGGCATCTTCTTATAAGCATATGTGCCCCATTTTGTGGTGAAGGTTATCTTGAACTGATCTTCTTCTTCACCATTATTTGATTATAGCCTAAGTAACCATCTAACAATGAAAACCTTTCCAACCAGCTACTACCTGTAAAATTTGCTCCATTGAAGGGAGTGGATAATGATCTTTGAGTGAATCTCTATTCAAATCACGGAATTCCACACATAATCTAATCTCTCCTTTTCTCTTTCTCACCGACACCAAGTTTGCAACCCAACTTGAATGCTTAATTGGAAATATGATGTTGGCCTCAATCATCTTGTTCAATTATTTCCTCATGAGAGGTTCAATGTGAGGATTCACCGGCCTTTTCTTCTTCTAATGATGGGCTTGGATTATGGATCCAACTCAATAGTATGTTGAACTAACTTTGGATTAAAACCTCTCAAATATTTATAATTCTAGGCAAAGACATCAGGAAATTCTTGACAAAGTTGAACAAAATCATATTTCTCTTGTTGAGTACTTACTTTTCCAATTTGTAATATCTTGCCTTCATCTACTAAAATGGGCTCTGAATCTTCTCCCTTTACATGAATGTTTCCTTTTCTTTCCAGAACTAGTCATTTGGGTTGAAGATTGACTCCAAAGTTACAAGGCCCTTTGGTAATTTGTTAGTTCTCAACTACACCACTTGGTCACCATACTACTGCTCCAACTTATCTTGGTTCCTAGAAAAGAACTCAACTTCTTCTTGCAAGAAGTTGATGATTTGCTCATCATTTTCAAAAAAATTCAGCTTGAATTGTTTTCCGGGACATCTAGTCTTACAATCACCTTTATAATGATTGCTTTCTCTTGATGCTTTCAACATCAAATGTTTCCCCAATATTTGTAATCTTGTCTGTTGCATCATTCTTCTTCCTCGAGATGGAATTGATGTTAAAATCCTCAAAATCCTCAATGAGATCCCATACCTGTTCTTGTAATTTTTTAAAAGATCATTCTTGGCAGCATTTTGTCCTCGAACTTGGTTCATAATTAGCTCATTATCCCCAAAACTTACAAGTTTTTAACACCTCTTTTTCTTTCCCAATGCAATCCATGAATCAAAGCTTCATACTCATTGTGTTATTTGAGCAAGAAAATTGAAACAAAAATTGAGTAATATTTGACACCTTGAGGTGACACAAGCATTTCTCCTCCTCTAGCACCTTATCTACTCTTTGAGCCATCAAAGAATAGTTTCCACACTTTTTCATCTTTGTGATCTGATTTGGTGATGTTAGGGAGAGGTGTATTCTCTTCATGTATGTAATAAACTCCTAGCTCAGCTTCTTCCATTTCTTTATAAGGATCAAAAGCATGTATTTTGTTGGCCCAATCATCAAGAGTCAAGTCTGGAATGCCTCCAACCTTAGTATCTACTTCATAAATACTTGGACAATATTCTTGATCAAATGTTGAGCAAATTTGCATTGATTGGACTTGGTACATGTGGTTCAATATGAAAATTAGCAATTGGCTCAGATCTGATTGTAGCCTTAGCTCCATACCTTGTTCTGAATAACATATGTGACCAATCAACAGAAAAATAGCCCCCAATTTTGGCAGTGAAGTCCCTTGACAAGCATAGAGTAAAGAGTGGTGGCAAGTCAATAACTGAAACATCTTGCAACATTGTAACATTGGGACATGCATGCAATGTGAGGTTCAATCCTTTGATTACTCAAATGTGTTTATTATTGTCCCCATCTAATTACACCACACCTCTAGAAATGACTTCATATTGAAGACCCAACTGATCAGCTATTTGCTTTGGCATTACGAGACTACTTTCTCTCGAATCAATCATGCAATTGTGCACCAAATTATCCCCAATGATCAATGAGATATAGAATGGTGGGGGCTTCAAATTTTTACCTTGTTGACCTCCTGGAGCTCCTTGCAGGGCTGCATTAGTGAACACTTTATCTTGATCTTTGGATGATTGATTTGATGTGGACCAGTTTTCCATAGCACTTGCAGAAGATCTCTTTGGCCTAGGATAGCTAATGAACTCCCACATTGAAATGTTCACATTTGTTTTCTTCATTTGCTCAATGATATTTAATGGGGATGATCTATCCTTCTACTTCCCTTTACCTTTGCACACTCTTCTCTTGTGGGAGCTATTATAACTGGGATATGAGCTAGTCTAGAAGATGGTTTAGACTAATTTTGCACATTTGGAGTTGCACTTTGACTACCAATTCCTTGTAGAATGATAGATGGTTGTGAAGTGCTTGAATTGATGATTTCCCTTCTTCAATATTCCTCTTCTTAGACCGCGTTTTGGCTGCTACACCTTGAGTTGGAACCTGATTCATACCACAAAAATCTTCAACTTGCCAATTGACTAGTGACATCACATTTAGAGGTGCTTCTTGTTGTTGATTTTCTTCTTGGTTTGTCTCTTGTTCCACACCTATTGTTTTCACCATAAGAGCTTGATTTAAGGCACCATTTGAAACACATTGACTAGTTATGAGGTTGATTGCATGGGAAGCACCAATCATACTCTTGAGCTATGTTATTTTGTATTGGTACCATGGCTCTAGACATGGATACAACATTAGGATTGTAAGGCTGAAATGGCCTATTAGTAGGAGGTTTTACTTGGTTCTAATTTGTAGCTTGAGAAGGTGGCTTATTAGGTTGATACGGAGGTCTATTGGGTTGGTGTGAGAGGCTGATATGACCTAAAATTTTGAGATTTTTGCCTCTTAATTGTCAAAAATCATTTCCTAAGTTTTACAACTGTTTCATGACCTCTTAGAGCTCATTTGAGGTACTAGAAGAAGAGGTAGAAGCTTCAGAAAAACTCTGATTTTTTGGGGTAGGAATGGGAGCTAATGTAGGTGCTTAGCTAGTGCTTAGACAACCTAATTTTGGATAAAGAGGCATGGGTGGCCTAGGTTCAAGTTTACCATCTTGAATGAGGTAATTTTCAGCTCTAATAGTAATATTATAAGTTACGGGTAAATTTGTGCCTCCCTATGGATTGAATCATCATGGAAATATCATAATTTAAGGCCTTAAGGAAGTATAGGAAAGCACTCTCATTGTTTGTCTCATGGACAATGGGATCCTATCCCACGTCCTTTGAAATCTTAATTTGAAATCAGTCATCTACTCATTAGTATCCCTTTAAATTGTTTTTAATTGCTCCAATAAAGACAAATTATCTCCCTTTTCCCCTGAATTAATTGTAGAGAGTCATACACAAATGGTCCCAATTTTGGATAGACCCTATTGTTAGACTCCTGAACCATTGTAAAGCTTTACCCTTAAAGGAGGATGCCAACAAATTTAACTACAACGTCCATCTTAGCAATCTCATGAATTGCACAAACATTTGCAATGTCTTGGATATGGTCAATTGGGGTTGTATGGTTCTCCCCAGTGAAATAAGGAATGTTCTTTAATGCCGCAACTAGGATTGGATTTTGTGCATTAAGAGAAAGTGGACTACTACCTATGAAATTGACATAGGGATTTTGTGGTCCTTGTGGTTATTGTAGATGTGCCATTATAATTGGTCTGAGAACTCTGGTTGATTGAATGAAAGGCCTACCAGGTGGAGGTGTTGATAGTGTTCTATTCGGTGGAGATGGAGACCTCTGGGATCTTCTTCCCCTTCTTCCTCTACCTAGAGATAGTTTCGAGATATTCAAAAACACCTTCTTCTCTTACTCTAGACCTTGTTTGGATTCTTCTCATAAATTTGACAAGCTTGGGCTACTAAAACTAGTGGATCCTTCCCTTTTTGAGTCATCAAATGTGTAATTATAAAATCCTTTTACAAGCTAGAAAGTTACAAAAAGAGTACATAAAATTTGTTGTAATAAAATGAAGACTTCATGGTCTCCCACTGGGCATGCCAGAACTGTTATCACCGAATCACAACACCTCTTATTTGCACAAGTGTGTGTGCTTGAGCTCACGGTGTGACTGGGTAACATGGGTACTATCTCCAAGTTGTGGGACTTTCTACTTGAGATAGACCTCCAGAAGAAAGTTGGTTCTTCTTCCTACTCCTAGTGCAAACTAACTCTAATGAAAAAAATAACTTACTCTCTACCTATCACTTCTAAGGGACCAGGGAGAGATAAAGAGCATGAAAATAACATAAATCTACACTACATAGGTGATGCACCAAAAGAAGGGTATGAGAATAATCCCCAATGTGTGGAAATGGAAGAAAAATGTAGATTAGAGAGGGTGATAACAGTTCTCCACAATCTAACAACAACACTTACAACAACATTTCCATGCACACATAATAATAATGAAACCCTACAAGAGCATAAAGTAGACACAATACACCTGCAATAATATTGAAGAGGCAAGAAGAATGCAAAATAAACACAACAAGGGAAGATACATCCACAAACTTGCATCTATTGCTTCATTAATATGCACAGTTCAAAATCTTACAAATGAAAGACCTGGATCACCATGCAAGGAGTCCACTATAAAGGCCTGCAGCACATTGGATTCACAAAACAAAATGGGTAGAGTTTTTATACTCAAATCATCCCCTAAAAATGAGGGAAAATCCCCAATTTATAGAAAATGGTAAGAGAGAAAAAGGGGAAAGCAATCTATGATCTAGCTTTTGCATCAATTGCAAGTACCCAAAGTGGGTGAAAAGCATGATTGTAACTTGTAAAATCTTCCCCATACTTCCCATAACTTGTAGTAGTAGAAAATTTCCATCCATGCCCATTAATTGTACTCTTACCCACCATCCAACAACCCTTTTGAAATAGTTTCATTTTCTATAAAATACACCTCATAAAAGCCATCAATATCTAGATTTTTTTACTTTTACGCATCGATCTTGCAACCATGATTCCAATGAGACCAATTTTTTGTAGTTTCATTGAGAAATGCACAAGTTATGGGATTTTGCGTGACTGCAACTCCTTAGGGTTTTGTTGAGCATTTCTTCCTCTTCACATGACTGTGCAATTAATTTGTTTGTTGAAATGCATCATTGATAATATTTTCCCCTCTTTTAATGCTTTTCATATCTTCTAGAATGATTTTATTTATCACCCTTAGCTTAGTGATAACCATTTCTTCTAGATTCCTTCCTTAGCATCGGGTTCGCGATGTGTTGGCCACCATTTTTCCACATTGAAATTCCCAAGCCTCCGGTAACTCGACAACACATCCTCTTCCCTATGTCATCTCGGCAGAATCGATTCATCTTCCTCCCACCGAGTCATGACACCCTTTGACCAACCGTCTACTTGCTTTAGGTTCTGATCTCTCCATCATTGTCAACGAGTTATTTTCCCATACGTTAACCATCCTTGTATTTGGTGTCATGACGTGGAAGCGCGATCGACTCCACATGGAGGCATCGCGTCCCCAAGGCCTGCCAAACTTCCTTGATTCTTGTAATTGTTCTAAGGGGCCATGTGATTACTCCTTGATGTGATTCTATCATCTCGCAACCTCACAATGAGCTCGAGTCACCTTGACCTAGGCCTTCATGAAATGGGAATGAATCAACATGGTTTCCATTTGTGCTTCACCACAAAAACCAACCCCACTCACCCATGTTCGACCCTCGATGTACCAACTCGTTACTTAATCCTCTGCGACCATGCTTGGAGGCTATGAATGGCTCGGTGGATTTTCTTTATCACATTGCTCGACTCACCTCCTGCGTGCTTGAGGACCCACCAATCGGATTCGGTTTTATTAATCCTCGGTCACTCTACTTTGCTTTGAACCGATTCATGTGCACAACATCTCTTTAGCAGTGGCTTGTTGTATGGCCCACCCGGCCCGATTCCATTTCTTATCCCATGTGGGTTCCTTATCTCATGGCCCCCTTGTCATGGTGAGTGCTACGTCCGAGCTCACTTGGTTATTCCTCCATCGTGAATCATTATCAATGCCCAATCTTGATGAGAAACTTTCCAATGCTTATTTTAATACATGACATCTCCTCGGCAAGTGGCTCGTTGTGCGATATCATAACTCAACCCATGTATAGAAGATGACTCATTGTATGATCTTTTTGTGAGTTCCACCATTAGCTTGAATCCCCTATAATATAACTCAAGAGGTAACCTACTTAGCACAAGCTTGCTTTTAAAGCATAACTAGCTCCTTTTGATCTTACAACCATAACCCGTGCAACTTGATTCGTTATGAAAAGGCTTGGTCCACTATGTCACAACCTCGGCCCTAGATGATAGAGGTTGAACTCTTCATGTTAAGAGGCTTCTCTTTCTCGATATTTGGCATGGTTTAAATTTCTTCTACACATATCGGCCTTTCTTATGGGGTTAGGTCCGGTCTCACATAACTCATCCTTTCTTACCAAAGTGTGGACTCATTCCTTGATTCTTGAATTGGCTCGATCCCTGCAGCTTGATCCTAGAGCTCACTTACACCTTCACTAGCTTGGGCCCTTCACGGAGTAGCTCACCAGGCCTTGATCCTTATAGCTTGGTTCTGAGCTTGGTGAGCACATTAGAACCCAAGGGCATATTTTTTAACCCCTTCATATCACTACAAGTTTTCTTGGATTCCTCGGTGTCTTAAGACTATAAATCAATGCCAGAGAGTGTTTTTGAGCAATGCCCACACTTTACCATTTTGTTGCATGTGGGATTTTAGTTCTGTTGTCACAACAAGCTTGCTTGTTGTCCAATTTCACCATGGTAGTGAGATTGTATAGCAGGACTACAACAAGTGCGTGGATGTCACTTCCATGTCACAATTCCCCTATAAAAGAAAAAGGGAAAGGCTAGCCGCTTTTGATCCTCAATATTTTCCTGAGATGCAAGAGGAGAGCATACATGGTTTAACCTTTGGGATAAACAAACAATGATACAAAACACACAAGAAAGATGATGTAATATAATAAAATTAAATGATAAATATTTTGTGATTGGGTCTTCAAGAGGAGGCCCTGTAAAACAAAGCTTAGTAATTTGATTTATAAACCCAAATGTCTTAGACCGGTCATCCTACAAAATAAAGGGTTAGTAGTTTGGAGCAAGAATAATATAACTCAACATGTAGCTAAAATGACAATATTTAGCAAAAATTAAAACCATGAATAAAGTATCATATAAACTGCTAAATTGATGCTTTTATTGCATAGGATACTAGGAGTGAAAAATTGTGGAATAAAAGGGCCATAGGATACTGGTATTCAAAATATGTGGTATACATATGGTGTCACGTTTGTGCATATGTGACAAATGATGCATGGCCTCATATCACTTTTAAAATGTATATCTGTGAAGACAATTGTATACTAAGTTTTTATCTCTCTTATGTGGTATACACACAGTGTGTATATCACAATCCAAAATACCACACATAGTGTGTATATTACTATTGATACTATAAGTATATCACAGTGTGTATATTGCTTGTGTATTTTTATCTCTCTTTTGTGGTATACACACAATGTGTATATCACAATCCAAAATACCACTCGTAATGTGTATATCACAAGTGTGTTATCAATATTATAACTATATTGATACTTTAAGTATATTGATACTTTAAGTATATCGATACTATAATCATATCACAAAGGTGTATATTGCATATTTTTATCTCTCTTCTATGGTATACATAGTGTGTATATCATAATCCAAAATACCACACACAAAGTGTGTATATCACAATGTGTATATTGTTGTTGATATTATAAGTATATCGATACTATAAGTATACCAATACTATCAATAATCGATAGTATACCAATACTATAAGTATATCATAGTGTGTATATTACTTGTGTATTTTTATCTCTCTTCTATGGTATATATATAGTGTGTATATCACAATCCAAAATACCACACACAGTGTGTATATCATAGTGTGTATATTGTTGTTGATACTATAAGTATATCGATACTATAAGTATACCAATACTATAAGTATATCGATGCTATAATTATTTCACAAAGTGTGTATATTTCTTGTGTATTTTTATCTCTCTTCTATGGTATACACACAATGTGTATATCACAATCCAAAATACCACACAAAGTGTGTATATCACAGTGTGTATATTGTTTTTCTACTATAAGTATATCGATACTATAAGTATATTGATACTATAAGTATATCGATACTATAAGTATATCACAATGTGTATATTGCTTGTGTATTTTTATCTCTCTTCTGTGGTATACACATAGTGTGTATATTGCTATTAATATTGTAAGTACGTGTTTTCCTCTAAAAAAATTCAAAAAACTATAGAACAAAATAATAATATAAAATGGCCATTTGTGAACAACTTTAAAATATGGTAATCGCATAGCACCTGAATGCTTTTTAAAGATCTAATGCTTCTCCCCAATTTTACGCAGTGTTCTCGCCAATTCTCCCAAAATTCTGCGATGCTAATTCTCCCAAAATTCAAAGTTGTAGAGTTTGCGGTTTGGCACCAAATGTGTGTTTTGTTCCTTGTTTTATCGTATGGCGCAGGTAAGCTTTGCATTAAATTCCCATTAAATGTTTCCAACTTCGAACTTCAAACATCCTTTCCTCGTCCCATCATTTTTCTACTCGTATCTACCTTCGGATCAACCTCGGGAATGAATTTTTATGATTGTTTTACAAAAATGGTGACTATGTTGACTAATGGACACCACATAAGACAATGCGGGTCCCCCAAACAGCTATGGATGTATGCCATCGGTATGGCATCTTATGGTCATTAGTATGGGGCCCATAAGATCCTTTCGCGCCAGATAGCCGACTCCTAACTCACTCTCCCATGACTTGCTTGCCCCATGTGTTTTGAATTGCTAACATTTGGGCTTAATGATAATGAGGTGTATAGCCTGTAGGGTTTGGCATTCCACTTGGCACTTTTCCTTTATTGGTTGACATCGCCATTGGTAAGTGATTACCTTGATTTGTGAGATCGACCGTTGTGATGAGTTTGATTAATCTGCTGAGTTGGCTTCAATGGTATGTATTGAGAATTAGCCTTAGAGAGAGTCATATGTGCTTGGTTTGAATAGCCCATTGATTGTGCCTAAACCACCTACCTTAATACTCGGTTTGGGACTTAGTCCCACATTGAGCAAAGATGTTTGGTTTAGAAAAGGATTAAAAGGCCTTGATGTGGGAATTCCTTGTGGCTTCGGCAATGCATAACATCCTTTTGGCTATCGTGAGCCCCCTAACTTGGTCTATTTTGTGCTCACCTTGCCTAGGTAGTTAGTTAGCACGAAGAGTTGGCTCACCCTTGACACATGCACCTTTCTTTGACTCAATCTCGATTGTTAACTCACCCAATTCATTGATGATGATGTGGCTTAGTCTTAGCTCGCCCATCAACTCCATCTCAACTCGATCCTTATGACTTGTATAAAGTAACTTGGAACATTAATGTGGCATTAGTAATGTTTGTTTTACTTTAAACTATAGGTTATGGAGTCAAACCCCTACACTAATTTTTAATATAAGAATTTTTTTCTCTCAACCAATTTTCTTGTGAAACTTAATAAAATTTCAATAAATTGATTTTTTCAATTTATAATATTTTAACCAATAATTATTTTTTCAAGAGTTTTTTTAGGGATTATTTTTTCTAATTCAAAACTAGAAAAACTTAATTTGCAATATATTTTTAAAAATTGTGAAATTAATCGATAAATAGGGATAAGAAATCTATGGAGAAAATGAAAAAATCTCAACTCCAAAGAAAATTGTCACATAAAAACGACAAGGGGATTCTTTTACAAATCTTTTACATAAGTAAAACCTAAATTTTTAATCAAAAAGTGAAGAATAAGGATTTTATCATACAATTTTCGTAAGAATTTTGTTGTTTTCTCTTGATTTGAATTTTGAAAACTTAAAAATGGGTTCTAATCACTTTAGTATTGACAAGATGCAGATGTTGAATGAGACTAACTACAACATCTAGAAGATCAGACTCAAGGCATAATTCATGGCACATGAACTCTAGACTATTGTAAATGGTACGGAGAAGATTTCAACCAATAGACAAGCAACATCGGATAACGTATCCATTTTTCAACATAAATTACAGGAAGCAATGTCTATCATATTGTGAAGCGTGCAAGATGACTTCCTGCTTCACATTGGAAACCAGGAAAGTTCGAGTGAAGCTTGGACACTGTTAGAATCAATGCACGAAGGTACATATTTGTCAAATATTATAAAATTGATTCTTGAGTTAATGACAACTCCCATGAAGGGAGATGAAAAAGTAGTTAATTTTTTAGATAAAATTAAAGATATTAAATCTTAATTAGATGGATGTAACTATAATTTGATTCATGATAAACTATTATATTTTATTATTCAAATGAACATCCATGAGAGGTTTAGGAACTTCATTTCCATTTTAAATTCAAAATATCAAATTGAATAAGATATTCCCGACCTATCTACTTTGAGTGCTCTCCTAATTTAAGAAGAACAAGTCATGTCAAACTTTGATTTGAAGGATAATGCCACTCGACATTTCTCGCACAAAAACCTAAGAATAATTTTCTAGGTTTAACAAGAATTAAAAATCAAATTTTAAACCTCCTAGTAAAGATAAGAAATCAAGGAATAATCATTTAAGAGTTAGTTTTGATGGGAAATGTCACAATTGTGGGAAATTTGGTCACAAAAAGGAAGATTGTAGGGTAAACAAAAACAAACCAAATTTTAAAAATAAAAAAGGAAACAAACCAAGTCAAAATCAAAACAAGAATCAAGAGAATAATCAAAATTAATTCCAAAGAAACGAATGGATATTAGACAATGGTGCATCTAGGCACATGACTTATATATCTAAAAATTTGATTGATATCAAAGAATGTAATGATCAAATCTATCTAGGTGATCATTTCATTCTTGATGTTCAGATTCAAGGAAAAGTTAGTCTTCAATGGTTTAATAAATGATGTTTTGTGTGTTCCTAAATTGAAAATGAATTTGCTTTCATATTCACAACTAACTCAAAATAATTATAGCGTAATTTTACTAAAGGATAAATGGTTTATATAAAAATGAGCTAGATGCTACTATTGTTGAAGGCATACAAAAGAGTGGATTATATTTTTAAATATTTTGCATCTGCTTCACATTTATCTACTCAAAATAGTAATGATTTACAATTGTGGCATGAAATATTAGGTCATGTTAACTTTAGGAACATGTATGACATGTCTCGACTTAATCTTGTTGTTGGTATACCACCTATCTCTCATGCCCAAGAAACTTGTGAAGGGTTATTACGTCGTAAGCAGCTTAACAAACCCCTTCCACAGTCATCATGAGAAAAACTCCTCAAAACCTTTGGAGCTTTCCCACGGTGATGTTAGGGGACCTTTAAAAGTTCCTTCCCTAAATGATTTAGTGTATGTTGTTAATTTAATTTATGATTATTCTTGCATGATTTGGTCATTCTTTATTTAAAACAAATAAGATGTGTTATCTAAATGTAAATCTTTAGTTGAAAATCAGTGTTATCACAAAATTAAAAGGCTTAAAACAGATAATGAAGATATATATGTTGATAAAACACTTTTAAACTTTAAATTAATATGTTCTTACTAAAAATAGTATTATATACATATCAAAATAACACTTAGGGACACCTTTATGTCTCGTATTCGAGATGTTCAATATTGATTGCATTTACTATTTTTTCAAGATTGAAATGTTGAAGTTTTTTTCAAAAATTTAATATATTGGTAATATGACATGGTTGATTAGAAAGATGTCATTTAAGTTGGTATGTAACTTGAATTTAAACTTATAAACGTAGGATTCATATATGGCTAAAAGTGAACTCAATAAATGGTTTATTGTGTTTATTATGATAAATGCATGTTTATATAGATATTGTAATTTTGACTATGTTGGTGATGTGAGAGATAAAAAAATTCTACAACTGGATAAGTGTTCAATTTTGGTACATATTTCATTACTTGGAGCAAAAAAAAAGCAAATGAGAGTCTTCTCTTCTATTGAGATAGAATAAAGAAGTGTGATGGAAACAATGAAAGAATCTATTTGGCTAAAGTGATTGCTTTGGAAGAGATTCAAAAGTTAAAGGAAGTTCTCTTCTTTTATGTGATAATCATATTTGTATTTCTCTTTCTAATAATCCAGTTCAATCGAGATCGAGAACAAACCATATAGAGATACATATGCATTTCATTCGAGGGAAAGTGCTCTGCAGTGATATAGAACTTCCATATTACCCAACCGAAGATCAATTTGTAGATATATTTATGGAGCCATTGTGTGTCGTAAAGTTCTGCAATTTTGTCTAATTCTTGGCCTTTCGAGTTTCCATTGAGGGAAGTGTGCATAACAATGCCACTTCCTAATAGTTGGCCATGTGTTTTCTTCTTCACCTATATACTTCTGATCCGATTTAAAGTATTGTAAAATATTTTTTTATGATCTTAGTAAACTTATCACTCTAATTACATTGTGTAGTTCAGTAATGTAGCATTATGTTGTAAAAGAGGTTAGTATTTTATAAAAGACTCTTAGAGATGTTGGTATATATTTTCCATGAGAAATAATGAGATGTAGTCTCACAAATCATGCTTATCCTAAATCATCACTTTTGATTTACGGATTCTAAATCATTTTGTACCAAAAGGTAAGTTTAACATGATAAAGGTGTATAAATCCTTCAAATGTGATATGTTAGCCTAAACCCTCACCGTGGTTTAAGGATTGTAAATCATATTGTATAAACAGGTAATGTCGACATATAAACCCCATTCAATATTAAGGGGGAGTGTTAGAACATTAATATTAAGTGTTTTATATGTTATAAACTATAGTTTATAATTAAATAAATAGAAATATATAATATTTTTATTTATTTAATATAAACTTTAGGTTATAGGTTTAATTGATTTTTAAAATCAATTTATAAAATAATGTGGGGTGTTTCACGAGAAGACACACCCGTAAACAAATATTTAAATAAGACTTGCGAGGTCAAGTGAAAATGAATTCATGTAAAAACATTTGTAAAATGTAAAAGGGAGAGAAGTGGGTGAAGAAGTTATTGGACTGTAAAAGTTTCTCGTAAATGGAAATCTAACTTTCACCGTGGTTTTTTTACCCTCCGGAGTTTTTCCACGTTAAATCTTGGTGTTGTGTTATATTTAATTATCATGTTTTATATTATAGTTTAATTTGCAATACTTGATAAATTTTATAACATTTAATTAATGTTTAATTTTTGGACCTTGACACATAAGCCATGACTTAAAGCACCTCAAAGTGAAATTATAATATAAAGTGCATTAAAAAAAAATCTCAACGTAAAATTATAACGTTAATGCATATAAGGGTCCAAATATTCCCTTTACATCTCCCACGCCCTAGTTCCCAAGGGAATAAACAAGGAAAAAGGGTGGAATAGGCCAACTAGGCCTCCAAGCATTTGGAAAGGGACATTATAGTCTCCCCTTCCCAAGATTGCTTGTCCCCAAGCAATTGTAGATTAGGGTGCTGCAAAATCTGTTCACCTTCCCATGTGGCATCTTCTAATGGAAAATCCTTCCACCGCACCAGATATTTTGTGATGACTCGATTCCTGAGTTTCTTCTCTCGCACCTCAATAATTGATTCGAAAATAGAATCAACTTTCCCTCCTCATCCAATGGCAAAAACTTAGTAAATGACTCAATATGTTGTCCAAGTGCCCTTTTTAGGCAAGACACATGGAAAACATTGTGGATCCTGCTATGCTCAAGTAACTCCAACTCATATGTAACCTTCCCAATTCGTCTCAGAATCCTATAAGGCCTATACAATTGTGACTTAAATTTATCTACACTAATCATTTTCAAGGAGGCTTTCTATGAGGATGTATATGAAGGAACATAAAATATCCCACATCTAATGACCTCTCCACATTGTTCCTATCAAAGCATACATCTTCTGTTGATTTTGTGCCCATTGCATATTCTCCTTGAGAGTTTTCATGATGTCCTGATTTTCCTAAATCCAATCATGAGCTTTAGGAGCTCGACTATCTGATATCACCAAATCAACAAATGATGAAGCATCATACCCATAAAGTGCTCAATGGTGTCATATGCCAATGCTCATATGATAGGTCATATTGTAGCAATGCTCGCCCAAGTACAACCACTTAACCCATGCCTTCTGATGCCCTGCCACATAACTCCACAAATAACCCTCTATCCATTTATTCACAATCTTGGTCTGACCATCGGTCTACGGATGATAACTGGTACTCAGTGTCAACTTTGTACCGGCTAACCTGAACAACTCCTACCAAAATGTACTCATGAATTTGTTGTCCCGATCACTATGTTCTTAGGCAATCCATGTAGCCTAAAAACCTCCTCAAAGAATAATGTTGCTACCTAAGGGTGCCTTGTACTCAAACGACATCACAAAGAAGTGAGCATACTTGGTCAATCTGTCGACCACCACATAAATGCAATTCTTACCCTGAACCTTGGGTAAGCCCGTAATGAAATCCATGGATATACTCTCCCATTTTTGGTCCGGAATGGGTAATGGCTGAAGTAATCTTGCAGGGAATGAGTGTTCATATTTTTTTGTTGACAAACCACACACTCTCTAATATGGTTAAGGACATCATCCTTCAACCCTCTCCATGCAAATCTCTCTCGTATATATCTGTAAGTCTTGAAGTACCCTGGATGACCTGCCAATGGTGTGTCATGTACGGCACTCAAGATCTTCTTCATCCTCGACTCAGGCACAAGGTATACCCTACCCTTGTAGTATATCACATCGTCCACAACCTTATACATGTCATCCTGTATCAATCCATCCATAATCTCACAAGTAAACTGGTTCTTGGAATATTCAACCAAGATATGAGCCTTCCAATCAGCTGAAATCTCCTCACATATAGAAAAGGGATTATTGTCTGATAATGCATTAGTGACTACATTATTCTTCCCCTTCACATGCTTTACATCAAAATCATAATCCTTTATCTTTCTTACCCATTTCTGTTGACGATCGTTGAACTCTTTCTACTCCATGAAATACCTCAAGCTATTGTGATCTGTTCGAACCACAAACTTGTTGCCCACCAAATACTAGCAGAATTTGACCAAGGCATGCAAAATAGCCAACATCTCCTTGTCATAAGTAGAGTACCCACACTCTACCATACTCATCTTCCAACTCTCATAGGTAATGGGATGCCTATTCTGCATCAGTACTGCACCGATACCCACACCTAAAGCATCACATTCAAGAATAAATGGATGTGAAAAATATGGTAATGCTAACACTGAGTATGTTCTCATCACCTTCTTAAGGTGATCAAATACCCGTTGTAAATATTCTATCTAAGTAAATTTCCCCTCTTTGTTAAATATTTCAATGGTGTTGTCAACCGATATTACCCATTAAGGAACCTTTAGAAATAGCAAAAAGTCCTAAAAATCCTTTCAAATGAGTCAAAGTCTTATGTGGTGGTTAGTCAATAATCATATGTATCTTCATCCACCCACTTTAAATCCTCGTACTCCAATCACATATCCCAAATAGAGGACCTCCCTCATCCCAAACTCACACTTGGAAGCCTTCACATAAAGTGACTGTGCTCCCATAATAGACAAGACCTCATCAAGGTGTCTAAGATGATTGTCCGATGTTCTACTTTATATCAAAATTTTATCAAAGAACACTAGGAAAAATTTCCACATGGCATTGAAAACATGGTTTATATAAGACTGGAATGTAGCTAGAGTGTTATGCACCTCGAATGGCATCACCAAGAACTCATAATATCTATAATGTCACCTAAAGAATGTCTTGTGTATGTCCCGATCCCGCACTCTAATCTAATGTTACCCTGAATGTTGATCAATTTTGGAGTACTCTGCTCCATGTAGCTCATCAAGTAACTCATCGATCCTAGGAATGGGATACCAGTTCTTGATAGTCTTCTTGTTGAGTGCATGGTAATCAATACACATCCTCAAAGTCCCATCTTTCTTCTTCACCAACACCACTAGAAGCAAATGGACTAGAACTAGGCCTGATATGTCCCATGTCGAGCAACTCTCTGATAGTCTTCTCAATCTCTTCCTTAAAACGTTGAGGATGATGATAAGGAGTAGTGATAACTAGCATGGCCCCCTCCTCAAGCTCTATCACATGCTCAAACCCTCTATCAGGTGGTCTCCCTAGAGGCATCTCACCAAAAACCCCACTATGCTTATCCAAAAAGGACTATATGTCAATGTGGTAATCCTACTTACCACTACCTGTGTTCTTTGTCGAAGCGAAACAATGAACTACCCAGTCTATATCACCATGCTTGAATGTCCTCTCCATCCTCTTGGTCGTAACCACTCTCGAAGCTCCATTGGACATTCCCCGCAACACCACATGCTTCCCATTCACTTTGAATTTCAGCTCCATAGTTTGGAAATTTTGAGTGAATTCCCCAAGCGAATGTAGCCACTGAACACCCAATACAACATTGGTATTCCCAATACCAACCACATAGAAATCATCGATCACCGTATGATTGCCTAATGCAATATTGAGTTGTGTTACAAGCTTCGCATGTCATAATAAATTCATCTTCTAAAACCACATTGAATCCCTCAAAGTCTTTAACCTGTAGCCCTTGCTAGATGACTAATGCCTCGTTAATGAATTTGTGGGTTTCCCCACTATTAGGTCAACACCGACACTGTTGCCCCTGAAGTACACTATGAACCCTGAATACATTGTACCTGGTAGTACTAGACAATGTAGTAATAGTACCTCCTAATTTGGGATCATGTGTCATGTAGGATCTAACTCCTCATGCTCACTATGCTCACTGTGATTATCTAACACATCACTATCTGAAGCCTCACTATCCTCTTCCAGAAACACCTCAATGTAGTGCATTTTTCCCTTTCCCTTGCAACTGTGTCTCGGTTCCCATGGGTCTTTACATGTGAAACATAGCTTCTTCCTCCACAACTCATCTCTAGCCTCATTTGTCATGTAAGGCTTCTTCGACAATTCAGGTCCCTTGTCCTACTTCTGTGGAAAAGGCTTAGCAGGAAACTTCGATGGAAATCTTGTCTTGGGAGTAGAGAACTCCAAGTCTCGTGCTCTCTTGATAGCATCCTGTAGTGAAAGTGGACCAAATGCCTTCACCTAACCCCGCAAAGGCTCTATCAATCCCTCGATAAATAAGGAGTTCAATCATCTTTCAAAAACATCTAAAACCATGACTGACAACCTCTGAAATTCCACAATGTAGGCATCAAGTGTGCCAACTTGTCTCAAATGTGTCAACTCTCTAAAAAACATCTTAGGATCCTTCTTATTGAACTTGTGTATCAGCCTCTGTGTGAACTCTCCATACATATTAATGAACTTGTGTCCTTGGGTTACCAACCCATGGTGCCACCAATCATGTGCCTCTCCTTCCAGATGAAGGGTAGCGAACTTAATTGCCTCTATCTCATGCATGGGATTCAACTCCAAATATGTGTCCAGCTTATGGACCCATGCCCTCATTGTGCACTTCTGCAAACTATAAAATTTTGGGAGGGTAAGTTTTCCCAAATGTCTTTACATATCCTAATTAGGACCACCTTTATCCTATCATGGTCTAGTGCTATATCTGCCACCTACATTATGTTAACCACTTTTGTCATCATTTTAAAATGCTCCACCAAACTCTTCATATTCAACACATGCAAACTTTTAATTTGTAGCATGATTTCCTTCGTGCCAATAATTTCCTTCTCAATGATCTTACAAATTTATTCGTTGTTTCCATGTGCTCATTTACCGAATAGTGGTGATCAAGTATTTTTCCTATAACTCCTTCACTCTCTAAACACCATACTCAAGATGTATCTATTAATATTTGTATCCGGCCAACATTGCTCGAACTTCTTTATGAATGAACTCGTTTTAATCACAGTGTCTTGAGTGTAAACAAATATTTTTGTGTAATTTTCAAAGCATTAATATTATCCATTGTTTCCTCCATATTGTGTGTTTAGGAGTCTTACTCATCTTCCATCTTTTGACCGGAAGGGTGGTTCTTAATCTCCATCTTTACTTATTCATCTTTTGATTCACGATTCTTTTCCACGGCCAAGCCTTCACTTCAACCTGTCACTTTTCCCTTTCATTTATTCCTCCATAATTACCATCTCTATAGTACTAGAAACTCTGTCGGATTTCCTTAGTTTTCTTGACCTTATTTCCTTCATAGGTTCTTGCCAAAAGTTGTCTCCCTTTCCTTACGATTCCTAGGCCTCTTTCCCATTTTCTTCTCCTCAATTGGGAAAATAGGAATCTAAATAAACACCTCCATCGGAAATTTTGGCATTAATTTTTCTACCTTACTCATCATATGGGCCTGGGTTCTAAACAATACCTTAATCAACCCTAGTGTAAAGGGAGTTTGAAGGTCCCTTTCTTAACCTACTCAATGGATTTAGCAAGAGATCTAAACAGGAAATTAGGGAAACAAAATTTCTTTCCATGCCTAAAGTGGTTAAGCATGGGAAAGTGGTATGCATAAACCACTCTGAATCTTCCTTCAACAGTAACATAGTGCATAAGAAGTAAATAAATATCATCGTACGGAGAGGGCGGATATTCATGTTCAAACCCAAGGAATTTTTGTTTCAGATTTTCCTTACCCTCAAGGAATTTTTCAACCTCCATGTTATAGTTCCTCTTTGGCTTGAAAACCATCTTGCCTTTCAATGGGATCCCGGTAACCTTAGCTATAATATTTTTCATTGTGGAGAAAGAGAAGCCCAAAGATGAAGAAACTACCATCATTCCATTTTTCCGCGACCTCTAATCTCAAAGATCTCATAATGCCCTCTAAAAAGTTTGAATAAATCCAACATACCAGCTTTCTCAATAACTTCCATAACATTGTTGCTTAATTCCATCAAGGCCTTTGGCTCCACCCTTACAAGGTCCCTTCCCATTCTCGTAAGTTAGATAAGTTTCTCCCTAGCTCCTCACAACACAAACAAAAAGAACAGAGTTCCAAACCCCAAACTCCACAAAAGTGCTAAACGCCAATCTCCTTTTGCAAGCATAAACATTAATACGCAATATTAAAAAACGTAAACTACTTGGGATAGGTTGCACGCTCCAAATCTATGGGATAATTAACAACAAAATCTAACTCATGATCCCCCACATCACTCCCTTCTTTCATGATGATGATCCCACCCGTAATATCAATTAACTTGGATTTGAAATCTCCCCTCCCGATGAGATAATTATTAAGCTTCATAAAAATATAAGTCATAAAAAGGAGGAAATTAGGATCTAATATCAGCATCTATTAAAGATATAATGTGATCTTCCATACCCCTCATATTTTCCACAATATTAAGTTCCATAGCATTCACTCCCTTATTGGAAAATTTATCTCGCCACCATATTCCCTTCACGATAAACATGCTGAAAGGTGATGGAATTGAAAAAGGAAGATTATTCTTAGTTCCTTTTATTAAATCTTCTATAGTAACCGAGACAACATTTCTTCCATTCATGCATGATATAATCTTTTTTGAATCACAATCCATTATTAGAAACTTGAACTCTCTTTCCATAACAATCTTAACACCCTAAAACATGGTAGTTGCTTCCGCCACATGGTTTATTTGAATACCAAGGCTGAAAAAGTACGCTAGAACAAATTTTCTCGCTCGAATCACGGAATGCACCACCACCCCTAGCTTTACCTGGATTTCCTTTAGCTGCGCCATCAAAGTTAAATTTAAAAAACCTTCCAAGGGAGGATTCCATCTCACCCTTTCTCTATAATTCCCACGAGGATAAATCTTTTCATTCAAATAATTCCCCATCTTCTAGAAATATTAACTTCCAAATCTAATATCTTAGTCTCTTTGTTACCTACCCATTATTACCCTTCGTATCGAATGAAAAAAATAAAAGGTGAACCATTTTGTAATTATCATGGTATTAATGGACATTGTGATAATGATTAGTATTCTTTACAATGAAGAATTCAACAAATTGAGTGTAAAGGATCCATTTCCTTTGATGCATGACATTTTACTATGCACTCATTTTGAATCCCTAAATCTAAATGGGTTCCTAGAGTTGATATATATATATATATATATATATATATATATATATATATATATATATATTCGAGCATAATACAATACTAAATGTTACACTTTTACTTATATAACAAGATCCCTCTACTCACAAAGAGGATAAGAATGCACTACCTTCTTTGGAAGAACCACTCTCGAGTGAAAGAATTACATTTTACTATTATGTAAATGTAAATATAAGCAATACCAATAAAGCATGATTAATTACACACGGCCTTACAAAGACTTAGATCATACACAAGAAAATCAAGGGGTAACACAATAATGGATTTTGCATATATCTCTACTTCTCCACAATAAACGGAGACAAATTTTGATACAAATGAAGATATTGATTGGGATGTCGAATACAATGAAATTATAAATGATCATGATTACAATGAGTTGTTTGATACACACATGTTAGATTTCAATCCCATTGAGGGAGATGAATTAGATATTAATCTCGGTGAAAATGAAAAAATTGATACACCAAGTGAGTCTTTAGATGCAATCAATATCCCTCTCTTTGACATTGATGATTCTTTCCTTATCCACGATGGCTTTAGGGATTCCCAAATTGATTGATTGAAAATTCTTACTAATATCATTCAATATTTTCTTGAAATTGATGGATACATAGCTTGAATCTAGATTTTCTCTTAACCACATTATAAAAATAAAATTTTGTGACACATTATTATACATAATGGCTTCATCTTGTTAATCTATCTATGCTTTCCAAATATTTACCAGTGTATAGTCCCCTCCCAAATACTTAGGAGAATATGCAGATATCCCTTCCTTATTTTCTAATAATAGGTTTCATTACACTATATATGCCCCTACATACTTTGGTATGGGTGATTCTTTCAATGTGTTTTCTAAAACTACTAATACTATCATTAATCGTCACATTTTATATCAATCCAATCCAACCTGTTGGTCCTCAAATCTGCACCCCTTGGTGGATTGACAGTAATTATCTCTAAGGAAGGGGGAAATTGCTTGGAATGATGGTAGACCGGTTGGTATGTGTCATTTTGTAATAAGGGAGGGGTATAACACTTTCCTTTGGATCAAACCTTGGGATGATTGAGGGGCACGTACAAAGGGGATGGCCTATTCCTACTACTTTTGGTCCTGCCTTGAACCAAGGTGAGAGGACCCGCGGGGTAACCTGAATGTAGAGGGGGAGATGGAGTCTTTGTTTCCTCAATTTCTTCAAATGATGGATCAATCTGGGATAAACATGGCCATGGATACAACACTTCACTCTCACGAGTTGTCACACAAAATGTTGCATATGCTTACTTTACCAAACACAAGTTACTATAGACAGTAAAATTCAATTGCTCTTGCATTCTCCTGATAAAATTTAAAGGAAATTTCAATGATATTTAGAGACAAATCATAAAAAAAAAGAATGGAAGTTGGTAGGATCACTTATGTAGTTTTAAAAGAGGGGGATTATAGGATGAAAGACTCTTTGCAACATAGCATTTAACACTTAGAGCTACCTCCAACTCTTGTAAATCACATAAAATTGGATCAAAAAGTAATAAAATATTTGCATTCATTGATACTCAATATATGCAAAGTTCCAACTCAATATCTAAAATACTAGACACAAAGACTCATGAAAGCATTATAATAAAGTATTTATTGATTCTTCCTCATACGCCCAAGATACACATAAAGGATAAAAAAATTATCAGACAAAATAGTTATGGAAAGGATATTACACTCAAGTCCAACATTGCATAGGGAATTCTCACATCACAATATCAAACTTAACAAAAAAATCACAAACATTAAGGACATATCTAGTGTATGACAAATAGAAATAGTAAACACAGGATCATATGTGAACAGAAAATATAACTCATCAATCGACAATTCAACATACAAAACGCAAAAGACATGATTAAAAATAAAAAGTGGATATATTTCATTCAGATCTTAAAATTCCTAACAAGGGAACATCAAATGAATGCTCTCAAATATTTTCAATGGATGTACATTACAACCACCTTGACACATAAGTTTGGGAAACTAAGATCAATATGCATTTCACAAAGGAAACATGCAGTATTTACAATTGAATATTTCAATATTTTTTTAGAAGTAGAAAAATTTAACCCTGCTTTGATATGAAGACAAGCCCCCATATTTATAAAAATTTTGGAAAATTATTACAATTCAATTTTTCCTGCCAAAAACTTCAACGAACTATCCCAAAAGGCGCGGAAAATGAGCTCCATTTTTGAAAATATCTTGCAACTGTAAAGATACCTTTTTCATTCCTTAATTTGATTTTGTTTCTAGTTGTTGACATGGATGTCTGAATGATATTTTTTTTTTTTTGCTTAATCCCTTTTTTTCCTATCCATGTTTTCACCATCATTCATGCACCCATGTCACAAACCATATGTTCCCTTATGTCGTTATCTTAACTGATTTGACACCTACCCTTTTGGGGAATATGCTTTGGGAAATGGATAATCATTTATACTCCCTTGTATTTGATGTTTCCTTTGTGTGAATTTCCTATTCAAGCCAAAAACCACCTTTTGAAAGATATCAATTTGTTTCCCCTTTTTCCAGACCTGCATGCGAGTATTTAGAATTAATTTTGCATTCAATCCTGAAATGATACCTCACACAATTACTCTAAAACTTCATCCTTTTATAAATTCTCATTGTTTTCTCATAAGATTACATCTTCCTTTGAGCATTATGAGTGAAAAAGAGTTTGTGTTAATCTTTCTCAAGTAATGGTGGATGTGGAATTACGAACTAGTCTGAAGGATATTTCTTTGGGAACATTGCATGCGATTTTCAATATTTCTGGCCCAAACAAATATTTTGTGAGGATGTTATTCAAAATTTAAGATCAAGTGGAAACTAAAGGAGCATTGACACCTCGTGTAGTTCAGGTAGCATTGATATGAAGGCTTATCAAGATGACTCCTTTCTTCTCTATTTTTGGATAATATATCATCACCCAGTAAAACTCCTAAGTTTTCAAAGATTTTTGGCTCCATTATAGGCCTACCATTAGCAAGAACATCATCAACATATCCTCGATATTTTTCAATGAAGCATTAGCAGAGAAAGAAATTTTAGCCGATGTCTATGTAGTGCCTGATGATGAGCCTATAGAAGACATATCTTCGATCTCCCGCATAATATCCGCAATAGAGAAAAGACTCGCCCATCTTGATAAATCCCTAGTTAAATATTATTTTGAGAGGGCCCATGAAGTGTGAATACTTTCATTTAAGATATCTAGATGGGGTGTAGCCAATCCATCATGTACAAGCCAGTCAATTTCTATGGATGAACCTAGCGTGCTGAGTCTTCCCACGCGGCACCATTAATGTTCTCGTGCCATCTTCAACCTCAAAAGCTGTTACTTGTTAGCGTACTAAGGCTTACCTCAAAGGCGGGTCTAATCTCCTTGAATGGGTCTCCTCTTATAGGAGAAAATTGGATTTGATCAAGATTTTAGAAGGCCCCAAAGCAGACATTAAAGAACTCATGAAGATGGGCATGTCTCATGACATTGCATGGGATATCTAGTATGTTTATGCAACTCAAGACCGAAAATATTTTGAGTTTAGGAAGAACAAGTTTCTGAATCGGATTCCCACCTTTGCGGAGGAATTTGTAACCATAAATTGACATTGTATCTCTTTTACAAGAACCTCCCTTTTGTGTATGCATACTAGAAGTTATGTGAATTTCAAGGGTTGGGGCCCCTATAGAATCCCCATTTTGTTCCTAGTATATACATATGCTTCTCTTTATTTCATTTTTCAACTTTAACAACTAACTTTCATAACTAGATTTACCTTTGGATAGCATCGCAATTGTCTCTCAATTCATATTGTATGATTTGGATACCTGGTAAAATTTATTAATGAAAGATTTTTTTTTCTAAGTGTCCTGCAACTTTCAAAATCCACAAAGTGCTTGACCTTTTTACAAACCATCCAATGGAATTTACTTGCATTCTTATTTTACCCATGGATTTTTAGTTTTTTTGACGTTCTACGGCCTTTTGGCAGATTTACGAGTATCTCCGGCCTTTTGGAATTCACAAAATCCATGGAGTTCTAACCTTCTTGAAAAACCCACAAAACACTAAACTAGTGTGCTACGGTTTTTGTTATACAACCACATTCCCTCATTTCTTGCAACCAGTCATCTGCGGTATCCTCTCTTGCTTCAACTTGCAAGACTAAGTCAATTTGAATGATTATCAATCATTCTATAATTCCGCCTTGGTCATGATTTTAATCCTTTCACATTTTGGAGTAACCCATGGAACATTAAGTTCTTCATTCCGTGGATTACCAAGTTGATGCATTGCAGCTTCCTTAGAATTGAATAGTCATGTCCATCCTTTAATTTGTTTAATTTCATGGGAAGGGAGGGTCATGGAGATTCGAAAGCTCTAGTGACAAGTTGACATATGCAAATTTGGGTCCGTAGATGGTATGGGGTATTTCTTGGAAAACTCAACTAGGTTAAGAATAGGGCTCAAAATGAGCACCAACACAACCGCAATCGGTTTCACACACAAATCAAAACAACATCAATCAAATGCAATCTCTTAAGACATAATTCTATAATCAAAAATTTCAATTTAATTTATTTTACTCATAATATTTCTAATTTTGATATCCTTGGTTGGTTTTCTATCATATTATGACACCTTTGTAATCTATACATGATTATCATTATTCTACTTGTGGAATATTTGAGGCCTACGCATCCTGCATTGTTTGGGGTTCATATTTCCCTCGATCAAACCATCATCGGGTAGTTATGGTGCTACCCCCTTTTCTTGTACATAGCTATTTTTAAAACACTTCAAAAACATCCAAATATTCACATAACAAAAATACATTAAAATATGATAAAAATACAAAGTTGGGACATGTTCTAGTTTTTTGGATAGTTTTTACTCTATACATGATTTTTATCACATTTATTTGATAGATAGCATACTTATTCTTTAAATACATGCATTCATAAGGTATCTTGATCTTGATGCAAGCCATCTACATAATTTTACATAATGATAGGATGCCACTTGGCTCCTTACACTAATTTATTGGGGGCATCCCTCCATCTGTACAAGTGATTTTGTTTCATTATATATTTATTTACACCTTTCTCATCCTAATTACTTAAATACATAGTGTTTATTGCTACCTATTGGATCAACAAGACTAACACATGTGTCTTGTGCAACGCTAACTTATCTAAATATCTTTATTGTTACTATTATTATTTGCTACATCTAATTTCTACGTTGGTTAACATTACTTGTGTTGACCAATGTTTTTGCACACTAATCAACACTTCAAATCGAGAAAAAAATTAATTCATTTCTCCCACTCATTTGAACCCTAGTGGACATATGGACTCAAGGTATAGAATAATCTAGGATGCATAGCTTCAATTGGGAATTATATGACCTTTTGTTAACATGTAGAGGGAGTGGTGTGTTTGGGAAAACCATATGTTAATTTTTCACTCTTTGATTCAAACAACCCTAATTTGAGTTTCACTTTACCTATGGATATTCATGATAATCGAGATCTAACTATATGCATTCCTTAGGTTACTGATTTTGGACACTTATCCAACATTGATGATATTTTCCTTGCCACTTTTTAAAACCTTGGCCCTCCATATATTTCCCTCCATTGATGTTTTTGCATGGTTCAAAGAAATATATAATTTAGTATTTTAGTTGTCCTCCACGAGCTTTGTGTTATGAGATTAAACTTGACATCCACTAACTAATCAAATAAATAAATTTAGGTGATCAACTACACATCATGCATATATTTTGACTCCAAAAACTAGTTAAATCTTGGGTTTCTCTTCCTCTTGTGTTTATACACATGATAGGTGTTAAACCACACCATGAAAGCACTTTCATAGATAAAAATAATGATTTAAATGTGAAACAAACATGAATTATATCTTGAAATAATTACAAGTCTATAAACAAGTTTTACTCTATTATTTTCATGGTTTTAATCAAAATGTGAAGTCATAGACCTTTAAATTAAGTCAAAGAGCTATAAAACATAGTTTTGTAGCTGATGAATAAAGTCCATTTTCTTTTGCACAAGGGAATAGGGGTTTGTTAGTCGAGCAACTAGTTTAAGTGGATTCATTCCTTGATTTCTAATTACATGGATTCACACTATTATCTTCTCTTATTATGATGCTTCGACTATTTACGTTATATGGCGTAAGGGCCTTGTTTGTCTTATGACACTATAGGGGTCCCATATTTGCGGATCCGTGATTACATATTATTTCTTACTTGATTATACATTTTTGTTTCTTTTTATGTATTATTTCTATCTTACAAAAAACTTGGCTTATACTTTGATGATTACACTACTACTTTTATTATGGCTTATGACATGTTTACCATACTATTTCTATACTTGTTTTACTTTGGAGTAGGATATGATTGTGGTTTTTATCTTATGTTATCGGTTTCTTTACACATGTATTCTCACATGTTTCTTGTTGCTTGTTTTTCTCCACATCATGGTTTAAACGATGTACAACCCCTTTTGCAAGTATAGGCTCTTAAACATGGGATACCAATTCAACCTTTTGTGTGATCCTATGTAGATTATATCATACATGTGGTACATGGGTACACATTTTTATTTTAATCCATGCCCTCAATTTTTTACCACATGTGCCTCAAAGAGGGGAAATTCATTAGTATATTTCTATAGATTTAAACAGATTACAAGATACAAGAACATGTTTTCATATGACTTAAATCCTCATAAAAGGTCACAAATACCGACATTTGGAAGAATTCAAACAAGTTCAAAATTGTACAGTATGGTCATGGATGTGGTAGGGTCTTCACCATTCTCATACATCTGGAAAAAGGGAAAACCACTCAATATTTCAATTTCTACATATTCTATCGCTTTTTATAGGATTCATGAATAGTTAAAGATATATATGAAACAATTCGATAAATTTATAGTGGCATGAGTAATTCATTCCTTCTTTACGATACTATTTAGATTTAGTTTCAAAATAGGGTTTGAGGGCATGGGCCTCCTTCTCCCCTTCAATGTTTTGAATTTCTACATGATCAGCCCATCATAGTAGCATCTTATTGGGGCATGGAAATGGTCACTCCTTCCGAGGTGTATTTTTTCAAGTTGGTACAAATTGGGCCTAGATCAATATACAATCGTGTGGTATATGGGTTTAGCGGAAAGCATCAAATCAAAACTTAGAGCTTCATAAATAGCTTTATCCTCTTCTCTCACTAGATTCCCAAATGTGGAAAGTGTCGAAACAAAACTACGAGCTTCTTATAATTATCTTTCCTCCTCTCTCATCAAATTTTCAAATAGGGAAGGTTTCAAAGCACATAGGTTACTGTGTAGTCAAATGTGTTCCTCTTCTCTATTATCCCCTCCAAAGACAACATTTGGGAATGGTCACCCCCAATCAGTATGACATCCCCGTAAGTAATTTCCAACTCCTAATGCATATAAAAATGGGATATCCTCCTAATAAAAATTAATAGGTGTATTCTTTCCATGTTTGGTATCTCCTTTACATACATTTACAATGTTTAAAGTTATAGTCATTATTTATACTTTGAGTTAAAGCTCAGCTTCTTTCATAGACATTGACTACACTCTATGTTGTAGGTTTCATCATCGAGCATGTCAACACCAACACATCAATAAGTCACTTTAATAAAATCCAAAGTGTGTGCACACACTCATATATGTTTTTCTTTAAGCATGAAATTTTCAATTACACATTTAAAGTGGGGGAAATGTAGACACTAAAATTTGGTAACTTTTCTGGTGGAATGCTAATTTTGACCATGTACCCTTACTAATAAAAATGATCTCATTTGGAATACATGTTCCCCACCTATCAGCTATTTTATGACTTGCTTGTCTTTACACTCTACCGTTGATTTTGGGAATATTATTTAATCAAATTAGAATAAAGCACCTAATATTCATAGAACAACTTTCATTTTATATTTTCATATCTCTAGTTTGAAAAGGTATGGAATGGTTAGGATGTAGGGCCTAGTCTTGGACAACCTTTACAGTCCCACCCCTTTATAATCACCAACTCTGGTTTCAATTTAAAATCATTAGTTAGGAAGTTTCATCTTCCTAGGGTCATCCTTATTAGAATATTTCACCTACAAAATGTTATATAATAAATTCATTATCACGTTATAACTCACCGGAATTCTTACAAGATACTATTATAAATATCATTCCAAAAGCAATCAAAGGGTTCATAAATCTTCCTAAATTAGATACGCATCATCTAGAGTTGTCCCTATTGTAAGTTTGAAGCACTAAACCATGTCAAGGATTCTAGATTCATACATTCCAAGAATGCAAAGATATGTAGACATAAAATCACGCACTTGGGTACATTTCTAGGTCCTAAAATCATGCTAGCATTTATATGATTCCTAAGAAAGAAAACTATTAGTTGACAACTATCTTTGGCCTCTTTTCTTTGTCTCTTACTTTCTATTTGGTCTTCTACACCCTACAACCAAGTTGGGACTCAACTAATTTAGCTTTTATGGCTTGAGACACTAGTGCCCCGCCAGACAAAGAATAACCAGTGCTCATGTCCCTCCTCTCCCGACCCTTTCTTACCTTACTCTTTTTGGGTCTATTTTATCTTTTGGGAATATTTTTCACTTATGGGTCGGCATTTCAGTTGTTAATTAAAAAATTCAAACAAGGGAATCATATAAATACATAGTTATGTTTTCAAAATGAAGGACCAAGCACTATCATTACTATCAAAGACCTAAGATTCCATTCGAAAGGCACTAAATAACTTCAAAAGCATCCATCTAGAATCCATTAAAGGGACAAGGGTTGCATACTTCTACATACACTACATAGGAAAGGGAAGTCTATTCTATTCCATCCACACATATTATTACATTGCTACATTCTAGCTACAACTCGTTATCACTATGTAATTTACACAATGGCATCCTAGAGCATCATTTCTACACACACACACACACACACACACACACACACACACACACACACGAACTACATGGAGTCTGAGATGTAGTGCAGTGCTCGATTGTAAGTTCACTCTTCGAGTGACCGTCGAGGTTAGTTTGACTCCCGTTATGCATTTACCTTTTTAGGTTTGATGTGGTTTGTGTGTGTGTAGGTGATATTCTCTTTCATGAGTTACAGTGTACCTTCGGTGATCGAAGATTGAATTCAAGTGACCAACAGGGACCAACAATCAATACCTTATGATACAAAAGAAAGTAGTTTTTAAGCTTGTGCATGGTCACCAACGCCTAGACCTAGTCACCAACACCCAAGCTCCCCGCCTCTTATGGACACCCTTTTCCGGCTTTGTTCCTAAGTGTCGATTTTACTGAGAGTATTAATTACCCTATGTAAATTTTGTTCAAGACTCGCGCCTTCCCAAATCACTTCATTTTCATTCGAAAATCAGCTAAGTCTTATTATCCCTTATATTTTCTTAGGGTTTTACATTTACATGCTTCTTTGCTTCGTCTTTCAATGTATTTTAGCATTTGTAAATCATTGTTACAATAAGTTACTATGAAATATTATACTAAATTCCAAATTAAATTAAATCATTTGGTGAACTGACGACCCTATCTTTTATGGTCCTTCATCCAATCAACCCATCTTAGATTCAATTCAAGATTTACATCATGTTTTTCAAAATAAATTTCAAGCTATGGAAACCATGATTACATCCCTCAAAGCTAAAATCCAACATCTTAAGGATTCTTCTCAAGCCCATGCTAATTCTTCTTCTCCACCTCATCTTAATCCTATGTCTTCTACATGTGCTCATATAAGTGAAGCTCAAGTCTTATTGTTACTGCAACTCTCAAATTTGATATAAATGATAAGCAACATGTTATTATTCTTGAGCTTCTCACTCACTAGTTTATCAACGTGCCAAGTAATCATTGCTACCCTCTTTATCGGCTTTCCAAATACATAGGTCTCTCATTTTTCAATTATCACATACTTAATGGACATCATGACAATGATTTCTATGCTTTAAAATGAAGAATTAAACACATTGAGCATCAACATTTTATCACATTTGCTACAAAACATTATGTCACGTGCTCATCTATAATTGCTTAATCCCAATGGAATCTTAAATCTACAACTTTTATGTCCAATAAGCATCATTCCATAACTTCTAATGTTCCTTCTTCACTAATTCAAGATTTTTCTATCCAACCCATTCCAACTAAGCAACCTCCTTTAAAAATCCATCCTCCATCCTCTCCTCATATCAATTCATCTATGGTGTTACGAATTCCAAATCAGCAACCACCAACCAAGCAAGTCTAACCAACTCACCCTATGATATCTAACCTCTTTAAACTCCCTCCTGTCAACCCAAACTCCAACCGTGGTCCTACTCTTTCTTATACCTCTCATTGTGATAGCAATATGCTTTCTTATGATACATATCAAACCTCGTCACCATGGTGTGTTCCCTCTTACTTCATCACATAGATCTCTAACCATTACACACTTGGGGGCCATTACCCTTTCTTCCCCCTTCCATTCCTATCAATTTCCTCTAGTGTCTAATATTACATGCTACGCTTTGTGCTTCATGTCTAAACTTTCTAAGAACCCCGACATCTTTGGTACACACATTATATCATCATTACCCTATGACGCATTATAGTTCCACAGTTCATACTCAACTGCTAAGGGTCGAATTTTGAAATGAACCTCAAATCACCTACACACTTCACATTCCACACTTCATGATACATCTTTCTAGCATTTATTCTCACACAACACACTCCTTTCATGATGACACACTCTTATTTTATAGTTCATTCTTGACTATTGAGGGGGATTTTATAAATGAACCTCATCTCATGCACATCTCTTTGGGGAACACTTCTCCTATCATCTTCACACCATACATATACATCATTTGGATATCTTGGTTGTATTTATTCTTGCTAGATTATACTACTTACATCTCGCACTTTGCTTACTAAGCTAGATAGATACTCGGTAATTCATTCTCTTTATCATATACACATGCGTGTTAACTTGGTATCTTGAGGTGAATGTATATCTCTTACAGATCCTTCCATGATGCATGATGCATGAAACTAAATCCTTTGTCATTCCCATTGAGGCTCCTAGGGGCATCTACTTTCTCTACTATCACATACTACACATTTTTATTGCTACATGTTTCACTACTTCTCACTACAGTTACTTTACCTTTCACCGATATATACACGCCTTAACATACTATTTATCTTTCTAACATGCTAACGAAAGCTTCATGTGTAGCATTTGCCTTGCAAGACTATTTACAACCATGGTTATTTTACACATTTTTCTTGATCTTGTTTTCCATTATATACTAGTGTTTGTGGGTTGTGCCTTATGTCTTATATGATCATTATATGTTTTTGGATTTTGTGGCCCTGATTGTCTTGTGACATTGAAAATGACGTCCCATGTTTGCAACCCACTTTTCACGGTCTATCTTGTCTACACACTCGTTTGTTACATTGTTTTCTATTACATACTTTTCTTACACTAATATATATTTCTAGCCCATTTTGTTTGCATGTGCCTTGGTTTCTACCATGCACATCCCCTACCCCCTGTAGGTATCTCCATTTCATATATGCATATTAGATCAGGGTCCTATCCTTTGGACCGCATTCTCCTCAAATCATTGCATGCACCCCAAATGACGGGGGCATACATTATGTTGGAGATGGGTCTATGCGAAACATTTGCAACTATAGAATATCAAATCCAAAACATGCAAATACATATCTAACAATCCCCACAAAATCTAAAGCATTAGAAGTATAAACAAGAATAATCCAAATCACACAAAATTACACACACATAACACAACATGTACCATGATTCACCCAATGTGGCCTATGTCCACCAAAGATAGAGATCTCATATATATAACATAACAAGAGATTACAAACAACCTCTTCTGCATAAGAGTACGTGTATCGCTACAAGAGTATCTCTTCCTCCATATCTCCAACAGGATCTGCCTGAGTACACTAAATTATGCCTCCATTCAACCACTTGTGTCTCCTCCAGATATCTAACAAGATCTACTTGAGTGCACTAAAATCATGTCTCTAAAACACCACCATACCTCACATACCTGAAGCTACCCTACATCTGCCATTTTGTAACCAAGCTCTCACTATATTGTGAATCTATAAAAAATACCTCTAGAAGGATCTACTAATGTGCAACCGTAATCAATGCACCAAGAAATAAGTTTCTCCATCATCACTGCATCAACATGTGTAAACATGAAGACAACTTCCTCTAAACTACTAGATTCCTATGGATCAACAATACATCATGATCTCATGGATCTGTAATACAAGATCTCACAACATGTGGATCTATAAGAATGAGCAATAACAAGATCTCACAATAACTCGTGAATCTAAAAAAAGGAACCCTAAGTGCTTTGCATACTATGCAAGCCATTACATGAGACTAAACAATACAAAGGAAATACGGTAGAAGATAATACCATCTTCTCACTAATAATGTACCTGCACTTTCCTTTTGTTCAGCTTCTCTCTATGAAAGCTCATGTCTTCATGCAATCTATTTTTCTTTTTCTTCTTCTTCATCCTTTCAACCAAGGATTATGCTCTTCTTCTCATCTAACACCTCTAACCCTAGTTTTCTAGCTTATATAAGCCTAGACAAACTTAGGGCACAATAGCCATGCAATTACATCTAATAGATTTTCTTTAAAACAAAAGCTATATTAAATCCCGTGACTTATAAATAAAACACTCCCGCATAGGTAATCAATGTCGGTTATTGCCTAATCAATGTCGGTCATTATCGACCGATGTCACCACTATCGACCGATGTCGACTACTATCTCGACCGATGTCGATCACTTCCTGACCGATGTCGGTCACTGTGTAACCCAGTCACTTTGTAATGCATGCTCTAGTGAATTTATTTAGCTCCACAACCTAACACATTGGGTTAACAAATCACCCCTACAGACAAACTCGTAGCTATAGTATAGCACATAAAAGTGTAGAATCAGCATAGGCACATAGTCACAAAATAACCCATAATATGACTTGGGTCCAAACACAAGATAGAAACTAGGTCTCGGAACCAAAACTAGCGTTTGGGTTCTCCCGACCTCCCTAGGTGATAATGTCACGGGGAAAATATAGAAAATTTCTCAAGATACAACATAGTATATAGTAGTTTACAAAGCAACTCTCTACAATTACATGCATAGACCTTGATTCTGAGAATGCATGTTATCTCCTATAATCAAACACAATCGTTACAATCAAAACAACTCGAAACTAATCGAACTAATTGGGACAAAAGGAACAAATCGGGACACACCATCTATAGTGGTGCTTATTGGACAGAGTCATGGAAGGATATTAAAACTAGACCTCTCTCCCAAACACTTTCCTTTAGCATGATATTTCCCAAAAAAACTCACGTCACGTTTGCCGTGACATCACCCAAAACAAAAATCACACTTAGCATGAGATCGCCCAAAACACTCTCTCTTTGTGTGGGATCACCCAAAAACCTCACCTTTAGCATTTGGATCAGCAACTTCAAACAACAGGAAAAAATTTCTATCTCTTACTCTTTCACATATCAGGTGCACACTTTCCTTTTTACACACTTTTACATACTTATACATTTGTCTCTTTGATCTATCATATACATAACTTTGACTACATTTTTACTCTTATTTTTCAGGTCCATCCTTAAAAGAAACAACACACACAAGCCACAACAACACGCTACAATGCACATGCTTCACCCATAGGGTACACTTCCCTTTCCTAGTCTTTGTGCTTCACTTTGCAATCACTCCACACTTCACTTGTCCACTCGGCATGTTATTCACCACACTCTCTACAAGATCATAAGGTACGCATCTCTTATCTAATTTATGTTATTGAGTATTCACTCAACAACATAAAGTGGGGGAAAATGTAGACACAAAATCACACACTTGTGTATATTTATAGGTCCTAAAAGCATGTTAGCATATATATGATTCCTAAGCAAGAAAACTAGTGGTTGATAACTATCTTTGGCCTCTTTTATTTTTCTCTTTCTTTCTATTTGGTCTTCTACATCCTACATCCCAGTTAGTACTTAAGTGATTTATCTTTCATGGCTTCGACGCCAACATCTAGCTAGGACAGAATGCCCCTTGCATTCCTTCCCTCATAGGTGCCCCTGACCCTTTCTTACCTTACTTGCTCTTTTGGGTCTCTTTTATCTTTTGGGCATATTTTTCACTTATGGTTCGGCCTTTCAATTGTCAATTATGAAATTCAAACAAGAGAATCATATAAATACATAGTTATGTTTTCAAAATGAAGGACCAAGTACTAAGCATTACTATCATCACCTAAGCTTGCATTCCAAAGGCACTAAAGCACTTCAAAGGCATCCATCTAGCATCTATTCAAGGGAAAAGGGTTGCATACTTATACATACATTGCATAGGAAGGGGAAGTTTATTCTATTTCATCCACACATACTATTACATTGCTACATTCTAGCTACTGACCAACAATCACTGTGTAACTTGCACAAGGGCATCCTAGGGCATCATTTACACACACACACACACACACACACACACACACACACACACACACACACACACACACACCGAACTACATGGAGTCTGAGATGTAGTGCAGTGCTCGGTTGTAAGTTCACTCTTTGGGTGACCACCGGGCCACTGACTCCCCATTATACATTTTCCTTTTTAGGTTTGATGTGGTTTTGGGTATGTGCAGGTGAACTTCTCTTTTACATGTTATAGGTACCTTCAGCGATCAAGGAGCGAATATCAAGAGACCAAAAGAAACTAACAACGAAGACCTTACAACATAAAAGAAAGTAGTTTCGATCTTTTGCATAGTCACTAGCACCCATACCCAAATCCAAATACTTGAGACATATCTACCCCTGTTGTGGGTGCCCGTGTCTAGCTCTCACCATTACTAAGTTCCTAATTTTACAATGAGCAAGAACGATCCTATCTAAAGTATGTTTAGCACTTGCACCTTCCTAGATCACTTCATGTTCATTCAAATATTAGCTAAGTCTTATTATGTCTTCTATTTGATTAGGGTTTTACATTTACATAGTTATTTGCTTATTTCTTTACTGTATTTTAGCATTTGTACATCAATTATTACAATAAGTTACTTTTGCAATATTACATTTAATTCTAAATTAAATTAAATCAAGATCATAGAGACATGTCTTAGTAAGAGAAAATTCAATCTAAGCATTTCACAATGGTTTCAATCAACAAAGGGTCGAGTCACATAGTTGAGGCACACCACATATCACTACTATCACATTGGGTATATTTTATATTACAAATTTATCCCACTATCTTGATTTAAAGAGACATGAGAGCACCTCTAGTGGTCTCATTATCTATACACACTTACACAAACACCTAGGAGAGTTACATGAGGCTTGGTCCTGTAAGGAGGGCATGTAGTGTATCGCTTGGGTTAGTTCATTAGGCCGGGAGTCTAATCACCAAGGTTATTCTAGTATCAACCCCACACACATATTTTCTCCTTTGGTTTGTTAATTCTCACGATGAAGGTTTGTGTCGGTTATATTTTCTACTTTATTATAAGTCATCCTAAGGTTGCATGAGAAAGAGTGATTGTTATCCAAATAAGCTCCCATGCTTACTCAAATTTCTTGTTTAGGTTGCATTGGGGAAAAAGTTCAACCTATAGAAAAAAATGTTCAAAGGCGCTTTCAGCAAGCGAAGACAAAACTATTTTCCATAGGAGACAATATATTGCATGACATATCCATGCAACAAGTCGCATGAAGTCCATAGAACAAAGGGGGAAAATCCATGCACGTTAGTGAATAAAATAGTGGAAGGTTGCGGCTCTTTGAAGTAAACACAAACGCACAACAAGAGGATTCAATCTACACGCAGGTCTCTGTGTAACAAAGGAAAATAGTCACGCCAATCCGTGGAACATAGAACAAGACCAGGGCATGAAATTGTGTGCATCAACAAAGCAAAGTGAAAAATCTCGTGACACATACATTCCACATGAAAAGGTGAGCGATAAAGGAAGACAAGTATGCGGAACAAGGGAATCAATCCATGGAAATCCGTGAAAAGTGATAGAAGAGATACCACGTTGCGCAACGAAGCAAAACCCACACAATTTAAGAAGAAAACTCACATGACAAGAAATAAGACATTTGCGAAGGTAACATAAAAGCCACATAACAAAGGGAAGTAAAATTCGCATAACAAAGGCATGTAAAGCCGTGAAAAGGGAAAGTAATGTAAGGACACATGCATGCATCCATGTGTAAATCCACACGATAAAGGAACACAAAATACGGGTGAAAAGCCGCAAAACAAAGGAAAATCAAATAAGTGTTCGCATTTACTTAGAGGCAATCATGAAATGCTTTGTTTTGTTTTTTTTTAAATGCAAAATTCTATTTTTAGCACAAATGATGCATGATAAGTTTAAAATAGATTAAATCATGAAAGGGCATTTTGTTTCACCATCCGGAAGTTTTAATAATAGAACAAAACATGCAAAATAAAGGGAAGTTTTTTTCCTATTTATGTGAACTTGGATTCATTTTTAACGCAAAATTTGATAAAAGCAAAGCAAGAAGCTATTTTTAAGAAGCGAGATAATCAAGACATGCACCTTTCACGTGCAAAATCTATTTGTGGAGCAAAGGAGTAGGGTGTGCATGTTTTTCCCTATTTTTAGGAGTCGGACTTGTATGTCAAGTGTTTTTCTTCTTCCTCTCTCACTTTGATTTTCTGTAAAATCGAGAACGCATTGTAAAAATGTCTCGATCTTTGCCTCTTCATTCATGTTTATGGATTTTTTCATTTTTCTCGGGTGAGAAAGCAAGGTTCGTGAGTGATTCTTTGTGCTCATTCTACATCTTGGAGCAATAAAGAAGTTGTTTTTAGCTTTCTATAACCTACGTTTAGTGTGTATCTTGTTTTAATCTAAGTTTATATTTGTGATACATGTTTATCCTTGATTTAAGAGTTTAACCTTCATGCATTTTTGTGTCTATTTGCAAGTCATAGATCACGTTTAACTAGTTGTATGCATGATTTTTTTGGATCCATTTGTTGCCCTTCTTTATCTTGTCACATTTCAGCTCGAACCCTTTTATGAAATCTTTTTTTTTTGATACAATCACTTGTAGTTAGTATATGGTGTGTGTGGATTTCGTGCTTCATCTGTGTGATCCCAATAAGCTTGAGATCCTCAAGATATTCTCGGTTTATCGCCATTCCTTTTTTAGTTTTCTCTTCTTTCCTTTTCCTTTTCCTCATGGATGTTAGTAGAATAGAGTAGCCTTAGAGATAGAAAATAGTTTAGGTGTTGAACTAGAAGAACCAGCCCTCTCTTGAGACTCACTCCAATATACAAGTCACTCATAACCTAGGAGTGTTTCCAATTTGTCAATTGAAAGGAGAGTTATCACACCATTCTCTAAAAGGTCCATTTCAAAGTGACAATGGTGACATATAGCAAACATCATTTCCAGATAAGTAAAGCATATAGAAATTTATAGATCTAAATTGTCAAAGGGTTCAAAATTTTACATCTTCATGTTATGATCGTATAGTTCCATATTAGACCATACAAAACTTGTACAATTCTACCCTTGTTTAGTTTCCAATACCGAACTTCCAAAGGAAAATCTATAGTTCTAGATCTTCATGTCTCGCTATCCCGCATATCTAAATCCTCTTTTCCTACACTAAATAGCTAATTTTATCTCTCCTCTTGTGTATTTGAGAAATTTCTTATCATTTATAAATTATTTTTAAGTTTGAATGTATAGTTATGATTATGTATAATCAATGTTGGAAGTTAATTATATCATAATATTCTACTTATTGCAAACCCTTACATCCTTCTTATTGTTGTGTACTTTCCATAACATAGAAATTAATTAGGTGTAAATAATAAATTAAATAAGAGATGAAAATTGGCATAGATATCCATGGTATATGAGAAAATAGAATATAGAGCATACAATTGCATAGAGTACACAATCGTAAAAGAAAACATGACATGTAATATACAAACACCTAGAAAACAGAACATACAAGTGCATGGATCATTCATATAAAATATTGTCGCAACTCAAAAAGAGTCTAAAGAAATCAAATCATGTAGTATAACATAGTAATCACATAATTACATGAAGTAGTTAATTAAAGCAATGTCATATAGCAATTAGGGAATATAGCACACAAGATCACATAGTAATAAAATCAATCATTGTCATATAGATCAAATCATGCAATACACAAGTGTACAAAGTAGTTAAAACAATCAATCTCAATCAACAATCAAATCATGTAGTCACACAAGTATACAGAGTAGTTAAAGAAATCATTTTCAATTAGTAATCAAGGCATGTAGTTACATAAGTGCAAGGAGAAATGAAAGTAATGAGTAGTAAGAAATCAATGGTAGCCAAAATAGAATCCAAAGGCCAATAGTAGTGAATTAGTAAGCATAGAAAATGCAAGTAAGCATGGATCATATTTGATTCAAAGTTCTATAAGCAAGAAATGTGATCATAAGATAAGCCATGGTATAACAAATGTCTCAAGTATTAATGTAGTATAGTGTGCACAACATACTAATGTATATAGATATGATCGTGATAAACTCGGTTGTGAAAATTCCCCCATTTTAGGTATGCATCCCATAGGATAGAAGGATAAAAGAATCCGTAAGGTATTAAATATGCAATCAAAGTAAGATCTATATGAAAAACTCCTCGATGTAGACATACCCCGAAGGTGGTACGCTGTAGAAGCCATAATGTGTATAATATCCATTATTTTTAATTTCCTAATTAATTCTATGAAGCTCAAGTTATAAGGTAGTGTAGAGTGCTAAATTTGAATGAGCATAAGGCTCAAAATTGGAAAGGACCAAGCATGTCACATGTAGGTCCCAATTTTGTATTTTAGCAATGTTATATTATTTTTGTATTTTTGAATAGTAGATGGGTCAAAACATATAAATGTCCCACTTTTTATTCCCGAGAAAAATATGTCCCACAACAAAAACTTGGAAAACATGTATAAAATGACCAAATTCATAGTTTTAAGAGCTTAAATATAACAAGACTCGGTGAACCTATAACTTTACTTAATTTTTAAGTTTTTAAATATCTATTTACTAGTCAATGTTAACAAAAAAATGGCTACTAAGTGGGACACACTTATATGTGTTGACCTGACATGAAAGTAAATGTGGTACTAATTGCCATGGGGCAATGGCAATGGCTAAAAATAATGAAAATGAAAGGTGGGGTCCATAGTAAGTATTGTTCCCTTAACAATCACATGGGACCTATGAAATGTTTTGCATTGTCAAGTAATGACCTAGTTAATGACTAGGAAATAAATTGTTAATCAAGTGATAGTCATGCTAAGAGTGTGTGTGCACACTTTATATGCAATTCATAATGTATTTTTTTCTTAGTTGAAGTGTTTAGATGTTATCATCAAATCATTTAATGATGCATCTAACTTCTAGATCATTGCATATGTCCATATAGCCTATATATTTTATATTTATGATTACTTATTATTTGTCTACCTAAGGGTACTCAGGGATATATGTAAGTCCAAATTTATACACTCTAATATAATGGTAAATTTTCATATAATTGACCTCTTGTGATCACTTTCTTATTTTTTAATAAAGCCACTTGCATATATTTTATTTCATATAGAACAATGTTTATCTCTTAATTATGGGGAGTATCAATTTATTTCTCTTCATTGTGTGTGGAATTATATATTCATTATGTAATTAAATCATCGAGAAGGTGTAGTAGTTCATCCATTCACATTTGTTTGGATCTCTCTATTTTCACTTTCTCTACATGTTATGTGTGCACTTGCTCTACTTGCTATGTTGTAATGGGACAAACTTTCTCAACTATGAGAATCGTTAGGTTCTCTATTTGAACTTCCTAAAGCGTAAAAATAATTGATCACATTAGTTTCTTGTATTTATTTCTCTTTTATAATATGAATATGCATGGGTTTATCTTTCTCAATGATCATGGGTGTTGTTCGATTTTGTTTCTCTTGCTTAGGGATAATGAAAATTACTTGCTCTAATTTGGTTGTGGTTACTAAAGCTTCTTGTTTTGTAGGATTAATATTTCATGAATATTGATCCCATTGACCATAAATCATTTGGTCATAAAATAAATCATAGTTCTCATTATTTATATCCATAGTCACTTCCATTTCTATACACCAATGTTGTGCCAAGATGACATTGAAGCTATTATTGTTAGACAACACTTGAAGCTATATAACTTTGGGTCCTATTGTGATATGAAAATTTAAATGCCGCATTGAATTTATATATGGTATATAATGTTGTAACTCGTGTTGATCATAACCTTGTTTCTCAATTACATCTAGGTCGCATGTGTAGTGTACTTTATCCCTATCAATTATCACCTTAATATGACTTTTATTGTTAATTGTTGTGTAAAATGGATGCATTCATTCTATTTCTTATAATAATTTGACCAATGGTTCTTATTTGATTGGATTTTGTGGTGTCTTGATTACTCTTTTTTCTTAGTTGGATTACATAATTTTTATTAAGTTTCTTGCACTCATGTGGTGCCTTATGCTCTCTATATTTTGTCCCTTCATTTTGTATAACATGATCACAAATGAAACGTTAGATATGATTATGTAAAGTCCAACGCTTCTTTATTTCATGTATATTAATGCAATCATAGGTACAACATTCTCATCCTAAATTGTTTATCAAATAATATTTCATCTTATATCGCATGTTAAGTTGCTTGAAGAGCCTCTATTCAAGCAACTTGCGTAAGAATAGGTGTATCAATATTGGAGTGGATGATAGTGTCGTGAGCATGAATTTTTTCTATGAATATTATTCTTCATCGTAAGTTGAATAACTTATGGTTTTTAACATTGGAGTAGAAGAAAAGGTATCTCGAGGTATGTATCCCTTACATGTTTTGGCATTCATGTGACAATTTTTCGATAATATCACACATAAGGGCCTCAACTAGCTTAGAACGTCCATCTAACACCCTCTTAATAAGCTACTATTTTTTCTAGTAATTGAGCAATAGACTCGCTTCGATTGATTAAGCAATGATGTGGGAAAATGAGTTATCAAACCTTGGGTAAACATGCAATGTTGATCCTTATAACTTACATTGAACATTGATTGGTGTGCTAAAGATGTGAATCATACAAAATAAGCATGAACAGGCTTGTCAAGATGTTGGCATATTTCTTCCAAATGCTCAAATTCATAATGGGTAATAGTAGGTGATATTAAATGACCAAACAATAAATCTTGTAGTGATGGATAACCATTGAAGTAACCATTAGGTAAACTATGAAACCATACTCATGCCAAACTTGTGAGACTATGTGGGAAAGCCTTAAAAAAATCCTATCATTATGCACATATGTTTGTAGGCATCTACAAAATTGGACAATGTTTGTAGAAGAATCCTCTTTTCCTCTAAATAGGATAACTTTAGCAATGGTAAATCCATATGGGAATGTGGCATTTTATTGTTTCACGCTATATTTTAATTATTAACATATTTATCATCAACCCAAGTAATAAATGAGTATATTTATGATACGTGTGGGATTTTAACTTCATCTTATAATTCTCTTATAGCTTGAATCATATATTACAATTGTTTTGTTGTGATACTAATGATTTTAGAAGATTTATCACATGGTGGGGTAGAACTAGGAGGATCAACATATAAATCCAACGAAATATCACTATGACAAGACACATTCATATGTTGTACCAAAAAGACATTATAAAAAGACATTATTTTGATCTAACACGTTATGATTTTTCAAAGTAAAAGCAAAGATTATTATTCATACTAGAAACATGCCTAGAAATACTATTGCTATCAATTGCTATCATTTGCACTAAGAGATTTTCCATTATTTCCAATAGAAACATTATGATTAATGACATCTATATCCATAACATGTTTTTTTTTGAAATCATAGGTTGTATGATCTCTATGTTAAAATGGGGGTATTAGTACAAACCGCATCCAAACTAAAGGGCTCGTTATATTCCGCTAGATATTTAGCATCTAGGATAGGTAGGGGTAGTGCACTCATTTGTGTCTTTTTAAAGGCTTTTAATTGGTCTTGTTTTTTCTTGTATGGGTTTTAAAGAAAGCAACATTAATGAGAGGTTTCTCAATCGGCTTAGGAGAGACATGATTGAGCATACTAGAGAAATGCAAACTTTAATAGGAAAAGGGATACTATCATAGAATTGTATCTAAAATCAAAACCATAAGGGAAATATAATAAATCCCTAGGGGTGAAGCATGAATCCCTAGGTTAATGTGTTCGAAAATTAAGTGGGTTCATAAAAATGTAATATGAAAATTTGGGTTTTCCTAATTTAAATCGCTTATTATGTGTAAATGTGAACCAAGAATATGAAATACAATAAATGATGGTAAATCACAGATCCTATATTCATGTATTATAATTATACTATTTCATTCCAATTCTAGAAAGTTATATTTAGAGGATGGGTTTATGTTTTGGAACATATTCACCCCAATTCTAGCCAATATGGTGGTTATAGTGTTCTAAAAGTTATGTGGTGTGATTGTGAAAACACCTATATTTATAAAGGCCCCAAATGATTGCAATGGTTGGAATTGAGGAACACAAAAAATCACATTTTACATAACATTGCCAAAAAGAACACTTCATAAAATTACCAAAAAAAATCACTCAAGTGGAAAGGGTTCAATAATTTTGAAACAGATTTAAAAATTATGATGTTTGACTTCAACAATGCAACTACAAATCACTTTTACAAATATGGTTAAAAGATAATTTCTATTTTATATTAAAAGAAAATTTATATTATCTACACATTTTGTTGAGTCCTAAAATTTAACTACTATTCATCTATTCCAAGAAATTCAAGTATTAAATATCTAATCAAAATGTATAATATGTCCAAAAGAGAAGAAAAACTCTATTTTATACAAAAGTTTGGTATGTAATTAATTAATAATGATATTGATCAATTTGTAAAAATAGATTAAACATGTTATCACCGCTCTCCTTGATTCTCTAAATAAACAAAATGTAAATGACGAGAACTTTTCATGTCTATTTTTTTAATTTTTACTCTTCTTTATCTCACCTACAAAGATCAATAACCTTGTTTCACTTATTTATATGATCTCTCTTGCTTAGAGAAGATTGTGATTTAGAAGACCTTTAAATCTTTTGTTCTTATATAATTCATGTATTCTTTTTTTTAGCTCAAAATTTAATTATGATATGTTTTCACTCACAATATTTTGTGGGGTTCAAATTTTGTTAGCTCATAAAAAAAAGGTCATTAGATGCATGTGTCAAATCTTTTTGTGATGGTTAATAATCAAAACCCAAGTATGATAACATAATTTCCTTTCTATGTGGAGATTCTATTTAGATGTTTCCTTTCTCAAACACTATAATTTGTCTCACAAACACCGTAATAACTATCTCGTAATTGTGTGTTTTTTAATATTTGGAAGTCATAGCCGAATATCGGCCAGCGTTCGACGTTGTTTGTTTGCTGCACTAGAAGTCCTGAAAGAAGTTTGTGTATTGTGGTATCAAAGCCAACTCTTAAACGAGTAAGCTTAGATATATATTGCCGCCTTGAAATAATTATTACTTCTAATATGAGTCATAGTCGTTATTTGTCGTGTTTAGGCATTCTCACTCAATTATAGAGGAACACCCAGTTATTCTTGCGTATACAGTGTAGCCACGGTTCCAGATACCTTGAATGACGCTGAGGCGAAAATGTATTTAGAAGTAGACAAGCAATTTTTCAGCAAGGTGAAAGTTAGTATCAAATACCAGAAATCAAAGCATCCGAAGAAAAAAATTCATGTACTTTGATCAATTTCTTTCTTTTTGAAATTAAACTAGAAATTGTTTATAAATTATCACAGCAGAAGTGAATGATAGGAAATGGTTGAATAAGGTTTTCCATAAGTCTACTTATACGTCCTTTGTAAGGCCTCGAACAAAGATATTTGAAAAAACTTTACAATATAATCCTTCCAAAAATTTCCAAAATTATAATTCTTATGTTGCCTTGATCCGAGATAGATTATATACATAGTCACCTGTACATTTGGTTTGTTCATTTTGGACCGTACTTTCCCGATAATATCAACTCGTTAGTTATATTGCCATCCGTGATCATCATCCAAACTTTAGTCACGTCTCGCTAGCTATCAAGTATTTCACGCTATATAATGGACTGTCTCTAAGAATTTTGTCTCAATTTATCGCTTAGTGCTCGAAATAAGAGTTGCGTTGAAGATAAGTTAGGAAACCTAAATTGTTGGGGAGTCGTTTGGTCCGTGCTTTATGGTCTACAAATGTTTGAACCCTTTCAAGATGCAAGTTTTAACATCAAAGTTCTATACTCGATGACCAAATCCGTGAGACACTAATCCAATTACAAAACGGGCTAATGGAAAGCATCCAAGTTCCTCTTGGATGGAAACTTGACCGATTGAAAAATGTAACCCCAAAGAATAAACGAAATCAAAATTTAGTCCATGAAATTAGAGCGAACGAGATACATATCTTGCCAAGAAACACATATGCAAAAGAGTCGCATAAACATATAGATCTCCTAGGCACAAACATATCAAGTCAAAGACATGGCACATAAAATCAGAATCAAGAAGCACCAAGAAAGGAAACATCTACAAAGAATTAGAAGATGACAAGATAAACCAAGGCAACCAAGAACCATCTCGCCTTGTCTATTTCCACCTTCCAGGGCAAAAGGAGTCTTGAGATAAATAGAGAAAATGAGCTTACCCTTCTATAAGGAAAGACAATGGCCGGCACTAAAGGGAAATTATAAACATACGTATGGACAAGTTTATTATTTTTCTTATGCCTTCCAACCCTCTAAGCCGAAGACAAAAACCATCCCCAAAATTTAAGTAGGGGAATTATATGGCCCAATTCAATCCTCATTTCCAAGAAAATTTTGATGACTTGTCTAAGGATATCCATAAAATCCGAGTATCTATGGGTACAATGCATAACATGAGCAATATTATCCAAGAGATACATTTTGCTATAGGAAATACCGTAAATGTTGTCTTTGCCTTTGTCAACCACATATAGAAGAAATGAAAGAAAATTTGACCAAGGTAAACCAAACCATGAAAACTATCGATGACAAAATGGAAAATGTTTTAAGCCTTGATTGGATAGAACAAGAAGAGAAAAAAACATGAAGAAAAGGAAAGACCTGCAAAATCGTAACCAATAGCAAGAATCCAAAGAAGGGTATCTCGCTCCAAACGATTTGGCACCGATTCGATGCCAAATTAGCAACAAAACATTATGGTTGTCGTTGATATGTTCCCAAGCCCAAACAAAAAAAGCACCACAAACACTCGAAAATTATTAGCACTCTTAAAACAGAACACATAAATGCAACTGCAGGTTTTGATCTATTTCTTATTCTTATTTGCTTGTGCTCTGCTAAATCAGAGAATACAATCTTTATAGAATAACAATAAACAGAGTCTTATTCAAACTCAAACTCAAACTAACCTATCTCTACTCTTCATCCTACAGATGGACAACATTTGCCAGCACATACACATATCATCTAGTGTGCTGTCAATTACAAAATAACTTCCCTAAATGCTAGCTACAAAATCCTAAATGCTAGCTACAGAATCCCTAAATATTAGGCTATGATTTCTGCATGTCTAACAAACACCTCACATCTTTTAGCATTTGTCACGAATTTTAGCAACCATAATCCAAATCCATCATTTGCCATATTTGTCACCAACCAGGCCATAAAGCCCCTTATTGTATATGGAAGAATCCTACTGTTGAAGTTGTTCCAACACCAACACAACAAAGGTGGTGGGATGATGTTGACAAAGACAAAGACCTTTATCACTAGGGCGAGATTTATGAACCTCTCGATAGCATAAGATGATGCTGAAACAGAAACAGATGATGAACATGAACCGGATGATCTTTATCTATTGGATGATACCTTAGAACAAGTCAATATTGCCTTTATGCAGAGAGATAACCCCTTCAAGAAAGCAGTGGCTATATGTTCAGAGGAAGAGGGTGTGATAGACCAGAAAGTAAAGAGACCTATCCAAGAGGACGACATTCTAGTTGAGAAAAACAACCTCAAAGGTATTCTCACGGCCTACTATTCAACGACCTGCTTTCATTCCTCTCAAATTCCCATAAATGTTTAAATCAAGCAAGAAATGGACAGAAGATGAATTTAGTTTCCTTTACCACCAAAAGTAGTAGACTGCATAATAGCTCCAAGATGGGAAGAAGAAGAAGAAGACCGATACATAGAACAGATCTTTGATGGGAACAATATGAAGCTGAACAAGAAACATTAGACCGGGATGAACTTCATGATAGAATGAGAAATGGCAATAAAACAAATTGGGTAGAAAAGATACATCCAACAAGGCAGAAAGAACCAACTCTTGATCTAGCATGATGCAAGCTAGTGTGCTCAGCCACTCATATACCTACATGTCCAAAACCAGCATATCTAACACAATGAATCAATGATTGGTATGTGCAATTTATTTCAGTAGAAATATATGGAAAAAGATAGATGCCCTAGTAGATACAAGTGCATCAGTCTTTCTGTAAGGCACAAATAGTTGATGAATGAGAAGAATGAGATGAGCATATAATAAATACAGATCAATGGATTTCCAAGGATATAATTTTATGTTTTCTTTGCTCATCCCAAATTACCAGTAAATTGTCTATTAGGAGCTTTTCATAAACCAGTATTTTCCCCATTGCAATACTCCCAAGAGCGTTCTATTTATGCTCTATGGAGAAAAGATCAGGGCACCTAGCCTTTCCTATGTTACATAATAGTATGTCAATTATTTCTCCATGATATATCAACCAAACAACCCTATACACAGAAGCATACAAGAAACAGGGCAAAAATTTAAGAACGGATTTGTTGTGATAATCCTCAAATATTGTGGACAAAGACCATGTCAGTAATGGAAATCAATTTGATTGGACGTGGTGGGGGGGAATGAAGATCTATAAAAGAACTCTTAGATGTAGGATTGATAGAACCAAGTCTTAGATGTAGGATTGATAGAACCAAGTAAGTCTCCCTTTAGTTGCTATGCTTTTATGGTAAACAATTATTCAGAGCAAAAAAAAGGTAAAAGGAGGATGGTACGAAACTATAAACCTCTTAATGCCATTACGGTACCATACCATTATCCAATCCCAGATAAAACATATTTGCACTTTTCTTAATTTGAATGTAAAATTGGGTTTTACCAGATCAAGGCTAAAGAAACAAATATACCCAAGACAACGATTCATTGTCCATTCAACCACTTCCAATGGAAAGTCGTGCAATTTGGATTGACGAATACTCCAACATACTTTCAAGACTATGAATAAAATATTCAGGGGATGTCTAATTTTCTGTGTTAATATTGATGATATAATAATTTTCAGCGCAACCCTGAATAAACACCTAAACTAGAACACTTTTTTACAAAAAACCTAAGCTGCAAAAAGTTCAAAGACGGTACTATCAAAAACTAAAATGCAGTTGTGCCAAACAAATAGTAAATTCTAGGGTATGGAAGTAGAGGATTCAAGCTAAAGGTACAAGGCCACATCGAAAATAAAATTCTTGATATTCAGACCAACAAGACAAGAAATAGCTTCAAGCTTTCTTGGGAATTCTCAATTATGTGACCAGCTTCTATCAAGACAATGGTGTTGACAAGAGCATACTTCAAGAACTTCTAAAGAAGAATAAGAACTATGCTTGGACTCTTGAACAAAAAGATCAAATTGAAAGTTTCAACTCTTCCCCAATTATTTGTCACAACATCAAAAAATTATATTTTATACACAGATGTGTCTGACATTACGTGGGGAGGAATTTGGTGCTGTATTGAAAACGGTAAACTCTTCCCCAATTATTTGTCACAACATCAAAAATTATATTTTATACACAGAAGTGTCTGACATTACGTGGGGAGGAATTTGGTGCTGTATTGAAAACGGTAAGAAATATGTCAATGAAATTGCTTCAGGAGTATTTCAGAAGTTAGAAAATGGATTTCTTTAGACGTATATAATATGCAGTAAAAAAGTGTTTTGTAAAAATTCTCACTCAAGCTAATAAATTTTTAAAAATCATCATCCGAACAGACTGTACAAGATTTTTAATATTTACGGAGAAAGAACATGAGGGGAAGGATGGAAGCAATAAGCATCTGAAATGGTAAACTAAATTCAATGCCGAGCATATTTCAGACGAAAATAACGTATGCCACATTGAATTATTCGCACCTCTGGAACCCTAACTACTTTTACACTAATCAATAGAAATATTTAATGCTTTAATGTCGGCCAAGATTAGCGTGGGTACCAAAGACCAGACTGTAGATTAAATGAAATAATCCTACAAAAAAAAAAATCTTTGTAATAATGTGGCCTCGCCTTTTTCCTATACAGAGGATTGAAATATTTTGGTACTATCATTCAAAATAGTCTCATAGCAATTGGACCATCAATTTTTCAACCAATCTTTACATCAAAGTAATATAATTCCAAATAATCTCATAACAATTTAATCATCAATTTTTCTACCAATCTCCACAGCAAAGTACTCCTTATGTGAGATAGATTTCCTTCAAATGTTTTTATCTTTATGCAAAGTAGATAAACATCAAAAGGCTCCGTGTGGTTTTACAGTAGCATATGTTATTATGTCCAAAATAATTATAAATTTACTTGACTAATTTTGTAAAATATTTTATTTGTTATCAATATGATAATTCTAAACTTTTATTTTAATTTATGTATTACAATTTATCAATAATTAATATATAAACTATTAATTACATTAAAGAATTTTTTAAAAACTAAATTAAACATTATTTTGACAGCCATGTAATTTTGTAAACCGTCAACTAATTGTTTTACATGCAATGTTGAACGTCACATTCCAACAGTGTTCCCACTCGAATTCAACCCATAGATGAACCTAATCTCATCCTATGGCTGAGACACATTTTCAAGTGTTGGGGTGAAAAAGCACCAGCATTGCTACAACTCAACCCCAACCCGTAGATGAGCCCCTGGACCTCAACCCATGATCGTGCCACGTTTTCAAGTGTTGGGGTGCAAAAGCATGGCATTGTGTTTACTGTTTAAAAATATAAAGAATAGATTTACACCAAACACTGATAAGGTTACTTTTGAATAGTAAATCTTGGTCATCACATAGCTTTTGAAAACAAGTTTTTGGCCTCATACAAAACTGGCTTAACTCTCAGATATTGGAGTACAAGAGAGGAGAATTATGTGCCTCCACTCTTTCCTATCAACAATTATTGACCTAGATGAAAGCATTGGCAAACAACTTGGCAAACAACTAGGACCGTATTCACCAAATAGGAGTGGAATTTAGAACCACACTGGGTGCCAAATAAATCCACATCTACAACACGAGATTTAATAAATGTCACTGAAGTGCATAGCATAGCCTCTGGCCAAATAAACCGTAGAATTTGACCCCGTCATAAAAATAGGTTGACCTAGAAAAATAAATATAATTGCAGGTCGACAAAGGAAAACATAAACCAACCGGTTCCAGAAATGAATGCAGAGAATGCTTCTCAACTCTGATTCTGCCAATGAGAAAAAAATACGAAGTTACAATTTACTCTGAATTTATTAAATTACTTATAAAGGCTGCTTAGCCTATATTTATAAAGTTTGTTTTGCTGCACAAGAAAAATTGCACAGCTTTGTTCTCTACAAAAAAAGGCTAAGTAATGTTTTCCTCCCGCAGTTTGCTTTCCTAACACCGGCTGATATTTTCATTGAATACTGTCACTTGTGAGGATGCGGTCTCAGCCAAATCATAACTACTCATATCCTGCGAGACATCAAAAGCATATTTTCTAGTGTTGGGGTGAAAAAGCACCAGCATTGCTACGACTCAACCCCAACCCATAGATGAGCCCCTGGACCTCAACCCATGATCGTGCCACGTTTTCAAGTGTTGGAGTGCAAAAACATGGCATTGTGTTTACTGTTTAAAAATATAAAGAATAGATTCACACCAAACACTGATAAGATTACTTTTGAATAGTAAATCTTGGTCATCACATAGCTTTTGAAAACAAGTTTTTTGGCCTCGTACAAAACTGGCTTAACTCTCAGATATTGGAGAACAAGAGAGGAGAATTATGTGCCTCCACTCTTTCCTACCAACAATTATTGACCTAGATGAAAGCACTGGCAAACAACTAGGACCGTATTCACCAAATAGGGAATGGAATTTAGAACCACACTGGGTGCCAAATAAATCCACATCTACAACATGAGATTTAATAAATGTCACTGAAGTGCATAGCATAGCCTCTGGCCAAATAAACCATATAATTTGACCCCGTCATAAAAATAGGTTGACCTAGAAAAATAAATATAATTGCAGGTCGACAAAGGAAAACATAAACCAACCGGTTCCAGAAATGAATACAGAGAATGCTTCTCAACTCTGATTCTACCAATGAGAAAAAAATACGAAGTTACAATTTACTCTGAATTTATTAAATTACTTATAAAGGCTGCTTAGCCTATATTTATAAAGTTTGTTTTGCTGCACAAGAAAAATTGCACAGCTTTGTTCTCTACCAAAAAAGGCTAAGTAATGTTTTCCTCCCACAGTTTGCTTTCCTAACACCAGCTGATATGTTCATCGAATACTGTCACTTGTGAGGATGCGGTCTCAGCCAAATCATAACTACTCATATCCTGCGAGACATCAGAAAGCATATTAAGTTACACTCCAGGTGTTAATGTCATTAAATCCTTCCAAGCATTCGCCATATAGCCTCAAAAACAATTAGACCAACAATAGCTCACCTCATTTCAGAGTTCATCATTTCCAATATTGGGTTTGATGACAGATTCTTTATTTTTTTGAATAAAGTTAAGGATGTCTTCCTTTGTTCTATCCCCTTCATATTGAACCATCTTGCCACTTGCAGAAATCATGTATAATGTTGGATATCCCTTTACATCAAACACCTCGGTAGGAATATCATTAGCAGTAGCATCCTGCCCATATATTATATTAAAAAAGAATCATATCAAGTAATCCACGAATGATGCAAATAAAATTCTACAGTGATAACAATCAATCAAAAATAACCTGTATATAATTTGAAAGACTACTTATTTGCATTCACATTTTATGATAAAATGATCTCACTACAGATAAATTGGGACACTAGAAGGCACTCATAATCCAGTCTGCAAAGGTTCTCTTTAGTTCCAGCCCCAGATGATGTCCCATTTTAATGGCTAATCCTCAAAATGCTATAAGAAAGAAAGTAATTAAAAATATATATAGAATCTTTCAATGAAAGAGGAGCAGATATGGCTTAGAAGCAAAATTTCTCAGGTTCTGCTTGAAATGGGGGACTGAAGATATGCATAAACTGCTGAAAAAAATCATGGCCATGGATCAGCAACGCATCCATTTGTAATTTCCCTCAAATATTTATATGAAGCATAGGATATAATTTTCCAAGGGATCATATTTTTGCTCCTGAAAAAGCATAGCAAAACAAGAGATAAATGCACCTAATCTTAGCTGAAGTTCATGAATTAAGGAAGCCTAGATTACTTTCATTTGTCATTTGTCATATATTAGAAGCTGTCTATTTGAAACTAAGCATGGCCCACTTTCCCGGTTACAGAATCAGTATTATACAAACTGCGGTTAGATAATCACCATTAATATACATACAACAAAATTTCATTCTACTATCATGAATGCATGCAACAGTGACATGAAACAATTGACTAGCTAACCATGCATGCCTGCACTTACTCAGGTCAACTTAGAAACATATCAGAAATACAGACTCGTGGTTTCTTTTTGACATTGCTGCTCAATGATTTGATTACATTTTGCACAATTGAATGAAAATCACCAATCTAAAAGAAACATCAACCATAAACAGTGCAATTTATATCATGGTTTGCCTAGAATATTCCCTCCAGAGGGCTTACCATCTTAGCAATCATCACATCACTCGCTTCTGAAGAGAAATGGCAATCTCATCCAAAGTAGGAGCCAGTTGCTTGCAATGCCCACACCAAGGTGCGTAGAACTCCAAAAGTACTGCAGATTGACATAGATAAAGCAACAGAATAGTTATAATATGATACATGGAAAAAAAATAAAACCAATACTATGACACCATTATGATAAATAGACACACAGTATGAATATTGTTTACTTTGTTTCCCAATTCATGAGAGCACAAGAATTTGGCATTTTCTTCTCATAATAGAAGCTATGACACCATTTTGATAAATGGACACAAACAGTATGAATATCAAATACTTTGCTTCCCAATTCATGACAGAGCCCAAAAATATTTTGGTATTTTCTTCTCATGAGACAAGAGTGCAAGAATAGAATGCTTAACAGAAAATTTTGGCATTTTCTTCTCATGAGAAATTATTTCATGCCCCTCTTCCTTCCGCCTTACATAAATTGGAACAGTTCTGATTTAAATGGAAATCAATTGCAATTATTAGGCTCGCATTAAATTGGAAGAATACTATCCCTTCAGAAGATCATTTATCATATTGATTTTCTTCACTTTAGAAGATCATTTGTGCCATTTCACCTTTTTCATAAAATCTATGGCAAACTTTCCCATGAGTGCGGTTGCTTAGCTTGTGACTTTCATGTGGATGTTATCATCGATGCAAGTTAATTTTGTCAAAGAATCTAGGGTGGTCTATTGAATTCCATTGTGTGAAGTTACAAGAATATTAGCCATTCTAGAGAAGGTATCTGGACTAAAAAAGCATTTGTATATACCCATATGTCTAGTATCTACCATTTTACTTTCATAGTTACCTAAGACTCTGGGACTGCAGGATGGGGGCCAACGGGACGAGGTTTCTGGGACAGCAAAAATTTCCAAAAATTCAGGATGTCAGTGGGGGCAGCTAATAAAATAATCTATAAAATTATAAATATTAAAAATATACAAATAAATTTTTAAAAATTTATGAATAGCAGTCTGTGACAGTCCACCACGTGCATTTGTGCTTGAAAAATTTTGTATTCATATAGCACTCTTGATTCTTATTATGTCTTTCTAATACAATACAGTAAGGTTTTGTTTAACTGGTAAACATTTTGATCTATGTCTTACTGTTTTTATCATCTACACAACCTTTCTCTTCATATAGAATTATACATGTAGGCTTTGTAAGTTTGTTAAATGATTGGAGCTTCCAAAGCAATTTTAATTAGATTTATACACACAGACTTTTTTCCCGAACAGAGATGAGAAGCTTCCAAAAACAATCTTACACTACAAGAGTACAATTAAAAAAGTCAGTTTTTAAAGAGTAATAACAAAGAATTAAAAAAACACACATCCGGGGAACATCCAGCCATCCCTGGTGCCCCAAAACAAAGGGGACGTCCCTAATATTCCTGGACATTCCAGAGATGTCCCCAAGGATTTCCCTTTTGTCAGAAATGTGGGGGCACATTTCTCCCCCGTCCGGCCGCCACCAGGATGTCCCAGACGTGCTGGTTTTGGGGGAATTGACCCCGAGTAAAGCTGTTTACTTTGACCTGATATATGCCAGCGGGACATATCTTTTGGCATCGATCATGTTTAACTAAAACTCCTCTAAAGTGACTACGCAAGCTGTGCAATTAATAGCTCAGAGCTTTCTATAACTCTGTAACATGACTCCAAGTCACATGATGTAGTCTGTATAGTATGACATGTAGTTTACATGTGTTCTTAGTTGTAGGCAACTTACATTCCATTTTGTTCAAATATTTCATAGAAGTATCTACTTAAAACCTCTCTTCGTCAATGAAAAAGGAAGATCAATACCATTTTTTGCAGAATCCATGACCACTTCTTGCAGAGAATCCCCCACAACTACTTTTACAGGGTCATCATTCTTTTCAGGAATAGGCTCAGATTTTTTGTACTCCATTAATGCACCATCCTGCATGAGATAAAAAATATTAGATCACCAAGATGCAGTCCAGTATTTGTTAGATTGTGCACAGTAATAAAACCACCAAAACACAATAGGACACGTACATTTTCCACAGGACTAATGGTAACTACATCTAGAAATTTACATCCGTGAAAGCATTTATGTACTATAAGCAGAATTCACATGTACAGAAGCGCAAAACTTAACACACTTTATATATGCAAGCTCGACTAGCATTTATGATAACAGAAAACTCACAAAATACGCTTTCAACCAAGATGCCAGTTGTTCTGGCTCTATTTGTTCCTTAAGATACTTTCGTTCTGTATCTTGAATGAGGATGCATGGTACACCGTCTGTTTTAAGACCAAAGTACTGCAAGTTTTGATGGGCCAAATAGTCAGGGCATGTTTACTATGAATTAAAGGAAGCAAACAACTGGTAAAAATTCAATTTAATTACTAAAAATGTGAAGCAAAAAAATGGTAAAAATCAATTTAATTACTAGAAAAGTAAAGTAAACAGTTTAAAAATCTTATTCTCAACTAATGTAAACCAACAAACAAACAAACAAAAAAACCTTCTCAATTACAAACAAATGGTAAAAATTCAATTTAATAACTGAAAAGATAAGCAAACAAATGTTAAAAACTCGGTTTAATTACTAAAAATGTGAAACAAGCAGTTTAAAAGTCATCTTCTTGACTAATGTAAACCGATAAACAAACACAAAATCCCTCTCGATTAGATTTCTGGCTTTAAAAGTCATGTACTTGACTAATGTAAACCAAGTAGCACTTGGAGAACAAAGCCAATCATTTTTCTTTCAAATAAAAAAACAGTCAGGATAAAATAACTATTAATAACATCACATCAAGATCTGCTCAAAAAGGATTCAGTACTCTTAATTCCAGTTAAGCATAAGCAATGCTAACCATTAGCACATTATTTCCTTGAAAGGACCATTTAGTTTGGCCATTTAGTTTGGGCAGTATGATAGTTCTGATCCAATAACATCTAAAGAATCAATATTTTGTTTTACACTCATAATTAATTTAGTTATCTCAATAACTATCTTCTTGCTTTTCCTCTCATGCATTAGTTTCATCTCAGTATGATCATTATACTAGAATTGAATAATCCACTCCCATGGCAGCCCCATTTCATTTGCATTGTGCCTTGAACTTATTACCAGTAGTATTCTCCTAAATTACCTCAGTTATTTTGTTACCTAGGAAGCGATTTTCTTCTTAATATCTTATAGAAATAACATCCTCATATTCTATTGTCTTTCTTATTAATATATTTATTCCTACAAGAAATATGGGCCCGGTCGACCTATACACACATCTGCTACAACCTTATTCACCAGATGCACAAAAGCCTGATATACTTAAAAGACTTGGTTCTAACACGGCTTCCCAACCATGAAGAGTTGAGTAAGTGATTCATCTGTACTTGGAAGGTTCCAATCCCTGGAGGTTAGCCGTGAAAAGTCTGTGTCTCCACCTTTTATTTTATGAAACTTGTCATTTATTGGTAGGGTCAGGGAAGAAAATCATCTGTACTTAGAAAAATCCAATCCCTGGAGGTTAGCCATGAAAAGTCTGTGTCTCCACCTTTTATTTTATGAAATTTGTCATTTATTTGTAGGGTCAGGGAAGAAAATCATCTTGGATTAGAAAAATCCAATCCCTGTAGGTTAGCCATGAGTCATGTGACTTCAACTTCTATTCTATGAAATGTGTTTGATCGATATCATTTTGGAAGCACAAACTCAAATTACTCTAAAAAAAATCCCTAGGCTGCATAAGCCAGGCTACTACTCTCATGATTTTGTTAGTCATGTTTCCTGTGTTATGGTAGCTCTGCCATATATGATACAAAGCACAAGTTGCTTAAATCCTTGTAGAACCTACCAAGATAAGTTACTTAAAAGTGATTAGATGAAAATTTACTGTTGAAAGTGTGAACTGTTTTACATGTACACGATGAAGCCAGGTGATATACTGTTTTACATGTACAAGATGACACAAAAGCATGATAGCAAAGACAAACAACTCATAGCATCATTCTGTTCACATTTCAAGTAGGCATATTTTGTAAAAATCTTAATATGAAGAATGAAAAGAATGCATTTAGGGCCCCACATTAAATAATGTCAACCTATGTCTCGAGTGTTTATTACATAGATATTAATATTTTTTTCAATTCCAATGTGCTTTCAGCTTCTTTTTTGGATTTTGACTTACAATGCTCTATTTTTTCCTACTATCATATTATATTTCATAATGCAAATGTGATGAAATTATAAATAAAAATTGAAATTGTTATTGACATCATTAACAAGAAAATAGCAATTTTCTGATGACAAATTGCTTCTTTCCCCCTCAATAGAAGGGAAATCCGCACCCAAAAGAGCTTTTGAACAAATATCAATTGACTATGAGACAGCAAATCAATAAGTACACTGTACAATCGAAAGCACGAGCGGGAGATCCTATCAATCATCTCTCTCTAGAAAGGGGATTTAGCCGTCAAATATCTTGACTTCCCACTTAATGATAAATCTCAATGAACCCTTTGGGATGTCAAAATTAACAACCAGGTCAAAAACAAACTTTCACATCGACCCAACTGATGGTTGTCCATGGCTTGGTGGATTCAGTGACTTCAATCAGTTCTCCAGGCTGTCCCAATTAACAAGCTTAGACTATGGTTGTTCTTAGCCTAGTATCAGATGAGATAAAATGCATCCAACAGAACTTGTGGCAAGGAGTTGACAACCATTTCAAGTAACCCCTGGTTTCGTGGTCTCAAATGTGCACTTTCAAAAAAATGAAGGATTGAACACTTAAGGAACATTACAGCTTTCAATAAAGCCCTCTCCAAGAAAGCTGGGTGTAGATTAATGCAGAATAACGGCTCCAGGTGGTGTAAAATTTTCATCACAAATTTATTTTGCATGAGGCTGGAATTTTTCTTCAAAACAGTATCTCCTCTTTCCAGCAAGGTGAAATCGCTGTAAAGTAAACAGAAGCTAACATAATATCTCAGTTGGATGTTGGTAAACGGCAAGCAAATCCTCTTTCGGGAGTAGAGCTGGAATTGACTTCCCCATTGCCAAATCATCACTTTCTGAGCTTCAATATGAACCACAACAACAGGGCCTTCTACATATTGCTTACTGCATTTACAATATACCCAACCAGGAAGTCACATGGGATATTGAAAAAATCGGGATCATTCACCATACAAGGAACTCAACTAATTCAACTCTTGGACAGCCTTTGGCAAAGAATACATTTCTTCTCCTCCATGCCAGACAAGTTGATATAGCCTTCCAATCAGCATGGAGAATGCACAGTGGCTTCAGCATATCGGGTTATCCACCAAGAGGTTAAGACCCTGTGTGCCAACAACGATGTTCAAACATGGGGATATTCGTGGGACCTGTCATTACAGACCCATAATATCACACTGTGTCAATTGTCGATAAAAATCAGAATATTGCTCATCTTTTCTTCCAGTGTCCATTCGCAGTAACTATAATGGCAGCAGCTAACTTTTTCCCACCATGACCTCCCAAATTTAGCTAGTCTGGAGAAAAAGGATACATATAGACACTAAAATTCATGCATTGTCTTACACCGGGCTTCATCCTGTAGTTTCTTTGGGAAGAGTGCAACACACGCATTTTTAACAATATTCGAACCCATCTCATGCTCTGATTAAAAGAATTAAAACTCCAAATCAAAAGCAATGCTCTCACTCACAAAGGCCCAAGTACAGGAGCTTTCAACTCCACCAGCAAGGTTGATAGTCAAATCTCAAAAAAATTGTACCATTACCATTTCCTGCTTTTCAATGTACAACCAAAGCCCACATGTAACCCTCCAGCACGACACATCTATAAATTTAACTTTGGCAGGGCTTCTAATCACAACCCTGTGAGGGCGGGCATTGGCAGGATAACCAGAAACAGTACAGGAGAACCTCTTCTTAATTGTGCACAAAGGAAATGGGAACAAACAAATAAATATGCAGAATTATTGAGCATTAAAACAGGCATTCTATATTTGAGGAAAGTGTCAATGCCCCGGGTTTCACAGACAAAGCTATTCAACACACCTTGGTTTAAATTAAAGCATTCTGCCTAGCAACACAACTCTGAAAATCCTGAGCAATAATATTGCAATTTGGTGCCATTCACTCCAACATAGAAAAAGGCATTGGCTATCTTTCTAATGTATTCAAACATTGGCATAAAAGAATCAATAACATAGAAAAGTTTCTACTTGGAGAGCTATCAAAGACAACACCTGGCTGACAAGCTGTACCAAGCCACACTAGAGGCAAACAGGAATATCAATTATGAGAAACAAAGACAATCTTGCTGGCTTCTTCTGTAGATCTGATGCACGCTTGGGCCTTTACTTGCTTTCAAACATCTTCTATCTGCAGCCAAGATTGATAGAGCCTTTATTTAGTACTATTTTTCTTTTAGATTACACATTTTTTTGCATTTATGCTATCTGTTAGAGGAAAGATGGTTCTGTGAATTGTAATAGCTGCTGTAATTTTCTTGCAACTACTTCCTATGTCTAAAGGATTCACCACCAAAGACCAAATTTGAAGCTTTTGTTTCTTCTTTAATGTAATTTGACATTGGCTTTCTCTTAATACAATTCCGAATGACAGATTTGGTCTCATCAATAGCCACATATAACTTTATCAGTAGATATTGAAATTGGGCCAACTTTAAAACTAAGAAGCCAATTCACTTTGGGCACAAGTACAGTTACAAAGAATCAGATATGCCAGTACGGCATTCTTTTGCCCCAGATGCATTTTTGGATATGGCCGTAAATATGTATATTAAAAATAGCTAGATAAGTAAAATTAACCACATATAAAGCATACAATAAAAAAATTGTAAATAAGTTACTAATAATGTTCCATGGGGACGCGCTCCCCCTCAAATTTTGACCTTTCTGTGGATGAGGATGTCCCTGGGACTTGGGAATGCCAGGAAACACCCCTACCGCACCACCTCCGCCATCAAGAGTCAAGGAATGTCTCCAAAACATTTCCCTTAAGGACATGTCTGTCGCAATAGGGGTCGTCCGGTGGACTTCAGAATGTCCCCAAAATTTCAAGAAAACTTGCCCAAGTACCTTGACAGCCTTGGAAACTTGTAGTTGTCCCTATGACAAAAAGGTGATTTTTCACTTTTAAACAGACTTTTTCTGGATGTTTGTGCCCCCTGCCCTAAACTTAATAGTTTATGAGGCCTAACCCACGCTTTAAGCACTCAAAAATACTATAAATGAACCTCCCTCCAAATCACTATCAAAGCTTGAAAACATTGAACAAGGATGCAAGTGCCAGAGTGAGAGCAAGAGTGAAAGCAAGTGCGAGAGTGAGAGCAAGCAAGGCTGCAAGAGTGAAAGGTTGAGAGCATTAGCAAGAAGAAGAGCAAGTGTCAAGCCTTCATTGATCAACCATTCAAATTTAAACACATTCATAAACTGTTCAAGTTTGGGATGATTTCTGATTAATGGCATTGGGCCATTGGCCAATTGTATTTGAAATTTGGATGTAATCATCATTTTGAATATAAATTATGATATAAATATTACTATATTAATATTGCTATATTAATAATCAGCATTTTCATTGTGCTTGCAATGTCTTTAGTATTCAAAGTTTTATTTGTTATTCCTTATAAAAAAAATTACAACTAATTTTTCGAGTACTATATATATTTGCACCACCACACTTCCTTAAGAGAATAGCAAGAGTGAAAAGTTGAGAGCGTTAGCAAGAGGGAGAGTAACAGTAAGAGGAAGAGCAAGTGTCAAGCCTTCATTGATCAACCGTTCAAATTTAAACACATTCATCAACTGTTCAAGTTTGGGGATGATTTCTGATTAGAGGCATGGGACCAATGGCCAATTGTATGTGAAATTTGGATGTAAACATCATTTTGAATACAAATTATGATATAAATATTACTATATTAATATTCAAATTTTCATTGTTCATGCAATGTGTTGAGTATTTCAAAGTTTCATTTGTTATTCCTATATTTGAACCACCATCCCCCGTCGTCCCCAAAACCTAAGCCCTTGTTACCTTGTCCCCAAGACCCATCTCCCTATTCCGAGACTCCGTGGAACTAAGTTAAATAAATACAAAACTTACTGATAATTGAATGCCAAATGTCAATGATATTCAGACGTCAACCTTAGATTAAAATCAGAACAAGTACATATTGCAAATGTTATAATCCATACACAAATCAAAACAAATCAGCATATCTTTATATCCATATTCTACTTTGATGTCTTCATCAACATCATCACATGGTTCATTAGAACCACAAGTAGAAGAAGTGCCTCCGACTAGCTCCACTACACTAGTCGTGTAAAGAACTCACTAGATCCATGTCAAACAATGTACGGTGGGCAATGGAAGCATCCAAGTCACAAACCTCTGGATCGATGTCCCAAACATTGTTTGTCCCTTGGTTTTACACATCCTGCCTGAATGCTAAACAGCGCGGGTTGGGATTCACATGGAAAAAATCATCTGCCATTTTTGCTGCCAGATTGTTGCACTTAATTGAATGGATATAGGTGTATGTAAATGTGTTGTTTGCTTTTGATAAAATGAGTGTCAAAGCTGCTTTTAGGGTTTCCCCTACAGTATATTTAATTTTTAAATTTTTTTGAAGTCCGCAATTGACTCTATTAAAGTAAAAAAATTAAACATTTATGACACCAAATTTGCATCAATTTGATCCAAGGTGTTGCAACAAGACTGCAGATACGCTGAATCCAAGTGTATTTGTAATCTTATTGCGGTACCTTGTAAGAATTTGATGAATATCGCCCTTGCATTAGTACCCACACCAAATCCTGATCAAATCCAGATGCTTGATGCAGTGCCCTAGACAAATCTAGTGCAAATCGCCTTTGAATCAGTATTGCGCAAATCGTATTCGGATCCACACCTCGTATAAGAGAATTCAGTAATGTAGGTTTTAAATATACATACTTCCTATTACGAAAGAAATTTCCATCTATAATAAGGTCATACTTTGAAACATGTTTTACTTCAGCAAGTCATTACAATAACTAAAGTTGACTCCCTTAACACAAACCTTTCAATACCACAATGCCAAAGGTTCTAGTAAAGTTCCAAGGAGGTGTATTGTGATGAATTGTTACACCAAAAACTCGAGGCGTTAGTGAATCGCACACCAAGAACAGAACATCCCACCACGCCTCCACAACCCAAACTTTGGGCCGCAGACCTCCTTGTTACCTACTTTGCAACTCAAACCCGAGGGTTCTAATACCAAATGTAACAAATCGTTACAACAAAACCTCGAGGTGTTAGTGAAATCCGTACACCAAGACAATAACTAAAGTCAAATCTCTTATGGCAAACCTTTCATTACTACAATGCTAAAGGTTCTAGTAGAGCTCCAAGGAGGTATTGTAATGAACCATTACACCAAAACCTCGAGGCGCCAATGAAATCTGCAAACCAAGATCATAACATCCCAACACGCTTCTACAACCTAGACTCTAGGCCAGCCAGCCACCTCCTTGTCAACCGCTCTCCAGCAACAAGAACCCGGTGGTTGTTCTCGATTCCAAATGTAATGAATCATTACACCAAAACTTCAAGGCATTAGTTTAATCCGCACACCAAGATCATAACATCTCACCACGCTTTTGCAGCTCGGACTCGGGCTAGCATACCTCTTGTCACCCGCTCCGCAAACCCCTCCGAGAACCAAATTCAACTCTAGGCCAACAAACCTCCTTGTCACTCACTCTGCGAATCAAACCCGTGGTTGCTCGACACCAAATGTAAAGAAACGTTACACCAAAATCTCAAAGTGTTAGTGAAATCCACACACCAATATCATAACAAGCATAGGTAAGAAAGTTTCAAAATAGATCAAGCCTTCTCCTCGTGAAAATTTTCAGATATGCTATGTACACTAAATAGTGGTCACAAAGAAAATACAAGAAATGCTACAAATAGGCCTTACAAAGATGGACAAATTACAATTTCCTATCAACCCTACACAATAAATATCATGCATGCAATAAGGATAGGTTACTACTAGTGTTTTAAAATCGATCAAACCGAACCGGCTGGTTTGACCAATTTAACCTTTTTTTTTGCACGAACCACTCAAGAAACCGGATCAATTCGACGGTTTTAGCCCAAACCGATCGGTTTCAATGCGGAACCGGCCGGTTTGGGCTAAAATCGGTCAAATTGGTCCGGTTTCGCCTAAACTGTAGGTCCAAGCCTATTTTGCCTTTATACGACGGCAACTTTAAAAAACAGCTTATTTAATTGTTTTTGTATGTTTTATTATCTCTAAACCTTAATTTGGTGTTATAAATACACCCCCTCTATTCACTTCACACCTCTCTTAGTGAGCATTTGTGAGCATTTGTGAGCAAAAGCAATTGTGAGCATAAGATCAAGAGTTTATTTTTGTAGTGAGCTTGGAATTTGGAGGCTTGGAGCTTGTTTGGCATTGTTTGTGGGTTCTTTGTGGTGATATTGGAATCCATTTGTGAGCACCTCACCTCTATTTGTAAGCACCTCTCTTATTTGCAAGGATTTGGAGAATTGGGGCAGCATTGAATAGTGTTCATTTGGAGTGAGTTTGGGCATTGTTTGGCATCAAGTGTGGGCTCTTTGTGGTGGCATTTACATCTACATTTGGAGTGTGGGCTCTTTGTGGTGCCATATACAAGTTTGGAGTATTTCGTCACCTCATTTGTGTGCACATTGAAAGGTATGTTACATTTTAAACTTGCCCCTTATTTGTAAATTTTATTAAATAAGAAATACGAAATTTATTTTGTTTTTATTTGCATTTTCAAATTTGTTTGCATTTGCAATGGCCCCCAAAACAAAAGACCCTACATGGAACCATGCAGACGTAATTGATGATCAAATTTTTTGTAAATATTGTAAGAAATGATCAAGGGGGTTGGGGGATTCATAGGTTGAAACAACACTTGGCTGGTCAAAGAGGACAAGTTACCCTATGTGATGCCCCTAATATTGATGTCATTAGGATGGAAATGAAATACATAGAGAAGAGAAGGCTAGGCAAAAAAAGATGGAAGTTGAAATAGGGAGAAGGAGGGAACATGCCTTGAGTGTTGAAGGATCTTGCTCTAACCCTTCTGTGACTATTAGAGACCCCTTTCGGTATATGCCTCCCCCATCCACTCATAGTCAAGAAAACCGGCCTAAAAAAGAAAGACCATTCAAAGCTTTTTTCCATCTTCCACACCTGCTACTGCTAGTGCCTCCATGCCAAAAAAAATCAGCCCACCTTGGATAACCATTGGAAGAAGCAATACAAAGAAGTAGCTTTTGAATACATTATTAGATGGTGGTATGATGCAGATATCCCTTTCAATGTTGCCCGCTCACCTTATTACCAGCCGATGTTTGATTCCATTGTTGTTGTTGGTAAGGGCTTCAAAGGCCCTAGTATGCATGACTTGAGAGGATCACTTTTGAAGAAAGAAGTTGCATCCATAGATGAATATTTGAAAGGTTGCAAAGCTTCATGGGCCAAAACAGATGCACTATCATGTTAGATGGGTGGAGTGATGGCAAGAACCGCACAATAATAAAAAAATTTGCCTCTTGTCCACAAGGTACAATGTTTTTGAAATCAGTAGATGCATCTGATAGGGTGAAAGATGCAAATTTATTGTTTGAGCTTTTGGATGAGATTGTTTTAGAGGTGGGGGTGGAAAATGTTGTACAAATCATAACAGATAATGCCTCTAACTATGTTCTTGCTAGTAAGATGTTAGAGGCTAAACACAAAACAATATTTTGGACTCCATGTGTTGCACATTGCATAGACCTCATGCTTGAGGATATACGGAAAAAAGATTGGATCAAGAACACTATAGAGCATGGCAAAAGCATCACCAAATACATCTACAATCACTCATGGGTATTGAACCTAATGAGGAAGAACACTGAGGGCAAAGAACTTGTTAGGCCAGCCATCACGAGATTTGCAACAAACTTCCTCACGTTAATCATTATTTCCCAACAATATAACTTAAAAGGATGTTTTCAAGTGATGAATGGAATGCATCAAAGTGGATCCGGAAACAAGATGGAAAGACACAAACAAGAAACATTTTGATAATTTATTTTAGAAAAAAAGTAGAGATTGTGAAAGTTGCCGAGCCTCTTGTTAAGGTGTTGTGGTTGGTGGATGGGGAAAAATTAGCCATGGGCTATATTTATGAGGCTATGGATCAGGCAAAGGAGCAAATAAGGGCAGCATACAAAGACAAGATAACTAAGTATGGGCCTATATGGGAGATCATAGATAATAGATGGAACAATCAACTCCATCGGCCTATACATGCAACTTGGGTATTTCTTGAACCCGAAATATCATTACAGAGCTCAGCTTGGAGAAGATCAAACAGAGAAGTAAAAGATGGTTTGTACGAGTGCCTAGAGCGCATGGTCCCTGATGAGATGCAACAACTTGAGGTTCACCGACAGATCAACTTCTTCAACAGAGCCACAAGTACCTTTGGGAAAAACCTTGCAAAGATTGCAAGGGATGTGGACCAACCAGGTAAGAAATTCTAAGTTTTTTGAAGTTCATTTGATTAAAAATTTTAATGAATAATCATGAATTTTTAGCATAAGACAATCTTTATCTAATTTGTTGAATTACACTTTAACCTTTAAGTTATAAGTTTCTATTTTACTTTTAATTTTTAACTATGTTTTTAACTTTTTATCGTCATTGTTTATTAATTAAACTTTTACACTTTTTATCACAAAGCACATTGGTGGGATTCGTTTCGTAGTCAGTGTCCTCAATTGCAAAAGTTTGCAATTAGGATCCTGAGCCAAACTTGCAGTGTTTCTAGGTGCAAGTGCAACTAGTCCGTCTTTGAGTGGATTAACACGAAGAAGAGAATCCGCTTTGAACAACAATTGAATGATCTTGTCTTTGTGCAGTACAACCTTCGGTTAAGGCGCAACCAGTTGTTGAACCAGAGACCTAATACTGATCCCATTGTCTTGGATGATATAGATCCAACCTCAGAATGGGTAGAGGAGAGTAAGCCAGCAAAGTTTGATCCTAATGACTTGGGGTGGATGGGTTTGGATCAGGAATCTGATGAGCCATTAGTAGCACCGCCGCCATCGTCACGAGACACAACAGGCACTAGTCGCACTTGTGCTACTCCTCGACCCCGTGCCAATACAGTTGTTGCAGATGTACCTGAGGATTTGGATGAGTCCGAGTCAGAGCCAGAGGCCGGTGATGATATTGATGAGGATGACCTTGAGGATCCCATTTCCAGCAGCGGTGCAGAGTTTGATGATTGATCATTGATGTCATCTAGTTTACTCTACAGTTTTGTAACTTGTAGTATTTGTAATGTATCAATGATCATAGCATGTTGTTTTTTGGGGTCTCGAACTATGGAGGCCATTTAGAGCCTCATTGTTTATGTATTTTGTTTCGGAATCTCATCTATGATATATGTATTGTGTATTGGACTTGGAGTTCATGCCATTTTGCTATAAACACCTTTCTTGCATATATATAAGAGCAAACTTTGCATATTTTGTGTGTAATTGTTGGAATCATGGTTTTTAACCTTTCAAATATATTATTTTCATTAAAAATCTAAAATTTTATGTATTTTTTAGTAAACCGGTTCATTAAGTTTGAACCGGTTCGGTTCCGGTCCGGACCTCGGTCGGTTCCGAGTCCGGTTCCGATTTTTAAATCATTGGTTACTACACATCAATGCTATAGTAGAATTGCTTATTTAGAAAACTTTGGAACGAAAATAACTCAAACTATAGAGATATCCTTGTCATTTTAAAACTTAAAACATTTTTGTATGGACAAATAGAATAAGAGGAAACTTATAAGGGAAGTAAATGGCTACTTATAGAAAAATATCCCTTTCTTATCACCTCACTATTAAAAATAAAATACTAACAAAGGGACCACAACTTTATTCACCAATTTTTGCAGACAAAACTTGTGCTTTCTAGAAATTACCTGCAAAGCACCTTGGCTAGCCTCGAGATCCCCTGAGAAACTTTAGGCCTTTACCTCCATAAGACTTTGCTAGCTCTTGATATGTAGTTCTGTATGTTTCTGCATTGTCTCCGGTAAAATTCACAAAGAACATAGCCTGCCAATTGTTGGACAACCAAAATTTTGCTTGCTTAAAACGGCAATCAAAAAGGCTAGTAGTCTATTAATATCATACAGCTGTGCTTTTGAGTTTGCGGCAGATTAGTAACAATTGAAAATATGGTTGTTATAAGCATTCTAAACACATTTTTAGGACACATACTTTCTCTCATTTCAGAAGCAAACAAATAGGGGAAATGTGCGATGTACTTTTCTAAAACAGTTTTTGTGCATAACTTCGTATTGACAATATACTTTTCTAAAACATGTTTTGTACATGTCTTTATACAATGCTGAACTTCAAAAGCAAAGGAGAAAAGCTAATGTTGCATAAAGGAAACAAGTCAGCACATGTGCAACAAGCAGCAAACTACTGTGGGTGATATACACCAGACTGGAGAGACTATAGTTTCCAAATCACAACTTCATAAGTACAATAAAAAGATATCAGAGTAGTTAATTAATAATATTTTGCAAAAAAATATTATAGAGATTGCAACACAAAATTAAGACTTTATAGTATTATACCATGCATGGACAAGAATACAATTCAAGCCGCACATGTTTATTTAAAATGAGGTGGAAATTACCCTTAAACACTATAGGGTTTAGACATATGGATAATCCAATCCCACCAATAATGACCAACAAGGATAGAGGAAGTAACCTTTTTAGCCATAAGCACTAGAATCTGGACTGCTTAAGTTAGTCATACCTTGGAATCTGGACTGTTGAAGAATTTCATCACATAAGGATGATTTCCAGGGTCCTTCGTCAAAGTTGCTACAAGGGGCATACTGGCTTCTTCAACAAATTTATTTAATGCCTCAACACTGAAATCCTGCATAGTTAGCTAACTGCCATGAGACAATTTAACGAAACTGATATCCCTAACATCAATATCTATTTTGCATTCTTTCTGTGATATAAAGTATAGTTTGTCATATTTTTCAATATTGGAACATTTTTGCCATTTGCAATCATCTGGCCACTCCAAGGTATTGTGCAAACCTGAAAATCAGTATATCGCTCATCAAAAGGCTTAAAGAGCCGAACTGTTGGTGGTTTAATGGGAAAATCCTTCAAAGGAAGGACTGTAGCATCAGTTGTATGACCAAATTCATAATCTGAGCGCAGCTGCTCTGTGACTCTGGTGAAATTTGTGAATTCCTCACCCCCAAGTTCAGAGAATACTCCCACCTGTTCAATCATTTTAAAATAAAATAATTTAAATAAACAAATATCTTATGGAAAAATACAAAGACAGAAAACAAAAAAAAAGAACTTTTGAAACTAGGCACATACAATGAATACTTTCTTATCACCAATAAGGCTAGCAGCCTCTTCTGAAGACTTAATTTCTACAGATGCTGGACCAGCCTGCTTTTTCAAATATTCAACAATACCATCTGCTTCGAGGACCTTTGTAGTCCTGAACACTTGCCCCATCATTCCGAATGATTTTCAACGTTGGATATCCTCTAACTTCGTATTCACCAGCCAAAGCTTTATTTGATTCCTCGTTAGCATCAACCTTAGCCAAGATGATGGGTGGATCGCTATGTTTTAGACTGGTTGCAGCTTTCTCATACTAGAAGAAAGAAATTCACCAGTTAAGATTATGGAATCAAAATCTAGGAGACAAACATAGTTAATGGTGAAACTTTTGAAAACAAATATCCATGAGAGTATAATATGCTTTCAGTGCTAATATCACTTGATTAAAATGGGCTTTAAAAAAGTTAAGCTTTGGAGAAGCTAAAACATGGAATTACCTCAGGTGCAAGCCGCTTACAATGCCCACACCTGTTGCAAGAAATATCAGTACAAACATCATGAAAGCGGACAAGATTGAAATAAAGATTTAACAGCTAAAAACTAACATATTGTAGAGTGGTAACATCATTCGGATGAACTGCACATAAAAATGCATGCATATGATGATTAATAAACCAAACTAAGTGCTTTTCTACGGGCTGGACACTTCTCCTGGCTCTCAACACGCAATAATTAGGATCAAGCTATCATACTAAAACTTTCCTCAATTTCATGTCATGGAGATATTGGCTAATGACTCATCTTCGAGACAATATCATGGACTCCATAGAGTCAGCAAATTCAACAAGTGCCATGGAGGAATATTTGACAACAGAGCCCCAGATAACAAATCCCCAGAATAAGCACAGTGCATGTTAAAACACATGGAAAACACAGAAGCAAAGAAAGAAAAATAAGTATTTTTATGTCTACAAGTGAACGAAGAATAGACTAACAAAGTTACTACAGTAAAAAAGACCCAAGACAACAGGAACAACAAGAGCTCCATAGGTAATTGCAGGGCCGTGGAGACATAACAGAATGAAAATCATAGAGAGATGTTACAAACTAGATAGCCAGGTATGGCATTTTGGGGCTGGGCTACAGACCTACGTACCTGGGTACATGGGGGTAGCTAGGTATGTGGGGGACGTCCTGGGTATGTGGGACAGACCTCGGTGTGCCGTACCCAGGTCGTTTTGGCTCAAAAAATGGTTTTTAAATGGTTAAAAAAGTCTAATACGACTTCTAAAACTAGGATACCTAGCCCTAACACTAAAATACACCCCCAAACTCTTTTTAAACAACACATTTACCTCACATTGCATACTTATCTTTCCTTGCACATTTGCTCTCTCATATTCAGATTTTCAATTGCTAAGGGCTGATCCAAGTGCCAAGTAGATTAAGGAGCTTGCAACAAAGACTAGCAGTGATTCAAGGTAAGTTTGTGTTGTATTTATTTATTTTAAGCTAGTTTGTAGTTTATTACTTGTTCTCAATTTTTGTGGCATACCTCTAGTTGTCGTTCTAATTAAATAATTAAATTTTGTCATTTATAATGTGTTTTTGTAATTGTTAACCAGGGAGCTACATGGATTGTTAGAAAGGCTGCAAGCTCTAGTTCCATAGGTCAAGATATAACCATGAAATATGATCCATTTTCACCCCTTTGGAGGTATGTCACACCAATTGAAGCTGCCAAGTGGAGGTGGTTATGTTTGAATTTACTCAGATTATAAACTCCAATTTAAGAGCTTGTATAGTCAGGTTAAATTTCATTTATGTGTGTTACCTAACCATGGAATCAGAATTTGTGGAGGGGCGTATGGAAAGGGGTTGGCACATGCAAAAGTTCTTGCATACATCAAAGAGCAAGAAGATGTGGATGCAGCAACAGCACTAAAATCAAAGTATCCTTTGGCAAAGAAAAGATTGAGAGGTAGCAAGCCACCTACATCTCCACATGCCAATGTCATGATCCCAACACACCCATTTTTGTCATCCTCCATGGCTACAAAGGTAGATGATTCACCTCTTAGTCACAAGAGAACAAAAGATGTAGGCCCACTAGAAGTGGCATTCAAGAATGAAAGCAAGGACATAGCCGACCAGCAAATTGGACGTTTGTTTACACATGCAGCATCCCTTTTAATGTTGTTAGATCCCCATACTGGAGTGAGAGCAATCAATGATGCCCCTAAAGGGTGCGACAGTCCAGGATAATGAAAAGAAGCATAACATCTTTGTGTCGATGAGTGGAAGGATCCAACAAATAGACCATTGATTCAATGTGGTTGTAGCGTGCCCTAAAGAGGCAATGTTTTTAGGGCTGTTGATTGAGCGGGGAGGATGAGGGATGCCCAATTTATTGCAAAACAGCCTTATAGAGTCCATTGAGGCAATAGGGTCTCAAAACATTGTCCAAATTGTAACAGACAATGCAAACAATTGTAGAGTTGGGGGATGTTGGCTAAGGAAAGATACAAGCACATATTTAGGGCACCTTGTGTCATTCATTCCCTCACCCTAATAATATTCGAAAAATTGGGCACCAAAATTGCTTGAATCAAACAAATCTATGAGGCAAGTGAGATCCAAATGTTCATCAACAACCACCACATGTCCCAAGCCATATTTAGGAGCTTCTCGAAGTTGCAATTGTAATTATCTCGTTTTGTTTTCTTTCTTTTTTAATTTTTAACATTAAATTTTAAATTAATATTGTAAGTATGCAATTTGTAGAATTTTGATTTTTGAACATTTAAGTTATTTTTAATTTTATTTGTTTTAGTTTTCTAATTAGGTTATTTAGACTCGATTTGTCTCACACGCACTCATCTTGAGACAACTTGTCAAGGTGAAAGAGGCATCGACCCTCATCATTATCAACAACAATCGAATACATGGAAGCGTACAAACATTGAGAGGGTCAGCAAGGTGAAATTGTTGATCCTTGATAACAGTGGCGGGCTCAAGTGGAGTATTTGTTGAAATTTACATAGCCCATCCTAAATATGTTGCAATTGTTGATATGGATCATTTGTGTGAGTGAAATTTATGATGGAATCGACTCGATTAAATCAATTCAGTTCGTGATAAATAACAGAGAAATAGATCCTACAAAGAGCTTCTTCAAAGAAGTGCAGTCACATCTCATTGACACATGGAGCAAAATGACCACTCTGTTGCATCTTCTTTTCCCAAGAATGTCGCATCAAATAGGGATACATGGAGGTTGGTGAGGGGTACAAAGAAGCCTTGTCTAGACTCTTGCCTGATCCACAACTACATGATGCGATTAGGAAAGAGTTTTGGCATTTATATCTAGAAGGGATCTGTCCATTCTATCTCTTTGTGACATGTACAAGATAAAGGAATATTCATGGTGTCACCTTTATTGGCAAGCATACCCCCACCTCCAAACACTTGCAATAAAAATTGTGTCAAATAAATTTTACTTCTTTAAAATTTACAACTTTCTTTAAATTATTTTATATGTTTTGTTTTAAATTAGTTTCTACTTTTATAATTTATAATTTTAGATTTTGTATTGACTTTGTTGCTTGGCTCAATAGGTTGCGAGTTCTTCTTCAATTGAGTGAAATTGGGGTAACTATTCCTTTATCCACTCAGTTAACCGCCACAAGTCGGGAACAAAAGAGACAAAGGATTTGGTCTTTGTGCATTCCAACTTGTACCTTCTAACACAGAAGCAGGATGCATACAAGCAAGGGGAAACAAAGTGTTCAAATGTAGACGCAGAGACTCCAAAATCGAAACATCCATTGGCCACCTTCATTGTTAGGTCCGGAGCTAGAGGCACTTTGCATGGTCAAGTTAGCAAGAGCAACATTACTACTATTAGTGGTTCTAACGAACCATATGATGGTTCTACTTCTAATGAACCACATGATGGTTTTGTTGATGCTCTTGTTGAATACACTAGAGAGCATTATGATTATGAATATCCTAATTTGTCTTGATTTTTGTGTATACATTGTAACATTTGCACAATGTACTTATTCTATGTTCGACCAATGAATATCATGACATTTGGCATTGAATTATCATTATGTTTTGTGGTTATTTAGCTTATTTTGTTTACTCTGCATATTATATGGTTAATTTGCTTATGCTAAAAAAAAAAAAAAATTATGTATTTTTCGCACAACCGTACCCCAAGCCATCCTAATCCTTTGAATGAAGCCATGGTACTTATAAATGTTGACATGCTTATTCAAGAATGGAAAAGGCGAAAACCGGATGTGCAAAGTACAAATTCTTGGCAAGATAAAGGTGAACGCGAAGATAACAATAATTCGCTAAAAACATTTTTTTCTTGCCACAAATGTATTTCTTCCAGGACAATAGGGGGTGTTGGCAGATCTTATTACCAAAATGATTGTAGTCAAACTATCATTGGAAAATATATTGTTACAAGGTGTGTAGTCGCAAAAAGTTGTCATGAAGGAAAGTTGTTGAAAAAAAAATGGTTGTTGATAAAGGTTGGAACAAACATCACTACAAACAAGCTAACATAGAGGTCGTGATAAACTTTAATATACAAGCAATTGGAAGTAAGAACAAATAACACCAAAACCATTAACATCCTAGGTGGTGACAACCTTTGGAAATAATCTATGTTCCACGAGGACGCGTCCCCTATGTTTTTTAGCTTGTCTCTATACCGGGACATTTCGGAACCTCGGGGACGGGTAGGAAATGTCCCCTTCCCGTCCCCAAACTTTGCAAATTTTAGGAAACGTCCAGGGACATAAAAAAATAGGGGACGGCAGGGACAATTGGACGTCCCCAGTACATTTAGGGGACTTCTAGACGTCCCCTAAACGTACCAGGGATGTCCTATCATCCCCTAAGCAAACAGCCTTAAAAAACACATTTTAAAAAAAAAAACACACACTTTTAATTAAAAGTAAAGCAATGTGGGGGCCCACAAGGACCCCCACTTTCATTTCTAAGTGCCCTAAACCTAAAACAAACATCAAAACAAAAAAGAAGCTCATTTTTTAATAACAAATTTATTGCATAAGGTAGTGTTCAAACTTCAATACAATCACTTGGTACAGGGAGGAACTGTCACATCAGTGCCCTTCCCCTGAAATGAATCATTTTGTTTATATGACAAAAGAATCAAAGAACCAATGATTTTCAGTTAAAACACAACTGTCAACTACAACTAAACATAACAAAAGAGTCGATAAGACACTACTAAAAGCCAACAAGAGATTAACAATAACAGAAAATAGTTGGTTACCAAAACAATGTTTATATTTAAATCAATGGTCTGCATTGATTAGATAATTGAGGAGATTGAAGATGAAATGGGTTGGTATATTCCGCTATTATAATTGAGAGAAATACTTTATATGCTATTAAATGTCACCCCTTTGTTTTGGATATCTTCAATCAAAGCTGCATGTTGGCTTCGTTCATATGAATATTTGCAATTTCCTATATTTTTAAATTTTCCCTTATTTTCTAATAGCCATCCCCTGTCGTACCCTAAAAAAGGCCTAAAAAAATTCGTCCCCGAAACACGTCCCCCATCCCCTGCCGTCCCTGTCCTGGAAACTTGATGGAACATAGGAAATAATAGGTTAATAGGATTAGGGTTTGCAATGCTATTAAAGGACCAGGACGTAGAAATGCCTAATGATTTATTATGTACAAGATTACCTGGGTAGACACATCAACAGTTTAGCATTCCAACATACACAGAATTCCATCTCTTAAGTATGCACTATTAGATATTTGTCCAAGAAAGAGTTAGCACCATGAAATTGAAAGCAATGTATTGAGATTCTTCTAGTCTCTGCAAAAACTTGCAGGGACCTGAGACAAGCAGGGCCCCACAAATTTTGCAACCTCGACTCAGCAAACTCATGATTTTTGTAGAAGACTTCGGGGTTTCTTAAAAATGATCAATCTAAACCGACTCTCTAGAGGCTCGATCAACTTCAAAAATTAAATTTAGTTGTGAGCAATGAGAAGTGAATTAGAAGACTCGTGGGCATGAATGCTATATACAAGCAGCATTTGCCCCTTACTTCTGCACACACTTTTACAGAAACTCACATTAATTATACTCTGTTGTTGTCACGTGTAATTCTTGCAATCTGCTCACACTTCAAACCCACTCTAAGCATGCAAACCATCTCCTCAAACCTATAACTCCACCATAATTTGTTTCATTGCACCTGCTGCAACTGTATGTTCTCTCAGACTCAAGAAATTTAAAAGGATGATCATTGTGGCCACCACAGTTGAGAGTTGTGGGGAATTTATTAGATAGAGGATGAAGCCTCAAGGAGCTCAATGACTTACATAATGGAGATTCATAGATAAATCATATTAGATCTTTCATATGGGCATCAAACTCATGACTCTGACACACCTTTTTCTGGAATATAAACCTCTGTTTGGGATAAAACAGATGGACGTAAACATCAGGCTACACCCCACACCTCATGCAGTATGAAGTTTTGGCGGGAACTGCACTGATATCTTATGCCGGTTCCATATCCTTCCCATCACTTGCATGTGTAAGGGGAAAGGCCTTCAATGAATCTAAGCAGATGGTTTACAGATAACCTTAGGGTTGGTTGCAATTACACTAAGTAGAGAAGTGCATATACATGTATACATCTACATACATGTATATATACATGTCTGTATGTAGATATACATATACATACATACATATAAACATATACATTCATACATACATATATATATACCAATCCAAGTTGTATCAGTTGGCTCGGCCTCAGCCTTCAGTTTAGAAATGTATATAAATATCACATTGAAGTTTTTATTATGTTCCTCCTAGACAGCTCATTTAATGCATCAACCCTACTCAATGATACACTGAAGTGTCTTTTGTAAATTGAAAAACTTGCCCTTCACATCTTAAACCTACTTGAGTATGAAATTCGGAAAGAATATCAATCAATTGTTCCACACCATGCCAAACCTAACCTCTTTTATTTCTTCTTCCAGGACAGTTCATTGCAAACCTAACCCCAAACATCAATTAAGTCATTGTCTTATGTTAAAAGGAGCTAGAGAGTTTCGTAGACATGTACACTATATAGAACAGCAGAATGCATTTGCATATTTTAAATTATTTCAACTGTAATAGCCGATGAGTAATTGAGAGAATCTATATAGCAAACGAACTATAAAAAAATTAAGCACTTACATGCTTGTAGAGGGATGCGCATGAAAAGTGGTCATCGTGAGGATCACAAATACTATTGCAGAGGAACTAAAAACCATAATTAGAAATTAGCTAATGAAAATCATTGCAAGGAATAACGTGACAGAATTGCAATTTGCACTCAAATTTGCGCAGGAGGAGAACACTGTAAAATATCCAAGCCACACTTGGATCTAGTCCATGGTTTACAGAGATGTAGCGTTTAGGTGCAAAATATATAATGCAGACAATTATATAATTAGAGTATGCCATAAGAAGATTGCAGAGTGTCTGGAGGAAAACATGAAGAAATTGGTAGATTTATACCCACCAACATATATTGAACTAAATGCATAAAAATAAACCTTAAGGCATTGTTTAGGGACTCGGACTCATGATATGCCTTAAAGTATTGTTTTGGCACTTGGACTCGTGAGGCAAAAAAACCTCCCCAAAAACTCAGTAAGACTCAACAACTTAAAAACATAAGTTCAGAATGATCTTATAATAAATTAAGTTTTTATGCATTCCTAAGCAGAATTAAATGTGAATCAAAGCAACGAACCCTCAATGTTTGGCCAAGTTGTGTGCAATATAGTTAATTACACAATATCAAAAAAACAAGTCTAGAAATTGAGTGCTAAGTTTTGACTTTTAGTCATTGTTAGGCAGGGCCCAGGGTTTAAATTGACTGTCAGCTATAGCCATCAATCAATTTTGTAGTGACAGTAATTTTTCATTATTGCCCTTCAAATTGTGCCAAAAAAATCTACTATTATTCTAATATTGATAAAAATATTATAAAAATATTCATTTCAATTTTATTTTCCAAGTTTTTAATGTATATTTATGCATATCAATATAATTTATATATAAATTGCCGGACATATTTTAAATCTACATTTTGGAGGAGATGGCGATTTCAAAAAAATCTATGTAAATGACAGGACATATTCTAAATATGCAAATTGAAGTGACAGTGATTTCAAAAAATTGCAGGTACTTAATGCTTAAAAACAGAAAACGTGTGAACGGCCGTCAGATGTAAACCGCGTCTAGGACCCACAAGGAATTTAATAAACGGCAAAAAAATGAGAGTAGAATATGAGCCACACATGAAAGTAGGCATGGCCAAGAACATCCACAAATAGTAACTAGGAAATAACTAGTTAGATCTGGCTTGATACTTAAAATGAAAAGAATGAAAGTAATAACAATCCTTACCAAGGGGCATAGAATTCGACTAGAATGAATGGATGCTTTGAGAGCGTCTGTGTGAAATTAGAGGCATCCAGTGTGAGCACCGAGGAATCTCCTTCTCCTTCTCCTTCTCCTTCGTCTCCTCTACAGGGGCTCAGCAGACATAAAGTCAACATCGCAACGCACATCAACCGGATCGCCATCTCGCTCCTACGCCTTCGCCTGTGTGCAAACCCTAATACACTTCTTTACACAGTTCCCTCACTACTATAAATGTTTATACGAGGAGGTATGCGTGGCCGGGCCAATGAGGGCCAACGTTTCAACTTTCAAGCAATCAGAATACTACACGTGGTACTCTGCGGGAATGGGATTCAGGGACGTCTTTTCCACGACTTCCATACCTAGGGTCGGGGCAGTGGGCACTTTTGTAAATATAACCGAAGGTACACTTAAACCGGAAGTGGTCGTGAAGACGATTTCCTTCATTGCCAAATAGTATTGGGGGATTCCAAGGCACCGGCAAGCTTGGGCAAGAGTAGTGGAGATGAAATGAAAGACTTTCACAAGACCAAATAATCTAAGGAGCAAGAGCCACAACATTAAAAACTTTTAGATTTTTTTGATGTATGATATTTTGTTATGAATTTTGATTAGGACGTTGCCTAGTTGTTTCGTGGATCTTTTCCTCATCAAATAACTCATTTAGGTTGTCTACCTTCAAAGTATATCGTAAATGTGATATCTTCATATACAAACATTCCAAAATGAAGTGACGATCGCTTTCAACCACCCCTTTACTGCAGAAAATACAAGTTTTTTCTTCCCAATTTTCCTTGGGGACCATCCATCTACCAGTCTCACACCTAAGATGATGTGATCTCGGTCCTCCACTAACATTTTAGCCTTACCCGTAAGAGCACCGTGTGTAGATATATTTTTCCCCATGCTCCCAAGTGGAATTGAACTCTTTAACATAGTGTTGTTTTTTCGGCCAATTTGCTTTGTCCACATGGCAATCCTGAATTTTCTAAGACAAACTTTTTTATATCCGCATTAGTGTTAGGGGCAATTTTGCGGCTTGATGTCCCATTTGTTTGTCACTTATTGTTCGGATTCATCCATGTCTTCTTCCTATGGTCCAGCTCCTCCTCAACGACCATTTTGGGCCAAGCAATGGTTATCCATGTTTGTATTTTTTTAAAATAACTTATCAACCAGGTTAATGTTGAAGCCTCCATCGGGAAAGTTCATGTTTCAACTAAAAGGATCTCATATAGAATGGTTGTTTTGTTTGGGATGCTTCTAGTGATTAGGTGTTTTTGGATTCTCTCTACTGTCTCCATTTGTGATATGGTATACTACTCCCCCATACTTCACACTCATAGAGGACAATAGGCATGACCAACAAGGTGATCAGCTCCCCTTTGCATATTAGTTAGGGTTTTCATGTACAAATAACATCACTAAAGATGAAGCCCTCGTCCTCGACCTTCTCACTGCTCAGAAATTACTCATTCGAAAACTATGCATACATGGTGATTCTCAACTTGTCATAAATCAAGTAAATGATACATATAACACAAAAGAAGAACACTTAATCCCATACAACACGCTTGTCAAAGATCTCTTGGCTACATTTGAATCCTATTCTCTCACTACTATTCCTCGTAAGGATAATCGTCATGCGGATGCCATGGCTAGTGCGGTGTCACTTATTCCACAAGATATTACTAATGAGCAGGCCACATTCATCATTACACACTTGCGACATCCTTCCATCTCTACTTTACCTCTTGCAGCTTGCACCATCACACGCAGTCATGACAATCCCGAATGGTTTACTCCTATTTATAATTTCTTATATAAACAAACCATTCCTGGATATGCTGAACCTCATAAAGCTCGTGCGTTTGTGGTGTGAGGCTACTTGTTATGTCATTCTTTGGCACAAAATTATTTAAGTGTGCCCTTAATGGTCAACTCTTATGTTGTTTAGGGCTTGTCGATATCCCCACCGCTATTTCCCAAATACATGACAACATGTGCGGTGGTCACTTCTCCAACAAAGCTATGTCTCAAAAGCTTTTGCATCAAGGATATTATTGGCCTACCATGGAACGAGATTGCCTCGAATATGCTACTCATCATTGCAAGAAGTGTCAAAAGCACAAGAAACCTCCATCATACACCTGCCTATGATCTTCAACCAATTGCACTTACTTGGTCATTTTCCCTTTGGGGATTAGACCTTATTGGCATGATAAACCTTGAATCAGCAGATGGACACAAATTCATTATTACTGCTCATCAATATTTTATCTTGAATGGGTCAAAGCCGCCCCATTGCAAAACATAACTGTGTCGACATTTGTGGTTTTCTTACTACCCATATCATTATATGCTTTGGTGTGCCCTCTGTTATCATCGTCGATAATGGATCATCTTTCAAAAATAAGGATGTTAAAAAGTTTTGCACAAAATTCAAAATCAAGCAATCATTTTATACTCCTATTACCTGTAAGGTAATGGCCAAATCGAAGCCACCAAAAAAACTATTGTCAAAATCCTACGAAAGACATAAGCTTATAGTAGTAACAATTGGTATAATTAGTTATTTTACGCCCTCTGGGCTTATCGTACTAGTGTGTGTACGCCTACAAATGCAACTCCTTTTTCCTTGGTCTACGGTACTAAAGCCATCATCCCACTTGAGCTTGAGATACCCTCATTACAGTCTCACTTAAAGGCATACTTAGGACAACGAATATCATGACAACCATCTTCTACATGAGTTATAAATGCTAGACTCTCGCCATGTTCAAGCACTCAAACATCTTTGTGTGTATCAATCCCATATAACACACACATACAATCATAAAAATCGTCCTCATGAATTTAATATTGATGACCTAGTTCTCAAAGAGAATAAAAAAACACAAACACCTTGAAGTTCCACTTAAAGGAAAATTTAAGCCAAATTGGCTTGGTCCTTACATTATCACCAACAAACTTGGTGGTGGAGTGTATCGTCTTACCACACTTTTGGGAAACCCACTCAATGTCATGCATCTTAAGAAATCTGCACCTAATAGCTACACTCATTACTGATGACACACTCTAGTCACACTATCCATACTTGCCTATTGAGGATATACATCACAAATGGACCACATCACTTTCGCACATTCAACCATTCAATCTTTTTCCTCATGCAACATTCCTAGGTTAGTGATATACGTCATAGGCTATATCATCACTTAATCTTAGCATCATTATCACCTATTATGAGCACCCATTAGTGATATACGTCGTAGGCTACATCATCACTTCTCCTACTCATCTTATAGTGATATACATTTTAGGCTAAATCATCACTCTTTCGATCATCTTGTCATGATATACGTTTAGGCTACATCATCACGCACACTTCATCTCTATGTCGCATGTCATCATTACACATTCACCACAACGCACTACACACAACACATAGTTCAACCATTTCCCAATGATGCACTCTCGTTTATGGTTCATTATTGACTACCGAATGGGAATAAACAGATAAAACTCACTCACCGTAGACACTAAATCACACACTTTGAGTCATTATTTAGTCCCAGTCTCATACTACTATTCATATGGTTCTTAAGTGAAAAGAGTAATAATTGACCCATGTCTTTGGCCATTTTGCATTACTTTATGTCGTTAATTTTGATCTTACACCCGTACTTTCCTAGTATATACCTTCATAATGTGTTTTTCCTATTTTCGATGGGCGCGCCCAGGCCAGGGCCAGGCGCCTGGCACCCCGGTCCCCATTGGGTGCCATAATCCTCTTTGTACTTTTGTCTCACTTTCTGGGAACTTTATAGTCGTTTAAGCTTCTTATATTTTTGGTGGTCGGCCTTTTCAGGAATAATTAAGAAATTAAAGCAAGAGAACCATATAAATATAAAGTTATGTGACCATAATGAGGGACCAAGCACTAAGCACTTATTATCACCACCTAAGTTTGCATCCATCAAAGGCATCTATAGCTACATTTGTATTCATCTAGCTCCATCACAAGGCACACAAGGCCAGTTCATCTACATCACACTTCATCGGAGGGGAGTCTAATGTTTCCATGCACACATTTACTACATTCTACATCCAGTTACTTGCTCTACTTCATAGAGTATGACTGACATAAGAGCACCTAGGGCACAATTAGACACACACACACACACACACACACACACACACACACACACACACACACACACACACACCTAGAACTACATTGGGTCTGAAATGTAGTGCAACACTCAATGATAAGTCCATCAATTTGGCAGTTGAGGATAGTCCAACTCCTTTATATGCATATTTATTTTTTAGGGTTTCGATGCTTTTTCTAAGGTTTTATAGGTGATTCTTCCATTGCATGTTTACCGGTGCTTCAACGATCATACAATGACATTCACGCAACAAGGAGTAAACACAGGCAAACATCCGCGACACTCCAGGAGGAGGTTTCTGGCCATTTCTGCAAAACCACGGCACCCAGGATCTCAAACCAGAGCACCCAAATATCAAACCAGGGCGCCCTATCCCTCTCCGTGCACCCCAGTCTATCCATACACCAAATCTACACTTTTTAGGCTCATGTGCAAAGGTTTTCTCCTCCTATTCACATGGTCTACATTCATGACACAATCTGCGATGTTTATGAATCAACTAAGTCCTTCTTAACCCCTTTGCACATTAGGGTTTTACATTTTAATTGTTTAGCTTGTTTGGGTGTATTTCAATATTTTATTACTTCACTTATTTCGATTATTTGATCGCTCACATAACATTAGGTTACACTAGAATAAATCTATTTTAGCTAATCATTTTGATGAACCCAACGGATCCAACCCTTCCTTTTGAACATGTCTTCTCCTTATCAAGTCATGGCTCAATCATCTTATCCTTCTTTCACACCAACTAAAGTCTCTGGTATAGTCACTACTGTTGCTAATTTCATGCAAGTGCGTACTCAACATCCTCCTCATTTTGTTACCCCTAGGGCTGATCCATCCATCAATGTAGTTACTACTCACTACACTCACCCTCCTATAGTTCCACCCGCTACTCTTCCTCCACCTATCACTTCCTCGGCTCCTTCATCTCCCCTAAGGGTTATGATATCATAGAACAACTTAAAAACACACCAACTAAGATTTCTCTCTATGACCTCTTGCATAGTGCACCAGACTGTCGTCAAACACTAGAAGTAGCCCTTCATGCCATTCATATAGAAAGTGATAATTCTGCGGTGGCCTTTACACACCTCATATAGTCTCTCAGAAATATGCCACATGTTATATCCTTCACTAATGAGGATATATCACCTTTTGCTAAAAGTAATCCATGTGCACCATTATTCATTACCGCCTGTCATTAACACCACTCGCATTAAACATGTACTTATCAACAATGGGTCAATCATTAACCTATGTGTTCATTCTCTTTTAAAACAACTGGTATTAACGATAATCTAATTTCTAAGAATTATACTCTCATTCAAGGATATGATTCTACCACCCACACATGTTTAGGTACCATTTCATTACACATACAAAGTTGGGCCTAAGACCATTCTCACTAATTTCTATGTTATAGATGCTTCATTTCAATTCAATATATTGCTAGGTAGGCCTTGGATCCAAGCCATGCAAGTGGTCACATCTATTGTTCACCAATGTGTCAAATTTTTACATGATGGATATGAACACACTATTTTGACAAACCTTGAACCTTTCAAATTCTCATTGCATTGACCCCATTACAACTGACTATGCCTATTCCTCGTACACAATGTATCCCATATAGTAGTATCGATATATATGACGTTGGTCAGTCTAGTGCTTCCCACTCATCCATAACTCAAAATACTCCAGTCATTTCTACTCATACTCCTACACCTAGTGCACCTCCTAGTAATATTATTGACAAAGATAAACAACATGATAATGTTAACACAGATGATTCTAAGGATTCAAATGAAAATGTCGATGCTTTCAAACTCATTGATGAAACATTAGGCCAATTGAATTTTACACCTATCGATGTAGATGACTTTTATTTAGAAGACACCCCGATGGCCTAGGTGAATATAAATTCAATACTCCTCTTTCTACCAATGTTATGATAGTTTATCAGGGATCTGTTAACACTTTAGATGTTGTTTCATCTCCTCCTACATGATCTACATCTACACCACCACCTTTCACATGCACGTTATTGATCAACAACTCTTTTTGGCATCATATCCCGATCGATCACACTTGTCCAGATATTATTTGCACACATGAGGGCTTAACTAGGCTTGGCTTGATGCTTAATGACATTTTGTTACCGATTCACTCACCACATCTTTACCATGGTTATTGTCATATTACATTTGCTGCCTATGGCTCACGTGTTTCCATTTAACACTCTTCGTAGCACATACACCTCGCACTTCTCCCTTGACATTGGGGCAATCTTGGATCGACTATATTGGTGGTACTTTAGATATAGACCACACTACTCTCGTATTCCCTATGCTATTTGACAACATCTCCATCTGTAATGACTCATCTCGTACTTAATCTAGAATCTTTCTCATTGGTATGCACACGACTGTCTACCAAGGTACCCTTCATTGATGAAGAATATGCCACGAGTGTCTATGACCTATCATGATGGCTCTTTATACAATCCACCTCATTTTATTGCTTATCACGTCTCGAATTTTTCTCCAATGGGTTTTTATCACGACAATGATGATCTTTTAGACAGGTGTCTCATGACTATAATGACCACCAAAAATTGGAGGGCATGACATTTATAATCCCCCCCTAACATCACGTGACATCTTATTTTATCATCACATACTTACACATACATCTTAACATACACATCTACATTGTCATTACCCGATGACACGCTCTTGTGCTTCGGTTCACACTTGACTATTGAGGGCATTCTTTACACATGAACCCCACACACTGCACAATAGTTACTACACCTTAGGCACTGCATATCATTACATAATCCTACATCATCTACACATTACACACTACATTACAAGCTATAGACATTGCACGTCTTCATACATTCTACACTTTACATCCTACATCTTTTCCTGCATACATCATACTCATTCTACTCATGCCTCACATATTGCACCGTAGCCACTACATATTGCACATTTTCACAAATCATACATGACATCTTACATTTTAAATCTTACACCTTACCTATTACATCTTACATCTTACATCTACTATGCATTTACATGTCTTAGGTCATCTACGCATATCGCATTACATACCATACACCCTACTATGCACATTATGCATTTTGCAAATTCTCTTCTACACGTTGTACTCATTACCCGATGATGCACTCTAGTCTCACGGTCCATACTTGGACTATTGAGGTGTACACCACAAATGGACCTCATCACCTTTACACATTATTCAATATTTTCTCATGCGGCATACCTAGATTAAATGATATATACGCTTTAGGCTATAGGTTCACTTCTTCTAACATCATCTCGTCATAGGCTACATCATCACTTTCGCTTGCATCATTTAGTGATACACGCTTTAGACTAAATCACCACTCCTTTCTATTCATCTTCTCGTGATATACGCTTAAGCTATAGAGCAACACATCTTTCATCTTTATGTTGCATATCATCACTACACACTCATCACAACGCGTTACACACAACACATAGTTCGACCATTTCCCGATGACGCACTCTCATTTATGGTTCATTCTTGATTGCTAAGGAGCATACTAAATTAACCTCATTGCATACAATTTCATTCACTTGGGGGCACGTGGCTCCTATCATTCAATTTGCATTCCATTCCATCCATCCACATCATGATGCATTTTATGGTCACATTTACTCTTGCTTGCACTTGTGTTTACATGATTGCTTTATTACACGTGCTAGATAGATATCTTGTATGTCATTATCATTATCATACACACATGCACATTTACTTGCTTTCTAGTTGTGATTGTAGGCTATACAAGGATACTACACATAGCATGTATGCTTTACTACCAGTTCAAAGACTCTCGGGGCATTTACATTTGTACATTATAGGTGTTATTGTTTCATGTTTGTTTGTACCACATTACTTTGGTTAGACACACTTTGACATACATTTTATCTTTCTAACATGCTAATGGGTGCTTCATGTGTAACATTTGTTTTGTAGGGATACTTGTCTCCATACTTGTTTGTTACATTGTTTGTTATTGCTTGTTATTGTTTGTGGGATTTTCCCTTTGTCTTGTGTGCACACTTGTTTATTTGTGGCCATTACTGCCTCGAGTGTCTTGTGAGATCGTGAGCGGTGTCCCATGTTTGTAACCCACTTTGTGCGGCTTACATTGTCTTCTTGGGTGTTTACATTATCTTCACATTCTAGCTTACACATTATCTATTTGGCTTACACTTGTTTTCTACATGCATGTTCGTATTAACACTTGTTTTCTAGCTACCTTGTTTGTTTATGCCTTGGTTTCTACCAAACATATCCCCTCCCCTGCAAGGCACAATTTCAGTATCCATGGTAGGTCCTCTTTTGGGGCTGCATTATCCTATCCACAACATCATGTGCACCCCCAAAGAGGGGGCATCATTTGGGTTTACACATAGTTTTGATACGAGTTTAATTTTCAGTTTTTGTCCATGACACAATGGGTTATATAACGAGTGGGTTCAGACCAATCTACAAAATCCATACACAATGGATTTTACAAGACATGGTGTCCTTAGCACATCCATGAGTAGTTAAAGGATAGAGGATAAACCAAACCTTCCTCTCTACACTATCATGGCATCAGATCGCCCAAAAACCAAATAGTACAAAGATCTCTTCACTCTCGGGAAGCAGTTACAAGTTGGAGGATAAATCAAACTTTTCTCCCTACACTTCTTCGTCCAGTGGTGTGAGATCACCCAAAAATCTAACACGACATCAACATGATCCTTTCTTCACCCTTTTTCTCATCATGGATTAGATGCACATGTTCATTTTTCATTTTCATACTTTCTTTACATGTTTTTACATATGTACATGCGTTTTTATACATTACACATATACATGCGTATTTGACTACTTGATCGTCTTCTCTTTTACAGGTCTGTCTGTATGGGAAGCAAGCAGTCAACAACACACACATGGTGGGTACATCACACACATGATACTAACCATGTAGGTACACCGCACACATTAGCATCTACATGTGATTTTGCCCTAGGTTCACTTTCATCACTTTTTACATCTTTAGTCTCCATGCTCCATGTTTTTTTCACTCCACACTTTGTCTAGTCCTTTGGCACACATTCTACATCACTCTAGATAGATAATCAGTACATATCTCTATCTGATTTATATTACCGAGCTTTCCACTCACCAACATAAAGTGGTGGAAAATGTAGACACTAAATCACACACTTTGATTCATTATTTAGTTTCAGTCTCATACTACTATTCATATGGCTCTCAAGTGAAAAGAGTAATAATTAATCCATGTCTTTGGCCTTTTTTACATTACTTTATGTCGTTATTTTTGATCTTATACCCATACTTTCCCAATTTGTACCTTCATAATGTGTTTTCCCTATTTTTGACTCGGGTGCCATAGCGACTGGTCCTCTCTAGGCACCCTAATCCTCTATGTACTTTCCTCTCACTTTTTGGCACTTTCTAGCCATTTGAGCTTCTTATATTTTTGGTGGTCAGCCTTGTCGGGAATAATTACGAAATTAAAGCAAGAGAACCATATAAATATAAAGTTATGTGACCATAATGAGGACCAAGCACTAAGAACTTACTATCACCACCTAAGGTTGCATCCATCAAAGGCATCTATAGCTACATTTGCATCCATCTAGCTCCATCACAAGGCACATAAGGTTGGTTCATCTAGCATCACACTTCATAGGAGGGGAGTCTATTATTTCCATGCACACATTTACTACATTCTACATCTAGTTACTTGCTCTACTACTTCACAAAGTGTGACTGACACAAGAGCACTTATGGCAAAATTACACACACACACAATGGGATACTACTTAAAAATGCACCCCCTCTAAATATATGAAAATTTTAGCTTGTTTGGGTGTATTTCAATAAATAAAATATTTTACTGCTCCTATTTTTATAGTAGAATAATTATCCCTACTACTTAAAAATGCACAAAATATTAAAAATTTGTAGACATTTTTGTAGATTTCTGACAACGAAAGAAAATTAAAATCTCCCAAAATATCCACTCGAATTACATGAAAATTTAAAGAGGGCTTGATATTATTATAAAGGACATAATAACACTATTTTTGGAGTTTTACAGAAATTAAAATGCTACCGTAAAAGCACAAAGCGTGCCTTAGATAAATGAACTGAAAACTTCAGAGGTTCATAACTCTCCAAATACAAGAGCAAAATTAAGGGTCTTTGGAAATAACATTAATAAATATAGGAAATAATATTTCCACCTTCAGATTTGAAAATGGCCGACTGGAAACCCTCCAAATAAAGGCTACAAGTCACCTAGCTGGGAAAAAGGGTTGGAAATTGATGAAGATGCCTTCAACGTGCTGTCACGCCCTGCCCAAATGGCTACCGTGAATCTGATCTGGAGCCCTCTGATTATCCTCCCCAAATGCCCCCAAAAATCCTCAAAACCCTTCCTCTTAACCCCTCGATAATATCTCGGTAACACAACCCTGAAAGTGGCTCCAAAATGACAAACTAGGGTAGATCTCTCACTACCGAAGAATGCCCTACTAGCTAGGGACGGGTCTCTCACCACCGAAGCTAGGGTCCCTGTGGGATTTCACTCCACAAGTCAGTAGATGCACAAACAACAGTTACACGTGAAGGGTCAATAAAATGTATGCCAAAAAGTTTCTTTCCTTTCTCTCCCAACTCCTTATATACTTCCCAAGGCAAAAAAAGCCCCAATAACCCTAGATGCATTTCATTCCATGGAGGGCCAATAAAATAAAAGTAACTAAAGTTAATTTTTCCTTTTAAGTCGCCATGGTCCAAAAGTGACCCCCAAACACAAAACTTGAATATTAGAAACCACGTGGCCCCTTCCCAAAAGCTCCCAACATCCACAACCCTTGGGTATGACCATGGCTTGTACTCGACTTGACTTTAGGCCTTTAACATAGAAAAGGGACATTACAGTCCTCCCTTCCCGAGAAATGCTTGACCCCAAGCATTATCCTGTCATGCTGCAGAAGCTGAATACCACGCCATAAGTTTCTCCACCTCACCCTGTAGTCAACTAATGATCGGTGTGATGTGAAGTAACCAAGACACCCCATGTAGTGATCATGCTCTCCATGCCATGTAGAGAACAATGTTGCTCCTAAAGTAGTATGATGCCCACACCGACTCTCCACTGGTACCCACACCAAAATTGCCAATCTGTCCAATCCCTGCCAATGCAAGGCTATCATCATGTGATCACTCACTACCTCTCCAATCAACTCCTGGGTATGAAAGTTCACTCTGAATCTTGTAGAATCCCCTGAATCAACCTGTGAAACAACCTGTATATGCACAAATGGTGCTAACTCTCCCACATGACCTACACTCGTGTGAGAGCAAGGCTCCTCATAATGTATCTCAATGTGTCCATGGAGGAAAAGTCCCAAGACTCCAGTAGACAGTCAACCAACAATATCAACTCCACATAGTCCACCTCCTGCGTTGAATGTGAACCTACTGAATAACCATGAGTCAATTTCATCTCTCCACTGACTAACACATGGGTGAAGTGCTCACCGGCATAGAAGCAACAAAATGCATAGGAGTGTTATCCCATGTCGATTCAAAAAATGATGAACCCGTAAGCTCTGACTTGTCATAGTGACAAACCGTATATGCCTGTATAAAGTTGAGGATATCCTCCCTCAACCTATGCCATATGAACCTCTCTGACATGAACCTGTAGGTCTCATCGAAGCTCAAGTGCCTAGTCATGGAAGAATAATGCACATGTCGCAATATCTCCATCCTCAACCATGAATCTGACACAAGGCTCAATCTTCCCTGATAGAAGATCATCTCATCCTCCAATCTGTAGTTGTCATCCTATATGTGGCCATCCAGAATCTCACAAGTGTGTCGGTTCTTGGAGTACTCAACAAGAAAATGAGATCTCCAGTCTACCGAAACTTCAGATGACCAACATAATGATAAACTCGATGATCTGAACCTGTAATCCCAATCTCTGTAACTAGTCTCATGTGCAACATTGCTGGTCACATCCACATCCATCATACTCCACATCGATCCACAATAATAAAACTCCTCACCATGCCGAACGTCCTCTCCATCCCCTCAGCATAACCACCCTAGGTGCTCCTGTAGATAATCCCCTCAAAATCACATTCCTACCCTCGACTTAAACTTCAGCTCTATCATCTGAAAGTTAGTCCGAAACTCACCAAGAGAGTGAAGCCACTGCACTCCCAACACTATGTTGGTCACTCCCATACCAACAATGTGGAAATCATCGGTAACTGTATAGTTACCCATCGTGATGCTCACTTGGGGAACCCACCGTGTGCACCTCATAGACTCTCCATTGGCTACAACCCCGTTGAAGCCCTCAAAATCCTCTGTCTATAATCCTCACCTCTCAACCAATGAGGCATCAATATAGTTGTGGGTTGCCCCACTATCAATGAGTACCCCAACTCGTTGACCCTGCATAACTCCTCTAATCCTAAATGCCTTGTACATCAGAGTACTAGACAATGTGGCTATAATCTCCCGAGGAAAAGTCTCCTCCTCCTCCCCCCGCATCAACACTATCCAACGCAACCCCATCTCCATCATCCATCTCGCGAGTCTCTAACTCCTCACCTCTGTCACCCTCACTCTCCTCAAAGACCTCAATGAATTGGGCCTTCCCTCTACCTCTGCAATCATGTCCTGAACCCAAGGTGTGTGGCAATCGAAACATAGTTTCTTTCACCTCAACTCATCTCTGTCCTCTCGGGAAATGATTGGCTTCTTAGCCACCTCCTGCCTCGGTGGAGGCTCCCTCTGCTAAAGTTTGTCTGATCCAGATGGAGGTTCCCTTTGCTGAATGCGAGGTGGAGCCCTCGACTTTGGAGTGGATAACTCCAAGTCCCGAGCTTTCCTAATAGCCTCGTGCAAAGAAGAAGGTTCAAATGCCTTCACAAACCCAACAAGAGCATCTGTCAAACTTGCTGTGAATAGTGAAATCAACCTCATCTCTATGACATCAGGTACCATGACTGATAATCTCTGAAAATCTGTGATATACTAATCCAGGGGACCGGTTTGTCTCAAATGAGTCAACTCCCTAAAATACCTATCAGGGTCCCTCCTATCAAATCTGCTCACCAGCCTCTGCGTGAACTCTACATAAGTAGTAATGTGTATGTGTCCCTATGTAATCAACCCATGATGCCACCAATCATGAGCGTCTCCCTCAAGATGTAAGATTGCAAACTTAATTACATCTTCCTCACGCATAGGATTCAAGTCGAGTATGTCTTCAACTTCTGAACCCAAGACTATGCAATACACTTCTTAGAACCATCAAAGTGTGGAATGGAAATCTATCCCAATCTCCTCTATAACTCTGGTACCTATATCTGATGATCTCTCTTGGGTCTACTGCCAATCTTCATTTTGTAATATTCCTAGAATGGCATGTTGTTACGAAAGCCCTCACTCAAGGTCTGGTACCTCTCCCAACAAGACTCCTCATCCAAAATATCTACTGGCTGTTGTACCTGTGAAACTTCCGGATCCTTCAAGAAAGAAGGTTCATGTGAAGCCCCAAAGGCCTGGTAGAAGAATGGGGAGGCCGCTGCCCTAAATGTCCACTCTCACCTCTTTGACCCTGTTGTCCCATATTGCTATTTTCTCCTCTCATTATGACTGTTGTTATACATAGTCCAACAGGCTGAAGATGATTAAAAATATTCTCTTACCCTTTTTAGCAATCAAAACCAATGCTAGTACCTTGAGAGGTACTCTCCCTTCTTGCACCGAGTCTCCAATGAAGAAATCATGTTTGCCAACACTTGTAATCCCAAAAGACACATTTGAATTCCTTCTTTTGCTTATGAAATCAGTCACAAAGTTTTCAAAATCAGAATTGATAGTTTTGGATAATTGCCACATATTACTAGGATCCCATACCTTATAATGCCCATGAACCCTTGTATCATGTAAGGTCTTCCATCTTTGCTTCTCTTGTATCTCCTCATAAAGAAGATCATCACTCTTTGTCTTCATGATGAATTGACTTTGATGTACCAAATTCTTAGCATTCTTATCGACAATAGGTTGAATACCATCATGATAAAAAACGTTGTAATGATATAGGATGAAGATGATGAAATAAATATATCTACTAAACCTCCTTATAAAGAATATCATCAAAAGGTTCACCTTCTATTGCTGATTTAGAACCTCCAAAACACCATCCCTTGGAGTATCCTCATCAAGCTTGGTCTCCAAAATGACTTGACTTTTCTGCCACAAATCTTGAGCATTCTGTCTACAATGGGCTGAAATTCTTCATAAATCAGCTTATCATGAGTTGTTAGTTTGGAAATTACAACAACGTGTAATTCCACACAAGTGTCCATGTGAGGCTCCTCCTCATGTGTTAGTTGCTCCATAGAGTCTTCTTTCGTGGGTGTAGACTTCCTTGCATCAATTGCCCTCATCGTTTCCTTGAACTCTTGTAAGTGTTGTCTTGCTTGAGTCACTATCAACCTAGCAGCTCTAGCTCTGCTATTCCATTCCTCACACTTTTTAAGAGTTTCCATTACATCCTCCTTGCTTGCATATACAAATTTCTTCTCCTGAGCTGGAATAATTTCTCTAACAAGCAAAGTTTCACTAATGCAATTATTTTTCTCAATGGAAATCATACCTTTTTGTCTAGAAGCTTCTTCTTCTTCAAATGAGTTCTTTTGTAATTCAGGTACCGACATATGATGACCTCGCTTGGGCTTGCTACCAATCTTCATCATGCAATAATCTGAAATGACATATTATCTCTGAAACCCTTACTCAAAGATTGGTATTTCCTCCAACAAGAATCCTCATCAATCACCTCTATTGGGTGCCCTTTATTATTGTTCTCACCTTTTTCCTTATTGTCCCAAGATTTGCTTTGATTCAAATTCTGAGTGAGTTGACTCAAATAAAGGTTAGTGGCTTCCTGTTGTTTCACCATGTTGGTGAACATTTCCTTCATAAAACCCACATTGAGATCTTTCCAAACTACCATATTTAACCCACACAGCCGGAGGAACAACAACTCTGATACCACTGAAATATCCCTTATGGGATACTACTTAAAAATGCACAAAATATTGAAAATTTGTAGCCAAATAAAATACTTGATTTTTGCAGATTTTTACAATAAGGACAATAACTAAAGAAAATTAAAATCTCCCAAAATATCCACTCAAATTACATGAAAATTTAAAGAGGGCTTGATATTATTATAAAGGACATAATAACACTATTTTTGGAGTTTTACAAAAATTAAAATGCTGCTAGAAAAAGCACAAAGTGTGCCCTAGATAGCTGGAAAACTTCAGAGGTTCGTAACTCTCCAAATACAAGAGCAAAATTAAGGGTCTTTGGAAATAACATTAACAAATATAGGAAATAATATTTCCACCTTCAAATCTAAAAATGGCCAACTGGAAACCCTCCAAATAAAGGCTACAAGTTCACCTAGCTGGGAAAAGGGGTTGGAAATTGATGAAGATGCCTTCAACGTGCTGCCACGCCCTGCCCAAATGGCTGCCATGAATCTGATCTGGTAGCCCTCTGATTATCTTCCCCAAATGCCCCCAAAAATCCTCAAAACCCTTCCTCTGAACCCTCTGATAATATCTCTGTAACACAGATCCCTAAAAGCGGCTCCAAAAATGACAGACTAGGGTAGATCTCTCACTATCAAGAATGCCCTCTAGCTAGGGATGGTCTCTCACCACCGGCTAGGGTCCCTATGGGATTTACTCCACAAGTTGTAGATGCACAAACAACATTGATGCCAAAAAGTTTCTTTCCTTTCTCTCCCAACTCCTTATATACTTTTCCAAAAAGAGCAATAACCCTAGCATTTCATTCCATGAAGGGTCAATAAAATGTATGCCAAAAAAAACTTTTAGAAACTTTCCTTTCTCTCCCACTCCTTATATATACACTTCCTTGACCCTTAGGCCTTTGGCGTAAAGAGCCCCAATAACCCTATTTTAGTTAATCAATTTTCATTCCATGGAGGGGCTTCATCATTCACTCTATATAGTCTACCACTTGTACATGTTCATTTTATTACACATGCTAGATAGATAGCTTGTATGTCATTATCTTTATCATACACACATGTGCGTTCACTTGCTTTCTAGTTGTGATTACAAACTCTACAGTCCATTACTTGCATGATACGGATGTTTGGCACCATTCCCACATTACAAACCTACAGGTCTGTGGGCATCCACATTCGTACACTACATGTGTTATTGTTTCATTTTTGTTCATAACACACTACTTTATTGGTTTACACATGCTTTGACATACGTTTTATCTTTCTAACATGCTAATGGGTGTTTCATGTGCAACATTTGCTATACAGGTGGTATTTGTTTCCATAATTATTTGTTATATTGTCTATTATTTATTGTTCTTGTTTATGAGCTTTGCCCTTTATCTTGTGTGCACACTTGTATGATTTTGGATTCATCGGCCTTGAGTGTCTTGTAGCATCGAGACTGGCATCCCATGTTTGTAACTTACTCTTCGCGGTCTATATTTTTTCTTGGGTGTACATTATCTACTTACACACAATCTGCATGGTTTACTTGTCTTCTACATGCATGTTTGTTAGTACTAACACTTATTTATAGCCACTTTTTTTGCATGTGTCTTTGTTTCTACCAAGCACATCCCCTCCTCCCCTACAGGCACAATTTCAGTTATAGCGGTTAGTCCTCTTTTGGGGCCACATCCTCCTACAATGACGTCACATGCGCCCCCAAAGAGGGGGCATCATTTGGGTTTACACACACTACACAACACAATACCGATATAGTTTATTTTTAGTTTTCGTCCATAACACAATGAGTTACATAACAAGTGGGTTCAACATAGTCTCAGAACTCCTCACACAGTGGCTTTTACAGGGTGGATTATCCTTAACGCATGTGTGGGTACACACCAACTGAAATGGTGTTTTATACAATAGGAAGTAGTTACAGGTTTGAGGACAACATTGGGAAGTTTCTTCCTATACTTCTTCCATTACATTGGTTTCAGATCACCCAAAAACCAAGCAGTACATAGATCTCTACGACTTCTGGAAGGCGAGTTACAAGTTAGAGGATAAACCCAACTTTCCTCCTTACACTTCTTCGGCTAGTGGCATGATGTTGCCCAAAAAACTCACACTTCATCGACAAGATCCTTTCTACACCCTTTTTTTCTCATCACGGATCAGGTGCACATGTTCTTTTTTATTTTCACTTTCATTACATGCTTTTTACATATATACATGCATTTTTACACACATTTTTATACATATACATGCATATTTGACTACTTGATTGTCTTCTCTTTTGCATGTTTATCTGTATGGGAAGAAAACAATCAACATCACACATAATAGGTACATCACACACATTGATACTAACATGCAAGTACATCACACACATTGGCATTTACACATGTGCTTCCACCCTAGGTTCACTCTCATCACCTTTTTACACTTTTTGCATCTTTAGTCTCCACGCTCCATCTTTTTATCACTCCACACTTTGTCTAGTCCTTCGACACACTTTCTAGATCAATCTATATAGTTATTAGGTACATATCTCTATCTACTTTATGTTACCAAGAATTCTACTCACCAACATAAAGTGGGGAAAATGTAGACACAAAATCACGCACTTTGGGTAATTATTTAGTCTCGATCACATACTACTATTTGCATGGTTCCTAAGTATGAAAATTAATAATTAACCCATGTCTTTGGCCATCTTTTATTGCTTTCTACTTCTAATTTCAGCCTTACACCTTTATTGACCCAGTCTGTCTTTTCATACTTCAATTTCACCTTTTCTATCTTGGAGGGCCCGGTCAGATGCCAACATTAGGTGCCCTCATCCCCTCTAGGCGCCCTTGTCCTATTTACACTTTACTCTCACTTTTTGGGTCCTTTCTAGCCATTTGAGCATATTATCTTTTTGGTAGTCGGCCTTTTCAGGGTTAATTATGAAATTCTAGCAAAAGAATCATATAAATGTAAAGTTATTTATCATAAGAAGGGACCAAACACTAAACATCTACTATCTCCACCTAATGTTGCATCCATCAAAGGCATCTATAGCTCCATTTGCATCCCTATAGCTCCATCACTGGATACCAGGGTTGGTTCATCTACATCGCACTTCATAGGGGAGTTTATTCTTTTCATGCACACATTATTTACATTATACATCTAGTTATTTGTTCACTACTCACAAAGTGCGACTGACACAAGAGAAACCTAGGGCACAATTTCACACACACACACACACACACACACACACACATAGAAATACATTGGGTATGAGATGTAGTGCAACGCTCAGTGATAAGTCCATCAATTTGACAACTGAGGATAGTTTGACCCCTTCATATGCATCTTTCTTTTTTAGGGTTTTGATGTTTTGTCTGGGGTTTCGCAGTTATTTCTTTATTGTAGGTCTACAACGACATTAATGATCATACAACGACATTAATGTGACATGAATCGAACACAGGTGAACATATAGTGAAACCTCATAGGGGGTTTGTAGATATTTTTTTCGTAAAAAGGGTGTCTTAGGAACCCCTATCCATTTTCCAAGTGCCCCAATCCAGTTGAATCACTCATATCTACATTTTCTTAGGCTCCTGTGCGATAGTCTCCTATTCTTTTTAAGTCAGTCTCCATTGCGACACATCCTATGACATCTTTGAATCAACTAAGGCTCTTTCAACCCTCTTTGCACATTAGGGTTTCATATTTTTATTTCTTAGTTTTCTTGGGTGTATTTTAGTTATTTCATTTCTTATTTATTTACTGCAAACTTGCATTAGATTAGGCTAGTGTATTTACATTTTTAGTTTAATTAGTTTTCTTGGTTTTCCAATCCCATAATTTTGCTTTCCTACACCTGTCCTAGAGTAGGTAAGATGGTTTCCACCATACTTGAATCCTTTCTCTCTAAGTCTCCTAACCGAGCTTATTATGGAAAATAATTCCAAGGTATTTGTACTCTTCCACTATTTCTAGTGGGCTGCCATAAAAAATACATGTAACTTGTTGTTTCTTCCTTTTTAAAGAAAAAAATCATGACTTTGGTCTTGTTAGTGTTCACTTGCATCCCAACCTCCTAGAAAAAGATTTATAAGGCCCTTAAATGTTCTCTTAAATCATGGGTAGTTTTTACAATTAGAATAAGGTCATCTACATATAAAAGTAGCTTCACCACATAACCCGCTAGTTAGATATCACCCCCATTTGTTTTGTTTAATCATTCCTCTAGTTTATCTATGTATAAACCAAACAAAGTAGGAGATAAAGGACATCCCTATTTAACTCCAATGTCACTACCAAAACATTCAAACATGCCCTCACTAGTTCTGATTTTAGCTTTAACTTGCTCATAAAGTTTATGCACTACAACTCTATACTCATCAGGAATCCCAAGTTCCTCCATTCTATTCCACCGTTTTTCTCTAAGCACTATATCAAAGGCTTTTTTAAAGTAAAAAAGTAAAAATACTTCCTCCCCTTGTGTGTTCCAAAAATTTCAATCAAATGTCTAAGAGTGATGTAGTGGTCAATGGTGGAATGTTTTGGTCTAAATCATGCCTACCCTTTAGCTCTTTTTCCCTCTCTTTCTGCCTAACTACTGATTCTTCACTCTACCAAGCTCCCAAAAAGTTTTCCAAGAAGAGGGTTGACCATAATAGTCAATAGTTAGAAGGATTATTGACATCCCCATTTTTGTATAGAGGGATAACTATGTTAGTTTTCTATTTTTTTCGAAATCCATCTTGTGTGACACTATTAAGAACTCTTGTGATGTGTGGAGTAAGGGGTTCAACTCCCCATTTTAGAAATTTAGCTTACAGCCCGTCAATGTCTCGTGACCTTACCTCCTACCAATTTCTTTATGCCTTGTTTGATATCTTCCATTGAGAAGAGCTTGGTTGATGTGTTAATTATGGGGGTTTATCTTTTTCTTGTGTTCGCTCATATAGGAGTTTTGCATACTCTATCCATTGACCATTTGTGATATTATTCTCTATTTTTTCACTTTTGTTGTAACTATCTCCAAAATCCTTTGGGGTTGTGTTTACTTAGATATATTAATTCTTTCCTTCTTGAGAGTACATAGCTCTCTTTTTTGGATTTTATCAAGTTTTCATAATCTTTCTTGCTTTGTTTGTTGTTCCCATTCTCTTTGAGGTATCTTTTCTCGGCGTTGCATACATAATCATACCACTGATTAGCTGAGAAGGCATTTACAACCCTTCTCATAGGTTGGTACCTCTTACTGCAGCAAGCCTCTAGCGCCTTTAGGATTAAAGTGATCAACATTTTAATATCTATATGAATACTCTCTTCATTGTTTTCTTCCTTATGCAATTTTTTGTCACCTGAAGTTGTTGTTTAAGTGTTGTCATGAAGAGCTCTAGATTTTTTTATTCAAGAGGATTTTCCCCTTAGGTTGATCCATCTTTTTCATGTGTTGGGCCTAACCACCTTGTTGTTTCTTTGTGGGAAATACAAACTTCGTAAAAAGTGGCATTTGATTAGATTTTAGCTCCCTATAGAAATCCCCAATATCGAACTCCAATATCCTAGAAATAGAATTATGAGAACAAATTACATAGTCCACCACACTTTTCCCATTGTATGTTTTACATGTGACACCTCCTAACCTTGGCCATGTTCTCATGTCGTTACAAATGACCATACCATACAAGCTACATATTCCCAATAGTTTTGCTCCAAAGTGCATCACACTCCCATTCGCATCATATGAGTCTCTTTTCCAAAGTTGGTCCCCATTTTCTTTAAGCCAAAAACATAAACAAAGGTCAATAGCAAAATCTCTAAAACATAAGGAAAAGTAATGTGATAATAATGTGTTGTGAGAAACCTTAACTATTTTGGATCGAAAGTTCAATTCAAACTGAAAATGGGCCAAGGGAAAGAAACAAAATGGGATCGATCCAAATCTATAACATTAAAGGAGACGGATACAAAATTGTGTAATAAAAAAGAGTCATGCAAGGATGTAAAAATCACGTAACACAAAAGGAAAAGGTTACCAAGAATATTTTTAGTGTAGTGAGGAATCATATAGTCCCAAAATAACTCCACTCATTTGGTCATCAAAGCTCTATGCACAAGAAATAATGAGTTTGGAAGTAAAACTGAAAGTATATAAGCTAGGGAGAAAATACACATTATCAAAATGGAGGAAATGATAAGCGTAAAAAAGCTAAAAGAAGAAAAAAGTAGGCTCAAAATATACATGACAAAACTTCAAAATCTCGCAAATGTTGGGCAGCATGTATGACATGTCCTCGAGAAATTTTTTTCATTCCTCTACCAATGCTAAGGTGGGGAATGAAAATAAAATAAAAGAAGTGAAAGAAGTACTTCATAACATAGAAATGAGAGAAAATGAGGTACGAAGTAAGCTATAGGAGGTGAAGACATGGGCACAAGTGGTAAAAGAACCACTAGACAAGCATAAGGAGTTGATAGAGAGGCAAGTCAAGAGTCAAATGATAAAAGAAAGAGAAAGACAAGATAAAATATCAAATATAATTATCAAAGGGCTGAAAGACTATGGAGAAAGGGAAGAAACAAACAACCTAACAATAGACTTCCTCTTAGATCGATTACAATGGAAAGAAAAAATTAAACAAACAAGTAGAATTGGTAAACCAAGAGGAGGAAGGGATAGGCATATTCGGGTCACAATGGTAAATTACGAGGATAAAAATGATTGCTAAGAAACAAAGGTATGTTGAGAGGATTACACTGATTTAACAAAAATAGGATTGTGTTAAACTCTAATTGTAGAGTAAATGAATATACACTATGATATAAAGTTGTTATGATGCACTATGACACAAGCAATAAGCAAATAAACATAAAATCCTAAGTGCAAGAGAGAGAGAGAGGAAAGGACGTAATTGATTTACTATTTTCTTGGAACTGATATGGATTGGAAAACTAATGAACAAGAAGATAACAATGTCACAATCGATTAGGATAAATTATGGAACTTTCAGATAGAGCTAGACTAGGGCACCTGGATTGGTTCAGGGGCACCTGGGTGTCAGAGTCTACTACTGGGCACCCATGACTACACAAGTGGTCGAAATATGATTTTTCTGGTGTCACACAAGTGTCAATGATAGTCGTTATTGGTCTTCTGTATGTCTCACCTTTATTGTTGAAGTACTTGAAACTGCAAGATAAAAATTCACCTGTAAAACCCACAATACCACATCAAATCTAAAAAATAAAGATGTAATATCGAATTTACCACGATGATCACTTGGTGAGTGAACTTATGACCGAGCACTACACCGCATCTCGGACTCAATGTAGTTTTGGGCGTGTGTCAAATAATCATGCCCTAGGAAGCACTTGTGCAAGCACACTTGATATCGAGCAATAACTATATATGTAACAATGTAAATAGATGTGTGGATGGAAAAATGAACTTCCCCTTCTTATGCGGTGTACGCAAAAAATGCAGTCCCTTGCCCCTTAAATGGATGTTAAATAGATGTATTTGATGCTCTTAGATGCCTTTGGATGCAAGTTTAGGTGGTGATAGTAGATGTATAGAGCTTAGTTCTTTATTTTGGTCACATAACTTTATATTTATATGACTCCCTTTGTTGAATTTCGTAATTGACAACTGGAAGGCCGACCCATAAGAAAATAAGATGCCTAAAAGATAAAAGAAGCCCAAAAGAGCAAGTAAGGTGGTGTAGTCACAAAATCATACACTTTTGACATTTATTTATCGCAGTCTCATACTACTATTTAGAAGGTTCTTAAGTGAAGAAAGTACTAATTAACCCCCATCCTTTGGCCATATGTTTTTTTATTTCGTAATTTACGACCTATTGCACCCATATGCCCAGCCATTTTCTGACATTCTGCATTATTTTAGCCTTGATTGAGGCACCCAGTTTAGTATTGGGGCGCCCGGTCCCACTTGGGGGTGTTGTGATCCTTCTTACACTTTCTTGCCACTCTTAGGCCTCTTCTAGCTATTTTTCATCTTTATCTTTCTTGTGGTTGGCCTTTTCGGGGTTAATTACGAAATTAGAGCAAGATAACCCTATAAATATAAAGTTATGAGACCATAATGAGGGACCTAGCATTAGACCATAATGAGGGACCTAACATCATCTACTACTATCACTCCATCTAGAGTTGCATCCATTTAACATTGGCATCCACATAGCTCCATCATCAAGGTGCACACTAGGATATCTACATCACACTTCATAGGGGGAGGGATTCTATTCTATTCTATGCACACATTCTATTACATTTTCTACATTTAGTTATTGCTCGTTATTTTACAAATTGCGACTGACATAAGAGCACCTAGGGCACGACATGCACACACTCACCATAACTACATTTGGGTCTAAAATGTAGTGCAACACTTAGTTTAGTAAGCCCATTGTTGTGGTAGCTGAGGTCAATCTGACCCATTCATTTGCATCTTTATTTTTAGGGGTTTGATACTTCCTTTTAGGTCTTTTACAGGTTATTCTTCCTCTTGGAATATTTGGATCATTCGATGCAGTACAAATAAATTAATGCGACAAGCAACAAAGGATAACAGTCATCTCCTGGACTGTAAAGACCAGCCCCATACCTTTTCCCGAGACCCGGGGCACCTATTTTGCTTACCAGAGCACCCGTGGGTGCCCCAGTCCTCTCTTAGGCACTCTAGTCTAGCCATATCATCCAGATCGACCTTTGCGGGACCCCGAGACAGTTGTTCTCCGCTAATGATTTATCCAATTATTCTGTGCACGATTCGACAAGCATCTCATTATCACCGAATTCTTTCCTCTTCTCTCTTGCATATTAGGGTTTAATATTTCATTTTACATATTTTCTTAGATCATTAAAATATTTCTTTACTACATTTATTTACTTTAGTATAGTTATTCATAGCTTAGATTAACTATCTTCATACTAGTTAGTTTAGTCAATTTTAGTTAATTATTTCGGTGAACTTGACTCTAGCGGTACTGATTGGCATAACCAACTCTTCTATGTGTTATGGGCTTATCATACTAGTGTTTGTACACCTACTAATGCTACCCCTTTTTCATTAGTTTATGGTGTCGAGGATGTTATCCCACTTGAACTTGAGATACCATCCTTGTGAATATCTCTCAAAGGCATCCTTAAAGACAATGAATATCGTGAAAACCGATTACATGAACTAGAAATGTTGGACTCACATCGTGTCCAAGCACTCGAACATCTCCGTGTGTATCAATCTCACATTGCTCATGCCTACAATCAAAAGACTCACTCTCAAGAATTCAATATCGGTGACCTTGTCTTGAAAGAAAACAAAAAAATACAAATGTTGAGGCACCTCTCAAAGGAAAATTTAAGCCCAATTGGCTTGGTCCCTACATTGTCATGGATAAAATTGGTGGTGGCGTATATCACCTTGCCACTCTTTTAGGGAAACCACTCAAAAATCCACTAAACATAATGCATCTTAAGAAATATTATGCTTAGATTATCACAATATGATCATTACCCGATGACACACTCTTGTGCTTCGGTTCACACTTGAATTTTAAGGGATTACTATTACAAATGAGCCCCACACCTTTGTATTATAGGCATTACACATTGCATTTCATCACACATCGCACATCATACACCCTACATTCTACATTTAACATTTTGACAATTGTGCATTATATATACACCATTATCCACACAGCTTACATCCTACACTACTTATCCTCCCTATTGCATTATTTGTTTATCTACATACCATGAAAATTATACCATGCCTTTTCACACATACTCTACATATTATTCTAGTCTTCATCATATAGGAGTTTAAAACTACATTGTTATCCTATCTACACATATTACATGTTGTCTTATGCATTGCATCTTACACATTCTACACGTCTAGCATTGCATCCTCCATAACTTTCCACTCATCACATGAGTGACTTCTATTGTTACATTCACTACATTGTCTTTTACGCTTACTGCACTCAATGCCCTATGACGCACTTTAGTTCCTTGGTCCATACTTGACCTGTTGAGGGTTTATAAATAAAATGGACCTTACACTCATCGGACATGCAACAATCCTACGCTAGTGACATACACTTTAGGCTAAATCATCACCTATTCTATCATCTTGTAGTGGTATACACATTAGGTTACATCACCACTCTCTACCATTTATCTTATAGTGATATATGCTTAGGGCTAAATCATCACTTGTTCATTCATCTTCTAGTGATATACGCTTAGGGCTAAATCATCACTCATCCATTCATCAAGTCATGATATACGCTTCAGCTATAGGGTTCACGCACATATTTTATATATTTCACATCTCCTCACATACATACACATTCATCACAATGCGCTAGATATGACACACACTACGACCATTTACCGATGACACAATCTCATTTATGGTTCATTCTTGATTCTTTGAGGGTAAACAAAATGAACCTCATTGCATACACTTCCATTCACTCGAGGGGCATGTGACTCCTATCATTCCATTCCATTCATCCATGACATATTGCATTGTCTTGGGGGCATTTACTATTGTTTGCTAGTGTTTTACATGATCACTTTATTAGACATGTTAGCTTGGTTTATTATATGTCATTATCTATACCATCCAGACATGCACATTCACGCCTTTATTTAGTGTGATCGCAGATATAGATCTTTTACACGCAACGTGGATGCTCACCTTTTACCCTTCCTACACTTGTCACTAGGGGCATCCACATTCAATTCTCACAGGTGTTATTGTTTCATTTTGTACTTAACACTTTACATCACTTAGTTATTCATGCTTTGACATATTGGTTATTTCTCTAACATGCTAACGAGCATTCTATGTGAAGCACTTGTTTTGTAGGATTATATGTGTCCATGACTACTTGTTTGTTTGTTTATACTTGTTTACAATTGTTTGTTATTATATGTGGGCTTTTCCCTACGTTTGTGTGCACACTTACTTATTATTTGTGACCATGATGGCCTTGCATGTCTTGCGACATCATGAGTGATGTCATAACCTCGCTTCATGCCATTTACTTGCTTTTTCTTTCATGTTTACATTTACTACATTTTCTGCGTAGCTTACACATGTTTTCTATATGCATGCATTGTTTGCTTACACTTATCTTTGTAATGTAGCCAAAATATGAACACACTCAATATCTGCAAATAATTTGAACTCAAAAGAAAATAGATCTCCTTATTCATTATTGAATCATGAATTACAATGTTTCCTAAATAGGAAAACAACTCCCAACTTGAGTTGCCAAACAAAATCTAACTAACTTTGACTAAATCTACTCTAGGTGGCGGAAATTACTATTTTTAGCAGTTTACTAGAACCTGCTATTCTTAGTAAGTTCACATGCTTATTCGTATGGGCATAGAAATTTCCATGCATCTTCTACATGCCTAAATTAGAGGAATTTCTAACTTTCCAACTCACAATGCATCTAAGAGACTAACATTAACTAATGCCCTAAAATAGGAAAAAACTAAATTACAAATTAAATCCTAATTTTTGGTCCTCAGATGGTGGAATTTGGGCCTGAGAATGTGCCAAAGCGTGCTCTAACTAGTAAGGTGGGATGACTGGTGCATTTTTCTTGTTGAAATAGGTGGTTTTAAAAAATGAACCCAATCAAACACTCGGAGCACAAGTTATGACCTTTTCAAGTTCCTGCTAATTTTAGCGCATCATTCTCCCTTGCTTGAAAAAATGTAGCTCCTGTAAGTTGTCTTCTTCAAATTTCTGCCATTTATTTGCATCCATATTCTTAATCTCCCACTCTATGACCCATGTATTTTCCTCTTGTTCCAATCCTTTCCAATGTACCAAATATTTGTTGTATGTCACGTGTGCACTATTTTCTTGTCTAGAATCTAATCCACTTCTTCTTTCTTCTTCATCGGAACCTACTTCCTCTAATATACTACTTCATCAATAACATCCCCTTCCTCGCACTACCCCCATGAAAATCATAGAAGTCTGAAACATTAAACACTAGAGAAATATCAAAATCCTGTCAATTCTACCTTATAAGCATTATCATTTATCTTTTTCATGATTTTGCAGGAACCAATCTTCTTGTACTTCAACTTGTTATATGTTCCTTTTGAAACCTTTCCTTCCGCAGGTATACCATAACCAGCTCACCCACTGTAAATACCTTTCTCCATCTGTGCACATCTGCTATTTCCTTATACTCTCATTACTGTTCTGCAACTTCTTCCGCACTTCTTCCTGCAATTGTTGTATATGTTTGACAAGTGCTTTTGCATCATTATTGACTCTACCAACAATCGGTAGTTCTAGAAAATATAAAACCCCGTTTGGATTACTCTAATACACAATAGAAAATGGAGACTTTCCTATGGATCTATTTACTGAAGCTATTATAAGAAAACTCAACTTGTGGTAATGCTAAGTCCCATTATTTTGGCTTTTCCCAAATTATGCACCTTAACAGGTTTCCCAAACTCCTATTTACCACCTCTGTTTGCCCATTGGTCTGAGGATGATAGGCACTGTTGAACTGTAGTTTAGTTCCCAACTTCTTCCATAAAGTCCTCCAAAAGTGACTTAAGAACCTTGTGTCCCTATCTGAAGTAATGGTTTTTGGAACACCATGCAAACGAATAACTTCTTTGAAAAACAAATCTACTACTCCTGTCACATCACTAGTTTTCTTGCAGGCAATAAAATGAACCATCTTAGAAAACCTATCAATAACCAAAAAAATTGAGTCATTACCTCATTGTGTTTTTGGTAATCCCAAAACAAAATCCATACTCAAATTTGTCCATGACCCTTTGGGAATGATAATGACATATACAACCCTGTATTTTGTGCATGGCCTTTCGAGACTTGGCAAATTTGACACCTCTCCACATATCTTACCACATCTCTTTTCATCTTTAGCCAATAGTATTTCTCTTCTACCAAGGCTATCATCTTATCCTTACCAAAATGCCTAGCCAATCCTTCGCTATGCAGCTCTTTCACTATATTATCTCTCATAGACCCAACTGGAATACATAGTTGTCATCCCTTAAATAGATAGCCATCATGTAAAAGGTACTCATCCTGGACATCACCTACATTGTCTGACAATGGACGACTTAACCTTTCAAAAATATTATTGAAATTAGGATCAGAAGAATACAAATCCTTTATTGCTTCAAAACCAACCACCTCATTTTCCATAGTTGTAAATAGAGTCACATGCCTACTCAATGCATCCACAACTTGATTTTATTTTCCTAATTTATGCTTTAGAGAAAAATTATAACCCTGCAAAAATGATACCCACTTTACATGCCTACTATTCAACTTCTTTTGTGTATTCACATACTTCGGGCTATGTGGTCTGTAAATAACAAAACTCCTTAGGCACTAAGTAATTCCTCTAATGCCTCAATGCTTTTACAATTGCATAAAATTCCACATCATAAGTAGAGTAGTTATTTCTTACCTCATTCAGTTTCTCACTAAAGAAAGCTACTAGATTTCTGCCTTGACTTAGACAATACCAATACCCACATGTGAGGCATCACAATCAACCTCAAACACTTTATCAAAATCGGCGTGCCAAAATAGGTGCCTCACACCTTCTTCTTTAAGAACTAAAAGCTATACTCAACTACCTTTGTCCACAAAAACTCCCTTTTGTGAAATCATATAGGTCTTTAGAATACTTTGCTGAAATTTTTAATAAAATTTCGTAAAATGTTGTTAAACCATGAAAGCTTCTTAGTTCTCATTATACTTCATGGAGCAAGCCATTCAATAATTGCCTTTATCTTCTCAAGTCCATATGTACCCCATCTGTTGAAATAATAAAACCCAAAAATACCAAACTCTCTTGCATAAACATGCACTTCTTCATATTTTCATAGAGCTTCTCTTTCCTTAACACTTCAAATATCACCCTCAGATGCCTCAAATGCTCTTCTTTAGTTTTACTGAAAATCAAGATATCATCAAAATAAACCACAACAAACTTACCATTGTACTCTGCAAAGACAATGTTCATCAACCTCATAAAAGTGTTAGGTGCATTAGATAACCCGAATGACATCACCATCCACTCATATAATCCATTCCATGTCTTGAATGTTGTTTTCCACTCATCTCCTTCTCTGATCTGAATATGATGGTAACCACTTTGAAGATCAATCTTGGTGAAATACCTAGATCCAACAAGCATATCCATCATATCATCAAGGTGAGGTATTGGGAACCTATACTTGATTGTAATTTTATTGATTACTCTACTATCCATGCACATTCTCCATGTTCCATCCTTCTTTGGAGTTAATAAAGCTAGGGTTGCACACGGACTCATGCTCTCCCTTACTACCCCCTTTCTCACGAGCTCGCCACTTATTTATTCAATTCTACATTCAATGTCGAGCTCATCCTATATGCCGCTTGATTTGTGAGAAAAGACCCTGGGATTAAATCAATATGGTGTCGAATATCTATTTTGGGTGGTAAACCATCTGGTAGCTCATCAAGAATAACATCAGAAAATTCTTCTATTAATTATGCTACCTCTACTAGTATTTGTGCACTTGTAGGTTCATCCTTATTTGCAACCAACGGCATAACAAAACCCAGTTGCCTTTTCCTCCTTCACAAATTATTTTGCACACAAAGCATATTTTCAACCTTACCCTCTTCCTTGGAGAGTAGGAAAACTTTTTTGTGCCATCCTTCCAGAAAGTATAAGTATTCTTTCCCCATCATGAATAACTTTCCTATCAAATTGCCATGGTCTTCCTAGCAACATATGACATGCATCCATAGGAATAACATCACACCAAATATCATCCTTATAACTTTACCCAATAGTTAAACTTATTAAACATCTCTTATCAACTATAACTTCATTACCCTTCTTAAACCATGCAATCCGGTAAGGGTTAGGATTCTTCTCGGAATGCAGACCTAGTTTCTCAACCATCATCTCATTTGAAACCATGTTCTCACAACTACCACCATCAATAATAACATTACATACTTTTCCTCCCGAAGTGCATATTTTTTGAAGATATTTATACGTAGTCATGCATCCCCTTGATATCCTTTCTTAGAGAAATCATCATCCTTTTGATCATCAGATTTTCTCCCACATCTGGTGGAATTTTTAGGTCATGTTTGTCTTCTTCTTGTTTAGCTTAAACAAGATTTACCTTTGGATATTCTTATTGTCTCTTGTCATGTGTATAATAATTCAGGAACTCAAAATCCCTATGCCCCTCTTCACCACATTTGTAACAAACAAATGGTCTTTGTGGAGCCTCCCATCCTCTACCGCCAACATATCCTCTACCCCTAGGAAATCCTCTACCTCTTTGTTGATTTGGGGAATCTTGTCTTGTATCTTCTTGTTTTTCCACTCCACGAGGTGGTTCTCCCCTACCTTGATTAAAACCATCTCATCCCCGAAAGGAGGATGAGGCTCCCTATTCATCCTAGGTGATCTCCTAAAACTTTGATAACTTTGTTTTTCTTTAGCCTTTAAGGCTAGCTGATAGGCATCCTCCATGCTCTTAATCTTGTGCATGCTTATTTCATCTTGAATAGAAAATTTTAATCCATTTACATACCTTACAGCCATTTTTTCCTCAGTTTCTTCATGCTCTACACAAATGGACAATTTGTAGAACTCATCTGTGTATTTTTGCATGGTTTGTAAGTTTTGTTTAAGATTCTGAAACCTCCTGAAAAGGGTTTGTGCATAATCCACAGGAGAAATTTAACTTTTAGCTTCTTCTCCATCTTATTCCAGGTCCTAATCCTTTCTTTCCCCTTTCTTGAGCGCTCTTTTGTAGGTGATCCCACCATAACATAACATGACCTTTTAATTTTGTGCATGCAAATTTTACCTTCTTTTCTTCTGACATAGCCTTCCACTTAAAAATATTTCCCATGCTAGTCAACCAGTCTATCAGCTCCTTTGGTTTTAGACTACCTCCATACTCTAAAATCAACTCTTATCCCATCATTCTTTCCTTCTAATTCTCAAAGCATCCTTTCTTCAAAAGCTAAGGGTGGCGCTTGCATTTTATCCTCTTCACAAACTTCTTCCTCTATGGGTTATCATTGCAGCAAGCACAACAACTTGCCTCTATAGATCTTACATGTTTCTATTCATCTGGGCAATACCGCCTCCTCTTCCTCTTCCTGCCATTTTTTTCCAAGATTCAAACTTGCTCTGATACTAGATAATGTAGCCAAAATCTGAACACACTCAATATACTGCAAATAATTTGAACTCAAAAGAAAATATATCTCCTTCTTCATTATTAAATCATGAATTACAATGTTTCCTAAATAGGAAAAAAACTCCCAACTCGAGTTGCCAAGCAAACTATAACTAACTTTGAATAAATATACTCTAGGTGGCGGAAATTACTATTTTTAGCAGTTTACTAGAACTTGCTATTCTTAGTAAGTTCGCATGCTTATTCGTATAGGCACAAAAATTTCCATGCATATTCTACATGCCTAAATTAGAGGAATTGCCAACTTTCCAACTCACAATGCATCTAAGAGACTAACATTAACTAATGCCCTAAAATAGAAAAAAACTGAATTACAAATTAAATCCTAATTTTCGACTCTCAGATGGTGGAATTTAGGCCCAAAAATGTGCCAAAACGTGCTCTAATTAGCAGGATAGGTTGATTGGTGCGTTCATCTCATCAAAACATGTGGTTTCAAAAAAACAAACCCAATTAGACACCCGGAGCACAAGTTATGACCTTTTTAAGTTCTTACTAATTTTAGCGCATCACTTTGGGCTAGTCTTCTTGTTTGTATGTGCCTTGGTTTCCACCAAGCCCTTTCCGTGGTTTTAAAAATCATTTAGTTGGTCCTCTTTTAGGGCCGCATATCTCTTATTAGTGACGTCACATGCGCCCCCAAATAGGGGGGCATTATTTGGGGGTTTTACATACTAACACAAAGATTCTACATTGACACGGTTTAGTTATACACAACAAGTGGGTTTAGACTAGTCTATGAACCCCATACACAACGGATTTTACAAGACTTGGCATCCTTAGCATTTTGGTAAGCAGTTATAGGCTTGGAGGTTACAATGGGTGTGCCTCTCTACACTACCTCAAATGCCAAAGGGCATTGGATTGCCCAAAAACTAGGAGGATACAAAGATCTCTTCACACACATTCAACGAAGCAGTTAGAGGTTGGAGGACACAAAGAATTTCCTCCCTACACTTCTTTAGCTAGGGTGGTGTGAGATCACCCAAAAAAATCACAGTATAGGATATCCTTCTACACTCTTTCCCTCGACATGGATCAAGTGCACATGTTCCATTACATTTACATTTACATTTCCATTTACACTTTTTCTTTAGCATATTTACATGCATCTTTTACATAGCATTTTTACACTTACATACATACATATTTGACTACTTGATCATTTTCTCCTTGCAGGTCCGACCGTATGAGAAATAAGTAGTCAAATAGGGTAAAAATAACAACAATGACAACAACAACATTTTGTGGCAGCACACATGCTTTACTAACCATGCAGGTACACTACACACTGCGATAACTACATACATGTGTTCTTCCCTAGGTTCACTCTCATCACTTTTTCTTTGTGCATTTTTAATTTATAGTTTCCACGCTCCTCCATCATTTTTTCATTTCATGCTTTTGTCTAGTCCTTTGGCACATTTTCTACTACACTCTTCATGGAAATCAAGTACACATCTCTATCTATCCACTCACCAACATAAAGTGGGGGAAAAATGTAGTCACAAAATTATGCACTTTAGAAATTTATTTATCACGGTCTCATACTAATATTTAGAAGTTTCTTGAGTGAAGAAAGTACTAATTAAACCATGTCCTTTGACCATCTTGTTTATTTTATTTCGTAATTTGTGACCTATTGCACCCATATGCCTAGCCATTTTTGACATCCCACATTATTTTAGCCTTGGTTGGGGTGCCCAAATTTAGTACTAGGGTGCCCATGGGCGCCCTGGTCCCACCTAGGGGTGCCCCGATCTTTCTAGCACTTTCTTGCCACTTTTGGGCCTCTTCTAGCCATTTTCATCTTTATCTTTCTTGTGGTTTACCTTTTCGGGATGAATTAAGAAATTAGAGTAAGAGAACTATATAAATATAAAGTTATGAGACCATAATGAGGGACCTAACATCATCTACTACTATCACTCCATCTAGAGTTGCATCCATCTATTGCATTGGTATCCATAGAGCTCTATCATCGGGCACAAGCTAAGATATCTACATTACACTTCATAGGGAGAGGGATTCTATTCTATTCCATGCACACCTTCTATTACATTTCCTACATTTTGCCATTCCTCATTATTTCACAAAGTGCGACTAGCACAAGAGTATCTAGGGCACGACATGCACACACTCACCAAAACTACATTTGGGTCTAAAATGTAGTGCAACGCTTAATTTAGTAAGCCCACTATTGTGGTAGCTGAGGTCAATCTAACCCATTCATTTGCATATTTCTTTTTTAGGGTTTTGATACTTCCTTTTGGGTCTTTTGCAGTTATTCTTCCTCTTGGAATATTTGGAGCATTCGGTGCAATACAGAGAAATTAATGTGACAAGTAGTGAAGGATAACAGTCATCTCTCGAGACATGTGAAGACCATTTTTGGACCTTTTTCCTAGACCAGGGCACCTATTTTGATAACCGAGCACCCGTGGGTGCCCCAATCCTCTCCTAGGCACTCCAGTCTAGCCATATCATCTAGATCTGACCTCTGTGGGACCTCAACATAGTCATTCCTACTTCTGATTTAGCAAGTTATTCTTGTGACATAGTTTGACAAGCATATGTTATCATTTGAGTTATTTCCTCTCCTCTCTTGCATATTAGGGTTTAGTATTTCATTTTACATATTTTCTTAGATCATTAAAATATTTATTTAATACATTATTTACTTTAGTATTGTTGTTCATAACTTAGATTAATTATCTTCATACTACTTAGTTTAGTCCAAATTTTAGTTAATCGGGTGGAAAGAGGTCGGGGTGCCCACAGGAACGAGAGCGCTGGGTGCTAGTGTCTGAAGTCATAAAAGATAAACAAGTAACACATCAACTAGGCTATATGGTGTAAAAGACCAAAAAGAAGACAAAAAACAAAGCAAAGAGGCCAAAGATAGTTGTCAATTAGTAGTTTTCTCACTTAGGAATCATATGAATACAAGTATGCTTTTAGGACCTAGAAATATACCAAAGTGTGTGATTTTGTGTCTACATTTTCCCCCACTTTATGTTGTTGAGTGAATACTCGATAACATAAAGTAGATAAGATATGTGTACCTGATAACCATGTAGAGTGTGATGGCATAACATGTCGAGGAGACAAGTGAAAGCGTAAAGTGATAAAAATGAAGCGTGGAAACTAAGAAAGAGAAAGTGACCCTAGGGGTGAAGTGTATTGTGTTGTACCATGTTGTACCTATTATTATTGTTTATATAGGGTTGCTTCTTATTACATATTAGTGATGGACTGTAAAATGAAGAGCGAAAGAGTAATCAAAGTCATGTATCATGAAAACTCTATAAAAGTATGTAAATGTGTGTAAAGTAGTAAAAGGAAAGTGTGCACCTAATAATAATGAGTGTAAAAGGATAGAAAGATGTCCTAAAAATGTTGTGTAGAGTGAGTTTTTAGGTGATCTCATGCCAAGAGGGAGTTTTTGGGCGATATCACACCAAGAATGAGTTTTTAGGTGATCTCACGCCAAGTGCAAGTTTCTTTGGCAATCTCATGCCACGAAGAAGAGTGTTGGGGAGAGAGGTCTAGTGTTACTCTCCTTCCATGACTACTTCCCGATTATACACCAATGTAGATGGTGTGATCATTTTTTTTAGGTGTCCTATATTAGTTCTTAGTTGAAAAGGAGATAAAATGCATTATGCTTGTTGGAGGACTGTGCATATCTATAAAAAGCTCTGTGAATTGTTGTGAATTGTGTTTATATGAGAAAGTCACTATATCTCGGCCCCATGACATAGGTGCTTAAGAGGAGGTCAAGAGCTCCCAAGCGCTAGTGTTTGTATTTGGGCGTTGGAGTCTGATCTTGAACTAAGGACCCAAGTAAGATTTTGGGTCATTTTTGTAATCGTAGCCTATGTTGATTCTATACTATGCATATTTGAACTAAAGCTTTGGGCTATTATATGGGGTGACTGATTCACCCAATATATGCCCCCCTCATTTGGGGAAGCATATGACGCGTCTCTAGGAGAATGTGGCGCAAAAGAGAGGACTAAATGTTGATTTGAATTGTATCCTGTGGGGGGAATGTGCATGGTGGAAACCAAGGAACATGCAAACAATATGGCTAGTAAGATGTGTTAGTAGTAGTAATCATGTAATAAAAAATAAATCAACAAGTGTGTATACAAGATGGACCACAAAAAGTGGGTTTCAAACATGGGAAATTACTCACAATGTCATAAGATAATCGGGGTTGGAGTGGTCAAAAGCATACACACAATGATCAAACACGACATAGGGTAGCTCATGCAACAATAAAATATAATAGAAAATAATTACAAACAAGATGTAACACACAACCATGGTGGAAAATAGTTCTATAAAGGCAAATGTTGCACATGAAGCACCCGTTAGCATGTTAGAAAGATAAAGAATATGTCAAAGTATGTATGTACCAGTAGAAAGTAGTGTGCTAATAAGAATAGGAAGTAGTAAATAATAAAACAATAACACATGTGATATGTAAGAGTAATAAATGTAGATGCCCCTAAGAGCCTCGGTGGGACTAGTAAGAGGCACAGAGCTAAATGCCATTCTTGAGTGTAAAGATTTATAGGAAGTATGCCTTCATAACTAAAGACCAAGTGAATGTGCATGTGTATATAGAAAATATATTGACATACAAAGTATCCGTCTAGCATGGGAAAAAAAGTGTACATGCAAGTATAAACATGGAAGAAAAAGTGCAACCAAGATATAAGTATGTAATGTATGAGTGAGATGGAATGGTATGTAATGTTAATGTGATAAGAGCAACGTGCCCCCAACGGATGTGTATGAGTATGAGATGAGGTTATATTATAAAAGGCCTCTTGATAGTCAAGAATGAACCATATAACAAGAGTGTTTCATCGGGAAATGGTTTGAAAATATGCGCTAGAAATATAGATCAATGAAGCATAAAGCGTAAAGAGTGTGAGTGGGCGAGGCTCATTTTAGAGTTAGACCCTTAACAATCGAGTACGAATTTTGGAACTAGAGTGTGTCATAGGGTAGTATGATGTGTGAGAATTGAATTCTACAAATATGTACCGTGAAGTGTGAAGCATGAAATGTGTAGTATGCGAGGTTCATGGATGTAGTATGTCCTTAAGAGTCAAGTGTGAACCTAAGCACAAGATTGCATCATAGGGTAATGACGATACAAAGTGTATCAAGATGTGTACGGTTGCCTAAGAATAGGAAGTATGAAGCATAAAGTGTAATAGTAGAAATGATAGACAACTAGTGAACCCAAGTGTATGATGTGTATAAAAATCAAGTAACATCATCTAGAAGATCATCATTGTCAAGATCATATCTAATTAGACACAGATCAAAGACTTGGTAAATAATAATGTGAGGTTGATCATATAAAGAGCCATTGCATGATGTAAAGTGTACATGCCCATAACATATTCTTTATCAATGAAAGGTGGTTGCAGACAATCGTGTGCATACCAAATGTGTGAGATTTTGAGTATAACCAAGAAATGAATCATTACAAATAGAAATGCAGCCAAAAGGCATGGGAAATGTGATACTAGTGTGATTAGGATCTAAAGTGCCACCAATGTAATCAAGCCAAGACTCCCAAGTGTAAGTGGAGAGGAACAAGGAGTACGTGCAAGGAATATTGATAAATGGAAGACCCGGAGGCCATAAACAACAATAACAAAGACACATCCATGATAAAGGTGAGGAGAATGAGGTAGTGGGCAGAGATCATCAAGTGTGAAACCAAGTCGGGCTAAGCCATCATGTGTGCAAATGATGTTAGAGCAAGTGGGATCGAATGGAATATGAGGCCAATAAGAGTTATGTATGAAAAGAGTGCATGTGAAAGGAGGATATGTTGTTGTTGAGAGTTTTTGGAGAGATGAAGCGGATGGCATGGTGTCTAATGCACAAATAGATCCTTGGAGAAGAAGCATGCCAGTGGTAGGGGAAGGAGGTTCCGTGAGTGATAATCATTAGTGAGATATGTAGGAGGAGTATAGGGATGACCAACATCATGATATAAAAGTGGAGTAGGGAGTGCAGTGAGTGGGTCTAGGTAGAAATATTTGAATGGATTGTGATTAACAACAATAGTATATACATAGCCATCATGTAGGAATTTAACACACCGATGAATTGTAGAAGGTACTACCTGCATAGCGTGAAGCCATGACCTACCAAATAAGCAATTGTAATGGAGTTTTGCGTTGATAACAAATAATGCCCATGCAAGAGGTGCACAAAAGAATCATAGCTATAGATAGAAATGGATATTGGACTGATATGAGCTGATGAAAGGCCAAGCTATTGAATAAATGTGAGATTGCAAAGATTGAGCTCATATCCATTATCAACTAGTACTTGCCTAATGCCTATGTTAAAGATGTGAGCTTGAATATAAAGAGGAGGATCATTGTCATAAACAGAAAGAGCAATAGCTACATTATATGGGAAAGTAAGTTGTTTATAAAATGCAACTATAAATAATTGATATACATGATCTGGAGGAGTATTGGAAGGAATGTAAGTATTATCTAGGAGAGAGTTTATTTTAGCCTTACATTTAGGATTAGCTTGCAAGAAGGCATGATGGAAATATCCATGGTGAGAGGATCCTAAAATAATGAAATTAGGAGGAAGTGATGATCCAAGAGTATTTGAATGCGGGTTCACCAAATGATTTAACAAAAATAGGATTTTGTTAAACCCTAATTATAGAGTAACTGAATGTACACTATGATATACAACTACTATGATGCACTATGACACAAACAATAAGCAAATAAACATAAAACCCTAAGTGCAAGAGAGAGAGGAAAGGACTTAGTTGATTTGCACTTTTTGGAATTGATATGGATTTAAAAATGATGAACAAGAAGATAAAATGTCACAATCGATCGTGGATAAATTATGGAACTTTCAAACAGAGTTAGACTAAGGCACCTAGACTGGGTCGGGGCGTTTGGGTCCTAGAGTTTGCTCTGGGCGCCCATGACTACACAAGTGCTTGAAATATGATTTTTCTAGTGTCGCACAAGTGTCGCTGATAGTCATTGTTGGTCACATGTATGTTGCACCTTGATTGTTGAAGTACTTAAAACCTACAAGACAAAGATTTACTTTTAAAACTCACAATACCACATCAAATCTAAAAAATAAAGATGCAATATGGGGAGTCGGATTGACCTGTGGTCACCTAACCGAGTAAAATTATGACTAAAATTGCACTACATTTCAGACTCCATGTAGTCCTTGTGTGTGTGTGAAAGAATCATGCCCTAGGAAGCTCTTGTGCAAGAGCACTTAATATCGTGCAATACTTAGATGTAGCAATGTAAAAAGATGTGTGGATGGAAAAATGAACTTCCCCTTCCTATGTAGTGTATGTAGAAAATATAGTCCCTTGTCCCTTGAATGGATGATAGATGGATGCATTTGATGCTCTTAGATGCCTTTGGATGTAAGCTTAGGTGATGATAATAGATGCTTAGAGCTTGGTCCTTTATTTTGGTCACATAGCTTTGTATTTATATGATTTCCTTGGTTGAATTTTGTAATTGACAACTAGAAGGCTAACCCATAAGAAAATAAGATGCCAAAAGATTAAAGAAGCTCAAAAAGAGCGAGTAAGGTGGAAAGAGGTCAAGGGCACCCAGGGGATGAGGGTGCCTAGGAGTTAACATCATGGTTGGGCATTGGTGTCTAAAGTCTTAAAAGATAAACAAGTAAAGCACCAACAGGGTTGAAGGGTGTAAAAAACTAGAAATAAGACAACAACAAAAATAGAGGCCAAAGATAGGCTGTGAATTACTAGTTTTCTCGCTTGGGAATCATATGAATGCAAGTATTCCTCAAGACCTCTAAATGTACCGAAGTGCATGATTTTGTGTCTACACACACTACTATCTTGGTGAAGATTTAACTTTCGAGTAGCTAGTAGAGAGAAACAAGGAATGGGAAAAGGTGAAGGCAATAAAGAAAAAAAGGAGATGGGCATACTTAAATAATGGGAAATCACATATCACAACTAGGTAAACTAGAAGAAAATAAGGAATATGGCCCTCTTGAGAAAATCTTACGATGGTAGGGTAGAATTTTAGAGGCCACCCTTGGAGAAGAGGACTCGGGTTAGGGCCCATAGCTAAAAATAGAGATATCATTACTTTGTGAGAAACTCGTGAACATGGTGAGTGTAAGACATTGGATTTTGAAGGGTAAAAGAAGGCAATGATTTGGAATAAAGCATCAAAGAATGGAAAATGACGCAGGGTATAATGGTGTAAATTAAAATTGTTTGGGGTAGAAATATCATAATAGAAAAATAATATGAAAACAAAAAGTACATTTGGATAAGAATAAGAGAAAATGACACTATTATTAGCATAATTGCATGTTATTTTACACCCAAGAATTCCAAATTTTATAAGAGATGTAATATAGATCGAGAAGACCTATGCTCATCCCTAAAGAGGGACATTTCAATCTATAGTAAAACTCGGGGATATTTTTAATAGGGGATATCAATGCAAGGACAAAAAATAGGCAAGCAAACATTCTAGAAAGTAACAATTATATTGATATGAATCCTCTTTGGATGGTAGAGGAAGAAAATAAAAAATGGTTCAAATTTCGACGATGAACATGGGGTTGTTACACACAATGGAGAACAATTCTTCAACTTTTGTAACATACACAACTTGATTATATGTAATGGTATGAGAAAATGGAAAAGATCGGGAAGATATACGTGTAAGACTTACAACGGGTAAAACACAATCAACTATGTTATTTTGTTGTGAAATTATGTATCTAGAATAGAAGAACTAGAAGGAGAAGATTCTCTAGTGGAACTTAAATCATATCACAACCCAAATTTTATGAAAATACAATGTCAAGAAGACAAACAACATGATAAACACACCAAGGTTAACCAAATCAAACCATCGCACTAAGGAAACATCCTCTTAACATAGGAAAATCAATAAGTTTTCATAGTAGCATTAATTAACAAACTCCAAGAAAAAGAAAGTAATGGAGTGCATGTCCATGATTTAGATTAAACTAAGAATGGAAGGCTAATGCACACCATTCAGAAATCCTAAACGTGTGCAAGAAAGCTAAACCTAAAAAGAAGGGAAAATAACAACTTTCCAACAAACCTATGGTATGATGAAAATTGTAACGTAACACAGAGACAACTAATGCTAAAGGTTACCGCAGACACCAATTTTTGGTATCATTACCCCTCACACATTCACCCTTTGTCATATTTTCACACACATACCTCTCTTCCCATTTAAATCCCCTTTCACTCCTAAATTCAATTTATCCCACTTATCATTATTCCCCACTTTAATTCTCTTTAATCACCCCTTTAATTAATCATCTATTAATCATCCCTAATCATATCTAATTAATCCTAAATCCCCATTTAATTAATTTATCCTCCCTAAATCCTCCACCGTATCCTTTCTAGGCCCTCATTTGATAATTTTACCTCTCCATGGCCTTCATTTAATATTTTTCACCATCCACCTACCCATTTATCCATTCTATGCAACCAAATCTCATCCTCACCCTTTAAAACCCTAATCCTACCTCATAAGGGCTCAATGTCTCGAGCTCATCACCCTTCCACCGCCTAAATGGATGGGTCTTTGCATCGGCTATAACCCATATGGTTCATTATCGACGCTATAAAGCCACCCTTACCCCTCATTTTCCCAAGATGTAATTTTGGAGACTTCGAGATTTCTTGTGATCTTGCCTTCATTTGTTTCTCTCTTTTGTAGTTATTACAACCATCTTGGAGCTCTCTTGGAGATCTTGTGTCTATCTTTGGAGATTTGAACCCCTTTTTCTTCCTTACATGTTTGGGATCTATTTTTTCAATTTATCATTACATTCTTCAAAGATGATGTTGTAGGTTCAACTATAATCCAGAGCCTTATCACTCCTTTCTTAGCTCTTCATTTTCCATCTGTAAACTTTCATTCTTGCACATCCTTCCCCATTAAAACCTAGATTAGCCCCATCGTTGATCCTATCTAGTTACCGTCAACCTAGCTCCAATTTTGTTAGCTTCTTTGTCATTCGAGCCCCATCATCCCTTTCCGATCTTACACTCAATCGACCCTCACATCTTATCATTCCTCCCTTTAGGTCACTTCATATCTATTTTGTTAGCTCTAGTCACCCCGACTCAACTAGGTCACCATTGACTGAGATCAGGTCTTCATTGTATTGAACTTCGATTACATAATTTTCTTGCATTCTTTATTTCAAATCCAGTTCCAAATTTTGTGTAGGCTCATGTTTTTCATTTCAACCGCATCTCACAGCTTCATATCTACCTCCAAGGCCTCCAACTATTGATTTTATATCATTATTCTAGTTAATCTACTCCATTCGGCATCAATGGGCCCTGCAGTCTTTAGGTTACCATTGACCCATCCAGGTTTGGTTTAATTTTGTTTAGATCAGATCTGCATTTTATCACCTTTTTATTACATTTCGTTTCTTTCCTATGTCGATTCTGCTACATCCAATTTAACAATATATTATATTATCTTTATGAAAATGGTGGGTTGACATCCATCCATGGAATTTTTCACTTCTTGGGGCGACATTGTCAAAAAACCCACCTTTGTATCTACTAATCCATTTTCATGTTGAGTTCTCTTGATTTGCAGGTCACCTAGCTTACTGCGAAGAGGATCTCTCATTTACACCCACATTCATTGTCATTCCATCTAGAGGTACCATAAACCCTCTCATACTTGGAGTTACTTGTTCTCTTGTTGCAATTTCAGTAATTTGAAATAGGTAGCGAGGAAACTTGTTCAACATTCTAGCATGCATGGTGGGAAGCACCCTTTCTTGGTGAGTTTTTCATTTCTATTTTTCTTCTATCCATCTTTTCTAATCTCTACTTGGAAGGAGAGTTTCTTGCTTACTTGCGTACGTGGGTTTTTTTTTTTTTTAGATTGGTTTTTGTTGTTTAAAATTTAAAAATCCAGGAAAATATTTATCCATATATTCCTCTTTTTCTTAGTTTCTCCTTTTGCATCGTACTTTCTTTCTTGACTATCCTCAACAAACATCACAATTCATTTTGGATCTAAAAAGAACCCTTCATATCTTCTTAACAATTTAGTCTAAGTATGGGATTCAATATTTTGTATACACCTTCATCACACACATACAAACACACAAATAAAACCTACACATCTATACATCTCCTACCAAGTGGAACTATTGGGATTTCATCACCCAATAGGAAATCTATTGTGGTGTTCTAGCTGCATTACAAAATTTTAACTATCGGTATATTGGCTAAGCACCCAACTCCCTTATCGTTGTGGGACCGTGAAGTGAGGGGGTAGGCTCCAATACCAAGCCCCACACCGATAGTCATCACATATTTGTGCCTCACACACCTTCAGGTATATTGAGGAATCCAACCAAAACTACCAAAATCATCCATAAAATGACCATTTCCTAGGTTCCCTTCAAGCCCATTTTTCATTTCTTTTTCACATCTCTAATAATCAAGATAATCAAAATTATGCTACATGACTTGCTTGATCTAATTAAAAATCAACATAGTTTTCTTTTATTATTTGTTTCATGCTATTTATCACACCATCCTAAGCAAGAAAAATAGAATAAAACATGTCATCCAATAACATTCCTATTTCCACTATTGCTTCCCAAAAACTCTCGACCTTTCTATCCTTACCTCCACCCCTTTGGTCACCTCTTCTACAGTTACAAAACCAATGGTCTCCACCCCTATTCAAGAGACTCAATTGGTCTAACCTAGCACCCATGTCAAAACCAATCCCTTTCTTCACCACTCACCCCATCGAGACCGACAACACCCCCTTTTCCACTTCTATCGAAGCTTTTGGGACTCCCATCATCCTTCATGGGTGTGAGGAATTTCAAGAGCATATCAATGTTAATCTAGTTTATCTTCATGACTATCTTGTTTGTAAGTCTACCAACCTCCCTATTGATGGACCACCCATCCAAAAAATTTACACCTAGTATTCCAATCCTCAATCTACTCAAGTCCTCAATTCACAACTTGTTGTATTCTTTCCTAGAGCTATGAATGAACTTGCTATGGCGCAACGTGAGTTTGATCCTCACCAATCTTCCTCCATAATCCATCATAATCACCAAACCACTCAATTGGTGGTCCTCATTCCCCTTAATTTACCTCGCATCAACACTACAATTATCTCTTCTAAACTCATCACCTCATCATTTATCTGCGGTCATTTGTCCCCCTATCCAATCATCCCAAGAGTCCCACTTACCTTTTCCTCCATCTGAACAACATAATCCAACTTTACCCTTTATCTCCACTTCTCATACCCATGCAAATGTGATTACTTCACATCCCCATCCTTCTAAATCAATTCAAACCCATCACCTCCCCCTCAAGGTGCTTATCGCTACATACTTCCTAATCAATCAACTCAAGTATCCAAACCAGCTATTACTTACATCCCAACTCATCCTATACCAAACCAATAAAATGTCCCCATATCTTAACAAGTGACTCTATCTCATCAATCCTATCACATCCCCATTTCTCAACAACAACCTTTATCTCAACCCATTCAATTACAACCCTTCAATTACATTCCCCCTTATCAACCACTTCCATCGACAACTACTCATCCTCAAATATATAAAACTTATCAACAACCTAACCCATCTACCTCTTCTACCTCACAATGTCATCCTTCAATATTTCAACCCCCATTTATCTAATGATCCCATATAAGAAGGATTAAGTAGAATGGTTAATATTGAAGCCACTACCCCGGGATCCAAGTTCACCTTCTCATATAAAATAATTGTAACAAACCCATCAATCCCTCCCCAGTGTCCCTCGTAAACCCTTAATAGCAAGGAGGACCCACAATAACATCTTTGTGCCTTTAGGCATGCATGCTACCTCATTTCTCATGATCAATACCTTATGCTTCACACATTCCCCATGTCATTAGCTAGACTTGCTTTAAACCGGTATAACAACATCCCACAACATTCATTATTTTCCTTTACCCAACTCATGCAATTATTCCTAGAACACTTCTCGATCAATATCATGTGTAAAATCACTATCACATACGTCTACACCATTAGACAATATGATGATGAATCTATTACAGACTTCATCACACGATGGTGTGGCATAACCAACCAACTATTGTTCTCCCTTCCACAAACTAAATGAATTGAACTCTTCTCACTCTCTTGTGTGAAGCATATTTCCTCCACTCTTCAAATTCAATCATTCCAGACCTTTGAAGAGGTGTTTACTATGGCTCAGAAACTTGAACTTCATGCCCTCGAGTAAGGCCACCTTAAACTTCAATCAAATAATCCCAAACCCAAATTCACTAAATCTTCCATGCATGGTGACAAATATAAAAATGACACTAACGCCATCGTGGTTAAATATTCATCTACATCCACTTCTCACATGGAGCCTCCGCAAAGATCTCCTAGACCACATCCTAACTATACCCCTCTTGGGGAATCCTATAGTGAAATATTCAACAAGTTAATAGTGGTCCATCTTATTTGATTTCCTCCCATCTGTCCCTTTTGATGAATCACGACCTAAACTAACATGGTATCATGAGGAACATTACTATAAGTATCATCAAGTTTGTGGCCATGACATTGAGAAGTGTTGTACTTTTAAAGACCTCATCCAAAAACTCATAGACTTTGGTGACCTCCAAGTAGATAATCCTAATGCACTAAATAATAAGTCCTTTGATGTCTTCAAACAACCTTCTCCTAATCATCCACCTAATAATCAAACTCGCCCTCCACATAACATGCACCCAAGTCCCATAAAATCAATAATATAAATTAAGAATCGAAACTATCACCTACCATTTATCTCATAAGCCATGACATCTATGCCCATTTCAGAATCTTCCCCCATGCTCATAACTTCATCAACATCTACACATATCTCTACACCCAATACATCTATATCAACTATGCCCACAACTACCACATTCACATTAATCCTAACTACACCCATTTCCTCACCCATACCTCCCACATCCTTACCTATCCCATCTAGTCCTTCACATATATCTACTCTAACACCCACCCCTACATATTTATCTAACATTCCTACATCTACACCCACTTCAACATCAACCACATCTACCACTATCACCACATCTACCACTATGTCCACAAATATGCCGTAAAAATCCAACATAAATACAAGTGAGACTCTCACCCCATCTACAAGTCCAACCATAGCTACATAACCAATTCCTAAACCTATAAAATCCAAAACCCTTTAGATCTCATCAAGTGTATCATACAATAACTACTTTCACCTTCAATATATACATTACCCAATCCTACCTCCACAGCACCCTCGGTTGAAATCATCATCATCCATGCCAAAGGTAAACCCTCATAACCAAAATCTAAGAACCTTGCACTCCCATCCAAAATCTTTGACGCATCCACATAAGAAGTTGGAGCTTCTTCTCTAAAGCCTAGCCCCCATAAGCAACCTAATGCCACATCATTACTCTTATGAGCATTTCCTTCCATTTTAGGGCCGGACCCTTAATCCAAGATCCCCATTATCAAAAAATCAAAGCAATCCCATCCTCCCTCTAAATTTGATTTCTCTTCTAAAACCCACATATTCAATTTCCAAATTAGAATCCAAACCATCTAATTCACCACTAATAAAAATTGAAACCAAGACACAATTTTCTTCTTCTCCAAAGCCCAAGATAGAATCAAAGGCTCCCAAAAAAATCCCTCAAAACAAACCATCTATCTTACATTCATCTACCATCCTCAAAATGATTCCAACAACACCCCCTTCTTCAAACACCCCCATCGGTTCTTACACAAAAATATTTCAACACTTACTTAAGTATCTATAATTACCCTTCCACATATCAAGTCTTTTTGATCCACGTGGCCCAAGACCTTCATGGTTCAATTCTAATCTCATTTGTGCATACCATCATGCACTAGGACATGATACTCAAACATTGTAAGGCCCTTCAAACTATTTTCCATAATCTTATCAATGAAGATGACCTTCTTGTTGAAGGGGACAACACTCTTCCATATACCAAATCATCTTCCTCATCCCATCTTTAATCCACCAAGATTTCTCAATATCCTCATTCATCCAAGAATTTCATCACCATCCCTCCTCCAACCATGACCTCTCCCAAAGAAGGTCCTCCTCTCTCTATCAATGTTGTTTGGATCATGACTTGTTACCACCCCCATGAGTTCCAACCACCTACTCAATCAAAGTCAAAATTTGTTATCACCGCTCCCTCTAGTGAGCCAACTCCACCAACTTCTTCATCAAAACCTAAGGTGTCTATCTTAGCTACTTCACGGCCTAATGTTATTGAGTAGAGAGTGTTATGAAAAAACTTCATCATGCCCCAGTTAATAGGTCACTTTATGAGCTCATCCAAAGCTCTCTGGTTCATAAACAAGCCCCCATTAAAGATCTCAAACACATCCCTACTCCTAATGGTGAGGCTCATCCCTTTCATGGATATGTTTAGGGAACTTGCTTCTTCTACCTCCATATCCTCCCTAACATACCATTCAAAAAACATGACCTTACCCTCTTCATTATAGTGTGTATTAATGACACTTTCATTCGTCATTCTATGATAGAAAATGGAGCTAGCATAAACATCATCTCATCTCATACTTTTGATCAACTTCAGATCCCTAATTCCATCATCACCCAATCACTCACTTCGTTCTTCACACATTCAATCGGCATCAATTATGAAAATGAGGGGAAGATCCTCACTCTCCCTATAGAAACTCCTCCATTAAAATAATGTCACACGACTTATCAACCTAATGATGTGCTCATCCCAAAACAAGATTCTTCTCAAACATCCACTAGCTCATCCATCTCCGTGTCTAAGCTTCCCAATGATGACTCCTTAGAAAAGTGATGGATCAACTCACACTAAGGGAGTATCGTCTTCTAATGCTTAATGCTCTTCCCAAACCACTTAGACTTAGTAAACCCAATAACATTATGATGTATCAACCTGATATTGGGGATGTCATCTCTTTTAGTCCACCTCATCTTCACACCAATCTCATCTATGGTGGCATCGATCATCCTTCCTCCCACATTGACACTCAACCACACATAAAACCATATACTAACAACTTTGATTTTATTTACAAGAAATCATTTTCCTACACTTACCTCCATCACTACGCCTAGAAAGGATTTGGAATGGGGTGTTATGAAAAAGGCATGCATGACCTTGTTGTAAACCAATCTCGTAAGCCTCATGAAAAATTTGGGTTGGGTTTTAAGGAACAATCTACCAACCCTCTCCCTCTATCTTTGGATCTTATGAACATCGAATCTCCATTTTCTCCATTCCACGAGGTTATGGATACAGATGACACTGTTTCCATCTCCTCTACCTTTTTTCTAATCTCCAACATCACCTTGGGACTAGTCACTTATCAGTGTAATAGTGAAGCTAGGTCCCTCGCTCTTCAATATCTGGAAATGATAGAGGAAGATTCCCTACCATTGACATTCTTCAATACACCGAAAATGAATCCATCCTTTCCTACATGGGGGTAGAAGCTTCCTATATTCATAAGTCCTTACCACCAAACACATCCACCCTTCTTAATGAATCCACCATTGACATCAACATGTGGGACTCCCAAGAGCCCATCATTCTCAAAGTGGGTCAATCCTTGATACGTGAGAGATTGAATCTTTTACCCCCTTCCTTTCTTGAAATATCCAAGCCTTTTCACCGTCCGTAAGCCAAAATGCTAGGTCTTGATCCTTCCATTGTTTTCCATAACATTATTACCTTTCCTAATGCTAAGCCAATTAAGCATAAGCTTTGTCTTTGTATCCATCCTCGAGTTGCCCTCCTTATGAAAGAGGAGCTGCAATTCCTTATTTCAACTAATTTCAGATATCCCTATTGACTATATGCAATGGGTTTCCAACATCGTACTCGTTTCCAAAGCCTTGGGAAAGCTCCACATTTGCATTTACTTTTGAGATTTAAATCTCACTTTCCCCAAGATGATTTTCCTCTTCTTAATATTGATCAACTCATGGACCTTACCACAGGCCATGAGATGCTTTCTCTTATGGATGGTTTCTTTGGGTATAATCAAATCCTCATCACACCAAAAGATTAACATAAGAATTATTTCATCACTCCTTGGGGACTTAATGTTATTGTGCTATGCTCTTTGGTTTGAAAAATTCCAGAGCCACCTATCAATGACCATGACCTACATCTTTCATGATCTCATCCATAAGACAGTAGAGGACTATGTTGATGACCTCTTGGGTAAGTCTAAACATTGACGCAACCACCTTACCATCCTTACATCCCTTTTCAAGCACCTTATCCACTCCTTCTTCCATCTCAATCTTGCCAAGTGTGTGTTTGAGTGCTAACATATAAAATTCTTTGATTCATCTTTTTAATCAAAGGTATTGAAGTTGATTCCCAACAAAATCAAATCTATATTTGAGATGCCTACTCCTAATCTAAAGTAACTTTGTAGTTTTCAAGGTCAACATAAATCAGTCTGCTACTTCATCTCACAACTTTCTGTCTATTTCCAACCTTTTCACCATCTTCTTTACAAAGATATTGACTTTAAGTGGGATCATAACTACCAGAAAGCCTTTGATGATCTTAAGAATTATATCTTATCCCTACCTATGCTTATGCCTCCACATAAGGGGGAGATTTTTTATCTCTATCTCTACCTCAAATATTACTTTGGGTGCTATGTTGGCACATCACGATGAGAAAGGTAAGGAGCAAGTCAGTGTGTAATCTCGTCACACCCTTCACGAGTATGAGACTCACACTAAAGTTGAAAAGTTGTATTGCACTCTTTTCTTTGCTACTTCTAAGCTTCACCATTACCTTCTCAGTCATAAGACTTATGTCATTACTAGCTTTCACCTTCTCAAGACCATGCACTCTACACCTTATCATAATGACCACATCACTCGATGGCTCATGGTCATGACACAGTTTGACCTAGAGTTCATCTCTCGAAATCTATCAAGGGCTAGGATATCATCAATCAAATAGTCGATGCCCCTCTTCTTGATAATCATCTACCTCACGAGTAGTTTCTAGAAAAATATATCAACACCATTGATCATGGATTCTCTCCCCTAAGATGACACTTTTCTTTGATGGATCTAAATGTTGACAAGGGGGAGGCACTAGTGACATTATCATTCCTTCCGAGGAAACTCCCATCCCTATCTCTTATAAGCTTAATTTTGAGTGCACAAATAATATGGTTGAGTATGAGGCTCTCATCTTAGGTCTTCAAACCACTATCTTACTCGGTGTCTAAATCCTTGATATCTATGAGGATTCTCAACTCATCATTAATCAATTCAAAGGCATCTATCAATGTAAAATGAGATCCTTCAAAATTATAAGGACATTGTCAACTTCCTTCTCGAAGCATTCAATTTCTACACTCTACAAACCGTAAATCAGTCATCTAATCATTTTACATACACTATGGCATCCCTCACATCTCTTATCCATTTTTCTATGGAAGAATCTTAACTCTCCATTATCATTCATTATATTGACAAACTTACTCATCTCATGAGTTCCCTGAGATTAATGTCATCGATTCTAATCCACGTGATCTTTGGTATCCTCAAATCTTTGACTATCCTTCTCGATCCATCATCCCCTCTAACCTATCTAAAAATGGTAGGAGGTCCACTCTTCAATAGTGCTAACCGATTTGTTATTCTTGGTGGAATCAACTATAAGCGCTATTTTGATGACATCTTTCTTTGTCGCCTTAAGTCTCATGAATCCACTCGAGCTATCCAAGAAGTCCACGATGGTATCTATGGTGGCCATTTTAGTTGTTTGGTTTTCACCAAGCACGTTATTTATATGGGATATTATTGGCCCTCCCTAAATCAAGACTATTGTGAATACGTTAAGAAGTACGTCAAATCCTAGCATAATTCCAATCTTATATGTATCCCTAGTTAGGCCTTACAGCCGGATTTAGATATTTGGCCTTGTTTGCAATGGGGACTTGACCTCATTGGCCTCATCAATCCGCGTTCCTCTCAATGCCATCATTCTATCATCATTGCCACGATTACTTAACCAAATAGGTGGAGACCATTCCAATCGCATCAACTAAAACTAATCAAATCATTATTTTCATTTATCAACACATCATTTTATGCTTCGAAATTCCTCATAAAATCATCACGGACAATGGAAATTCATTTAAAAACAAAGATCTCAAGAAGCTTTGTGACTCATTTAATATTAAGCTTAACTTCTCATCTTTTTACTATCCTTAAGCTACTAGCCAATCCGAAGACACTAACAAAACCCTTTGTAATATTCTTGCCAAGACTATTGATAAATAAGGTCGTAATTGGCATTTTCATATCCCCTTTTCTCTTTGTGCTTATCAGAATAACATCTACATCTCCATGGGCACAACGCCTTTTCTGTCTCGCTTTACGGATCCAAGGTCATTCTTCCCTAGAATCTTAAATCCCATCTTTGTATACTTCTCTTCATGACTTCATCTCTGATGAAGGATATTGCCAAGAGCATATAACACATCTCGAGTCATTAGATGAATGTCACCTTATCGCTCTTGAACATCATCATGTTAATCAAGAGAAAATCAAACCTGATTATAATAAACATCTCAAGGAATGTGACTTTAACATCGGTGACCTTGTCTTTAAAGAAAATCAAAATGTCACTACTCTAGAAAGGATTCAATGCATAAAGTTTTCTTCTAAATGGATTGAACCTTATATTATCGTACATAAGTATGGGTCCTGATCCTATCGATTGGCCTCTCTTGATGGTAAACCAAAAATAGAACCTCTTAATGTATTACATTTGTAACTTTTCTATTATTAACATACCTACCAAACATGAACTTAGTCATCTAAGTGGACATCCATTCATTGTTTACCTCTTCCATCTTTCATCATAATGATTTGGAATTATGTGGTCTCCCATCACTATCCTATATATGACCTTGAATATGGGCACCACGACTCGCCATAACATATTCCTTATAGAAAAGTTCCTCCTTCGAGGTGGGAACCCCGTGATAATTACATATGCTTCCTTCTTATCTACCTATTGGAACCACACTAAGGGTCCACAGGTGTCACGTATACATTCTTCATACACTCCTATGTGGTCTACCTAGCTATCCCTAGATCTTCCATAAAAGGTCAAATTGTCCAACATGCTCATCTTCAAAGCTATCTTACTTAAAAGAAAACAAACCGCTCCCTTAAAGGATAATTGTTCATTAATCAAAGTATCTAAAGAGTAGAATGATCCCTTAAAGGAAGAATACCATTACCCCCGCCATCTAAAGTAAAATCTAAAATTCAAAAGAAAAAGAAAAATGTAGACCACTCCCTTGAAGGATGGCTACCATCTTATATTATGGCAGTGAAGGCTTCTCGCATTGATTATCCCTCTATCTAGTCAAAAGAAAAACATAAAGTTCAAAAGAAAGCATCCTAAAAAGGCTTCCTGCATTGATCAACCTTCTCATTCATAACAAAATTCCCACATTGATTAGTTTGTGCTATATTACATAGAGTTGGGGCATAGACCTAGGAATACCCACTTAAGAATTATTTCACTAGAAGATCAAAGCATATGAATTATTTCATCATTCCTTGGGGATTTTCTGATATCACATTATGCTCTTTGGTTTGAAAAATTCTGGAGCCACCTATCAATGAGCCATGACCTACATCATTCATGATATCATCCATAAGACATTAGAGGACTACGTTGATGACCTCTTGGGTAAATCCAAACATTGACACGACCACCTTTCCGTCCTTAAATTCCTTTTTGAGCACCTTATCCACTTCTTCCTCCATCTCAATCTAGCCAAGTGTGTGTTTGGAGTGCTAACTAATAAAATGCTTTGCTTCATCTTTTTAATCAAAGGTATTGAAGTTGATCCCAACAAAATCAAATCTATATTTGAGATGCCTACTCCTAATCTAAAGCAGCTTCATAGTCTTCAAGGTCAACTTCAATCAGTCTATCACTTCATCTCACAACTTTCTGAACATTTCCAACCTTTTCACCATCTTCTTTGTAAAGATATTGACTTCAAGTGGGATGATAACTGCCAAAAATCATTTGATGATCTCAAGAATTATATCTTATCCCTACCTATGCTTATGCCTACACATGACGGAAGCCTTTCTACCTCTATGCCTTTACCTCTAATCAAACTTTGGGTGCTATGTTGATACATCATGATGAGTAAGGAAAGGAGCAAGTTGGGTGTAATCTCAGTCACACCCTTCATGAGTATGAGACTCACTACACTGAAGTTAAAAAGTTGTGTTGCACATGCTTTCTTTGTACTTCTAAGCTTCTCCATTACATTCTCAATCATAAGACTTATGTTGTTACTAGCTTTCATCTTCTCAAGACCATACACTCTAAGCCTTATCATAATGATCACACCACTTGATTACTCATTCTCATAACAGAGTTTGACCTAAAGTTCATCACTCGAAAATCTATCAAGGGCTAGGCTATTGTCGATTAATTAGCTAATGCCCCTCTTCCTGATAATCATCTACTTCATGAGTAGTTTCTAGACAAATCTATCAACACCATTGATAAAGTATTCTCTCCCCTTAAGATGACACTTTTCTTTAATGGATCTAAATGTTGACAAGGGGGAGGCGCTGGCAACATTATCATTCCTCCTAGGGAAAATCCCATCCCTATCTCATATAAGCTTAATTTTAAGTGAAAAATCAATATGGCTGAGTATGAGGCTCTCATCTTAGGTCTTCAAACCAAAATCTTACTTGGTGTCTAAATCCTTGATATCTATGAGGATTATTAGCTCATCATTAATCAAGTCAAAGGCATCTATCAATGTAAAAATGAGATCTTTTAAAAGTATAAGGACATTGTCAACTTCCTTCTTAAAGCATTCAATTTCTACACTCTACAAACTTTATGTTGGTCATCTAATCATTTTGTAGGCACTATGGCATCCCTCGCATCTTCTATCCCTTGGTTTATGGAAGAATCTAAACTCTCTGTTATCGTTGATCGTTTTGAAAAACCTGCTCATCTTAGCAAGTTCCCTAACATTAATCTCGTTGATTATAATCCTCATGATCTTTGGTATTCTCAAATCTTTGACTATCTTTCTCAATCCATCATCCCCTCTAACCTATCTAAAAATGGTAGGAGGTCCTTTCTTCAATGTGCTAACCGCTATGTTATCCTTAGTGGAATCCTCTATAAGCATGGCTTTGATGGCATCTTGCTTCATTTCCTTAAGTCTCATGAATCCACTCGAGCTATCCAAGAAGTCCACGATGGTATATGTGGTGGCCATTTTAGTGGTTTGGTTATCACCAAGTGTGTTCTTCACATGGGTTATTATTGACCCTCTCTTAATCAAGACAAGTTGAATACGTTAAGAAATGCATCAAATGCGAACAAATTCTAATCTTATCTACATCCCTAGTTAGGCCTTACAAACTGCTCAATATATTTGGCCTTTTTTTGAATGGGCACTCAACCTAATTGGCCTCATCAATCCGCGTTCCTCTCAATGCCATCATTCTATCATCACCGCCACTGATTACTTCACCAAATGGGTGGAAATCATTCAAATCACATCAACTAAAGCTAATCAAATCATTAACTTCATCTATGTACACATAATTTTCCACTTTGACATTCCTCATAAAATCATCACAAATAATGGAAAGTCCTTTAAAAAAATAATCTCAAGAAGCTATGTGACTCATTTAATATTAAGCTTAGCTTCTCATCTCCATAATATCCTCAAGCTAATGGCCAAGCCAAAGCTACTAACAAAACCCTTTGTAATATTCTTGCCAAGACTATTGATAAATCAAGTCCTAAATGGAATTTTCATATCCCATTTGCTCTTTGTGCTTATCGACTAACATCTGCACCTCTACGGGTGAAACTCCTTCTGTCTCATTTACAAATCCAAGGTCATTCTTCCTATAGAAGCTCAAATCCCATCTTTGCACATTTCTCTTCATGACTTCATCTTTGACGAAGGATATTGCCAAGAAGAGCATCTAATACATCTCGAGTTGTTAGATGAATGCCACCTTATCGCTCTTAAACATCATCATGTTTATCAAGAGCACATCAAACGTGATTATAAAAACATCTCAAGGAACGTGACTTTAACATTGATGACCTTGTCCTTAAAGAAAATCGAATGCCACTACTCTAGAAAGGAGTCAACACATAAAGTTTTCTCCTAAATGGATTGGAACTTATATTATCACACATAAGTATGGGTATGGATCCTATCAGTTGGCCTCTCTTGATGGTAAATCAGAAACAAAACCTCTTTATGCATTGCATTTGTTTCCTTTCTATTATTAACATACCTACCAAACATGAACTTAGTAATCTCAAAGTGGTCATCCATTCATTGTTTACCTCTTCCATCTTTCATCGTAATGATTTGGAATTATGGTCTCCTATCACTATCCTATCTATGACCTTGAATATGGACACCACAAATATACCTATATCATATTCCTTATAGAAAACTTCCTCCTTATAGGTGGGAACCATGTGATCATTACATATGCTTCCTTCTTATCTACCTATTGGAACCACACTAAGGGTCCACGGGTGTGACATATACATTCTTCATACTCTCCTATGTGGTCTACCTAGCTATCCCTAGATCTTCCATAAAAGGTCAAATTGTTGAACATGTTCATCTTCAAAGCTATATTACTTAAAAGAAAACAAATTGCTCCCTCAAGGATACTTGTTCATTAATAAAAGTATCTACAGAGTAGAATGATCCTCAAGGACAAATATCATTATCTTGCCATCTAAAGTAAAATCTAAAATTCAAAAGAAAAAGAAAATGTAGACCATTCCCTCGAAGGATGGCTACCATCTTATATTATGAAAGTGAAGGCTTCTCGCATTGATAATCCTTCTATCTAGTCAAAAGAAAAAACATAAAGTTCAAAAGAAAGCATCCTAAAAAGGCTTCTTGTATTTATCAACCGTCTAATTCATAATAAACTTCCCACATTGATCAGTTTGTGCCATATTACTTAGAGTTGGGGCATAGAGCTAGGAATACCCACTTAAGGAGAACGTATTTTCCCACGTATAAGTTACATCTAAACCCCTTTTGTTGTGTTGACATTAGGTCTAGAATTTTTCCTTCCATACTTTCCCTTGTCATCCTCTCTCGAGATTAATAAGTATTGATGGTTGTGTGTTATCACCGCTATTGGTTACAAGTGCATTGCCTTGATGGAATCCTTTTCTTGTTTACCTCCACTCTAGTGTGACGCATTGTTTCTTTATGCCCCTTACTAATAAAGTGTCAGTCATCTCTCTTTGGACACTTTCTACTAAAGTCGAATCCTTCATATCACATCTACTTTGATCCTACTTGCTACTATTTTCTAGTTTAACTATCTCAACCCTAACTCTATTTATATTCCCAAGCTCATCATTTAACATCTACCATAAATATGTATGTCACATAATCTATTTCTAAAATATTTCTAAATTCACCACATCATTTATATCCATTTGTATCCATGTCATAATCATGTCTAACAACTATCTATCACATCTATTTATCATCTATAAATATCCATCACAACATATCACATCCACATATTTCATTCACACACACCATTACAAGAAATAATACTTGAGTCCATAATCATCACCCAAATCCAATCATAATATAACATCATCATCTAAATAAAATCCATAATTATAACATCTAAATCTAACATCATCCTCTAAATCCAATCATAATTATAACATCTAAATCTAACGTCATCATCGACATCAAATCCATAATCATAACATCTAATAAAATCCACAATTACTAGAATACATCTCAATATAACATAAACATAATCAAATTCATAGATCAAAACATGACGCATGATAAATCATGAACATAACCATATTACATCTATATGTATTATCATCAAAATGTATATGTACATCCATGATAGGCCACTAAGGCCTCTCTCTCAAAGCTAATATATCATCAAAATCAGCAAATTGTACATCTAATAGTATCAAATATTGCCCCCTTCGGGGAAAATGATTGTACCTCTCTCTTGGTATCGCTCCTCCATTATGGCTTAGGGGATTTCCATGGTTCTTCCATGCTTCTTGTGCTTCCCGATGGTGCCAGCTTTCTGTACACCCCACTCCTCACCGCTTTGTGAGATATACTACATATCTTGGTAGCCTCGACATCATAATGTGCTCATAATAGAGTGCCTCAACTATTAATGAATGGTACTTCTCTAGAGGAATAATACCTGATGGTGTCATCTACCCAACTCCCCGTGATGCTACTAGTGCACCAATCTCTCACTCTATTGCTAATATAGGACTGAGGTCTCCAAATCTGGCCATGTAGGCCTCCCTCTGCCTCATATATTTTCTCTCTCTACCGGATGGTCGCATCCTCTCCCGCTGGGCTATGTCGCACTCATCACACAAGCGGGCCACCTCTCGATGCCAACCCTCCATCTCCACCCATATCACCCATAGGTGTTATATCCTCATCTCCACCTAACACCTCCTCCACTTACTCTTTAAGTCCTACCTCGACCACTGTCTTTTACCCTCTCGATACCTATGCTACTATCATCCAATCAAAAATTTGACTCCCACTCTAGCTTCATCATCCTCATCCCACGGTGATTTGACCTCCTCCGGTGGTCATGCTATCTTAGGACTAAGTAAGTCCCTCTCGCCTCATATCACCTATATTTAATAGGCTCCCTAGGTACTGCTTGCATACTACCCCAAATCTGTCACATGACTAGTGGAAACTACACCACCTCCACCATCTCAAGTCTCCTCCTTGTACCCATATATTCCTCTTCACTCCCATCAACTCTACATTTGCCCCGTGCCATTCAAGAAAATCACGGTATGGCCACCATATCACCCGATCTACATATAGTTATGTCAATATCTTAGTGTACCACTCCTATCCTCTCTCCTCTTAGTCGTTGTGAGCTTGATCGGCTCATCATCTCAAGAATCCAAAAATAGCTCAATATGATCCCTCAGTAACCCTTGAGAGCCATGGTGGCCAAATCACTGTAATATGCTCATACGCCTTTGCACAATGTGACAAGAACCCCACATCTAGTCCCGACTTCCTCTTGGTCACATACATCCATAACTCATGATAAACTTGCACTAGCATGGTAGGCCCAAATGCCAACACTCTTCTCGTGATCTATAATATCCACTAGTACTCTAGCCAAAGTCTAAGGAAACGTCACACCACCAAAATTTAGAAGTGCATAACATGAGATCGCCATTATAAATAAAAATATCAATCTACTCTGTGTCACTCCCACTCATATTGGGTATCATACTAAAATGAGAGGTAAAAGTAATATGTGGGGCATCAAATCTAAATAGTTGTGTTAATACCCCAATTTGCTATCACCGTGATAGGATCAATGGGCTCCCCCTGTCGGTAGCCTCAAGATGGGGTATACATCCTGTTGGTCCGAAAATGTTGTGAGAGCAGATCTATGGATGACGAGCCAACAGTGTGTTGGGCATAGCCCCTCTTTGAGTTAGCAAAGCAAAATCAAGGTTTATTGTTATTCTACCAAGCAGTGAAAAACTATGCAAGTCTCACAATATTCTCGCCTTCGGGGTTTGGGATCTCATCCCAGAGAGGTGTTTCGATCGTGAAAAGAAGGGATATAAGCAAGGTGAGGAGATAGGATAGATCCGAAGGGAGAAAAGAAATGAATTCCAAAGCAGAAAGGTCAGAGGGTCTATATTTTGGGCTGCTAGTAAACAGAGCTGAACCTACTTGCATAGATGAACAAAGCAATACTGATGAATAAATGACAAAAAAGTAGAGATAGATCCAACAGAATAAATGCATAAATCAGACATAAGAAAGATTAAATGCTCATAACACACATATTAAGCACAAATTCTTAATATTTGTATTAATGTTTTCTTGTGCTACACAAGTAAAGAGCCTTTTCTTCTCACTCATTCTATTTTTCATCTAAAAAGTATCCAAGTATATATAGAAGAAGGAGAAGAGAGAAGGAAAAAAGCAACCAACAACTAATTAAAAAATATCTACAAAATATCTAAAAGTTAATGTTGAGTTTGGGTAACTTGGTGGATGACAACATCCCATGGTGCAACATGGATGATGTCATCATTTGTGCCAACACACTCTTAGATATTTACAAAAAGGAAGCCAAGAGGAAGAAGGCTATTCATCATCGCCTCGCGGTGAAAGGGGGTATCTTACTTCTTCTCTTTCAGAGAGGTGATGTGGAACTAGTCTCGATATTCCATAAATTTACCGATCATTGGCTGAAGTTGATCCTAGGTAGGACCCTTTGTATGATCGCCGATGACCTCACAAATCTCTCGCTCATCTTTGAGTTTTTTAGGAAGCTTGAAATATTCATTACCTACCTCCATCAAACCCCACAAAATCATAGCAAAGCCGTAAGGTTATTGATGCATTCAGTGTCGAAAGGGGCTTCGTCCCTAGCCCTCAGAGACAATCTCCTTAAAGATCCGGATAGTTTCGTCTGCCTTCCTCAAGGCGAAAGGAGTTAGCAAACCTGGAGACATTCTTAGAAAAATTTGCTCCATTTGATGCATTGCATCTAGGGCTTCTTCCTTGACCTTGTCAATCTTCTCCAGGACGAATTCCATCTGATCGACCCGGTAGTCCAACGCAGCAAGGATCTTGCTGGGTACCCTGGGGTGATCGAAAATGCTAAATTTTACCAAATCGTCGACTGAGTAGTCAAACATTTTCTGAAACGTCTCGTGTTGCAACCTAGCATGGTCCAACTCTTCGGAGATAGGTCTCGTGATCGCCTAGAGATCTTTGTTTTCTGACTAATGTTCTGATACAATTCGGTGAACTTGACAATTATCTCCTCGCTGTCTTTGAGGGTTTGATCTCTCTAGGCGGAAACTGCCATACCTTATTCACTAATGTTGGCATACTCGTTTATCTTATCCTGGCTTAGGACCTCAGGAGTTTTAGTGGCAGTTGTAGGAGGTGCACTACCCATTTTCTGTAGGGCATGGACACGATGTTTGTTTTGTTCTTTTAATAACCTCTTCTCCTCCTTTGCTTCTTGGAGCTTCTTGTAAATGGCATCCACCACAGATAGGGCCTCCCCTTGAAGACTTTGAGAAGATGTTCCCATTGTGACTTGGGTCACTATATAATCTGTCAGAGACAGATCCTTTTTATCCTTTGAAGGATCGGGATATGTGATCTCCATTACTCTCTCTCCCGATGCACTCTGAGAGAAGCGGGTTATAGGATTTTTCTTCTTAGCCCCCTTTGCTGGGATGACGGAAAAGTCCATTGGTGCAATAGGGACTTTACTCTTATGTTGGCTAAGGTGCTGAGAAAGCCATGCTAGACCTGAGGGAGCGGGACCAGTGGTGGAAGAGGGAGCAGCTACAGGGGATGAGGGGAAATGTGTAGAGACACGCGGCAACGATATGAGAGAGAGGCCAGGAAAGTGCTCATGGGAGGGAAAGATACTGCAGATGAGGTAGTCAAGGGAATGGAAGGGAGCTGAGAGATTAGAGAAGAAATGGTGGGAGACAGCTCCATGAGAGAAGAGAAGATGGATGACGAGGAAGGGGGAATAGTAGAAGATGGGGGAGAGGATACGACTAAAGGAATGATCACTTGAGTGACGCGAGGAGGAGAAGGAGGAGAGGGAGAAGGGATAGAATGGACCTCAAGCAGCTATAGTAGTGGTGACATCTTGAGTGGATGTGCCCATTGGGACCCCGAGTGGATGATTGCGTCCCACGCCAAAGGTTTAGTTTTTGTATGGCGCAAGAAGGGTGCGTGTTGCAAGCGAAACTTGAGCAGTCAGATGCGCGACCGTGTTTCATGCAAAGAGGAGTGGTGATTGTGCAAGAGAGAAATGTAACCTGGAACCAACTTTTATGTTTCTTGCCTCTTTAGTTCGTGATTTTTAGGTTTTCTTGTCATGTTTTGACAGTGGGAGGAACACAACAAAGAGGTCTAGATCTATTTTTGAGGCAAAGCCCTCTTGGCCAGCAGATCTAGAAAGAGGATAAAAATGGTTTGGGGGAAGATTTTGCAAGAACAACAGGAGGGGTTTAAAGCTTCAGATCTATACACCAACCTCACAAACAACCAACCAACAAAAACAAAAACACAAGAAAAACAAGGACCACATACCCGGAATATATAGAATGTGAGAGACGAAGCGGGGTCCACGAACGCGATACAAGGAGGACGGGTGTGCTGACAGGTGCAGAGGAATAAAGTTTATCACGTGTTTTCTGATTTGTGAAGTGACATAACTGATGCACTTATATATAGGAAAAGGTGTAATAAATGTGCCAACCACTTTTTAAAAGGGCGCACCAAAACATGTGTCGACACGTAAAACTTTGCGCCCTTTGGCATGGATATACGCATGTCAACATGGAATTATGTGTGCCTTTGGCACAAATTAAGGACTGTCAACACTAGATTTCGAGCGCCAAGGCACACCAAAACATGGCGCAACAATTTTGTTGTTGACAGAAGGCGCATGTGCCCCGGCACATGTAATTTGTGTGTAACATGAGAAGGCGCAACAATTGATGTGTCAACACTTCAAAGGGTGCGCCAAAGGAAATGAAGGGGGTGCAAATTTAGTCTGTGTTACACAGATAAAAGGTGCGTCTAGCAAAAAAGGACCAAAATGACTAAGTTAGGGGAATTGGATTCCCTGGAAAGGGATTTTATAACGTTTTGAACGCAGAGGGGTCCCTGACGAGGGGCTAGGACAAAATTTTGGTATGGTTACCTGTAAAATTGCCCTTGTCAATTTTACGGATAATAGCTGGCTCTTTCTGGGGACTATCTTTGAGCGAAGCTCAAGGGTAGAGAAACCCTAGATCAACATGTGCCTATCCATTGGGTAACAGGGTCAAAAATAAGGGCAACGACGAAAGCAAACACATGACGAAAGCAAACACACAACAAAAGAAAATTGTACAAAGAAGAGAGCAAGCTCTACTTCTTGAATATTTTGAGATGCTGCCCGCTATAGGGAAGCGGGAGATCGATTCTCTTTAGATATGAGAGATAGAAGCTATTCTCTCCATTGAGCTGCTTGATCTTGAAAGGCCCTCTCCATAGAGAATCAAATTTCCCATGCATGCCCTTTGGTTCTCTTCATTTGTCCCATAAAAGGATGAGATCTCCCACTTGGAAATCTCTTTGCTTAGCCATTTTGTCGAACAATCTCTTGACTTGATTATGATGTTTGGTGATTCTGTCGACCACCCTTACTCTCTTTTCTTCAAGTTTTGATAGATACATGATCCTCTTTTCAGGAAAATTTTGGAAAGTCTCATCTTCAATCGTTCGTGCCAAGCATAGAGCAGGAAGTTCTGTAGAAATGGGAAGCTCAGCGTCAATTCCATATAACACTTGAAAAGGTGACATACCGAGAGACATCTTGGGAGTAATGCGGTCCGCCCACAAATTGTCGTATAATGACTTGTGACACGTCCACTGACTCTCATCAACTAGCTTTCGTATGATGGTCACTAAGTTTTTATTACTGGATTCTGCCTGACCATTTCCCTGGGGGTAATAATCCAACGTGTGGGCCAAAATTATCACGTGTTCATAGTAAAAACCAACAACTTCTCAAGAGGAGAAGCTGGAAGCGTTATCAGCAACGATTTTGTGTGGAACGCCAAATCTCACGATGATATTCTCTTTGATGAAATTGAGAACAACCTCAGAAGTGGCGTTCTTGACAGGAATGGCCTCCACCCATTTGGTGAAGTAATCTATTGCTGTCAGGACATAACTATGCCCGACACTCAATTGGGGATAGAGTGCTTCGATAAAGTCTATTCCCCACTGTCTGAATGGTTCATCAATAACGACCGGCCTGAGGGGAAAAGCAACCAATTTTGGCTTGCCAACAAATTGTTGGTAGAGATCACATTTTGCTACCCAGGTGGTTGTATCTTGGAACAACGTCGGCCAATAATACCTAGCCCGATGATCTTGTGTCTTTGTCATGGGAGAGGAGAAGTGACAACCACAGTTGAATCATGAAAACTCTAAAGTAACTTTACCTGTTGTGGCTTGTCAACACATCACAAGAAAATGCCATCTATTCCGCGTTTGTATAAACAGTCATCCCATATGACATATCTGGCTGCTCTGAGCTTTATAGCACGTTTCTCCTTTGAAGTTAGATGAGCTGGACACTCACCATAAGTGAGAAAGAAAGCAATATCAGAATACCATTCATCGCTGGTGGCGACAAATAGAACCATGGGTAGAGAATTAGCTTTCTCCAACTAGCTTTGTGCTCCCTCGGTGCAATCATCCTTTTCCTTAGGGTCTTCTGAATCTCAATTTTCAGCCATAAGCTGACATAGGCCCTTGCCTCTTACTAGCTTGGTGGGTTTTATGTCTAGATCGTACTCTTGAACTTTTGCAATCCAATTTCCTCGCAAACTCCCTAACTCCTGTTGAGTTAAGATTGACTTGACTGCCATGTCAGGGACCAGCACCACTGTATGAGAGTTTAGAATGTAATACCTGAAGTTCTTGACTGCTTTGACAATGGCGAAGGCATGCTTTTCCAACTACGACATCTTTAATTTGTGAGGCTTGAGAGGAGAGCTCATGAATGCAATCGGGGATTCAACATCTTCAGAATTCTTTTGCATTAGGATGGCTGATACAGTATGCTCAGATGCATAGCTATACATGATAAAATCCTTGGAGAAATCGGGACATACCAAGACTGGTGCGTGAGCGACGGAGGCTTTTATATCCTCAAATGACTTCTTTCCTTCTTCGCTCCACCGGAAAGTTGGTGACCCTTTCATCATGTTTGATATGTGGCGAGTCTTTTCAGAAAAGTCGGGAATAAAGTGCTTGAGAAAATTCACTTTTCTGAAGAAAGAGTGAACGCCGGTCTTGCTTGTAGGTAAAGTAAGGCTCTGAATAGCCCTAACCCTTTCGGCATCTATCTTTGTCCCTTCTTTGCTAACAACATGTCCCAACAATTTTCCTTCTGTGACCCCGAAAACAGACTTTTTTGGATTTAGGGAGATCCCATGTTCTCTGCATCTATTCAATACTTGCTCCAAATGATTGTAATGATCACTTCACTATTTAGAGAACACAGCTTAAGTCATGCAAGTAGACTACGACGACCTTCCCCATCATACCTTTAAACGCGAAGTCCATGGCCCGTTGAAAAGTGGCGCCAACATTGGTCGACTAAAGGGCATCCTCGCTATAGGCAAATGTACCCTAGGGGGTGGTGAATGTTGTTTTGAATTGGTTTTCAAAGCGAGACTTAAATCTGATTGTAACTGATAAACCATCAAGCATGGACAACATTTCCGAACCAAGCATTACTGCAGTAACTCCGATCCATTATGGGAAGCGGTAGTTATCCTTCAAGGACGCTTTGATTTAAGTTACGAAAATCCATGCATATGCGTATCTCGCCATTATTCAAGCGTCATGGCACAATGTTCGCGACCTGTGCTTGTGATGGATAGGAAAATGATCCTTGCATCCAAAGATCTTCTCGAATTTCAGCCTAGATAGTACCCGAGATCCTAAGATTATAGTGTCTTTGTTTTTGGCGAAAGGGTTTGACATCTTCTATCAATGGGATGTCATGCTTTGGATGTCTTTTGGCTTGAAAGACTTTAGATCGGCATAGGACCACACCAATACATCCATGTACTTCTTCATCAATTTGACAAACTTCCGCTTTTCTTCGGTGTGCAACATTTTCCACTGCTCAAAATCGGATGTTCTACCGAACCTAAATTGACCGGTTCGGTTTCTGGGGAGGAGTTAGGATCATCTTGCCTTTTCTTCTTGACAAAACGATCGTGCTTGTCGAACAAACACTCTAGAGAAACCAGGCGTTTTGGAATTTTATTTCCTTTGAGCCGACATCTGCCATCGCCTCGCTTCCTTTGGATCCCCTGTCCGGATCGAAGAATGACTCACGGCATGCGGAAGTGGATCCTTCAAAATGAAGCTCACTAAAATTTTCTACCTTTTCTAGAAAGGCAATAAGTTGATTGTCATCGTTGAATACCGCCACAAGTCTTGAGAATTGTCCAAACGCTTGGGCCGAAAACCACCCGAATGGTATATGTGTTTATTTTCAAACTCGGGTGAGGGAGCATGAGGGATGCTGAGACGGCTAATGAGTCGGCCATGTCGTTCGAGCTCTCAAGATGGTTTTTATCGAAAAAGTGTCAAACTCTTCAATACTTGTCCCATACCGCGTTGTGGTAATGTCTGAGCCTTTCATTCTTCACTTGGTATATCCTTTTAACTTGATTTATGACTAGTTCTACATCACCCTGTACTTTTAGATTCTTGATTCCTCTTTCCTTTGTGGCTTGCATGCCAAGTAGCAAAGATTCATACTCAGCAGTATTATTCATGTTGAAAAACGCAACTTGAAAGAGAGAGGAATAATCTCCTCCTCGGGAGATATTAGCACGGCTCCAGCGCCACACCCACTAGTCGCGCAGCTACCATCAAACTGCAAAGTCCAGATCTTTTTAAGATCCTCTTCTCGACTAGGACATCCATTTTGTCAGACTTAGTAGACAAGAAATAGTTCCCCATCCCTGATGATTCAAAGAGAATTTGGGCTTTGGGGTCATCGGAATTGGTAACCAAGTATTTCTTTTGAGATTCTGGCTCCAACGTTTGCATTACACCTTTGACGGGATTCTAGCCTTAGACCAGTCCATATGAATCTCTCCACCAACCTCACTAAAAAAATCCTTCCTAATAGAATTCCATATGCTGCCGGAATATCGGCAACAAGGACGGTCATCTTTACTCTTTTCTTTGGGAATGCCACAAATGCAAACTGCGTGTCTTTGATTTGACCAATCAATGGAACCTACTTGGTTTCCAAGGAATAACATCTGCCAAAAGGCTTGGTAAGGGTGAGGCCCAGGGCATGGGTGACCTTTCCCGGCATGACATTATCGGAAGCCTCAGAATCAATTATGCAGTTGCTTAGTTTGTGGTCATTGATTAGGAGGGAGAGATAGAAAGGTTCTATTTTTCCTGACGCAGATGTCGAGGTAACATTTATGCGAGATGCAAAAGGAATGGAAAGGATTCCTTTTGGGGAAACCTGAGTAGTTATGACAACTTATTTTTAGATGTATTCGGTCAACCTTACAAGCTACTCAGATTAGAATGAAGATACTCACTTGAGACATTTGTATCTTGGTGTTTTTAGTGTGATCAATTATGTCAAATGCGGACAAGGGTTGCATTGATGAAGGAATGAGTCCCTCATTTCGTGATGGCAAGATAGGATTACTAGTCTTGATAGGAATATGAGAGGGCTGATTCGGAGGGGAGATAGAGGAAAAGATATCTTTGAAAAAGACTTAATAATAGGCTAAGAAGGAAGGGGACTACCTCTTTTAGCGATGGTTGGAGGCGTGTTTGACACGACCTTCTCTTTCTGCATCTTGGCAGCCACTTCTGCTTCTTTTCCTTGCGAGCGGGTGAAAACAAAATATGACTGTCTGCTTGTATATCCTTGGGAACCCTCTTCTCTATCAGATTCCTCCTCATCAAATTCCATATACCCAATAGTAGAGTCTTCAGCCGGTTCATCGACATCTTGATCATCTTCATCTGACGATGAAGGTTCTTCATCATTTTGCTCCTCTTCTTCAATTTCAGCTAAAGCATTGATCGAAGGGGCCTCAAGCGCCAACCGTGGAGCAGCTGCAGGTAGGCGTGGCCTTTGTGAGACATTATTGGAAGTGAAATTCTTCCATGGGATATCTCGGTATGAAGTGCTAGGAGAAGCTTGAGCTAGCTGCTTCTTTAACGCGAGCAAGTCATTCACCATCTTTTGAAATGCCGGATCGGATGAAGTGGCGGGAGAAGGAGCTGAAACTTTCAGCTTGGATGGCTCTCACTTTAATTCGCCAGATATTAGCAAGTTATCTTCAATCCGTATGGTAGTAGCTTGGGCGAGAACCAAAGTAGCGACCTGTTCTTGTAAGAGTAAGAAACTGACTTTCGAGCTCATGGCTTTCACGAAGAAACACTTCTGATTTTCTGGCGTTGGTGCATAGTGGGTGAAACTCGGTTGATTAGTGAATTGAAACAGGTGATGAAATCACACATGGTTTCATTGACCTCCTTCTTCAAATGAGTGATCTTGGACAGTAACGCGAATGCGTCCTCTGAAGGTTTATACCTTTCTTCAAATGCAGTCCGTAAGGTGGCCCAACTAGTAATAGATCCAGGCCGGCAAATGCTGAAACCATTCCACTGCGGGTCCTTGCAAGGTCTCTAGGAAGAGGCGAATTGACACATCTTCATGGGTCACATCCAGGATACTGCATGACATAATGAACACGGATATGTGTGAATCTGTGCTTTGTTACCGCTCCCATTGAATTTGGAAAAAAATTTCCGGTTTATGTGAGGGAGTGCATGAACAGGATGTGGCAAAGCGAGAGGGCCCATAGCATTTCCCCATGGCACTACCATTTGAATAGCTGGAAAGAGGACGTGAGCCGGAAGTATAGTTCCACTGAGCAGCAAAGCACTGCAAAGTGATGTGGATGTTCCTTGTGAGAAATGCTTCCTTTGTGGAGGTGAGACACTTCTAGATGACCGGTCAGCTGAACTTAGTGATGAGAAGCATGCCAGTGTAACACTGAAGTTATGCCTTTGAAGCAGGTCGAAAGTAAGATTGACTTCTCCACGAGCTCTCCTGCTACGAGTAAATGGTTCACCCACCAGTGTACCTTCTAGATCTGCAATATTTTGGAGCAAATTTCAAAAACTCTTTTTGGTTGCACTTGCTGATTTTCTGATTTTTCGACAAAAATCAGCAGCATGTGCTTTTCTAGATATTTAATTTTATCCCCTTTTTGGAAACCGATTGCGGTTTAATGACAAAGATCAATGAGGATAAAATAACGGCCAACTTAGTAGGCTAATTTTCGGATCCTGGAGTTGAATTTTGGCAAGGGTTTGAAATTTTACAAAACAGTCAAAACTCAGATCTACGAAAAATAACGGGTTTTTGTAAAAACTCAGATGAACTAAAGATCTCTAACTAGTCCCGATCTATGGATCCCTGAAGAAAATTTTTAGTTTGGATCACTTTTGCAAAAAATTTAGATTTTGAACAAAAGTTAAAATTTGCAAACAAGTAGTGATTTTTTGATTTTTTTTACTAATTTTTTAACATACCACTACCATAGGTTTGTTAGATCTGTTCGATCCCAGAGAGTCACCAAAACCTGTTGGTCCTAAAATCATGTCATGAGAATAGATCTATGGATAGACGAGCCAATAGTATGCAGGGCATAGCCCCTCTTTGAGTCTGCAAAGTGAAACTGGTTTATTGCTATTCTACTAGTAGGAAACTGTGCAAGTCTCACAATATTCTGCTTTCGGGGTTTGGGATCTCATCCCAGTAGAGGTGTTTCGACTGTGAAAAGAAGGGATAGAAGTGAGGTGAGGAGATAGGTTAGATACGAAGGGAGAAAAGAAATGAATTCCAAAGTAGAAAGGTCAGAGGGTCTATGTTTTGGGCTGGTAGTAAACAAAGCCGAACCTACTTGCATAGACGAACAAAGCAATACTTGATGAATAAATGACAAAAAAGTAGAGATAGATCCAACAAAATAAACGCATAAATCAGACATAAGAAAGATTAAATGCTCATAACACACATATTCAGCACAAAGTCTTAATATTTGTATTAATGTTTTCTCCTGTTACAAAAGTACAAAGCCTTTTCTTCTCACTTCTATTTTTCATCTAAAAAGTATCCACACCCTTGAATACAACAAGTATCCAAGTATATATAGAAGAAGGAGAAGAGAGAAGGCAAAAAGCAACTAACAACTAATTAAAAATATCTACAAAATATATAAAAGTCAATGTTGACTTTGGGCAACTTGGTGGATGACAACATCCCATGGTGCAACACGGATGATGTCATCATTTGTGCCAACACACTCTTAGATATTTATAAAAAGGAAGCCAAGAGGAAGAAGGCTATTCATCATCGTCTCACGGTTGAAAGGGGGTATCTTGCTTCTGTTGTTGTTCGGGAGAGGTGATGTGGAACTGGGTCTGATATTCCATGAATTTACTGATCATTGGCTGAAGTTGATCCTGGCAGGACCCTTTGTATGATCACCGATGACCTCACAAGTCTCTCACTCATCTCTGAGTTTTTCAGGGAGCTTGAAATATTCATTACCTACCTCCATCAGTACCCCACAAAATCACGGCAAGCCAGAAGGTTATTGATGCATTCGGTGTTGAAAGGGGCTTTCGGCCCTAGCCCTTGTGAGACAATCTCCTTAAAGATCCGGATAGTTTCATCTGCCTTCCTCAAGGTGAAAGGAGTTAGCAAACCTAGAGACATTCTTAGAACAATTTGCTCCATTTGATGCATTGCATCTAGGGCTTCTTCCTTGACCTTGTCAATCTTCTCCAGGACGAATTCCATCTGATCGACCCGGTAGTCCAACGTAGCAAGGATCTTGCTGGGTACCCTGGGGTGATCGAAAATGTCGAATTTTACCAAATCATCGACTGAGCAGTCAAGCATTTTCTGGAACATCTCATGTTGCAACCTAGCATGGTCCAACTCTTCGGAGATAGGTCCCGTGATCGCCTGGAGATCTTTGTTCACCCGATTGATGTTCTGATACAATTTGGTGAACTTGACAATTACCTCCTCGCTGTCTTTGAGGATTTGATCTCTCCAGGCGGAAACTGCCATACCTTGTTTGCCAATTTTGGTGTACTCGTTTATCTTATCCTGGCTTAGGACCTCAGGAGTTTTAGTGGCAGTTGTAGGAGGTGCACTGCCCATTTTCTGTAGGGCATGGAGAAGATGTTTGTTTTGTTCTTTTAATAACCTCTTCTCTTCCTTTGCTTCTTGGAGCTTCTTGCAAAGGGCATCCACTGCAGATAGGGCCTCCTTGAAGACTTTTAGAAGATGTTCCCATTGTGACTTGGGTCACTATATAATTTGTCGAGACAGATCCTTTTTATCCTTTGAAGGATCGGGATACGCGATCTCCATTACTCTCTCTCTCGATGCACTCTAAGAGAAGCGGGTTATAGGCTTTTTCTTCTTAGCCCCCTTTTGCAAACAACCTCATAAGTGGCGTTCTTGATAGGAATGGCCTCCACCCATTTGGTGAAGTAATGTCTGTTCTTTGTCAAGACATAACTATGCTTGGCACTCGATTGGGGATAGAGTGCTTCGATAGAGTCGATTCCCACCGTGCTCTGAATGGTTCATCAATAATGACCGGCTTGAGGGGAAAAGCAGCCAATTTTGGCTTGCCAACAAACTGTTGGCAGAGCTCACATTTTGCTACCCAGGTGGTTGTATCTTGGAATAGCATCGGCCAATAATACCTGGCCCAGATGATCTTGTGTGCCATCACGGAAGAGGAGAAATGACCACCACAAGCTGAATCATGAAAAATCTCAAGTAACTTTACCTACTGTGGCTTGTCAACACATCACAAGAAGATGCCATCTATTCCGCGTTTGTATAAACAGTCATCCCAGATGACATATCTCACGCTGCTCTGAGCTTTATAGCATGTTTCTCCTTTAAAGTTAGATGAGCTGGACACTCACCATAAGTGAGAAAGAAAGCAATATCAGAATACCATTTGTCACTAGTGGCGACAAACAGAACCATGGGTAGAGAATCAACTTTCTCTAGCTGGCTTTGTGCTCCCTCGGTGTAATCATCCTTTTCCTCAGGGTCTTTTGAATCTCAATTTTCAGCCATAAGCTGACATAGGCCCTTGTTTCTTACTAGCTTGGCGCGGGTTTTATGTTCTAGATCGTACTCTTGAACTTTTGCAATCTAATTTTCTCACAAACTCCCTAACTCCTGTTGAATTAAGATTGACTTGATTGCCGTGTCAGGGACCAGCACCACTGTATGAGAGTTTATAATGTAATACCTGAAGTTCTTGACTGCTTTGACAACGGCGAAGGCATGCTTTTCCAACCGTGAAATATTTAATTCTTGAGGCTTGAGAGGAGAGCTCATGAATGCAATCGGGATTCAACATCTTCAGAATTCTTTTGCATTAGGATGGCGATACAGTATGCTCAGATGCATAGCTATACATGATAAAATCCTTGGAGAAATCGGGACATACCAGGACTGGTGTGTGAGTGACGGAGGCTTTTATATCCTCGAATGACTTCTTTCCTTCTTCGCTCCACCGGAAAGTTGGTGACCCTTTCATCATGTTTGATATGTGGCGAGTCTTTTCAGCAAAGTCGGGAACAAAGCGCCTGAGAAAATTCACTTTTCCAAAGAAAGAGTGAATGCCGGTCTTGCTTGTAGGTAAAGTAAGGCTCTGAATAGCCCTAACCCTTTCGGCATCTATCTTTGTCCCTTCTTTGCTAACAACATGTCCTAGCAACTTTCCTTCCGTGACCCGAAAAGACTTTTTTTGGATTTAGGGAGATCCCATGTTCTCTGCATCTATTCAATACTTGCTCCAAATGATCGCAATGATCACTTCACTGTTTAGAGAACACAGTTAAGTCATCCAAGTAGACTATGATGACCTTCCCCATCATACCTTTAAACGTGAAGTCCATGGCCCGCTGAAAAGTGGCGCCGGCGTTGGTCAGACCAAAGGGCATCCTGCTATAGGTAAATGTACCCTAGGGGGTAGTGAATGCTATTTTGAATTGGTCTTCGGGTGAGACTTCAATCTAATTGTAGCCTGAAAAACCATCAAGCATGGACAAAATTTTTGAACCGCCATCGCCTACGTAACCCGATCCATTATGGGAAGCGGGTAGTTGTCCTTCAAGGATGCTTGATTTAAGTTACAAAAATCCACGCATATGCGTATCTCGCCATTTTTCTTACGTACTGGCACAATGTTCATGACCCAGGTACTGTGATGGATAGGAAAAATGATCCTTGCATCCAACATCTTCTGAATTTCAACCTGGATAGTACCTGAGATCTTAGGATTATAGTGTCTTTATTTTTGGCGAAAGGGTTTGACATCTTCTTTCAACGGGATGTCATGCTGGACGTCTTTTGGGTTGAAAGAATTTAGATTGGCATAGGACCATGCCAATACATCCATGTACTTCTTCAAAGAATTTGACAAACTTCCGCTTTTCTTCGGTGTGCAACATTTTCCAATGTTCACAAACTGCGATGTTCTACCAAACCTAAATTGACCGGTTCGGTTTTTGGGGAGGAGTTAGGATCATCTTGTCTTTTCTTCTTGACAAAATGATCGTGCATGTCGAACAAACGCTCTAGAGAAACCAAGCATTTCGAATTTTATTTCCTTTGGGCTGACATATGCCATCACTTTCTTTGGATCCCCCGTCCCGATCGAATGAGACTCACGACATGCGGAAGTGGATCCTTCAAAATGAAGCTCACTAAAATTTTCTACCTTTTCTAGAAAGGAAATAAGTTGATTGTCATCGTTGAATACCTACCAGTGCTGAGAATTGTCTGGCACGCTTGGGCGGAAAACCACCTTAATGGTATATGTGTCTGTTTTCAAACCTGGGTGAGGGAGCATGAGGGATGCTGAGACGGCTAATGAGTCGGCCATGTCGTTCTGAGCTCTTGGGATGGCTTTTATTGAAAAAGTGTCAAACTCTTCAATGTTGTCCCATATTGCATTGTGGTAATGTCTGAGCCTTTCATTCTTCACTTGGTATATCCTTTTAACTTGATTTACGACCGCCCTTGCATCACCCTGTACTTTTAGATTCTTGATTCCTCTTTCCTTTGTGGCTTGCATGCCAAGTAGCAAAGATTCATACTCAGTAGTATTATTTGTGTTGAAAAACTGCAACTTGAAAGAGAGAGGAATAATCTCCTCCTCGGGAGATATTAGCATGGCTCCAGTGCCGCACCCACTAGTCGCACAACTGCCATCAAACTGCAAAGTCCAGATCTTGTTAAGATCCTCTTCTCGGATGAGGACATCCATTTTGTCAGACTTAGTAGACAAGAAATAGTTCCCCATCCCTGATGATTCGAAGAGAATTTGGGCTTTGGGGTCGTCAGAATTGGTAACCAAGTATTTCTTTTGAGATTCCAGCTCTAGCATTTGCATTACACCTTTGACGGGGATTCTAGCCTTAGACCAGTCCATATGAATCTCTCCACCAACCTCACTGCAAAAACTCCTTCCTAATAGAATTCCATATGTTTGGAATATCGACAACAAGGACGGTCATCTTTACTCTTTTCTCTAGGAATGCCGCAAATGCAAACTGCGCGTCTTTGATTTGACCGATCAACGAAACCTACTTGGTTTCCAAGGAATAACATCTGCCAAAAGGCTTGGTAAGGGTGAGGCCCAGGGTATGGGTGACCTTTTTCAGCGATGACGTTATCAGAAGCCCTAGAATCAATTATGTAATTTCTTAGTTTGTGGCCATTGATTAGGAGGGAGAGATAGAAAGGTTCTATTTTTCCTGACGCAGATGTCGAGGTAACATTTATGTGAGATGCGTAGAGTAGAAAGGATTCCTTTTGGGGAAACTTTGAGTAGTTATGATAGCTTGGCTTTGGATGTATTTGGTTAACCTTACAAGTTGCTTAGGATTAGACTAAAGATACTCGGCTTCAGACATTTGGATCTTGGTCTTTTTAGTGTGATCAATTATGTCAAATGCGGCCAAGGGTTGCGTTGATGAAGGAATGAGTCCCTCATTTCGCAATGGTAGGGTAGGATTACCGGTCTTGATAGGAATATGAGAGGGCTGATTCGGAGGGGAGATAGGGGAAAAATATTTCTTCGAAAAAGACTTAATAACAGGTTGAGCAGGAAGGGGACTACCTCTTTTAGCGATGGTTGGAGGCATGTTTGACACAACCTTCTCTTTCTGCATCTTGGCAGCCACTTCTACTTCTTTTCCTTGCGAGTGGGTGAAAACAGCATATGACTGTCCGCTTGCATATCCTTGGGTACCCTCTTCTTTGTCAGATTCCTCCTCATCAAATTCCATATACCCAATAGTAGAGTCACCAGCCGGTTCACCGACATCTTGATCATCTTCACTTGGCGATGAAGGTTCTTCATCATTTTGCTCCTCTTCTTCAATTTCAGCTAAAGCATTGATCGGAGGGGCCTCAAGTGCCAACCGTGGAGCAGCTGCAGGTAGGTGCGGCCTTTGTGAGACGTTATTGGAAGTGAAATTCCTCCGTGGGATATCCCGGTATGAAGTGCTAGGAGAAGCTTGAGTTAGTTGCTTCTTTAATGCGAGCAAGTCATTTGCCATCTTTTGAAATGCTGGATCGGACGAAGTGGTGGGAGAAGGAGTTGAAAATTTTGGCTTGGATGGCTCTTGCTTTAATTCACTAGATATTAACAAGTTATCTTCAATCCATATGGCAAAATCTTAGGTGAGAACCAAAGTAGCGTCATGTTCTTGTAAGAGTAAGAAACTTACTTTCGAGCTCATGGCGTTCATGAAGAAACACTTCTGATTTTCTCGCATTGGCAAAGCATAATGCGGGCGAACTCGTTGATTAGTGAATTGAAATGGGTGATGAAATCACCCATGGTTTCATTGACATCCTTCTTCAAATGAGCGATCTTGGACAGTAACATGAACGCGTCCTCGAAGGTTTATACCTTTCAAATACGGTCCACAAGGTGGCCCAACTACTAATAGATCCGGCTAGCAAATGTTGAAACCATTCCGCTGCGAGTCCTTGCAAGGTCTCTAGGAAGAGGTGAACTGACACATCTTCATGGGTCACATCCAGGATACTGCGCATGACATAATGAACACGGATATGTGTGAATCCGTGCTTTGGTTACCACTCCCATCAAATTTGGGAAAATTCTTCGAGTTTCCATGAGGGAGTGCATGAACAGGATGTGGCAAAGCGAGAGGGCCCATAACATTTCCCCATGGCACTTTGCCATTTAAATAGATGGAAAGAGGACATGAGCTGGAAGTACAGCCCACCGAGCTGCGCAAAGCACTGCAAAGTGATGTGGATGTTCCTTGTGAGAAATACTTCCTTCGTGGAGGTGAGACACTTCTGGACGACCAGTCAGTTGAACTTAGTGATGAGAAGCGTGCCAGTGTAACACTCAAGTTATGCCTTTGAAGCAGGTCAAAAGTAAAATCGAATTCTCCACGAGCTCTCCTGCTACGAGTAAATGGTTCACCTGCCAGTGTACCTTCCAGATCTACAATATTTTGGAGCAAATTTCAAAAACTCTTTTTGGTTACACTTGCTGATTTTTTGATTCTTCGACAAAAATCAGTAGCATGTGCTTTTCTAGATATTTAATTTTATCATCTTTTTGAAACCGATTGCAGTTTAATGACAAAGATAAATGGGGATAAAATAATGACACACTTAGTAAGCTGATTTTCGGATCCTGGATTTGACTTTTGGCAAGGGTTTGAAATTTTGTAAAACAATCAAAACTCGGATCTACGAAAAAAAACAGGTTTTTGTAAAAACTCAAAGAACTAAAGATCTCTAACTACTCCCAATCTATGGATCCCTGAAGAAAAGTTTCAGCTTGGATCACTTTTGCAAAATTTTTAGATTTTGAACAAAAGTTAAAATTTGCAAACAGTAGTGATTTTTATTTTTTTGACCGATTTTTTAACATACCACTACCATAGGTTTGTTAGATCTGTTCGATCCTCGGTAGAGTCGCCAAAAATCGTTGGTCTGAAAATCTGTCATGAGAGCAGATCTATGGATAGATGAGCTAACAGTGTTTAAGGCATAGCCCCTCTTTGAGTCTGTAAAGTGAAACTGGTTTATTTCTATTCTACAAGTAGGAAACTGTGTAAGTCTCACAATATTCTGCCTTCGGGGTTTGGGATCTCATCCCAGTAGAGGTGTTTCCGACCGTGAAAAGAAGGGATATAAGTGACGTGAGGAGATAAGATAGATCTGAAGGGAGAAAAGAAATGAATTCCAAAGCAGAAAGGTCAGAGGGTCTATGTTTTGGGATGGTAGTAAACATAGGCGAACCTACTTGCATAGACGAACAAAGCAATACTGATGAATAAATGACAAAAAAAAGTAGAGATAGATCCAACAGAATAAACGCATAAATCTGACATAAGAAAGATTAAATGCTCATAACACACATATTCAAAGACAAAGTCTTAATATTTTATTAATGTTTTCTCTTGTTACAAAAGTACAAAGCCTTTTCTTCTCACTTCTATTTTTCATCTAAAAAGTATCCACACCCTTGAATACAACAAGTATCCAAGTATATATAGAAGAAGGAGAAGAGAGAAGGCAAAAAGCAACCAACAACTAATTACAAAATATCTACAAAATATCTAAAAGTCAATGTTGACTTTGGGCAACTTGGTGGATGACAACATCCCATGGTGCAACATGGATGATGTCATCATTTGTGCCAACACACTCTTAGATATTTATAAAAAGGAAGCCAAGAGGAAGAAGGCTATTCATCATTGTCTCATGGCTAAAAGGGGGTATCTTGCTTCTGATGTTGTTCAGGAGAGGTGATGTGGAAATGATTCCAATATTCCATGAATTTACTGATCATTGGCTGAAGTTGATCCTGGTAGGACCCTTTGTATGATCGCCGATGACCTCACAAGTCTCCCGCTCATCTCTGAGTTTTTTAGGAAGCTTGAAATATTCATTACCTCGCCCATCAAAATTTACAAAATCACGGCAAGCCGAAGGTTATTGATGCATTCGGTGTCGAAAGTGGCTTCCAGCCCTAGCCCTTGCGAGACGATCTCCTTAAAGATCCGGATAGTTTCGTCTGCCTTCCTCAAGGCGAAAGAAGGAGTTAGCAAACCTGGAGACATTCTTAGAACAATTTTCTCCATTTGATGCATTACATCTAGGGTTTCTTCCTTGACCTTGTCAATCTTCTCCAGGACGAATTCCATCTGATTGACCCGGTAGTCCAACGCAGCAAGGATCTTGCTGGGTACCCTGGGGTGATCGAAAATGCTAAATTTTACCAAATCGCCGATGAGCAATCGAACATTTTCTCAAACGCTCGTGTTGCAACCTAGCATGGTCCAACTCTTCAGAGATAGGTCTCGTGATCGCCTAGAGATATTTGTTTGCCCGACTAATGTTCTGATACAACTCGGTGAGCTTGACAATTACCTCCTCGCTGTCTTTGAGGATTTGATCTCTCTAGGTGGAAATTGCCATACCTTGTTCACCAATTTTGGCATACTCATTTATCTTATCCTGGCTTAGGACCTCAGGAGTTTTAGTGGCAGTTGTAGGAGGTGCACTACCCATTTTCTATAGGGCATGGAGAAGATGTTTGTTTTGTTCTTTTAATAACCTCTTCTCTTCCTTTGCTTCTTGGAGCTTCTTGCAAAGGGCATCCACCGCAGATAGGGCCTCCCCTTGAAGACTTTTAGAAGATGTTCCCATTGTGACTTGGGTCACTGTATAATCTGTCGGAGATAGATCCTTTTTATCCTTTGAAGGATCGGGATACGCAATCTCCATTACTCTCTCTCCCGATGCACTCTGAGAGAAGCGAGGTTATAGGATTTTTCTTCTTAGCCCCCTTTGTTGGGATGACGGAAAAGTCCATTGGTGCAATAGGGACTTTCCTCTTATGTTGGCTAAGGTGCTGAGAAAGCCATGGCTTTGGACTCGAGGAGCGGGACCATTGGTGGAAGAGGGAGCAACTATAGGGGATGATGGGAAATGCATAGAGACACGTGGTAGTGGCATCGAGAGAGAGGCCAGGAAAGTGCTAATGGGAGGGGAAGATACTTTGCAGATGAGGTAGTCATGGGAATGGAAGGGATAGAAGGGACCTCAGCAGTTGTAGTAGTGGTGACATCCTGAGTGGATGTGCCCATTGGGACACTCTCCGCCACTTCTTTCTCCAGGGATGCCAGAGTTACAACCTATTCTTGTGCGGCGGAAGGAGGGCTCTCAGGAGTTTCTTCTTGAGTAGAGCTTGAATCGCCCTCTTTGTCCTTGCTTTTACCCTTAGGTAGATGCTTCGGCCTGACAGGTGCGTTGCCCAATGGGGACGAAGTGAAATCTACTCCGAGGTAGATAAAGCCATTCATTCTACACCGCTTTTTTAGATTCGCAAGGTCTCCTTACCCCTTACCTTAATGGTCCGAGGTGCCTTTGTTCACAATTTCAGCAAACGACCGTTGTCCCCATCCGTGTCAAGATACACTTGATCAACTTCCTGATCGATAGTTTGATAACCTTTTGGAAGAATGGCCACGCCATACTGAATAATCTCTGCCAGGGCCAGGTGAGAGTGATCATTCCTTCTAAGTTCGACCTCATGATACAGGTCGATATAGATGTCCTCAATTTGTGGAAGGTGGATAGGATCAAGTTTTGCCTTGGGAAGGCAATTCCTTGGATCAAAAGTGGGCCTCGCCAGGAAATTGTGCTTAAGGTTTAACAGTTCTAGCTCTGCGAACATTTCCTGGGCTTTGTGGTGGGAAATGTAGGTGTACCTGCCCACTGTAAGGGGGAAAGGAGTTCCACCCTTCTTTCTCTTCAAACACTTCTCATGGTAGGTTATGAGTTGTCTAGACAGCTCTAACAGGATCAACTTGGGGCCAGCATATCTCGGTAATTTGGTGGGCTCCCCCAAGAAGTTGGCCGCTCTGAGATAGGTGAAGGTGGGGAATTGGGTAAACAATGCTCCCCACTTCTCAGTCGCGGTGACTATGCTCTTGGTCATCCGACCATGAGTCATATTCGGCCTCAAAAGGTAGACGATGCCATAGAAGAAAGCATCATTGATCTTAGTAAACTGCGGGATGTTGTTCTCCAGCTTCAGCTTCGGTAGTATTCATATATCTTTACCTGAGGCCAAACCCCATCGGCTCAGTCAGATAATCCCTCTCCAAGGCTGCAGCGTAGACTACGTAGGAGTTCATGTAGAACCTCCCCGTTGTGGTGAGTTGTTGGAGCTGCTCGGATATGGTGCTGCTTATGATCTCCGCCCACTCAAAGCGTTGATCCGGCACATTCTTGTTCATGGTTTCAAGATACCTGAGCATCCATTTGTGAAAGTAATGGGCATCAGAAAGCCCAAAAACTCTACTTAGGAAAGTGATGGTATCACTCAGTTCCTCGAGAAGTCACTGCGGTGAATAACCTGTGGCCATCTGGTTATCACCTTCTTGTTCTTTAAGTAAACTTTGTTCATCAGCTGCATGCACTTGTCTTCATTATCCTCCCATGCCTTGGTGCAGTCCTCTTGGCTTATAGCCACAAAATTTTGGTGGTGAGGAATGCCCAACATGATTTCAAAGTGCCGGGCAGTGAGGTTGATTATGACCTCGCCCTTTTCATTTTCGACACACCTTGTGTCTTTGTTGTAGTAGTGGGCTACCACAATCATAAACTCATTATTTACCGTGGCCGACGGAATTCCCTCGGAAAAATGTGTAGATCGCTGCCCACCACTTGTCCATCCACGGCTTCTGTGACTCTCCCGGTTCGGCCTGCAAATCTTCCATGTCGATGTGGCCAAGTTCAGAATCCCTGATATCTAGGTCACATTCCACCTGGGACTTGGGCATTCTGACCCTCTGATATTTTTACTTCATCTCTTCCTCTGTAAGCTTAGCCTTACCCTTCGACTTGGTTGGCCTTTTGCTTGATGTAGACATATATGGATCTGAGTTTAGTTGCTTGATCTGCAAGAAGAAGGAGCGAAGTCCAATGCAAAAGAGCCATATTAGTCGTCAGATCTTCCATTAGAGCTTTACAAAATGAGGAGTTAGCAATTTTAAGGCTTCTAGGCGCAGGGCGCAGGGACACTGCAGGCATCGGGGTTAATAGAATGGCACACTGAATCAGAGTGCTACAAGGAATAAATCAGCGCCAAAGGGTGCAGGGCGCAAGGATTTTGCATATGACATATTTGTTGTTGTAAATAGGGATGCGCCTGTGCCATTATATGTGGTTTATACTGGGCACAAATAATTTTGGTGTTGCATGGGAGCAGGATGCGCCAATGGCGCATGCAATTTACGTGTAACACGGGACTTTGGTGCACCGAAGGGCACAAGATTAATGCATGTAGCACTAGATTTATGTGCGCAAAAGGGGACTTTGGCGTGGCGTAGGGAAAGCTTGCATGGCACTACGTGTTGTTGTAAGGATGATTGCGCTGTGCCAAAGGTTTAGTTTTTGTATGGCGCAAGAAGGGTGTGTGTTACAAGTAAAGCGAAATAGTGCGTTGTAGGTGCGACTATGTTTTATGCAGCAAGAGTGGTGATTGCGCCAAGAGAGAAATGCAGCCCGGAACCAACTTTTAGGTTTCTTGCCTCTTTAGTTCGTGATTTTCAGGTTTTCTTGTCATGTTTTGACAGTGGGAGGAACACAGCAAAGAGGTCTAGATCCATTTTTGAGGCAGAGCCCTCTTGGCCAACAGATCTGGAAAGAGGATAAAAATGGTTTGGGGGAAGATTTTGCAAGAACGGCAGGAGGGGTTTAAAGCTTCAGATATATACACCAACCTCACAAACAACCAACCAACAAAAACAAAAACACAAGAAAAACAAGGACCACATACCCGGAATATATAGAATGTGAGAGACGAAGCGGGCTCCACAAACACGATATGAGGAGGATGGGCGTGCTGACAGTGTAGAGGAATAAAGTTTATCACGTGTTTTCTGATTTATGAAAGTGACAGAGTGGATGCACCTATATATAGGCAAAGGTGTAATAAATGCGGTAACCACTTTTTTAAAAGGGTGCACCAAAACATATGTTGACACGTAAAACTTTGCACCCTTTGGCATGGATATACGCATGTCAACACGGAATTATGTGCACCTTTGGCACAAATTAAGGACTGTCAACACTAGATTTCGAGTGCCAAGGCGCACCAAAACACGACACAACAATTTTGTTGTTGACAGGAAGGCGCATGAGCCCGGGTGCATGCAATTTGCGTGTAACACGGAAAGGCGCAACAATTGATGTGTCAACACTTCAAAGGGTGCGCCAAAGGAAATGAAGGGGGGCACAAATTTAGTCTGTGTTACATAGATAAAAGGTGCGCCCAGCCAAAAAGGACCAGAATGACTAAGTTAGGGGACCTGGATTCTTCGGAAAGGGATTTTATAGCATTCTGAACGTAGAGGGATCCCTGACGAGGGACCAGGACAAAATTTTGGTATGGTTACCTGTAAAATTGCCCTCGTCAATTTTACAGGATGATAACACATCCATAAGTGTAACTATTATCTCATCAGTGTTAAATAAAAATGTGCTAGTGCACACATCCCATCTATCTCAGACACCTATAATTATGCACAAGCAATTTAAATACTTAAATTGTGCTAATTATCCCTTTTCTCGCAAATCAACGATATATCGTCAAAAACACTCATTTTCCCTCATATCATCATTAATTAATTACACTAAGCTAACTAATTAAGTTGCCTATCCAACAAATACCCTAATTAACGACCTTCCGTTAATAAATCACCCATTCTACCTAGACTAATTAATTATTATTAATTAATTAGCTTTCCCTTCCATTTAACCAATAAATCAATATTTAATTGATTTAATCCCCTTATAATAGCCTAAATTGCACTAATATTCCTCTAATTGGCTTCTATAAGCTTACACCTACCTATTAATTAATCACCTTTGATTAATTAAAACACCCCCCAACTCCCATGACTTGCTAAACATGTATTAAACCCTTCTAAAGTAAGGTTACCTTTAATAAAGCAACCTTATCCATTCCTAATCATGTTTTACCTTTATCCCACATTCATGAGAATGTGTTGAATCCTTTATCCTTTAGGCTATATAAAGAGCCCTCCACCTACCTTTTTACTTACACCTAAACTTTCTAAGAGAGCAAATGAAAAGCATATAAAGAAAGAGACTAAGAGCTTGCACCTTACCCTTTTGAGAGTTCATCATCTTGAAGAGTTAAGCCTCTTTCTTAAAGTGCTTGGGTCATATGGGAGGTGTCAAAAGGGTCTTCAGAGCCCAACTTTGATTAGCCCCCATTCCTAGGTTCTTGGAACATTAAGGACAATTATTTTGATAACCATGGAGCTTACTTAGGTCCATTCATTTATTTGTTGTTAGAGAATAGAGAAGTTTAGATATTTAGCATTGTTAGTTTCAAAGTTTGTATTGATGAATGCTAACATCTAACCCTTGTTTAATTCTTATCATGATGGTGTTTATGCTATGTTTTAGCTAAATTGTAGAACTATTTTAGGTGGTAGTTCTTGCTTCATTTGATTTAGCATTAAGCAAAGTATACATGCACACATTTGGCATGCCCGGTGGGACTTACTCCATTGTCCTTTGCACTTAATTTCAATTTTTTATAGTTAAGTTTTATCTTTGGTTATTAACCCTCTTTTACATATGTTGATCTAACTTGTTTTTCTTAACTTGTTTTGTTGAGTTTGCATGTGTTGGGTATTCCTTGTAGGTATAAAGGAGGTGAAGTGCTGTCAAAATTAGAATTGAGGGGAAAATTTTAAGATTTCTCCATGTTTTCATTTTTAGAGCTTACTTTTTCAACATTTTACATGCTAGTTTTGTCAATTTCTTGAAATTTTTCAATTCTTGAGCATGTAGGTTAGTGTTTGATAGTGCTGAGTCTTCTATTTACATATTAATGTGGTGGGTTGCTGTCAAAATTTAATCTTGGTGAGAAAATTTCAAGATTTCATCATGTTTTCATTTTTAGAGCTTACTTTTTCATCATTTTACATGCTAGTTTTGTCAATTTCTTGAAAATTTTCAATTCTTGAGCATATAGGTTAGTGTTTGATAGTGCTGAGTCTTCTATTTACATATTACTGTGGTGGGTTGTTGTCAAAATTTAAATCTTGGTAAGAAAATTTCAAGATTTCATCATGTTTTCATTTTTAGAGCTTACTTTTTCATCATTCTACATGCTAGTTTTGTCAATTTTTTGAAAATCTCAAATTTTTGAGCATGTATGTTAATGTTTGATAGCGTTGAGTCTTCTATTCATATATTAATGTGATGGGTTGTTGTCAAAATTAAATCTTGGTTGAAATTTTTTTCCCATTTTGTAGATTAAGGGATGTTTTTTTTTGACATTTTTTGAGTGCATGTCAAGTGCACACCCATGAGCATAAGAGCATATGCATAACCCATCTTCCGAAGGCCATAACTTTTGCTCCCGAACTCAAAATGACTCCATTTTTTTTGCGTTGGAAAGGTATTAAAGTTAACTATGCAATGAAAACATAAATTTAGGATTTATACTTACAAAAGTTACAGGTTTTTTTGTTATTTTAAAACTGGTCATTTTCTAACATGTCTAATGTTTTGATGAATATTGTATTTCTATGCTTACTCAATTTAGACCAAAGTGTTTGTATGCTCTTCTCTTGAACCTTTTGGTGATATTGAGAATCAAAAACAACTTTTATCTCTATCTTGTTAACATTGGGATTAAACTTAGAAACTTGATTATTCATTTTGCTTAAGGGAATGAACCTTTTACAAAGCATTTTTCAATGGTCCTTTGATTTGAAGTTTTCCATTTCTATATAGTTGGGATAAAGTTTGTGTATGCTCTTCTCTTGCACCTTAGGGTGATCTTGAGAATCAAAAGTAACTTTAGTCTTCATTTTATAACATTTGGTAAATTGGAAACTTCATCTTTCACTTTTGGTTTAAAGGAATGAACATTTATCAAGAATTTTGTATGGTTCATTGATTGAAAAGATTTTCTTTACTTTTTAGTTGGATTATTTGTTATGTATGCTCTTCTCTTGCATCCTTGGATGATCTTGAGAATCAAAAGCAACTCTTAATCCTCTTTTAAATAATATGATTTTCTTGGAGAACTACTAACGCTTAAGTGCAGGACCTAAAAATGTTTGTCAAAGAAAGGAGGAATCAAAATGAAATAAAAACTACTAATACAATTGTTATACAGGTTGCCAAAAGGTGTTCAATCAAACCACACCTAATTAAACAAGATAAAAAGAACAACATATTCAAAACATTGTATTGTAGGTTTCGGAAAAGGGTACGTCCCTCTCCGCTCAACTGGAACATAACCCCTTTGGCATAACGCCTTAAGCTACAACAATGGGGGTGGTTCCAGGAACCCCAAAGTAGTCCACGCAAGAGGGAACCTTGTGGACGAAATGGGAAGTGCTTCGCACTACCTACTTGACTAGTGATTCCTTTGTGAGATAGCATTATAGGTTGTCATTGAGGTGACCCCAGTGATAGTACACGTAGACGCACTAGTTGCCTACTGTTCTTGAAGGGGGTAAAGTAAAGCCGAGATACTCCCAAACTAGTCAGTGTGACTTTTTGGGTAAATCACACTCGCTCGTGGCAACTTTGTAACACCTAGGGTGAGAGAACCACCTAGGAGAATATACTTTGGCCAGGAGCCCACTTTGACCATTTTAAAACAATGTTGAGTTGTGAACCTTCTTTTTGAGAAACGTGTGACATATTACTTTCGCCTAGTTTTTACTTGCCTTAGGGCGAGGCGAAACTCTGCCGAAGTGAGGCTAGCATTTTTTGTCATTTTTCTTGATTTATTTCCTTCATATTCTTTTGACACTTTGTTGATCAAAAGAGGTGTGATTACCTTTGTGTTTCCATTCGACTGTTTCTCTCACTTTTATGTTTGTTTACGCCCATCCATGTTTGTGGCTGGGTTAGTTAAATGTCTAAAGTGAGTGGAGGTGTTTTCACGTCATTTGGTAGCCATTGTGATCTTGATACCCATGTCAAGATCATCATTGTAGTTAGGCGTGGTTCATCACTGTGGACTTCCATAGAGAAGTTAGCTTGTTTGTCTCGTATCATTACAATTTCGATATTTACATCTTATTTCTTGTAAACTTGACACAAATACCTATATTGTGCTGTTCACGCCGCACACATTCTTAACTATTCCTCGCTATACTTTGAGCATTTTTTTTGTTCGATTTTATTATTACCTCGATTTCAAAAGGTGCTAGGCACTACCATTTGTGCATGTTATATCAATAACACCTCGATATCAATACTTCACTTTCTTGTAAAGTGGGTTAACATATCTTGGTGATATTGTTGTGTCATTCACAAATCGTAATTGACACTTTTTGAGATATAGGTCTTAATCAGACTTGAGCTTGCTCATCGTATATCTTGATTGGGAGATCGTATTTAACTTCATGTATTTACTTACGTCTTGTTCATTCCTTTGAACTTGGCATAAGTGGAGACATCTTGTTAACCATCTAGCGTCACAAATTACTTTAAAACGTCATCTAGAGGTACTTCATTTGATTAAGTTTTGATACCAAACGATTGTTTCATTGCTAACTTTTATCACTCTATCACGTTGGTATTCTCACACAGTTAATTTACTTTTAACACGTACATCTTATGTTTTACTTGGGGGTATTCATTGAATTTTGAACAAATCTACAACTTACCTTAGTGAAACTTATCACGAAAACATGGCTCCCAAGACGCATCTAGGTTTAAAGAAACAAACATATGAGGAACAACAGGCGCAAGCTTGGGAAACCTCTAACAAACAAGGGTCAAACCCATTTATCAGACACGATCTAGGACCACTATTTTCTACGAAAAGGAAATAGAAGAAATGGTCAACCATAGTGGACACGAATTAGAATCACCACACGTAGACTTTGATTTTGACCCCACTCTACTAGATGAGTTTCTCCTTAGAAATAAAGATAGAGTTTTGGCACGGGTCATGGAATTAGGGGCCAAATTTCCCACCGAAAATGAAACAATATTACCTACAAATGACACTACTAAGGAGAACGCCCCTTATCAATATGGAAGATATTTTAACAGTGGGCATGCTTCCACTTCTTACATAGAAAATGATAAAGTGGTAGGGCATAGAATACCCCTCATCAAAGTGCCACGAAGAAACAAGATAGAACATGAGATAGGGAAGAACCTCCACAATACGAAGAGGAAGAACCTTTAGAAGAAGAAGACACAAACCAAGTCACAATCCAACAACAACTCAAGAACCTATGTCGACAACTAGCTTTGCTTACTTTCCAGTGCACGAAAGACACAAACAAGAACATTCAAGTCAAAGCCTAAGTTTAGGATCCACGAACTCCATCGAGAAAACCAAGGAGAAGAAGACACAGGGTATCATCATGTACACATCCTCGCTTCTCCCACTAAAGAACAATTTCTCGCACAAGAAGTGCAATCTATGAAAGCAACACATGCGAGCATACAAGAAAGCAATATAGGAGTATTAGGAAATACCAATACGAAGAACTACGCCCTATCCTTTTGATAAGACGATGAGCCTTCAACCCTTTCCAAAGAAATTTGATATGCCAAAGTTCGACAAATACAAAGGAAAGGGAGACCCAAGGGATCATGTTAAAGATTTCTACATGGCATGTCAAGAGGTGTCTTATAGTGATAATTACCTTATCATACTTTTTCCTAAGAGTCTCGGAGGTCAAGCATTAGAATGGTTTACGCGCTTACCACGAGGATCAATTTTCACCTGGCCAGAATTGGTGGAAAGATTCGCGTCATTTCTCGTATAACATAGAGAGTGACATCACCATGGCAGACTTGTGCGGCACAAAACAACACCCAAATGAGACCTTCGCCAGCTTCCTTGTACGATGGAGAGGGATAGCTAGTCGCTTCCCTTGCGCTTTTCCTGAGAAGCAGTTGGTCAGTATTTTCATCCCTAATCTCAACCCAGATATAGCTTTCCACCTCCAAATGCATTGTGTCTGCACCTTTGAGGAGGTTACCAAGAAAGGGATTCAAATAGAAAAGGCTCTCATTGCCAAAGGCACCCTCAAATCCCAATCTAAAGACAACCAAAGTGTGAAACCCATTGAAAAGTTGAAGATCTTTAACAAAAACAAAAACGTGGTGGGAGACAGAATCACTGATTCCAAACGTGTTCAAATAGTCCAAACCAGTCAACCTTTTAAACTGACCAAGGGCCCAATTCAACCACCACCAAAGCGACGAACATTCACCTCCCTCAATGAGCCGTTGTCCATCATACTAAAATAGTTGGATGCGGCCCACATGATGACCTATCCTACAACGCAACCATTTGATGACAACGCTCCTAAACCTTCATGGTATAAGGAGCATGAATACTGTGAAATGCATCGTGTTAAAGGTCATAAAACAGACAAATGTTTGTGACTTCGCCACTATATTCAAGACCTCATTGACAACGGGGAGATAGAGGTGGATAACCCTAGCCACATGCAAACACCTAACAAGAAGATGGGGATTTATAAGGAACCATTCCCCAAGCATGATAAGTCGGAAAAGGCAAAACCGGATCGGGAGAGTCATCCCAAACCTATAAAGCCGTGAATTACTTGTATACCAAGAGAGATAACAATCATTACGATTCACTTATCGGATGTATTCACTCCCCTGCTGACCGCATCAACACCATCCGGATTAAGGGAAAGGACTGTGCTGCGGTAACAAGGCGCGCCCGCCTCATAATTCTAGACCCCTCTCCGTCGACCCCGCATACTGGTAAGTATAACCTTTTAGAACAACTTGAGAAGACATCTGCTAAGATTTCGATCTTAGACCTTCTCAAGATTTCCAATGTGCATAAGGACATCCTGTATCAAACTCTTCAGGGGTCGGGAGTGCCTTTAGAAGTCGATCCTGCGTACCTTCAAACCGCGGTGGCAAATATTGCACCAAGTGAGCATCTCACTTTCAACCATAGGGAGGTCCCTACCGAGAATCCTACACATAATCTTCCCTTATACATTGAGGTAGTTGTTACCCATAGGAAAATCAAACGGGTGCTTGTGGATAATGGATCTGGATTGAACATCTGCACGCTTAAATTAGTCAAACAATTGGGACATACGGAAGAAGATCTTGAGTCCCATATCATCACTATCACCGCATATGACAATGCGGAAAGAGAGTCAGCAGGCACCATTACGCTGCCAATGGAGGTGGGCCCCACTTGCCATCAGACAAAGTTTCATGTCTTAGACTTGGAACTTCCATATAATATGCTTCTAGGCCGACCATGGATCCATGCCATGCAAGCAGTGCCATCAACATTTCATCAATGCATCAAGCTGAAGCATGAGGGACATACAGTAATAATACCAGGAGACTCAAAGCCCTTTGCTCATTGTAGAGCTCTTAATAGCTTTGCACGAAAGGGTACATACGCATGTCCCTCCATAGATATAGTTGTCCCTCTTCATTCTGAGGCCATGGAATCTTGAGTAGATTCAAATTCTCTTAGTTCTTGCACTCATGGGGCATCTACTTCAACATCTCCATTTAATTCATGGGAGATGAAAATTCTAGAATATGGCTATGGGGAGTATAATGTACAACAAGCGCTCTTGGTTTCTGACCTCTCCTTGTCGCCCAAGACTAGAGGTCGACCCAACTACCGCTTCAAGAGACCTAGAGAGGAACACACTATTGGGTCGTTCCTACCTATAGGCTTGTTAGCTGAGGAAAAATTACTTGATCCACCTACTACTTGGGTCCCTGAGGACACTTAGCCATCTTGTTATCAAGCCCCAGGATATGAAAAATCTAGCAGAATGATGTACTCCATGGGCTACAATGGCCTAGGATGTGGGAGGAATGAACAAGGACAAAGAGAACTAGTCCCTCTTCCACATTTCAAAATAGAAAGATATGGCATTAGGATTCGCCCTTATGGAGCACACCCCAACGATCAAGATGCGACTTGTTCTGAGCATGAGGATAGCTTCGATTATCTAGACAACGATATGGATTCCTGTTGTAGCCAATATGAGGATCTGGCCTCCATGAACCTTTTCATGAATAACACTGTCCTAACCATCACCCCACTGAACCAACCCTTGACCTTTTATACCCCTCCCTTGTTGAATGGGACCAACAACGTCACGTGCCACTAGATTTATTCGAGAACGATGAGGCTATTGTAGAGTTCATGGGCATAATGGATACAATTCCCATTGGAGATCACAAGAAGGGTTTCTTTATTGACTTAGACACCTGCGCCTACTTCGGCAAGGAGGCTGAACTTCATGGTCAGCAAAATTTAAAGAAAAGCGAGGGCAAGAGTTCTAAAGAAAAGCCTCGGAAAAAATCGAAGTCCAAGTCACACAGTGAAAACCTCTTTGAGGCATTGGCTGACAAACAAATAAGAAAATCAAAGGACAAACAAAGTGACCACGCCAAGGATGAAAATCTCGTAGAGACATCCTTGGATGAAGATCTCAACCTACCTCCCGATCCTACGCGTATGGAGGATTTATCAAAATTTTTAGTTGAAGAAACCATTGATGTCAATATTGGTACCGAAGAAGATCCCAAGATAGTAAAATTGGGAGCATCACTCTCAACCAGAGAACAAAAGACGTTCACTATGCTACTGCGAGAGTTTATTGATGTGTTCGCATGGTCTTACAAAGACATGCCCGGCTTAGATCCAACTTTGGTTGTGCATAACCTGGTTGTGCACGCAGACGCTAAGCCTATCAAACAAAAGCTTCAAAGATGCACCCAAGAGTGGCCTTGTTAGTTAAAGAAGAATTGGAAAGGTTGCTTACAGCAGGATTCATCAGGCCAATTGATTATTCTGAATGGATATTGAACATTGTTCCTGTCCAGAAGAAACCTATTGGTATCCGAATTTGCATAGATTTTAGGGACATCAATAAAGCTTGCCCTAAAGATGACTTTCCATTGCCCAACATTGACATGATTGTTGACTCGATCGCAGGGTACGAAATGCTATCACTTATGGATGGCTTTTCGGGTTATAATCAAATTAAGATCGCTGAGGAAGACCAACACAAAACAACTTTCACAACTCCTTGGGGCACCTTCTGTATTGTCGAGTGATGCCATTTGGCCTTAAGAATGCGGGAGCAACTTATCGGGGGCCATGACAGTAATATTTCATGATATGATTCATGACATCATGGAAGAATACATAGACGACATCTTGGGAAAGTCCAAAACAAGAGAGGATCATCCTATCATTTTGCGGCGTATCTTTGAACGCCTGCGTGAATACAAAGTCAGGCTAAATCCAAAGAAGTGTGTCTTCGGTGTGCTATCTGGGAAACTATTAGGCTTCATTGTGTCAAGATGAGGTATTGAGGTAGACCCTGCTAAAGTGTCTGCCATCACAAAAATGCCTCCACCTGAGAATATCAAGCAACTGCGTAGCTTGCAAGGGAAAATTCAAGCCATTCACCGCTTTATCTCCCAGCTTGCAAATAAATGTCACTCATTCACTCATTTGCTTAAGAAGGACATCGCTTTCATTTGGGGACCCGAGCAACAACAAGCCTTTGCTTTGCTTAAACAATACCTAGCTAATCCACCTGTCCTCATGCCTCCCACTTCGGAGAACCACTTTTGCTCTATATTTCCACTACGCAATACGCTATTGGTGCATTGCTCACCCAATATGACCTTAGCCATAAAGAGAAAGTAGTGTACTATCTGAGTCACACCCTCATCACCTATGAACGTAATTATCCTCAGATTGAAAAGGCTTGCTTGGCCATTGTTTTTACCTTTTAGAAACTTTGCCATTACCTGCTAAATACTAAGACCAAGCTCATATCCAAGGTCGACCCACTCAAGTATTTGTTGTCCAAACCTGCCCTCATAGGTAGAATGGCTAATTGGATCATTCTACTTAGTGAGTTTGATATAGAATTTGTCCATCAAAAATCAATTAAAGGACAAGTACTTGTTGACCAGCTAGTGGAAGCACCTTTGCAAAGCACAGAACCTTTGAGTCTGGATCTGCCAGATGCATCTTTGCTCTACATTGAAGAATCTATCATATGGCAGATACATTTTGATGGATCTTTTACGTTTCATGGTTTAGGTGCAGGAGTGGTCCTTATTACTCCTTCGGGTGATCCTATACCACAGGCTTTCCGCTTGGCCTTCCCTTGCATGAACAACATTATGCGAATATGAAGCACTCATTGCAGGGATGAAGCTAGCCATCAAGTGGAATATTCAACATGTTAAGGTTGTAGGTGATTCACAACTAATCATCAAACAGGTTAATGATGAGTATAAAGTTAAGGATGACAAGCTCATACCTTACAAGAAGTTGGTGGAAACTCTGAAGGAGTATTTTGTGCGCATTACCTTTGAGCAGATCCCAAGAGCGCAGAACAGATCGGCAGATGCTATGGCAATGGTGGGATCTATGCTTCGTATTCCACCAGGGAACAATGATATGCCATTTTTCATAGAAAATCTACACCAGCCTGCGTATGACGTACTGAATCTTGCCTGGCTTGTGAGGTTGTTGGTCCCTATTCCCATGGTACGAACCCATTTTCACCTATCTTAAGGATAGTACTTTCCCTCCCAATATCTCCCATTCTGAAAAGCAAAGCCTAATTCGCTAGATAGCTCGTTACACCCTTTTAGGAGGTACACTTTATCATCGTGGCTATGATGGGAATCATTACGTTGTCTGGATGTGACAGAGTCAATCCAGGCAATTAAAGAAGTACACGAAGGAGTATGTGGAGCACATACAAATGGAATGGTCTTGGCTAAGAAACTGTTAAGAGTAGGTTACTATTGGCCCACCATGGAAACTAATTGTTGTAATTATGTTAGAAAATGTGTGCTTTGCCAAAAGTATGGAAATTTCATCCATGCTCCATCGCAACCATTGCAACCAATCACTACCCCGTGGCCATTCTCCAAGTGGGGACTTGATCTAATAGGGAAGCTTACTCCTACCTCATCTGATGGTCATACACATATCATCACAACACATAGAATACTTTACAAAATGGGTGGAGGCTATCCCTTTAACCTATGTCACAGGAGCACATATTTCTAAATTCATCATGAATCACATTATTTGCCGATATGGTATCCCTACAGCCATTGTCACAGATAATGGGAAGTCATTTAAGAACAAAATTGTGAAAGGTCTTTGCCAACGGTTCCAAATCAGATTGAAATGGTCCACGCCATATTACCCTCAGGGTAATGGACAAGCTGAGGCAACAAACAAGACTTTGGTAAGGATAATGGAGAAGATGGTTAGCAAAATTGGTCGAAACTGGCACCTACAAATCCACCTAGCCCTCTGGGCCTACCGAACATCAATTCGCACTCCTACGGGTGCGACGCCATATTCCCTAGTGTTTGGGATAGAATCTATCATCCCTTTAGAGATTGAACTCCCATCCCTGTGAATTTCTCTTTGGGACTATTTGGATAAGGATGAAGATTATCGAGTGGCAAGATTGGCTGAGTTAGAGCTCTTGGATGAGAGGCGCATTCACGCTCTTAATCACCTGAAGGTATATCAACACAAAATCTCCCGCAACTACAACAAGAGAATCATCCCTCACCAGTTTGAGGTGGGTGACTTAGTTATGAAGGAGAACCAGTTCAACACCAGAGCAGAGCGAGAAAAGAAAGGGAAGTTCGAACCAACCTGTTAGGACCCTATGTCATAGTTGCCAAGTATGGCACATGGGCATACAAGTTGGCTCACCCCAATGGTGATGAGCTCCGGGAGCCCATGAATTCCATGCATCTTAAGAGGTTTTATGCCTAAACATGGCACAAGAAATTCATAAAAATCACAAAAATATAAAAACATAAAAAAAAAATCAGAAAAAGAAAAAGAGAAAATAGGTCGTCCACTAGTGAAAACCATGCAATTATGGCACTTTGGACAAGTCCTTGGGTGAAAACCGGTTTTCGGTGCCTCGGGAGGATTCGTTGTTCACAAGCATTCTGTATTAGAAGGGTAGTTGTCTTTGTCCTGACTTGGTTCTACCTTCGAGTTTCCTTGTGCACACCATCTAGTCCAGCCTTGATCCAGCTTTGCCTTCTTCTATTCGTCTGTAAGGGACGTGGTCTTTCGTTATTTCCCATCTTACGCTGGGGGCAACTCAACGACTTCACCTTCTTGTTCATAAGCGCGTGGCTTCTGCCCTTGTATATTCCCCACCTAACGCTGGGGCATCCATGCTTTCTTGGTTACCTACACATAGCTTTGGAAAACTGTTAAAAACACAAAAACAATAGAAAATTGTTTCACAAAACACAAAAACAATAGAAAATTGTTTCACAAAACACAAAAACAATAGAAAATTGTTTCGAGAAAACACAAAAACAATAGAACATTGTTTTGAGAAAACACAAAAACAATAGAAAATTGTTTCACAAAACACAAAAACAATAGAAACATTGTTTTGAGAAAACACAAAAACAATAGAAAATTGTTTCACAAAACACAAAAACAATAGAAAATTGTTTCACAAAACACAAAAACAATAGAAAATTGTTTCGAGAAAAACACAAAAACAATAGAACATTGTTTCGAGAAAACAACAAAAACAATATATATATATATCAAAAAAATCTAAAAACAAGGCAAAATTTTTCAAAAAATTCCTAAAAAGTAAAACACCCTACAAAATGGTAACTTGCTTCTTACGGCTGAAACTTGTGTCTTGCGCATGGTATTTTCTCCATATCCTGTTGGTTTGTCTCACATCTTCCCCGATTAATACGACTCGCGGATCACCGGATTCACAACCATTCACAAAAGCTAGTTGCTTGCTTCGTCTCATTTCACTCGCACACTTTTTGGTTGCACTCGATGTTTCCGTTTCGTTAAGCACAAATACTTTTCATGGACCCCGTGTCCATTTTCATTTCCCCTTGCATGTATCCTTGCTTGGGGCATCATTTTTAACCCTTGTCTTCAATCACGAACTTGTGGATATCTTCAACACTGATAAAAAAATATTTGTACAACTGTCTTGACCGTTGTTGGGTTAGATATGTGCATTTGTACTTGTTTTCCCTGTTATATGAGCTTGTTTCCTTCTCGTATTGCATTGCATTATTGTATGTTGCGTGGAGTTGGTACTTTCAGCAATGGACAATTGTTCGTAGTATGGCTTTTCATGTCATTCTACCTTTGTCGTATGCTTATATTTTTCATAAGGACCGATGATGTAGTTCCTATGGCAATATGATGACATCAAATTTGTTCTAAACAAATAAGCGGCTAGAGGTTAAGCTCTTCTCTCCCCTCATCCATATTTCTTCTACACAACTTCCCTTTCACCCCTAATTCTCCCTCTCCTGGGCATCCTGCCTCATCCCCATCCTTCTGCCTACTTCTCATATTTTTTGATCGTCGATCGGCTTTCTTCATCACCCCATCGACACTCAAGGGGCATCTCTCCCTCTACTAATTTTTTTCTATCCCTTCAAAATATCTTCTGTCTACTATCTTTGAAGTAACATCACTTACGCCACCCCAAAGAGGGGCAAATGTAGACACCTATAATTATGCACAAGCAATTTAAATACTTAAATTGTGCTAATTATCCCTTTTCTCGTAAATCAACGATATATCATCAAAAGCACTCATTTTCCTCATATCATCATTAATTAATTACACTAAGCTAATTAATTAAGTTGCCTATCCAACAAATACCCTAATTAACGACCTTCCGTTAATAAATCACCCTTCTACCTAGACTAATTAATTATTATTAATTAATTAGCTTTCCTTCCATTTAACTAATAAATCAATATTTAATTGATTTAATCCCTTATAATAGCCTAAATTGCACTAATATTCCTCTAATTGGCTTTTATAAGCTTACACCTACCTATTAATTAATCACCATTGATTAATTAAAACACCCCCAACTCCCATGACTTGCTAAACATGTATTAAACCCTTCTAAAGTAAGGTTACCTTTAATAAAGCAACCTTATCCATTCCTAATCATGTTTTACCTTTATCCCACATTCATGAGAATGTGTTGAATCCTTTATCCTTTAGGCTATATAAAGAGCCCTCCACCTACCTTTTTACTTACACCTAAACTTTCTAAGAGAGAAAATGCAACATATAAAGCAAAGAGACTAAGAGCTCAGCACCTTGCCCTTTTGAGAGTTCATCATCTTAAAGAGTTAAGCCTCTTTCTTAAAGTGCTTGGGTCATATGGGAGGTGTCAAAAGGGTCTTGTAGCCCAACTTTGATTAGCCCCCATTCCTAGGTTCTTGGAACATTAAGGACAACTATTTTGATAACCATGGAGCTTACTTAGGTCCATTCATTTATTTGTTGTTAGAGAATAGAGGAGTTTAGATATTTAGCATTGTTAGTTTCAAAGTTTGTATTGATGAATGCTAGCATCTAACCCTTGTTTAATTCTTATCATGATGGTGTTTATGCTTTGTTTTAGCTAAATTGTAGAACTATTTTAGGTGGTAGTTCTTGCTTCATTTGATTTAGTATTAAGCAAAGTATACATGCACACACTATCCACTAATGCAATCATAAAACTAAAATATTGTCAAATCCTTTGATAATGTTAGAATCAGAAATATTACTATGGCTATGTGGTCCCACTCTGCATCGTTGTGTCTCCTCTAATCTGATAATATAAAATGGGCACTCTGCCTCGAGATATAAGGTGTCCCGAGCTTGAAAAATACAATCAAACATGGATTCATAAACCTTCGCACATGCCAAACTCATCAAACATCCAAAATTCCATCTTTGTGGCCATTTTTAAATTTTTGTCCTACCTAGACACATGTTAACCCTTCCCTTCTTTGTGCCACTGGGCTTCACTATATATTTCATCCATTTTTCATCTGATCTCTTGCTTGCATGGCCATATTTTTATTTCATGTTGGGGAACGATGCACCCAAATTTACACATGCTACATTGATGGAAGACAGGTTATAAAGTCCTTGATGATGATTCATATCTTTTCGAATGTGTTTGAGTTCCTAAACCTCATTGCAGCTTATATTTGTAGCCTAGTATACGCCACTTAGACTTTCCTTTCTTTTCGTAGCTTCCCGCTCTATTTTCCTTGTGTTTTGGCCAATAATTACAAAACCACTACCTTACAGCATGAGGGCAGTCCTGTAATCACTGCTCTGCATAGGGCTGCAATCATGTGCTGATCCGAGAGGATCCTAACTGAGAAACACTGACTAAGATCTTCTCAGAATTAGTTGCATTCAGCTCTGTGGCATGGAGAAAAATTAGATGATTCCGTCGATATCTCATTTGTAGGAAACATAGCTCGTATGCAAAGGTTATGGCTCGCTGAAATTTTCAGGTAATTGACAAATTTTGGGGATTATGCACAGGTGAACATGTGCATGCTCGACAAGTGGACCAATGAAAATGTGACACGTGGCAATATGGAAAATAAATAAATAAATAATAATAAAAATTGGCCACACCCATTTATTACTCCACATTGGCCACATTATTTAATTTCCAATTAATTTTGTCAACTATTATTCTTATCCTCCCAATACATATATTTCAAGGTGCCTAAAATAAGTGCTTAAACCAAGGAGGACCAAGTCACATGGCTATTCTTAGCCAATGCACATCTCTAGGCCGCCTACACTTAAACCACATCTCCTCCTAAGGTGCCTTGCATGTGGGATCTTATCCCTATGAAAAATGTGCCCCACATGGAATGGGATTTGAACCTGGGCCGCTTGGATAAAAGGATAAGGCTTTGACCACTATGTCATGTGTTTGGAAGTGTTATAAAGGAGCTCTATTTTACTAGTATATACACGGGAAAGTGACTGTGTTATTGTTTTGCTCATAACTTGAGCTAGAGATGGAATTTTGAGATGAAGTAAAAAGTGACTCCTATTATTTTTGGCAAAGGAACATGATGAGAAGATCAGATTATTTTATAAATATTTTTAAATATTTATTTTCAAGGTTTTAATAGATCGGTCCCATTCAACTGGACCCGAGACGTAGGCCACAAGTGCCGAACTCCGTTATCAATTCTTGTGTCAAATTGCTGGTGATTCATCTCTTTATTTTCTATTTTTACATAGTAATTTCAGTTTTAATTATTTTATTAAAAATACAAAAGGATATAATAGTCAATTTTTTATATTGAAAATTAATACAAAGCAAAGTTAAGTGTGTGCACAATTTCTAGTTAAAATTGATTTTTAGATCATGTGCGGATTTTCCAAAAAGTTCACTTGCATTTTGACGCATGATTCTCTCACTTAACTCCCATTTTAGAATGTAGTTCTTGCCCGTTTTAGATTATTTCAAAGCCCAACTGCCTTGTGGCATGCTCTTCTTTACTTCTAATTTGTGATTGATGGTTATTAATAGTTTGAACTCCCCCTTCATTGTTATGTCATCCTTTGGCTACCAAGTGGCTTCAACCATTGCCCAACCAAATTCCTATAAATACAATGTTTGTATTCAAGCAAATGGTTGGAGAAATTTTGAGTATTCTTGTTATTACAAAGTTGCTACCTTTCTTGCTAGAAATTGCCAAAGCCAATCTTAGTTCAATTGTGATTGCATTCTTCCACCTGCATTATTTCTTATTCTGCCAATTCAAGCTACTGCTACTCATGCATCCCCACCCGTTGGACTCACATGGACATAGAAATCAAAAGGATAAACTGAGGGAAGAATATTCACACAACTAGATTTGCCACTATTCTTGCATATCCAGGTTGGAGGTGTTGTTTGTTTGCTTCATTTATTTAAATTGTTATTTCTGAATCATATTCATTCAAATAATTCATATCAAATAGAGTAGAAATAAGTTCTCTTTTGTTTGCAAGTTAGTTAATTTCCAAGAAGGTTTATATCTTTCATAGCAGCTCCTAGTGACGGATCTTCTTCTTCTTATCCATGTGGATTTGAAGGAGAAAACACCAGTAGGAAGTTTTCGCATATCATAAATTATTTAGAAATTTTCTTGTTTTATGTTAGAATTGTTTATAATACGCTCAACAAGTGAATAACCACACCGGGTTATTTTTCTTATTTAGTTTTACTCAGTAGAAGTAGATTTGATTATTTAGAATAAAAGTAAACTATTGTTTAGTTATTGTAATAATTTGGTTTTGTGATTTGTTTAGATTAGTTTCCTTTCAAGTATTAGCTTAGATTGTTAGTTTTGTTCATTTTACATGGACACTTCAAACTATTTTAGTGTTTAGAACCAATTAGGAAAACATGCCATATGGAATTTATGCTACCCGCTCATAAGCAACTAAATCTCCCATTTTGTCAAATCTGCTACTCGAGAAATCACACTTCCAAATCTTAGTCACTGATTCTCTCATAGCCATCCATCTACACATTCCACACCGGTTGTCCCGACATGACCTCGGGAGGTTAGGTGCAAAATAAGGTCATGTGTCTATTTTCTTTCGTATAGGGAACCATTAGTTTACTCTTTTTATCATCATCCCACCCAAATACATCTTTTCAATTCCTCATCTATGAAGGATACCACATTCACTTTTTCCTTCACCTCTCATTTTTTTCGTGACCCTGTCTCGCCCATTTTTGCACATTTGTTTGCACATATTCTTGATGTCTACTTTTGACCCATTGGTCCTCCCACTTACACATCCCTTGGACTAGATTCCCATTGGATTTCCTCTAGTATGTGGTGGTTTTTTCTTACTCACGGACACTGTGGGACATTGCCTTTGTCTCCATTGAGGCCATAAATCATTCCCTCATCAAGTAATTCTCAAATCACCGCCATATTTTTGTTTACTTTAGTTTTTGTTTATCCTCATCTAGGATATCTTATCTCATCCTCTTCTTTTTATCATCCTTTCCTCTCTTCTTTCCTTTATTTATCTCTTTCAAACTCGTGACTCGATTCCATTTTCTCATCTCTTATTGTTTTTACCTCATGGCTTGCCCAACGTAAACCACTCCACAAAAAGGGGAAAATGTAGACACCAATTTTTGAATCATTACCCCTCACACCGTGTTTGATCTTTGTCATCTTTTCACATACATACCTCTCTTCCCATTAAAATCCCCTTTCCCTCCTAAATTAATTTATCTCACTTATCATCATTCCCCACTTTAATTCTCCTTAATTACCCCGTTAATTAATCATCTATTTGATTAACTAAAATGGGGATTTATTAAGTTAATATAACTAGGAACAATAGTAAATAATCAGTAAATAAGATGAGTAACTAAATACATGTGTGTCAATAGGAGGGTAGGGTGATAAGAGTCACTTACTAAAGACCAAGTTTACGAGAAGCGATGGAAGCATGGTGAGAAAAAGTAACAAAGAGGGACAATGTAGTTGTGGAATTTATGATGTGTCTTGACAAGTAGTAGAAGGAATAGTTAGTTTGACAAAAATAATTAGCTACTTTGAAGTGGTGTAGGATGGGAGGTATCTTGAATGGTGGTGGATTTTATGGTGTAGATGATGCTACCAAAGGTTTGATAGGAGGCTTTACAAAAGAAAATCCCGAGGTCGTGCCGAGACAACCGGTGTAGAATATAAATGGACTTGTATGTATGGTGATGATGGATAAGCTAATGAGGCAACCTTATATATTCGATACATTATATTAAGATCTCGTGATTCTAAGGAAAATAATTCTCGCCTAATGTCAAGTGGTGTGATGCATTGATCTCATATAATAATCGCTTTCGGAGACTCCAGGTCAATATTGAGATCTCACCGAGATTCTATTCACTGTGGTTGTTGAACATGTGGAAAGTGACATGTGGGTGCCTCGTATAGATTTTTAGATAAGATCATGGAAGTGAGAACAAGAGGCTTAATGAAACCACAAGGATTATGGATGATTTTCTCGGTATAGTCCCAAAATTCTTTTCTTGATCGATCGCTATGTTTAATAATGAAAGTTGTGTGATGATCTAAATAATGATACACACAAACCAAAGGTGTCGATATCTAGTTGGTTAGCAGACCCATTGGGTTGTGGGACCTATGAATCACAACCAAAAACTCGTGGAGGTTGTGGTCCTATTATGGTCATGCGTGTAGTCAAACCTTGTTGCTAGGAGTAGTCCAATAATCACAGGATTGATTAGCTGCAATGTTTAGCATGTTTATTTGTTCTATTTTCTCGAAAACCTAGTAGGTGTGCGTAAAACTTGTAAGCGTAAACCCGTATCAATGTCGGTCAAGAATTCTAGCCCACTGGGTTGTGGGACCAAAGGATCACAACCATATGTCTTTTCTTGTTGTGGGCCATTGATGGTCATGTGGAATGAATTGAAATGATTTTGGTAAAACAAGCTAACTATCAAAGGAAATTTAATCTATGTTTTTGGTGTTTTCACAATATATCAGAGAAAAACAATAAAATCAAACTAATCTAACAAAAGTAAATGTTTTTGATCTTTTCTGTTTTTAAGAAATACTTCTAATCTAATAAACAAACTAAATACAAGTAATTATCTGGATGTAGCTAATTACTTGTGCGAATATGTAAATCTAAATCTAAAACAGATAACCTAATTTAATAAAAAACCCTTCAAACGCTACCTCGTAGGAGAAGAATAAATCATAACCAAAAAGAGCTATTGTTCCCCACAAATTCCTTGGTAATGTTAAAGGAGGAAGTTTTCTAATGATTTGATCTACTTGTAATTACATAATCAATTGAAATGAAGAATTTTGCTACTCTATTTGATATGTAATTGAAACTAATGATTTAGAATTGGCAATTTGACAAATGAAGCAAACAAACAAGTAATTCCAACTTGGATAAACAAGATCTTTGGCAAAACTAGTTGTATCTATATCTGTCCCCTCAGTTTGTTCCTTTCTTTCTTTGTGTGTCCATATGATTCCAAGGGATTGGGAATGGAAAAACAATAAAGCAGAAGAAGATGCTTGAGCAATGGTAGCTTGAAGGTAGCCTGGTTGCAATGTAAGTAGAAGAGAGATATCACAAAAGATCTAAGCTTGGCTATGTAATTCATATTAGGATTGTGGCAGTAATACTATGAAAGATACTCAAAAATTCTCGTGCCATTTACTTGAATACAAACATTGGTTACATAGGAATTGGGGTTGGGATGTGCCTTTATATAAAAGGCAAGAAAAGGTAGTTCAAACTAACTAAATCTATTTAAAAATTGAAGAGGGAAGGAGAACCAAGCAATCAAAACTATTTTTAGACAAATTGGTTCACAAACACATCCTAAAAGTGAATTTAAGTGAAGCGTTGCATGTTAAAAACACGCATGACGAATTCGGAAAAATCGCTCAGGACTCGCCGCTTAGGCAAGGTGGTGGTCTTGGCACTAAAGGCCAAAACATGCACATAATGAAGCACGAAGTTGGAAAAAATCATGGAAAATCTAAGGAAGGATATCTAGGCTACAAATATACATTGCAGATGGGTTTTAGGAGCTCGAACATCTTTTGAAAGGACATGAATCATCATTAGGGACTTTTGTAACCATTTTCTGACAATGTAACACATGCAAATTTGGGTGCGTATATATTTCCCCTGGAGAAGCATCTTAGCCATGAAGAGGCATAAAACGTAGAGTTTGAGTATGGCATTCTCAAAATGGGGAGTTAGAAGCTATACCTAACGTGCCCGTGTGTCAAAATGTCACCGTTCAAGGTCCCACTACCTGTAAGAGGGAGAGAAGACTCAAGTGTAGATAGATAAAATATCAAAAAATAAACACTAAATCAAAATGATAAGAGGACTTACCATTTGTGCGGGATATAGAGATATACATGTGCCAACGCTCTAGCACTTGTGAAAACATACACTCAAAACGAGGTCAAAACAATATATATATATATATATATATATCAAAACAAACTCATTTTCCAATTCATTTGCGCTTATTTGATTTGGTGATTTTGGAGCTCTGGACCCATAGTGACCATTTTCAACGAGAGTACAACCAAACGATCACGAGATCGTGATCATTCCTCCACATGTGGGAGATCGACATGCATGGTCTAAGGTTGTTTTTTTTTCACTTTTGTGTTTTTAAACCTAAAATGTAAAAATGTTGAAAAGTTTACCTAGGGGGATCAGTTTCAAAATTTCTTGTCTTAAATGAGTCTCTAAGGGAGGCACCCATAGGGAAGTCTTTTATTTTTTCCAAAATGGTCTTTTTTTTGTGTTTTTGAGTGTTTTCTAGGGTTAAAATGTGTTTGGAAAATCAGTCTAGGACTCGCTGCCTAAGTAGGGCGGTGGTCACAGACCGCCACCCAACATTGGGCGGCGGTTTTGAACAAAATGACCAAAATATGTGCTAAATTGATTTTTTTCTGATTTTTGATATTTTGTCATGTTTTCGGTGAGCTTATCCTTTGACATACGTTACTAACTTGCTCTTTTTCTATGTTTTGGTGGATGTAGAAGGAGGAATACATCCGTTGGAGTCGTGAGAGGGAGTCCGATTAGCTCTGGGGATTTTAGACCAGCCGACTTGGGATGAGACAAATATTCTCTAGAGGGAAGAGATTTGGAGGATTGTTGAGGTGCCCCATATCACTCCTGCTAGTCACATATTATGTGACTTGTTTTCTTCTTGGGATGAAAACCGACACACTTTCCGATTTGCAGTGTCTTGGGGGGTGAGTGGAATATCACCCTGGAGGACGTATAGCATATTATTGGGCTTCGATACTCGGGAGGAGAATGACCCCGAGATAGCAAGATTTAGGTCTCATGATGACCCAATGGGCTACATACATGGGGGATGTTGTTGTTTCATTTGGATCGAAGAATGGGATAAAGGTCCGATCTATTGCCATTTCTCATATCCCCATCATTTATAGAGTCATCATGGGTATCCTTTTCTCACGATTGATCGGGGGACAAGGAGATGACACTCTCCTTTCGCTAGGCTCCCATTATTACATAGATTGAGGGGCATGACCACATATATGCCTGGGGATCAAACATCATGGGGACTACCTATCATGACCTATACAGGTAGTCATGTTATAAGGAACATCGTTGAGCCATCCCACGGTAGTTATGAGATAGGTATATGAGCGTATTCCCCCCTATGAGAGGGGAATACCAATGCAAAACTAAGGGACTATCCGAGAAGTGAGGTGGAGAATGATGTCCTTACTTCATATGCCATACCAGCCAATGTGGCTTCCTTAACCATGACAGACATGGTTGCCATACCCTACCAGGATATAACAGGTTGTGGGGGCAGAGATTTCACCACAGTGGTAGCTTTCTCTACCACAGGGAAGTTAGTTGTCGGGTAGGGGACAATGAGCTTGATACATTCGACTAGGTTTGTCACCCGCTTTGGAATCCCCTATGTAGATATGCTTGCTCCAGTGGCACTAGTTTACAACACTATTCAAGAGGCCCAAAAGGGCCCTAGAGGGGATCCTGGCTGGACTTTGGTTACTCCAAGTGTGCCTATTGTAGTTAGGTGTGTGGTCTATACCCAAAGGTTAGTTGGCGCCCTCGAGCATCCCTACTCCAGATTGAGGCCACTCCCACTCACAATGGAGAGGAGGATAAGGCCATTGATGTAGACTCCGACTCTGAGGAGCACACAAGAGATGAGACCGAGGAGGAGTAAGTTGGAGAGGAGATGGGGGATGAGGGGTTGGGTGGTGAGGCTGGTGAGGTAGCCCATATGGAGGAGAGAGAGAGAGAGAGAGAGAGAGAGAGAGAGAGAGAGAGAGAGACATTGTCTTGCCTTTGGCTTTTGGGAGGCCCCGCAACCACTAGTAGTAGCCACACAGCCATTGACCCTACTTGGATGCTTGGAGATCTAAGTATGTTGATACTCTTCCCTTGACTTTGTTAGTTGGAAATGTTAGTTGGTATTTCTTTTTGTTTTTTTTTTTCTAATTTTCTAACTCATCATTTCTTCTTCTTTTCTTGCTTGCAGTGACTGCACAAGAGTGGTGAGAGCTTATTCAATGGGTGTGCATGGACACCATGCTAATCCCCTCGAGAGAAGACTCGAGCCAAGTTGATTGAGGATTTAGGCCAGCCATAGCAGCCTAGCAAACATACTAATGTGTTTGCACACTGTCTGGAGAGTAACGGAGGTGATGACCTCTCTTTGTACTCAGGTGGCTGGGTATGAGGCAACCAAGAGATTGATGAGGTGGAGTCACTCTCGTAGTAAGACCATGGGCAATGCATGCCACCATGAGCACTCACACCATTCAGTTCATTCTCATTACCGTAGCCATAACAAGAGTCCCATATGGCCGTGCACCATTCGAGATCCCATAGGGAATGACAAACCTTTGGGCTTTTTTATTGATTTGTTATCATTTTGTCGGACTTATATGATTTTTTTGTATATTTTGGGCTCATTGCGAGTGTTTTGACCACGCCTAGTACATGATGGAATTGTACAAAAACTCAAATTATTATGATATATACAGACTCTTCTTTTTGGTTTGGTAATTCTTTATATCTTAGTTCACTTCCTCTTGGGCCACTTTGCATGTGTACTCTAGACGTTTAGAACTTCCGTTTTTATATACTTTTTAGAATGTATACAGTGGATATGAATGCTAACAAAATTATTTCTTTTTGTATTTTATAATGGTGATATATGATAATGCAAACACATTGTAATGCCAAACTTTAGTTTCTTTAAGCAATTTTGGTACTTCATATTGGTTTGAAAAACATGGTGATACAATGATATGATAAGTGAATGAAATTTCCCCATTCATAACTCCATGCAACTAGTAAGATGCGAGGGCTCAACACTAAGAGTTAGAAAGGGCACAAGTTATGGAAATTTGGTGAATGGTAATGATGAGAGAAAGAAAAGGATTTGATAAAACCAAATTGAGACACCACAACCTCACTCTACTCAAGTTTGCTTCATAGTTTAGAATGTGAATTGCTTTTTAGTTTATCTAGACTTAGATCTGTAGATTGCCAATTGGTTGACAAAATCTCATTTTGAGGTTTTAAGCTCTTTTGGAATTTTTGACATCTAACTCACTTTGTTTTGATTTATGATTTCACAATATTTGAATGAACTGTTTCTAGCTTTTAATTTTGTCAAAGAGACCCCTACACCTTGCTCCATGCTACAAGTAGGAAGTATGGGCTTATCACCATGGACAAAGCATAGGCGAGTAAGGGAATTTCTCTCCTTTCCTAACCCTATATCACTAGTAAGAGACACATGCTCAACACCGAAGGTTGGTAAGGTAGAGAAATGTGTAAAATAAAAAATTTCTATGGAATTTCTTTTGACTTATTTATCTAGGAAAAATGTTTAGAATGTTCTTATTTCCAAAGAGATCTATACAGGATAGATGCGACATCATGAAGCTTCTAGAATAGACTATAGGAAAAGACACCTAATCTAGAAAGAGGCTATAAGTAGAACCAAGTATGTAGACCTTGGTATGGTTATCTTATCAAAAATTTTTCTTATCCTGTTTGATCGAAGAAATGATTTAGAAACAATTGATGATATTGTGAAGATTTGTAGAGGATGATTTGATCGTTTTGCCAACGTTTTTAGAAGTTTTAAGTAATTTTTATAAGAATAAGTCCCTTGATTACAAGTTTTACTGAATGAACCGATAAATGAAAATGCAATGCAAATGCAATAATATACATATGAAAATGCTAATGGATCATGCGTAATACCTCTTTAGGTGAAGAGAGTTCACATATTTGCTAATATCCTCACCCTCTAGTGTACACAGGTGAAATGCCCCATTTCTATAGTCTTCTATTACTCAAAATGGACCTAACCACTTGGGTCTGAATTTTCTTCCTCCACCGGTCTTTTTTTCTATTTGGCTATCAAGTCTTAAAACTAAATCTCCCTCATATATTTCACGCTCATAGACTTTATTTTTGTATTTCCAAGCCATCTGGTCAGCGTAAACACTATGCCATTGTTCAATGTTGAGTCTAACTTCATCAAGACTTTCCAATTGAGATAGTTGCGCCTCTCAATAGCCTTCTTCTCCTAGAATTCTTTGCAATGAGATACAGAGACTAGGTATTTCGACTTCGAGTGGTAAAACCACTTTTGCACCAAATACCAAATAAAAGGGGGTTTCCCCCATCAACATTAGTAATGATTTCGATAGTCACACAAGGCTGGAAATTTTTTTAAATGCTAGTCTCATTTGTTCTCCTTGACGATCTTAAGGAGAATGTATTTTAATGTCTTGTTCGTAGCCTCAACTTGTCCATTGGCCTGAGGATAATAGAGATAATTCGTATGGTGATTTCTCTTGAAATTTTCACACAACTCATATAATTCCTTATTCTTAAAAGATGTGCCATTATCTAAGATAATGACTTGTGGGACCCCGTACCTACAAACGATTTTGTTCGAATGAACTTTGCGATTACACGATCTAGGCACATATGTAAGAGACATGGCTTCTACCACTTAGTAAAGTACTCTATGGCCATGATTATGAAGTTATGACCATCTCATTGATGAGGGAGAGAATTTCCCTATCAAATCTAGGCCCCATGTGGAAAAGGGCCATGGTGTTGCAATTGGTTGTAGAGCCTGTGCTGGTATGTGGATCTCATGGGAGAACTCTTGACATTTATGGAATTTGTGCACAAAATCTACCACATCATGTTCTAGCATGGGTTAAAAGTAGCCCATCTGATGTATCTTTTGAGTAGTGGCGTGGCCTCCGAAGTGACCTCCACATACTACGCTGTGTGATTCATAAAGAATATTTTCAGATTCTTCTTCATCAACACATCTTAACAACATTCCATCTAAGGCTCTAAAATAGAACACTTGTTCCAAGATAACATACTTGGCGGTTATAATACACAACCATCTTCTTTGTTGTGATGTTGCCCCTTCTAGGATATATATGATCCACTATGAAGTTAATGATGTCAATGTACCATGGACATGCAGAAATGGGAAGATTGGTTTCAAAAAAATACACATACTCATTTGGGAAGTCTAGATTTACTAGATCGCCTCCATCTAACGGGTTTTCAGCCAACCAATCCGCAATGATTTGTCCTTTGATGGATTTTTGATTAACAAATGTTAACTCAAACTCACCCATCAGAGTTATGAAGCATCTAAATTTCTTAGATAAGGACCCTTGTGTGAGAAATGTCTGTAGATGATCTACTTTAACAATAACCCTTGTTTCTTGGTTTAGCATGTAATGTCTTAAGCACTTTGTCATGAAGAATATAACAAGGCATTCCTTTTCTTCTTATGTATAATGTGTCTCATAATCAAGCAATGTCTGATTAATGAAATAGAACACACGTCCTCATTTATCATCATCTTCTTGATCTAACATGTTTGGCCAACAAGACATCCGTAGCTCGTGAATACATGATCAAGGGGTGATCTGACATAGGTGACATGAGTGTGGGAGGAGACAATAATAACTATTTAACTGATTCAAATGCTTCATTGTATTCTTTTTTCCAATCAATGCAATAATCCTTTTTCAACAAATTATTAATTGGGTGAATAACAAAGGTCAAATAAGGGATAAACCTTTAGATTACACTGAGTTTTCCAAGGAAAGATCTGATGCCAGAATCATCTGACGGTGGAGTCATTTCCAGTATAGCTCAGATTTTGGCTGGGTCTACATCAATCCCTCATGAAGATATGATGTATCCCCAAATCCTGCCTCCCATTACGCCAAACATGCATTTTTCTGGATTCAACGTGATGCCATATTGAATTAAGCAAGAAAGGATGATACGAATCACCTCTGGGTGATCACAATAGTTTTTCCCCTTAGTTAGAAGGTCATCCATGTAGGATTCCAAAATCTTATGTATAAGATCGTGAAATATATAATTCATCACCCATTGGTACGTGGCACCAACATTTTAAGCCCGAATGACATGACAACATAACAATAGGTTCCCTAAGGAGTTATGAATGTGGTTTCAACCTGATCCTCCTCAGAGATTCTAATTTGATTGTACCCAAAAAAATCCATCCATGAGAGACAACAACTCAAAACTAGTTGTTGTGTCGATAATAACATTGATGGATGGTAATGGGAAATCATCTTTGGGACAAGCCTTGTTGATATCCCAAAATTCTATGCAAATGCAGATCTTTCCATTCTTCTTGAGAACGGGACAATATTAGACACCCATTATGAGTAGTCAATTGGCTTGATGAACCCTACTTGCAGGAGTTTCATCACTTCTTCCTTCACCATGAGGGCCACCTTTGGCTTCATGGGCCTTGATTTTTCTTAATTGGCTTAACATCTGGCTTGGTGATGAGGTTGTGAACTACAATGTGTGGTGCAATTCTGTCATTTCCTTGTAGCTAAACGTGAAATATTTTTGATGTTCCTTAAGGATACATGTATGTATTTCAACCTCCTCAGGAGTTAGAGAGGATCCTAGTTTCAATATTTTTGTTCCTCCTCCGTCCCGATGTTTATATCAATTGTTCCCTCGATTAAGGAGGCATTTCCTTCCTCAAAATCAGGTGGGGCTAGAGGTAACTCTAAATCCCCTCTTCTCCTACCTCATAAATTTCAAGCTCCTTCCTGGGGAAGATTCTATCATGGGATTTCCAAAATAGGAAGAAGAATGTGGGATTAGGGAAAGATCAACCTCGTGATGAGTAAGATGTAATTCTACAAAAGCGTTTAGATATCCCAGAGTTTCTTTATCACTATCAACGTGATATGAGATGACAGAATTGCTCTTGGTTTCTATGTATGTCAACATTGGGGTTATTGGTGTTTTACGTGAACCAAAGGTTCAACACGAACCGAGACCATGAAGTTTGTATCCTCCAACTCACTGCTTGGAGTGAAGCGGGAAGCAAAAGTTGCTATAGAGTCTGCGAGGAGGTTTTGTTCTCATGGAATTGCTTCAATCGATATGAAGTCAAACCCCTTTGTTAGATTTAACATTGCTATTTTGTAGAGTTGTAGATGCTCACTCTAGTCTCATATACCTCAGATATTTGATTTGTGACAAGTTGTGAATCACCCAATACCCTAATATTAAGAGCACCCATTCTTTTGGCTACAATGAGACCAAGTAGAAGGGCTTCATATTCAGCCCCGTTATTTATACATTCAAAGTTTAACTTGAAGGAAAAGGAAAATCCTTCCCTCGGAGAGGTAAGGATCACACCTACCTTGATGCCAAAATGACATTTGTCTTCATCAAAATGGAGAGTCCAACAATTACTTTGAAAAATGAATGTTGGATCATCCTTTGCATCTTCTTACTTTACCTCAGTTACTTCAACCATACAAACTTCATATGCTTTGGAAGAGAACGAGTCCTGTGGTATGTCCCATACCCATAGAATCAAATGGAAGGAGAATAGGTAAATCCTTTTCTAAGATCTCAACAGCCTTTTTTGAAATGCCTTCAATCAAGCCTCGTGACTTCTAATTCCATTGTAGGAACCACCTTTTCTTATGGCCATGAGCTTATAGGTTTATTTATCTAATTTGTAGGAAGCTCAAACTCAGAGTAGACCCCTAGCTTCTTCTTTAAGTTAGCTAGATGTATGTTAAAGGGTTTTGAATCATCCTGTGCCATAAAGACCTTCCCTAATTGTAGGAACTTGAATTCTTGAAACAAAGCGGAGGGAATCACCTTCATGAGATGAATCTAAGGATGACCAAGGATTATATTGTAGTTGGTTTCCTGATCTATAATATAAAACTCTTGCTAGAACCGTCTTAGGTCCAAGAGCGATCGTCAACAATATAGTCCCGATTGATGTCTCTTTGAGGTCGTTATATAGCCTCTCAACATATTTCATGTCGAGGAGCAATTGTCTCTCCATAACTTAAATTTTGAAGGAAAGAGAAGAGGACAATTCTAACCACTACTCCATCATTAATCATCACATGTTTTACATAGTTAATATAAATCAAAACTTGTAAAAACAAAGCCAAATCACCTCTCGTGAGCTATTTCAAAGTGTGTCCGTGGGCATCTTGCTGATGTCAAATATGAATCCAACATCTCTTTTAAGATGCCCTAAAGGATAGACATCAAAGTCCACATGGTTTATTTGTGCTTTTGGAGGAGGGGTGATGTTAATAAAATGGCCAAGACCTAGGGCTTCTAATAGAGCAGATCTCGTGAGCACACTATTCTTTAACAAATCCAAGAAGGAAATGTGAGAGAAAGTCTTGGTTATGTCACTGATCAAATCATAAGCTCCTACTGGCTTACCTAGCATATCACGAATGTCATCTGATGTAGTTGGGTAGATTGGTATTGGCTGCAAAGAATAATATTTGGTTCTAGTGGTAGTGTTAATTTAAAGTTTAGTGTCCAAATCTACCAATCCCATAATTTTTGTTTGTTGGTGACCATCTAAAGGAGGTGCCACCTGTGGGTTCAATGAAGTTAAGGCTTCACGATCATTGATTCCTATTACAATACCTTTGTTTTAGCCATCGGGATCTATTATACCATATTTTAGGCACATGGGGAGAGGATCATTAAAGATTCTAATTGGTGTGTTCTATGGGGATATCACCCCATGTAGGTTTTCTCGAGTTGGCATCATTGGGTTTGCCAAACATGTCAACAAATAACCTGTTTTGATCCTCTAGAAAATGTTGTAGAAACTTGTTGCAATTGTGACATGTTTTGGGTCATACCGACAAACCCTATGGAAACCACAATATAAATAGGGATCATAATCTCAAGGCATTTGGTTTGCACCTTATTGCGGTCTGAAATTACGATTATTGTTCAACTACTGATTATTGTTGTTAAAATTTGGAAATCCATGCCCTTGGTTTTGAATTGGTTTGATACCTTCCTAGGTATTGGTTAGGGCCTTGGGTCTGTATTTGTCTTGATTACTGATGTTGTTGCTATTGTTGTTACTAAGGACGATTAAAATCTACAATGTTGATTGAGGGTGAGAAGTTATTGTTTATCTGATTATTGCCATTGTTGTTGTTATTGGCACTATTTGTATTGGGAGAACTAATAACATTGGGTTTCTTGGGCTGATCAAGAATAACACCATCGCCAGATCCCATGGTTCTTATTAAGGACCTTCGGTCCTTGATTAATGCTTGTGTTGTTGAGTAATCAAGGTTATTTTGGTTAGGAGTTACTAACATTCCATTTGCTTCATAAGTCTTGCAACCACTGTCAATGACTACTTGATCAACTGAGAACACCCTCTAATGCCTCTTCATAGCTCCTTAGCATGAAATTTTTGACTTCTTCGTTCATCTCCCTTTTGAGAGAGTGGAGGAAAAAATCACAAAGCTCCTTATGATCCATATTTGGAGCATTTGCAGAGGAGTAAAGAACTTGTCACCACCTTTGAATGAAGTGGGTTGCGGACTCATTGTGCTCTTGTTTAATATGAAGGAATTCTCTAATTCCTGTTCTTAAAAGTTTGTTCATATCAAAAGCCTTAATAAATTATAACACAAGTTGCTTCAAGGAGTGTATAAATCCTTTGGTATCCTATAGTACCAATCGAGAGAAATACCTTCTAGTGTTTGAAGGAAAATCTTTGCAATAACTACGTCCCATGGGAGTAGCTTTCAAATGGACATTGCGTAAGCTTTGATGTGAGTGTTAGGATAACCCTCCCCTTTGAACTTCGGAAGATCAAGCAAGGGTCTTAGGAGCATGACTATCTAGATGGAGAAGTCTAGAGGCTTCTTTAGATATTCGAATATGTCCCTATTGCGTGACGTTTAAACTATTAAAGATCCCCGTTGGGGAGGTGGTGGTTGTGACGGGTTGTTGAAATGGCACATCGTAGAGATTTGTTGGGGCATATGACATACCCTATGGCTGTCCATACAGACCATGGTAAGTGTACATATCCCCTTGTGGTGATTTAGAATACATGTGTACGTAGGGGGGTTGACTACTTTGATATGGAGTCAAGGCACAAAGCCAAGGAATATTGTAGTTTTAGCTAGTATGGCATTTGAGAATGCACTTCCAGCTGGTGCCTATTATAGGTATCCATATGTGGCATGAGGGGGCATACCCTGGGTGCCCATCCCAGCTAACGAATCTCTAGGGTTTTGAGTACTGTATAAACTAGAGGATTATGCGCAGTAGGTACTTGTCCATAATTCTACAGATAATGAGAAGTTCTTACTTGGCCTGTGTATGAACCTTGAGCATTTTTGGAAAGATCTAACTCTTTGAATTTGTCTACTAACACTGAGATGATGTCACCTGTTAATGGGATGGTGTTTTTTTAGGTGCTATCTGTTGAACTTTTGGAGGTTAGTGAGATGTGTGATATCCTGCTATGAATTGTTCACTATGTTGCCACCCCTCGTTGGTAATGTTTTCCATTCTTTGGAGGGGTAGTGTTATTGTTTTGAAGTGGGACATCACCATGTCCTTACAACCTATCAAAATCCTAGTTCCTATTCTGGAAGTGTTGTTCACTCCTGGTGTATCGTGATAAATACTCCTCATCTAGATGCAGGAGTTGGTCCACCATGCTAATGGGTTGTCAAACAATACCCATGGAGATGAATTTACTTCCCTAGGGAAAGTCATGTTGTTACAACTTGATTTCTCATGAGGATATGTCTGTGTGATTTTGTAAAGTTCCTCAATACGTACATAGGAACCAACATTGGTTCCCTGAAGAAGAGGATTCTGAGCAATTGAACGATTATTTTCCCATGTTGAGACCGAAGGTGATTGTTGTGGTATACTTATTTGATAATTTTACATGTCAAAACCCATGATGGGTCAACCATACTCATCGTATCCCAAAATATTTGGGGGTATAAGAATACCCATAGAATAAAAGATAGACGAAGAAAGTGGAAACTCTTAGAGACTAGCTCTTCACGTCGGGTTCACTAATTTGTACGAAATAAAATCAACATGTGACCTTCTTCACACCCGACTTCCCGAGCTTGTGTTGAGACAACCGGTGTAGAATATAAATGGACGTGTATGTGTGGTGATGATGGATAAGCTAATGAGGCAACCTTATATCTTCGATATGAAATATCGAAATCTACAATTCTAAGGTAAAGAATTCTCTCCTAACGTCAAGTGGTGTGATGGATCGATCTCATATAATAACTACTCGGAGACTCCAGTCAATATCGAGCTCTATCGAGATTCTTTTAACTGGTTGTTGAACACATAGAAAGTGACCTACGGGTGCCTTGTATAGATTTTCTATTACGTTCATGGAAGTGAGAATGAGAGGTTAATGAAACCATAGGGACTATGGACGATTTTTTTGGTCTAGTCTAGAAAGTCTTAGCCCGATCGGTTGCTAAGTTCATTAATGAAAGTTGTGTGATGATATTCGGTGGAATTGGTGATGATCTAAATACTAATACACTTATACCAATTTCGATGTCTAATTGGTTAGCAGCCCATTGGGTTGTGGGACTTGGGGATCACAACCAAAAACTTATGGATGTTATGTTCCTATTATGGTCATGAGTGTAATCAAATCTAGTTGCTGTGAGTAGTCCAATAATCATAGGCTTGATTAGCTATGATGTTTAACGTGTTTATTTGTTCTATTTTCTCATAAAACCTAATAGGTGTGCGTAAAACTTGCAAGTGTAAACTCGTATCAATGTTTGTCAAGAATTTTGGCCCGTTGGGTTATGGGACCAAAGGATCACAACCGTACATCTTTTTTTTTTGTGGGACATTGATGGTCATTCAGAATGAATTAAAATGATTTTGGTAAAACAAGCTAACTATCAAAGGAAATTTAATCTATGTTTTTGGTGTTTTCACAATATATCAGAGCAAAGTAATAAAAATAAACCAATCTAACAAAAATAATTGTTTTGGATCTTTTCTAGTTTTTAAGCAATACTTCTAATCTAATAACCAAATTAAATACAAGTAATTAGCTGGATGTAGCTAACTACTTGTGTGAATATGTAAATATAAATCTAAAATAGATAACCTAATTTAATAAAAAACCCTTCAAACCCTAACTCAGAGGTGAAGAACAAATCATAACCCTAAAAGAGATATTGTTCCCCACAACTTCCCTAGTAATGTCAAAGGAGGAAGATTTCTAATGATTTGATCTACTTGTAATTTCCTAATCAATTGAAATTAAGAATTTTGCTACTCTATTTGATATGTAAATGAAACTAATGATTCATGATTGATAATTTGACAAATGAAGCAAACAAACAAGTAATTCCAACCTAGATAAGCAATAGCTTTGAAAATTCTAGTTGTATCTCGTATTTATCCCCTCGCTTCATTCCTTTCTTTCTTTGTGTTTAAATATGATTCCAAGTGATTGGGAATGGAAGAACAATAGTAGAAGAATATGCTTGAGTAATGGTATATTGAAGGTAGTCTAGTTACAATGCAAGTAGAAGAGAGATATCATAAGAGATCTGATATTGGCTATGCAATTCCTAGCAGGATTATGGAAGTAATACTATATAAGATACACAAAAATTCACAGGCTATTTTCTTGAATACAAACATTGATTATATAGGAATTGGGGCTGGATTGTGCCTTCATGCACAAGGAAAGAAGATGGAGTTACAACTAACTAAATCTATTTAAAAGTAGAAGAGGGAAGGAGAACAAAGGAATCAAAACTATTTTTAGACAAATTGGTTCACAAACGCATCCTAAAAGTGAAGTTAAGTGAAGTGCCACATGTTAAAAGCATGCATGATGAATTCTAGAAAATTTCTCAGATCGCCACCCTACTTGGACAACAAGTTTTAGAATTGCCACCTAGGTATGGTGGCGATTATCACACTAAAAGGAAATAACATGCACATAATGAAGTGTGAAGTGGAAAACAACATGGTAAAGCTAAGTAAGGATGTCTAGGCTACAAATATACACCGCAAATGGGTTTTAAGAACTTGAACTTTTTATGAAAGGACATGAATCATCATTGGGGACTTTTGTAACCATTTATGATAATGTAACACATGCAAATTTGGGTGCGTACAGAGGCCAAGTAGCACTGAGTTTTAAAGGAGGTTGCTTATATTGAGGTGTTAATGTTATAGATAACTTGAGTGGAAGAGAAGTGGGACCATCCTTGAGAGGAGGTGGAGTAGATTGAATAGGCAGAGCTTGATTGACCAAAGAAGGTACCTTAAAAGTGATAATATTATGCTCATTAGATGTAGAAGGAGGATATTTAGGATCTTATTGAGATGCATCATTAGTATATGGGCATGCAACAAAATGTTGTGCAACGAATGAGATAAATCCCTAACACTCAAGATGTTTGATTCTTCACTGTAAAACATGACATTCATTGTCATTATGTCCATTGATTCGATGATAATTGTAATATGGATGACCTTGATATTTAGCTAGTTGATAAGGAGGATAGTAATGAGTAGGTGGTAAAGTGATCAATTGATGACTAAGGAGCTCAGTAAGAAGGTCATGTTGTTTAGTATTGTGATAAAAAAGAAAGGTTATGGTAATGGTATAACTTGAGGCTCACTAATATGAGCACATGTAGTAGACATAGAATGATAATGAGGTGTAGAAGGAGAACAAACATGCACTTGAGAAGCATCCTTAAGCTATTGAATTTCAGATTTGAGAGATGTGATCATGGATTCCATAGCCGTAAACTTGTCTTGAAACAAAGAATGTAAAGCTTGAATTGAGTCCAATAGGGGTTTATTAGATGGAGGAGCACGAGGAATAAGGTCGTCAGATAGAAGGTGGAAGATAAGACTTATTTCATTTGGTGGCATATCTTTAGGACAACATATAGAGTCTAGTTCTCTTTATATAAAGACTTGACAATACAGACACATTTTAAGCAAACAAGACAAAGGAAATTGAGGTGATTTATGACCAATTATAGAAGAAATATGAGGATCCAAAGCAAGAAAGACATGGGGTTCACCTAAATGATTAAATAAAATGGGGATTTATTAAATTAATCTAACTAGGAACAACAATAAATAACTCTAAATAAGAACACTAACTAAATATAGAAAGTGGCCCAAGAACTAATAAAGTAGATATGAAAAACCCTAAAGTGTAAAGAGAGTTGGAAAGGACTCAGCTAACTTGATGAGCTTGTTGGACCGTGTCGTAGATATGGCTAGAGAAATAGGGGGAGGAAACGACTGTGTCAAAGTCTAGAAAAGTATAGATCGGCGAAATCTGAGTGGACTGGGACATCTGAATAGGTAAAGGGGCACCTATGGGTACCTAGTCTATAATATGGGCACCATGGTCTCGTAAAAGCTCTGTAACCTTCCTTTGAGGTGTCACTTGATGTTTTCCGCATTCGATCTTATCGTAATAAATTTTCGCATTACATACCGTATGTATATGTTGTTGGAAATCTAAAATGAAGATGAGACTGTGAAAACCCCAAGTGAAGCATCAAACCCTAAAAAAGAAAGATGATTATGAAGGGGTTAGACTGACCTCAGCTTCCACAATGGTGGACTTACTAATTGAGTGCTACACTACATCTCAGACCCAATGTAGTTCTATGTGCTTACGTGTAAAACCATGCCCTAGGTGCTCTTGTGCTAGTCACACTTTGTGAAAGTAACAAGTAATAACTATGTGTAGAAAATGCAATAAAATGGTGGATGGAATAGAATAAACTTCCCTCTTATGCAATGTGATGCATATGAACCAACCTTGTGTCTTGTGATGGAGCTAGATGGATGCAAATGAAGCCTTTAGTGGATGTAACATTAGGTGATGATAATAGTGCTTAATGCTCGGTCCTTCATTAATGGTCACATTAACTTCCTATTAATATGATTGTATTGTTCTAATTTTGTAATTAACCCCGAAAAGGATGACCATAAGAAATATGAAATGTTCAAACGGCTAGAAAGTTCCCAAAAAGTGGTGGGAAAGTGGAAATAGGATCAAGGCACTAGATCGGGACTGGGGCACTTGTTGGTGCCTAAGTACTAACTTGGGTGCCCAGCTTAGAGATAAAATGACGCTGAATGGTAGAACTAATCGGGTGAGTAGATGCAGAGGTCGACAAGAATGACAACAAGAAAAATAAAATGGCCAAAAGATGAGTGTCAATTAGTACTTTCTTCACTCAAAACCATATGAATAGTAGTATGAGACCGAGACTAAATAATGTATAAAGTGCATGATTTAGTGTCTACACTATTAAACATCCCTAATCATCTCTAATTAATCCTAAATTCCCATTTAATTCATTTATCCTCCCTAAATCCTCCACCTTATCCTTTGTATGCCCTCATTTAATAATTTTACCTCTCTATGGACTTAATTTAATATTTTTCACCCTCTACCTACCCATTTATCAATTCTATGGTACCCAATATTGTCTTCACCCTTCAAAACCCTAATCTTTCCTCATAAGGGCTCATTGTCTTGATCTCTTCACCCTTCCATTGTCCAAATAGATGGGTCCCCGCAATCAACATTGACCCATCTCGTCGCCGTTAACCCTATAAAGTGCCATTACCCTTCCTTTTCCCAACATGCAATTTTAGAGACTTTGGGATTTCTTGTGATATTGCCTTTTTTGTTGCTCTCTTTTACACCTACTACAGAATCTTGGATCTCTCTCGGAGATATTATGTCTATCTTTAGAGATTTGAAGCTCCTTTTTCTTCCTTACATGCTTTAGATCTATTGTTGTAATTTATCATCATATTATTCATCAAATATTATGAAGTTTCAATTATAATCCAGATCCTTTTCTCTCCATTCTTGGCTCTTCATTTTCCATTTACATACTTTCATTCTTGAACATCCTTCCCCATCAAACCCTAGATTAACCCTATTTTTCGTCAAATCTCGTTTAGTTGCCATCAACCCAACTCCCATTTTGTTAGCTTCTTTATCATTCAGATCCCCATTTATCCCCTTTCGATCTTACACCCACTCAAACCCTCACATCTTATCATTCCTCCCTTTCTATCGGGCCTTCAAATTTGTTTTTTCAGCTCTAGTTACTTCCGCCTTAGCTAGATCGTCATCGACTAGATCTGTCTTCATTATATTGACTTTCGTATCTCATAATTTTTTTGCATTCTTTATTTTAAATCCAGCCCCAAATTTCTTTTAGGTTTCTTGTTCTTCATTTCAGCCTCATCTCCAACTTCAAATCTACCTCCAAGGCCTCTAAATATGCATTTTGTGTCATTATTCCAGTTGATCTACTTATGTCGACATCAACCAGCCCTGCAGCAGCTTAGGTAGCCAATGACCCATCTAGGTTTAGTTTAATTTTGTTTAGATCGATATGTTTTTAATAACCTTTTTATTGCATTTCGGTTCTGTCCTATGTCGATTCTCGCTACATCCAATTTATCAATATTTTATCTTATCTTTATAAAAATGTGGGTTAACATCCATCCTAGGAAGTTTTCACTTCTTGGGACTGACATTGTCAAAAAACCCACCTCTATATCTACTAATCCATTTTCGTGTTGAGTTCTCTTTATTTATAGGTCACCTAGCTTGCCGTGAGGAGGATCTCTCATTTGTGCCTTCATTCATCGTCATCCCATCTATAGGTATCATAAACCCTCTCATATTTGGAGTTGCTTGTTCTCTTGTTGCGATTTCACTAATCTGAAATAGGTAGCTAGGAAACTTGTTCAACATTTTGGCATGCGTGGTGGGAACCACCATTTCTCAAAGAGTTTTTGATTTGTTTTTCATTTCTATTTTTCTTCTATCCATCTTCTACTAATATCGTAGGAAGAAGAGTTTCTTTCTTACTTGTGTACATGGGTTTCTTTGCTTGGATTGGTTTTTGCTTGCTTAAAAATTAAAAATCTAGATAAAAGGAAAATCTTTTCTAGATATTCCTTTTTTTCTTAGTTGCTCCTTTTGCATCGTACTTTCCTTTCTTGCTTGATTTTCCTCATCAAACATCACATTTCATTTTGGATCTAAAAATAACCCTTCATATCTACTTGGAAATCTAGTCTAAGTATGGGGTTTAATATTTTGCATACACCTTCATCACACACATCCAAACACACAAATCAAACCTACACATCTAAACATCTCCTACCAGGTGGAACTATTGAGATTTAATCACCAAATAAGAAAGTTCATGTGGTGTTCTAGATGCATTACAAAATTTTGACTATTGATATATTGGCTAAGCACCTAACTCCCTTATTATTGTGGGACTCGTGAAGTGAGGGGGTAGGCCCCAATACCAAGCCCCGCACCGATAGTCATCACAGATTTGTGCCTCATGTACCTTCAGGTATATCAAGGACTCCAACCAAAACTACCTAAAACCATCCATAGAATGACCATTTCCTAAGTTCCCTTCAATCCCATTTTTTATTTCTTTTTCACATCTTTAATAATCAAGATAATAAAAATTATGTTGCATGACTTGTTTGATCTAATTAAAAATCAACATAGTTTGTTTTATTATTTGTTTCATTCTATTTATTACACAATCATAAGCAAGACAAATGTAATAAAACATGCCATCCAATAACATTCATATTTTCACTATTACTTCCCAACAAACCTCTACGCTTTCTATCCTTACCTCCACCCCTTTGGTCACCTCTTTTGCAGTTACACAACCAATGGTCTCTATCCCCTCTTTGAGAGACTAAATTGGTCTAACATAGCTCCCATGTCAAAAGCAATCCCTTTTTCACCACTCAGTCCTATCTAGACCGACAACACCCCCTTCTTCCACTTCTATCATAACTTTTGGGACTCCTATCATCCCTCGTGGGTGTACGAAATTTAAAGAGAATATTGATGTTAATCCGCTTTCTCTCCATGACTATCTCATTTGTAAGTCTACCAAACCGCCTATTAATGGACCACCCATCCAAAAATTTTACAACTATTAGTCCAATCCGAATCTACTCAAGTCCTCAATTCACAACTTGTTGTATTCTTTCCTAGAGCTATGAATGAAGTTTTTATAGTGTAACGTGAGTTTGATCCCACCAATCTTCCTTCATAATCCCTCATAATCACTAAACCACTCAATTAGTGGTCCTCATTCCCCCTAATTTACATCACATCAACACCAAAATGATCTCTTCTAAACTCATCACCTCATCATCTACTACGGTTATTTGTCCCCTATCCAATCATCCCAAGAGTCCCACTTACCTTTTCCTCCTCCAAACAACATAATCCAACTTTACCCTTTATCTCTTCTTCTCATACCCATGCAAATGTGATCACTTTACATCCCCATCCTTCGAATAACATCAAACCCATCAGCCTCCCCTCAATGTACTTATCACTACATACATCCTAATCAATCAACTCAATTATCCCAACCACCTATCACTTACATCCGAACTCATCCTATAGAAAACCAAACAAATGTACCCATCTCTTGAAAACTCGACTCCATCTCATCAATCCTGTCACATCCCCATTTCAATAATAACCTTTATCTAAACCCATCCAATTACAACCCTTCAATTACATTCCCCTTATCAACCACTTCCATCGACACCTACTCATCCTCAAACATATCAAACTTATCAAGAACCTAACACATCTACCTTATATATCTAACAATATCACCCTTTAACATTTTAACCCCATTTATATAATGATCCCATGCAAGAATTATTAAGTAGAATGATTAATCTTGAATCCACTACCCTGGGATCTAATTCCACCTTATCATATAAAAAATTGTAACAAACCCATCAATCCCTCCGTCCAGTAAATCCTTAAAAGCAAGGGGGACCCAAAACAATATCTTTGTGCCTTTAGGGATGCATGCTACCTCGTTGCTCATGATTAATACCTTATGCTCCACACATTTCCCATGTCATTAGCCAAACCTGCTTTGGAATGGTATAATGACATCCCACAACATTAATTAGTTTCCTTTACCTTACTCATGCAATTTTTCTTGACCCTTATCGATCAATATCACGTGTAAAATCACTATCACAGACGCCTACACTTATTGAGAAGTGTCACACTTTTGAAGAAATCATCCAAAAATCATAGAATTTGGTGACCTCCAAGTAGATAATCCTAATGCACCACCTAATCAGTCTCTTGATGTCTTCAAACAACCCTTTCCCAATCATCCACCTAATAATCAAACTCGCCCTCCACATCACAGCATAAATAATTCCCATAAAATAAATACTATAAATTAAGAATTGAAACTATCATCTACACCCTTTATCTCATAATCCATGACGTCTATGCCCATTTCGGACTCTTCCCCCATGCTCACAACTTATTCAACATCTACAAAAATCTCTAGACCCAATACATTTATGTCAACTATGCCCATTACTACCACATTTACATTAATCCTAACTACACCCATTTCCTCACCCATACCTCCCACATCCTTGCCTACCACATCTAGTCCTTCACCTATATCTACTCCAACACCCACCTCAACATCTTTATCTAACATCCCTACATCTACACCCACTTCCACATCAACCACATCTACCCCTATCACCACATCTACCTCTATGTCCACATCTATGCTGTAAACATCCAACATATCTACAAGTGAGACTCTCACCCCATCTATAAGTCAAACCATACATACATAACCAATTCCTAAACCTATACAATCCAAAAAACCTTTAGATATCATCAAGTGTATTATATAAAAACTACCTCCACCTTTAATATCTACATTACCTAATCCTACCTCCACGGACCCCTAGGTTGAAATCATCATCATCCTTGCAAAGGTAAACCCTCATAACCAAAATCTAAGAACCTTGGCATGCCCATCCAAAATCTCGATGCATCCACGGAAGAAGTTGGAGCTTCCTTCTCTCAAGCCTAGCCCTCATAAGCAAGCTAATGCCACATCATCACTATTATGAGGATTTCCTTCCATTTTAGGGCTAGGCCCTTCATCCAAGATCCCCATTATCAACAAATCAAAGCAATCCCATCCTTCCTCTAAATCTGATCTCTCTTCTAAAACACCCACATATTCAATTGCCAAATTAGAATCCAATCCATCTAAGTCACCACTAATAAAAATTGAAACCAAGACACAACCTTCTTTTTTCCCTAAGCCGAAGATAGAATCAAAGGCTCCCAAAACTACCTCAAAACAAACCATCTCTCTTACATTCATCTAACATTCTCAAAATGATTCTAACTACAACCCCTTCTTCAAAAACCCCCATTGGTTCTTACACAAAATATTTCAACACCTACTTAAGTATCTGTAATTACCCTTGCACTTATAAAGATTTTTATCCATGTGGCCCAAGACCTTCATGGTTTGATTCTAATATCATTTGTGCATACTATCGTGCACCAAGACATGATACCGAACATTATAAGGACATGATACCAAACATTGTAAGGCCCTTCAAACTATTTTCCATAATCTTATTGATGAATATGACCTTATTGTTAAAGGGGACCGCACTCTTCCATTTATCAAATGAGTCTCCTAATCTCATCTTTCATCCACTAAGATTTATAAATATCCTCATTCATCCAAGACTTTTGTCACCATCCCTCCTCCAACCATGACCTCTAATAAATAAGGTCTTCCTCTCTCTATCAATTTTCTTTGGATCATGACCCGTTATCACCCCCATGACTTCCAACCACCTACTCAATCAAAGTCAAAAGTCATTATCACCAATCCCTCTAGTGAGCCAACTCCACTAACTTATTCATTAAAACCTAAGGTGTTTATCTTAGCTCCTTTGTGGTCTACTTCTATTGAGCAGAGTGTTATGAAACAACTCCATTAGGACCTAGTTAAGATGTCAATTTATGAGCTCATTCAAAGCTCTCTAGATCATAAACAAGTTCTCATTGAAGCTCTCAAACACATCCCTACTCATAATGGTGAGGCTCATCCCTTTGCAGTTCTTGTTGGGGTACTTGTTTCTTCTACCTTCATATCCTTCCTAACATACCATTCAAAAACATGACCTTCCCCTCTTCATCAAAGTGTGTATCAATGACAATTTCATTCGCAATTCTCTTTTGCATGGATGTCATCTCTTTTGGTCCACCTCATCTTCACACCAATCTCATCTATGGTGGCATTAATCATTCTTCATCCCACATTGACACTCAATGACACATAAAACCATATACTAACAACTTTGATTTTATTTAAAAGAAATAATTTTCCTACACTTACCTCCATCGCTATGCCTAAAAAGGATTTGGAATGGGCCATTATGAAATAGGCATGCATGATCTTGTCGTAGACCAATCTCATAAGCCTCATGAAAAATTTAGGTTGGGTTTTAAGGAACAATCTACCAACCCTCTCCCTCTGTCTTTAGCTCTTGTGGACATAACCTCTCCATCTTGTCCATCCCACATGGTTATGAATGCGAAAGACACCATTTCCATCCCCCCACCTTTTTAAATCTCCAAAGATCACCTTGGGACTGGTCACTTATCGGTGTGATGGAGAAGCTAGGTCCATCCCTCTTCAATATCTATAAATGAGAGAGGAATATTCCCATACCATTAACATTCTTCAATACACCAAAAATGACTCCATCCTTTCCTACACGGGTGGTAGAAGATTCCTATCTTCATAAGTCCTTACCGTAAGACACATCCACCCTTCTTAGTGAATTTACCATTGACATCAACATAGGGACTCCATAAGAGCCATTCATTCTCAAAGTGGGTCAATCCCTTGATTCACAAGATCTCAAATATTTTACCTCCTTCCTTTCTCAAGATATCCAAGCCTTTTCATGGTTAGACACCCAAATTCGAGGTCTTGATCCTTCCATTGTTTTCCATAACATTATTACCTTTACTAATGCTAAGCCAATTAAGCATAAGCTTCACCGCATGCATCCTCAAGTTTCCCACCTTATAAAAGAGGAGCTGCAATGCCTTATTTCAACTAATTTCATCATCCCCGTCGACTATATGCAATGAGTTTCCAACATCATACCTGTTTCCAAAGCCTCGTGAAAGCTCCGCATCTAGATTGAATTTTGAGATTTAAACCTCACTTTTCCTAAGATGATTTCACTTTTCTTAATATTGATCAACTCGTGGACCTTACATGAGATGATTTTTCTTATGGATGGGTTCTCTGGGTATAATCAAATTCTCATTGCACCAGAAGATCAACATAAGAATTATTTCATCACTCCTTGGGGGAATTTCTGCTATCACGTTATGCTCTTTAGTTTGAAAAATTCTGAGGCACCTATAAATGAGCCATGACCTACATCATTCATGCTCTCATCCATAAGACACTAGAGGACTACCTTGATGACCTCTTGGGAAAGTCCAAACATTGATGCGACCACCTTTCCGTACTTACATCCCTTTTTGAGCACTTTATCCACTTCTACCTCCATCTCAATCTAGCCAAGTGTGTGTTTAGAGTGCTAAATAATAAACTCCTTTGCTTCATTTTTTTAATCAAAGGTATTGAAGTTGATCCCAACAAAATAAAATCTATCTTTGAGATGCCTACTTCTAATCTAAAGTAGCTTCATAGTCTTCAAGGTCAAATTTAATCAGTCAACGCTTCATCTAAAAAATTTCTGACCATTTTCAACCTTTTCACCATCTTCTTTACAAATATATTGACTTAAAGTGGGATGATAATCGCCGAAAGATTTTGATGATCTCAAAAATTATATCTTATCCCTACTTGTGCTTATGCCTCCACACGACAGAAATATTTATATCTCTATGTCTCTACCTCCAATCAAAATTTGGGTGTTATGTTTGCACATCGTGATGAGCAAGGAAAGGAACAATATGGGTGTAATCTCATTGCACCCTTCATGAGTATGAGACTCACTACACTTTGAAGTTAAAAAGTTGTGTTACGATATTTTATATGGTACTTCTAAGCTTTGCCATTACCTTCTCAATCATAAGACTTATGTCATTACTAGATTTCACCTTCTCAAGACCACACACTCTAAGCCTTATCATAATGATCACATCACTTGATGACTCATCCTCATGATAGAGTTCATCACTCAGAAATCTATCAAGGGCTAAGCTATCATTGATTAATTAGCTGATGCCCCTCTTCCTGATAATCATCTACCTCATGAGTAATTTCTAAACAAATTTATCAACACCATTGATCAAGTATTGTCTCCGCTTAAGATGACACCTTTCTTTGATGGATCTAAATGTTGACAAGGGGAGGTGTTGGTGACATTATCATTCCTCCTAGGGAAACTCCCATCCCTATCTCTTATAAGCTTAGTTTTGAGTGCACAAACAACATGGTTGAGTATGATGCTCTCATCTCTTACTCGATGTCTAAATCCTTGATATCTATGAGGATTCTTAGCTCATCATTAATCAAGTCAAAGGCATTTATTAATGTAAAAATTAGATCCTTCAAAATTATAAGGACATTATCAAATTCCTTCTGAAAGAATTCAATTACTACACTCTATAAACCATACGTTGGTCATCTAATCATTTTACAAGCACTATGAGATCCCTCGCATGTCTTATCCCTTGGTATATGGAAGAATCTAAACTCTTTGTTATCGTTCTCATCATATTGACAAAACCGCTCATCTCATCAAGTTCCTAACATTAATCTTTTCAATTCCAATCCTCATGATCTTTGGTATTCTCAAATATTTGACTATCCTTATCAATCCGTCATCCCCTCGACCTATCTAAAAAATGTTAGGAGGTCCTTTATTCAACATGTTGACTGATATGTTATTCTTGGCGGAATCCTCTATAAGTGTGGTTTTGATGGCATCTTGCTTTGTTTTCTTAAGTCTCATGAATCCACTCGAGCTATCCAAGAAGTCCACGATGGTATCTGTGGTGGCCATTTTAGTGGTTTGGTTTTCACCAAGCACATTATTTATATGGGATATTATTAGCCCTCCCTTAATCAAGACTATTTTGAATACGTTAAGAAATACGTCAAATGCCAGCAACATTCCAATCTTATCTGCATCCCTAGTTAGTCCTTACAAACGACTTGAGATATTTGGCCTTGTTTGTAATGGGGACTTGACCTCACCGGCATCATCAATCGTGTTCCTATCAATGCCATCATTCTATCATCATTACCACTGATTACTTCACCAAATGGGTGGAAGCCATTCCAATCACATCAACTAAAACTAATCAAAAATATTTTCATTTATCAACACATCATTTTACGCTTTGACATTCCTCATAAAATTATCACGGACAATGTAAAGTACTTTAAAAACAAATATCTCAAGAAGCTCTGTGACTCATTTAATATTAAGCTTAGCTTCTCATCTCCATACTATCCTCAAGCTAATGGCCAATCCGAAGCCACTAAAAAAACCCTTTGTAATATTCTTGCCAAGACTATTGACAAATAAGGTCGTAATTAGCATTTTCATATCCCCTTTGCTCTTTGTGATTATCGAATAACATCTACACCTCCATGGGCACAACACCTTTCTGTCTCGCTTTACAGATCTAAGGTCATTTCCCCCTAGAATCTCAAATCCCATCTTTGCACATTCCTCTTCATGACTTCATCTCTCGATGAAGTATATTACCAAGAGCGTCTAACATATCTCAAGTTGTTAGATGAATGCAACCTTATCACTCTTTAACATCATCATGTTTATCAAGAGCACATCAAACATGATTATAACAAACATCTCAAGGAACGTGACTTTAATATCGATGACCTTGTCCTTAAAGAAAATGAAAACATCACTACTCTAGAAAGGATTCAACACAGAAAATTTTCTCCTAAATGGATTGGACCTTATATTATCACACATAAGTATGGGTTTGGATCCTATCATTTGGCCTCTCTTGATGGTAAACCAGAAACAAAACCTCTTAATGTATTGCATTTGTAGCCTTTCTATTATTAACATACCTACCAAACATGAACTTAGTCATCTCAGTGGCCATCCATTCATTTTTTACCTCTTCCATATTTCATCGTAATGATTTGGAATTATGTGGTTTCCATCACTATCCTATATATGACCTTGAATATGGGCACCATGACTCTGCTTATATCATATTCCTTATAGAAAATTTCTTCCTTCTAGGTGGGAACCCTATGATAATTACATTCGCTTCCTTCTTATCTACATATTGGAACCACACTAAGGGTCCATGAGTGTCACTTATACATTCTTCATACTCTCCTATGTGGTCTACTTAGATATCCCTAGATCTTCCATAAAAGGTCAAATTGTCAAACATCATCATCTTCAAAGCTATCTTACTTAAAAGAAAATAGATCTCTCTTGAAGGATAATTATTAATTAATCAAAGTATCCAAAGAATATAATGATCCTCAAGGAAAAATATCATTATCCCGCCATCTAAAGTAAAATCTAAAATTCAAAAGAAAAAGAAAAATGTATACCACTCCTCAAGGATGGCTACCATCTTATATTATGGCAAAGAAGGCTTCTCGCACCGATTAGCCTTCTATATATTCAAAAAAAAACATAAAGTTCAAAAGAAAGCATCCTAAAAAGGCTTCCCGCATTGATCAACCTTCTAATTCATAACAAACTTCCCATGTTGATCAGTTTGTGTTATATTACTCGAGCTAGGGCATAGACCTAGGAATACCCGATTAAGGAGAACTTATTTTCCCACATATAAATTACATCTTAACCCCTTTTGTTGTGTTGACATTAGGTCTATAAGTTCACCTTGCATAATTTCCTTGTCACCCTTTGAGATTACTAACTATCGATGGTTGTGTGTTATCACCTACTATTGGCTACCAAAGTGCATTGCCTTGATGGAATACCTTTCTTATTTATGTCCACTCTAGTTCAAGCATCGTTTCTTTGTGCCTCTTACTAATAAAGTTCTCCATCTCTCTTTGATCACTTTATATTAAAGTCAAATCTTCATATCACATCTACTTTGATCCTACTTTCTACTCTTTGCTAGTTTAACTATCTCATCCCTAACTCTATTTATATTCCTAAGTTCATCATCCAACATCTACCACAAATATGTATGTCGCATCATCTATTTATAACATAATTTTAAAATCACCACATCATTTGTATCCATGCCATAATCATGTCTAAAAACTATCTATCACATCTATTTATCATATATAAATATCCATCACAATATATCACATCTAGATATTTCATTCACACACACCATTAAAAGAAATAATAGTCAAGTCCATAATCATCCGTTAAATCCAATTATAATATAACATCTAAATCTAACATCATCATCTAAGGCCAATCATAATTATAACATATAAATCTAACATCTTCATCCAAATAAAATCCATAATCCTAACATCTAATCAAATCCACAATTACTATCATACATCTCAATATAACATAAACATAATCGAGTCATAGATCAACACATGACACATGATAAATCATGAACATAATCATATTACATCTATATGTATCATTATCAAAATGTATATGTACATCTATGATAGACCACTAAGGCCCCTCTCTTAAAGACGATATATCATCAAAATCAATAAACTATACATCTAATAGTCTCAAATCTTGCCCCTAGGGCAGGTGCCTATACCTTTCTCTAGGCCTCGTCTCCTCCATCATGGCCTAGGGGGCTTTCCATGGTTGTGCCACGCTTTTTTCCTCCCGATAACGCCGGTCATCCCGTACACCCCACTCCTCATTGCTATACAAGATATACCGCATATCTTAGTAGCCTAAATGTCACAATTTTCTCATAATAGTGTGCCTCATCTCGTTAATGCCTCGATACTTCTCTAGAGGAACAATACCCAATGGTTTCATCTACCCAGCCTCCCCGTGATGATACTAGTGCACCAATCTCTTATTCTATTGCTAATATCTGATCAAGGTCTCCAAATGTGCCCCTTTAGGCCTCCCTCTCGCCTCATATATTTGTTTCACTTCCGGATTGTCACATCCCTCACCTGTTGGGATATATCACGCCCTACACACACAAGTGCGCCACCTTTGATGCCAACCCTCTATCTCCACCCTTATAACCCATATGTGTTATATCCTCATCTCCACCTAAGACTTCCTCCTCATACTGCTTCGCCTCTGTCTTGACCCTCTCCTTTGCTTTTGGCCACTTATGCCACCGTCATCCAATCAAAAATCTTACTCCCAATCCAACATCCTCCTCCTCCTCCCATGGTGCTCCAACCTCCTCTAGTGATTATACTATCTCAAGACTAAGTAAGTCCCTCTTTGCCTCTTCTCACCTATATGTAATAGGCTCCCTGAGTACTTGTTTGTACTACCACAAACTGTGCATGACTAGTGGAAACTACACCACCTCCACCATCTCAAGGCTCCTCCTCGATACCCATATAATCCTCCACTCTCCCACTAACTCTGCATCTAACCTGTGCCATGCAAGAAAATCATGGTATGGCCACCATCTCACCCGATCTACATATAGCTCTACCAATCTCTTAGTGTACCACTCCTATCCTCTCTCCTCTTAGCCGTTGTGAGCTTGATCGACTCGCCATCTCAAGAATCCAAAAATAGCTCAATATGATCCCCTCAGTAACCCATGGGAGCCACGGTGGCAGATCACCGTAATATGCTCATATAACCAATAATGTAACAAGAACCCCACATCTAGTCCCGACCTTCTCTTGGTCACATACATCCATGAATCATGATAGACCTATGCTAGAAAGGTAGGCCCAAATGCAAACACTCTCCCGTGATCTCGTAATATCCACTAGTACTCTAGCCAATGTCCAAGGAAACCTCACACCACCAAAATCTGGAAGTGCGTAGCATGAGATCTCCATCATAACTACAAATATCAATCTACTCGTGTCACTCCTAGCTCATATTGGGTCTCATACTAAAATTAGAGGTAAAAGTAATATGTGGGGCATCAAATCTGAATAGCCATTTCAATACCCCCAATCAATAAGTCATGTGATAGGCTCAATGGGCTCCCCACAGATAAGTAGCCTCGGGATGTAGTATACATCCTTAAGTGTAACTATTATCTCGTTAGTCCTAAATAAAAATGTGCTAGTGCACACATCCCATTTATCCACCAATGCAATCATAAAGCCAAAATCTCACAAATCCTCTCGGTAACTTTAGAATTCACAAAATCCTACTACGATTAGGTGGTCCTACTTTATATCAGTTGTGTCTCCTTTAATCTAATCATATAAAATAGACACTCTGCTTCTAAGATATAAGGTGTCTCGGCTTGCAAAATCTAATAATATAAGCAATCATTAACCTTTGCATATGAAAAACTCATCAAACATCCAAAAACACATATCCTAGCCTTAGGTCAATGATGAACTAGAGTAGGTCAACTCTTCCTAGCTAGGTTCAATGCCCTAGTAGGTTTAGTTGATGGCAACTATACAAATTTTCTAACGACCACCCCTTGTGCCAAACCCAAAAATAATAAAAATGCAAAACATAAATAAAAACATCAATGATGCATAAAAACTAGGTTAAAGTTTTGGTACTTACCATCCTCCAAGTCCTCTAGTGTTTCCTTGTTGTTGCATCAACCTCCATCTCCCTCAAATTCTTAATTCTCTTTTATACTTAGATCTCTCAATTGTTTCTTCACATGGTGTAACCGAGCTTAGTCGACTGATTTTGGGACTTCAATTGTCTCTTCACATGGTGTAATCGTTCTAACCACGGTTGCCACCAAACCCCTTGGGTTCTTGACGCTTTACCCTAGTTCTTCGCCGACCTGCTAGGTCATTGTCAACCCGAACTTGATTTTCTCCTTCACTAATTTACCTTAAAGGTTTCCTCTTATCTCTTTCGATCAATCATTCCTTTAAAATTATTTTTGCTTCCACTTTTGCCTTATGTGTTGCTTATTACACACCTTATTTGTCCCCTCGCCTCATATCAAGTCTTATCATTGAATTCAGTCACTCGATTTGGGCCCCTCTTCATGTTATTCTTAAGGAACCATTCTTTCATTATCAAATCCCATATTTGTGGCCATTTCTTATTTCTTGTCCCACCCGTAAACATGTTAGCTCTTCCTTCTTTGTCCCACTAGGATCCACTATCTATCTCTTCCATCATTTTTCATCCGATCTCTTTCCCGTATGGCCATCTTTGTGTTTCTTGTTGGGGAATGTACGCACCCAAATTTGCACATGCTACATTGACAGAAGAAGGTTATAAAGTCCTCAATGATGATTCATATCTTTTCTGAAGGTGTTCGAGTTCCTAAACCTCATTGCAACTCATATTTGTAGCCTAGTATACATTACTTAGACTTTCCTTACTTTTTTACAGCTTCCTTCTCTATTTTCCTTATGTTTTAGCCAAAAGTTACAAAACCACCACCCTACGGAAGGGTGATGGTCATGTGACCACCTCTCTGCAGAAAGGCAATAGTCTTGTAACCACCTTCCCGTAGCAGGGGAGGTCTTGTAATCGCCACTTTGCACAAGGTGGTGGTCATGTGTGAATATTCTATAAATTTCACTCACATTTTGATACAAGATTCTCTTACTTAACTCCCATTTTAGAACGTGTTTCTTGCCCATTTTAGATGATTCCAAAGCCCAACTACCTTGTGGCATGCTCTTCTTTACTTATAATTTGTGATTAATGGTTATTAATATTTGAACACCCCATTCATTATTGTTATGTCATTCTTTAGTTGGTATGTTACTTCAATAATTGCCAAACCAAATTACTATAAAAACAATGTTTGTGTTTAAGAAAATGGCTGGAGAAATTTTGAGTATTCTTGTTATTAAAAAGCTACTACCTTTCTTGCTAGAAATTTACCAAGAAATTCTCAGTTCAATTGTGCTTGCATTCTTCCACCTGCATTGTTTCCCAGTCTTCCAATTCAAGCTACTGCTACTCCTGCACTTTTCTTCTTCTATTGTCACTGCATTCCCACCTGTTGGACTCACATGGACACATAAATCGAAAGGATAAACTAAGGGTACAAACATTCACACAAGTAGATTTGCCATTATTCTTTCATATATAGGTTAGAGGTGTTGTTTGTTTTCTTATATTTAAATTGTTATTTCTGAATCATATTCATTCAAATAATTCATATTGAATAGAGAAGAAATTAGTTCTCTTTCGTTTATAAGTTGTTAGTTAATTTCCAAGAAGGTTTATATCTTTCATAGCAGCTCCCGGTGATGGATCTTCTTCTTCATATCCCTGTGGATTTGAAGGAGAAAATACCCGTAGGAAGTTGTGTGCATATCATAGATTATTTGGAAAATTTCTTGTTTTATGTCAAAGCATTATTTAGAATACACTCAATACGGGTGAATAACCACACTAGGTTATTTTTCTTGTTTAGTTTTAGTGTAGAATTAGATTTTATTATTTAGAATAAAAGAAAATTGTTGTTTAGTGATTGTAATAATTTGGTTTTGTGATTTGTTTAGAGTAGGTTCCTTTCAAGTATTGGATTAGATTGTTAGTTTCATTCATTTTATATGGACACTTCAAACTAGTTTAGTATTTAGAATCAATTAGGAAAACATGCCGAGATGGAATTTATGCTACCCATTCATAGCCTCTAAATCTCCCTTTTCTCGATTCTCTCTTGAGAAATCACACTTCCATATCTTAGTCAATAATTCTCTAATAAAGCCGTCCACACATTCCACCTCGGCTATCCCGACATGACCTTAGGAGGTCGGGTGTGAAAGAAGGTCATGTGTCTATTTTCTTTCATACAGTGGAACCATTATTCTACTCTTTTTATCATTGTCCCTCCTAGATACATCTTTTCAATTCCTCGTCTATGAAGGATATCACATTCATATTTTCCCTCCCCTATCATTTTTGTCATGACCCCTGTCTTGCCCATTTTTTCACATTTGTTTACGCATATTCTTGATGTATTCCTTTGACCCATTGGTCCTCCGACTTATACATCCCTTCGATGGATTCCCATTGGATTTCCTCCATTATGTAGTGTTTTTTTGAGTCACGTGTCTATAGGACATTTCCTTCATCTCCTTTGAGGCTATACTTTGTTCCCTATTGAAGTGATTATGAAATCACCTCCATATTTTTGTTTACTTTAGTTTTTTTATCCTTGTATGTGATATCTTATCTCATCCTTTCCACTCTTCTTTCCTTTATCTATCTCTTTTAAAATCCCGACCGATTCCACTTTGTGTTGTTGATCCCTAGTTTAAGGGGAGCACCCCATCAACCATTTTATCATCTCTTATTGTTTTTGTCTCATGACTTTCCCGACGCAAACCACTTCATAAAAATGGGAAAATGGAGACACCAAGTTTTGGTATCATTACCCTCACCCCGTGTTTAATCTTGGTCATCTTTTCACATACATACCTCTCTTCCAATTAAAATCCCCTTTCCCTCCTAAATTTAATTTATCCCACTTATGTTCATTCCCCACTTTAATTCTCCTTGAATGACAGGAAATTAAGTAGAATTATCCTAGAATCATCAAGCCCGGGGTGGGTGCTCAATGCCCTACGATATCTTCTCTCGCTCGTAGGTTAGCCGATTGGGTACCCTCCCACCCCGGGTTTCCACAAGATAATTTTTAATGGAGTAGCTAGAGGTAACCCGGCACCTATGGCACTTTGGGTTCATTATAAGAAACAAAATGGGATTATTGGTGGGTGCCACCTCCTATAAGCTTAGGGATGGTACATGTAATTCAGCTGAACTACAAGCTCTGAGCAAAGGTCTAGAACTAGCGGCCTCCTTAAAGGTGGAAAATATAGAAATCGAAGGGGATTCCCTAGTAATTGTGAATGTTATAGTTAAAAAGAAAGATCTGTCTTGGAAACTGGACTTAGGAATAAAAAAGGTCCTTTAACAACTTGGGAAATTTAGCACCTGGAACATTAAGCTCGTGTTTTGGGAAAGTAATCATTGTACAAACAAGCTGGCAAATGTGGGGATCATGTAAACACAATAAGAGAAAGTGGCATTCAATTCCAAAGCATGGGAAGGATTGGGGATATTGGTCTCACGCGAGGTGGAATTAAGTGCTCACGTTGTCTAATGATGTGCATGTGTGAAGCGATTGGTCTATTTAAATATTTGGACAAGGGTATCTCCTTGTATCTATTTCCTCCCTCCTTTTCTGGTTATGGCTGTCCCATGTCTGTCACAAATTTCTTTGAGTTGTGATTTACATGAGATGGTGTTTCAATCTAGGATAATGGATAACCGGCTGAAAAGAATTTTTCATCTCTCCTACATAGAAGAGTTGGAAGCCATCAAAGAAATCTTGGGCAGTGCCTACCTATCTATGAAAGGTTTGCTATGCATCAACAAGGTGGCATTGCCTCTGTGTTTGTAGAGAATTTGCTTATAATTCATCCTTCTAAGGTGGATGTAGTGAATTTGGCTCTACACTAGCTTCGACCAGTGTTATGTGGTAACCTGGCATCTGAAGTGGTGAATTGCTATCTAGTGTTCTGGGCTATGGACAAGTCGATGTCGGGTGTGTCAGGGGTGGATGTGGGTGTCTTCAGAGAACTTGAAAAATGGTTCAGCATTCTTCTAGCCTTCACTGAGTGGCTAGTGGTGTATGCCTGGACCATGCTACCAATCGTGCCTCGCCTTACACTCCCTAATGTGAAGACCCTCAGTGCTCCATTGGAACCTATCCCACCTGGGTGGACTGAGCTAGTGGGTGAATGATGAAGTGAAAGTTGAATTGGAGGAAGATGACAACTCAGGTTGGGTGTCTTAGGCTACTAGTGTTGTTGTCTCCTTGGAGACTAGGGAGTAACTCCTCTCATACCTAGTACTATAGTTATAGTATAACTCAGATAATGCTTTGGTCTATGTTTGTGTATATCCAACTATTTTTTCTTTCGGGATTTTGTTGTTTTTGCTTTGAACTCTTGAGGCCTGGCCTTTGTTTATGTAAATAGGGAACGGGTCCCTTCAACCCATTTTAACTATCAAAAAATTAAAAAATAAAAATTAATCATCTATTTGATAAACTAAAATGGGGGTTTATTTAGTTAATATAACTAGGAACAATAGTAAATAATCGTAAATAAGAGGAGTAATCAAATATAAGTGTGTCATCAAGAGGGTAAGATGATAATAGTCACCTACCAAAGACTAAGTTTATGTGAAGCAGTGGAAGCATGGTGGGAAAAAGTAATGGTAGGACCATGCGGTGGTGGAATTTGTGATGTGTCTTGACCAGTAGTAGAAGGAGTAGTTGCTTTGACAACAAAAATAGCTATTGAAGTGGTGTAGGATGGGGAGGTATCTTGAATGGTGGTGGATTTTGTGGTGTGGATGACGCTGCCAAAGGTTTGATAGGAGGCCAAGGAGCACTATTTTTAAAGGAGGTTGCTTATATTGATGTGGTAATGTTATATAACTTGAGTGGAAGAGAATTGGGACCATCCTTGAGAGGAGGTAGAGTGGATTGAATAGGCGTAGCTTGATTGACCAAATAAGGTACCTTAGAAGTTATAATATTATTCTCACTATATGTAGAAGAAGGAGATTTAGGATCTCATTGAGATGCATCATTGGTAGATGGGCATGCAAATAAATGTCGTCGCAACGAATGAGATAAAGCCCCATCACTCAAGATGTTTGATTCTTTGATGTAAAGCATAGCATTCATTGTCATTATGTCCATTGATTCAATGATAATTATAATATGGATGACCTTGATATTTAGTTAGTCGATAAGGAGGATAGTAATGAGTAGGTGGTAAAGTGATCAATTGATGACTAAGGAGCTCAGTAAGAAGGTCATGTTGTTTAGTATTGTGATAAAAATGGAAGGTTATGGTAATGGTATAACTTGAGGCTCACTAATATGAGCACATGTAGCAGACATAAAATGAGAATGAGGTGTAGAAGGAGAATAAACATGCACTTGAGAAGCATCCTTAAGCTATTAAATTTTAGATTTGAGAGATGTGATCATGGATTCCATAGCCGTAAACTTGTCTTGAAAAAAATGTAAAGCTTGGATTGAGTCCAATAGGGGTTGATCGATGGAGGAGAATGAAGACTAAGGTCATTGGATAGAAGGTGGAAGATAAGACTTAATTCTTTTGGAGGCATATCATTAGGATGACATATAGAGTCTAGTTCTCTTTATGAACGACTTGATAAATGTGATACATTTTGAGCAAAACCAGACAAAGGAACTTGAGGATATTTACAACCCATGATAGAAGAAAGATGATGATCCAAAGCATGAAATATGTGGGGTTCACTAGAATGATTTACTAAAATGGGAATTTATTAAGTTAATCTAACTAGGAACAACAATAAATAATCGTAAATAAGAACAATAACTAAATATAGAAAGGGGCCCAAAACTAAGAAAGTAGATATGTAAAACCCTAAAGTTAAAAGAGAGAGTTGGAAATTACTCAAATAATTTTACAAGCTTGTTTTACTATGTCACAAATATGGCTAGAGAAACAAGAGGAGGAAACGATTGTGTCAAATTCTAGAAAAGTGTAGATTTGGGAAATCTGAGTGGACTGGGACGCCTGGATAGATACAGGGGCATCTATGGGCACCCTAGTCTACAATATGGGCACAATGGTTTGTGAAAATATTTGTAACCTTCCTCTGAGGTGTCGCTTGATGGTTTCTTGTATTCGATCTTGTCACACTAACTTTGCCGTCTTTGTATGTCGTTAGAAATCTGAAATAAAGATGAGACTTACAAAATCCCAAGTTGAGCATCAAACCCTAAAAAGAAAGATGCTTAGGAAGGGGTCGATCGACCTCGGTTGCCACAATGGTGGTCTTACTAACTTAGTGCTACACTAAATCTTATACCCGATGTAGGTCTAAGTGCTTATGTGTGTAATCATGCCCTACTGCTTCTTGTCTTAGTCGCACTTTGTAAAAGTAGTGAGTAATAACTATGTGTAGAAAATGTAATAAAATGGTGGATGGAATATAAAAACTTCCCTCCTATGTAGTGTGATGCAGATGAACCAACCTTGTGCCTTGTGATGGAGCTAGATGGATGTAAATGAATCCTTTGATGGATGTAACCTTAGGTGATGATAGTAATGCTTACTTTGCTTGGTCCTTCATTCTCGGTCACATTAAATTTATATTTATATGGTTATATTGTTCTAATTTCATAATTAACCCCAAAAAGGATGACCATAATAAATATGAAATGTTTAAACGGTTGAAAATTTATGAAAAAGTGGTGAGAAAGTGGAAAGAGGATCGGGGCACCCCGACCGGGACCATGGTGTCTCGGTAGTGCTCCAAGATTAGCCTTGCATCCTAGTAAGAAATAGAACAATGCTAAATGGTAGAACTAACTTGGTGAGTAGATGCGGGAGGTCAACAAAGTGATGACAACATGAAAACTAAAATGGCCAAAAGATGAGGATCAATCAATACTTTCTTCACTCAAAAACCATATGAATAGTAGTATGAGACCGGGACTAAATAATATCTAAAGTGCATGATTTAATGTCTACGCTATTAATCGTCCCTAATCATGTCTAATTAATTCTAAATCCCCATTTAATTCATTTATCCTCCCTAAATCCTCCACCTTCTCCTTTCTATAGCATCATTTAATAATTTTACCTCTCAATAGCCTCCATTTAATATTTTTCACCCTCCACCTACCCATTTATCAATTCTATAGAACCCAATCTCATCTTCACCCTTCAAACCCCTAATCCTATCTCATAAGGGCTCATTGTCTCAATCTTGTCACCCTTCCACCACCCAAATAGACAGGTTCCCGCAATCAACAATGACCCATCCAGTCACCATCAAACCTATAAAGCCACCATTACCCTTCCTTTTCCCATTATGTAGTTTTAGAGACTTCAGATTTCTTGAGATCTTTCCTTCATTTGTTGCTCTCTTTTATACCTACTACAAGTAATCTTGGATCTATCTTAGATATCTTGTGTCTATCTTTGGAGATTTGAAGCCCTTTTTCTTCCTTACATGTTTTGGATATATTTTTGTAATTTATCATCATATTATTCATGAAATCTTATGAAGGTTAAATTATAATCCAAGAGCCCCATCTCTCCATTCCCGGCTCTTCATTTTCCATTTGAATACTTTCATTCTTGGCCATCCTTACCCATCAAACCCTAGATTAAATCTAATTGTCGTTAATCTGTTTAGTCACCATCAACCCACTCCTATTTTTTTAGCTTCTTTGTCATTCGGATCCCTAGTCATCCCCTTCTCGATCTTACAATCACTCGACCCTCTCATCTTATCATTCCTCCCTTTCTATAACTTCAAATATCTTTTTCATCTCTAGTCATTGTCGACTTAACTAGGCCATCATCGACTAGATCCTCCTTCATTTTATTTACCTTCGATTTCCTAATTTTATTGCATTCTTTCTATTAAATCCAATTCAGCATTTCTTGTAGGTTCCTGTTATTCATTTCAACTTCATCTCCTACTTCAAATCTACCTCCAAGGCCTCTATATATACATTTTTAAATCACTATTCTAGTTAATCTACTGCCGCAGTCTCTGTCGATTGGTCCCTGTAGTCTTGGGTCACCGTGAACCCATCCAGGTTGGTTTAATTTGTTTAGATTAGATCTGTATTTTATCACCTTTTTTTTGCATTTTAGTTTTTGTCCTATCTCGATTATACTACATCCAATTTATCAATATTTAATCTTATCTATATAAAAATGTGAGTTGACATCCATCCTATGAAGTTTTCACTTCTCAGGAATGACATTGTCAGGTAACCCACCCATCTATCTACTAATCCATTTTCGTGTTGAGTTTTCTTGATTTACAGGTCACCTAGCTCACCGAGAGGAGGATCTCTCATTTTTACCCACATTCATATTCATTCCATTTAGAGGTACCATAAAACCTCTCATACTTGGAGTTTCTTGTTCTCTTATTGTAATTTCACTAATTTGAAACAAAAACAAGGAAACTTGTTCAATAGTTACAACATGTAAAACTATTAGAAATTGGTGAGGAGGAAAAAATAAGAGTATACTAGAACTAGAAGGAAGGAGTTGATTTACTTAGGGAAATATGAACCAAAGAGGTTTTAGAGGGATCTCCATAAGGAGAAACCACCAACAGAGAACAATGCAACAATTGAAAATGAACTTGAAAATGAATAAGATACTCCTCTCACTATCTTTGTTAATGAAGAACTTTTTACAATTGAAGACATCATACAAGGGATTAAAAAATATAACACGTAAAGATTGAGATATATACATTCTTCAAGTGGAACATCTAACTAAGGAAAAAATATGCTAGTGCCTAAAATCAAAACAATTTTCAATGATGTCATCCAAAACAACTTCCTAACAGAGTGGACAACTAGCTTAACCATACCTTTGTTTAAGAGCGGAGATGTAAATAACCCCTCTAATTATCAAACTATCATGGTGAATCCTCTTTTTGCAAAATTATTTGGGAGTATGATAGAGTGTAGGATCAGTAGTTGGGAAGAGGAAGGAGGAAAGAGAGAAAAGGGGTAGGTAGGTTTTAGAACCAAACACTCAACCACCACCATTGTGTCATGCTCTTAAAACTAGTTTAAAAGATTTTGGATAAAAAATATGATGCATATTGTTTCTTTGTAGACTTCAAGAAATAATTTATCGGGTGTTAAGGACCAAAGTGTGAAGTAGAATGGAGGAGTTAGGGGTTCGACATAATACAGAAAATAATCCATAGATTGTATGAGAAAGTAAAGGCTAAGATCAAAATGCTTGTAGGATGTTTGAGTGTTTTAGGAGTGATATAGGCATCAAACAAGGTTTCCCTCTCTCATTGAATTTATTTGGGCTATACATTGATAAGTTAGAATATTGGATAAATGTGTTTAGAGGGAATAGGGTGCACTCAGCTAAATATGTGGTAAAACTTATGTTATATATCAATGAATTAATTCTAATAGAAGAGTCAATAAAAGACCTAAGAGATTGCCTACATTCTCAAGATCTCTTTTGTAAAGAAGTTAGTATGTAGATAAACATTGGAAAATCCAAAATCATGATTTTCTCAATGAAAAGGAAGAAACAACGTATCAAATTTTAGTTTGCAGGAGAATGTCTCGAAGTGGTGTCAGAATACAAGTAACTCGACTTTGATATTCACAACAAGCTCAGTTAGGATACTTGTATGATGAAGAGAATAAATAGAGGGTGGAGATATTTTTATGTGCTACAAAATATGTGTAGGATGTTGAGTTATGGGATTGGAAGACCACCATGATCCTTTTTGGGTACCGATCACTCCAGAATGTGTTATGGTTGGAAGATATGGGCTTGTGGAATGGTGAATTTGAAATGGAGATAAATAGAAAGGATCCAAAAATGACTAATAAAAAATAATTTCATAATCAAGGCTATAGTTCCTTATGAAATCATCTTGGCTGAAAAAGTTACTTTCCCTTTAGAAGAAACCATTATGACTAGGCTCATATACTATTTGAAAAAATCTTGAAAACATGAAAACCAACATTTGGTTTAGGGATGTAAGAGATGAAGAGTTGCATAGATGAAATGGTATGTAGATGAAGTAGAATCATAAATTAATTAGTAGATATGATACTAGTCTAAGAGAATTCCAAAACCTTAGTGAAGACAAAAAAATGTATGTGAATGAAAAGTTTAAAACAATAACATGGATGAAGAAAACTAGTAGGAAATGTCAACACTATGTTACAAATTTTAATCTGACTTATGGCCATTTTGAAAAAACCATATATAGGGGTTGAAATAAAATGGAGGGAAAAGATCTTTATTGCTCAAATAAGGACTAGCTCTCACAAGCTTAGATGTGAGACGAGGAGGTAGAAATCACTGAAGGAATAATGGGAAGAGAGGATATGTGTAATATGTAATACAATAGTACTAAGAACATATGAATATTTCATTCTTGAATGTCCAATGTACACAGATATTTGAGCCAAATATGAGGAAACTTTAAGAGTCGGTTCCATGGTGGAGCTATTTGAGGAAAAAAATAAAAAAATGGGGAGATGTTAACTCAGATCAGTAAGAGGAGGAGCCTTTTAAAAGATACCATTCATCCTTTAAATTTTAAATGGTTGGCACAATCAGCGGTCCCATAGACTGTTTAGTCTCGTGGATGTAATTAAAACCATTTCATTTCATTATATCATATCCCTTTTTAACATTTTGGTTGGAAATCATTATCCAAATAGCGCCATTCAAAGTTTGATGCACTTTGAGTCACCCATACATCCTCAAGTCTTGCGAGAGAAGCTAACTATTTCGAGTTAACTCATCTAGATGGAAGCACACCTTTGCAAATCCTAGTAAACGGGATCTATCTCAAACCCTTCCATTAGGTTTTTACGCATCATGTTGTATATTAAGTAGTTTCAATTCCTCTAAGTGTGCTCCACACACATTGTTTGTTTGTACATAGTTATTTCCTCTCACATGCTTCCTGTATGCACTCTTTTGTTACTTCCAGAGTGCAGAGCTTCTCTCAGCAGCTTGTGAGATTCAAAACAAAGTGTAGAAAATGATTCTCAAGTGATCACAGGGGTAATTTTTATAATTGAACAATTAGAATCCATCCCCAATGGATGCTTCAGGATATTGATATCTTTCATCTAGTAGGTAGATGGCCCCGAAAGTTGCGAAAACTGTTATCCAAATAGCTCTCCTAGTGATTTGGATAACTTGCATACACATTCTAGCCCTAAGTTATCTATTAAAGAATTGCATGCACTCAAAATCACTTGGCACCCTTGGTCACGCTTACCTATGCGCCCCCTTCCTCTTCTCCTTCTACTTCCCCTTGTGCCCACATTTCACGCGTTCACCTTCTTCCTATCTCGGTTCTTCTCATCCTATGTGCCTCACACTTACTACTAAGTCCTTGGCCCTTCATGTGCCACACCCATTACTTTGTAATAGTTGCACCTTAACCATATGTTCTCTACTCACCAGTTTTCTTCATCTCCTCTTGCGCATCGCGTGCACCCCCTCTGCACACCCTCCGTGCCTTCCTCTATTTTCTCCATGTGCCCTTCCCTCATACCCTTATGTACCAGATCATCTTTTGACATGCTTAAGTGTGCCGCGTGCAGGCAACTACCAAAGTGCGCCAACAAGGTTCCAAATCATTATAACAAATGAATAATTGACATGTGGCATATATGACAAATAGTTGTACATTAGGCCACCATCTCACCAATGGGTGTGCACCACATGTTTTGCATACACCGATAACTCGACATATTCGACACAGCCATAGCATTAGCTATAGAGCTTAGATCGGCGTGCGGCTTGGACTTGTTAGAGAGTTCTTTGACATCAGCTATAGTGTCAGAAATTCAAAATTCAAATTCTGGCAGATCTGGTAGGTGAGAAATGGGAAAACGTCTCTCTGAAACATTGATGAGTAGATCTGATTTCTCCAACCACCCAATTTGGTATGATCTGCCCTCTTTTGTCTTCAACACGTCAAACAGGCATGGGGAAGCGTATTTCATGATTTCAAGCGGATTTATAGACATTAAATGCTTCTTGTTGGTGGTTGTGTTTCAAATTTGGGTTTTCCCTCCTTTTCCCTTCTTCCTCCATGGATTCATCTATAAATGTAAGAGCAAGGCTCATTTGTTATGTTGGACACTCTAGATCCTTACGCATTTTTGCTAAGGACACCATATTTTTGTATTTTTGAGTTACAGACCTCTATGTATGGCTCTTGCAGGTGGATATTAGCCTCCTTCATCATTGTAATAGTTCTATGCATTTTTAGAAGTAATAGAAGCATTGTTTTGTGACTATTCTCTATCCTAACGTGTTTGCATTCCTTCTTCTTGCCTTTTCTTTTGTGTTGTGTGCTAGTTGTGCTACTTCAAGTCCCCTGCAGTTCCATATTTGGTTGTGTTCCATGAGAATGATTTGGTGAATACGTGTTTTTTGTGCTACTCATGCCTAGCCTCCTTTCACACATTCCTGTCATTATTGCTCAGGAAAAATAGTGTCCATCCCTCTTTTCTGGTGCAATCACCTTTTTAGTGTAGTTTACTTCATGTTATTCTTCTTTCATTGGTCCCTTGGAATTCTTAGCTTATTTTTCCCTTCAGCACTACGAGTAGCAGTAGTAGCAGAAATAGATAGAGGAACCGACCTTCTTCGGAGATCCGTCTCAAGCTCGCAAGGTCCCACAACTTGGGGACGGTTCCATTGTGGTCTTAAACACCTCGCCCTTTTTGAGATCTCGAGACATGGGTGCATGTTTGAGAAACCAACGAAACTTAAATGGTATGGTGGGATGCCATATGCAAATACTTTATTTAGTATTTTATTCAATATAAGGATGACAAATACTCAAGTGAAGCCATATATTTATGGCAATGCGATAAAAATTATGGATCTAGGATACACCACCATATAAATAACAGATGATAAACAATGCATGTCATACACGTTATAATATGCATGCCTCATCCCAACCATTGGGCTCCATTGTGTTGATGTGGTGGATGAACCCATGGTAGATGATTTTGTGAAAAGTTCAATCATAGAGTAGTCTAAACAATGTGGCATTTAATGACTCTCATTGAAGATGATGGAATTAAATGTATAAAATGGACCTTAACTAGGAAATTCAATGCAACATATTCTATGGGATTTTGATGACGGATAACTGATAGGTAAGGTTTCGAGCAAGGAAATTTGAAACATGGAAAACAAGTTGCCTAAAAATAGGGACATATGCGGTTTCTGAAGTAGGGATTTAGGATATGACATGGAGTCTGTAGACATAGTTGTCATTTGGAGTCTATAAAAGTAAAAAGGGCATTATAATACAAGTATTTACATTTTCTTCTTGGTATTCATATTTAATGGTCCCCTCTTCCAATCCAATTTACACACACATGTTGAAGGGACTTGGCATAAAGCTCAAAACTTTCACTTCCTCCATTTTAAATCAATCTTTGGAAAAAATTTAAAGTCCAAACCATTACACTATGTAGATCTATTATTGATCTTAGTTATTTAAAAATGGGAATACAAGGGATATATATATATATATATATATATATATATATATATATATGCATGTGTGTATATATATGTGTGTATATATATATATATATATATATATACATTTATATATGTATACATACATACATACATAAATACATGTATATATATATATATATATACATTTATATATGTATATATACATACATACATACATACATACACACACACAAATATATATATATATATATATATATATATATATATAAAAAAAAAACAAAATGAGCAACTCTTATACACGAATGTAATAACGGTGAAAATATGTGGATGTATGTAAATTTGGGAAGTTACATGAGGAAGTTGGTTTTTACTATCGCAAAGGCCTTATTATTCTATTGTAGGCCCTTGATGAAGATGAGAAGGAGATGTTTGGGTGGTGAATCCTTGAGCATAAGTAGGGACCAAAGCATGATGCAACAATATTGATCCTTTTATTAAATCTAAATTCTTGGGGATTTTCTAATGTTAATGAAGAAACACTTATAAGTCCATTTACTTTCGCATTACAATTGTTGATTGTATTTTTGGTCACTATTGAACCAAATTTTAATTGAAATTAGCGGACAACACACTTTGAATGGTAATAATTCAATGTGTTATAAAAACAATCAACTAAATCAAAGAAGTGAGAAAAATAACAACACAATATCACGGTGCAAATAAAGTTATACTAAATCCAAAAATGATTTATAAGTGGGTATCAATCTCTAAGAAGAGACATGAAGCTACTAAACTCTTTTTTTTACATTTAAATAAGAATTTCTTTATATATTTTTCTATAGGATATGAATAGTTATAAAATAGAAAATGAAGGGATTAGACTAGGAGTGTTTCATAAAGAAGATGAAGGGCTTTATTGTGAATAAAAATTCATAAAAAATAACTAAATTTTTCTATTTCTTGGTAAATCTATATTATTATTTGCATGTCTAAGGTCATTTGGAATGGAATTTTGGATTATCTTGATTCGAAAAACTAAATTGAAGTATTGGAAATGCGGAAAGTAATGAAAAAGTGTCATTTAGAATATGTTTAGAATATGTAAGTTGACATAAGTATAATCCTTTTGCTTTATAAGAAAGTATAAAACATTGGTTGTATACATAGTTTGTATAATTTGGATCATATCATAACATAAGATTTTGTTTATTTGTATAACTAATGCCTCTTGAACTTTACATAATGTTATTCGGTTTTCGGTATGCATTTTTATCCACTATGTTAGTTCAATGGTACACAATTATAAGTAAATTTGTTGTGATTAACACAATAGTGGTAAACACACAATATTTACTACTATTACTCATGATTCTTATCATGTTACCTACCAATGATAAATTCACTTTAAATGATTTTTCCCCTTTTATTTTCTTTAAGGAATCCTACGGTCTTTTTACAAGCCTCTTAACTACTTTGAAAAGTCCTATTCATTATTATAGATAGAAGGAAAAAGTAGACACTAAATATAAAGTAAAGTGATACAGATCATTCGATACCTCTTAAGCTTTACATAATACTTAACAATTTTTGGTATGCATTTTGTATCCACTATGTTAGCCCAATGGTCCATAATTACAAAAACTCGGGTGTGATTATTGTAGTAATGGTAAACACATAGTGTTTACTATTATTACTTTTGATTCTTATCATGCCACCTACTAATGTGTATACACTCAAATTTGGTAACATATCCTTTAGTAATGCCAAGTTTGGTTATGTTCCCTTACTAAGACAAATGTTTCATTCTAATTCCAATCAACACATCTCCTTAGCTCTTTCTTTATTTTCTCATCTTACACTTCCACTTTTTCATTCATTTAGAAATTATTTATTAACTAAACCTCCAAGTATCATTAAAAAAATTGGTTTTACATCACAAACTACATGGCAAAAACTATACAATTTAAGTTATAGTGGTATATGGTCTGAATGACCAGTACGGTCATGTCCTCTTTCATCTTCTAACTTTGGTTTAAATTTTAATATCTTAAGCGTGTTGTTTCATCTTCTTAAGGTCATCCTTATCATAATATTTCACTTATAGAAGGCTATATAAACAAATTAATATCACTTCATAGCTCACTTGAAAATTTTAGAAACTCTCATTGTAAATATCAATCCAAAAACATGTAAAGTTCTTCTAAATATTCCAAAAGTAGTTGCATATCACTTAGAGTAATCACTACTATAGGTCTAAAGCACTCAATTAGGTCAAAAATCTAGCTTCCTCCATTTCCAAGAATACAAAGGTCTTAAAGTCATCTCTTAAAAAGAGTAAATTCACTTTAAACATTATTAAAGATCTTTAAGGCTTTAGTTTGGCATTTGAAGCACACTACATGACACCACTACATTGTTGGGTACATTCTCTACTCTATAATTAACCCATTATTATTTATGTCAAGAGACACAAGGGAACTCATAGGGGTTGGTTTAAATCACACTCACAGTTACACATACACTTAGGAGAACTACATGAGGCTCAATCCTACTTGAGGGCATGCAATGTAGTAGTTGGATTGGTTTGACATGGGTTGACCATCAAGGGTAGTCTAGCCTCACCACACATTGATTTCTCCTTTTGTTATCTAATGCTTTGAGAAAGAGTATTACAAGTATTTAGGGTTTCTACTTTGTTGAAGTCATTATAGGTTGTGTTGAGGTTGTGCAAACAAGAGTGACATACTATAAAATATATTTTTATACAAGAAAAGGGCATAAAAAGTTATAGAACCTCACCGTAAAAGGGTATAAATTTCTATAGTGCTAGTCAAAATCATATAAAATTAATCCAAAATTGTACAATAGTTTTACAATCCAAATAGCCAAGGCATTTTCAAGTTTTGGTCTCGGAAAAAAGCATCTCCAGTCCTATATCAACTTATTTTCCCTATTTACACGTCCATATATTTTTTGTTCCATTATTTATAAATAATTATTCACCTCCTCTTATATATTTGAGATATCAAACTATCACTTCTCGTTGTTTCCTATGCTCATATGTTGATTTAATCTAATTTGAGTTAAATCTTATTTCAGAGTAACTTACTATAATAAATGATATTCAAGTGATTAAACACAGTAATATGAAAGAAATCAACATTCAAAGATGTACCAAACTAAGCAAATGAAGGGAGGAATATGAATTACCTAATTGTGAAACCTAGGAATGATCGAGACTGTGTATCTACTTGGAACATGCTGAAACAAGTGTCAAATGGCTCTCCAGGGGTTAAAAACCTAAGAATATGTGGGGTAGAAGCATCACGAGAAGGGTAAAAGTGCCTAGGCACTAATGACTTATCTGGGTGCATGTGTTTACTTAGATGCTTAGAACTTGGTATTTTTTGGGTCAAAATATCTTCAATGTTATTCACTCTTTGTCACTTTGGATTCATTGTTAGGTCTTCGGTCACACCCAGTAACCTACAAAAAAATGACTACCTACACATGTGTGCACAAACCGGATCAAATATAATTAAAAAGGATGTAGAATGTGGAGTCAAAATGACCCCGAAAGTAACCTAAAGAGTGAACTTATAACCGAGCACTACACTACAATCTCAAACTCCATATAGTTCTTGTGTGTGTGTGTGTGTATCTCGTGTCCTAGGTTGCCCTAGTGTAAGTTACACGATGATAGACGACTAGATATATATTGTCATAAATATGCAAAATATGTGTGATGGAATAGAATAAAATACCCTCCTATGTAGTGTATGCAGATCAAGGCAACCCTTAAAACTTGTATGGATGTGCTAGATATGTACTTAGTAGTGCTATTGTGCATTTGTACAATCTTAGGTGGTGATATATAATGCTTATAGTGCTTGTATCCTTATTTGAAAGAAGTAACTAAGTATATATATGATTCCATTGTTTGAATTTCATAATTAACAACTAAAAGGCCAACCAAAAGTGTTAAAAGGTGACCGAGAAGAAAAAAAAGACCCAAAAGAGTAAGAATAATAAAGAGAGGAACAAGAGCGCTTAGGAGGGACAGGAGTGCACAGGGTGCTTCTATCCTAACTCGGGCACTAGTGTCTATTGCCATCAAAAGGTTAATTACTTAAGTGCAACAAAACGTAAGATGTGTAAAGCTAGTAAAGTGCTAGACATAAAGTAACCAAAAGTCTAAAAGGAGTTGTCAATCACTAGTTTTTTTGCTTAGGAATCATGTATACATTAGTATGTTTTAGGACCTAGAAATTTACCCAAGTGCATAGATTTTGTGTCTACATTTTCCCCACTTTATGTTATTGAGTGAATACTCAATAACATAAAGTAGATAGAAGATGTGTACCTTGTAATCTAGAGAGGAGTGTAGCTAATAGCGTGTCGAGTGGATAAGTAGCCATGTGAAGTGTGAAGTGATCGTAATGTGAAGCGTGGCAACTAGGAAAGGGAGGTAGACCCTAGGGGTGAATCATATGCATAATAGAGTGTTGTCAGAGCTTGTTCTTGTTGATATGAGATGCTTCTTGTTGATTGTAATGACGAGCTTGTAAAATAAGCGAAAGAGAGTAGTCAAAGTCCCGTATGTGAAAAACCATAGTAACGTATGTATAAGTAAGTAAAATTTTGTAGAAAGTGATAGCTAAGGAAAGAGTGCACCTGATGCATGAGAGATTATATGATAGAAAGTTGTCTTGTTTGTCTTTGAGATGTTACTTGTAAGGGTTGGAAGTGATCAATTCCCAACCAAAAAAGTGTTGAGCCATATATTTGAGCGTCATATCACCAAGGATGAGGTTTTTGGTGATCTCATGCCAAGAGTGAGGTTTTTGGCAATCTCATGCCAAGGATGAGTTTTTGGGTGATCTCATGCCAAGAGAAAACTATTGGGGAGAGAGGCATGCTTTTTTATCCTTCTATGATGCTTCTCAAATGATATGTTCCATTGTAAATTGACACATCCTAATTAACAACCGTTACGTAATTGAATTATAAGTGGATCGAATGAATTATGTAATCAAGCCAATTATCTGATATTGTAGATCCATACCATAAACTACTGGAAACATTGATGAACCGAGAAACTTTTGATTTTGACCCCGTGACACTAACACCCACCATTCCTGCCGTCTGCTAATGAGTACTAGTGTTTGATGTGTTTTTAATTCAAGTATGATTTTGGACCACTCTATAACTGTGTACCTTTTCCAATGCTATCTTTGTGATGCTTTGTTTTGGAGCTCTGTTATGTCGGAAGGGCCATTTGTTCATTGAATACTTTCCCCCTCGTTTGGGGTGCGTGTGATGAATGTAGGAGCATGTGGCCCAAATGAGAGGACCAGAGAGTGATATTCATATCGTAGATTAGATACCTATAGGGGGTAGGAGATGTGCATGGTATAAAGTAAGGCACATGAAAAGAATATATCCTAGAAACAAGTGTTAGTGTATAAGAAATTTCATGCAATATAATACAATGTATCAAGAAACTATGAAGACAAGAGGGACCACGAAAATTGGGTTTCATACATGGGACATCACTCACAATGTCACAAGACAATCAGGGCCGAAGTGGCCATAAAAAAACAATGATCAAGAAAGACATAGGGCATAGCCCACAAACAATGGAAAACAATAACAAACAAGAAATAACATAACCATGGTTGTATATTATCCTATAAGGAAAATGCTACACATGAAGCACCCATTAGTATGTTAGAAAGATAAATAGTATGTTAAATCATGTATAGAGTGGTGAAAAGTAAGTAATAGTAACAAGTAGTAAATATTGTAACAATAAGACCTATGATTGTGTAATAAGAGAGTAATAAAGGTAGATGCCCCCAGTAGCCTCACTGGGACCGGTAAATATCGGTGTCAAGCATCATGCACCATGTAAGAAACTACAAAGGTCTTTCATTCACCTCAAGATATCATGTGAATATACATGTGTGTATAGAAAAATATAATGACATACTAAGAATTTAGCTAGCATAGGAAACAAAGCACAACATGTAAGAATTATAAGCTAATAAGAGTAAATACAACCAAGATAGGTAAAACCATGTGAATGTGATGGTGTGTTGTGATATGATATATGTTCAGATGGGAGGAGCCACATTTCCCCCCAGTAGATGTGCGTGACATGAGGTTCATGTAATAGTTACACCCTCAATAGTCAAGTATAAACTGTAGAACAAGAGTGTGTCATCAAGTGATGATGGTAAATTATGTGTATCATATATGTGGTAATGCTCGAAAACGTAGACATGAAGCATGAAGCGTGAGAGATAGAGAGAAATTCGCTAGGATGTGACTAGTGAAGGGGGAATTTGAGTGCCCCCTGATTTTGTGTAGGGTAGGAGTTAAGTAAACTCATCAAAGAGGTTGTTAGTGTTAGGGTCATAATCGATAGGATTTATATTGGAGACATAATATGTGATAGTATGAGGTTGATCATAGAAAGATCATGTACGACATAAATTATACATGTCCATAACATATTCTTCATCAGTAAAAGGGGGTTGTGGACAATCATGTGCATACCAATGAGTTAAGTTTTGGGCATAGCCAAGGAAGGAATCATTGCAAATAGAGATGTGGCTAAAAGGCATAGGAAAGGTAATAATAGTATGGTTTGGGTTGAAGTTATCACTAATATAGTCGAGAATTTTTTTCCAAAGGCGAGTGGAGAGGAACAATGTGTACATGCCAGGAAGATCAATAAATAGAAGAAACATAGGCCATATGAAGTAATAATGAATACATATTCATGATACAAGTGGGGAGAATGAGGGGGAGGAGATTAGTAAGTGTGAACCCTAATTATGCTAAGCCTTTGTGTGTGTAAACAATGTCAGGGAAAGTGGGATTGAATGGAATATGAGGCCAATAAGAGTCATGTATGAGTAAGGTGCATGTGAATGGATCAAGTTGCAGACCGAAGGTGACCTAGGGAGATGGAGAAGGTGACATGATGTCTAGTGTATGTAGAGATTCCTAGAAAGGAATCATAGATATAGTAGAGGGAGGAGGTTACTTGAATTGATACTCACCCGAGCCAATATCAACAAACATGTCTTGGGAAAAGGATTTTCCTACCTTAAGCGAAGTAAAGTTGAGGTTGTATAAATTTTCATTGGTAATTTCTACGACATTAACCTCATCATCAGAATCGTCGGTGTTGACATTATCTTGTTGGGTAGAATTATCAAGGATATTAAGAGGAGGAGTGGTGGATGTAGGGCTAGGAGGAGCAATAAAGGGTGGAATAGTGGTAGTGATGGAGGGAGATATGGTAGGGAAATAAGATCAGTGGTATGTGTAGGGATGGAAGGGGTGAATGTGGAGGTAGAAGAAGTAATGGAAGCACTAGATTCATCGACATCATATGTATCGATAGTATGGTAGGGAATTGGATTAAGTGGGGGTATAGGAATGGAAGTGACTGGGTCTATTTAGAAGAACTTGAATGGTTCAGGGTCGAGTGGAAATAGTATGCTCATATCCATCATGTAAGAATTTAATGCATTGATGAACCATAGAAGGAACAACATGCATAATGTGGATCCATGGTCTACCAAGTAAACAATTGAACTAAAATTATGTATCAATGATATAAAAAAGTGGGAAGGGTTTTGGGCCTAACTTGTAAAGGTAAGGTGATGGTGCTGATGCATGTTTGAGTAGTAGAATCATATCCACAAACAAGGGTAGAGTATTTGGTGATTTGACTATTAGGAATTTTTAGCTGTGTGAGTAATGAGAGGGAACATAGATTTAGAGCGGAGCCATTGTTAATTATTATGCACTTGATATGCTAGCAGCCAATAGTATATGTAATATGAATGATCACCGATGATAGTAAGAGAGATATCCTCATTATTGAATGATATGGCATGTGGTAGGTTTTGAGGGATTAGATAAGTTGGGTGAAGGGAATAGGGGATTATCACTTGCAATTTGAATGAAATGTAGGGAAACCTCTAATGTATGAAAACAATATGGTGCATTGCGTAAAATATCATAAAGGGATATTTTGGTTGGTGTATTATTTAGTTGCTCAATGATATCATAACCTTTAGAGGTGTCGGTAGGAACTGTAGAGGTGATAGGTGGTGGAATAGAGACGGGTGGAGCCATAAGTTTCTTATTGTGTTGAGTAGTGACCACATTAATAGTTTAGTTAGGCATTGGAGGGTTGAAACAGGGAGGGTGTTGGGTACGGACCTACATAAAATCAATAACAATGGTAGCCATGCAAGAAACCCTAGTGGGTGCATAGGATGGGTAAGAGGATTGGTCCATAAATTTAGAAGGAGAGAGAATCTGATGCATGTTTGTAAGGTAGGGTTTGATCGATCGGGTTCACCAAATTATTTAATTAAATATTATTTCGAGTAACTTAGTGTAATAAATAATATTTAAGTGATTACATGTAATAACATGCAAACAATAAGCATTCAAAGATGTAACACCCTAAGAAAACGAAGAGATAAAGATGACTTAGCTGATTCTATGTAACTCCGGGAATGATTGAGATTATGTATCTACTAGAACATGCTAGAAATTACATAAAAATGGCTCGATGAAGGTTCAAAACCTAGGAATGTGAAGGGAAGAAGTTCTGCAGGATGGAAGGAATTCCCTAGGTGCTAATGACTGATCTAAGTGTCTATGTCTGCTCAAATGCTCAAAACTTGGTCTTATTTGGGTTAGAATATCTTCGTTATTATTCACCCTTTGTCTTTCTCGGCTTCACTATTAGGTCATTGATCGTACTTGTAATGTGTAAAACGAATGACTACTTGAACATGCCCACAAACCACATCACATATAATAAAAAGGATGTAAAATGTGGATTTGGATGACCCCAGTGGTCACCCAAAGAGTGAACTTATAACTGAGTGCTATACTACATCTCATACTCCATTTAGTTCTTCATGTGTGTGTGTGTGTGTGTGTATATCTATGTCTTGTTGCATGATGATAACATGCTAGATCTATATTGTCCTGAATATTCAAAATGTGTGTGATGGAATAGAATAAACTCCCCTCCTATGTAGTGTATGTAGATCAATGCAACCCTTGACCTTGATATGGATGTGCTAGATATGTACTTTGTAGTGTTTTTGTGCCTTTGTGCAAGCTTAGGTCGTGATAGATAATGCTTATAGTGCTTTCCCCTTATTTGAAAGAAGTAACTAAGTATATATATTATTCCCTTATTTTAATTTCATAATTGACAATAGAAAGGCCGACCCAAAGAGATAAAATGTGAGTAAGAAGTGAAAATGGCCTAAAAGAGCATGAAGAAGAAAGAGAAGGACATGAATGCTTAGGAGGGATAGGAGCTCTTGGGTTCTTCTCATCTAATCTGGGTGCTAGTGTTTAAGGCCATCAAAAGGTAAATTAGTCAAGTGCTGATATAACTGTAAGATGTGTAAAACTAGTAAAGTGTAAGAGATAAAGCAACCAAAAGGCCAAAAGGAGTTATCAACCACTAGTTTTATTTCTTAGGAATCATGTATACATTAGTATGCTTTAGGACCTAAAAATGTACCCAATCACATATATTTTGTTTCTACATATGTATAAAATGAGACAAGGTTCCAATCAACACATAAGTAATTATGTTCTCCATTATAAGACTATGCTTGCCAAGATGAACACCACTTTAGCCAACAATGAACTTTAAGATCTTTTTACACTCTTGTAAGAATCATTCATTCATTCATTTGATCACCTATGTCATATATTAAAAGAGTGAAAAATTAATCCTCTTAACATGAACAAGATCTATGTTGTTAATGCTCCCGACACATCTACTCATAAGTTTTAAGGTATGTTTATATGTAAAAACAAACCTAATGATGATAAATTTGAAGTTAAATCCATCATCGATGTTGTATCTCAACCCAAAAAGCTAATATTGCAAGCTCCTCAATGAAAATTCACATGTTTACCTTATGTACAACATCTCATGTTGAAACAATTAATTGAATGCAACCTTATATCTCTCCCTCCACTTATGGTCTATGAAAACACACTTCATAGCAAGATTTTTAATATAAATATCCATTATGATTATCATAGATGCATTAGTCATACTATTAATTGGTGTATTACACTCCACCATGTTATACAAGACCTTATCAATATTGGTGTTATTGAATGAGATTATTTTATTGAATATAATCATACTAATGATAGTACAAAACTTAATTTTTTTAATGAACCACTTCTTGATCATAAAACTACTAAAAATACTTCAAAAGTGCACCATGCTCATCATGTTCTACCACCTCCACCTTCTTATGATCATCGATTGGATGGTATGATTTATACTATCACTACTACGACACCTCCTTCATCGGTTACTAGTTTTGATAATACTAATATGGCTCATAGTCTTGTTTCTAATGCACTTTACATTCATGTTTTTATTGATTAACAACATATGCATAGTTTTTGGTTGATATTAATACTAAACATAATACATGCACTCTCAAGTTGCTTCATTCTCTTGGATATACTAAAAACAAGTAACATTTGATCTCAAGGAGAAAAATGGGGCATAATGTTACCCCTCTAACAGTTGGGTCTACTACTATTGTTATTCCATTTTTGTTTACACTTTATATTCCCTCACATGACATGCATTTAGGTTTCCCTTGGATACTTTATTTAGTGACTATCCCCTCTTTATTACATTAATGTGTTCAATTTATTCATAATTAGAAAGTGGTCATAGTTAAGGGTATACCATTCGAGGATCATATACTAATGTGTTTTGGCCAAAAATTATAGTTACTACTCTCCTCCTTATCCATCTACACATAGGTCTTTTAGTTTACGTTTTACTTATAGTGGATCAATCCCTCCTAATGTATCTATGGATAGGTCTTCTAGTTCACAAACTAATTCTAGCTGGTCAGCCCCTCCTACCACATCTACACATAGGTATTTTATGTCACATGCTACTCTTCATAGGTCACTCTCTCCTAAGACTCTTACTATATCATCATGAGTTTTTTTATACTATATCTCCTATGACACATAATATCCTTCCTATGCAACTTACATGAGAGTATCCTTATTTTAATATGACATATTTGACATATATGCCTCCTTCACCTTCTAGGTTTTTCTTACCTCTTGGTTAGGATCTTATTGGGTAGCTCTTGTGTTATCCCCTTCTTGTACATAATTATTTATAAATGAAAAAAACATTCAACTACTTACATAATACATTAACATTCACATATTTGTAAAAAATACAAAATTAAGACCTATTATTGGTTTTCCTGGCTAGGTTGTTACTTTATTCATGTTATTTATCATATTAGTTTGATGGATAACATAGATTTTTATATACTCTTTGCACACATGCATTCACAAGGTATATTGAGCTTGATAAAAGACACACACAAATTGATACACAATGAAAGATTTCGACCTAGTCCCTTCCCACCGACATCAATCGTTAAAGGCATCTACTACACTATATAAATGTTATTATTTTATTTCAGCTACTTCACACTTACTCATTACAATTTATTACATAGTGTTTATGTTATCTCTTGAGGTAACAAGGCTAACACACATCTTGTGTAATGCTAAAATATCTTATTATCTATGTTTTACTATTATTGTTTGTTCCATTACCTTAGTATGTGGACTAATTGATTGCTTCTTGAATGCAACCTTTGTGCCTTGATTATCTTGTGACATTATGGGTGTCCCATTTTTGTGGCTATAGCCTATCTTGAGTGTATGAATGCATTTTTTCATAGGATGCCTAAATTTCCCTCTATTAAGGTTGTATTGTGGCACCATGGGTATCTTATGTTTGTGGCTCTAGGCCTTCATGTCAATATTCTCTAGGTTATTACTTATGTTGACTTGATTGTCTATGTATTGACCACTATTTATATCTATATACATGTATTAATATTATTCTTTCTCATTTCAAATTACACATTTCTTTCTTTGTGTGCAATGATGTCCACCATGTGTAACCCCTTTTTGTAGGTACACATTCCCAGCGGTGGCCACCGTTACTATCTTCTATATGCTCCAACACTGATTATCAAAATTATTTGATGTGGGTACACATCATTTCTTTTTATTTACACTCTCAAACACTTTATCACACACACCTCAAAAGATGGGGCATTCATAGGGATATATTATACTTTTATAGCTAGTACAAATATACTACAAGACACGTGAATGTGTTTTTATAGGGTAAAAACATTTAGAAGTAGGAAAAATACTAAAAAGTGGTAGAAATCAAAATGGTCAAAACCATACAATTAAGGTCTAGACCTAGTATAGTCATGACCCTATTGGATGTTCCTGGCCTAGGGGTAGATTATCATAAATTTTTAATAGTTTTAGATTCTTACAATTATGTATGGACTTCTGGTATAGGTTTGGTTATAAATGACATAATTCAAAACATTATATAGGGGTATGAATACTTCATTCCTTCTCCACCATTTATGTAGAGACATACATACATTCCTTCTTATTTCACCATATGAGTCACCAAATAAAGAGTTAGATTCATCACTTAGCAAAAATCACCCAAACCATGCTATAAATAAACACACCTTCTCAAGGATCCTGAATCTAGCTCAAAACACTCAAATGGATTAAACAAATGAAATAAAGTATATAAACACCTTACACATGATAAAACACACCTATCAAACATGTTCATGCACCCCAAAAAGTATCATACCTTCATTTATCATCAATCTCCTTTTAGACCTCTCTTACTTGCTTGTAGCCCTTCCTAAAGGAAAATTTTGATGAATTTTACAAATTTCAAGGACTTATGATTTAATGGTAACATTTATAGATACCTTTTATCCCCATTAAGATGACTAAAGTTTTTCAAGACATATCTCCATGCCCATCAAAGGGTATTCTATTTTTACCATTCTCTATTAGGTCTAGTTTCTTGCCTTCTTGCCTTCTTTCCTCCCCGAGCCTCTTGTCTCCATAACAAAATACACTCTTCTTATACTAGACTGTCTCTAATGCCATTTCCACTCTTTCCTAATATTCTTCATGACCTCTATAGACCTGCACCACCTTAAGTTTAATGAAATTCCATAAGCTCCTTGAGCCCTAGGCTCAATTACATAGATTTTTCTCCTTTCTCAACCTCTACCAATCTCAACAACAACCCTATATCATTTGAATGGACTCAATTTTGATAGATTAGAAGGTAATTGGGGTTTTGTTAGCCTTACTCTAACCCATGATTAGATCAAATTACATTAGATTCCATCATGGTAAGGGTAGAGTAGGAGAATTTACATTATGAGCACCTTATTATACGTATTTCAGGCCTATACTAACACATAGAAGGCTAACATACCATCTTAGGCCTAGATTAACATTACTTGAATATGTAAATGACTCATTTTGGAGGGAAACCCAAAATTAGCTCTTATTACAACAAGAGGGTCCATATGGACTAAAACACTAACAAAACCTCCTAAGACGCCTTAGAAGACTATTCAAACCAAAATTTTCATTATGTATATGATGCTCCTGCATCATACTCCCCATATGGAGAGAAATAAAAGATGTACAAAAATTCCTTCTTTATTTTCTTCCAATTGGCTTCAAATTGTAAAATTTTCTCTCTTACTACTACATTTACTTCATTTTCTTAAGCTTCACTCTTCCTTGAATCTCCACTCTTTGTCTTCATCTCCTTCATCTTTTCTCTATCCTAAAAAATGAGGCCTTCATGTTCCCTTTTCTTCATTTGTGCTCTTAAATGAGCTGATTTTTCTATACTTTTGATATCTCTCTCTATTATACATGCACATTCACAAATAAACAAAACCTTAGTTTTAAAAACAAGAGACTTTTGAGTCTCTTCACTTGTTTTTTCTTCTCTTTCTTCATCTTTTTCAATATTCTCTTCCATTTCTTCAACTTTTTATTCATCATATTTAACTTTCTCACCTCTTAAAGCACATTCAAGTGCATAGATTTATGCTTGTAACAACTCTTGACCAATGTAGAAAAACTGAAAATCACCATTTACTTATTCTTCTCTGAATTCTTCCTCGACATTGAATGCCTCTTTTCTTTCTTATATGATTTCTTCATTCTTTTTTTTTTTGCCTTCTCTTCCATCCTCTTCATTTTATCTTCTTCTATTATCTTATTTTCTTCTTCATGAGTGACCTTAATGGCCACTTAACTAACCTTCTCAACACTATATTATTCACTTTATTCACTACTTTATTTATGACCTTACTTTGCATTTCTCTCACTTTTTTTTTATAACTCTTCAAGCTGCTCCAAACTTCTTCTTATTTCTCTCACCTCTTATTCTTCCCACATTATTCTCTTTCTCTCATTTTCTCTTCTTTATTTCTCTTACTACTCTTCATCAACTGAAATAACTCCCTCACTATCTCAATATTTAATTTCCCTCTCTAGGAAGTCTTTTTCACCTTGCCAAGTCTCACCTAGGTGCATTTTCTTACCTAGTCTTTTGAATTTTTTTCTAATCTTCAGTATCTCTTCTTTCCCTTCACTTTTCTTCACCTTTCAAAGGAGAAACCTTCAAATAGAATGATAAAAATTGTTTAAATTCCTTTCTGTAATACCATTATGATGCAGAGCCCTACATATATTCCTTCTTATTGCACCATCTTAGTCACCAAATAAAGAGTTAGATTCATCACTTAGCAAAAATAAAACATGCTATATAAATACACCTTCTCAAGAATACCGAATCTTGCTCAAAACACTCAAATGGATTAAACCACTGAAACGAAGACTATAAACACTTTACACATGATAAAACACACCTATCAAACATGTTCATGCACCCCAAAAGTATCATACCTTCACTTATAATCAATCTCCTTTTAGACCTCTCTTACTTGCTTGTAGCCCTTTCTAAAGGAAAATTTTGATGAATTTTACAAATTTCAAGGACTTATGATTTAATGGTAACATTTATAGATACCTTTTCTCCCCATTAAGATGACTAAAATATTTCAAGACCTCTCTCCATGCCTATCAAAAGGTATTCTCTTTTACCATTCTCTATTAGGTCTAGTTTCTTGCCTTCTTGCCTTCTTGCCTCCTTGAGCCTCTTGTCTTCATAACACAATACATTCTTCTTATACTAGACTGTCTCTAATGCCATTTCCACTCTTTCCCAATATTCTTCATGACGTCTATAGACCTACACCACCTTAAGTTCATTGAAATTCCATAAGCTCCTTGAGCCCTAGGCTCAATTACATAGATTTTTCTCCTTTCTCAACCTCTACCAACCTTAACAACAATCCTCTATCATTCGAATGCACTCAATTTTGATAGATTAGAAGGTAATTAGGGTTTTGTTAGCCTTACTCTAACCCATGATTAGATCAAATTAAGTTAGATTCCATCATGGTAAGGGTAGAGTAGGAGAATTTACATTATTAGAACCTTATTATACTGATTTCAAGCCTATACTAACACATAGAAGGCTAACATACTAACTTAGGCCTAGATTAACACTATTTGAATATGCAAATGACTCATTTTTGAGGGAAACCCCAAATGAGCTCTTATTACAACAAGAGGGGTCCATATGGACTAAAACACTAACAAAACCTCCTAAGACGCCTTAGAAGACTATTCAAACCAAAATTTTCATTATGTACATGATGCTCCTGCATCATACTCCCCATGTGGAGAGAAATAAACTATGTACACAATTCATTCTTTATTTTCTTCCAACTAGCTTCAAATTGTAAAATTCTCTTTCATACTTGCTGCATTTACTTCATTTTCTTAAGCTTCACTCTTCCTTGAATCTTCACTCTTTGTCTTCATCTCCTTCATCTTCTCTCTATCCTAAAAATGAGGCCTTCATGTTCCCTTTTCTTCATTTGTGCTCTTAAATGAGCTGATTTTTTAATACTTTTGATATCTCTCTCTATTGTACATGCACATTCACAAGTAAACAAAACCTTAGTTTTAAAAACAAGAGAATTTTGATTCTCTTCACTTGATTTTTCTTCTCTTTCTTCATCTTTTTCAATCTTTTCTTCCATTTCTTCAACTTTTTCTTCATCATATTTCACCTTCTCTCCTCTTAAAGTACATTCAAGTGCATAAATTTCTGCTTGTAACAACTCTTAACCAATGTAGAAAAACTAAAAATCACCATTTACTTATTCTTCTTTGAATTCTTCCTCAACACTTTGAATACGTCTTTTCTTTCTTATACGATTTCTTCATTCTTTTGTTGTTTTGTCTTCTCTTCCATCATCTTCATTTTGTATTCTTCTTCTACTAGCTTCTTTTCTTCTTCATGAGTGACTCAATGGCCACTTAACTAACCTTCTCAACACTATATTCTTCACTTTATTCACTTTGCTTTATTCATGACCTTTCTTTGCATTTCTCTCACTTTTTTCTAACTCTTCAAGCTGCTCCAAACTTCTTCTTATTTCTCTCACCTCTTATTCTTCCCACATTATTCTCTTTCTCTCTTATTCTCTCATTTTCTCTTCTTTATTTCTCTTACTACTCTTTATCAACTGAAATAACTCCCTCACTATCTCAACATTTATTTTCCCTCTCTAGCAAGTCTTTTTCACCTTGCCAAGTCTCACCTAAGTGTATTTTCTTACCGGGTCTTTTGAATTTTTTCTATTCTTCACTCTCTCTCCTTTTTCTTCACTTTTCTTCACCTTTCAAAGGAGAAACCTTAAAATAGAATGATCAAAATTATTTAAATTCCTTTCTATAATACCATTATGATGTAAATCCCTACACAAATTCCTTCTTATTGCACCATCTTAGTCACCAAATAAAGAGTTAGATTCATCACTTAGGAAAAATCAAACATGCTATATAAATACATCTTCTCAAGAATCCTGAATCTTGCTCAAAACACTCAAATGGATTAAACCACTAAAAAAATGATTTAAAAAATTTACACATGATAAAACACACCTATCAAACATGTTCATGCACCCCAAAAAGTATCATACCTTCACTTATAATCAATCTCCTTTTAGACCTCTCTTACTTGCTTGTAGCCCTTCCTAAAGGCAAATTTTGATGAATTTTACAAATTTCAAGGAATTATGCTTTAATCGTAACATTTATAGATACATTTTCTACCCATTAAGATGAATAAAAATTTTCAAGACCTATCTCCATGCCCATCAAAATTTATTCTCTTTTTACCGTTTTCTATTAGGTCTAGTTTCTTGCCTTCTTGACTCCCCTGAGCCTCTTGTCTCCCTAACACAATACATTCTTCTTATACTAGACTATCTCTAATTTAATTTCCACTCTTTCCTCATATTCTTCAAGACCTCTATAGACCTACACCACCTTAAGTTCATTGAAATTCCATAAGCTCCTTAAGCCGTAGGCTGAAGTACAAATATTTTTCTCCTTTCTCAACCTCTACCAACCTCAACAACAACCCTTTATCATTCGAATGCACTCACTTTTGATAGATTAGAAGGTAGTTAGGGTTTCATTAGCCTTACTCTAACCCATGATTAGATCAACTTAAGTTAGATTCCATCATGGTAAGGGTAGAGTAGAAGAATTTACATTATGAGCACCTTATTATACTTATTTCAAGCCCATACTAACACCTAGAAGGATACTATACTAACTTAGGCCTAGATTAACATTATTTGAATATGTAAATGACTCATTTTGGAGGAAAACCCAAATGAGCTCTTATTACAACAAGAGGGGTCCATATGGACTAAAACACTAACAAAACCTCCTAAGACACCTTAGAAGACTATTCAAACCAAAATTTTCATTATGTACATAATGCTCCCGCATCATACTCCCCATGTGGAGAGAAACAAATTATGTACAAAAGGACCTTCTTTATTTTCTTCCAATTGGATTTAACTTATAAAATTATATTTCTTACTACTACATTTACTTCATTTTCTTCAGCTTTACTCTTCCTTGAATCTTCACTCTTTGTCTTCATCCTCTTCATCTTCTCTCTATCCTAAAAATGAGGTTGTCATGTTCTATTTTCCTCATTTGTGCTCTTAAATGAGCTGATTTTTCAATAATTTTGATCTCTTTCTCTATTATTCCTACATATTCACAAGTAAACAAAACCTTAGTTTTAAAAACAAGATACTTTTGAGTCTCTTCACTTGATTTTTATTCTCTTTCTTCATCTTTTTCAATATTCTCTTCCATTTATTTCAAATTTTTCTTCATCAAATTTCACCTCCTCACCGTTTAAGAACATTCTAGTGCATAGCTTTCTACTTCTAACTACTCTTGACTAATGTAGATAAACTGAAAATCACCATTTACTTATTCTTCACTAAATTATTCCTCAAAGCATTGAATACCTCTTTGCTTTCTTCTATGATTTCTTCATTCTTTTGTTGTTTTGTCTTCTCTTCCATCATCTTCATTTTTTCTTCTTCTACTATCTTATTTTTCTTCTTCATGAGTGACCTCAATGGCCACTTGATCAAGGGATATTTTTTTGATATCAAAAGTTCCCTAAACATCCTTAAATTTTATTGGTGTAGAATATCATTTCGAGAGATTTCCATCGACTATGAGAACGCGACTAACAGACATTGGGAGCTCTAGTTATGTCTGGTCAAAGTTCAGTCAATGAGAAAGTCAACTTTGGTCAACTAGTCAATATTGAACCAAATGCAATGTGACATGTTACAAAAATACAAAGGGAGTCTTTTTTTGGTTTTAATGCAGTCTTTGACAATCGTAAAATTGAATAGCTCGTTGGAACAAGAGGCTCAACTTTTGTTATGGAGGGGAGCTCAACCGCCGTGAGGATGATTATTTTATCACTGACATGGTGGGTCCTCAAACCACCACATGGCTTGCCACCATGAGTTTGATTTTCCAATCGCAGGTCGAAAGGTGGTCTTATTCATCATATTTCATGTGGGTCGAATTTCATATTACTTTGTAATTATTTTCCATGCATTATTCCCAAATGCCACACATTATGCCACATACCATGCATATATATCAACCTTCATATTAATGTTCAAACATTAGTATAACCACCACTTACCCACATAACCGCCAAACATGCTAAGTCCACGTGGTGGATAGGAGATGAAGCGGTGGTAGGGGAAAAGGCCCATGCGTGGAAGCTTCCATGTGAGGAGAAGGAGGTGGGGTAGTTATGCCTCAAGTGGTCCCATGACCACTTTAACATGCGTGGGAAAGGCTATTTAAAGCCTAAAACAATTATCTCCTCCACCAAATGTGGGATATACCCACTTAACCATGTCCGCTCCTAAGGGAATTAATCCCTTCCTAAGTGCAATCTACCCTAATATGGAGATAAGCCTATCTAAATGCTACGGTGAGGCTAATATTAGCCTTAGATAATATTTTAGGCATTATTTTAAGGGCCCTATTTTTGTATAAATAGGGAAGCCATTGCATTGTAAAAACACATGAGCCCGAGAATCTTATTATTTTGTTAATATTAATTATGGGATGTGGTAGAATTAGTAATAGGGAAATTTTAATATAGTTTTGTAAAACTATATTAAAATCCTAAAATTACGATAGAAAAATATTGTTTATTGGCCTATTATTTTTAGGCAATAGTAGATGAAATATTTGTGATTGGGAGTAAAATGCAAACTACCCAATAGGCCCATTGAGCCACACTAATCACTTGCAAAGCCTAGATTGTTGACTAGAGTGCTAGAGGACACATTGATAGTCTTCGGGAAGGCCGATTGAAGCCGAAGGAGAATGTACACCAGGAAGGTGAGGGACATTTTTGATTGATCATTAGAGTTCTTCTAAGAATTGGAGTACTGATAGGCAAGTGAAATTCCATTAGGTTTTCTTGTGAAAGTACTATTGTAACTTACAAGTTTTGACTAGTGGAACGGTTCAAAAGAACCCAGAGACGTAGGCAATTTCCGAACTCCGTAATCAATCATTGTGTAATTGTCTTTATTATCTTGCATTAATTTTAAATTGATTACTTAAAAGGAGCAAATTGTTGGCAAATATTTAAAGCCTACAAGGGCCGAGATCAGGTAGATAAAAACTTGATTATTTTCGGATCAAGTTTGGTATCAGAGCTAGTTTAGCTCCATTTTTGCTTCAGTAAATCTGATTAACAGAGTGATTGCTTCAATATTGGTGTAATTGGTTCAGTTTGTGTGAACAGGGTACAAGTGCACTATGGGAAAGATGTCTAAACAAGAAAAGCTCGAGGAAATTAAAGCTTATAATCACCATATCCAGGAAGATAACTCTCTCCTGCAATTGATGTACTACTCCTTAGAAGAGGAGAATGCTCATTTGAAATCATAATTGCAAACCAAGGATGAGCTCTTGGAAAGATTGCATTATGGTGATCAGAGAAAGGAAATACCTTCAACTTCAGATGTAGTGACCATTGTAGATGATTGCACTGTAAGTTGTTCACCACTGGAATCTTCTTCTTCCTCCCATTTGGTTTCAGATTTAGGTAATGAAGTCTTTGGTTTTTTTGAAAAACATACAAGAGGCATTGGATCCAATTTAGTAGATAAAATGGGATTTGATGGAAGAGGCCTTGGTAAAAATGGCCAAGGCATTACTAACCCAATACAGGTCAAGGATCATCCTCGTTTTGCAGGTTTGGGTTTTCCTAGTGTGGGAATGGATATTGGAGATTGCTCTAAGAACGCTGACGGGAGACAAGCTTTTGAAAGCAAAGTGAATACCCCACTAGTCTTGAAAAATATTCTGAGTAGGAAACTTGTGCTTCATCGTCACAGGAAGGATGTGGTAAGAGAAATCAACAAAGAGGTAATGAGATTCCACCTCTAGTTTCTTACCATAATCATAAGCACAATAAAAATTTTGATCCACTTTTTTAGCTTAAGAAGTATGGTTATGATTTTTAGAAGATGTGGAATTCCTTTCCATGTAATTTTTGTGGATTACATAATCATTCAGTGGCCAGATGCTAGAAGAGAAGGACACTAATGAAGAAGTTGATGCCATTCGTTAGGAACAAGGCAAATCAGAAAGACCAATCTCGTCATGCAGAGTCAAGAAATGGTAGAAAGAGTTCCTCATCCTAGAAGAAGGATATTAAGAGGAATTTTTGTGCTCATTGCCAGAGGAATGGACATCGGTGGAAAATTGCTGGAAATTACATCCATCTCGCCATTAGAGTAATGGCAAGATAAAGATGGAATGAAGGCCTATTGCAAAAGCAAAGGAGGTTCCTAATCCACCACTAGTTGAAAATTAAACCTAGGACCAGGTAATACTTGAAAGTGAAAGTCCTTTAAAATGGGTAAGTCAACAATTTTTCAATTATATATTGCATAATTCAGATTGATGAATAGTATGTAGTATTTGTTTGGAGATAAGATTTTATGAGAAAATGCTGAGAGAAAGGTTTACCATACTTAGTGGATTTTCTTACTTAGAAAAATTGATTAATACTCCAAACATATCTCCTAATCAGCTTGTGAGTACCTGTTACAACTTGGATATAGGATTTGACTCATATAAAGCTTGGAGATTGATCTGCCATTTGTGTAGACAATAGAGTTCACAGAGGTTAGCTCAGAACTTCATTCATTTAGAGGGATTGTGACCGTGCAATAAGAATGGTAGCTGAATCACCATTGGCATTGACATTGGGTCAGAATTTCATTTTGTGGACAAGCCATCATGGCAATCTAGCAAAATGGTACCTGATATAATTTTTCAACAAAAGGATCTCTCAAAATATTAGCTCAAAACATCATTTGGAGTCAAGGAATTACGACCGAACATTTGAATGGTAGCTAATCATCAGACTTAGCATCATGTAGTAGAGGCGTTGAGGTTTATAAGAGACTTAGCACTACACAGTGGAGGCGTTGAGGTATGCAAGAGACTTAGCCTTTGCACAACAAAGGTGTTGAGATCTGTAAGAGACTTAGCATTGCATAGTGGAGGCATTGAGGTGTGCAAGAGACTTAACACTACACAATGAAGGCATTGAGGTCTACAAGAGACTTAAGCACTGCACAATGGAGGTGTTGAGGTCTGTAAGAGACTTTGTACTACACAACGGAGGTGTTGAGGTCTCGAAAAGGGACAAGTCATTGTCCATTAATGACATCAGATCAATCATAACTCTAAGTAACATGGAATTCCTTCAAACAAGTTTGGATTCTATGGAATCAACTTAGAGATGGGAGCTGTGTTATAAAGTAAAAGAATATCCTTGTTGTCATATATTTGGAAGCTTAGCACCATACAACAAAGGCGTGGAGGTCTTCTTCTTATATCAGAGTGGCATAGCGGAAGTGTCGTGGGCCCATAACCCACATGTATAGGATAAGAAAAAGTTTTCAAAGTGAGAAGGTTGTAGGAAAAGAGAGCAAAGGGTCTACTATAAAGCAGCACTTCTAAGGTGGTAGCAGAATTTCCAGTTCGGATGGGATGGCAAAATGTTACAATTTTTGGGACAAAAAGCCTTTCTCATTAGGGAGGTGTGATCAGGGGATCATTTTTGATATCAAAAGTTCCCTAAACATCCCTAAATTATATTAGTGTAGAAGATCATTTTGAGATCTTTCCATCGACTATGAGAATGTGACAAATGACATTAGGAGCTCTAGTTATGTCCGATCAAAGTTCAGTCAACAGAAAGTCAACTTTGGTCAATTGGTCAATATTGGACCAAAGGCACTATGACATGTGGCAAAAATGCAAAGGGAGTCATTTGTTGGTTTTAACCACTAGTCTTCGACAATCATAAAATGGAATAGCTTGTCGAACAAGAGGCTCAACTTTTGTTACGGAGGGGAGCCCGGCCGCCATGAGGATGATTATTTTATCGCCGACGTGGTGGGTCCTCAAACCACCATGTGGCTTGCCACCATGAGTTTGATTTTCCAATCGTGGGTCAACAGGTGGTCTTATTCGTCATATTTCATGTGGGTTGAATTTCATATTACTTTGTAATTATTTTCCACGCATTATTCCCAAATGCCACACATATATATCAACCTTCTTATTAATGTTTAAACATTAGTATAACCACCACTTACCCACATACCCGCCAAACATGCTAGGTCCACATGGTGGATAGGAGATGAAGCAGTGGTAGGGGGGAAAAGGCCCATGTGCGGAAGCTTCCACATGAGGAGAAGGAGGTGGGTTGGTTATGCCTCAAGTGGTACCATGACCACTTTAACATGTGTGGGAAAGCCATTTAAAGCATAAAACAATTATCTCCTCCACCAAATGTGGGATATGCCCACTTAACAATGTCCACTCCTAAGGGAATTAATCCCTTCCTAAGTGCAATCTGCCCTAATATGGAGATAAGCCTATCCAAATGCTATGGTGAGGCTAATATTAGCCTTAGATAATATTTTAGGCATTATTTTAAGGGCCCTATTTTTGTATAAATAGGGAACCCATTTCATTGTAAAAACACATGAGCCCGAGAAGCTTATTATTTTGTTAAGCTTAATTGTGGGATGTGGTAGAATTAGTAATAGGGAAATTTTAATATAGTTTTGTAAAACTATATTAAAATCCTAAAATTACTATAGACAAATATTGTTTATTGGCCTATTATTTTTTAGGCAATAGTAGATGAAATATTTGTGATTGGGAGTAAAATGAAAACTACCCAATAGGCCCATTGAGCCACACTAATCACTTACAAATCTGGATTATCGACTCAGTGTTGGAGGATGCACGATAGCATCGGTAAGGCCAATTGAAGCCAAAGGAGAATGTACATCGGGAAGGTGAGGGACGTTTTCGATCGATCATCGAAGCTCTTTTAAGAGTTGGAGTACTGATAGGCAAGTGAATATTAATTTTTTCTTATTATTATACATGGTTAATTGTAAATTAATTAATTTAGAATAACCTCTTATTACAAACCCTTACATCCTATATATTGTGTTGCATATATTCATACACACATATGTGCATACAAGTGTACACACGTGCACACACACGCACGCGCGTGCACACACACACACACACACACATGGTGTAAACATGTTGATACATTTACTATCAACAATTTTTTTCCCTTGTATTTGTTTTGAGAAATCCTTAATGTCCTTTTACAAGCCTCTTAACTATTGAAAAATCTTCTTCATTCTTTATGGATAAAATGTAAGAGAAGACCCTCCACATTAAGTGAATTGAGATAGTCATCCAATGTCTCTTAACATTTATATAATGTTATTCAATTTTTGGTATGCATTTTGTATCCACTATACTAGTCAAATGATCTATTAATCAACCTAGTTGTGATAAACACACAACATTTACTACTATTTCACATGATTCATATCATGCCACATACTAATAATACATTCATTATCAATGATTTTTTTCATTCTAGTTACTTTAAGGAAGTGTGAACATATTTTTACAAACCTATCAACTATTGAAAATTCTTCTTTGTTGTTATGGATAAAATGCAAGATAAGGCACTCCATATCAATTTCCCTATATAATCCAAATAAATTATGATTCCTTATCATAGCTCATATAAATCCTAATAGTAGACAACCGTATCAAAGTTCCAGTAGAATTAATTGTTAACAAAGGTCCTTGGGTCACGACCTCAGGACATGTAATATGTTGTAGTCTAGAATATATTCTTATTAGTCTACTTATACAATGCATAAAATATCTAACAAAGCTTAATTATCAAGTGCACAACAACTACATAATTGAAATAATTCAAGGAAGACAAAGATAGTGAATGAGAATAAGAACAACCAATTGGAATATTGATTACAAAATCCAAACTCAAACATAGCTCATAATTGAACTTAAGGATTGAAGATTAATTCCAAATCAAGATTAAAGATTAACCTTCTCGCATAGTGTGCTTATATAGATTTATACAATATGAGGCGATTGTTGAGTTACCAGTTCCTTCTTCTTCATTTCCTAGAAAATATGATCTTCAAATTATCTATCTATTATAAAAGAGCATTACATATTCTATATTTTGTATTATATGGATTAAGCATATACATTAGGATTGCACAGTTATATACAATATATTCATGTCAAATTTTAAACCCCTATACACTCCCAACACTTTCCCGAGACTTAAATAGTTGTCTTGTCCCAAGATAAAATATGCTTTGATTATTTAAGAGGTTCTTTGTTCTTATTTTGTTTTGTCAAATGTTGATTATGTTGTGTACTATGATACTATACTCACATTTGACATAGAGGATCTCATTGATCATTTTCATCCTTTGTCCACTACTTAACTACCCTTTCAAGTTTTCAATTAAGTAGACTTTCTAATAGACTTCCATTTCAGGTTTCTAGTATGCAAAAAATCCCTCATAGACTACCATTGTGTGGGTTTTAATCTATGAGGGACTAACAAATTTATAATAAAATTTACACAATCATACTTTGAAATTAATTACCTACTATAAAATTGTTTCTCTCCCTTTTCCTATTGTTGTTTCTCAATTTGCTTAATTTTGGCTAGATGAAAGTATGAAGTGGTAGATGAAGGTGGTAAAGCTTACACCTGAAGCCCCTATCTATATATGGGTTTCCTTGACTCTACAGAGCATGATATGTAGGATTCCATACTTTGGAGTGTTCTTCATTATCTTTGTAGTGGGTAGAAATACTTGCAAGTCTATCATGTACATGTTCCAGGTTTGTGAAAGCTTCATTTACTCTAACAAATAATATTTTTAGTTGTGATGATATTTTCATAAATTCATACAAATCATCCTCTTTGGTAGTGTTAGTATCTCGATTATGAAGAGTAATGACATTTTATATGTCCTATATGAGTACTTCCAGATCGATCCCACATTTGTTGTGCTTGTGATACTACAAATGTATTATGTGGCATATTGCATTCCCATTCACACAACTTGTTAATGCCATTGTCTCAAGCTTGTAAGGATTCCAATAATTCCTTTTCCACCTCTTGGCCATTTATCTTTGTCAACATTTATGCTTTCATTGTGTTACAAGTGTTCATATCATCATTACTATTTGTCATGGTAGCTTGTAAGTGCGCATTCCAATCTAGGAGATGAAATGTGACCTATTTGGCTTGTGATTTAGCCTACTAGAGCATATTAATGTATTATTAAAAGATCACAATTAGATCCCTTGCTTGTTTCTTTGATTACATTACTTACACATGAACTTTCTTTTCAGGTCTCTTATTTTTCCCAATTGTCAACGAGTTTACAAACTAGAGTGGTTAGTTGTACTTGATTTCTCATTACCTACTCAGCTATTATGTTAGTGATGAGTTATGGATAATTGTCTTCAATTCGATTACACAATGCTAACTCTAGGTCTTCTTTCTATTATTCCATTACATTACGGATGGAACAATATTTTCTTGAAGTGTATGCACTCTAATTTGTGTCTATAATGACAACTTCTAAAGACCCACCTCTATTATGCTGACTAATGCTTGTGATGTCATGTCTTTCACACTTATTTAGGCAATATATGAAATTACAATACATACATGAGATGAAGGAAGGGATAATTAATGCTTTCATGTTTGCTTTGTTGATTGTGATGCCCATAAAAATGTTTGTGTGTATCATTCAACAACTTCATCTATAATGGATTGCTCATAATTAATGGGTGGAATCTTCATGGCATTATTTTTTTCTTGTAGTTAAATCTGCATGGTGGTGCATCGCACCTAGGAGCTACTATGGGATGCAAAGTGTCTATAGGATGGTCCCCTTCTAATTTTTCTACTTCTTCTTTGCTTGAATTTATTATTGCGATGGTACCTACTTCTTTATATTTTTGGCTTCTACTTCTACTTTTGTAATTTCCTCTAAAGTGTGTTGTATGTCCTTGGCCTTCTTGTCCCTCCTCTTTTTCCTACTTTTCCTTACATAATCTTACCTCTCTTGCTCTCTCTTCTTATCCTAATCCTCTTTCTTCTTATCATATTTCTATTTTTTCTTATCATCTTCCTCTTTCTTGGCATTATCTTTTACTTCTTGTTTGATTTTTTCCTCTTACTCCTTTTATTGCTCTTCTTCTTCTCTATGATTTTTCTTTTCTTTATCTTGTTTTTCTTTCACCTACACCTCTTCCTTTTTCTCATCTTATGCTTATTTATCTTTACACAATTTTTCTATTTCTTCCTCTTTCACAATATGCTCTACCTCTTGTTCTTGTTGTTACTTGGATTTTTCTAGTTGTGTGGGTTGTACTATCTACTATGGAAGTGGTTGTACAATCATAATTATAGTCTCTATGTCTGTTTGCATAGGTTACACAATTATTTTTCTATGTCCATTTTTTGGGGATTACTTAAATCTTGTGGAGGTAAAGGAGGAGAATGTGTACATGTTGTTTGTTGCACTATAACTTTTGGGATTGTCGGTTTGACCATGTCACGAGTCTTGAAATTTTCCGTCTTTTATGCCTATTGGTCCCTTTCTTGAGTGATTTTTCTCTTTTCTTATTACATGGTGGATTGTTGAGATATATCTTCTTTTGTTAATGAGGCCCTTATATACGTACTAAATCCCCAACCTAAGATCTTTCTATCTCCTTATGGAGGTGTTTTGTAGACTTCGTTTTTATGGGCATGCATTTTTCCTCCTTTTCTTGAGAGGTGTTGTTGATTTAATATAAATTGAATTAAATCTAATTTCAGAGTAACATGTTATAATAAATTATATAAAAATGATAATATACAATAATGGACTACACATGCCCATAAACCGCATCAAATCTAATAAAGAATTTATCTGATGAGAGTCGATCGACTGCCACGCAGTCACCGAAGAGTTTATTACAATCGATTTTTGCACTACATCTAAGAATCCATGTATTTCTATGTTAAAAGATGTGCTAGATTGACTTTGTGAAAGTCAGACTATAATAGCGGGATAGATCTAGATTGTTCCAAGTATGCAAATGTGTGTGATGGAATAGAATGAACTCCCCTCCTATGATGTGTATACAGAGTGATGCATCCCTTGTCCCTTGTATGGATGTGCTAAATGAATGAATTGTAATTCTATTGTGCCTTTATGCAAGCTTAGGTGATGATAGATAATGATTATAGTGCTTGGCCCTTTTATTTAGAAGAAGTAACTAAGTATATATATGATTCCCTTGTTTGAATTTCATAATTGACAACTAAAGGCCAACCCAAAGTACTAAAAGGTACCCAAGAAGTAAAAGAGACCCAAAAGAGTAAGAAAAGGATAAAGAAGGAAAATAACACTCGAGAAGGGACTAGAGCACCTAGGCCCTTGTGTCCTAACTGGGTGCTAGTGTCTGAGGCCATAAAAGATAAATTAATAAAGTACCGATAAGGATGTAAGATGTGTAAGACCAATAAGAATGAAAGAGATAAAGAAAAAGGATAAAAGGAGTTATTAACCGCTGGTTTTATTTCTTAGGAATAATGTATACATTAGTATGCTTCAATACTTAGAAATGTACTCGAGTGCATAGACTTTATGTCTCTATTTTCACCCACTTTATGATATTGAGTGAATAATTGATAGTATAAAGTATATAGAAGATGTGTACCTTGTAATCATGTAGAGAAGAGTGTAGCCAATAGCGTTCCAAGTGGATAAGTGAAGTGTGAAGTGATTGTAATGTGAAGCGTGTAGACTAGGAGAAGGAGGTAGACCCTAGGGGTGAAGTGTATGCGTAGTAGTAGAATAATAGAGCTTATGCTTGCTGATGTGATATCCTTCTTATTGCGTATAAGGACAGGACTTGCAAAAGAAGAGTGACAAAGTAGTCAAAGTCTTGTTTATGAAAAATGAGAGTAATGTATGTATAAGTAGAAAGTGTGTAAAGGAAAGAGTGTGTCTGATGTGTAAGATATTAAAGGATATAAACTTGTCTTGTTGTGATTTGGAGATGTCAAGGATTTGAGTCTCACTGCCATTGATGTGGAGGTTTTGGGTCATCTCATGCCAAGAGAATTTTTTTGGGTAATCTCATGCCAAGAGTGAGTTTTTCGGAGATCTCACACCAAGAGAAGAGTGTTAGAAAAGAGGTTTGATTTTCTCTCCTTCCATAACACTTCCTAAATAAGTTCCATTGTAGATGGCACATCCCCGATTTGTAACATATTATAACATGTTGTAACATTTTGTAACTGAATTATAACTTGATTGACTAAATTTTGTAACTGGCGAAGGAAAGTGCACGATACGGGAGAGTTGTAATGTAAACTATTGGAAACTATGCTTTGAACTAATAAGTTGACTATTATTTCCCCCATGACACAAGTGACCAGGGGGACACAAATTTCCACCACTACCATCGATTATGGGCACTAGTGTCTTCTCTATGCATTTGATCCAAGTCTAGTTATGGACCACTTTATAACTATGTCCATGTGCCATTTCTATATTGTGTTAATCTATTTTAGAGATCTGAGTTGTTGTAAGGGTGATTTGTTCACATAGTAGATTCTCCCCTTATTTGTGGTGCATGTGACAATTATAGGAGAATGTGGTACAAATGAGAGGACATGATACTAGTATGTATATCTGAAAGTAGATAGATACCTACAGGGGGTAGGGGATGTGAATGGTAGAAACAAATGCACATGTAAACAATGATAGGCTAGTAATGAGTGTTAGTGAAAAATAACTAGAGTACAATGTGGCAAGGGAATATGAAAACAAGAGGTACCACAAAAGTGGGTTGTATACATGGGACATTGATCACAATGTCACAAGACAATCAAGGCCAAAGTGGCCATAAGAAAACAATAAGAAAGAATGACATATGACATAGCCAACAAATAATAATAGCAATCAATAGTAATCAAGAAGTGAAAGATAACCATGGTTGTATAGATCCTACAAGGAAAATGCTATACATGAAGCACCATTAGTATGTTAGAAAGATAAGTAGTATGCTAAAGAATTTATAGATAAATGAAAAGTAAGTGATAGTGAGTAGAAGTAGCATGTATTAAAATAATAGGACATGTGATGTGTAGAGTATGAGAGTGGAAAAGGTAGATTCCCCCAAAGGCCTCAAAGGGACTAGTAAAGAGAAGCGTAAAACATCATGCATCGCGTAAGAATTTTTAAAGGTCCTGTATTCACCTAAAAATACCAAGTGAATGCACATGTGAATATAGAAAAATAAAATGACATACTAAGTATCCAACTAGCATAAGAAATAAAGTGTAACATGTAAGTAGTATAACCTAACAAGAGTAAATGCAACCAAGATGTGTAGATACTGTGTGAATGTGATGGTGTCTTATGATATGTAAAATATTCAGATGAGGGGAGCCACGTTGTCCCCAAGCGATATGTGTGAGGTGAGGTTAATTTAGGAATGATCCTAAACAGTCAAGTATGAACCATGTATCAAGAGTGCATCATTAGGTAATGAAGGTAAAGTACACTTATCAAATATTATAGACACAAAATCACACACTTGGGTACATTTCTAGGTCATAATCACATACTATTATCCATATGATTCCTAAGCGATAAAACTAGTAACCGATGAACTATCTTTGGCATTTTGTCTATGTTTCATGTCTTCTTTACGGCCTCTTACACTCCATAGCAAGGTCAATACTTTACTATTTCATATTTTTGACTCGGACATCAATGCCTAGACAAGACACCGGTGCCTAGGTTCCCCCACTCTTCCAGGGTACCCCAACCTCTCTTTACTTTAATAGTTCCTTTTGGGCATATTTTATCTTTTAGGAATCTTGTTTTCTTATGGGTCGGCCTTCCAGTTGTCAATTGTGAAATTCAACCAAGGGAATCATATAAATATAAAGCTATGTGACCATAATAAAGGACCAAGCTCTAAACATCTATTACTATCACCTAAGGTTACATCCAAAGGTATTTCAAGAGCATCAAAGTATCCATCTAGCTTCATTTAAGGGATAAGGGACTTGTATTTGTTGGATACACACATAGGAGGGGAACTTATTTTTCCATCCACACATTTATCTACATCGGTACATCTAGTTATCGCTCTATCAAGTGCATCTTGCACAAGAGCCACCTAAGGCAAGATTTCATACACACTTCACAAGAACTACATGGAGTCTGAAATTTAGTGCAACACTCATTTGTATAAGCTCACTCAATCATGTGATAGTTTGGGTTAGTCTGATTTCCATTTACATATTTTTCTTTTTAGGATTTGATGTGTTTTGGGATTTGGTAGGTTACATCTATCTTTGCAAGTTATAGGAAAATTCTATGGGCATAATACAAAACATAGGAGACAAATAGATAAGGCCGGTGACAATCTTGTGACACAAGAAAAATCGATTTCTAAGGTATTTCATAGTTACATGCACCGAGAAGAAGTCTCTAACACCCATATGCCCCTGACCTAATCCAGCGCCCTAGTCCAGGAAGATTCTATAGCTCCATAATTTATTAGGCTTGGTTACAATAGTTTTCTCCTCCTCTTTATCTATAATCTAGTCAAGAATACTTCGAATCAATTGCAAAATTACCTAAATATTTTATACTCTCTTGCACCTAGGGTTTAATTTTATATAGCTTATTGCTTGTATCAAATCTATGCTTTAGTGTTTTATTTATTACACATGACTATGTAATTAGGGTTCTAAAAATTCAATATTTGTTAAATCATCTAGTGAAACCATCACTCAACTCCAACCTTCTTTCTATGGTTTTCTTCTTATGCCCGTCACCCGTAGTGGTCATTTTGGGTCTTTTGAGCATATAGAGCTCCATCGATGTACCCATCAGGTTTCTAAATAAATGAATGAATATGATAATCCCTTTGATAGCTCTCAAAATTTTCTTCTGGAAAACATTGAAAGCTATGCCAATGAGATATCATATGATGAGGACACCAAAATTGATCAAGAGAAATTAGAAAAGATCACAAATTTTCTTCAAGATTTACATAACAATTCCTCGCACCTTTCACATATTATCCATGCTTTGATTACTGCTAAAAACTCTCAAGATTATGATTTGACACCCCTTGTCAGTTCTTCCTCAGTTGTCATAGCCTCTAATAAAACCCTCCATATTCTTACTTCCATCCCTACTAATACCACTCGATCATTCAACCTAATACTTCTAATGCACAACCCAAATCTTCTTCAAACACTCCTGATTTAACTTCTTTACATAAGGATTGTAGAATAAAAATTTTCAGCCTCGATGACCACCTCTCATACATCTCCATCTTTTGATTCCACTTTAATCCTTCACACTCCTTTCGCAAATGTCATTTCCACCTATCCACTTCCTCTAATTTTCATCACCCCTAAGCTTCCTAACTTCAAAGGCAATGGTGACCCTCAAGATAATATCCAAGAATTCCATGTGACATGCCTAGATTATGTAGATGATCATACTTTATTAGTAAAGACATTTCCTAGAAGCCTCCAAGATTATATAATGCATTGGTTCTATGATCTACCTGTCCATTCGGTAACATCATTTATGCATTTAGTCAATGATTTTCTTGCACATTTTTCAATCAATATCGGATCTAAGATATCTATGCTTAAATAGAAAAACTTAAACAAGGATCTAATGAAAATCTAACAGATTATGTTTTATGGTATAAAAAAAATTTAGTTAAGATGTCTAATGTGCTTGTAGGCTTTGAATTACAAGATCTATATGTCCAAAGTCTCTTACCACCTCTATAGGAGAGTTTCATCTTTGAGACCTCTCCATCATTTTATAATCTATGTCATACTCTTAATATATATGAAAGAAAATAGTTATCTATTGGAAAGCTTAAATATCATGAGAAATATTCATCTTCTAATCGATTTATAGGAAAATCTACTTTCAAGCCATCTACTAAGCCCATTGAAGCCAAATCTATTGTCAATGTTGTCTCTACTCCTAAAAATATTAAATGAAAACCTCCAAAACATACATTCATGAAATTTCCTTGTGCTCCACATATTCTATTGCCACAACTTGTTGAGAGCAATCTTATTACGCTTCCTCCTCCGCTTAATATGGATCCATCTCTACCTAAAGGATGTAATTATAACAATTTTTTAGATGTGACTCTCATCATTGTGTCAATCCATTAATTGATGTTTCAAACTATGACATCTTATTCAAGATCTCATTGACAATAATGCAATCAAGCTCCTTGAGCCTTCAACATCTACGCTAGTCAATGAAAATAAAAAATAAAAATATTTAATGATCCTCTCCCTAAGCATGACAAACAAGTGACTGATTCTTCAACTAATCATACATATCATGCTATGCCTCCTCCTTCATTGGGTGCCCTTGATTTTATAATTACATATACTAAGGCATCTCAAATATTCATCACATTATCTGATCATGATTTTCATGCTACGTTTTCTTCTAATACATTACATATCAATGATTCTATCAGATCTTATGCTATCAACAATAATATGATCAACTCATCTTCTCCTCTTTGTGTGTGCTCTATTGTGATCCTCGTTGCTATCAATTATGCACTCTCTCATATCTCATATCTAGTTCCCAATTCTTATGGTTTCTTCAAGATTCCAGTTACAGTTGGGCCTCTCACCATGCTTGTTTCATTCCTTGTGGCATCTTCAATAAATGATTGTGACATGATCTTGGGTGTTCTTTGGCTTCGTATCACTCAAGCTATCATTTCCATGAACCACTTGTGTCTCAAATTCATTCACAACAAACAAGTTATCACCATCAAGGTTTTCCACCATGCACACCATGGCCACAACCTCCTCTTGAGGTTTCTATTGCACTCACTAGAGCATATAGGTCCCTAGGACCTCTAAAATCTAAAGCACAATATGCTCATAGCTCTCCTATTCACACACGACCTATTTGGTCTCATCGGTCCACTAGTCCATCTCATCAGCCTAGGTCCACTACTCGATGAATCCTTCACATAGGTATACATCACCTCCTTAGTCTCCTTCACATAGGTGCACATCACCTCCTCGGTCTCCTTTACATAGGTATACATGAACTCTGTGGTCTCCTTCACATAGGTACACATCTTATCCTCAATCTCCTTCACATAGGTGCTCATCATTGCCTAGGTTGCATTCACCAATACATCATCTGTCTCATATGTAACCGATCTTAGAGCATAGTCACACACCTTTATCTCCAAAAGCATCAATTGGTGGACCATTTTCTTTCACTTTTATTAGATAGCTTACACATCATTATACACTTGGGTGGAATCATTCTTACTCCCCCTTTTAACATTATTAGGTGTCTCACATTTCTACTATTACACTCCGTGCTTCACATCTTGTCTTCCTTATTCATAATACACACTTTAATACTTATATCATCATTACCCTATGACACACTCTTGTGCTAAGGTTCACACTTGACTATTGAGGGCATACTACATCCATGAACCTCACATCATACACACGACACATTTCACACTTTGTGCATTTATGACACATATTTATAGCATCACATTCTCGCACATCACACTACCCTATGACACACTCTAGTTCCATGGTTCATACTCAACTACTGAGGGTATAAATCTGAAATGAACCTCACCATATTCACTCTTTATGCTCTATGCTTCATTGATCATATCTTTCTAGCACACATGTTCAAACCATTTCTCGATGACACACTCTTGTTCTATGGTTCATTCTTAACTATTGAGGGTATTTTATAAATGAACCTCATCTCATACTCATCCAAATTTTCTTAGGGGGCACAATGCCCCTATCAAATTCATTTTACATTTCATTCCATCTCACTCATTCACAACATACTGCATATCTTGGTTACACATACTTGTGCTTTCTTATTCTAGTTACATATACACTTTGTTTTCATGCTAGACGTATATATTATATGTCATTATTCTTTCTATATACACATATAGATTCACTTGGTCTTTAGTTGTGAATATAACCTTCCTATATATCTTTACACTTAATAAGGATGCTTGACATTATACCTCTTACCAGTCCCACTAAGGCTCCAGGTACATCTACATTTGTTTCCATATCACAGTGCTAAAGATGAGTGTGCACTCTCCTTCCAGTGAGAGACTAGATTTGCGGCTTCTAACTTGAGGAGGATGATTGAAATTAAATTCCTCTTGCAATCTAAAGAAATGATCAACCCTTCCTTATGCCTTCATAGATCGAGGTGAATGGACATTCACCGAGTTGAGATTTGTATGGAAAAACTATGATCTTCAAGAGATAAGCTTTGATCTACAAAGATAGTTGTTCCCAGTAGTCATGCTAAAAGTCAAACACTAGATTTTATACATAGCTGAAAACCTAGGCGATCATGAGATAAATCTCCCTCATTTACCGGTGAGGCTTAAAGTGTCAGATTTTTTGATTAAAATATGCTAGTATTTATATGGGGTTTTACTTTAACTATTCAGCTCATGAACCATATCTATATAGCTTTGCAACAAGTAAGCAGCTTGTTTAAGAAAGAAAATATTTATAGAAGAAGGAAATAATAAAACATAGGGAAGAAATAGGGAAGATGTGCAACCCAATCAATAGATAACAGAGTTGATTGCATGCACATAGAAGAAACCAATAGATATCAACACACATAATTATAAGCAAAGGAAACTCCAGATCTAGATCTAGAATAACACAAAGTTTATTAGGATATCGAGATAAAAAGCTAGAAACAAAATGCATTGTGACAAGAAGTTGTCTAGAAATCTACTCCTTTGTATTCCTTTTCTTCAAGTGGCTATCAGGGGTTTCAGCACAAAGTTTGGAACACAAGAATGTTGCTTACAAATTCTGATCCTTAACCCAAAGGTTCTTCTTCTACTTATAGAATGTAGAAGGGAAAGTACAAATGGGAAACTCAACTGAACTGAAACATAAACAAGAAGTAAAGATAACATCTGGAAATCATCCTCCTCTAATTTCTCTTCAAGTGACATGTATCCGGATCCATATTCAAACTTATACACATATGTCACTTAACTAATAGAATCATTCCACATAACTTAAAGTAATGGTTTCAAAACCAATAACTTTAAAGTTTTACAATTACATCCGAGAACGTGGAAAATAGAAGAAGAAAGACACGCCAACTGTAACATCTACATCTTCTTTTTGTTTTGAATACTGAATATACTTGTCAAACATGTAATTCAACATCTTCCCATCTGTCTTAGCCACAACTTCCTTTTCTGTCTTGAATTACAACAAGCCTTTGTTCAATACCCTGATACATGCTTCCACATCCTCCAAGCTAGGTCTGAAATTCTCAATATCTGACTACAGTGCCACCAGTTTGCTGATGGAATTCATCGTGAAAGGCTTAACGACTCCATCAATTCTCCCTTGCACCATCAGAAGAGACCCTTCCATGGAATTAAGCACTCTGTTAGGAATGATCTGTGTGTATGAAGTAACATTTCCAACCACTTCCTCATGAGTGAAAGTAATGAAATTATTTGGTAAATATGATGCTGTACTCTCAAGTGCCTACATCCTCTTGACATAATTCTGCCCGGAGGCGACATCTTAGCAAACTTTTTCCCTGACTCCTCGATGATCAACCTTGAAGTTACCTTAACAACTTTAGGTTTTCTATCTTTTCTACCTAGACTCAGGAGTAGCTGTAAGTCATGTTCCTCCAAGTTGATTTCCTCTCTAGCCTCTGGAACCAACTATGAAGTCAACCATTCTGAGAAATTTCTTCTTAGAGAATGAGAAGTTGCTGAGTGTACCACTATCTCATGCTCTGATTCCTCTCCATCTTGAAAACGTTATAGTTTTGTGGCTGCAATCCTTTGAATCATCCAAAGACAAAGCTCTTTAAAAATATACCATCTGCAACTTCAATGTTTCTTCAGGAACAGGTGCTGAATGGAGTGGCTAAGGAGAGAAGATGAATGTTTTCGGATGCAACGGAGGAATGACAATGTCCCGCTTTAAGGTGCATAGTCGGTGGAGTCTTGGATCTGGAGAAGCTAGAACTAATATCATAGCCATAAAAGTGATCTTCTCCTTTGAATGAGACATTTTGTGCACTTTAATATTCTCAATCCTTCTGCTACTTTCTCCTCTGTGCTTCCTCTTGAGGGAATCTCCTATGCCAAAGTTTCCCGTGATTTTATTCATCAATGCTTCATCAAGGCAGTATCCCTTTGTCAACAACCAGTTTGAAGTATTGACCAGAACGGTGGCAAACCTTTCCTCAATCATATGGCAGCCCCCTATGCTCTCATGAAGTATAGCTCTATCTCCTCCCATCCAATGGTATGTGTCAAGTAACATAGGTCCATCATCTTTAAGATCCGTAGGTATCCGTGCTAATCCAAAGTCAAACACTTTCCGTTCTGATAACCTGCTGAAATCTTTCTTTCTAACCTCGTAATCACTTCTACACTTCATCCATAAATCTTCTAATGAAGGCACTGTATGCGTACTTCTAGGAGATCGTCTTCCTTGCCACTCCAAATGGATCAAAGTTTAGCCGTGCTGGGAAGAACTCTTGCTCGTACTTAGAGAACATTTTTGCTTCCACTCCTCGGGCTTTATGAATGCTCTAGCAACTATAATGGCCCATAGTGAATAGGAAGAAGCCCGTAGAATTGTGCCATTTTGATGAAGGTCATGTATTTCCACAAGTTTTCTACTCTACTCCATGGTGACCAATCTATCATTCAGTTATCTAGGTAACTTAACTGGTTCTCCAGAAAATCTGGTGACACCGTGGTATGTAAAATCCACAAACTAAATGAAGATACTGCCAATCCTGGACACAGCTTCCCACGCTTCCTTGCTCACCCTGTTGGCCTTTAGATCGCCATCCAACCTACAAATGAATTCATAGAAGAATCCATCATTAACCACTTTGTAATCTTTCTTGCATGCAGGTACAGTAAGCTGTGGGTAACACTCGAAAATAGGGTCCTTGGAAAGAACACCACATCTATCCAGCTTGGAGAAGATCCCCCTGGAAGCTGCTGCATATACCAAATAGGAAGTCATTTTGAAGCTAAAAGTACACCTCACATTCTGGAGCTGCTCACCAATGTTGTCACTAATGATTTCCGACCAATTGATTATTGAATCTACTTTGTTGATTTCAATGGTCCTGATGAAAGCATACATCCATACGCGGAAGTTGTGAGCGTTCACTTCACCATTTATCCTGCATAACAATTTGGCAATATCATCCACCTCTTGTACCAGATTAGATCATGGAAGAGTTCTCGGGAACTTGGAAGGAGATATGGGCTTCTTCATGTATCTATTGTTCATTATGCCCACGTAGTCAACTCTATGCTTTTCCCATCATTGCCGACATCCTATATGCTAATAGTAGTCACCACCTTTCATGCTAGAATCTTCAAACAATAATTGATGAATTGTGCGTCCAACTGGATTATTGTTTTCCCTATAGCATCTCGGAATGATCTGGATGATGGATGGTAAGACCTAGCACACTCCATAACGAACTCTGGCAACTGGGTATTGAATGGAAATGTTGTAGCTTGAATAATTCCATTGCTTTTGACTGCACGCATAAGGGAAGTATTTCCTACTCTGGATCTATTAATCAATTCATAAAGAGGTTCCAGACCTAGATTTGTGTCTCCAATGTCTACAAACTTAGAAGTGATGCGTGCTTTCTTTTTCATCCCTCTTTGCCATGGTTGTATCTATCTTTGTTTGAACAATTCTTTTTCTCTTTATTCGGTGAAATTCTTCACAATCGGTGCAGATCTGGATAATTATTCAGATTCAGAGGATATGTTCATTGTATTGGACATTGATTCAAGATCCCTTTCTCTTATAAATGAACATGTAATGAATTCTTGTAATTAATTCAAACAAATATGGCAACCGAACATGAACACTGGATTTTAATTATAAAAATTTGCATATATTAAACCTGTTACCCCAAAATTTGATGTTTTATTTTCATGCAAAGCAAACATGAATTTTACCAACTTCACCTGAGCACCTGTATCACTTATGAAAACAATTATTTAGACATAAATCAAGCTCCTTCAAACCTAGGTGCCAAATTTGGAAGCTTCCAACAGTAAATACACCTTCTTTTGAGCAAAATTCCTCTTCAAATGGGGCGCACTTTTTGTCTGGGCTGCACTTCTTTGCTATTGAATTAATTAATTCATCCTTATGGCAACCCTTGCTTATATAATCCTCATCATTCTATAATTAATTATTGCCCCTCCTATTCCTGGCAATTAATTAATTAATTAATAAGCTTTTCTCTTCAAATGGGGTGCCTATTTTGTGCATGCTCATGGCTGCCATTAAATAAATTAAATTTATTTAATTTTAGCTCTCTACTTCCAGTTCACTTAAGCCTCACAATATGCTTTGACCTCAGCCACTGAAAATAGGAATTAATTAAATCAATTAATACTTAAAAAATATTATTCTTCTCCCAAATGGGGCACACTTTTTTTCATGAAGGGGCTGCATTAAATAAATAATATTTATTTAATTTTAGAACTTCTAATTCGACTTCCTTTATCCACTTTCCCTTTGTTGACTTTTCCACAAGCTTGGGCACCAAATTTGGAGAAGAAATTAATTAATTTAATGCATTTAAAGCTGCCCTTCTTTCCCAAAAGGGGTCACACTTTTTGGCATGAGTAATTTCTATTTTTAAAATCCAATTAACAATGGGATTATTTACCCTGCAAGGCAGCTCTAAAAATTCAATGATCCACTTAAGCTGTTTGACTTTCATAATGAGATTATTTACCTGCAAGGCAGGTAATAAAATCCCATTAATGCCTTAAGTGACTTTTTTTTATTTCACAATGGGATTTTCACCTGCAAGCGGGTAAGAAATTCTCGTTTGTCTGCTGCCTCTAATTTTTCCATTGTGACTTAAGTGGTGTTGCTTCCATGGGAAAAAGTACCCTACTAGGTAGGTACAAAATTCCCACTGCTGTTGCTTCCAAAAATCCCATGATCCACTTCAAACCCTCTTTTTCCAAAAATGCGTCCTACCCAGAAGAAGCTTTTTTTTGCACGAATCGTCTTTTCCGAGAGAACCGGACCTCAGGTGGTGAATTCCTTCTGAAATAACATGCATAGGTGATCTCCGGATACTATTTGAAAATAATCAGACCAGACCGGAAAAGGAATTGATCCAGAGAAATTTCACAGAAAATGAAACAGGAAAACACCAAAAACACAAAACGTTGCCAAAAGTCACAAATAAAGCCCAGGATTCATTCCTAGTTAAAACCCTACTGGTATATGTGAAAATTGACATTTACGATCACAACAGGGTTAAACCAGAGTACAATTTGTTTCAAATGAGGCTCAAAATAATTAAATACAAATTTCCCATGAGCAAACCCAAATGACAAAATATAACAATTTTTTGGCATCTAGATATTTGGTGAAAATGGCTAATATGGCTCCTTGGGAATATCTTGACACATTACAGAAACTTTCTGGCTATAAAAACACAAAACGACCCATTATTTTAAAAGTATGATTTTTTTAAAATAGGGTAGTCCCAGATTTCAAGGTGAAATCAGGGACCCCAGGAACCCCAACCTATCCTTACTTTACTCACTCCTTTTGCGCATCTTGTTTTCTTATGGGCCGACCTTCCAGTTTTCAATGAAAAATTCAACCAAGGGAATCATATAAATATAAATCTATGTGACCATAATAAATGACCAATCTGTAAGCATCTATTACTATCACCTAAGGTTACATCCAAAGGAATTTTAAGAGCATCAAATCATCCATCTAGCTTCATTCAAGGGACTTCATTTTCTGCGCACACACGCATAAGAGGAAGTTCATTTTTCCATCCACACATCTATATACATCGGTACATATAGCTATCACTCATTATCAAGTGCATCTTGCACAATATCTACCTTGGGCATGATTTCACACACACTTCACAATAACTATATGGAGTCTGAAATGTAGTGTAATGATTGGTTGTAAGCTCACTTAGTTGGGTGATTTTCAGGGTTAGTCTAACTCCCCATTTGTGTCTTTTTATTTTTAGGATTTGATGTGTTTTTTTATTTTGTAGGTTATCTACCACTTTACAAAGTTACATGTAAATTTTGTGGGTATAATGCGATACATAGGTGAAAAGCTGTGAGGGCCAAAGACAATATTGCGACATAGGAAAAATTAGTTTATGGGGTCTTTTGTAGTCACAGGTGTGCATAAGCAATCTCCAAAGACCTTGTGCACCCAAATCTAGGAAGATTTGATAACTCCACAATTTTTCGAATTAGTTAGAACAATTTTCTTCTCATGTTTATCAGTTTTCTAGTCAACATACTTCGGATCAATTGCAAAATTAGATAAGTATTTTATCCTCTCTCTCTGCACCTAGGGTTTTATTTTATCTAGCTTATTTCTTGTGCCAAATATGTACTTTAGTGTTTTATTTATCACACGTGAATCTACAATTAGGGTTTTACAAATTCAATATTTTTGAATTAGAGATGTGGTGATGCTTGAAAAGATAGACATGAAGCATGGAGCATGAGTGGCCAAGATCGACAAGTGATGTTCATGGAGGAATTAGACCCTCAATAGTCAAGCATGAACCGTGGAACTAGAGTGTGTCATCGGGTAATGATGGTACAATGTGTGCACCGAGAGGTGATAATTCTTGAAAAGATAAACATGAAGCACAAAGTGTGAAGTGTAGTGAAAGTAAATGATGGAAGGTTCATTTAAGGATTGGAACCTCAATAGTAAAATATGAACAAAGGAACTAGAGTGTGTCATCGGGTAATGAGTGGAAAACATGTGTTTGAAAGTAGATTCTAGGAAGGATATATCATGAAGCACTAAGCATGACGTATAGTAGATAAGCTAGGAGTAGATGATAGAGAGAACAAATAGTGATGATGGGGGAAGTTTGATGCCCCCAAGTGTGTATATTTGGAGTTTTTGGCACAAAAATGTGACCATTATGAGCAAGAATAGCCAAATCATGTATAGTAAATGAAAGGATGTATACCATATATGTAAAGTAATATGTGTATCATGAATAGAAGGATCCATAAGTAAGCATGAGGAGAAAATCATGTATGGAGTGACATAGGAGTGGAAAGGGAAGCCATAAGCATAGATAGATGTAGCAAGGTGTGCTCATAGTGTAGATAAGAGAAAGTGCTACTAGAAAGATTGATTTGAAGTCTAAAGAAAAAAGTAAGGTGTGGGTGTGTATGTGAGTAGTATGTATAAGCAATTTCTTATTTAGAATGAGCGACTATGGGGGAGGTTCAATGCACCTAAGAGTATGAGTGATGAAGATCTATGTGATGATGTGAGAGAGACCATGCCATGGTGGTGGATGTTAAAATGTGTCCTAGTCATCAATCTTGATGGAAAAGAGGAATTATACGTTTAATTTGAGGATAATGGTGAGGGATATTAGCTTATGATGAGGGAATTAGTTGTGCTTCTTTTAATAGTGGTTTCATATTTGAGATTAATAACACTTTAGATTACTCAATATGATGTAATGGGGTATTTACTTCTAAAGGTGGTATGATATTGGGTTTGATAGGTGGTTCTTAAATTACTAGAGAAGGAACATTAGTAATTATGGTGTGATGCTCACTAGTCATAGAGGGATCAGATTTAGGAACCCATTGGGGTTTGGTAACTGGAGATGAGCGTGGAGAAGAATGATGTGTAGCAAATGAAATGAAACCCTTATACTCTAGATGTCAGATTTTTTTATTCTAAAGCATAGCAATTGTCGTCACAATGTCCATTAATCCCATGGTAATTACAATATGGTCTAATTTTGTATCGAATAACTCGATGAGGAGGGTGGTAATGATTAGGTAAGAAATTAATTAAGTGATTATTGAGTAACACAAATAATATATCATGTTGTCTAGCATTCCGATTGAACTAGAGAGGTGTTTGCTATGGTAAGACCTTGACCTCACTTGTATGAGCACATGTAGTAGACATGGGATTAAGATGAGATGTAAAAGAAGAACTAGCATGGGAATGAGAAACATCCTTGAGATGTTGTATTTCAAATTTGAGGGATGTAATTATGGTTTCCATAGCTTGAAATTTATCTTGAAAATCATGGTGTAAATCTTGAATTGACTCTAAAATAGTTTGATAAGATGTGTTATCAGGACTAATAGGTGGGTCGAGAGATACTTGCACTTACTTGTGAAGGCAATGTATCATGAGGGAGGTGCATTGTGTGTATGAATTTTGTAAGAACATCTTTACAAATTGGGTACTTTGAAGTAATTGATACAACGATATTTGAGGAACTTTAAGAGCCATAGTATAACTAGGGTTTGTATTTGGAGAATAACAAAATTGGTAGAGCATGTAAAATAAGGATCCAAGTGTTTGATCAAGATTTGGGGTTCACCAAATGATTTAATATAAATTGAATTAAATCTAATTTCAGAGTAATGTGCTGTAATGAATGATATATAAATGATAATATAAAATAATAGAAAAGTAACAAGCATTCAAAGATATGAAATCCTAAGAAAATGAAAGACGAAGATGTCTTAGCTTATTTCTGTGTAACCTAGAGATGATCTGGATAAGGTAACTACTGGATCTAGTTGGGAGAAATGTCATCAAGGATCTTTCCTCCTTTATAAGGCCCCTAGGAGCCGATCCCTCTTTTCACCTTATCTAATAAAAAATTTCGTCAAGGCTCGATGATGGTCCTAAAACTCAAAACTTTGTTAAAAGAAGTTCCCACATGGGGATAGGAGTGCTAGGCACTAATGAATAGCCTAGGTGCTAGTGGCTATGTAGATATTTAGGATCTGATCTTTTCTAGGCTAGATAAGCTTCGATGTTGATCTCTCTTTGTCACTCTGATTCTGTTGTAATGTTTTCAGATTGTACATGTAACCTGCAAAATAGATATCTACATACACATGCCCATAAACCACATCAAATCTAGTAAAGAAGATACATAATGGGGTGTTGGACTAACCCTAGTAGGCACTGGAAGAGTGTTCTTATGACTGAGTTTTGCACTACATCTCAGACTCCATGTAGTTTTATGTTTATATATGTGTAATGATTCCCTAGGTTTCCCTTGTGCAAGTTGTAATATGATAGCGAGATAGATCTAGATAGCTCCAAGTATGTAGATGTGTGTGATGGAATAGAATGAAATCCCCTCCTATGGTGTGTATGAAGAGTGATGCATCATTATTCCCTTATATGGATGTGCTATATGAATGCTTTGTAATCCTCTTGTGGCTTTGTGTAAGCTTAGGTGATGATAGATAATGCTTATAGTGCTTGACCCTTTTATTTAGAAGAAGTAACTAAGTATATATATGATTTCCTTCTTTGAATTTCATAATTGACAATTAAAAGGTTGAATCAAATTACTAAAAGGCGCTTAAGAAGTAAAAGAGTCCCAAAAGAGTAAGAAAAGGATAAAGAAGGACATGAGCACCTAGAAGGGACATGAGCACCTAGGCACTTGTGTCCTAATTGGGTGCTAGTGTTTGAGGCCATAAAATATAGATTGGTAAAATAATGAGAAGGCTTTGTAAGATGTGTAAGACTAGTAAGAATGCAAGAGATAAAGAAAAAAAGGCCAAAAGGAGTTTTCAACCACTAGTTTTCTTGCTTAGGAATCATGTATACATTAGTATGATTTAGGACCTATAAATGTACCCAAGTGCATAGATTTTGTGTCTACAGTCACTAGATTTTTGTCTTTAATATTTTTCAGTTTGACTACTTACAAGTATGATTTGGATTTGACATTGATTCTAGCATCCTTGAGTAAATGTGTAATGTTTCTAGTCAACTTATCTTCTATGAAATTATCCCACCATTATTCCTTTCTACCATGATCATTAGAGAGTGTGACATGAGTTTAACTTTAACCAAATATTCATACTTAATCTTTTGAGTCAAATCATACGCTCTTCTCACCACTTTCCAAGTGTACTACACTATCTATTATGGTAAATGTATTTTTTTGCTGTGTCTTCAAGTGTAATTATGTGTATGTTACTTTGACTAACTTGCAACTTGTAAAATTCCAAATTGGAGAACTAATTGGGTAACTAGGGTTTTTAACTCATGGTTGGGTGGTCTAAATTGTGTAGGCCTTTTATTTGGCTTTCTTTTACCTCCTTGTTTGCACTTTAGTTTGCATTTTAGGTTGAACTTCCATCACTGGTTGTGCGGTTGTTCTGGATTGTAGGCCTCCTCCAATTAGCTATGTCATCCTTTCAGTATGCAAAGGTTACACATGCATTATATTCATGCCATGATACCCTGCTTAAATTTTCCTTTGTTATTTACATGCCAATGAAGAATGGGATTTTCTTAAGGTGCCTCGTATTGGCTCCTTAAGATTAGATATCAACCCATCATGAAAAAAAATCAGTTTTTTGTACGGGACTATGTGTGTGCACACTTATTTTGGTATGTGGGGGTTTATACTTAACATATCCTTAATCCTATTTATTCACTCTCCCATCTTCTAGGTATCCTCTAAGTGGTGCATGGATTGGATGGAATGTATTGCACAAATTGTTCATGTGGGTAATACACACATTGTACCTCTATTATGCCCTTTGGGGATCTCCAATGTGTGAAAGACAATAACATAACCAACCATCGATGCTTAATTTTTTTTTAGAAACTTCACTCACCTTTATGCATTATTGTTAAGCTCACGAGACAAGATTTCGGTTAGTTGAATTTGTGTCCATCCTCCCACACATTAGTGATGATGTTGACTACACCAAGGGATTCTTTTTTTCTTCCACTTATGGCTTGTCAATATCTTTACACTACAATTTTGGAAATAATATAAACTACATGATTCACAATTATACCTAATAGAATTCCCCTTCCCTTATGTAGAGGTACATAGGTAATTGTAGTTGATTGCTTTACCGGAGGTTGAACACTTTTTAAATGAACATGGATGTACCTCTATTGGGAAATCCAATGGATCAAGTGATTGTAGTTGTATTTATTGGCACTACCTCTTACACACTAAACTATATGACCTCGCTATGTTAGCGACTCATGATAATTTGCATGAGTTTTGGATGTGAGTACGGTAGTCTTACAAGTCTATCGAATCCATTCCTTATAATGGGTAATTTTCCACTAATTCTCTTCTTGTGGATTCATTATGGATTGAGGGCCACTCTATGACACAAGCTTATTCTACTCTTTCCAAGAACTCATGGTATGATGGCTCACTCCATTTGGTTTTGGAAAGCATTACAAAAATCCCCATATCTTCTTTCTCCAAATCACTCAATGGAAGGAATGTTATGCCTTGCTCTTCTAACATTCCTTGAACCGTAGGTCCGATAGGATAGTGAATGGATCTACCATTGTTGATTTGCTACTTTCTCTCATAGTTTTGATCTAGGGATTCTAAACTCTAAGAATTTCATAATGATCAATTTTGTTTGTTGTTTACTCTTGATTTCAAACTTACCAGTAATGCATTTTAGATTTTTCTCTCATTTGTTCTCTTCTTATATCCATTATGGAAATAATGTGGTAATTTTGAGTCATTTATCCTTTGAGATACCCCTTAATGGTTATTTTCCATTGGAGATTTAGTTTGAAGGTATGCCAACTTGCCTCTTTAGTTCACTTACCACAAAATCTTGTTAACTTGATGCATCAATGATATAAGATCTATGGGTTGGTAGCTCTATATCTTTTCAAATATTTGTATTTCATTTTTGTATTGTCATACTTTATTGATTTTATTGTGATTTTCCCAAACTTATTCAAATTATTGGATATCTTTCTTACTTCATTTCTTACATTCGGTATTTAGCTATTTAAAGGTTGGTTTTTATATTTGTGTTACTCCTACATGCACTAGAACATAAATTGATAAAATGTAAAAATTTTTATCTACCAAACTTTCTTGAAATTAAAAAAATACTACTCTAACTTTTGTGCAGGTACTTATTGTTCTCTTTCTTGTAATTGCATAATTATCCATTATAGGCTTTTATCCTATATTCATTGATTTTTCTAGGTAATATGTACCCATGTAAGTTCTACAATATAAACGTGACATGTTTTGTAATGTGATGAATAATATAGGTACCTTTCTACCTAATGTTTAATTTGTTTAGGTGCACTCTAAATCTACTCTCATAGAATAGTTCATTATTTTTCTATTTGAAATTATTTACTTTGTGAAGCTTTCTATCATGCCACACTTTTTAATTTTGTTTATGTGCCTCTAGAATTAATTGTATGGTTCTATTTTCGTCCATTTTTTTCTAATACGAAGTTTGATTTCTATGGATTCTTCTATCCCATGATCTCATGATTATAACAATGCACAACCTCGATAATTTATTCCATTGACATGATGGATTATATTCGATACACCAATTTAAATGGGGATTTTCTTGTGCTACGCTTCTAATTTTTCTATAGGTCCAAAGTAATATGTGTATATTGTTTTCCCAATCATCCCATTAAACATTACAAATATTTGTAAGGATTCTCATTAGTGCAAAATCACAACACCCCGAATGGCCAAATATGTGAAGTGGTTAAAATGGGGCATTCGGTGTGATTGCATAACATTGGATAATCTCTCAAGCTGTGGGACTTGAAAAACTTGAGATGGACCTCTGAGAAAGCCGGTTCTTGCTTCCTAATCTACTTGCCACAAGCTACTGTAATGCAGGAAAAAAACTAAACTATCCTAATCTAACCATTCCAAGGAACCAGAGAGAAAGACAGGGTGAAAGAAAATCCTACACTAAAGCGGTGATACACCGAGAGAAGGAAAGGGTGAGATGATCTATTGAGGAGTATGAAACATGGGAGAAAGGAAGATGGGAAGGTCGGACATATAAGTGAAAAAAACCCAGCACTTAATCCATGATCAAAAATATATGAAATACAATGCCCCTCTGCACCTACAAATGTGAAATACATACACGTAAAATAGATTTGAAAGGGAGAGGCACAAAGAGACAAGAAAATAATGTAAAGGGTTGAAGAAACACCACAAAAACACGTTTTATTACTCTATATGGGTGCACATACCATTACATTTCTTCTTAGAGGCACAAAAATGCTTGCACAGTGTAGGAGAAGGTTTTGAACTAAAAATGGAGTCGGAAATTTTTTTGATAGAGTTTCCCTACGCCTAGAATAATATCTTTTCTCAAACGAGAAGTGTTACAATATATAGAAAGAATAAGAGAGAGAAGAGGAAAATTCAAATCTTGCTTCATATACCGCTTGAATACGCATTGAATCCTCGCCAAGAAGAATCAATCACTATCAATCAATGCCCTTTAAAATCTACCCAAAATCATGTAATCGCTCCTCCTCATGCATCTAGCGTATTAAAGAAGAATGGAGGATTGAATCAAATCAGGTCTTGTAGTTGGATAAATCAGGCTCTAGGATATGTTGAAGGCCCGTGCTCATTTGACAACCTACTCGTAGTCCTATTATCCAAAATGTACCCCTTGCTCATTTTGTGGCTAACTCCTTTCATTCTTCCTCTCTTGTGCCTCGACCATAAATTTTTACTTTTAGGGACTCAAAAAAACTTTCTGAAATGGCACCATTAGATAGAGCTCTTTCTCACTTTCCGAAAGGTAAAGTTTTCCTCCTAACTCCATGTATTTTGGAAGTTATGGCTCGATGGATTTTTGTGGGAAATTTTCCTGGAAGGCTGCGCCAATGAGATGCCGCCACGTGTCCAAGGAAGTGACAGGGTCGGAGGAAAACTTGGTTTTTACCAAGTGTTTTAGCAAAATTTCAAAAGGAATATTTTTTCCGCTGCCCCACCAACCAATCATGTGATGCCACGTGTCCACGGGAGAAATTTGCAAAATTTGACTAAGTGTTGGCGCATGGAAAATTTTGGACGGAAGGCCCGTACCCAACAATATTGCACCACGTGTCCTCAGTCACCGGACCGACGAAGGGCATGGGAGAAGTTAGAATTTTGGTGAAGTGTTTTTCCAAATTTCAGAAAGGAAATTTTTGGTCCGCTGCCCCATCGACCAAACAGCGAAGGCCACGTGTCCTCAGTCCTCGGACCGGCGGAGTGCGGGGAAGCTTGGGAAATTTTCCCAAAGTGTTGGCACAAAAGTAAAAATGTTTGCGGAGGGCCCGCGGCTAATGAAATGATGCCACGTGTCTCGGACCGGTGGGAGGCGGGGAGAAATTGAGAAAATTTTCCCAAGGGAAAACAAAGGAAATTTAAAAGGAAAAAGCCCACCCCCAAAATGTGAGCCAATGGAATTATGCCACGTGTCCATGTGGCGGCGAAAAATAGAGGACAGGCTGCAAGGAAAATTCGAAGGGGCAAGCTCACATCCAATGGGGTTATGCCACATGTCCAGGTCAAAAATGGTCAAAACGCGACGAAGAAGAAATTCGGGTTGGAAAGGTCCGTGACCAATTAGCACATGCCACGTGTCCTCAACTCATCGGCCCGTGGAGTTTTTTTGGGAATTTTTCCAATGGCAAAAACAAAGGGAAATGAAGCGCAGAGGGCCCACATCCAATCAAAGCATGCCATGTGGCACCCAGAATGGTGGATCGCGAGGATTTTTTGGGAAATTTTCCCAAATGCAAAAAAGGTGAAAAAATTCAAATTTTTGCCCGCCAATCCGATTTGGCCCTGTTTTGCCCTAAAACTTCAAATGGCCATATCTTTCGATCCAGAGCTCGGTTTTTCGCGTTCTTTATATCAATGGAAATCTAGTGAAATTATCTACAAGATTCTCGGGGTCATTTTTTCATTTTGATGGATTTTGGAGGGATAAAATCAAAAATGCCTCTGGCATGTGTGGTCATGGACAGAAATGACGTTTCAACCACCATTTTTAATGAAGAATGGCTCGCATTCTCTCCCAGCATGGCTAAAAATGTCAGGGGATGGGATTGTAAGGATGCCCATGCTGTTTTGATTGCATTTTGGTCAATGGTTGAATATTCCCCATGTTTTTCCCACATTTCTCTCTCCTGGGGTCGTGGCTTGCACTGTAAAAGCCAGATTTGGCTCATTTTTCAAAGTGTGGAACATTTTTTCATGTATTGCAGGCTCCCTCTGTCACTTAAAAGTGATTTTGTGGAAAACCATACCTCTTCCAAGATTGCAACCTAATTTTCCTCTCAGGTGTTGTAATGCAAGTGGTTTTTGATGTAAAATATGCTCACCACTCCTTTGGTGTATCACCTTATTAGCACTAGTTTCAGTTTTTGCATTCTCCATCTCTGTCCACTTTGGAATTTAGAGTAGGATTTTGTGTTTGAAACCTCTGTATAACTTGCAAGTAATACATCTAGTCAGAGGAGTTGAGGAACCAACCTCTAATCTGGAGATTCCTTTCCCATTTTACAAGTCCCACACTTGGGGAAAGGATTCAATGTTGTGCAATCACACTGGATGTCCAAGATGTCAAACTAGAAGTTTGATCAACATCCGTGGTGTCGCTGATTCATTCATTGTAACAAATTGATGTGCATTTGTTGCAAGTTTCCAAGTTTAAAGAGCCCTAAATTACACATCTGGCGACTCCAAGGGAGAAAGAATCAGCTAGTTTTAGCAGTACATGCTTGAGAACTCATGTGAAGAATCACCACAAGGTCAAGAATTGGAGAAGAAGAGGTGTTGTTTGAGTATCTGCAGTTATCTCCAAGAAGAAGGAAAAGAGGGAGGAGAATTCAAAGGTCTCCATCTCCACCAAACAGAACTCTCTCAACTCCTCGACCTGGTAGGCCTTTCATTCAATCAACAAGGGTTCTAAGGCCAATCGAATGGCACAAAACAACCCCTATGCCAATTTCACCGACAAAGAGCCCACTCGCTCTCAATGCACAAAATCCAATCCCAATTACAAAGATTGAAGAACATCCCATACTTTAATGGAAGAATTTGACTACTCCTATGATCATGTTAAGGATATTGCTAACATTTGTGTAATCCATGAGATCAATGAGATGGAAGTTACTTGTCAAAATGCTAGCATCTTTGTTCAAAGGGAAAGCTTTGCAATGGTTCAGAGTCTTGCTTCGAGTTCTATTCAAAATTGGAACCAGCTTATGTATAGCCCTCCATGAACAGTTTGGAGAAAAGGAGACAACTTGTCCCTTTTGGAGCATCCGACAACCATCAAGAGAGCTCCCAATGAGTAGTTGACTAATTTTAACTTCAGATTTCAAAGGACTTGGGAGAGAATTCTAGTGGCAGTCAGGCCAACAGCAGAAGGTGCTTTCTTTTATTACCTTAAAGTTTTAAATTATGATATTTCTATGTTAATTCAATCCATGGGAGGCACAACTATCGCCATTACTTATAGCATTGCTATTAGAGCTGAAAATTGTTTGATTCAAGCTGACAAGCTAGCTCCTAGGCCTCCAATGCCATTATTTTCAAGTTTAGAGAGCCCAAGTGCTAGCTAAGTGCCTATTTTAGCTCCTATTCCCACTCTAAGAAATCAAAATTCAAGTGAAGCTTCTACTTCATCTTCTATCACCTCAAATGAACTTTAAGAATTCACGAAGCAATTACAAAATTTAGGTAATGAATTGGTTACACTCAAGAGACAACAAGCCCAAGGTTTTAGACCTTCTTTCCAACCCCAAGCTCGGACTAACAGTAGCCATATCAACCCCAAAGACCACCCAATCCAGGTTGTAAATTTAAATCAAGTAAGGCCTCCTGCTAATGACCATTTCAGCCCTATAATCCCAATGCTACATCTCCCTCTAAAGCATTAGTGCCAGACAACAAAACAATATAGCTCAAGAGTATGATTGGTGTTTCCCATGCAATGAACCTCATAACTACCCATGTGCTTCAACAAAGAAGCTGAATCAAGCATTAATGGTGACAACTACTGGTGTGGAAGGTGAAGGTAGCCAAGAAATAACCAACAACAAGAAACATTCCAGCAGTAATCAGCTCCAAATGATGCCACATTTGTAAACTGGCAGGCAGAAGATTTTTGTGGCATGAATCAAACAATTCCCCAAAGTGTTGCAGCCAACACAAGGTCAAAAAGGAGAAATTTGGGTGAAGAACAACCATTAGCCCTAAGTAATATTCAATCTTCTATCACTCCATAAACTATTGGCAAACAAAATCCAATCCCAAACATTCAAGGATTGCCTAAAACAACTCCTAAGCCAACTCAAATACCAGTTGCTGCTATCCATGTGCAAGGAATGAACATGCAGGCCAGGGGACAACAAAGAGACGCTTCATCTCAATTCAGTATCATTGATCAGATGAAGAAGAAAAATTTAAACATATCAATGTGGGAATCACTATCTATCCTAGGCCAAAGAGATTTGCTACAAGCTGCCATGAAGGATTGGTCACTTCCGTGATCGAAAGTGCAAATGTAAGAGAAATTGCTCACAAATGCTGCCCAACATGAAGGGAGTCATGGAGGACAAAGAAGGTAAAGTGTTGAAGCCCCCTCCATTCTATGTTTCATTGATAATTGGAAACCAATTAGTACACAACTACATGATTGATTCCGAGCAAGTAGTTTAGTAATGCCCAAGCAAATAGTTGATCAGTTGGGAATTTAGTATGAAGTCATGTCAAAAGGGGTAGTACAATTGGATGGGACAGCAAGAATAACAATTGGAGTGATAAAAAACTTAAGTCTTACTTTACATGCATGTCCCAACGTTGTTGTTTTACAAGATGTCCTGGTAATAGACTTTTCACCACTCTTTTCCCTATGCCTGTCAAGGGATTTCATAGCCAAGATTGAGGTTACTTATCTGCACTGATTGGTCACACATGTTGTTCGAAAAAGATATGGAACTAAGACCACAATCAGATCTCGAACCTATTGCAAAATTTCACATTGAGCCTTACACTCCAAGTCAAATCAATACCAATTGTTCAGCATTTGACCAAGAGGATTATCCCAGCACTGATGAAGCTGACACCAAGGTTGGAAGCATCCCAGATTTGACTCTTGACGAATGGGCAAGCAAGGTGCATGCTTTTGATCCTTATCAAGAAATAGAAGAATTTGAGCTAGGAGTCTATTGCATGCATGAAGGAAATCAGCCTATTCCTAGCATCACCAAGCCAAACCACAAGGACGAAAATGAGGTATGGCAGTTGTTTTTTGATGGATCAAGGAATAGACAAGGTGCAGGAGGGGGAGCTATGCTAGTTTCACCTCAAGGAGTTAAGTATTATTCAACTTTTAGATTTCAGTTTACATATTCTAATAACACTGCTGAATATGAAGCTTTGATACAAGGATTACATTGGTCAATCAAGAGATGAATAAAGAACTTGCACGTCCTTGGTGATAGTGAGTTGATTGTCAACCAAGTTAAGGGGCAGCATGTTGTTAAGAATGATCTACTCAAGTGCTACAAGAATAGGGTGTGGGACCTCATTGAAGATTTTGAGGGCTTTGGCATAAGATCCATTCCTAGAAAAGAGAACCAAGTTGCTGACAGGCTTAACAATTAGGGTAGCATTTGATGTTGTTAAAAGCATCCAAAAAGACAAGGCATAACCAAACATCCATGTGATTGTGAGGCCTTCAGTGCCAGAAAATGATGTAAGTTGGCAAGTATTTGAAAATGATCAGAAAATCATCCATTTCTTACAAGAGGAGGCTGAGTTCTTAGCTAAAAATTAGGAAAAGTTGGAGCAGCAGTATGGTGACCAAGTGGTACAGCTGAGAACCAACAAGCTACCCAAGGGACTTATTACTTTGGAGTCCATTTTCAATCCTAATGATCAGTTTAGGAAGGAGAAAGAAAACATCCAAGTCAAGGGAGAAGATTCATTGCCCATCTTGGTGGAAGAAGGCAAATCATTGCAAATTGGTAAGATGACAACTGAACAAGAAAGGTACGAGTTCATACAGCTTTGTCAAGAATTCCCTGATGTGTTTTCTTGGAGCTATGAAGATTTGAAAGGTTTCAATCTTGAGTTAGCTCAACACACCATTGAATTGGATCCAAGTACTAAGCCCATCAGGCAAAAACAAAGGCCAGTCAATCCACACATGGAGCCTCTCATGAGAAAAGAATTGAATAAGTTGATAGAATCAAGGATCATATTCCCTATCAAGCATTCTAGTTGGGTAGCCAACTTGGTTCCAGTAAGAAAGAAGAGTGGGGAAATCAGATTGTGTGTTGACTTTAGAGATTTGAATAGAGCATCTCTCAAGGATCATTATCCACTTCCTTCTATGGAGAAAATTTTACAAGTTGTTGCTGGCTCCGAGAGGTTTTCATTACTTGATGGCTATTCGGGTACAATCAGATTATGGTGAAGGAAGAAGATCAGTTCAAGACAGCCTTTACAACCAAATGGGGAACTTATGCATATAGGAAAATTCCATCTGGGTTGTCCAATGCTGGAGCTACTTTCTAAAGAGCAATGGACATGGCATTCAAGGATTTGATTAACAACATAGTGCTGATATATCTTGATGATATCACTGTTTTTTCAAAAAATGTAGTAGACCACCTCTTTCATTTGAGACAAGTGTTCCAAAGGTGTAGAAGATTTGGAGTATCCTTGAATCCTAAAAAGTGTATTTTTCTAGCCCATGAAGGAAAACTCCTTGGCCACATTGTCTCCAAAGAAGGATTAGCAATTGATCCAGAAAGAGTTGAAGCCATAAGAGCACTACCATTGCCAAGCCACAAGAAGGCCCTTCAAAGTTTCTTGGGGAGAATTAATTTTGTTTGGAGGTTTGTCCCAAATTTTGCAGCCCTAGTCAAGCCTATCACCAAGATATTGAAGAAAATCATGGATTTCAAATGGAAAACAGAGGGAAAAGAAAGTTTTGAAGCAATCAAAGAAGCCATCTCTCAAGCCCTAACTCTTATTAACCCGGATTTCTCCAAGGATTTCATCCTCTATGCATTTGGGGGTGATGATACTATCTCTGTAATTTTGGTAAAGCAGAACAAAGACAATGACGAGCAGCCAATTGCTTTCTTCACCAAAGCCTCGGAGGACTATGAGGATGAGATATTATTTTATTGAGAAGCATGTTCTTGCAGTAATCAGGAGCTTGAAGAAATTCAAGCATCTAGTTTCAAACAATAAGGTTCAATTGTTGGTTTCTCATGCGGGAGTTAAAGACTTCCTCCTCAATAAAGACTTGAATGAAAAGAGAGCAGGTTGGATTACTCATGTCATGGAATATGACATAGAGATCAAGGTCACCAAGTTGGTAAGAGGAAAAGGATTGTGTGAACAGCTGATTTTGGGCAAACAAAAGGAAGCATGCAATGAGAAGGAGGTTGTTTTGGCATTGCAAGACAGCCATGGGCAAGGAAGCACTCAAGAAGAAAATAATGGTGTCCCCATTCCTTGTTGGACCCAAGACATAATGCACTTCCTAAGCACAGGCCTATGCCCTCCAGAAATGAACAAGACCCAAAGAAGACACTTCAGATTGTAGGTTGTCCCATATGCCCTTGTTGATGGTGTCTTGTTCAAAAGAGATGTGAATGGAGTACTGCTGAGATGCATTGGTACAAATCAGATTCATAGGGTGTTGGAAGAGTTCCATGGTGGACCAGCTGGTGGTCATTTTGCACCAAGAGTGACAGCTCTAAAGATCATGAGGGCTGGCTATTATTGGCCCAATATTTTCAGTGATTGTTATGCATGGATCAAGAGGTGCAAGAATTGTGCATTATTCACAGGTAAAGAGAGGCTAGCTGCCCTTCCATTGCATCCAATTTTAGTCGACCAGCCATTCATGCAATGGGGTTTAGACTTCGTTGGAGTCATTAATCTAAATTCGAGCCAAGGACACAAGTGGATTTTAACAGACCACAAATTACTTCACCAAATGGATTGAAGCAGTAGCACTCAAGGAAGCAAATGAATCTATCATCCTAGACTTTTATGAGGGAATAGCAACCAAATTCAGCATACCTACTACAATAATATCGATAATACATTGGTATTCATTGGGTCCAAGGTGACTGAGTGGGCTGTATAGAATGGGATCTACCTAAGCACTTTAACAAATTATTACCCTCAGGGTAATGGCTAGGCTGAATCTACAAACAAGAACTTGTTAAGGATCATTAGGAGGAATCTTGATGAAAATCAGAGGTCTTGACATACTAAGTTGAAATCAACCTTATGGGCTGATAGGATAACTCCTAAAAGGTCTACAGGTAACTCTCCATTTAAGCTTGTTTATGGGAGAGAGGTAATTTTACCCATGTCACTTGAGTTGCCAACATTGGAACTCATGAAACAATTGGAGTTATTGGAGTTTGAGCCCATGGAGGTTAGATATGTAGAGTTGATGGAGCTCCAAGAAATCAGAAATCAGGCATCCAAAACAATGGAGAAGGATCAAACTTTGATGAAGAAGACCTTTGATAGGAAGGCCAAGAATAGATATTTCCAAGTGATTAGAGATCTAGTGTTAAAATGGGATGCAGATAGAGCAAAATCGGGAAGGCATTCAAAATTTGATGCTAGTTGGAGTGGCCCATACATGGTCACAAGGTGCAAGGACAACAATGCTTTCTAATTGTCTTCATTGGATGGCGAAGAACTACAGATCCCAGTCAATGGGATCTATCTAAAGCATTACTACTGAAGGGAATTATCCACCTTGTACATATTAGCTTAGATTTTCATTCCTCCAAGTGCTTGTGCACATTATTTTACTGTAGTTTAGTTTGCTTTCCCTAATTGCTTTGGCATAAGCTTTGCTGTTCTGAAATGTGTGTTATAGGCCTTGCTCCAATCGGATGATGTGCCACCCTCCATCTTCCTCCTTGCAGTGTTCTAGTCAATTGGGTGCAAAAAAAAGAATTTGATGACTCCATGCCCAATGGATTGCTTCAGAAACTGATAACTTCATCCAATAGGTAGATGACCCCTCTGAGTCACCAAAATTGTTATCCAAAATGTACCCCTTGCTCATTTTGTGGCTAACTCCTTTCATTCTTCCCTCTCTTGTGCCTCAGTCATAAATTTTTATTTTTCAGGGACTCAAAACTTTCTGGAAATGGCACCATTGGATAGAGCTCTTTCTCAGCTTTCCAGAAAGGTAAAGTTTTCCTCCTAACTCCATGTATTTTTGAAGTTATGGCTCGGCGGAGTTTTTGTGGGAAATTTTCCCCTGGAAGGCCTGCGCCAATGAGATGCCGCCACGTGTCCAAGGAAGTGGCAGGGGTCGAGGAAAACTTGGTTTTTTACCAAGTGTTTTGGCAAAATTTCAAAAGGAATATTTTTTCCGCTGCCCCACCAACCAATCATGTGATGCCACGTGTCCACGGGAGAAATTTGCAAAATTTGACTAAGTGTTGGCGCATGGAAAATTTTGGAGGGAAGGCCCGTGCCCAACAATATTGCGCCACGTGTCCTCAGTCACCGGACCGGTGAAGGGCATGGGAGAAGTTAGAATTTTGGCGAAGTGTTTTGCCAAATTTTAGAAAGGAATTTTTGTCCGCTGCCCCGTCGACCAAACAGCGAAGGCCATGTGTCCTCAGTCCCCGGACCGGCGGAGCGGGGAAGCTTGGGAAATTTTCCCAAAGTGTTGGCGCAAAAGTAAAAATGTTTGTGGAGGGCCCGTGGCTAATGTAATGATGCCACATGTCTCAGATCGGTGGGAGGTAGGGAGAAATTGAGAAAATTTTCCCAAGGGAAAACAAAGGAAATTTAAAAGGAAAAAGCCCGCCCCCAAAATGCGAGCCAATGGAATTATGCCACGTGTCCATGTGGCAAATGAAAAATAGAGGACAGGCCCGCAAGGAAAATTTGAAGGGGAAAGCCCACATCCAATGGGGTTATGCCACGTGTCTAGGTTGAAAATGGTCAAAACGGCGACGTAGAAAATTTAGGAAGGAAAGGTCCGCGACCAATTAGCACATGCCACGTGTCCTCAACTCATCGGCCCTGATGGAGTTTTTTGGGAATTTTTTCCAATGGCAAAAACAAAGGAAATGAAGCGCAGAGGGCCCGCATCCAATCAAAGCATGCCACATGGCACTCGGAATGGTGGATCATGGGGATTTTTTGGGAAATTTTCCCAAATGCAAAAAAGGTGAAAAAATTCAAATTTTTGCCTGCCAATCCGATTTGGCCCTATTTTGCCCTAAAACTTCAAACGGCCATATCTTTCGATCCAGAGCTCGAGTTTTTCACGTTCTTTATATCAATGGAAAGATAGTGAAATTATCTACAAGATTATGGGGTAATTTTTGAATTTTGATGGATTTTGGAGGAGAAAATAAAAATTCCTCTAACACGTGGTCATGAATAGAAATGATGTTTCAACCACCGTTTTTAATGAAGAATGGCTCGCATTCTCTCCTAGCATGGCTAAAAATGTCAGGGGATGGGATTGTAAGGATGCCCATGCTGTTTTGATTATGTTTTGGTCAATGGTTGAATCTCCCCACGTTTTTCCCGTGTTTCTCTCTCCTGGGGTCGTGGCTTGCACTGTAAAAGCCAGATTTGGCTCATTTTTCAAAGGGTGGAACATTTTTTCATGTATTACAGGCTCCCTCTGTCACTTAAAAAGTGATTTTGTGGAAAACCAGACCTTTTCCAAGACTGCAACCTATTTTTCCTCTCAGGTGTTGTAATGCAAGTGGTTTTTGATGTAAAAATGACAATACAGGCTCTGTGAATGAGTTTTAATCCTTTGTCTGTGTTGTTTGATTCATTTCTAACCCTCCATTATAGTTATCAGTTTGTGCATGAAGTTTTTGTTGCATTTTTATGAACTGTGTCAATTTGCAGAAGTAAAAAATGCTCACCACTCCTTTGGTGTATCACCTTATTAGCACTAGTTTCAGTTTTTTTGCATTCTCCATCTCTGTCCACTTTGGAATTTAGAGTAGGATTTTGAGTTTGAAACCTCTGTATAACTTGCAAGTAATACATCTGGTCAGAGGAGTTGAGGAACCAACCTCTAATCTGGAGATTCCTTTCCCATTTTACAAGTCCCACACTTGGGAAAGGATTCAATGTTGTGCAATCACACTGGATGTCCAAGATGTCAAACTAGAAGTCTGATCAACATCCAGGGTGTCTTCTGATTTGCCACAAAGCAGGTCCGACATTTGAATGTGCACTATTTGGACACCTAGCACCTTCCACCTACATTCATTACTTATCTATTTTGGGCCCGTTCTCCTTTTGACCTCTCGTTGACCATTAGCTACGTGGATGGTTGGTGCAAGTTTGAGTCTATCTTGTGGCTCCCATTTTGGAATTACATTGGTGACACTTGGCACCTTCCACCGAGTTGAAGAATTTTCAACGGTCAATGCAAATTTTGGAGCTCTAGATGCATGGAGGCTTGGTGCTTGTTTTAGCCTGCCCCTTTATTTTTAACTTTTGGAGGTGCGCCATTTGGACACTTGGCAGCTTCCACTGTATCCTCCATACTTAGTCGATTTCGAGGTTTGTCCTGAACTATTTCAGAGCTTGGAGACTTTGAATCTTCACCATTTCTTTTCCTTTGAGTCTTTGGTTCCTTTGAAACTATTCATCCTCCTTCCCTGACCCTACTATTCCATTTCTGAGCCCGCCCTGTAACTTTTTTATGGGATTTAAGGCACAGATTCACTCGATAGAGCTGTTTCTTGAATTTCTTCTTGCACGGGGACTTTTGATCTTTTGCAGGCCCCACCACTCCATTGTAAAGTCCCTCTACAACCTTGTTTATCATCTTGGAATGTGAGCTCATGTGTCTGAGTCGTGGTTGATCTAATACTTTTTCGGGGGGGGATATGGATAACAGTTTTGGTGACTCGTAGGGGTATCTGCTTGCTAGATGAAGAGACCAATAGCCTTGAAGCGTCCATTGGGCATGGAGTCATAATTAATGGCTTGGTACTGACCCTTCCTTCAAAATGGACTCCCTGACTGCCTGCACTTTCTATGTTCTACCTGTCCTTGAGCCTGCCCGCGTGTCTGCACTCTCAATTTTCATAAGAAAATCTTGAAATGGAGTTTTTGAGAGTAGAAAATTGTATTGACTTGGGGCTTTCATTTTTCCTTGAATGGACTGACTTAAAAATGTCCTTTGGTTTCTCTACATTTGTTTTAATGTTTTGGGACTAGCAACTACTACATAAAGCTATGGATATTACTAGCGTGAATACTGAAGATCCTGGCCTTGGTCTATCCTGAGAATACACTGTTACAATATTTACCTTGGGGCACATTAAACTTTGAAATGACATAAAATTGGAGCAACAAAATACAACACCAATGCTATATATAAAGAATCAAATCATACATGCCTCAAATGAGACATGCAGAGTGTGCAAAATCACTTTTTCTACTGAAAACAAAATCTACTCCTACTCCTATACTAACTAGAAAGAAAGAAAAGCTTAAACAAAGCCCACTACAGGAAAGGAGAAATAAATTCCCTTTCTCAAAAGGGGCAGCCATGCAAATGATTTGACAATGAATGTGGCTACCTGGATGAATAAAAACCGACTTTAAGCCTGTCCTCCACCCAAATCATCAAGGTATCTACATTAACCAAAAATATCTCCTCAAGTTGATTGGAATTGGACTCATGGAGGTATTGATGATGAACCTTGGTACTTTGATTCTTATACTCATGCCCCAAGTAGACATGAATGGTTTTGGCTTCTCCTTGGCTCTAATGAAGCCAAATATCCGATTGGGCAAGGTATGGTCCTTTGAATATGCATATGGTTCTGAAATCTAACTCCAAAAATGGAGTATTTTTGTGGAACTTCTTGGATGGATGGTGAGAGAGAGATGATGAAATATCCTTACTTTTTCTCTTCCTTCTCTTGTAAAGAACATGGAAGACCATGATCTTCCAACCCTGGTTCTAGAGGGATGTTGTGAGACATAGGATACTGTCTTTGAGTGCCCTCCTTTATGGCAGCAAGCTCATGTGCTTGGAAGATGGATGATGGAAGAGAAAATGATGTGATATCCATGGGATTTTCTCCATCAAAGCAATCCTCTAAGTCAGACAGATAATCTACCTTATTGCTATCTTGTTGTATGTGCTCAACCTCCTCCATGGTGTCCTCATCTGCAACTTGATCACCATGGCTCCCTTCATCCTCAAACATGAAGTTTGCAAGCTCAAAATATTCTTCTATGTTAGATCTTGAAGGGGATGAAGTGGAAGGAAGAACTAAAGGTTCTCTTGTAGCCTGCTCCACACTTGGAACCTCTGAAACTGTATGGTCCTCCTCCATCATGGGTTCATCAATCAAATCAGGCCCTTGAAATGAAAGCAAAAAATCTTCAATGATGCCTTCTTCATTGAGTGGCCTCAACTCTGATTTGATCTCTCCTAGCTAATCCTCTTCAATGGGACTTGGAGCTGGTTATTCTTCCTCTTCAACTAGTTGTGTAGCTTGGATCAGCTCAACATCCTCTTCAGACAAAGTGCCATCATGGACATTGCATCTGGAGTAGCCAGACTGCTGATCTTCTTCTTCTTGTTTTTGTTCCTTCTCTGTTGCAAACTCAGTCTCAGCCACCATTGGCTCTTCAACTTTGACCTCCTCTATTGGCTTGACCATCAAGGGGATCTTTATAAACCCAAATTTGGTAGCCCAAATCTTCAAATTGTCTCTGTCATTTCTTCTCTGTTGGGCTTCCCTTCTTGCTATTTTCCTTGACTGGATTCTTGAGTCTCTTCCCAACATGGACTTGGGAAAGAAAGAGGAGTGACAGTTGGGGTTCAACCAACTTTGCAATTGTTTGTGGTGGGGAGGGAGGTGGAACTTCTTGTTTGTTTGAGGGGATGACTGTTTGGAAGGGAAAGGGGAGAGGAACTGAAATGGGGTGGAAGACTAGGGAATGGAGAAATGGAATCAACACTTGGGGCAACAACTGGGAAGCTTGGAAATTGGAGCTTGGGTTGAGATGGTGCTGCTTGAGAAAGAGAAAAAGAAAAGCTATGAGATGGTGGACTTACCCATTGACAAGGTTGTCTTGACTCCAACTCATAAGCCTCGATCTCCTTAGTCCATTGTGCAAGTTGGGGCAACATTTCAACCATGAAGTCTAGCTTCTCCTGAGGGTGGAAAAGGGTCTTCCCATGGACAAAGTACCCTGCAACCAATATTGAATGCCTTCGTTTGTTCTATTCCCCTTGACTCAACCATGCCAGCCTTCATTTTTTGAATTTTCTCCAATAAACCAACATTCTCCACATAGTTGTCACCATTTTATGTGTCCCCTTGTTCTTGATAAACTTTATGGCCAAATGACTTTGACCTTGCTCATATGGGTGAGCATAATGGTCCTGGATCTGATTATAATGTTGATTTAGAGGAGTAGGAAGATGCATTGGAGGTGGATTACATTGCTTGTAAGTGTGAGTTCCATGAAGGGAATGAAGTCACAACCTCATGGAATGGGAGGAAATAAAAGAGATGGAAGAAGAAAATGGATGAAAATGAGTGGAAAAAGGATGGAAAAGGTCTACAACTTAGAGAATGGGTTTTTGACCAGATAAAGTCACCAGATGTGATTGCATGTGCCTCAAAAGGATGAATCCCACTAAGAGCACATCAACTTGATGAAATAAAGTGAAGACCTCTTGTCCCACCCAACGTGCCAAATTGTTTGTGTAAAATCACAACACCCCGAATGGCCAAATATGTGAAGTAGTTAAAATAGGGCATTCGGTGTGATTGTATAACATTGGATCATCTCTCAAGTGTGGGACCGAAAACTTGAGATGGACCTTTGGAGAAAGCTAGTTCTTGGTTCCTAATCTACTTGCCACAAGATACTCTAATGCAGGAAAAAAACTAAACTATCATAATCTAACCATTCCAAGGAACCAGAGAGAAAGAGAGGGTGAAAGAAAATCCTACACTAAAGCGGTGATACACCAGAGAAGGAAAGGGGTGAGATGCTCTGTTGAGGGAGGATGAAACATGGGAGAAAGGAAGATGGGAAGGTCAGATAGAAGTGACACAAACCCAGACCCTAATCCATGATCAAAAATATATGAAATACAATGCCCAGCACCTACAAATGTGAAATACATGCACAAAAATAGATTTGAAAGGGAGAGGCATGGAGAGACAAAAACAATGCAAAGGGTTGAAGAAACACCACAAAAACATGTTTTATTGCTCTATATGGGTGCACAGACCATTACGTTTCTACTTAGAGGCACAAAAATGCTTGCCAGGTGTAGGAGAAGGTTTTAAACTCAAAATGGAGTCGAGAAACAAATTTGATAGAGTTTCCCTACGCCTAGAATAATCTCTTTTCTTAAACGAGAAGTGTTACAATATATAGAAAGAATAAGAGAGAGAAGAGGGAAAATTTGAATCCTACTTCAACTACCGTGGGATATGCATTGAATCATGCCTTGAAGACTCAACCGATATCAATCAATGCCCCTTTCAAATCTACCCCAAATCTGTTGATTTTGTCTCCCTCTGTTTGTCTGACATATTGAAGAAGAATGGAGGATCGAATCGAATCAGATCTGGTAGTTGGAGAAATCAAGGCCGTAGAACATGTGGAAGGCCCACGCTCATTTGAGAACCTACTCAGGGTCCTACTTTTGAATGTGCATTGTTTGGATGTTTCACTGAATAATTTATCAGTCACGTCAAAATTCATTCCCCCCTAATGACCTAACTTGGGGGAAAAAATAAAAATCTCTTTCTGAGTACCCTACTTCAATCAAAAGTCAATCAATAAGTGAATCATCAATCAATACAATTAACACATTCTATCATTCCTCCTAGATGACCTAACATGAGAGCTACATTACATCATTATTCCTCCCAGATGACCTAACTTGGGAGTTACTCTATATTTGAAATCTCTCTCAAATGACCTAACTTGGGAGTCGATCTTTATCTCTCCCAGATGACCTAACTTGGGAGTCACATTTCTATCACTTCCGATGACCTAAATTTGAATGTGTCTAGCATTTTACACCCGTGGATTGGGGAAATGAGACATCATTTCTTTTCCTATACTGCTCCTATGTGGGTTATTCAACCTTGGATTGAAATTGAGAAAATTTGGTCTTTATACCATCTGCAGTGGTTTGACCTTTCGAGGACATAGTTAAAGTTGGAGAGTAAAACTAGACCTATCTCCCTACACTCTTCCTCTGGCAGTAAGGACACCCAAATCCTTTATTTATTTACACAACATACAAAATCAAATTGGGAACTGATCACTCCCTTCCCCCTTTAAAATATCTTCTTCACAATAAATCAAAATCTCCACATTCTCTGAATCGAATAATCAATTCTCTCCATAGTGATCCTTAATCTTGGCTCTCTATCTCTATTTACACACCATGGATCGATATGCCAATCCATGGTCTACTATGCTTCGCATTGTTCTGCGTACTTCTATAACAATGGATTCTCTAGCTTTCACACAGTATGTTCCTTACTTCCTTTACACTACTTGAATTTCATTCAAATAACATAAAGGGGGGAAAATACAGACACAAAATCACGCACTTACTTATATATTACTATGTCAGCAAGTATGATGTTTTATGTATGGATCTTGAGTGAAAAGAGTATTCACTGGTAACACATCCCCTTGTCCATCCCCTTTTTGTTTTCTATTGTATTCTTTTATTACTCTTTTATATCTATCGTCTCTTTTGATTATGTTGCTCCTACACTACTTTCTGGTTCGGTCATAGGGATCCTTGTCTATCAATATTTTCACATTTGTCGTCACTTGATTTAGGACACTAGTGCCTCATACTGAAATCTAGCACCTAGGTGCTTCACAAGTACCGGGTGCTTCTATCGTACTTATTTCTTATCTTTTTTTGACATTTATGGTCATCCTTTTGGTTATTCTTCCCCTATACCGAGGTCCTAGTCAGCATGTCATGTTACTAGTGTCGAATTGTAAACAAGATATCCCTATATAAACACATCATACATACCATTATTATGGGCTGACAACTATTGGGCTATCTACATACAAAGGGACTACATTCTCCGTGTTTCTTACATCTACATACACTGCATAAGAGGGGTTTCTTTTATTACATCCACACATTTTTACATTTTATCTAGCCATAGCCGATTATATCTTTGGCATCATTGGCACAAGGGCACCTAAGGACATTATTGCATACACAATCAAATAGAAATACATTGGGTCTAAGATGTAGTGCAATGCTTAGTCATAAGATCACTAGTTTGAGAGATGAGGCTAGTCCAACCCCTCATTTTACATCTTTATTTTTAAGGGTTTAATACATTTGTGGGATTTTGTAGGTGGATTTCATGTTGCATGTTTCCAAAAACATTTCGAGGGTTGTTTGACATAATAGCTAAAGGAAGCGAAGATCACCGACAACTTTGCAACCCTCCAAAATTCATTTCGAGGTTTTGCATATAACCTAACACCTAGGAATGGAACCTAACACCCAGGCACCACAGTACCTATCCAAGAACCCCAGTCCAGGCACACCTAACACTTATGTAGATTTTTTGTGGTGCTGTGATGATTTCAAAGTCCCGTTTACTTGTCTTTGAGCATCAAACACTTCGTGATTTTAATGATTATCAGCTAAGTCATTCTTCCTTTTTTATTATACTTAGGGTTTTGACTCTATTATCTTATATACTTGTGATATAACATTATTTAATCATTTTTGACAGTACATATTTAAATTTTAAAAAAGAAAGTAACAACTATATTTTTTTATATCATTACCTGCCTTAGATTCAATGTTATTAAACCCTAAAACTCATCATCGAGCTCGATCTGGTTCAAAATCTAGGTACCAGTTGCACTTTAGATACCACCTAGTGAAAAAAACTAGAAATTCAAAAGTTGTAAGGTAAACTGTTCTCGCAGAGTCAACAAGAAACACAATATTCTTCCCTAGAAATTTTCTTTTTATTTGTACAACCCATGGTGGAGGGATCAAGGAGGTCTATTTGAAATTTGTTGACAAAGTATTAAAAAATTAAACATTATACCCTTGTAAATACTATATATAATATTTGCAAGTAAACAAAAGAAATTAAACATTATAAATTACTTGGCATGGTTGGAGAAGAGACCATACAAATTTGTGACTGAGCCTGAGAATGATCTACACCATCAAAGTCGAAGTTGTTGCAAATAAAAATTTAAAAATATTAAAACACTTTAACACTTACAAAAAAGTAGATAGATTGTTAGTGATTCCTGCTAGTAGCTTAGTTATAAATAATAATATAAATACCTATAGAAAATTGTGGAGATAATGGTGGTTGAGGAGGTATTAAAGGAGGAGTGATTAAACCCTAGATATTTTCTCGTCAAGTATATCGTACTAAGTTAGATTCCACATAATCCATATCGGAATCAACATAAACTTCTAAAGGGGATTTACCCTAAGCAAAGAGCCTTCTTGTGAGCTAGTGCAACTAAAATTCTTCTTTTCGAATATAAATTATTGTTAGTGTTATTATTGCATTATAAAATAGATATGTGTTATATTTTTAAAATTAATTGTTACATGTTGTTCTTTGACCAAAGACCTATCAATAATAATTTTTGGTTTGTTTCATTCGAATTTTTATATTATGTAATTGGTGGAAAGCTTCGTAAGAGAAAGTAAGAAGATAATTGGTACAAGAAAAAAGTCTTCGATTTATCAAACGCATTGATATTAGATTGAGCATTCTTGACATCTACTTTAATTTGATTGGAAAAATACATGCACCAATAAAATTGTTTCCTTGTCATTTCCATAATAAACATTGAACTACCCAATGCAAAATGTTGGAGAATCTACCCTACAAAAACTTATGGATTGAAAGAGTGATATCATTGCAAGAAAAAAATTATGTGTAACACCTTACATTAAAAATCCTCTTTTTGATCGACTAATTGCAACTACAACAACATAAAAGAAAAGTTAGATGCAAGGACGGTAAAATAATATTAAGAAAGAAAATAATTGAAAAATAAAATTGAACTTACCATCAACCTGCACATTGTAATGAGATTCTAAATATTTTTTTCTGCATCAGTTAAGATAGACTTGGTAGTCATGACCATCTGGTGAGGATATGGTAAAACACTTAATCGATGGATGTCTTTGGGCTATATGCCAAAGGAAATGAGTGTCTGTTTGAAATTGGGGCATGTTGACAAGCCCCATGAATTGTGTTTTCTACATCTAGTCTTTAGGTGTTTCTTTAAGTTTCATTAGTGCAATGATTTGAGGGCACATGAGATTTTTGTACTGAAATTTGGGGGTAGGAGTGGCTGTGGAATTATCCATTTTGAAAGCTTTGTTGAAAAGTTGTACGAGAGGGAGGCACCAGAGGGTGGGTCAACTAAAGGTTTGGACAGATTGGTTTTGTGGGGCTAGGATGGTTTTGTAGAAAATGGAGTCATGAGAGCATTGTATATTCATAAAATTTTAGTCAAAATAAAGTACATGAACATCATAGTGATATATATAGGTTGAGGGTTCTCGATCATGACACGTGACAAAAAATGATAGGTGGAGAGATTCAAGGTCACATGTGTCTAAAGATGGTCATTCAACATATGACCATCATGATAAAAAGTGATGGTTCGTGATATGCCGCACGTTCAATTATGTAGAGATGACAAAAACAATGATGTTTATCCGACTAACTTTGTTTGAGACAATCATCTATCATCTAACCAAAGTAATGACACATGTCCAATCTGTATGCCACACATCTTATAGTGTAGAGAAGACTAAGACAATGACAATCATATGACTAACTATGTGTAATACAAGTGTCTTACTCCGGTCGTCGAATCCATGTCATACATCTGATTAGGTAAAGACAACAAAACATGTGACATTTGTCAACCCTAGGGCTGTCTAAAATAGTTCCATCATGTTAATTTGATAGGCGATCATCCGTAAGATGTTTGATATGGCTTGTTAGATGTCCATCTAACTCACCTCCAACAACCTTGCAAAACCCCAAAAATTTACGATGTGTCAAATCAACTTTACAACAAAACATCTTTTGGATATTTGCCATTTATTTGAAAGTCAATTTCAAAAATTCGCTAAAATATTCTAAGTTTTTTTAGGGGTGTCTTAAAATGAACCCTGCCTAGGGTTAGGACCATACAAATATTCCTACCCTTCATGTATGTTTGACCCAATAGTGCAAACTTGCAATGAAGTTTGGAAGCTGACAAGTGGATTTTTTTACTATGTTTTATGTGTTGAATTATTAGAAACTATTGAAAAGTGAGTTTGTAAGATCAAGAAATATTAGACAATAAACCTATGTATATATCCGATGAGGATGGCTAGAGTGTAGTTGTTTAAACAAGAGAGCAATGTCAAAGAGTAGAATTACTAAATTTGAGTGTCTACACTATTATCGAGTGAAGACAAGAGTGTGTGCACACTTAGGTATGTTATTCCTTAAGCATGAATTTTTAATTACACACTTAAAAGAGGGGAAAATGTAGACACTAAAATTTGATTACTTGTCTTTTTGCAATGCCATGTTTGACTATGTTCTCTTGTTAAGACAAATGCTCACATTTGGAACCAAGTAGTTCATCTCTCTAGTTGTTTTGTGACTTGTTTATCTCAGAAACTATGCTCTTTCATCAATTTGAGTAATATTATCAAATAAAATTAGTAGTTTTAATTCATGCCACTTCCTATTTCACTTTATGTCTCTCATGTCCATGACTATAAAGAGGGTCAAGATGCGGGGTCTAGTCTTGGCTGACCTATACGGTCTGCCCCTTTAATTTTTTTCGATTCTGTTTTGAATGTGAATATCTATATTATGTCATTCCATCTTCCTAGTGTCAACCTCATTAAAATATTTCACCTATGGAAGGATATATAAGTAAACTCCACCTTATAACTCCCCTAAAATTCTTACAAAGCTCCTATTACAAATATCATTCCAAAAGCACTAAAGGGTTTCTTATATTTTTCTAAATTAGTTACACATGTATTAAAGCATACCTACTAAGTATATTTCTCCTCTTACATATTTGAGCTATTAATTACCATGTTATCAATCATTATAAGTGTTAAAGTATTATTCTAGATGTGAATGGTTAATGTTGGAATTTAATTAATCGAAATAATTCCCTTTATAAACCCTTACATTATTTTTATTATTGTACACTTACATAACATTTATATTTATATCTAGATTTAGATTTAATTAAGGTGTAAACACATATTCCATGGATTCAATTCATATCATAGGAATAAGAGATAAATAAAATAGTGATTGAGATAGTGATTTTTTTAATGGGTAAGGCTGAATTACAAGCTACATGTTATTTGTATTATGCAGATTGAGATAGAGAAGAGAGAGCCGTAGGGAGAGAAGTTAGGAATGTAGATTCATCTAATTCCTTCAAATTGAAATTTACATTAGGAAATGGATCTAATTCACACACATTCTCATCTTTCAATATTGTTTAGACTTCATGCGAGTCTCTATTTGTAATTACTTTCTCAATATGTGAAAATTTTATAATATTTAGATGATTCTAAATTTTAGGTAAAACTCGAAATATGATCTATAGTTGGACCTAAGTAGTTTGAGTTTGAGCTCGGTCCTTCACTTTGAAACAAGATTTAGAATGATAATGATAATGACAGTGGGGTTTCATCGAGGTAGTTTTAGCTTTCCAACCACAACAATTAATTCTCAATGCAGGTCTCCTGTTGGCATCCATCCCTCTTATATAGTATGGAAATCCCAAAAATGGAAGCAAACTATTTTTCTTCATTCTGGGAAGATCACAAGGCATTCCTACCCTATTTCTCTTTCCCTATAAACTAAACGTATGCTTTCCTTTTGTATTTCTTCTATTCAAACCACAAACTATATTTTTTTGTGGGCACATTTTTGCTACATGGATCTATCATCTAAACGTAGGTCTTTGTACTTAACAAGTATGAACTCGAGTGAAAAAAATATAGGATTTCTTAGTCCATTGAGTGATGATAGATGATGAATTTGCATAAATTCTTAAGATTTCTGCTGATTTCAATGTTTGAGCATAAAACTCACAAATAAATGTTTGGCACTCAGATAAATTTATCGACTCACTACACCGCAGAGATAAGAAACTTTTCTTCCCATTTCGAGTTGTATTGACCTCGAATAATTTTTTGTAACATTGGAGCTAGTTACTCTCTTTTATACTCGACCCTTGGGAGCTGATCCCTATTTTTTGTCTAATCTAATAAAAACATTGGAGCTAGTTGTATCTCGAATAAGTTACAACTAAACGTGGTAGATTAAAGATATATGAAGAGTAATGTTGAAATCTCGTGGACTTGTTCTTTATGTTTTCTTTTGATGCAAGTGTTGTTGAGTAGTTTATGACATGGATTTTTTTTCATTTTGGCTTCATTTATTTCCACCTATTGCACTTAAATAAATCACAATGTATGTATGAGAGAGAAGAGAAGTCTTCACAAACAGATATTATGAGTAATTATTTGATTGTCTATAATATACAAGAATTTCAATGATAATTTTGACATGAAATAGCGAGAGAGGGTTTCGCATTAAGATAATAGGGACAACCTCTTGAAGATATGGATTACATGTGGTTTGGGTGTAACTTCCTCAACATGGAAAGTGCTCTACAAATAAGTTGACACTCATTACATATTGATGAATGGAAACTCGTTCTCATTTTTGTAACTTAGCTATGATGACATAAATATGTTGCACATGTTGAAAAGGTCATCTGCTATTGTTTTGTAAAGTCTCATCATGTCCTAAAATGGCAGTTCCTCTACCTATTTTGGTGCAATCTCCCTTTCTAACTCAGTAAAAAGATAAGCAACCTCCCTTTCATTAGGCCCATCTGAACATCCCCAATTACACTAATTAATAAACTCATTAAATTTTTTTGCCACTTCCTATAGTAAACTCCAATTACACCAATCAATAAACTAATTAAAATCTTTTACCACTGCCTGTAGTAAACCCCAATTATAGTAATCAATAAACTAATTAAATTTTTTTATCGCTTCTCGTAGTAAACCCCAATTACACTAATCAATAAACTAATTAAATGTTTTTACCATTTCCTGTAGTAAACCAATATAAATATACCTCCACATGAAGATGTCAAAGTGGGTATGGATTGATTTACAAAAATGTGTTCGTCACTAGATTGTATAATTTTATCTTATCAGTTGATTGTTGGGAATCACAAAGGTTGCCAAAAATATAGAGATTTTTATGTAATAATAGAGCATCCCATCTTCATTTTCAACAGAAAAAAAACAAAACACCGCATATCTTAGAAATATGATACACTTTCTTAAAGACTAGCAATTCTAATGTCAAATTGATACTTGTGCTTAGTACTCTAAGGAATATACTTGATGGCTAATGATTTTATTCCCATTGTAAATGTAGTAGAAGTTGTAGTTATAGAAAAATAATCCTTCGCAATAATGAGTCTACACCACATAAACCTAATGTCAAAGGAAACTCTTTCAGTGAATATCTTTAACTCAAGCTAATTATAATATTTATAAAGAAACCGTAAAGAAGAGATTTTCTATTTCGATGCAATGGTTATATTTTATCCAAAATAACAAAACTCTTATTTAGGTTTTCTATAAATATTATAATTAACTAGGTTAAAGAAATTAATTAACGCAACGTGTTTCCTTTAACATCAGTTCATATGGTGTAGACTCATTGCTGTGAAGGGATTATTTTTTTTGTAACTATAACATCAACTACATTTACAATGGGAAGAAAAAAATTAGCCGTCTAGTATATTATTGAGAGTTCCAAGTGCAAGTATCACTTCCGAAACAAAATCACTAGAGTATTTAATAAAGTGTATCATATTTCGATATATGCGCATTCTGTATGTCTTGGTATTGAAAATGAAGATGTGATGCTCTATTATTTCAAAAAAATCTTGATATTTCTAAGCTGGCAGCCTTTGTGATGCCCAACGATTATCGATAAGATAAAATTATATGATCTACTCATGAACATAATTTATTTGAATCAATCAATACCCGCTTTTCCATCTTCATGTGTAGGTATATTTATATTGGTTTACTACGTATTGGTAAAAATTTTAATTAGTTTATTTATTAGTGTAATTGGGGTTCACTACATGTAGCGGTAAAAATGTTTAATTAACTTATTGATTAGTGTAATTGGGGTTTACTACAGGTAGTAGTTAAAAAATTTAATTAACTTATTGATTAGTGTAATTGGGGTTTACTACAAGCAAAGCAGCGATAATATTTTTTAACTAGTTTATTAATTAGTGTAATTGGGGATGTGTAGATGGGCCTAATGAAAGGGAGGTTTCTTATCCTTTATCCGAGTTGGAAAGGAGATCATGCCAAAACAAGTAGAGGAACTATCATTTTAGGATAGGATGAGACTTTACAAAACAATAGTAGATGACCTTTGTGCAAAACCCATTTATTACATCAGTCACACCCTTCATGATTATGAGACTTGCTACACTGAGACTAAAAAGCTGTGTTGCGCTCTTTTCTTCACTACCTCTAAGCTTCCTCATTATATTTTCAATCAAAAACTTATGTTGTCACTAGATTTCACCTTTTCAAGACCATGCATTCTAAACCTTATCATAGTGATTGCATCACTTGATGGCTCATGCTCATGACTGAGTTTGACCTAGAGTTCATATCTCAGAAATCAATCAATGGCCAAGCTATCACAGATCAATCGGTTGACACCCGTCTTTATGACAATCACCTAATGAAAAATTTCCACATGAATCCATCAAAAATTTCAACATGAATTTTCCCCTCTTAAGATGAATCTCTTCTTTGATGGCTCTAAATGTCAGCAAGGGGGAGGCACTGACATCATTATCATTCCTCCTTTAGAAACTCCTATTCCTATCGCCAATAAGCTCAATTTCAAATGCATTAATGATTTGATCAAGTATGAAGACCTCATCTTAGGCCTTGAAACAATCGTCTTACTTGTTGTCCAAATCCTTGACATGTACGGTGATTCTCAACTTATCATCAATCAAGTTAAGGGTATCTATTAATGTAAAAATGACATCCTTAAAAATAAAGGAAATTGTTGAATTCCTTCTCGAGGCATTCAACTTATACACCATTCAGACTATCCCGCATTCATCTAATCATTTCATAGACACCATGGATTCCCTTGCATTTATCATCCCTTGGACAACTAAGGAATCTAATATTTCTATTTTTTCCAAATCAAGATCAACCATCCCATGTTCATGAGCTTCCTCATATCAATCACGTTGATACTAATCCACATGATATTTGTATTCTCAAATATTTGACTATCTCTCTCAATCCATCATCCCCTTCAACCTATCTAAAAATGGTAGGAGGTATTTTATTCAATGTGCTAATCAAGCTACGTCATCCTTGGCGGCCTCCTTTACTAGCATGGATTCGATGGAATTTTTCTCCATTGCCTTAAATCTCATGAATCTACTCGCGTTATCTAAGAAGTCCATGATGGTATCTGTGGTGGCCATTTTAGCGGCTTGGTTATCACCAAATGCATCCTTCACATGGGTTATTATTGGCCCTCTCTTAATCAAAATTTCTATGAATATGTTAAGAAATGCATCAAATGCCGTAGCATTCCAATATAATCTTCATTCCTAGTTAGATCTTACAACCACTCATGACCTTTGGTCTTTTTCAAAATGGTGACTTGACCTCAATGGTGTTATAAATTCATGTTCATCCCAACATCATCATTATATCATCACTACTATCGAGTAATTCACCAAATGGGTAGAATAAATTCCACTCACATCAACCAATGCTAATAAAATTGTCAATTTTGTCTATGAAAATTTCATTTTCTACTTTGGCGTTCCTCACAAGCTCATCATGGACAACAGAAAGTCCTTAAAAATACCTCACAAAGCTTTGTGACTCATTCAACATCAAGATTAGCTTCTCTTCTCCATATTATCCTCAAGCTAATGGTCAAGTCAAGCTACTAACAAAACTCTTCGTATCATCATTTCCAATACTATTGATAAATCTGGTTGTGATTTGCATCTTCAAATCCCCTTTTCTCTCTGGGATTATTAGACTAGCATCCCCACCTCTATAGATGTTGCTCCTTTCTCTCCCATCTACAGATCCGAGGTTGTTCTCCTTCTTGAAGTCAAAATCCCATCCTTTGATTGACACTTGTCCTCATTTGGTGAGGATACATTTTTGTGCACCTATTATCCCCATTCCCAAGGGGGAAAGAGTGGAAATAAATAATTGCTCCTCACCCAACCATGTAAGCCCTAAATGATGCCCCGGTTGTTACTTCTACCACCTCGTATAAAATTTACTTATGGTGAAGCAAAGAAACTAAAAAAACTAACCATTAAGCCTATTTAATCGCCTAGTTTAACCCATCTACCATTGAGGAATCCATGAAGTATCCAAAAACCTAAAAGAATAGCCCCCATGATGTGAAAATTATTCCAGGGCATCCATGAATTTAAAAACAGAGATCTATTCATTGCTTGCAAGCTTGAAGATTGATTCCGAAAGAATTTCATAACATATAATCATAACTAGTTATTAAATCTTATAGAATCCATTAATGGATGATATCATAGCAACAAACTTGAAAATCCTCCATCCCAATCCATTTTGATTTGTGAGAGTTCTAGTGGTCAAAACACGAAGAAAATTGGAGAGCGGGATCACATAACAATGCATGATTCAAAAATGATGTTTTTGTTGAAAATCATTACAAAAATGGATAGTTACTAAATATAGCAAATATCTAGTTATGTTGCATGCTAAAAATAGTAAACCACTCAAAACTGCAATCTCCAATCACTCAAACTATCTAGAAGCGGTTGTTGGTTGCTCAAATGTGAACCCGCATCTTGGATATCGAAAGGGATGAGGTGTTTAAGACCACAATGGAACCACCCCAAAGTTATGGGACCTTGTGATCTTGGGATGGATCTCTGGAGAAGGATGGTTCTTGTATCTATTTCTACTACTATTGCTACTCCTAGTGTTGAAAGGGGAAACTAAGCTAAGAATGCCAAGGGACCAAGGAAAGAAGGATAACATGAAGTAAACTACACTAAAAGGTGATAGCACCGGAAAATAGGGGTGAACACTAACTGCTTTTGATCGAGAATGATAGGGAATGCATGAAAAGAGGCTACGTACAAGTAACATAGTGAAATAAACACTCACCGATCATTCTCATGGAACACAACCAAGTATGGAACTGCAGGGGACTTGAAATAGCACAATAATACACAATGCAAGAGAAGAGGTAAAAGAATGGATGTAAACACGTTATAATAGAGAATAGTAAGAAAATGATGTTTCTAATACTTTTGAAAATGCACAATCATTCATAATGATAAGGAGGCCAATATCCACATGCAAGATCCAAACATGGAGATCTATAACTCAAAATCTAGAAAATATGGAGTCCTTAGCAACATGCGTAAGGATCTAGAGTGTCTAACCCTTTATATTGAGCTCCAAACCTTCCTTTATAGATTCAAATAAAGGGAAGAAGGAGAAAGAGAAGCAGGAAAACTAATTTGAAGATCAACCACCACCATTAATACCTCCCAAAATCACCCCAAATCTATCGTGTTTGCATCAATTACTTGTTCGGCGCCTTGAAGGAGGAGGAATAGAGGATTAGATCAAATCCGATCTAGTTTTTAGGGGCAAATAGATCTTATATTAATGGCATGAAGGAATTTCTTCATTTCTCCCCACCTAACCTATCCAAAATTAAAGTTTCAAATCTCCATGGCATAGATGAGGCCGAGATCTTTCCAATGGTGCCAGATTTGTTACATTTTGAGCATTGAGTCAAAATATATGCTCATTTGAAATTGTAATAGGGTCCGTACAAAATGGTGGGAACTAGCAACCAAAACATGCCCCATTTTGAAATTGGACACATGGAGGGCTAGCACATATATGAGGGTAGCATTTTTATTTCACTTTTGAAGTTACGCCGGGTTGACACGTGGCTTCTTCCATGACTCGCTCAGTTTCTTCATGTTTTGGCTAAGTCTTTTTCTTGGCAGGGTCATATATTTGATCGGGGACACGTGGAAGCCTTGACGCTTGTTTGGAAACCCTCCCCAAATTTTCTCTCGAATTAGCGTCATGCTGACACTTGGCATCCTTTGATAGCCTATCTCAATGATTTGACTATTTAACCCCGACCCTGTCCTTTTATGGAACCAGACGAGTGGAGGCTCTGTGCTCATTTAGAAGCCCACTCAGGATTTTTCCTTTAAAGGAGCACCAAGTTGACACGTGGAAGGAAGGTGAACATGTGGAATGTGGGCACAAGGGAGAAGTGGAAGAAAGAGGTGAAGAGGGGTGTGAGCTAATCATGCGGGGACATGAGGAGCAAGCACGAGAAAGGGAAATAGAGGGGAGGTGCAAAGGAGCACGTGTGAGAGGAAGGCATACTTGTAGAAGGAAAGTATGAAAATAAGATGTGGGCATTCAACTAAAGGAAGGCACGTGGAGGAAGAAAGAAAAGAGGACGCATGAAAGAACTGAGTCTAGGTAAGCACGCAAGAGGAATGCCAGGGACTTAGCTGATTGGAAGGTAAGTCTGCAGAGGTGCACACAAGGAGTGCACGATGGGATAGGAGAGAAAGTGGACATGTAGGAGGAAGGCACGCAAGGGAAAATGGAAGGAGATAGAAGAATGTAAAAAGGAGTAGGAAGGCATGTAAGGGCACATAGAGGAATTGTAAATTTTCCAAGGTGTTAAAAGAATAATTTTGAGTGCACGCGACACTGAAATGTGAAACACCAGTCGGGATGGAAATATAATTTATTCGGATAACTAGGAGAGTTATTTGGATAACAATTTTGGTGACTTTTGGGCCATCTCGCCTACTAGATGAAGAGACCAGTAGCCTTATAAGTCCATTGGGCATGGATTCGGGTGCTTAATTTTGAAGATCTGGTCTACAACTTGAAGAACACCCTGGAGTCACTTGAAGCTTTGTCTAAACTCACAACTACTAATAGAAGCTCGCATTCGGAAGTAATAAAAGAGCACACATGAGGGGAAAGAAATATTTACAAAAAAACAATATGCGTGGAGCACACTTAGAGGAATTGAAACTACTTTAATATATATAACATGATGTAACAAACCTAATAGAAGGGTTTGAGATAGATCCCATTTACTGGGATTTGCAATGCGCTTCCATCCGGATGAGTTAACTCGAAAGAGTTAGCTTCTTTGTAGGACTTGATGATGTATGGGCCACTCCAAAGTGCATCAAACTTTAAATGACACCTTGGTTTAGCTCTGTCAGCATCCCATTTTAGAACAAGGTCCCCAACTTTGAAGTCTTGAGGCCTAGCCTTTCTGTCGAACCATTTCTTTGTTTCTTTCTGATACTATTCTAGCTTGATCATGATAGAGTTTCTGAGCTCTTCAAGATGAACCAACTATGTCATCCTGATTTCTCTCTGATCTGCACCCTCAAATTCCAGCTGTTGGGTAAGTGCCAATGAATTTAGTTCTAGTGTCAAAGGAAGGGTAGCCTCCTTGCCATAGACAAGCTTATAAGGTGAAGTTCCTATTTCCTTTTTGAATATGATTCTATCTTCCTAGAGTGCATGCAAGACCTTCGTATGCCACTATCTTTGGCTGATATTCATTATGCGCTTCATGATTCTAATCAAGTTCTTGTTTGTTGATTCTTCCAAACCGTTGCCCTGAGGGTAATAGTTGGAAGAGGTTTTTAGGTAAATTCCCAGACTTAGAGCCCAATCAATGATTTTAGCACCAAGGAAGGCCTTTGCATTATCAGAGATAATGGTTTGAGGAATGCCAAACCTTGTGACTAAACCTTTGAGAAATTCAAGGATGACTGCCTCAGTTTATTCCTTAAGCGTGATTGCTTCTGTCCATCTGGTGAAGTAATCTATAGATGTCATCACCCATTTATGTCCAATGCTTGAAGGTGGATTGATCATGCCTATGAAGTCGAGACCCCATTATATAAAAGTCTGATCTACTTGGATTGGTCGGAGGGGAAGTGTTGCCAATATTTTATTTCTTACAAAGAAAGCACACTCCTTGCATTTTGTGACCCACCTATGTGCATTTACAAACAAATCGGTAGGCCAAAAGATACCTGCCATTATGATCTTCATTGCTATAGTTTTGGCACAAAATTGTCCACCAAAGGACCCATCGTTAAATTCTACTAACACTTTCTTAGTCTGGCACCATTGATACATCTTAACAAAGATGTCATCTATATTTATTTTGAAGAGAATTCCATCAATCAAAACATAAGGGATAGATTGCAACCTCAAATGCCTTCTCTTTGCTTTGTTCAAACTAGGAGGGTACATGCCCTTAGAAAGGAATGTGATCATGTCCTTCATCTAGTCATGAACATCGGGGTCTATATTTTGTTCATGTTTTACACACTGGAGATATTCATCCAGAAATAATGAAGCCTCAAGTTCACTTTGCGCATCCTTAAAAATCTGCTTGCAAAGTGCACTGCCTCTTACCAGCTTTGTGGCCTTAATAGTCACATCATATTCCATGATTTTTGTCACCCATCATGCTCTCTTCTCACTGATTTATACTCCCATGATGAAGTCTCTAATAGATGAGTGGGAGACTAACACCTTGATATGATTTGTGGTGAGCATGATCTTGAATTTCTTGAGCACATGCATGATGGTGAAGACTTGCTTCTCCGTGTGACTGTATTTCAATTCATAATCCTTTAGCATCTGGATGAAGAAGGCCATTGGCTATTCCATCCCTTGTTCATTTTCCTGTGTTAGGATAGCAATAATGCTTACATCAACACCATAAGCATAAAGGATGAAATCCTTTGATTAATCTAGATTGATGAGTGTTGGCACACAAGTAATCTCTTTCTTGATCTTGTTGAAGCTTTCTCTTCCTTCTACTATCCATCTGAAGGCTATGTCCTTTTTGAGCATGAGGGTGATGGGCCAAACCAATCTCGCAAAGTTAGGGATAAAACACCTAAAAAAGTTAATATTTCCAAGGAAGGATTGTAAGGCCTTTTTGTGCGTCGGAAGGGAAAGAGCTAGGATGGCTGAAATGCACTCAGGATCAATTACGATACCATCCTTCGAAACCACATGGCCCAAGAGCTTTCCCTGAGCCACCAAAAAGTGCACTTCTTGGGGTTAAGAGATACCCCAAATTCTATGCATCTCTCAAAGACCTTTTCCAGGTGTGCCATGTGATCTGTGCCTTGCTTTGAGAAGATAGTTATATCATCCAGGTAAACCAAGATGAACTCATTGATGTAACCTTTGAAGGTAATATCCATGGTACGTTGAAACGTTACACCCACATTTGATAGACCAAAGGGAATTTTAAGGTATGCATATGCTCCCCACTTGGTTGTAAATGCTGTTTTGAATTGATCCTCTTCCTTGACTAGGATCTGGTTGAAACCCGAATACCCATCTAACATGGAGAACCTTTTCATTCTAGCCATAGTCTACAGAATCTGCTCCATTGAAGGCAGAGGATAATGATCCTTTAGAGATGCCTTATTCAAATATTTGAAATCAACACAAAATCTGATTTCACCATTTTTCTTATGTACTGGAACCATATTTGTAACCTAGGTAGAGTATTTGATAGGAAAGATAATTTTTACCTCAATGCGTTTTGATAATTCCTTTCTTATGAGGGGATCAATCTTTGGATTAACTAGCCGTTGATTTTGTCTGATGGGCTTGATACTAGGATCAAGGTCAATGGAGTGTTGAGAAACACTTGGATCAAAACCTTTGAGGTATTCATACTACCATGGGAAAATATCGATTTATTTTTGATAGAGAGAGATGAAGGCATGCTTTTCTTCATGCGCACAAGTCCTGCTAAGCAACAACTCTTTTCCATGCACAATAGTAATAGGAAACAATCTTCTTGCACGACGTACATTTATCTTTCTTCACCCTTGAAATCATCATCGTGGCTGAATATTTTCTCTAAGGTGACCAGCCCTTTAGGCAACCTATTTGTCTTGTCTTGCATTGTATTACTTGGTTACCATAACTGTCATGCAAGTCAGCTTGCATACTTGATGAAAATTCAGCTTCATTCTGGATAAATTGGATGATCTGCGTGTCACTTTCAAACACTTGCTAGCTAGTTTTATTGTTTGGAATGGATGGTCTGATTACCATCTTAATGTGCTAAGTGTTTCCTTTGAAAAGTCCTCAGCAAGATAAAATTGTGAACCGAGTGCGGCCATTTGGTTAGCTTCTTTTTTCATTCTGCACGGGACTACCTACAAATTAAGGGCATCAAAGCTCTCAAGTAGGTCCCAAACTCTATGTTTATAAGCTTTAAGAAGCTTATTATTTGTTTGGAATTTGTTGGTGACCTAGTGGATGACCAATTTTGTGTCCCCAAAGATCTGCAATGCTTTAATTTTCTTCTTTTCAGCAATAAGCAAGCCATGCACCAATGCTTCATATTATGCCACATTGTTAGAGCATGAAAACTACAACCTATGCATGAAGAATAATTTATCATCTTTAGGGGAAATGAGAACCATTCCTACTCCCACATCATTTCTACTTCTGGATCCATCAAAATATAACTTCCATAGACTAGTTTGAACTTTTTATTTCATGAGCGTGCATGGAAGCATAATTTATTCTTATAGAATGCAATAAGTACCAAGCCTAGTTTCATAGGCTTCCAGTTCTTTAGCATATAGATCAAATTTTTGATGCCTTTTTTCTCATTCATCAAGCACCAGGTTTGGAACAGAGGGTGGAAGAGACTGCTCTTTAGGAACTAAAACTTGTTCTTCCTGGATAAGACAATTAGCTTGGAGAGGGGATGGGACATATGGCTCTACATGATAAGAAAATATAGGCTCAGGATTGTATGGTAAACCGGGTACCATATCTTGTCTTGAGTAACATATGAGACCAATAAGAAGACAAGTAACCACCCACTTTAGTAGTAAATTCTCTTGATAGACATAGGGCAAACAAAGGAGGTAGGTCAATAATTGACACATCTTGAGTAATTGTTAGGCTTGGACATGCATGGAGGGTTAACTCAAGATCCTTGATGAATCCTAAGGTGGTTACAATTGAGCCATCAAGTTATAGGAATCCTTTAGATAAAGGGCTATATTTCAGACCTAAGACATCAGCTATCTTCTTAGGCATAACAAAAGTACTAGCGCTTGAGTCAATCAAGTAGTTATGCACTAGGTGTTTGCCTATAATCAAGGACATATAGAAGGGTGGGGTTTTAGCAAATTTACTTACTTGTTTCTCCTCTTCTTGGCATATTTTGATAGAAGCATGTGGCTTCTTCATAACTGTCAACATGCGGAAGTTATGCCAGAGCTTCATACAATAGATCCCGCTAAGATGGAATGGTTAGCGCATCCCATATTGTTACGTTTATGTTTGTTTTCTTCATTTGGTCAACAATGTTGAATGGAAGCCTCACCTTGTGAATGTGGGGAACAATACCCCTTCTTGACTGTTTAGGTGCGTGGCCTAAATTTTAGCTCAAGTAGAGGCCTGACCTACTAAAGGATGGTCATATGCTATTTCAGAAGGAGCTTTACGTGGGACCTCCTACATAGGGATTTGAATGCTTTTACTACAAGAGGTCTTGTCTGATTATTTTTTCTTCTAAAGATCTACTTGTATTGTTGGGACTGTGACCTATGCACCCAGAATCTAATATTCTTTTCTTATATCTTGTGTTGTCCACAACTTGGGCACGTAGTTTTTGTATCTTCTGCAGCTTGGTTGATTGCATAGAAGTCCTCCGCACCAAAGAACATCAAATTGGTTTCCTGGAGGATCTTCTAGGTCTTTTGGATTATCTTGCTTCATGGGTGCTTGTTGAGGGCTCACAAGATGAAGCATTCTGAATCATGAAGGCTTAGGCATGCACAAAATTAACACAAAGATATTGACTATGAGGCATTTTACAAGGGAAGCACCATTCTAACTCTGTGCCAAATTATTCTCGAATCAAACAAGTGCCTTGCTCTCACTAGGTGCTTTGGGAGAGGAGGCGCGGAGGAATAAATTGTAAGGGTAGATGTGCATTAGGCTGCCACCTATCATTCTACTAGTTGGGCATGTACTTTGATTTATGTATTGATTTTGCTAAGGTTGATTCCCTTGGCCATGTGCATGATTGGAATTACCTCTACAAGCTTGCGCCTATTGCTTTTCTAATGATATGACTTTGTTTGACAAAATTCTGATCACGACCTTCATTTCTTCATTTTCCTTTTGTTGTGATGGAGAATAGGATGTTGAGGAAACCAGGTTGTGCACTCTACTCAGGAGTAGGAATAGAGGCTATAGAAGGCTGGGGTGCTTGCGACATTTTGGGAACAAGGGCAGAGGTGGTCTTGAGCTAATTTCCCCACTTGAATAAGACTATTTTTGCCCTTACTTGTAATACTATAAGTGGTCTGGTAAGGTTACTCCTCCCATAGCTGAAATATCATTGTTGAGTGCCTTCGGATAATAAAGGAAAGCATGTTTGGCTATAGTCTTACCACAAGAGGAATTCTGTCCCAAGTCTTCGAAATCTGATGTTGAAATTGGTCATCTACTCATTGGGCGCCCTCCTTGTTGTTGTCAGTTACTCCACCAAAGATAGGTGATCTGACTTGTCTTCAAAATAATTACATAGAGTTGTTCCTAGCTCATCCTAGGTGGTGATAGATCCAAGTATCAAGCCTTAGTACCATTGAAGTGCTTTACCTTTGAAAGAAGTCACAAACAACTTGACTAATGCATCATCATGTGTGATCAGATAGAGTGAACACACATTTGTCACATCCTATATATGATCCTGAGGGGTGACTTGATTCTCACCAATAAAGTAAGGAATACTCTTGTTCACACCATTCGTCATATCATGCTGCACGACCAAGACTAAGGGACTCCCTCCAATAAAGTTTGTAAAGTTTCTTAGTGGAGGGGGTGGCTGATGCACCATTACGGGGGCACACAAGTTGTCTGCTTTTCGGGAGGAGTTGAATGGGCATGGTGTGCTAGAGATAAAGATGTGTGCGCAGGCTTTCTAGAATGAACTCTTCTCAGGGATAGCTGGAGGTATTCAAAATACTCTCTAGCTACTGCACTTCTACTTATGTGAACTCTTCTCATGAAAGGCACTCAAGACTTCAAACAAAGATCTTAAATATTGGGAGTCACTAGATGTGTTTGAAATGAGCCTCTTCAAAGGCTAAAACACTAAGTTCACACACTAGAACTTAGAGATATGAAATTTGAGCTTTCAATGTTGGTCCCACTAGGCGTGCTAGAAATTGTTGGTTGCTCAAACGTGCACCCACGTCTCGGATCTCGAAAGGGCCAAGGTATCCGAGACCACAATGAAACCACTCCCGTGTTGTGGGACCTTGCAAGCTTGGGATAGATCTCCAGAGAAGGTTGGTTCCTATATCTATTTCTACTCCTACTGCTACTCCTAGTGTTGAAAGGGGAAACTAAGCTAAGAATGCAAGGACCAAGGAAAGAAGGATAACATGAAGTAAACTACACTAAAAGGTGATATCACCAGAAAAGAGGGGTGAACACTATTTGTTCTGAGTGAGAATGATAGGGAATGCATGAAAGGAGGCTAGGCACGAGTAACACAATGAAATACGCATTCACCAGATCATTCTTGTGGAACAAAACCAAGTATAGAACTACAGGGGACTTGAAATAGTACAACAATACACAATGCAAGAGAAGAGGCAAGAATAAGGAATGCAAACACGTTAGGATAAATAATAGTCACAAAACAATGCTTCTATTACTTCCATAAATGCACAAAATTTTTATAATGATAAGGAGGCCAATATCCACATGCAAGAGCCAAACATGGAGGTGTGCAACTCAAAATATAGAAAATATGGAGTCCTTAACAACATGCATAAGAATCCATATTTTCCAACCCTTTACAATGAGCCCTAACCCTTCCTTTATAGATTAACATAGAGGGAAGAAGGATAGAGAGAAGTGTGAAAAATAATTCAAAGCTCAACCATCACTGTTAATGTCTCCTACAAACCCGCCCCAAATCTGTCATGTCTGCATCAATTACTTGTTCGACACCTCAAAGGAGGAGTAACAGAGGATCAGATCAAATCTGATCTAGTTGTTGGGGCAAATAGATCTTGTATTAATGGCATGAATACTTTTCTTCATTTTCTCCCCACCTAACCTCTTCAAAATTAAATTTTCAGATCTCCATGGCATATATGAGGTCGAGATCTTTCCAACGGTGCCAGATTTATCAGATTTCGAGCACCGCGTCATAAGATATGCTCATTTGAAATTGTAATCGGGTTCGTACAAAATGGTGGGAACTAGCAACCAAAACGGACCCCCTTTTGAAATCAAACGCATGGAGGGCTAGCACATATCTAAGGGAATCCTTTGTATTTCACTTTTGAAGTTGCACCGGGATGATATGTGGCATCTTTTGCGGCTCACTTAGTTTCTTCATGTTTTGGCTAAGTATTTTTCTCGGTAGGGTCATATATCTAACCAGGACACGCGGAAGCCTTGATGCTTGTTTGGAAACCCTCCCCCAATTTTTCTCTTGAATTAGCATCATGCTAACACTTGGCATCCTTTGCTAGCCTATCTCAATGCTTTGAATATTCAACCCCGACCCTGTCCTTTTATGGAACTAGAAGAGTGGAGGCTCCGTGCTCATTTAGCAGCCCACTTAGGATTTTTCCTTTGAAGGAGCATCGGGTTGATACGTGGAATGAAGGTGAACACATGGAATGTGGGCACAAGGGATAAGTGGAAGAAAGAGGTGAAGAGGGGCGCGCGCTATGCGTGTGGGGAGATGAGGAGCAAGCACGTGAAAGGGAAATAGAGGGGAGGCATAGAGGAGTGCATGCAGAGGAAGGCATACTTGCAGAAGGCAAGTATGAAAACAAGACGTGAGCATTCAACTAAAGGAAGGCGTGCGGAGGAAGAAAGAAAAGAGGACACATGAAAGAATTGAGTCTGGGTAAGTGTGCAAGAGGAATGCCAGGGACTTAGCTGATTGGAAGGTAAGTCTGCAAAGGTGCATACAAGGAGTGCATGATGGGATAGGAGAGAAATCGGGCATGCAGGAGGAAGGAACGTGAGGGAAAATGGAAGGAGATCGAAGAATGCAAAAAGGAGCAGGAAGGTGCGCAAGGGGGCATGCAGAGGTACTATAATCAAGCTGTGCAAGTGTTAAAAGAATAGTCTTAAGTGCACGTGACCTGAAATGTGAAACACCAGAGTCAGGATGGAAATATAAGTTATCTAGATAACTCGGAGATTTATTTGGATAATAGCAATGAAGATGAAAAACAGAGGGTAAAACTTGCAGCTTTTCTCAAAAAAGAAAAAAACAAGCGCTAAAAATAGAAACTTTCCAAAAAGGTGTTAAACATCATCAATAAAGGTGAATTGAATGTGCGAGAGGTTATGAAAGATCAAAATTGAGAAAAAGAAGAATATCCCAAAATAGTAGGTTGTGATTGCACTTGCCAAAAATAAAATGTTTTGGTTTTCAATGCAAAAATGTAGTTGACTCCATTTTTAGTCATTTTCATTGCTTTTGGCATCATCCTAAAAGGGGTCAAGCATAATGAGGTGTAGCAAGTGAAGTTCGAGAGAAATTGTGTAGCTCGAAAGGATTTAAAAGGTGTCAAAAACTCCTTTGATTCATTAGACAAGGTCATCGTGCTTATCATCTAGTCTTGAAGCCATCATCATCTCATTAAGGTGAGTTGGTTAAAGCGAGTTGGTTGAGCCAAGTGAAGTTGTTGAGTCAAGTGAGATGGGTGAGTTGGGAGAGTTGGGCGAGTCATGTGGGTGAGTCATGTGAGCTAGTCAAAATCTCATCCGTTCCTGTAAGGGAACATGAAAATTGAGGTATGGAAACATCAAATATACTCTTGAGTTAAGAAAGTCAGATAATTGATATTCAATTGGGACACTTTGAAAGATGAGAATGAGAAACCATCCTGGCTTCAATTGGCAACATTTGCATAACATTATTCTTAAACACTCAAGCAAGCACTAGGTAGTGTGGTTAGTCATCAAGGGGTTCAAACATCATGGATATGGTTTGTGATCATCAATGTCAATTGTGAAAACCTAAGGAGTAAGAGAGTGATCCTCACTCTCACTTTGGATCAAATAGGAACCATCATAAGTGATGCCCGTGTTTGTCTCAAGCTCACATTAGAAGGTATCACAACAATGTTTTTAAACACTCATTTGATCTGAGGTGTGTGTACATCTTGCAAAAGGAGGAAATTGAGATCATTTCATCCCTTTCCCTTCTCCTCTCCTTCCCCTTTCTATTTATTCCTTGTACAAAATCATGGTATTTTGCCATATTTGCTTGAAGTGACAATATTTGTAAATTGTAAAAGTACTCTCTCAAAATTATAAGAGAGGTACTTAATTTTTCTCTTCTAAGGGCAATTGAAAGGTCACAAGTGGGATAGGGACATGAAGATTCATGTGGTGGTAAATGAGAAGACAATTCACAAGGCTTTAAATTGGAATGACTTCTCCATTCTAAAAGATCTTGGAAGTTTAGTTCTTGGTAGCAATTTTGGATTGTTATAGACTGATTGAGATTTGTATTCATCATTAAAAAATAAATAAAGGCTATATTTCTTCCATTTCCGTTGCTCATGTTTTCCTTTTCTCTCTCTTTTTACGTAACTTTGCAAGTATAGTGATCAAGAAGGAACTTGGTGTCCTTGATTGACAAATCTAAAGAAATATGTGTCTCTAGTTTTTTAGTCTCACTAATTGCATTTTTTCCTCTAATTAAATGTGAATCTACTCTGGTTCTTATATGTGAACTTTGCAGTGCCTACTCTCACAATAATAACCTTCTCTTTCCTAAATTCTCTCCTTCACCCCTCATCACTGCAAATTCCTCCTTGTAATTCATGCAAGAACTTTGCCACAAATTTAGTGAAGTGTTCCTATGTGATCCTCGGCCAAATCAGCTACCCCACAACAATTAGATATCATTAGGATAATTTACATTCAATAATGGGATCCTCCCCATACACAAGGAGGGGTGTAGCCCCGTGAGTTGATGGAAACACATAACTTGCAACACGGAAAATTATTTCACCAACATGTGGCTAAAATTGTCATATGACTACTCATTTATCATAAAAAAATTTGAGCTCATTGGACAAGCTAATTTGTTGTTCTAACATCTCTAGATATGAATGTTTAAATGTGGAAAATTAAGGTGTTTCTAATTTATAACAGTGTATTTTCGATTGTAATCAACACCACGACATTACTTCAAAGATGAAAATGTGAAGTTTTTGTTTGAAATGTGAATGTTCCTTTTTGGTGTAATTAGGATATACAAGGATTGTATGATTTTCTAAGAACTTTTGGTGTTACCCAACTCAAAAGTTTCTATTGTGCATCACTTTGATTATGTTGAAATTGTAGTACTACATATACGATGAGTATAATGCATTTAGACAACATATTGTCTTTTTCAACTCATCATAAGCACAAATCATGAGATAAAAATAATTTCAGAGTGTTGGAGGCATTTTAAGCCCATATTCATGCAATTTCGTAGCTGGTACAAGTTGTTACGAAAAGAGATAGTTCATCTATAGGATTATATCAATTATCGGGGTCACACAATGTTATCAAGGAGTCTATTATTAAAATTCTTGTAAAGTCTATAGTCAAACTTGGTAAACCATGTATTGGTGCAAAAACCTGTTGTAAACATCATTTTTGAGTTTGCACTTGTGTGTGTTTGGGAAAAAATAAAGCATAATGAACATCTTGTTGGTCTTGGGTATGAAGCTAATATAGGTTTTAATGTACCAGAGTATTCAAAACCCATTATATTTTTTCTAAAAACATTAAAAAAAAGTCAAATTGAAATTGTTATTAATCCTATCAATGTTAAGGCCTCTAAGTTTTCATGTCATCCAAATAAATTTGTTGTCAATGTGGATGTAAGGTCATACCTCTAGTACTTGTTTTGATGTCATCCTTGTCTATCACGTGGTCAACAAACACATTTGTCAAACATTTTTATCTCTGAGATCCTCCTATATATTCTATGAGGTATGTGTATTTATGTTGGATAGATCATTCCCGATGGAGATATGAGGTTTTTCTGTTGTCAAAAATCCTACAAGAGAGTCCAATCCTCTATTGGTGACGATGAGTTGTCTAGTTATGCCAAGGATGTTGATCTTGTTGGTGTCAATATTGTTGATGATGAGCTTAGCCTTGTTGAGATTTCCTATGCTTTGGTCCGTTTCAAGATCTGTTTATTATAATCCTACATTTGACACATTTTAAAATGATATTCATATAGTTTTATGGATTTCCCATTCTGATTAGGAAAGTAATGATGCCGATATTCTTGATGAGAGTTGTCGGATATTTGTTGAGCAACCTATTTGTGTTTTTGAGGGGACAAAATGTGCAACACATGATGATATTGAGCATCCTTATTTGATATGATTGTATGAGGCTGTGGAGATTGATATATTTTCCTCTTGTTGATTGTTTATTGTTGATTATACAATTTTGCATTTGAGTTATATGTTGAAAACTCAAAAGGGAAGCTTACAAACTCTTCTCATTAAATTAAAAACCGAAAGGGTAGTTTAATGGAGACTTGTGATGAAAACTCGAAAGGGTGTCATTGAATTGAGCATCATGTGTTAGATTTCGAGTTGAGCATAATGTGTCGATGTCAATTCGAGTTGAGAATCATATGTCATATTTTGATTTTCTGATTATTGGGTTCATTTTGATGTTGTGGATCCATAGTTCATGGATATTTCATTGATATTTTGACTTGATGTAAATTTTGGTGATATTCCAACCATTCATTTGGACATATTAGATTGTGGATACATTTTTTCATTACTGATTGTGAGTGAGGCCTTGATTTGATGGATGAGTTGCATATAATATTTTATAGTTGATGTGGATTCAAGTTATTTTCTAACCAAAGGTGATTTCATATTGGACTCGCAGATTGTTGATGATTGTTGAGTCACCGGATGTCAATTTTTTTGCATGTGAACTTGATGGAGATTTTAAGTTTCTAGAGCATTTGGTTGTTGAGGATAAGATCACCTTTTACGTACCTTGTTACTTTAGATTTCCAATACAATTGGATGTATTTGATCGACATGTATATTGAATTTTGGTTGTATATTTCACACACTATATGCAATGAGTATAGACATCTATTAGATTGATTATGTATGGGGTTGTAGATATTACGATGATGTACATGGATACATCTTGACATGTTGCTTATTCAAGTGATTTTAGATTAGTGAGTTGTCCTAGATGTGTTACTTTTTGAATACTCATATTAGCCACTAAGGATTGTTCATTCAAAGTATCGCAGATTGTAACTTAGGATAGCTTTGGATAGATTTTGGTCCCGATTGATTGCAACATTGAGGATGGGACATGTGATAGGACCTAGGATCTTGATATCCATTTTTTTGTGTGATTGATGTTCAAACTAGCAACGACACACATAAAATTTCAAAGATTGTAGATTGCGAGTTTGACACTACATTTATGGGAGATTTGAGTATTGGTTTTTGATGACTATGTATGGAGCTAGATCATTAAATCAGATATTTGAGTTTGAGTATGGGGTTTTTGATGACTATGCATGGAGCTAGTTCATCACATATTATGAGTTTCAATATAGTCTTTTTCGTAGGGGTAGTTTTTGTGTTGATATGTGCCTACATTTATTGAGGTGAGATATGTTTTGACTAATATTGGTTCACATTTTTATCTTAGCAAATATAAATATAGTCATGCTTTATAGTGTAGCTATAACACGTAAGAGTGCATTATCCAGCTTTTTTCTTTCTTTTGGCACATGGTTCATTGAGACACACTATGAGTGGGTGTGATTCCTTATATGGGTGGAGATGGATCACATATAGTGATATAATCATGATTTGTAGCTTTCCGTAGTTTTGAGTGCATTTTCTACAACACAGTAGTTGCAGAGACTAATATCTTAATGGACTTATTGTCCTCTTCTATACCTCTTTGGATCAAGGGGGATTTGTTAGGACATTGTGATAGAAGGATTTTTTTAGTGTGTTAGTTAGAAATATAGGTTTAATAAAGTAAATGTTAGTCACTTTATATTAATCATTAATATAAAGTGTTAGTTATGAGTTAAGTAAATAAATTTGTGGGAGCAACTATTAAAATTTGAGGATTCTAATAAATACAGATTTAATCAACTTACATATTATATAATTTTACAATAAATATTTAAATAAAGATTACATCATAACATAAGTAAATAAATAAATACTTACATGAAATAAATAACATAGGTGACACATTATTTATAGTGGAAAACCCCAATAGGGTAAAAACCACTTTGAAAATAACCTTTTACTTTAGAGAACTTATTTTACATCTAGTAAGATCACCTCCTCCTTTAAAACCCTATTTACCAAGGGTAAAACCAAATCACTTGATTTGCACACCTTTGATATATTTCCCAAATATATCAAATGAGGACCTAAAGTCCTTTTTATATAAGGTGATCGGGTATGTCTCCACCCACCTTTTTAACCTAAAATGGTTGACATATACACCTAGGTTTATAATATTTAATATTAGAAATATAATAATTTCATGATATTAAATATTTAACCTAAAGTATATACCTAGGTTAGCATATTTAATAATAGAAATATAAATATTTCATATTATTAAATATTAACCTATATATTAATGATGGACACATATTTGATCATGAAACCTTGGTTCCCATCCTTTAACCCACACACAGAGTCATTCTCATGGAAACTTGTTTGGATCAGGCTACCCCATTTACCTCTCCAATTTTGGAGTCATGAATGTCTGACAACCATTGGCAATACCTTGAGTACTACACTCTGCATATATTTTCAAACAATTAATTACACCCATACTACCTATGCCCGGATCCTAGTGGAACTTAACACTGATAAAAATATTCCTGCTACCATAGACCTTAGAGTACAAAATAGAACTTGGTCACAAACTCTTGATTATGAAGGTCTACCTTTCCGATGTAGAAGGTGTTTTGGATTAGGACACACCTCTACTGCTTTTGGGATAGAAAAACGGCAACATGAGAAGCGCAACTGGTGGAAAGATGCACTCCCGAGCACTTGATTTTTGTGGATAGAAAGGATCTTGAATCTAAAGTAGTAGCTGAACCAGAGTCAACGAAAACCCCTTTATCTGAAACTCAGATTGTTAGCAACATGAAAAATACACATGTTGTTGAGGGCAGCATGGAAAATGATAAATATCTCTCTCAGGATAGCAACGTGGCTGCTCCAAATGGGACAAATGCGACTAAGGAAAATACTCCTCCTTTGTCTTCTTCTCCAATGCGAAGGCTCCATCAGGGTGGGTTACGGTCAACAAAAAGAAAAAATCTACCACCCTGAAGGGTAACACTTCACCTTGATGATTCTCATCTCTGCTATTGGCTGGCTGGGTTCCATTGGTCTCATTTTTCTTGGCCGGATAGCAGAATGCTTCCAATGGTGTTGATATGCCATTGCTGTTTGTTTGTTGTGCATCAGTTGTTTTTTTGTTGTTGCTTTGTCGGTTGTTGGTTTTTACTTTGCAGACAGTTTTCTGCCGTCGGGCTTAATTGTTCTATCTGGATTTTGATTCATTTCTTGTGCTTTAACTTTCAATTCTAGCTTCTGAGCCTTAGTGTACAAGGGTATAGTCCTTTTCAAAAAACTATTTGCCAATAATAATAAAAAAATGATGGACACATATACATTGGGTTGGCTAGACCACTTAATCATTATGTTCCAATACTCCCCCTTAATGTTAAGTGGGATAACATAACATATGCTAATAGATTACCTACCCATGGTACACTACAGGATTTATAATCTTTAAACCATAAAGGTTTTAGGCTAGCATATCGGTTGAAGGAATTATAACACCTTCATCATACTCAATTTACCTTTTGGTAGAAAAGATTTGGAATTCCAAAGATCATCCCATGATTAGTGGTTAAGTATGATTTGTGAGTTTTACATGTTCTCATAGGTTCTCATAAAAGGTTACTGAACCCAAGCATATAGGATCCTTTTACAACCAAGGACCTCCTTAACAATATGCTTGTACTTTGGATGTTTACCAGTAAACTCAATAACACTAAAGAGTTTATCAAGATCGCTTTTAAGATATTTTTACACTTCTTTCTAAAAAAGAAACTAAGGAGGTATACTTTCCTGAAGGTCTTTTTCTACACTTGCCCAAAGGTATTTTACAAATGATCAAATGTATTTTTTTATAAAAACTAAGTTCCATTAGGGGTGACATTGTCATACACACTCCCCCTCAATGGCAAATCAAAATCTACACTTTTCATGAAAGTGACAAAACTTTGTAGCACTTAAGAAATTTGTGAAAATGTTAGCAACCTACTCTTTAGTCAACACAAACTTGAGATTTATGTCATCACTTAGCACCTTCTCACGGGTGAAGCGTATATGTATCTCAATGTACTTTTTTCTCTGATGATGAACTCGGATTCTTAATCAATATTAATACAACTCTATCCACCACATAGAAGAGAAATACTTCATTTAACTTCCATGTGTATCTCTACCAACATCCACTACAACCACATGACTTCTTTACTTATTCCATTGTACTTATTTGCTTCAATAGCGAAATGGAGTCTGTTGATTGTATTTTTGTTCCAAGTAATGGTTCATACACCGAAAAACTTGAACACGTATCCAAAGATATTTTATAACACAACATTAGTATGGTTAGGATCACAAAATCCATATAAGATATCATTTTTATTCTTAGTATATGCAACCCATAACTGATTGTTCCTTTAATATATCTAAAAATTCTTTTTGCAAGATTCCAATGATCTCTAAAAAGATTCTTACATAAACCTTGAAGTAATTCCTACTAAATAGGAAATATATGATCTAGTTATAGTTAGATAAATCAAACTATCAACTAACATCGTATATAAAATAGTATCAATATGTTTCATATGTAAATTTAAGGTCAATATTTATTCTAAATTCCATTAAAGTAGAAAATGGTTTATAATTAATCATAAAAAAAAATTTCAATACAATGGCTGCATATTGTATTCTGAAAAATAACAATACAATGAAATATAGGCATACAAATAACATGATGTGAGAGACCTAACTCATTCATTTCAAATTAGTGCTTCAATTTCTCTTTAATCCTATGAATTAAATAAGAATTGTCACCAGACATAAGAAAATCATCAACATATATACATATAATGATAATATGCAAGTCTTATTGCTTAATGAATATACCATTGTTAGAAGAAAAATCAACAAAACCTAATAGTTTAAAGAAGGAAACAATTTTTACATACCAATATCTAAGTTCTTGTTTTAAACCATACACAAATTTCTCAACTCACAAACATAGTTTTCTTTACAAGTTTCTTCAAATCCTTTAGGTTAAAACATGTAAAGTTCTTATTTTAAATTACAATTCAAAAAAGTATTTTTCTTATCCATTTGGTGTATTTCCCACCCAAATTGAGCAATAATTACAAATAAGGCCATAACAATACTCATTTTAGCTATAGAAAATGTCTCAACATAATCAATACTAGGTTTCTGAGTGAAACCTCTAGCAATAAGTTTAGCTTTATGTTTGTTAATACTACCATCAACATTATATTTTACTTTGTATATCCACCTAGACCCTATAATACTTCGTGGCTTAGGTTCATATAAGGTAATTAATGCATGGTACATATGATGGCTTCTGGTCATTTTCCTAAGGTTAATAGGATTTGAAATTTCTAACATAGATTGAGCCCAATTTAATTTCTTATCTAGGAAGATAAGAGTTTCAAAAATATCTATAGCATCAAAACATCATCATGACCATTTACTAAATCAGAATCAAAACCATCATTTAGAAGTATTTAATGAAGTAACTTCAAGAGAAGAAGACAACACATATAAACCTTTCACTAGATTATATCTAGACATTTCATATAAGCTTCGATAATTAACATGTCATAACCTTTCATGCCATAGTTTTGAATTATTCAAACTTTGAGATATAAAACAATATGTAGAAGAGAAATCATAAAAAATATACGGAAAATTTATTTGAATTCCTTCAACTATTATACTCTCATTACTATCTTTGATATACCAAGTATCCTTCATGCATGGATTTTAGTTGTGTCCATACCTCTTTTAGAAATTTGATATTACCAATGTGTAGAAGGTACTCATCGTTCACATTGCACAAAATCATAGAAAGAGCCTCCTACATTCATTACAAGAATGCATTCATGTTATCTACAGTTTCTTGATGACCGGTGGGAGAAACCTCAAATCTAGAAATAATCATCCAGAGTTTTCTCGCCATAAATTTTGTTTTGACCCAAATGTTGTAGTTGGTTTCATTCAAGATCTAGGTTTTGTCAAGACAAAAATAGTTGGACGTCATTATTTTCCTAAACTTGTAAAACACACCCCATTATAATATACAATGTACCACGAGTTAGATACATATTTATCAATAATAAAAACAACACTTTTAATAGAATCAGATCTAAATTTTATAGATCTAAAGAAACTATTTGATCATAACTAATTTTGTCATAACAATGCATATTAATTAACCTCCCATGATCAAAATAATAACCCATAATATAAATGGCTCTGCATAATACCTCGATTTATATAAAAATATTTTCAACCATATAGAAGTGAAGAAGAGACCCCTATGAATGCATAACAATTTCAAATTTCTAAAAAAATTAATGTAGACACAAATTTGACCAACTTAAATTTGATGTCTAAATAACCATCATAATGGCTTATTTTTTGGTCTTTTGAAATAGTCATTTGATCGTTAATTTTAACACAGTGAAAGTTTCCTAGAACTTACGAGATTAAATTTGACGTCTAAATGACCGTCATATTGCCTTATGTTTGGTCTACTATGATGGTCATTTCACCGTCAAATTTATTGATGACAAAACTTTTGTATTTCTAGAATGTGAAATTCTAGAATTTTTTCTTCTGTATAATATTAGGGAGGTTATATTTTAACACATTATAATAACCTATTATAATTTATAATGTAAAAATATATACACTTTTTAAAAAAAAAAGGTATATAATTTATAGAAAATAAAGAAACAACATATAGTTCATAAAAATTATAAACTATAGTATATATTTTTATATATAAAAACATATACTATAGTTTATAATTTTATATAGACCTAGATGTATGTGTTAACCATTTTAGGTTGAAAATATAAATATATAATTATATTTTTATATATAAATTATTATATATATTTTTACATTATATATATATATATATATATATATATATATACACACACACACACATATAAATTTGAAAAACTATAGTTTATAGTTAATATATAACTATATCCTATATAATTTGAAAACTATATTATTATTTTTTAATAAAAATATATATAATATAGAATAAGGTTTATATAATAATTTATATAAACATCATATTAAAATTGATATAGTTTTGAAAAAAACACTATATATTAAAATCCTTAAACCATATTAAAATTACATGGGATTGGAGGAAGAGTCAATGGACCATATTCTAAGCCTAAGTTTAAATCACATTTAAACTTAACTTAGAAATATAGGCATATATAGTTTTAAAAAGAAGAAAAAAACCTAAGTTTGAATCATATTTTATATATATGGTTAGTTTAAACTGCTTAAAATATAAATTTTATTAGATTTGGTTTATATATGTTTTTTTAAAAACCTAAGTGCTTACTTTTTTTGGGAAGGGGGCCATGTTTATTGCTTGGCCATGAAGGGATTACTTTTTAAATATTAATACTTACTAAATACAACCTAACATGTGTTCCTAACCATTTATATTATCCATATAAGGGGAAGCCCCATTCATTTATATCTTATATTTTATAAAAACTATATAAATAAACCTATTTAAAGGTTTTCTTTTATATAAGAGTGGGAGTAGAGAATAAAATGAGATAATATCTCAGGTATAAATGTGGAATTCTTAGGTATAAATGGAGAATTTTTTTAAAAAAGTTAGTTTATTGGTGGCCCAAATGAAGTGTGGTAAATATTTATTAAAATATTGGTAGTTATAGCCACATAAAAGTTTTAAAGTTTTTAGCTTGTAAGAATTATATAAAATATTTTGTAATATTTCCATAGTTTTAAATGTGTACAGGGTAAAATTAAGATTAAATGAAGGGAGAAGATAAGGTTCATGAAAATATGGATTTCAATTTATTTCATTGGTCAAGTGAAATTACTTGTCCCCTCTAAAATATGTAGATTAATCTATACTCTCATAAATCTACTTGCACTTAGTAAATTTTTTAAAACACTGGTCTATATCTTTTAAACCTATATTTTCAACCTAAAATGGTTAACACATACATATAAGTTTATAATATTTAATATAGTTTATAAAATAGTTTATAATGTATATTTATATAATTTAAAATTTAAAATTTATATATTTATAATAACCTATTATAATTTATAATTTAACACATTATAATAACCTATTATAATTTATAATGTAAAAATATATACACTTTAAAAAAAAAAAAGTATATAGTTTATAGAAAATAAAGAAACAACATATAGTTCATAAAAATTATAAACTATAGTATATATTTTTATATATAAAAACATACATTAAAAATCTATATTTTCAACCTAAAATGGTTAACACATACATCTAGGTTTATAATATTTAATATTAGAGATATAATCATTTCATGATATTAAATATTTAACCTAAAGCATATACTTAGGTTAACATATTTAATAATAGAAACATAAATATTTCATATTATTAAATATTAACCTATATATTAGTGATGGACCCATATACATTAAGGGTTGGCTAGACCACTTAATCATTATGTTCCAACGATTACGTGTGTAAGGGATGGGTAGAGGACTATTGGGTCTTGTGTAACTCCTGTGAAAGCCTATAAAGATTTAAGAGTAATGCAATAAAATGGAAATGAATATTTATAAAATGTATTTGAGTTTTGTATTGACAGAGTAATGGGATTATTAAATTAATAAATATTTTACGTTGCAAACATGCTTTAGTGGAGTATTTGCTAAATTGCTCTATAATTCTATCACATCTTGAATGGAAATGTGTAATCCATTAACATAATTTGAGATGTTTTTGTGTTTTCATCCACATGATTCGCTCTAATGGTGAGCCTATAAAATGTTTTGTGTATTACTTCACACTCATTTCTTTATGTCACAAATTCTGCAACTACTTGTACAAACAATACCGTAATCCATAGACATAAACTTAGCCTTCAATGTATTCACCAATCTATCCCAACTCTTGATATTGGCTTTTCCTCTATGCACTCTTTCGGTCTGCATATGTGCTCACCACAAAGATGCATGAATCTTTAACTTGTACATGATATTGTTACCTTCTTGGTATCTTTTATGCCTTCTTATTCAAAGTACTCAATTTCTGCAATCTAGTTGATGAGTTCTTTAGGATCTAAGCTCCTAGAATAATTTGGAACATTCACCTTTGGCTTATTTCCAATCCTTGTGATCATGCGCAAAACCTATCCTCTTGTGCATCAACATGCTCTATTTCAGCATCCTGGTCCTTAGGTGCTCTTTTCATGTGCTCATCATCACTGCGCATAATCATCCACCACTACTCCTTTGTGTTGTGTGGTTTTTGTATCCTCCACATGGGATTGTAGTCTCATCATTTCAGCTAAATATACAAATCTTGGTGCTATATTTCCTTTGGATGCCATCCTATGTGCCATCACTTATCTTCAACAATCACTCACTCAAAAAGACTCTATTTCCTACACCTTTTTCTCAACAACCCAAATGTTGGAAGATGTGTAAAACTACTTTCTACTCACATACGAAAAGAAACAAAAAAAAAAATATCAATCACTAGACTAATTTTACTACACACAAGCATACCACACTAAAATATGAATTAAATCCTTTCTTTAATACTAGATTTACGTAATCATAGTTAGAGGTATCAATGAAGGGATGTCGTAGACCACACAACCCACAATTTTAGAGTTGGATTTCAATGAAGAAATATCTCAAGCACAAATTTAATAAGAAATAATGAACACTTATTCTATTAATATGAGGAACTATTAAAAACTTAAGCATAATGGCTCTACACTCAATGGTAGTTTTATGGAAAGAATGTAGGAATTCTTTAAGAATACCAATCCCATGACCTACCCTATCTAACCTTGTTGACTCTACTAAGCTTCTAGAGAACCAAACTTGGAACAATGTGACAACTACTTAGATTCCTAGATCCACAAATCTTCATTCTTGGATAAAGTCCTCGACTCCTATCTTGGAATTTGATGCCTTACATTGTTCACAACTCCCTTTTACTTATATAAATTTTCATGACCCAGTGGGAAAACAAAGATACCTTTACAATAAAATAGACTCTTGCAAATATTCCTCAATATGTCCTAGATCACCAATGATCTCCTTAACTGGTTGGTAGGTAGATTTCAATGAAATCACCTCCATTGGATCTAGTTTTACTAGGTTGCTCCACTTTTCCATGAAGAAGAAAGTGGATCAAGGCCCACATGTGTTCCCCCCCAACTATATCGATGTTGAGAAGAGATTATGTAAGATGCAAGATCTCACCATATCGACATCAAGAAGTGGCCCTCGTAGGATGTGAGGTAACACAAGGATTTAAGGCATCAAAAATGCATCATGGCATCAAAAAGGCTTGGGAAAAATTATGCAAGATATTGGTTGCATCGTGTGTAATAATATGATAGCTCAAGGTGTGTGCAAATTGGGATAAGGTCCGTCAATTATACACAACATCATTAGGCACTTTTAGCACTTTGTGGTACTATGTGAAAAAGAGTAAGCATTTTTTGTATCATGGTTTTGTGTAAGGGATTGTGATATCATGTGGTATGCTTTATAGCGTGTTGTGGGATTATGCAAGTCTTTATTTAACAAAATCTTAAGTATTTTTTGTGGACGCAAGATTACAAGTGAATTCGAATGCATTTGCATCGCTTGACTCACCGATGAACTCATCCTAGCTCACTTTCAAAGCAATTTAGCTCATGGATAACAAGAGGTCTCCAACTTGTTGCTATGGTGCACTACTCATATCTCACCGAGAAGCTTGGTCATGAGCAACTCGTCACTTCACCACTCGCTGCACACCCAAATTGTTGAGCTAGGCTTGTATAGTTTCCATCAAGCTTCCAAACTTAGTGCTATAACTTCTAAAATCTTCAGCAAAATGCAATGATCTAAAAGGAAAAATTAATCTAAATTTTTATGATGAATCTAATGGCATAATCAAGATTTAATTTTGGGAGCATTTTAATGTCATTTAAAAATATTTTTTAGATTTGAGATAAATTTTTTGAGCAAGTCAAGAAATTGAAAAGAAAACCCATTTCACATCTACAACTCTAAACTAAATCCCAACATTCTATCATCACTAATATGCAAATACAATTCAAATTACTTTATTTTCCATACCAATACATTGTAATTCATTCCCATGAATCCCATAGTATGCAAGTTCACATTTGGAACATAGTTTCATAGCCAAGAAACAAAAACTCAAGAAAATTCTCCATGGCTTATTGTTAAAAGTTAGGTCTTCAAGGTTGCTTCAATAATGGAAGGATTACTAACAATAAATGAATTAATATGCAACTTGGTGTCTTTAAAATATTTTATACAATCTTTCTCCATCTTGTAGAAAAGTTATCATTTACGCAAGCTTATGAAAAACATCAACCGAGAGAAGGGTTACTCACCTCCCAACCTACTTGGTTAGTGAGATCCACTAACCAAATCCTAGGAAAAAGGGTCCAAGCATGTATCCTCTTTTATTTGTTACTATTAGTTTAGTTTGGTCTCATGCGTAGTCTTAACTAGTTTCAAGGTGACATAGGAAGGAACCCGTGAGGTACTACACTACATCTATTACCACAAACAACACAAACAAACAAAGTACACAATAATGGACACCACTTTGGTAACCTCAACTACCATAAAGGGGATGAGAGGGTATCTCTTCATTTTGAAGACAAATTCCATAACTCCAAGGTGAGAATGTAAATGTTCCTCTACTTCCAAAGTATGAATAAAATATGCCTCCACTTCCAAAGTAGGAATAAAAAGGAGAATAATGTCCGTGTCTTTCTTGAAAAGCTCATTTTGCTAAAACCCTTATGGTTTTATTTGTAGGAATGAAGAACATGGGGTTGTGGTGCACTCATCCCATTCACATCTTTTTGCTAACTGAATTTCAATAGGATAACGATACATAAATTTCATTCAAAAATACAAGAAATTAAAAGAGATAAACAAAGTAAAAGAAGGATCAAAAGCTAGACTCTTTTGGTATGGGTACGGGTGCATATACTATATGTTGAAATGGAAAAGTTTTAAAACCTCAGTCTGTACAATACACTCGTGGGTACCTTCGCATAATATATTTTTAAAAGTAATATATATATATATATATATATATATATATATATATATATATATATATATATATATATATATAACAAGCTTATAGTCTCAATAACCTATAAAATATTTGAAGCTATAAACAAGCTTATTATGAATTAGAATCCATCTAAAGCAATATTTCTTCAAATGAATACAAGAATACCAAAAACATTAAATCTATGAGTTCATCTACTAATGGGTTCACAAACATTCCAGCTTATTATTATGGCCCATGGAAAGGTTTGGGGAAAAGGAAATCTTTTCATAGAGTTGTTTGGAGGTAGCCTCTTGGAGAAGGGACCCTATGAGCCACCTCATACTATCCCAAAATTCATTCATCTTTCATAATTAGTCTACTAGATGGAGCTATGAAAGCATTTATGAGCATTATATACATTCTGAATTAAGATTGAGGAAGCTTATAGAAAGCTTTATGGTCTATCCATTCCATCCAATTCCAAAATCTGCACAAGTCATGAAATATTTTAATTCCTTTATCAAACCAAAGGAGGGAAGAGAAGCCTCTTTTCAAGGCAAGGATCTTGTCATTATATTTCAGATTAGATAAACTTGATTTGTAGGCTTCATGCCTAGTGTTAAAGGAAGAGAAGATAGGCCCAACCACCAAGTGCTTCACTTGTTCCCATGTCTTCCAAATTGACTAAAGAATAAAGGACCCATGAGGAGAAACATGAAAAAACCCAAATAGTAATTCAACCAAATGATGTCCTTTTCAATTCTCTTGACCCTTCGAGCCTATTGGTGACATTAAATCTCACAAGAAATTACTAAGGTTCAATTCCAGTGAAATCCCTCTAGTTTTATTTATTTATTTGCACTTAAAAAAATCATATGGGTATGCTATGGGTACGTAACCACAACGTACTGAACCGTACTTGTACCCAGTACATATTGAGCTTGGTATGGGGTACTTGGTATTTCTAGAAATTTTAGATCAAAATCCATTGTTGAAGTGATCAAACCCTCAAGGAGACTTGCAATAAATTCATCAAAAATAAACAAATAAAGATCTATGGCCAAATTGGCTAAAGATTCACAAAATAACAATGCTATGTGGAAATATCCATGAAGAATATATTTTTAACAAGCAATTACATAATTAACAACCAAAATTTAACAAAAGCAATTTCCATAAGGAATCAACAAAGTATCAATAAGAAATTACATTGAAGGATGGTTTCCTTGCCTCCTACAATTGATTGTCTAGGTTTTTCCCTCTTTCTAATCCCTCCAACCTCTTAAGCTCCTCCCGCCAAATTTGAAAAAATACCCCTCATCTAAAATGGAAGGATAATATAGAATGACTTCTAAAACCCTAGTCAATAAGGACTTGACATGCTTTCTGTGGGATCCTTTTATTTTCTTGGTCTCTAAAATTTTAACTTCTAGACCCCTCCTATAGTTTCCAAGCCTCCAAAGAGATATAAAATTCTTCCAAATTGAGCTTTCACGTATACCTATGGATCTCACCGATGATTTTAGCTTGTTAAACTATGTTTTCCTCCGTACTGAAGCTTATTTAATTTTCACTTTAAGCTCAACTCCTACCCCCAACTTCTTGTAACGTCAATTGGGTGAATAAATATCCCAAAAGATGCTTTTTAACATTTCACATTTTTCTTTTCTTGGATTAGTTAGCAAGGTAAGGTTGTAGGATAAGTATGTAAGACATATTATTGGCATAATCATGTTTTGTCTTTTAGTGGGAGGGTAACGTAGCTAGAAAAGGGAATAGGAAATTTAATTAGAGTGTGCACATTGAATTTAATAGTGAAATTAATTTATGTAGTCTCTATTTAATGTAGAAATGATATAATTAATTTTAGAGATAACATAATTAATCTTGGTGGCATTAATTTAGAGTACAAACCAAAATCCAGGATGTCAATAATTTAAGAAATTTTATTGGATTTTGGGAATGTTTATCTTGGAGGAAACCCAAATTTATGTGGTGAGCTTAGACCCTTATTATCTACATCTCTTGGTCAAAATTGTTCCTTGCACACTCATTTCACCCATCAATATGTCTAATACAATATTGCATACAATAATATTGTAAACGAATACAATAATAGAGAAACAAATCACACTCATTCTACCAAGGAACATTTACATTGTGTGGGCCTCAGGCCCAAAGAAACCCATCATGGGTATAATACAAAATTCCATGTCATAAGCACTACATGTCATTATAATGTTCAAATATCCATTCAGTTCCATTATTAGTTTGCCAAAAATTCTTTTAATAAACATGAACATAAACACACATGAATTCATTTCATAAAGCATCGCATGTCAAAGAAATTATCAACTATCTATCTAAGGTATATAATTAAATTACCAATAATTAGCTAACAATCCATGAGCATAATCCTTTATAAATCCATCTCATACTCATGAGTAACATGGAAAGAAATTCGTTTCTTTTTGAAATCATAAGCCGGGGACACCAATATATGAACAACATGTCAACATGAGAATCTAGATATAGAATAACTCACATATGTATCATCATAGCAAAATCACCATGTCCATCAAATACCAAAAAAACATGTCATAATAGTATCTTTAGCTGGGTCAAAACATAGAAATCAAGCTATCAAGAATAAATAAATCAAGATCGAGCTCTCTCGAATAAGATAAACTTATCCTCTTTCCTAAATCAAGCTCCTTACAAGTATGCAACTCCCTTATATATATAATTCACATGTTCTCGGGTTGAGATTGAAGTTACCAATGTAGTTAAAGATCACTTGAAAAATATTCTCTTAGGTGTCCATGGTTAGCCATTGATCTTCTCCATAATGTTCCTCTTCATTTGATTGGGCTTGAATCAAGTGGTCCCCAACCATGTAGGATGAATCAAAGTTCATGTGTGCATGTTCACACTTGAAGTAATGTTGAAATGTGTTCCAGTGTGTGCAAATATAATCATTTGATTGACTAGGAGTGGTCACATAGGATCATAGCTCATGGTAGCTTCTTTTGGCTTGCGTCTAATGGTATGGCAATAGCGTTTGTGTCTCTAAACAAGTATTGGTAGCTTAGATAGGAATCAAAATATTGTAGAGGAATTTGGAGAGTTGTATAGGATTTTTCGGCATTGGAGAATATTGTGTTGCATTCCCAGGGGTTGCATTGCTTATAAAAGGCTTGTGTGGCATGAGTACAACTTTCTTGGATTCTCGTGATACTATGTGGCATCCACAAGATTACATGATATCTGCATTTTTATGGCATCCACAATATTGCATTGCTTCCGTAATTTTGCATGGTATCCACAATTTTTGTGACATCCAAAAATTAGATAATACAAGGAAATTATTTTGTAGCTTGTTTGAGAGTGGTGTGGGATAGCGAGAAGGTATTGTATGTTGTCATTACACAATGACTTTATTTGCAAAGACCAAGTGTTATTTTTGGTTGACGTGAGGATTGCATATGAACTTGGATGCTCCTACATCACACATGCTTTGGGTAAGAGGAAACTTGAGCCCCGCTAAGTGAGTATTTGAAGATTGTAAATGGAATGACCAAGTCTTGAAATGTTTTCTTTTGTAAACCAAGATGCATCTTTGATTTCTCAACCTATTTACTTTACTAGATATTCGTTATGTTCCTTTTTGTGCATTGTTTTGACTATGTGGTCTTGCAAAATGCATTCCACTTCCACGCATTGCTACTTTGGTGGTCGATGTTTCCAATCTAATTTTGCACGGTTTTATTCTCCATTTCTTTTCCACTCATAATATGAGTATAGATCTACTATGTTGAATATAGGAAATATGCCTATCCCTTTTGGCAACTCAAAATTGTATGCACTCTTTGCAAAATTCTTCAAGAATTTACATAGTCCAATCTTCTTCAACTTGAGTTTATTATAATTTCCTTGTGGGAACCTCTCTTCCTTAGGTGTGCAATAACTAAGTCTCCCACCTTAAACTCTAAGTGTCTTCTCCACAAATATGCATGCTCTTTGTATTGCACATTACTCTTTTCCAAATATTTGTGTGTTTGTTTGTGCACTTATTTCATGCACCGTATGTGAGAGCCCTCTACTTTTGCACTCTATCCCTCTTCTTGTGGTAAATCCCTCATTTTTTTAATTATCCTTGGAATTTTTCTATACACTATTTGGAAAGGTGACTCCCAGTGCTTTAGTTGGAAAACTTATTGAATGCAAAATTTTCTTCTTTCGCAAAAACAACATCTTACATTCTCTCCTTCGCTCTTACCAAACATATCAACAAATTTCCAAGGCTCTTATTGACAACTTCTTCCTAGCCATCGATTTATAGGTGATATGCGTACCAAACTGTAACTTCATGCCGAGTTTCTTCCATAGTGCTTGCCAAAAATGACTCAAAAATTTCGTACCTATTGGACACAATGGTGCATGGAAAACCATGAAATCTTTCTACTTCCTTGGAAACTAAATTCACAACATGAGTAGCATCACTAGTCTTCTTGTAAGCAATAAAATGAGCCATCCTTAAGAACCTATATGCAATAACATAGATAAATTCATGATTCTCTTGTGTTTTGGAAAATCCCAAAATAAAGTCCATACTCGATGCTCCCATGGTCTCTTAAGGTCTTGGCATTAGTTGATATACCCCTATATTTTGCTTCTCCTTTTACCAACTAAAAATTTTGAAATTCTTCTTCTCTACACATAATTTCCTAATTTTTTAGTCATTTACTGGCCAATAATATATTTCACCCAATTGTGCTAAGGTATTATCTACTCTAATATGCCTTGACATTCCTCGTAATTTTTATTTTGGACCAAATTTTCCGTCATTGATCCTCGTGGTGCACATAGGTGTGTGACCTTGAACAACTACCCATTTTTTAGGATGTAGTCTAACTAAGGTGTGTGGTCGACATTTACCGGTTCTGCTCTTGCTCTCCATGCTTGTGAAAATTCTTCATCCTTTGCATGGATTTCCTTCATCCCCTCGAACCCTATCACACTCACCAACATCTCGGTCAACAAGATGCATCTTTTTCTTAGCATAGTTACAACTTTCTTAGATTTTCCACTTCTATGCTTTAGGAAAAATGAGTAGATTTGTAGGAACTCAACCCATTTCACATGTCTCTGATTTAGCTTCCTTTATTGTTAATGAATTTCAATGCTTGGTGGTTTGTGTATAACATGAAATCCTTGGGAAAAAAATAGTTCCTCCACTTCTTCGAGCTTGTACAATGACATAAAAATCTTGTTCGTAAACTGAATACTTCCTCCTTGCGTCATTTAGTTTATCATTTAAGTATGTGATGGTTCTTACCTATTGAATCATCACTACTTTTATTGGTATATCACTATCACCCCAATAAACTTGAAATACATTTTGTTAATATCGGAAAGGCCAACAATGGTTGATCTATGACCTGCTTTAGCTCCTAGAATGCATACTTGGCATTCGTGTTCCACAAAACTCTTTTACATCTTTGCACATCACCTCTGTGATTACTATGAAAATATCACTGAATCCTCTCGATGAAATTCTAGTAGAAGCTCATATGTCCATGTAAGATACAAGCCTCTGTGACACTTTTTGGGTGATGGCCAATCTACTTTAGCTCATACCTTATGACAATCCATCTTCAATCCTTAATGAGATATCAAAAATCCCAAGTAGACCAACTCCTACATGAAATTGCACTTCACTTTTACCAACAAATTCTCCTCACACAAACACTCTAACACTTTCTAAAAATGGACTAAGTTCTCTTCCTACTTTTCACTAAAAATCAGAATTTCATCTAAATAAACAATGACAAACTTACCCATAAATGGATTCAACACTTCATTCATTAACCACATACACATACGTAGTGCGTTGGTTAACCAAAATCATGACCAACCACTCATACAAACCATTGTGTTTTGAGTGTAATCTTCCACTCATATCTTTGATTTTGACCTGTGATGTCCACTCTTTAGAGAAATATTTGTGAAGTACTTCGCTCCACTTAAACAGTCCATCAAGTCATCCATGTGCGATAATGAAAATCTATAATTGATAGTGATTTTTTTGATGGCATTGGAATTAATACACATTGTCAATTCTCCTCCTTTCTTGGTGCCAATACTGTAGGTACTATGCATGACCTCGAGACTCTTTGATCAACCCTTTATCAAGATATTATTTCACTTGAATTCTCATCTCTTCATTCTCCATAGGCATTAGCCTATATGTGTGGCTTTGTTTTGCAAGCTAGTTCATGGTACCAAGTTCATCTGATGAATGATATTGTGCATAGGTGGTAAACCATCCAAAATATCCTTCATCATGATATCCACATACCCAACTATCACCTCTCTTTCTTTTAGTGGGATCTTCTCTGTTTGAATTGTTGTGCACTCCCTTATTTTTGCATGGACCTAGGAATGAACACAAAACATAAGGTGTCCCTCTTCGCAATATTTAGGAGATATTTTCTTGAAACCATTAATACTTGTGGACATCTCTCCACATATACACTTTAATATTTCAAATATTTCAATGCGTACTTCCATTCTTCTTTGACCAATGTATAGGTATTTGTGCAACCATTATAAACCACTTGTTTGTCATGATTCCAAGGTCTCCCCAACAATATATGGCACATGTCCATCAAAATTATGTCACAAATGACTTCATCTTCATATATACAAATATTTATGTGCACTATGCATTACTCATTCACAAGAAACTGATGCCCTTTAGACAACCATATCACCTTGTATGGGTTTGGATGCACAATATTTCTTAGACTAAGCTTCTTTACCATTTCCTTAGAAACTAGGTTATCAGTGCTACCTCTATCAACAATGACTTAACCACACTTACTTCTAGACTTACAAATGGTTCTAAATATATTCTTCCTATGCATAGGCATGTTATCCTCTTTTGTAGGATTCAATAACACCCTCATCATCATTAACACTTCACCATGTTCAAAGTATTCTATGTTACTTTTCGACACATGAATCTCTATATCCACATGGTGAGAAACATAAATGCTAGCATCATTACTCTATCCACCACCGGTTTGTGTGGCTTGTGGACATTCGAAGGCATGATGTCTAGTCTCTCCACAATAGAAATAGGTTTTGTTGATTAATATACCTCATCCATAACCTCTATCTCTGGACACGAGTCTTCCTCCACCTCTATGCACATGACTCTAATCATGTGAGGAGATCGCTTCTCCTTCTTGCGTATTACTTTGTGTATCATTACAAAAATTGCTACATCTATGTGGGAAATTTCCTTTTCCATGTGTGGTACTTTGTTATACTGTGGGAAAATTTCTCATCCTTCGATCTGCAAATTGATAGGATTCCCTACTAATCTCATCCTAACCATATTTAGTTCATCCTGAATAGAAATGTGTAGTCCATTGACATACCTTGAGATTTGTTTGGCATCTTCCACATGTCTAGCTCGATGTTGAGTTGATAGAACTCCTTAGTGTACTTATTTACACTTAGCTCCTTATGATGCGGTTCTATATCTATTTAAATAAATGAGACTGGTAATATAAATGCATAAACTTATCCTTAAACTTTGATACCATTCGATCCTATTTCATCATTGTGTCTTTTCCTCTCTAAAATCTCTTTTTCTCGAACATGATCCCACCACAAGGATGCACAACCTTTCAATTTGGTACTCATAACTAACCCTCTTGTTATCTTCCACACCTTCCTAATCAAAGTACTCAATTTGTATTATGCGAGTCTATCAATTCTTTTGGATTCAAGTTCTTAGAATAACATGGACTATCTATTTGTGTTTTTCTTACAATCCTTGTGATTTCTTGGAAAAATTATCATCTTATGTATCTACACGTTCTTCTACAAATCCTTTCTTTGTGGGTCCTCTCACTTCATAATCATCATCTCTTTCATATGCATCCACAAAAGACCTCTTCACTTTGTTGTCCTCATAGCCTCTAATGAGCTTGTATTTGTCTTATCAAATTGGCCAAGTCAAACTAGTCTTGGTGCTCTGTTCACTCTTCGTGTCATCTTTCCTCATAATATCTTCATAGAAAGATTATGTAACCTCACACACTCTACCTAATGACACAATTTTGTATATGTTTCACAACTACCTTCTACCCACACCCCTAGTATGGACATAAAAAAATATTAAGGCCACTTACGTAACCCAGTTTGATAATTGCACCAATATTTATAGCAAGACCTACAAATCCTACACTTTGACTAACCTCAACAGGACTCAAATCTTATGCTTTGATACCAAATTGATGTAGTTGTGGTCAGGGTTCCCAATGAAGTGATTCCTTTCACCATGCAACCCTTGTCAGAGTAGACCTCACAAAGGGGGATATCTCAAGCATAACTTATAAACCAACAATAAATGAAAATATTTCTATCAATGCAAGGAAAGTGAATTAAATATTCAAGAACATTACCAATACATTCTAATTATATTCTTGTATGAGAATCCATAAGGATTATGATAAGAATTCCCTAACCTAGACCTATCTTAAACTTGTAGACTTTGTTAAAATTCTATAGAACCAAAATTTGGATCAAAATTATAAGGACAACCACCACCGATAAGGATTAGCTCGAAAATAAGGTTCAAACCCTAAATCAAGACTGATATCTCTCGGAATAAGCTAAGATAAGCCTATCCCTCAAACAAATTTCTATATAAGTATGCAACTCACTTCTATATATAGAACTCGACATGTTCTCAAGTGGGAGAGTAAAGATACTAATGTGGTTAAATATCCCTAGAATAATATTCTCTCATTTGTCCATGGTCCATCATTGATCTACTTAGAATGTTCCTCTTCATTTGATTGGGCTTGATTTAGGTGGATCCTAGCTATGTAGGATGAATCGGGGTCCATGTGTGCATTTTCACAACTATAACAATGTTGATAGGTGCTCCAGGTTGTGTGCAGATCCAATCATTTGATTAAATGGGAGTGGTCATGTTGAATCATTGTTCATGGTGTTTTTTGTTGGCATATAACAATATGACAATGATATTTACAACTTTAGATAGGCATTGACATCTTGGACAAGCATCAACAGATCTCCCAATACTTTACTTCATATATAGGCTTTTGTGGCATCGAGCAAGCTTGCACTACATTCCCCAACATTGCATGGCTATAGGCAAACTTGCATGGCATGAGTAAGCTTGCACATTATTGTGTTGCTTCTGCAGTATTGTGTGGCTTCTACAATTTTGTGTGGCATCTCGAAAACTAGCCAAGATGAAATGATTTCATCGCTTATTTAGGATTGGTGTGGGATTATGAATTGGCATTGTGCAACACTTTATTTACAAAGACTAAATGTTTTTTTGGTTGATGTAGGATTACATTTGAACCCGTATAGTCCTATATCAAACTAGAAAAGTGTAATTGACAACCAATAATATTCCACAATAATTGTAAAAAGTAACTCAAGAATATATGAAATGATGGTAAGTGGAAACCTTAAATTGCTTCAAGCATTTTTGAAGAAGTTTGTAGCTTTTGGAGCATGGACTATCTTAGTGCCTCGACATGAATAACGCTCATTTTGGCAAAATGGTGCATAACCACAAAGATGTAATTATAGTGATATTGAATAGTGGGAAGACCACTACCGAAGTCCATGGAAATAAATCCCCATGGGTGATAAGGTATTAGTAATGGCTGATGCAATCCAATTTTGGAGTAGAAGTATTAGGCTTTGACAACAATTGATTGACAAAGTGGATTTATAAGGCATTATATAAAACAAAAGCTTAGCCAATTTTGAAATAGGATTTGGAGTGAAATACCATATGATGATGTTTTAGCATCCTGCTCTTGATGACTAAAATCACACAAAGGTAGTTTTTGCTTTGTAAAAACTTTGACTTTGTGATTATTACCAATTTTACATGAGTGTAAGGTTATAGAAGAAATGGTGATTCATGGAAAATAGGCCATTGAATGATGACTCAAATTCTAAATAATACACATAGTTTAACATCCCACAATTTGTTTTTCTATAATGTTACACCATAGAAGCTTCGATTAAATTTAGAGTTGTTGAGCCTACTTGGTATAAGCAAAGTTTGGTATCCTCAACAAAGAAAAAAGCTAACCTATAAAAATATATTTTGAGTTTTTGCTTATGGCTAATTATCCTCATGAGTTTTTAATACACATTCTTCATGTTCTAAATTTGAACCCCATCTCTTACTATATCTCAATATGTTATCGAGAAAATATCAAAATCAATTTACATAGGAATGTTCTCAATACTTAATTCATATTTTTTGGTTGATACATGGAGTGTTGATGGGTACCTCACCCTTTCATTGATTTCTAAAAAAATCTTACCATAGATCCAGGTTTGTCCAAAGCAAGTAAGACAAAAAGAAGGCTAACCAAAAATATTAAGAGATACTAAAATATAAAGCGGAATTTCCGTAGAAGGATAAAAGACTGGAAAAAATGAAATTTTTCTCATCCAAAATATAGCCACAAAATCCAAGGTCCCTAGATTAATCATGGGTATAACAAACCATCCTAACAATATTTCAGCATTGTACTTTATTTATTACAACGAATAATTTTAGTCTTTCCTATAGCGAGAATACTAAATTCATAGTTGCACTGGTGGATTTATAAGACTGAAAGGCAAGGATATGAATTTTTATGTCTCTTGTGAGTTCGAATGTTGTCCTAGGAATGCATTTCTTAAATCTGTATAACCTACCTAATTCTTGAATCTAATTTTAAAAAGTACTTTTCCACATGTAGCTCATTTAATATTTCATTGATTGCGGGTATAGGTTATCTGTTTTCAGTATTAATATTGTTTAAATAAAGGAAATATTTATTTGTATGGTCTTTCTTTTATATCGAGTTACATGGGAAAAGTAGGGATTGTTATGGGGCATTCAAAATTTCTTTAGTTTCTAAAATAATGATTCTATTTCCTTTTTTAATGCTAGGGAAGATTTTATTTGATTGGTAAAATTAGGGTTATAACAGGGCCCTATGATGAGGGTCGAATCCTTGCCATTAAAAATGTGAATTTAGGTTGGTGTCCAAAGGTTGTATGAATTAAGAGAAGAAGATCTTGGAAAACAAATCCTTTAAACACAATCCAAATTTGCATAAAATAGATCACACATGTAAAAATTTAAAAGCACACTTGCAGAAATGTCAACACACTTGCATAAAGGAAATCACACTTACAGGAATATAAAGGCATGTTTGTATACAAGAAATTACACTGCATAAATTGAAATTGCTAAATTAAAAATAAACATAATTAAACGAAACACCTGCAAGTTTACAACAGATGAATTTTCACAATACAAAGATAAAAACAATACAACAGAATGAATTAAAGACAAATGAATAAACATAAACATAAATACACAGATCCATCTTCCTTGGAATGAGTGGCTAGCTCATTCCTTGGAAGAGGATTTAAATCATACTTCTGAGATCTTAAAACTACAAAATATTTGAGAGGAAAGAATAGATCTTTATTTCTTTGGAGAAAAGCATTACATATCTAAGTGTGGAAGGTTGCATTTATAATTTATGCATCCAACCAACTCCTTATTTTAGGAAATACAATCTGATCTTATCTTTATTCCAATCCTAACAACTAAGATCTTCATCTCCACAAAATATGGAGAGAGATATATTATTGAAGTCAAATCTTATCTTGCTTATTTTAGGAAGATTTGCTCCCAAATCTTCTCCTTACTTTTTGGTAATAAGAATCATAATGATTTTATTCCTCTACATTATTGGAAGAAGAATTTTCCTCAAAATATAATTTTGACCAAATACCTTTCTCGATTTTACATTTTACTTTGTTGTTTTTGATTGTGGAACTTTTGATTTGGTCAAATACACTTTTCCTTAGTTCACTAAAAGTTAGATTTCTCTTTATTAGTAAAACTTATAGAAAATATGAATGAGGTTTTTGTTAAACACATTTCTATGAACAAAAAACTCTCATATTTTCCATTTGACTTTTCTATTTCTGTTTATGAAACTTTTAGTGCTCGTCTGATACACTTTTCCTCGGACTACAACTTACTAAAAGTTAGATCTCTCTTCAATGGTAAAACCTGTAAAAATATGGATAAGGTTTTTCTTAAACACATTGCTATGAACAAAAACCTCTCTCGATTTTCCATTTGACTTTTCTATTTTTGTTTATAGAACTTTTAGTGCTCGTCTGATACACTTTTCCTCGGATTGCACTCACTAAAAGTTAGATCTCTCTTCATTGGTAAAACCTGTAGAAAATATGAATGAGGTTTTTGTTAAACATATTTCTATGGAAAAAAACTCTCTCCGGTTTTCCATTTGACTTTTCTATTTCTATTTATGGAACTTTTAGTGCTCATTTGATACACTTTTCCTTAGACTGTAGCTCACTAAAAGTTAGATCTCTCTTCATTGGTAAAACTTGTAGAAAATCTAAATGATATTTTTGTTAAAAAAATTCTATGAACAAAAACCTCTCTCATATTTTCCATTGGAATATTTGAGTTTTCACAATCCCTCAAAAACTGTCATTCCATTGATGCAAGTTCCAGAACTAAAACTATCATTTCTTTTATGCAAGTTCTGAAACTAAATCTGCAAGTTCTGGAACTAAATCTGATTTGTCCACGAATTGAAAGTTCTAGAACTAACTATCATTCAATTGATATAAGTTCTGGAACTAAATCTGCGAGTTCCGGAACTAAACCTGCAAGTTTTGGAACTAACTCTGTGAGTTTCGAACTAACTTAAAATAATTATAACTTTTGCATGAGACCTCGGATTGAGATAATTTTTTTGAACTTGCATAATTTTTTTAGAGGAATCTAAATATGAAATCAAATATGATTTTAAATTTATTGTTCATTATCAATTCCACTTTTTCCAATACTAGCATTATCTTTCCTTTATGGCCTGCATACACAAGACTTTACATCTTTTCCCAAATAATCAATAGGATTAGTCAAAAAAATAGATAACAAAATATTTCTAAAGAATGAACAAGATATATATCCTATATTCTATCTTAAGAAAACTATAAGTTTCTAGATTACATTTAAATCCACTTTCAAAGGTAACTTGGAAGGAAAAATAATGGTAATTTATGGCCAATTTATGGCCTCATCATTGCCCCACACTTAATCTTATGCATGTCCTCATGCATTACATTATTATCTCCTCTTCTTAGATTCTTCTTGTATTGAGGACACATTCTTGTGGATCTCCTTCTGCTACTTTTGATTTCTTTCTTTTACAACAGGTTCTTGTGTGGATCTCCTTCATTGTTTTTGATATTTTTTCTTTTACAACAGGTTCTTGTGTGGATCTCCTTCGCTGCTTTTGATTTCTTTCTTTTACAACAGGTTCTTGTGTGGATCTCCTTTTGTTGCTTTTGATATTCTTTCTTTCACAATAGGTTCTTGTGTGGATCTCCTTCTGCTGCTTTTGATTTCTTTCTTTTACAATAGATTCTTGTGTGGATCTACTTATGTTGATTTTGATATTCTTTGTTTTATAACAGTTCTTGTGTGGATCTCCTTCTAGCTACTTTTGATCTCTTTTATTTTACAGTAGGTTCTTGTGTGGATCTCCTTCTGCTACTTTTGATCTCTTTTATTTTACAACAGGTTCTTGTGTGGATCTCCTTCTACTGTGTCTCATATTTAAAATCAAAATGCATAGCTCATGCTTCTCCTTCTCTCCCACACCTAAGCTCATGCATGTCCTCATGCATGTTTATTTATGGCTTCCCATAAATTAGACTCAAAAATTTTGATTGCAAAGAGGTGCACATATTTTTCATATAAGTAGGGAGATATGAATTTTATCTTGCCTTCCTTGGAAATATTTAAAAGTGGATCTAGCTATAATAAAAAAACTTACAAGAAAAATTAAAAATAAAATAGTAGAACAAAATAACTTGATCATACCTCTAGTTTTCTTTGTCATCCTACTGTTAACATGATCAAATAGTCTTTGAGAAGAAAGCCACCAGGTAACAGTTGATTTCCTTTGAAGAATATGTTTCATTTTTCCTTTGATTGGCCAAAAAATTGGTTTTCCAATCAATTTTTTTTTTTGATCATCTAGGAAGCTGGTTTTCCAATCAAAGTTGTTTTTTATTTTTATTTTTATTTTTATTTTTTTGCCTTTGATTAGCCAAATAAGTGGTTTTCCAATCAAAGCTTTTGATTTTTTTACCTTTGATTGGCTAGCAAGCTAGTTTTTCAATCAAAGATTTTTTCTTTTTTCTTTTTTTTGCTAAAATGATAGCATGAGAAGGATTAGAGAAAAAATTGATCCATCATCAAATTATATTCATCAAAGTACACCTTGTGTAAACTAGAAAACAATGTCTGAGATATTATAAAAACCTTTTTACATACTTGGTAACTCCAAGAAGATTCTAAAAATTGTGTAGACAATTTTTAGGTCTTCAAAGCCCATCTTGAATTGTGCAATATCAGAATCACCATAGTAATCTTCAAAGCTTGGACTAGTGATATCATGAGATGAAGAGTTGTTAAAAGAAAAAGTGAAGGTATCCGTGGGTCCTTCCAAAATCTACATGATCCTTACTTGAAACTATTGGTGCTCCAAAATATGCATGCTGATATAAAGAAAAACTCTAGAAATTCCTATAGATCTAGTCCTCAGATTTTAGTACGTAAAAAAATCTTTTCTTGATATTCACCATAATTGCTTCTTAATGTTATATAAGCATATACAAAAATGAAGAAATTGAAAGACATGAATTTTTTTCCTAATGGATATGGTTTAGGGATTTAATTTTATTATGGGATGGAAAAATAATTTGGATGGGTGGATATATTATGAGTGATTTTTTATTTTGGCTCTAATGAAATCCTTGAATATGGATGGAGTTAACTAGAAATGCTACCACTTCATTATTACAAACTAGATAAGCCAATTTTTTTACTAAGGTTATGTGTAATAAGATCAATGAGTTGTTAGTTAATACAAGGGGAAATGGTGGTGGTTATCAAGAATGACATATGATATTTCATCAACTGGATCTACTTCTAGATTCAATATCATATTCTACCATTTTTAGATCTGAATTCTTTGTTCATACCATTATACCTTCTTGATCAACCATCACAACATTTTTCTTATACACAGAGTTATTTTGTAGGGAGATATTTACAATTTAATATTTCTAATCAAAGAAATGAAATTTTAATCTACTTGCAGGAAATAAAAGTCTAAAGAAATTACTTACCAAATTCTTCCTATCACAGAATTGCTAAAAGGTATTCTACTGTCACTAGAATATTCTTTTAGAGAACTCTGAATCTCATAATAACATTGTGTCCCCGACAACGACACCAAAATGATGAGGGTCATCAATCCTCACCATTAAAAATGTCAATCTAGGTTGGTGTCTAAAGGTTGTATGCATTAAGAGAATAAGATCTTGGAAAACAAATCCTTTAAACACAATCTAAACTTGCATAAAATAAATCACACATGCAGAAATTTAAAAGAACACTTACAAAAATGTAAACACACTTGCATAAAGGAAATCACACTTGCATAAATTGAAATTTCTAAATTAAAAATAAACATAATTGAACGAAACACCTGCAGGTTTACAACAGACTGAATTTTCACAATACAAAGATGAACATAATACAAAAAAGTGAATTAAAGACAAATGAATAAACATAAACATAAATACACAGATCCATCTTCCTTAGAATGAGTGTACATCTCATTCCTTGGAAGATGATTTAAATCATACTTCTGAGATCTTAAAACTACATAATATTTGAGAGGAAAGAATATATCTTTATTTCTTTGGAGAAAAGCATTACATATTTAAGTGTGGAAGGGTGCATTTATAATTTATGCATCCAATAAAATATTTATTTTAGAAAATACAATATGATCTTATCTTTATTCCAATCCTAACAACTAAGATCTCCATCTCCAAAAATATGGAGAGAGATATATTATTGAAGTCAAATTTTATCTTGCTTATTTTAGGAAGATTTGCTCCCAAATCTTCTCCTTACTTTTTGTAATAAGAATCATAATGATTTTATTCTTCTACATTATTGGAAGAAGGATTTTCCTCAAAATATGATTTTGACCAAATACCTTTCTTGGATTTTCCATTTGACTTTGTTGTTTTTGATTGTGGAACTTTTGATGCTTGTCAAATATGCTTTTTCCTTAGACTGCAGTTCACTAAAATTTAGATTTATATTGATTGGTAAAAATTGTAGAAAATATGAATGAGGTTTTTGTTAAAAACATTGCTATGAACAAAAACCTCTCTCATATTTCCCATTGGAATCTCTAAGTTTTCACAATCCCTCAAAAATAATTGTCCCCATGGTCCTCTCAAATACCGAAGGATCCAATTTACTGCTTGTCAATGCTCTTTACCCGGATCACTCATAAATCTACTCACAACTCCCACCGCATGGGAAATATCAAGCCTAGTGCACACCATAACATACATCAAACTCGCCAACCACCGATGAGTAAGGTACCTTGAACATCTGGTTTCTTTCTGCTTTGTCTTGGGACACTGCGCCTTTGATAACTTAAAATGGCCTCGCCAAAGGAGTCCCAACCGGTTTAGCATTTTGCATGTTAAACCTTTCCAATACCTTCTTAATGTACTCTTCTTGAGATAAAGTCAGCTTCCGTTCCTTCTATCTATCCGAGATAAAGGATTCACTTAGTCATATTTCTTGAGTACTTTTATTTCCCGCATGTTTTTACTGCAACCAACATGTCATCAACATACAAACATAGGATAATATAACTTCCATCCTCAAATTTATTTGTATACACGTAATGGTTAGAATGACATCTAATATAACATTTCTCCATCATGACGCTATAAAACTTCTTATACCATTAACGTGTAGCTTGTTTCGTGCCATACAAGCTCTTTTTCAGTGTGCACACCATCTCCTCTTTACCTTTGACTTCATATCCTTCCGCTGGATGCTGCAAATATAGCTCCTCCTCCAAATCACCATGGAGAAATGTAGTCTTTACATCTAACTATTCTAAGTGCAAGTCTTCTACTACCACTATTCCAAGAACAGTTCGATAGAATTCATTTTTACTACAGGAGAATTTTTTTATAAAAATCTATACCTTGTTTCGTGTAAACCCCTTGACCACCAACTAGGCCTTATATCTTTTCTTTCCTCCTTCTTTGTCTTTAGATTTGTACAACCACTCGTTCTTAAATGATCTTTTTCCTTCCGATAGCTTCACCAAATCCCAAGTCTGGTTCTCCATGAGAGACTTATGCTCCTCATCCATGGCTTGCTTCCACTTCTTATTGGCATCTACCTACATTGCTTCATCAAAGCTCTTTGGCTCTCCACTATCAGTGAGTAATAAATAATAAAGAGAAGGAGAAAAATGTTGAGGTTATTTTCTTACCCTAGAAGACCTCCTCACTGTAGGAGTTTGGGGTTCCTGTTGAATAGGTTCATGAACTGATTCATGGGTCACTGTCCCATCCGGAAGATCCTCTACCACTGCATATTCTTTCTTGGATTATTCCTATTTTCCTTCAACGCTGCTGCTTATACATGACTTTCTCATTAAATACCACATCCCTAGACAAAATTATTTTATTTTCCTTAATACTCCAACATTTAAATCCAAATTCATCACCACCATAACCAATAAAAGTACATTTTTTTGATTTAGCCTCTAGCTTGGTCCTATCATCCTTGTCAATATGAACAAACACCTCACATCCAAAGACTCTAAGGAATGAGTAATCGAATTTCTTACCATATCAAGCCTCCTCAAGTATGCCTCCATCCAAGGCACTTGAGGTTCCTCTATTTATCAAGTACATAGCTGTGCTCACCGCTTCTACCCAAAAATAAAGAGGCAGTCTTGCATTTATCCTCATGCTCCTAACACATTCCATTATTGTTCTGTTCATCCTTTCTAACACCCCATTTTTTGCGGGGTTCCTGGAATTGTATTTTTCCTGTAGATCCCATTCTTAGAACAATAATCATCAAATTCATTGCTGCAATACTCCCCTCCATTATCTGACCTGAGACATTTTAACTTAAGACCTGTTTCATTATCTACCAAGGCTTTCCATTTAACAAAAGTATCAAATACATCAGATTTGTTTCTAATACAATAAACCCAAACTTTCCTTGTTGCATCATCAATAAAAGTAACATAATAACTTGAACCCCCAAGAGATGATACCTGAGATGGACCCCACACATCAGAATGTACCAGCTCTAACTTAGTCTCTTTCTTCATAGGTCCAACCTTGAGAAACCTTACTTGCTTCTGTTTCCCATATATGTAGTTCTCATAGAAATCTAAACTTGTTTCTGTATATCCAAGAAAATTATTCTTTATGATGTCCATGCCCTTATGGCTCATATGACCAAGCCTATAGTGCCATAATGTTGTATCTGCATTTGAAGCCACAAGATTACAATCATCAGTACTATCAGTGGATAAATACAAGGTTCCAACCTTCTTACCTCTTGCCACCACAAGAGCACCCTTGGTAACCTTCCAAGAGTCAGCTGTAAATATCATAGTACAACCATCACTTCCCAATTGCCCTGCCGATATCAAATTTCTCCTTAATGTAGGCACATGTCTGACATCCTTCAATAGCCATGTATTCCCATTCTACATCTTAACCTAAACAAAACCTTTTCCAACTATATTGCAAGGCTCATCATCACCAAGAAAAACATGCCCAAAATCCCCTTGAACATAATCAACAAAATAATGCCTATGTGGAGTAGCATGAAAAGAAGCCCCTGAATCTAAAACCCAAGATTTAGTAATATTATGCAAAGAAAGAATCAAAGCATCCTGGCATACATTACCCGATGCCACATTTTCCTCCTTGTTTTCTTCCTGTTGTTTCTTCTTATCATGAAGCTCCCAAAGTACTTCTTTACATGCCCAGACTTTCCACAATTCCAACATACAATTTTTCTCTTGGATTTTGACCTTGCCTGATCTTTCGATTTTCCACGGTTTTCTCTATTCTTCTGTCTCCCTCTAGTTTCCACTGTCAAAGCATTCCCTGAAGTAGAAGATTCCCTGTAGCTTTTTATTCACATTTCTTCACTTAGAATCACCCCTATAACATCCTCAAGCTTCAACTTCGAGTTAGATGGAACTGAGTTGCTTACCGCCATTACTAGGCAATTCCAACTTTCGGTAAAGAGAACAGAATTAATAAATCCCTAACTTCTTCATAAAATTCTATTATAACTTAAGCTAGCACATTCACAATTGTATTGAAATCATTTAAATGATCTGCTACTAAACTATTTTTAGACATCTTCATATTAAACAAATTTTTCATTAAAAATATCTTGTTAGAGGTAGAGGGTTTTTCATACAACTTCCTAATGCATCCATTAGATCTTTTGTAGTATTTTCCTTGTAAACATTAAATAATACCGAAGATGTAAGACACAACCAAATTGTCCCAAGTGCCTTCCTATCCAGAAATCCCATTCCCCATCCACATGCTCGAGGGTTTGTTCACCTTCTCGACAACAGAGTATAAAGATCCTTCGATAAAGGTAATCTTCCATCTACATTTTCTAAAGACTGAAATTCTACCCGTTGAATTTATCAACCCTAGATCTTCCATCATCTACCATAGCTCCCACTCAAGCTAAAAACTTTCCCTACGATTCAACACTTTAGCAAACCAAACCAGGCTCTGATACCAATTGTTAGGAATTAATAATATCTAATGCAGAATAATTCCTCAGAATCACAATAATAAGAAGTATGAATAGAATTACATAAATGAAAAATACACAACACGAAGACAATATTTAACGTGGTTCACCCAATGTGGGATACATCCACCAAGAACACTTGCTCAGATTTTATTACAAGCCAACAGTCTTCACAATTACAATAATAAGATCTTGTTTGGAGTTGCACTCAACAAACCCTCCCGAATTCACACTTGAATTCACACACACTATTCACCTTCACAAAACACACTCATGTAAATCCTATTGTATGTCCATCTATTTATAAGTACATCAATAGGTAGCCAAAGAGGTGGTTTTACAAAACAATGGGTACCTTGAAAACCATGGGCCCAAAAATAGACCATAACGGTTACTCATTACCCATGGGTTGATAAACCACCCATGAAAATTTACTTCATGGCTTCGCTTCCCCCAAACCCCCTTGACCCACTCACCGGAGAGCGGACCGCCGTAAAAATATCCGAGTGTAACACATGGAAGGTATACCAATTTCTAACATGAAAACATGCTCCATAAACATAACACATAATTCTTGGATGTGTGGATGATCAACAAAGTTCAACCCCATTAGAAGGGAAAAGAATACCATGTTTTAGCTCAAGCTTATTTGGTCTTTACTCACAAAGAAGCCACAATGAATGTTTGATTTGTTGTCTGAACATTGTGATATTAGAAAATTTCAACAGGTTGGTCAAATAGGTTGGTTGGTTGGGTTGGACGACCATCAAGTTGCTCATGTAGGTTGGTTGGATTGCTAGGTTGGTCATCCCAATCATCTGGACACTAGGTTAGATGGGTCACTAGGTTAGATGGGTATCAAGGTTGGATATGTCACCGGGTTGAATATGTATCAAGGTTGGTCGGCCCAACAGATGGATGACCATCAGGTTGGTCAGGTAGCTCATTATATAGACAAAAATAGATGGCCGTCTAACCCCCCTTGGGTTGGATGACCCACGATGTAGAGATGGTGACCGAGGTTGATCAAATGACCACAATAATTTATGGTCCACATAGTTGGATGGAATCCAACCCCCATGGTTATATGGTCGAATTCAAGTGGCGCATGGTTAGACGGGTCATGAGGTTGGATGCTTGGTGATGGTATGATGCGGTTGGATGGGTTACATGGTTAGGAAGCCCACGAGATACAAGCCAGATGAGGTTAGGTGAATGAATGACAACCCAAAAAAAGTACCCTCGGGAAGTGAAATTGTATGGGTGCCCATACCTCTTTAATGAGGGTGGGTGAAAATTGGCTATATAATGCAATCAAACCCCTCATTTTTGTAGGAGACATTCTGGGAGCTGGGGAAACTCTTACAAAATTTTCCCTCAACTCCATTTGAGTTGTGAGCCTTCTCTTGGGCCTAGAAATGTAATTATGCCTTTGTGCATCAAATGTAATGGTATGTGCATACTTTGAAGTAATAAAAATTATGTTTTGTGGCATTTCTTTAACCCTATCTCATTTTTATTGTATTTTCTTGTCTCCCCATTATTATTTCTATATTTTGTGCATGTTATTTCACTTGCAGGTTTATGATGTTGTGTTCTATGGAGTTTTGATGGTGACTTAGGATCTGGGTCTATGTCACATTTGTTTGACCTCCCTTGGCCCCCCTTTTCCCTATTTCATCCTCCCTTAAAAGAGTATCTCTCCCATTTTTTGGTGCTATCACCTCATTAGTGTAGGAATTCCCATTTCATGCACTTTCTCTCTCTATGTCTCCTTAGAATTGTTAGGATAGGTGTAGTAAGGCGTATTTTTCTACATTAGGAGTAGTTTAGCATTATAATTAGGTAGAGGAATCGCCTTCTCCAGAGGGTTATCTCAAGTTTGCAAGTCCTACAACTTGAGGGATAACCCCATGTTAGCAGAATTACACTGATTTACCCACACAAATATAGAGAACAAGTCGGGGGGTGCTATAATTTTGACATAACAGTTGTCTTGGCTCATAGTTTCCCTTCTCCTTCCTCATCTTTGCAAATCTCTTATAGATCAACCTTACCTCTTTTGTTATGGTGTAATATCTGCATGTGGACTATACTTGCATTCATCCAATATATTGTGTTATTCTAGAACATAGAGAGGAAGGAAGATCCCTATTTCACTCATACCGCATTACCAACCTTTTTGTGCATTAGGACTAGAATTAGATGAGGACCAACTCTCTTTGGACATTTTCTTGAAGTCACAAGTCCCACACTTGAGAAGCTATCTTCATGGTGGAAACTTTCAACCTTGCAATCTTCATAGTGGACACTTTCAACCTCCAACGCTTCCCATTCTCTAAAAGATTTCATAAACATTTGAATGGCATTCATAAATATTTGAATGTTGTGAAAGAAAAAATTTCATAAACTTTTTCTTCATATATAAACAAGAAGCAAACATTTCTCGATCGATTCACCTGGGGATGGAAGAATAGGATTGTCAAATATAGTAACATGGAGATGGAAATCATGGAAGAGCTCATCACCCAGATCACGGGCCTCAGCTTGGAAGGCACCAAATTCTTCAATAAGAAGGTGGACAGGGAGGTGGAGACCAAGAAATTTCTGGACGAGGGGGAGAATCTTGAATTCGTGACTGCTGGCATCAAGGTGGCATTGATTCCTGAACCTTTTGTTGAGCTTGCCAGGATGGTGGTTAGGTATGTAACTCTTGAAGGAAGATTTGTGACTATACCTCAAAAGCATCTGATATTTCTAAATCACTTTCGTAGAAATAACATAATCAACTTTCCTCACTATTTGATAAACTCATTGGAGAAATCAATTAGGGAAGTTCAGAGCCACTCTAGGGCTGTCCCTTTGCACTAGGGACTTATCCTCCTGATCCACCACCACTGCTCCAAGAATGTTAAAAATAATCCCTCCGTGAATCCTACCCCACCTCCCTCCTCCTATACCTCCACCTTTGCCCTACACCACTTCCACTCCCCTGCTAAAAGAAAGAGTGAAGGCTTGCTTCCAAAGAAGAAAAGCAAGAGCATCAAAGCTAAAATCCCTGCTTCCCAATGGGTCCTAAGGAGCCACAAAGACTTGGAACTTGCTGAAAACCTCCTGCATATTAGTAAACCGGTGGAGGAGCCCAAGGAGGAGGAATTGTTGGACAGGGTGGATAGATTAGAAAAGGAGATACAAGAGCTCAAAGGGGCTATAAAAAATATGGAAAGAGCTAAGGAAAAGGGATTCTTCAAAGTGATGAGGAAGAGGGGGTTATTGCTGAAGTCTTCAAGAAGCTATAGTCCTTAGATGGTAGATTGGGGAATGCTAAAAGCCGCAATGACTGCATATTGTCTGCCCTCAAAAGCATTTATAATTTCATTGAACAACATGTTCATAGTGTCTGTAGTTTAAGTGGGGTTAATGAGGACATTTGGGGCCCTAAAGAGAAAAGGGATATTGCAATTGCTCAGGCGGATATGCAAGACTCCTCTTAGGCCACTGCCATTGCCTTCTTCATGTCACTGCAGGCTATCAAGACCAAGATTGACAGAGCTATCAAGTAACGAGTTGTTGTGATGCTATTTTTGGCATTATTCCGAAATTCTTACTTATCCGGCGATTAATGAGCTATTTTTTGGCAGAGCTCTATATGTTGTTTATCTTTTGGTTTATTTTTTATCTTTCATGCTTCTTTTTGGATCATTGTACGTTTAGATCCTTTTTTCACTTATATTATAATATTTGGCTGTTGAGCCCTCTTTGGTTGACAATTTTTCCCTTCTCTGGGCTGTTTCTCTCACCTTTACTATCTGGCTTTTGAGCCATTTTGTATATAGGGTATAGTCCCTTCAAAAATATTTGCTCTTAATAAAAAAAAAAACAAGAAGCAAACATTATATAAATCAATTCAAACTTATTCCTAAGTTATATGTATTCAAAACTTACTTGGGATACCCCTTGTTTTCTTCTTACTATTGTATTTTCCCTCTATTCTTATACTCTTCCCTTACTTTGTGGCTTACATTCATTTCCCCAGCACCTCATATATAAAAATGACAGTCTCTAATATTCCACTCCACAAAGACTCCTATTCTAGGAAACTTAATTCAAATAAAGCACTAACAATGATTCATAAATAAAACGCCCTCCTAACATTTCATTTTCAAATTAAAATTATTTTCTAAGATTCTTATTCAAACCCAAAGGCTTGTTACTGATCATGCTCTTGCATCCTCCTCCTATAAATGGTTGGGACCTTGTATGCTCCCGCATCATCCTCCTCTTGTAAGAATTTTTTTGAACCTCCCAGTTTAGAGCTGGTTTTACTTGTCTTTGTTCCTTTCCTCCATATATCGAACAAATCCTTTACTTGTATCATCTCATTTACAATTGATGAAACTTCTACATTTTCACATTTTACAAAATTATCAAAAATAACATCTTCCATTGTTGTATGACAATCGTAATTTTCCATATGAAGAATGATGTTCTCTTTTAAATTTAGATTCAAAGTAGCTATAATCAATTATGTGGTTGTTGTCATTAATTCAACATTTTGAACAACACCACTTACATTAGAAATTATCATTTCCATAGTAGTGGGATTAATTACTCTCCCCAAATTCATGCTTTTCTAATTTCCTCTTATACAACTAGATAATATATCCTTCAAAGTATTGTCTAGATTTACAAAAGATTGACTGAAATTTAACAAACTAACATATGGAATTACCTTCATAGGAAAATATGATTTTACTACTTCCCTTATCTTATCTTTTCACTTTCATCTTCATGGTTAGTGAGAGAAATTTCTACAACATGATGAACATCTTTTTCTACATCATCAGCAATCATGTAGAAATTTACATTATTTTCTTCTTCAAGAGACATCCCAATCTATTCTTCCTCTTGATAACATGTCAATAATACGCTCTCATCACAATGGACTCCTCCATTATTAGGAGAGCATACATTTTCTCCATCCTCTTCTTTGTGGTTCTTTTTAGCAGTTTAATCTTGGGTACAATCCCAAGTGTTTGATGTTTCCTCCAACATTGTGCAACCATCAAGTGCATTACCTTCATCTTGGTAGCAATACACTTCGCCATATACATTTTTCAAGCTTGTGCTATAATTTCCTTGGTGTCTTCAACCTTATATATCACTCCAATGTTTTCTCATGTCTCCCTCTTGCTTATTCTCTCCTCCAAAGCATCCAACATTTTCATTATTGTGGCCCTAGTATCACACTAAACTCTCTCTATGACTCATTAGGGCTATGTCCAACAATGCACCAAATTTCCTTAAACAAATATCTTTGTAAGAAATTTCAAACTAAAAATATTGTAGTCATATTCAAACCCAAAGGCCTATCACACATCATGTTTCTGCATTATCATCCAATAGATGGTCAGAGTCAAGATTTTGAAATGATATCTAGTGGAGGAACCCAAAGGCTATCCAAAATCATACATAATCTCTGCATTTCCTCCTTCATTATCTCTATCAATGTTGGATTCATTCTCCATTGTGGTTATCTTGTTGGTTTGCATTCATACTTGATGCATATGTAGTGCTTACCTATTTATGTGGGAATACCTATATTCTTACAAGCCCATGCAAATACACCTTGGTGTTTGGATAGAACTTTCATAACTACCTTTTTTGTTTTTTATTTGAGCTCTTACTGATAACATAAATTATCGTTGGTTAAGTAAAGGTATTTTATATTTTGAATAATAGAATTGAAAATAGAAATCGAATGTGAAGAAAGTGGTTATATATTTGAATTACACCACATGTGCTAATATCTCCAATTATTGTCACATAAATATAATTATAAAAAAGAGAAAACTAAAATCACCATTAGAGTCTTCATTCATAGAACTACTTCTAAATTGATCTTCATTTGGGTCCTTCAATGCCAAGAATCTTCTAAAGTCCGAACAAGTTTGATTGGCATTTATTTTTCCAAAGAACATGAACATCTAGAGATATTTCTTCCTCCTCTTTTTCCTTGGATTCCACCCAATAAATAAACCATTAGTGACATTCGTTGGGTAGGTGGTTAGAGACCTATGCTCTTAGTGCCACTTCCATAAGTAATAGTTATGTTTGCATATCTATCGTCAATGTAAACATCAACTGTAGCAAGACAATTTCTGCCTAGGATACCCATCCAACTCTATTCTAGGTAGATCCACTAAAAATCAGTTGGATACTCCCAATATGTAATCAGTAACTATTATTTCATCTAAAAATTGCTATAGTAATACTATTGATCACTTGAGAGTGTGTACCCATAGAGTACCGGTTGGAAAGTTTGATGTCTCAAGAAGCAACAACGGGAATGCCTCCAAGGTTTGGGAACTTGGCTCCTTGTAATGCCCCTTTCTTGGATGAAACTAAAAAGGGAGGGAAATGACACAAATCCAAATCATAGTAAACTGAAAATTATAACAAGTTACAATAGGCTGATTTCTTATAACAGTAAGAAATTGCTATTATTCACTTCCAACCCCACTTGTACACCATCCAAAGTTTTTAGGAAATAATAATAATAAGTATAATAATTAATTTAATGACAAAAATGAAATCACTTACAAAAATGGCTGGAAATGATAATTCCAAGGCCCAAAATTCAATTCGAAATGAAATCGACGTATAAATTAGGAACAATCCAAATATCCATAAAACAAGAAGTGTCATGACCGATATACCACCAAATACTTCACATATGTAATTAACCACCCTAGGAGAGGGTTCACAATGGAATGGAAATGGTGTGTTCTAAGGAAAATCTGAATGTAGACACCAAGTGTGTAATATTCTTTATTGGGACTGAAACCGAAAAAGAGGAAACCACACAAACCTCAAGTGAAGTGAAATATGATTTTATAACAAAAATTGTCATATCCTCTAAAACCCTATGGAGAACTAAATAAGAGCTTATAATTCACCATACAACCATGCACAACAACTAAAAATTGCTCCTAAATGATTAGTTCATCCACGACAATCAATAGCCATCCAATTTGGTAATAATGAATGGAAAAAATAAAAAAATATATATTGTTGTAATTAAATTTAGGAAAAAAACAAAACATATACAAAACAAGGATGAAAATGATATATAAACCCCACCAAAAATCATGAAAATATAGATTCCATCCTTATAAATTATGCATATTTAGAATATAAAATCGAGATATGAAATTTGTGCCATGGAATGCACTAAACCAATTCAAACTCTAGTCGCTCCCTTAGGGAAGAGCTCCAAAATGATGTAAATCCTTTGCAATCCTCCTACTTGATGTATTTAACTCAAAAGGGAGGGTTTTTTCTTCCCTGGATTCCACACAAGAGGTTTTTCATCCTCAAGTGGAAAGGTAGTGAGCAACTAGCCCAAAAACCAATTGTATATGAAAAATGTGCCAAAGATGATTGCAAATGAGGTCCTTAAGTCCCCTTTATATTCTTCCCTCGACACTAAAGGAAAATAAGAAGAGGACCGACCTATTAAGCCTCATTTTATCTTTTAATTGCTTCTTTATTCCTTCCAAACCTAGTCGCCTTGTCTCTTCTTTGGAAAAAACTTAAAATAAAATATTAAAAGTAATAAAAGAAAACTGAAATGAAATGCAATTCCTTTCTTTGTTCAATAAATAGTATTTTCCACGAAAAGGGAATAGTAAGAAGTCCATATTTAGGCCTCAATTCGAAAAGAGGACATTGCGGTCTTCCTTTCCCGAAATCACTTGCCCTCAAACAATTTCAAACTCATATGCCCATGCATCACCATGTCAAGGTGAAGGAACATGTTGTAGTGCTCCCATAATCTAGACCTTGTGCCTCTTAAATGAAATAACTTTGATCCAAAAAAGCTCATAACTATATTTCCCCTCTCCTTGTTTTCATCACCTCATAATTTCCACCCAAATGATGGATTCCCAATACTTTAGTAATGTTTTCCCAAAAATAGTTGTAACCATGTATTTTTATCTCAAAAATTAGAATGTAAATGGCTGAAAACAAGGTATGAGAGTTATAAAGCACCTGATTTCCCCCCCAATTTAGAGCTACGTTGGCCGAAGTAGTTGTATTCTTCAACTGGAAACATCTACCACTATTTTCTAATGATTTAATGACCTCAAAATGATCACTCTTGTAGTTTTTAAAGTTTGAAAACAATAACCCATAATCTGATTTTATCAAAATCAACAACTTAAAAATAGAACAACTGAAAAAATGAAATCTCCTTGCAAAATTAGGAATTGTGAGCATGAAAATAACTAAAAAAACCTCTCTAAAGGCTAGAATTTTTCTCCCAACATTCATTAGTTGAAAAATTCTCCATCTCTTGTCTGGAAATACTTACCTGCTCACTTGTATGCATGCAAATGAAATTGTGTGGTGGCTGATATGAAAAATGACATCGTATCAAGTCTAAAATTATGAGCTATAGTTCTCTAAATTACACTCCTTTTTCACCACTAACTACCCCCATACAATTTGGTTCTCCCTTACAAGAATAATCAACCACTGAAGAAAATATACCATGGTTATGTTGTGTTACTTTGATATTATACTTGGTTAGAAATGTACAAAATGGGGCATGTTTTGTTAATCCTTTTTCCCATATCTATAAAACTTATTTCCATGTTTTTGAAATTGAAAGTGAGTTCTCCAAAAGAGCATAACCATTGGTCCCTAAGCACAAGATAAATAACAACCATGTTAATCAATTAAAAATCACCACATACATCATGCTCTCCCAATGTGAAAAGGAATTATGGACACCTTTTTTTTGCATGGTATGGAGTAGTAATCCACTACCTTGACTGTGAAGACTTTTAAGTCTTCCACCTTCAAATCCACCTTTTCCTCAACCTCTCATATATGAAACTGTAAGTAGCTCCATTATCAACAAAAATTGTGACTTTGTGTCCATGGAGGTGCAAATTTTCATAATTTTGTTAGAATAAATAATAAATTCAAAACAATCCTCCATTAAATTTCTTTCTAACCATATGCATGGAGTAGAAATATCAAGCAATTCCTCTTTCTTACAATTCAAGGGATCAATCAGAACCCAAAATTTTATGCCCACATAACCTTGCAAGAAAAGATGTATGTGCTATATACTAGTCCCCAAGTTCTTCACATCATCACCAATTATATTACTTAAACCAAACATGACATGTGATTTTTCTTAACAACAAGTTTCCCATAATGACACAAGTATGGAAGTGGTATAAGAGGAAGTAAAATTTGATTATTTTAATCATACTTTGGGCTTCCATCAATGATCCCACCATTCCTTTGTTGGTACTTGTTTGGAACAAATTCGAACTCACTCTAAGGTGATAGACTCCCTTAATTTGCCCATCCTTGAAAGTTGTTTGAAAATTTCCAGCGAGCTGAAAGTAATCATGAGAAACTAGAAATTCCTTTCCTTCTTGAACATACCCTTCCTTAATGTCATCCTCTTTTCCCTTATGCAAATCTGATTTATTTTCAACAAGTTTCCATAAGTAACGATTAGAAACCAATGAAATATCATTAATTATTAAAGAGCATTTACCTTGGAACTCATGCTCCCCCGATTTCCCTAGGTTCATGCTTCAAACCTTCATCAAAATATGATGTCTTCATGATGTTTTTATGAATATTAGTCAATATATTTACTTTGGAAATGAAGATGGGGGCTCATAAGGCTTCAATGGTTTGTGCCCTCTCAATGCCCAACAACTTCAAAGTGGTTCTTCATCTTTCTTTAGTTCAATATTTGGAATTCTCGGAAGATGGTTAGGGGCCTCTTGGGAAATATCATTTTTCTCTTTAGTACCCTTCATCCTCACATATTTTCTAGAATAATTCTCATGATGATCAAAACCTTGCAAATACATAGTATGAGGGTGATGCAATAAATTAGTTTTCTTACCATCTAATGCTGAAATGTAAATTTGAGAAAACTAAAACCAACATGAGTATAAGCCGAGGCCTCCTTTTGAAGGGCATGCCTCTCAAACGGGTCATCCTGAATCTTAGCCTCAAGACCCTCTTGTAGATCATATTTTCCTTCACCAATTTTCCACCACATGAAATCATTAGAAACCACAAAAACATCATTTATTTTCAAAGAATCTTTACCTTCACATTGCATATCGGTCTTCTCTTTTTCTTGTTTTTTGTTTTTTCTTCTTACTCTGCAATTGAAATTTGGAAGCTCTTCTACTATTCCTTTCTCCCGCATGTTGAAAATCCTTCATGGTGTTTAAGACCTAGGTCCATACCTATCTCTTCCTTTGTTCACTCCTGTGAACTCAACAAGTGAAATTTCCTCTTGTATCTCCCTTGGAAGTGTCATGTATTCCTCATATCTTTTTGCAATGCTTTACTGTAGAGTACCTTATTCCCACCTTCGAAGGGTTTCTTCCTTCGAAGGAAATAAGACCTAATGGCTAATCCATGAGTTGATCTAAAGGGTTTCCATGAAATATTTTCTCCGAATGAGACGATGTCTCTATTATGACCCCTAATTTCATGAAATCTCTGAATGGGTAGAGATAGGAGGTCCATGGATTTTTTCAATCTCTCTTGCTCCTCAATATGCTTATCGATCTTGGCTTTTTGAGGATCCCGTTGAGCCACTATCCTTCTCTCTTGGTTGTTCTACTTTCTTCTCTCTCCTTTGATAGTAAAATAAAATATTCTTTCCCTATTCCATGAAAACCCTTGGTTGGGAAGAACAAAAATTTGATACCATTGTAATGTCCCTTTTTACGGCTGAAACTGAAAAAGAGGAAACCACACAAACCCAAAGTGAAGTGAATTATGATTTTATAACAATAGTTGTAATATCCTTTAAAACCCTAGGTTTAATTGTATAAGAGCTTATAATTCACCATACAACCATGCACAACAACTGAAAAATTTCTCCTAAACAATTAGCTCAATCACGACAATCAATATCCATCTAAATTGGTAAAAAAATGGAAAAAAATCATCAAATATATATTGTTGTAGTTAAATTTAGGACAAAAACATAAAAACCAAAAACAAAGGCTGAAAATCATATATAAACCTCACCAAAATTCAAAAAATATAGCTTCTAGCCTTATAAATTATAAAGATTCATAATATAAAATCAGATATGAAATTTGTACCACTAAAAGCACCAAATCAACTTCAAACCCTAGCAGGCTCCCTAGGAAGAGCTCCAAAACTTATGTAAATCCTTTATAATCCTCCTACTTGATGTCTCCAACTCAAAATAGATGGTTTCTATCCTCCACCAAGTCACGAGGAAGGTTTTCATCTTCCTTGGATGCCACTCAAGAGGGTTTTGTCCTCAAGTTGAAAGGTAGTGAGAAACTAACCCAACAAGCCAATTGTATATGAAAAATGTGCCAAAGATGATTGCAAATGAAGTATTTAAGTACCATTTATATTCTTTCCTTAGAGCCAAAGGTCATTAAGAAGAGGACCAACCTCTTAAGCCTCACTTTATCTTTTAATTGTTTCTTTATTCCCTCTAAACCCAACCGACTTGTCTCCTAAAGGAAAACACTTAAAAATAAAATATGAAATCTAATAAAATTAAATTAAAATGAAATGCAATTTCTTTATTTTTTCAATAAATATTCTTTTCCAAAAAAGGGAATGGAAAGAATTCCATATTTAGGCCTCAACCCGAATAAAGGGGACATTACAAAGTGTGACCTCTATGTGAGACCGCTAATGAAGGAATGAGGGTTTTCATTTTCAAACCAAGTGCTATTGATGGATTTCATCTTTAGTATCCCTCCATGGAGGGTTTTCATCCTTAATGGATGAGAGAGAAAGCAAAACGCTTCCAAATCTAAGAGAAAAAAATCCAAAGCATACATAAACATCTTCCAAGCCAAGTAACTCCTTTAAATAGTTAGAGGTGGCACCAAAAACCAAATAGAATTCTCCTAAAGAGGACCAACATCCTTGGGGACAAAATAGTTCCTTTTTTTTAATTTTTCAATTGGATTTTCATATTTTTCCCATTCGACTTTATATATACTTAAATAATGAAAAGTTCACAAAAATAAGTGAAAATCATGACATTAACTTCCCTTGCTCATTCCCTTTTAGCCCATGAGAAGTAGAATGGGCCCGGGTGGTATTTGAAATGACTAGCTTGGAGAAGGGGACATTATAGTCCTCCCCTCCCAAAATTTCTTTCCCTCAAGAAATTGTAAGCTCTCATGCCCAAGCACCATTATGCCAAGGAGGAGAAATACATCATAATGCTCTAATTATCTAAATCTTGTACCTATTAAATGAAAGAGATATTACAAAAAAAAGCTCATAAATATATTGTCCTTATCCCTAATGATGTTCTTTAGCATTTCGTGAATTTTAAAAACTTCCTTGAAGCAGAGATCAACTATATTACCTTAAACCTACCATCTTCAGTTATAATCCCATATGCTCCACCATTTGCTTGGTTGGGAAACAAACTCAGTTGTTTTTCCTTATTTATACATGTACCTGCACATAGAACATACTTGTTAAGGGAAACAAGGGCTCCCATTATTGCTTCCTCATGCCTTATAGACATGATGGCCAAATCTCTCTCATTTCTTGTAACTATCTCATAATCTCCACTCAAGTTATGGATATCTGAAAAATCAATCATGTTATCCCAAACATAGCCGTAAATTTACATTTCCTTCTCCAAAATTAGAGTGATAGTTGATGGAAACTCTTTTAGGAATGTCAAAAAACTAAGAAGGGGGTTGGAAATGTTGCGTGCAAGAGGTGAAAGGATGATACAATAACTTTCCCACTAAAAATGCTTCATGAAATTCCGCAATGACAATGTTATGGGGGCTAGAAACATCCCACTATTGACTAAAAATTATTCCATTTCATGAATGTTCCCATTTATGTGGTAGAAAAAAAAAAGTATTTGGAAAACTAGAAAAGATGATAACAACAATACAAATATTTGTGACAACATTCTTTAAAACCCATAAGTTATAATGCTTTGACAACAAGATAACATCCATTTTTCTCACTTCTCAACACAAAATTCATAAACTCAACATCAACCCCTATTGAAGGACTTCTAAGATCATGTGTATCGATTAGGAGCTGAAAATTTCTATGAAATGACTGTTGTTATAAAATGAAAGGGGTAAGGTTTATCTTACCATTTGTTACCCATACCTCTTTCCTTCTTCTGGAAGTTCTCTCCATCTTCTGGAATTTCTCTCCATCCTCTTTTCTTTAACAACTCGAGGAGCCCCAATTGTCATTTATTGAAGCATAACCTCTTAATAATCAAGTTTGAGTCTCAAATCCATAGTTTTATAGTTTTGGGTGAATTCACTAAAGGAATGTATAATGTCCCCTTATCCAAGATAGTCATTTCAAAGACCTTGAGCCCATTCCACTTCCCATGGGAAAACATGGAATAAGAAAGAGAGGTTAATGTCATGATTTTTCAATTGTTTTTGTGAGGTCTACATTATTTTTAGTAATTTATTAATTATAGTTAGGTCGGCTGGGTAAAGGAGAAAAGCCAAATGAAAAATAAAAGAAAAATGAACTATTATGTCCTCAACGAGGCAGGACTTCTTAAGAAGGTTCTAATTTGTTTTTAACACCACCTCTAGATAATTAAAGGGTTTGTGTGGCTTGAAATAGGTTATGCATGCTTTGGAATTTATTATGTTAGAGTTATGTTGTCATGCAAATGTGTAGGATGAAAATTTCAAACTTTCAAGCATGACAACAAGACCCAAATTGAAATTTTTTCTCTTGAGTCTTCCTAAAGCCCTCTTTGGATAAATTTTTGTATCATGCCCATACCAAAATTACAAGCTCTTTAATTTTTTTGAACAAGCATTCCCTAATATTTGAAATGAGGTAACAAGTTCATTCATCTCATACCATGAAGTGTTTCCAATGACTAGTTTCTCGGTAAGCCTAAAGAGCTAATTTTGACCATTCCAAGACTAGTGTGCATCCTTCGGGATGGAAAAAAAGGCCCATACTCATAATGAGATGGTATTGAAGAGCTATTAATGCTTTGAAAATTATTTATGAAGTTTTATGGAATATTTGGAGGTTTAGGAACAAACTGAGCAACATCGGGTTTCTAAGGTGTAAGGACTAAGTAGGCTAAAACCGGAGCTTGATCTTAATCGGATGATTTTGGGAGTTACTCAGTAGGGAGTTGGAAAGAAAAAAATACTCATTGGAAATATTTAACAATCCTCTACATGATGAAATCATTAAATATTTCACAAGACATGTTTTCTTCTCTAGGCACCTCAATGTTGTAGACACACCCTTGTCCATAAGAAAAGGAGAAATTTCAGGGAGTTGCAAGTAAAATTGAAGGATGATACCCCTCCCATTGCTTCTATATTTCTTTTGGGAGTCAAAATCATATAAGACTTCACCAAAAAATACCTCATGGATCTCCGAAAACCTCTTCACCAAGTCTCCTCTCTTGCGGCAGTAAGCTTCTCATAGTTAGTCAATTTTGCAAGAGGACACATGTCACCTTTAAGTTGAGGCAAATTTTTGTGTCCCTCTTATCCCCATTCCCAAGGGGAAAGAGGGGACAATTTTTTTCCCCATCCCAACTTTTCCTCCTAGTTTCTCACATAACCATGACAAGCACTTTCAGGGCCTATCCACCTATCTCTAGCCCCACCCGTCATGCAATCGAGACCATGCCACTTGTCACCACCACATAGGATGAATTTTTCTATCCTCTTGTTCCCATTCCCAATGGGACAATAAAATGCACCCCTCTCTAACCCTAGCATTGGTTTTTCATGTTACCATTTTCAATCTCATTAGTGCTAAAGCTAGTCTTTCCTCACTTCCTTGCCGAATCTCGTGTCGCCACTTGTCATTATGAGGTGAGGGAACATTTTTATTCCCCTCTTATCTTGATTCCCAATGGAAAAAGGGAACAAGAAAATGTGCCCCACTCTAGCCAATTTCAAGGATCTCCGTATGACTCGGTCTCGCTCCTTAATGCTTAGTGGTGGTTTTCTCCCTCTCCTCATTGTGAAATAAAAGAGTGAAACTTGTCATTCCTAGAATGAGGAACATGTAATGTCCCTCTTATGGGACCAATGGGGAATGAAAATAAAACAAGTATAATAAACTCCAAAGAATGATCAAACTCAGCCAACAAGGATTATGGAATAAATTTTGCAATAATCAGCGATCAAATTTTCACATTCCCTTCATATAATATCAATGAAATCTTCCTACAAACTGCTGCTATAAACACTGCTTCCACAACATAAAAAAATGATTCACTAGATCAACTTGAAAATAATGATCACCCTTCAAATCAACCAAGGAGTTCGCTGCTCCAAATGTATATAAAATGGCTCACAAAATTAGATTAAGTGTCATCTATAGATTGTTGCAAAGCAGCGAGTTCAAAATACAACTACTCATGTATCTTGAGCTCAATTCACTTCAGATTAGGAAATTAGCATCACAATGCAACACAAATTCTCTTCTCAACATGTATGAATAAATGCATATAAAATGAGACTTACAAGTCACTGGAAATTGCTCCTTTAAATGCTCATGAAATCATATCCAACTCCACCTTCAAACAGATCATTTCCAAAAGAGAATTCAAAACACATATTGAACCCAATTGATTCAAGTAATAAATGCTTAGAGATGTATCCCAGTTAGATATGCAATGAGAGACCTCAAATCACCTTCATCATATGCAAATTATAGTTCGCCATGACTGGATAAGTCAACCACAAACAAGATATTCAAATTACTAAGAATCACTGCCAAAAATATATGTTTTGCACACAAATATGAGCCTCTCAAAGGAATTCGATGGAACAAGAGGGAACAACAAACTTATATGGATGAAGATCAGATTAATAATCACTAACAGTCTCAAGTAAGTCACCGACAACGAAGATAGTAAGAGGGTTTTGCTAGTTAATATTTTCCACCAAAATGCATATCTACAACCAACCTAATATTATAATAAATTACGCCAAGCATAGGAGGTTCAATATCTGAATAAATCACTATCAAAGATATATATTTGCACTCAAAACCAGTCACTATCATTAATGAATTAATACCACACAACTCGCTGCTCATACAGGCTTCAAAACATACATTCAAATGCCTAACAACCCTCCAAGGGAGTCGCTGAGTGTAGGATAAAATAGCAGATTTATATTAATTAGAAATCAGTCTAATATCCATCAAATACCATCATGAACTTGCCTCCAATGAAGTTTCTACAGCAAGGGCACAATAACATGCAAAAAGTTGATCGATCCACACAACTAAATGCATGCAAACAGTCCACAATGAAACCAAGGAAAACCACCAGGGTTTGGAGGAATTATTCACCAAAATAATTTTGCAAAACACTCACAAAACCAGCTGCTACAGTGACGTCGCTACAGTAGAAAATGTAGATTTTCACTTGCAAGTTTGACCAAAATATTTGCCAAAGCCAAAAACATGGATCTCACAAATAACTTCTTCAATTTAATCTTCAATAACCAGTTACAATAGATCTCCAAAGAAAAGAGAAAGAGAGCATCAATGGCGGGCATCCATCCCTACTCCAAGCATGGAGTCAAATCGATTTCATCCAAAAGCATAACCCAACTCAAGGAAATGCGACCCCTCTTTATAGAAATAAGAGGTGCAATCTCCAATGTTCAATCATTTAATGTTTTCCCCTAAATCAAAATTAAAATAAAAATATTTAATAAGCTACTACTTGTGCACTTTATTTAATTTCTTAATTTAATATTAAGAAATAACTAACCTATGTGCACCTTCTAGACTACCTAGAAATTCCCACTTGTAGCGCTAGGCATACCAAGGGGTTACAATGTAAATAGAAGAGTGAATTGATTTGGTAGTAATGTCTCTCAAAAATGGGGGAATTACAAAATTTTCTTTTTTCACTCTTGTCCCCTTCCCAAGGGGACAATGGGGACAATACAATTCACCCCAAGTGAAGAAGTTAAAACCCCGATTTTTACTAATTGTTGTTATTGTTACTCAAAATACACTGCTCACATCGAAGCCAAAGAACACAAGAAATTAATTTTTACCTCCATTTGTTCACTAGTTTGACCTAGACCTCCATATTTAAAGATGGAGAACTTCCAAAACCTATAAACACAACCACCATTTTGTTAAAATATTTCCAAGGCATCCATGATTGCAAGAACAAAACTATTCCCACTACCAACGAACCAACTTACTGATCATACCAAGGGTTTGAGCTGATTTTTCTTCTCCAAAGAATCCCTATGATAAATGAAGATCGAGACTCCATTAATGGATTCCATAATATCTTTGAACCTATAAATTGTGCCCTATAAATCTACTTTTTCAATTTCTAAGAGTTTCAACTGTGAAACACAAAGTGAAATTTGGAGCAGAAGATCGCAACAAAGAGCCGAATTCAAAACTAATATTTCTGATGCAAACCAAGGCCAAAATTACCACTTACTAAAAATAGCATATTTAATGCCCATCCACATGCTAAAAATATTAAGTCCTTCAAATTTCAAGTTTTGGTCACTCAGCTCATCCGGAAATAGTGCAAAAACACCATGCGCAGACAAAATTGATGATTTTACCAAAAAAAACACTAAAAACAGAAACTTTCTAAAAATAACAAGGCATAATAAATGGAGGATAATCAAATGTTTAATATGGGTTATAAGGTCAAATTTGAGAAAACAAGTGAAACATCCCAAATTAGCAGAGTCCCGCCCTACCTACTAAAAATAGAAAGTATTAGTTTTTGATGCGAGAAAGTTGCATAGCTAGCTCGATTTCATTCATCTCATTAATTTTTGAAATATTCACTGGGTTGTAACATGGTCACATAGATCAATTATGGAAATTCATCCTTTACAAAGGTATTGAATCATCATTTTGATCATGAGTGTGTCCGGGAGTAAAGAAGAATGCAACAAGTAAAAGCCATAGACTTTGTGCAATTGGAAAAGATTTTAAAATAGTCAAGAGCTCTATTGATCATAGTAACTCACTGGTCAAGTTTGATCCACCATAATCTTTCCAAGTTGAGTTGGTTGAAGTGATCTTGGTGAGCTGGTTGAGTTTAGCAAGATGAGCTAGCTGAGTCTGTGTGAGTTGGCTAATTGAGCTAGTTGAGGTGAGCAAGGCTAGATGGTTGAGGAAAGCCAAATTAGCCGAGAAAGTGAGATAAGATGGTTAGATTGAGCTCAATAAGATAAGAGAGATAGGTGAACTAGTTGAAATGAACTCAGTGAGCTAAATGAGCTAAGTGATGTAAGTGAGCTGAATGAGCTAGCCAAGTCAAGAGAGCTACTCAAGTCATCAAATTGATCCATTCCAAAATCCTTCTCTTCATAAGCATCCGGCATGTCTTCTCTAATGGTGAAGCTTCCCCACAATGAACAAGAAGTGATCTTGCATCAATTTCCTAAAAATTATCTCGGAAAGCAACATTGTATTGAATCCTAAAGAGTTATTCCCATGGATTCAAGAATTGATCGCAAGTGAGTCAAGAACAATGTAATAAGCTATCATTTCCAACCTTGATGTTATATCAATAAATTGGAGATTCAAGAAAAGGAAGAAGGCCAGATAACTTCCCACTTATTCAAAGTGGTACCTTAGGTAAACAAGATGTAGAAGTTGTTAGGCCTAATAATGAAAAATTATCAATGCTCACATTCAACCCTTCTTGAGCCTAATTTAACATCTTCCCTTCCCGTAGAAGAAATTCCTCTAATCAACAACATCGATCCCGAGGTGATCAAGAAAGCACAAGGGTACATAATGCTTAGGTTTTAGTATAGGTTATTATTTATCCTTTTATTTATTTATTAGGATGATTATTACACTTGTGTTACCCCCTACACTTGTTGGGTTACCTTGTTTAGGTGTACTAGTTATGTGGAGTTAACTTACTAGTCTTAAGGGTTAACTAACTAAAAGATCGATTAGTGAGAGTTTTTCACTAGTGATTTAGGTAGTAGTTACACTTCCTCCTCCTATATGAACATATTTCTTATTGAGTAATTCAAGTCATTATATTGTAATGTATTGAGCATTATGGATTATGATGGATTTCCATATAAGGTATTTTATTTCTATTGTTTTGCAAATCTAATGTGGTGTGCTATTATCATATGATATCGTGGCTTGGAAAAATATTCTTATCATTCCTTTCATGGTATTAGAGTGATAGATGATGTAGACATCCATCTGTAATTTTTCTTTGCAAGAAAGGATTTATTATTTTCATGTATTCAAATTTTTAGCACTTTTCTACAACATGCATTTTTATGCAAAATGGAGTGCGCTATTTGGATTTGGAAGGTTCAAAACCTAGAATTGACCATGTTTTGATATAGTCAAATCTGGACATAGATTTGTACCCACCGGGTGCATTCTTTTATCTACTGGACATAGATCTCACCCTGGGTGCATCCTTTTATCTATTGGATATAAGCGTGTACCTTTCGGATGCATTCTTTTACCCTCTAGATATTTTTGTTTTGGATGCAGTCTTTTATCCACTAGATGCATATTTGTACCCTCTCGGTGCATTATTTTATCCATTGGATATAAGTGTGTACCTTCTAGATGCATTATTTAATGCTCGGGATATTTTGTTTTGGATGCGCTTTTTATCTATTGGACATAGATCTGTACCCTCTGGGTGCATTCTTTTATCCATTGGATATAAACGTGTACCCTTTGGATGCAATGATTTACCCTTTGAACATTTAGGTTTTGGGCACATGATTTTATCCTTTGGTCACAAGCCTTTGTATCATGTGGATGCACTCTTTTACCCTCTGGAAATTTGGGTGTCATGTGTACCTTTAAGAAAAAAATCAGCATTAAAATATTATTTTTTAATAGCAAAACCTTATAGAGCTCATAACTTTTCATCCGTAGCTAGGATTAAGGTGATTTATTTTTAAATTGTGTATTTTTTCAAGATCTACTCATTGGTGAAATTTTCATACACATATTTTAAATGTAAAAGGAAATTTTACTCATTGTAATATTTACATGCACTCAATTATAAAGTGCCAAATTTGTGAGGGTGTTGTAATCACTTGTGGACGTAATTTTGTTTGAGCCCAACATCCTAAAATTTTTGGTGTTGCATTCTTGTATTTATGGGTGTATACATTTATATCTCTCTTGTTTGTTGAGATATTTAATATCTGTATTTTCAATTTTTTTGGCATGTTGACGCCTCTTATGGGGGAGCTATTCGGTGAAGCCCAGTGTTATTTTGTCAGTGTTTGAGTAGTTGATTTTGGGAAAATCATATAGATATGTGGTATTACTCTACCCATTTAGTAGTATGGAAGGGTATGGCATTGATACTCGCTTCTTCAAGTTTAACGTACTTTCCTTGTTACTTTGGCTTTTCTTGGATCATGGAACTCCTATTTATTTGGATCTCGTGTCCTTACCTTATAGCCTTGGTTATTGTTCTTGGATCATGACACACCTATTTGTAGTAGTTGATCTTGCTTCATCAGGTTTGTGTCCTTGTCTGGATACCTTAGCTTTTCTTAGATTGTGACACTCCAATTTATTTGGGTCTCATGTCCTTACCTTACTTGTCTTGGTTGTTTTTGGATCGTGGAACACCTATTTGTAGCAGTTGATTGATTATGTTTGGTGTTTTTTACACTTTCAACATCACTCCATTGATAGTCTCCTTGCATGGAGATATTCTAGTGAAGCCCAATGTCAGTTGTTTTTGAGTTCTATGATCGAGTAGTGGATTCAGACCATAATGTACACCAAACTTCTTCAACATTATATGAGTTTTTTTGGAGCCGATCTTCTTAGGATATCTTGCAACGGGATTTTTCTCTCTCTACTTTGTTATTACTAGTTTTGGGTACCTTGCGGTGTCCAATTTTCCCAGTTATTGTATGTGGGTACCTCATCAAGCCTTGTTGTCGAGACCCACCTTCTTTTTCACCCACCTAAGCTATGCTTATGGGAGGGTGTTAGTGTAGGTTATTATTTATCCTTTTATTTATTTATCAAGATAATTATTACAATTGTGTTATCCCTATACTTGTTGGGTTAGCTTGCTTAGGTATACTAGTTTTGTGGAGTTAGCTTGTAAGTTGTGTTGAGTTAGCTTCTCGGTTATGTGGAGTTAGCTTACTAGTATTCTAAAGTTAACTTAACTATGAGTATCAGTTAGTGGGAGTTCTTCACCACTGATTTATATAGTAGTTGAACTTCCCTCCTCCTATATGTACATATTTCTTATTGATTAATTCAAGTCATTGTATTGTAATGTAATAACCATTATGGATTATGATGAATTTCCATATATGGTATTTTAGCTCTTTTGTTTTGTAAATATAATGTGGTGTACTATTATCATATGATATCACGGCTTAAAATAATATTCTTATAGTTCCTTTCACCGATAAATAATGTTGATCCTGAAGTGATCAAGAAAGCACAAGTGTACATAATGTAGGGAAGGCTAACAAGAAGTGGATTGAGAAGATCATCGAGAGAGGTAAGAAATTTTTTCCGAGGTCATATCTCTAATCAAGTTCATTCTTTCCATCTTGTTAGAAGTGAAGAAAGTGAAGGAGGAGATTGTAAAAGAGAAGATCCATTAAGATGAGGTATTCTCACTCATTTACAAGATGAGCTCCTTCAAATCTCACACCCTTGTGAGAAAAAAATGTGTTTGCATTAGTTGTTGAGAACTTGTCTCCGGTTTGGGTCCGCATCATAGATGAAAGATATGGTATGATAACAGATGCCATCTACAAGCTTGAATACAGTGAGAAACATTCCTTTGAGGTTTTGAACGAACTCTACAACTATGTTGAGAAACTTAAGTTCCCTCCACTCACCGAGAATTTATTATCAAAAGAACTCATTGTTTCCTTCCAGGAACCGCTCAAGAAAAAGAGGCAGGTGAATTTACTTCAATGATGATAATTTGGATTCATTGGCCAACATTAGAAACTCTATTTTGAAAATTGAAAAATATTATGAAAGATGGATTAGTCAATGCAAGAAGATCAGTGAGGTTCCTGGGGCATGGATCAAGGTGTTGGGATGTATTTGCATTCCTGAGGTAGATAAGTTAACACTTTTTGTGGCTAAATTTAACAAGGAATTCAAAGGACAAGATCACATTCTGGAAAATCCTCATCGTGGATCATGAAGTAACAAGTTCTCCATCGATGGAGACTCTTTATCAGATATGTCAACTCCTTCCTCCTCTCTTTCTCCCTCTTTCTTCTCTCCCCCTTTCTAATTCTTCATTGTATGTAATTGTGATAATTTGTTCCATTCACTTAAGTGAATTTTTAAATTTGAATTGTAAAATTCCCTTTGATTTATAAAAAGGGGAATTATTTCTCATTATATAGGAATATGTAAAGTCATAAGTTGAATGTGATCATGAAGATTCATGTGGGGGTAGATTAAAGGGAAATTCACAATGCTATAAATTGGGATGGATTATCCATTCCAAAAGATCCTAGAAAAAGTTTAGTTCTTGGTAGCAATTTTGGATTTTGGTTTGGGTATTGATATTTATATCACTAACATAAGAAATAAAAGATACATTTATTCCATTTCCTTTTCTCATGTTTTCCTCTTTTCTCTCTATATTATTCACTTTTCAAGCATAGTGATCAAAAAGGAAATTTGCATCCTTGATATATTAATCTAAGGAACTGTGTGTCTTTCACTTTTTAGTCTCACTAATGGCTTACATTGTTACTTTCCTTTGATTGAATGTTGAATGACTCCAGCTTATTGGGTGCAAAATTTTTATTGCCTACTCACAATGATAACCCTCCCTTTCCTAATTTATCTCCTTTATCCCCATCACTAAAATTTTCTCCCTTGTACCCCGTACAAGCACTTTACTACTGTGGTTCGGTGAAGTGTGCCTATGTGATCCTTGACCTATTTGGCCACCCCCATAACATTATATATAATTAGGATAGTTTACATTCAATAATAGGAGCCTCCCCATACACAAGGAGGGGTGTATCCTTGTGAGTGTTGGTAGAAACACATAATTTTCCATACGAAAAATTATTTCACCAAGTTAGAACACACTTTGATTTCTTTCTCATCCATTTAGGATGGAAACCCTCTTGGAAGACCTATTGAGAATGAAACCTCTCAATAGGGAGCTAGTTTGAGGACGAAACACCTCAAACTTGCAAAGGGTGATCTCATATGGAGATTGCATTATGCTAAATTCAGTTTTAAAAGCATTTCCAGCCCTTCACAAGGGTGGAGACCTACCCTAAGGTGAAGTTTGGGGTGTTCTAGGGCACGAAAACTTCAAATTAAATCACCATTATGTTCATCCTATTTTTAATAGAAGGAATATCTATTTGTACTTGAGTTTGGGCTTGTAATTCTTCATTTCCAGCCATATTTATAAAGGGTATTTGTTGTTGATAAGTAATTTCCAGCTGATATTAAATCGGTTAAAAAGATATATTCTATGGTAATTTTCCTTTTCAATTATTTTTGGTTGAAGACTAATATTTTGAAGGGTTTATATAAGTTTTCTAGTTGATTTATATCATAAAATATATTTACATCATGTTGCTAGGTTTTGAGAATTTAATTTCAGTTTTGTTTTAATTTACTATTTAGATTTGTGTAACTTCTTTTGGTATTCAAATTTATCCCAAAAGGGATATTAAAATGATATCAAAGAAAATATATTCTCAATGTGAGGGTATTCATGTAAGATGATGATAAAGAATAAATCTACTATCAAAGGAGAGAGAAGAAGAAATTAGATTAACTATTTGAAGGGCCTCACATGGCCAACAAGGGTTTTTAAAGAACCGAAGATTGATAGAATCATCGAAGGGAAAGAAATGTTTTTGAAATGATGGGTTTACTATCCCTAACCTTGGAAAAATTTCATGAGCCAAGATTTCAAAATGGTGAGGGAAACTCGCTAGGGGTTCACAATGTAAAACAACCCTAAGGGTCAAATTTTGGATCCGATGCCGGATTTTTCAACTTACCTTCCTCCCAAGTGAAGAATTCATTCTGATGTTAACACATGGAATTCAGTATAACACAATAATATGACCAACTATGAAGAATATAGGTCTCATCTAAATGATATTCATGATGCTATTCACTTACAATATTCATAGGAGTAAACAAGGGTAGGTCAAGGACTGATCCTAGACATCAAGCACCACAGAGGGATCTTTAAAATGATTTGGGAAAAGTGAATCTATCCAAATTTAATGGTTATAACAAGGGAAAACCCGTGCTTGGATACAAAAGTTTGATACTTATCTATCATCGAGGCCTATGATGGAAGATGAGGCAATCAAGTTTGTAACCCTTCATCTTGAAGGAATTACACACAAATGGTGGTACCATGGATTGGTTTCACAAGGAAAAATATCATCCACTCATATGATGAGTTTTGTAAGAGGATCATTGAGATATTTTATATGATTGATTTGGGGGTTCAAATTTAGGAGCTAGCACAATTAAGACAACAAGGAACGATGAGAGACTATGCCACTAAATTTTAGAGACTTTTAGTGATGATTCCAAATGTGACGGAGAGGAGACTCATTTTTTGTTCATTGAATGGCTTGATGAGCCACTCAAGGGTTTGGTAAGAGCATTTGTTCCTTTGTCTCTCCAAGAGGTAATAAATAAATTTTTGGATTTAGAAGGTGTTGCTTCAAGGACAACAAAGGATCAGCAGGAATCCAAAGGAATCTTGGAATTATGGATAGCCAAAAGGATTTTCTAGAAAACCAAAGGGATCTTTGGGAAAACCAAAAACAACATCTTTAGACCAGCCAAAGATGCCTTTTCAACGAGTGTCAATCATACCCAAGGAGCTGTCCAAAATGTGCAAAGAAGGGGAGTCATGAAATGAGCTAAGAAGGAAAAAACTTGTGCTTCTCTTGTAAGGATCCATGGTCTCCCAGTCATCATTTTCAAGGTAAGGGAAATGTGTATTTTATTGAGGTATTTTCAGATTGTGAAGAAGAAGGGGAAGTGGGAGTTTAAGTGGCAACAAAAAATCATGATCTGAAAACTTGGACAACACTCTTGCCACCATGTCTAGTGCCCCTACATATCATCCATTCTAGGTTAAGGAGATCTATAAGGGAACATAGTCATGGTATTGATTGATAGTGGAGCTACTCATAATTTCATTGATGAGAGCTTGGTTTTAAGGAGGGAATTGAAGGTGGAAGGCTTTAAAGGATTCAAGGTTACTTGTAGTGGATGGCTATTCCATTCCATGCACAAGGATAAGTCCATAACTCATTATCACATTGAAAGCACATGAGGTATGTGATGTTTGTTATATAATTAGCATAGCTTAAAAAATTGTGTTTGGTGTCTAATGGGTACACTCATTGGGAGAATTCTCTCTCAATTCATAATTTTATTGACGAGAGCTTGGTTATAAGGATGGATTTAAAGGTGGAAGACTTCAAAGGCTTCAGGATTAATGTAACATATGTCTATTCCATGCCATGCACAAGGTGAAGTCTATAACTCATGATCACATTGAGAGGACATGAGGTATGTGATGATTTTTATATAATTGGCATAGCGAAACAAATCTTTGTATTTAGATTCCTATGGGTACACTCATTGGGCAAATTCACTCTCAACTACCAAAGTATGGAGCTAAAATTCTTGAATGGAGGTAATAAGGTGGTACTATAAGGTATGATCATGGGAAATCATCAAATAAATTATTTGGTAGAAGATGTCTTGTCAAAAGAGTCACATATTTTCTCCTAATATAAGATAGACAACATATTGGAAGGCCTTAATTACATATAAGAATGCCAAGAATAAGTTTTCTAATGTTATTTTTAAGGATAACTTATGGATGAGATAATGAATTGGCTTGTAATCTACAAGAATAGGGTCTATTTGGTTGTGGAATAAAATGTGAAATATAAGATATTGAGGGTTGTTCATGATGCCCCATTAGCTACTCATCCGGGATACTTCAAAACATACAAAAAAATTAGAGAGTGGTTATGCTAGGAAGAACTCAAAGGGGAGGTTATTCAATACATACAAAAATGTTTGGTTTGCCAACAAAATAAGGTAGAACAAGAATTTCAGGTAGACTCTTGTAGACCCTTCCTATTTCTACTCAAAAATGGGAAAGTATCTCCATGAACTTCATCATAGGGCTGCTCATGGCTCAAGGTAAGAATTGTTTGTATGTTATGGTTGATAGAATCATGAAATATGCTCACTTTTACCCACTTCCAATGAAGTATAATGCATCTATAGTGTCAGATATATTTTTCAAGGAGATTCTCAAATTTCTTGAATCACAAAGAACATCATAAGCGATCGGGATAACAGGTTTTTAAGCTTATTTTGGAAAAAATGTTTTCGTTTGATAGGCGCTGAGCTTACTCCTAGCACTATCTATCATCTCCAAATCGATGGACAAAAGGAAATAGTGAATAAATGGGTAGAAGGATACTTACGGAACTATATTGAAGGGAAAAAATCAACTTGGGTAAAATGGTTACATATCTTTGAGTTTTGATATAATAACATTCCATATGTTTTTAAGCTTATTATGATGCTATCTCTTTTTTTTATTTGGTTGTGATAGATTATAGAGTATTTGGGGCCAAATATTTGGTGCAAAAAATTCATGACATCTTAAAGGTGCTAAAAATAACCTCTAATGTGCACAAAACCAACAAAATTGTATACAAACCAACGTTGGGTGGAAAGAACATTTGAGGTAGGAGACATGGTATTTTTGAGGTTGCAACCCTATAGGAAATCCTCCCTCAAACATAGTGGTGTGGAAAATCTTAAACCACATTTCTATGGGCCTTACATAGTGAAGGGAAGAGTTGGAGACATAGAATATGAGCTAGAGCTATCAAAGGATATCCAGATACATAATGTCTTTTATGTTTTGTTCCTAAAAAGGGTACCAGGACAACATATTACTCCTATTCAACTACTATCCTTATATGAAGAAGGTCAGTTAAGTTTGGTTTTGGAAGCTATAATGGATGTTCGAGAAAAGTAGTTAAGTAATCAAACATTAAGGAGTATTTTATTTGTTGGAAGGATATTCCATTTGAAGATGCTACATGGGAAGGTACCATTATATTAAAGCACCCAAATTCGCAAGCAATTTTAGGAGGGAGGGCTGTAATGTCCCCTTCTCCGGATAGTCATTTCGATAAACTTGAGCCCATTCCACTTCCCATGGGCTAAAAGGGAATGAACAAGGAGGTTAATGCCATGATTTTCAGTTTTTTTGTAATCTTTCCATTCTTTTTAGTAATTTTCTAAGTATATCTAGGTGCATTGTGTAAAGGAGAATAGGTGTCTAAAAATAGAAGAAAAAGGAACTATTATGTCCCCAAGGAGGTCAGTCTTCTTTAGAATGTTCTAATTGGTTTTTGCACCACCTCTAGTTATTTAAAGGGCTCGCTTGGCTTGAAAGAGGTTATGCATGCTTTAGAATTAATTCTCTTAGAGTTAGAGGATGCTTTGCTTTCTATCTCATATATTGAGGATGAAAAACCTCTTGAAAGACCTATTGAGAATGAAACCTCTCATTAGTGAGTTGGTTTGAGGATGAAATCCCACAAACTTTCAAATGATGATCTCATACGAGATATTGTATTGTGCTGAATTTAGTTTTGAAGGCATTCCCAATGCTTCCCAAGGGTGGTGACCTACCCTAAGGTGGAGTTTAGGGTGTTCTAGGGATGAAAACTTCAAATTCAGTCATCATTGTGTTCCTCCTATTTTTAGTAACTATAATTTTCATTTTTACTTGAGTTTGGGCTTTGGATTATTCATTTCTAGCCATATTTGTAAAGGGTATTTGTTTTGTATAATTAACTTCTAGCTGATATTAAATTCATAAATAAAATAGGTTTTGTGGTACTTTTTCCTTGTAATTAATTTTTTCTTTGAATAATTATATTTTGAAGGGTTTCTATAAGTTTTGTGGCTGATTTCTATCATAAAAATATATTTACAGCCTTTGTTAAGTTTTGGGAATTTAATTTCATCTTTGTTTCAATTTACTATTCAGATTTGTGCAAATTCCTTTGGTGTTCATATTTAGCCCAAAAAGGACATTATACAATGCAACCTTTGAACCCCAAACACTAAATCTTTCTCCTTAATACCAAAACATAGAAATCATCATTTACCTTGTGTCTTCCTAAAGCAATATTAAGGTGCTACATTATTCTAATGCTTAGGATGAAGAAGTTATCAACAATACAAATGTTGGAATTAAGAACTCTATCTTCTCTAGATTATAAAATATCATCCAAATCCCATGCCCCTTTATCAAAATAGGAATTGTTGAGTTACCCTCAACACCTCCATCCTTGTGACCCATAATTTTCTCCTCAATTGCATGCTTATCAGCTGAGTCAAAAACAATATGAAAGGAGAATGTTGTTGTCCTATCTAGCATACCATGGATCTTGACTAGAGGGTAGTCATCTCCAATCACCAAAACATATGCAATCATAGCTTGGACATCAAATCTGAAACCAACAACCCCATTCTGAATTTGTTGACCTGAATTCGGAGTTGTTCCATTGTTGCTTGCTTTAACTCCTTGTACATCCCATTGTGTCTTCTTAGGACAACTTAGAACCCAAGGTTCTTCCTTCATCCCTTTATCACTCTAAAAAAGTAAAATCTAAAGTAGTTCTTCATTTTCCTAAATATCTATTTCATATGGAAATGGCTCAGTTTTGGAATGTTTGGAAGATAGATGGGGATTCCTAGAAAAGATCATATTTCCATTTGGTACCCTTCATATTCCCATCATTTTTAGCATGTTGTTCATGATGACAAAAATATTGCAGCGACATAGGAGGAATCAACAAATCTGAAATATGATCATCACTATCATACCTTAGGCTGCCAATAAGGAGTTTACCCTCCTTTTTTGAATTGGGATTTGTGGAGACACCTCCAACCCTTCTATCCTTGTGACTCCCAATATTCTCTTCAAACACATGCCCCTTCACAATGTTGTTCTGAAAATCAGTCAATGGCTCATCCTTAGGAAGTTCAAAGGATGGTACATGTGCCTCTATCTTGATCTCTTTGCATTAAACTAGTAACACCCTTTTTGTTCTGATTTCTTTATTATTATTTTTCCACATGCTATCATTGGAAATCAATAAAACATCATCTATAGTCAAAGAATATTTACCTTCAAACCACATATTGGGTTTTTTTTGTTCTTGTTTTATGATTTCTTCCTCTTTTCTCATCAAAAAGGGAGAATTCTTTTTTCTTGGGTTGTAACATATTTTCCACTTTTCTTTGACATAGTAGATTCCTCCATGGGATTTTCTCTCTCCATTACTTGTAGCCCTAATTTTTCTTATTTCAAGGGAAAATATTTTGTGTTTATCTCCCTGACATATTATTATGGTCTAGAGTTTAACCCTAGCATCTTCATCCATGCACCGATTATCCCCTTGTTGGAACCATGAAATGTGGAGAGTGTCACTTTCCCAAAAGCATGTTAAAGATCCCTATGTGGCACTTGAGTTCTAGGCTTAGGGATTGACCTACCATTACTTAATCCTATGAATTTTACAAGTGAAATAGTATCATGAATCTCATTTAGAATAATCTTATATTCCTCATAGCCAACCACAATATTGTTCCTTACTAAATGCCACGTGTCACCTCTAGAATGAATTCCTTCCTTAGGAGGAAGATAAAATGCAAAGACCTAGTAACAAATCCAAAGTTTGACCCTTGGGGCTGCCTTACATTGTGAACCCCTAAAAATTTCTCTCTCCATTTTGAAGTCTTGGCTCATGAAGTTTTTGCAAGGTTAGGGATAGAAAATTCATTGTGTCTACCAAACTTTATTTCGCTTTGATGAGTCTATCGATCCTGGCCTATTCGGAACTCTTGTTGGTCATGTAAGGCCCTTTAAACAATTTATTTTATTTCTTATTTTCTCTCCTTTGATAGTAGATGTATTATTTGTCACCATCGTGCATGAATACCCTCAGGTTGGGAAGATCTTTTCTATGATACCACTATAATGCCCCTTTCTAGGTTGAAACTAAAAAATGAGGGAAATGGCAAAAACCCGAGTCAAAGTAAATTGAAAATTATAACAAGCTACAATGGTTTTATTTCTTATGACAACAAGTAGGAAATTGTAATTATTCACTTTCAACATCTCTTCTACACCATCCAAATCTTATATGAAACAATAGTAATTATTTAGTGTAGGTACAAACAAAGAAATGACTTTTAGAGCCCTAATCAAGTATAATAATTACTTTAATGACAACAAATGAACTTGGTTACAAAAATGACTAGAAATGATGATTCTAAGGCCTAAAATTCAATCTAGGAAATGAAATAAGCCTTATAAATTAGGAACAAGCTAAATGTCCATAAAGTAAGAAGTGTAGTGCCCTAGATACCACCAAACCCTAAAAATATGAAATTCGCCACCACAGGAGAGTGTTTATAATGGGCTAGAAATGACATGTTCTAAGGAAAATTTGAATGTAGATACCAAGTGTGACATCCGTGTGAGATCACTAATGAAGGAATGAGGATTTATGTCCTCAAAGTCGGTGTTATCGAGGATTTTTTCCTCAATAGACATTCATGGAGGGTTGTCATCCTTAATGGATGAGATAGAAAATAAAATGTGCTCTAACTCTAAGAGAATAAATTCCAAAGCATACATAAACATTTTCCAAGCCAAGCTATCCCTTTAAATAACTAGAGTGCTGCCAAAACCAAATAGAATCTGCTGAAGAGGACCCTCCTTGGGTATATAATAGTTCCTTTTTCTTTTATTTTTCAATTGGCTTTTCATGTTTTTCCCAACCGAGATGACTATTCTTCTAAAATTACTTAAAAATAATGAAAGCTCCCAAAAACAACATAAAATCATGACATTGACTTTCTTTTTGCATTCCCTTTTATCCCCGAGAAGTGGAATGGGCCAAAAGTCTTGAAAATGACTACGGTGGAGAAGGGGACATTACACTTCTTGAGGCAGACCTCTAGAGAAAATTGTCTCTTATTATAACTAATCTACTCTAATCTACCAAATGTAGGAAAAAAGGGGGATAAAACATGAAAATAAACATGGTGATGCACCAAGAAGGGAATCACCCTTCCTATATGAGTTAGCAAGGAGAGGACAAAACAAAAATTCAAAGGGTAGATATGAGTCACAATAAACTAGCATTTAAATTAGACTCTTCCTCCCAGCTTGTATAAGACACAATGAATAAAAACCTTACCAATTTCCCACACAATAAATCACAAGAATAATAGAGAGGTAAAGGACGATAACACAAAGATAAAGGGTAGAACATGAGCCACAATTATAGATGTATTAAGAGATGAAATATACAGTCTATTACACACATGATTCAAGGCATTAATGCATTTAAAAACTAAAAACTAGAGGTTAGAGGAATTCAAAATCTCATCATCCAAAAGAATTGAGTAATTTTGCATTCAAGGAAGGGGAACCATTTTTACAAGATTGCTTAGACCTATATAGAGAAATGGGAAAGAGACGAAGATCAATAATATGCTAGAAAATATGCCATTTCTCATGTTTATCACTTCCACACAGATCATAGAGATCTATAAACGATGATCAACTAAAAATATCCACCCAAAACCACTTTTAGGAATATTTTGGGATCTCTGTTGGCATAATAATGATCCACGACTATTGAATCATAGTTGGGAATGGTTTGAAACAAATCTTATCCAAAAGCCTTTATGGATTAGTAAAAAGATATGAATTCACAATGGTTTGATGCCTTCATTTATTAGAAACAAGAAAATATTTGTTTTCAAATTCATCTATGAGAAAGCACAAATGCATGCCCATGAGATCAAGAGAATGAGTGAAGATGAAGTTGTCATTTTTTCAATAGCTCATGATTTCACCCTTAGGACCACTGTGACAACTCATTCTTTTGATACAAAGATTGTTTAGCTCCTTCATTTTCATTTAGGTAGGGAAAAAAATAATATCCAACTAGAAAGCATCTTTATAAGAGAATATAACAACTTAAGAACATCTTTGGGTGATTTAGGAACCATTAGATCTTATTATGTGAGCAACATATACCCAATATTTTTTCATAAACATCTCAAAGGTCCCTAAACCATTCTTCTCAAAACCATGATCATAGCAAAGCTCTTTGAATTACCTTTCTAGTAGTACCGGTCATTTGTCATTTGGATCTCTTAGTTGAAATTCATGATTAAAAACTGAAGTTCTACTCGCCACCTTTGTTTTATCTATGATGTCTTTGTTCCTTATTTTCCACTAAGAAAAACTTTCAAATTTAACCTAATAGGGTAACACTATAGCATGGCATAATCTCACCAATCTTCTCCATGTGTTTTGTCACTTTCAGCACTTTGGCACAACCCTTTGACAACTTGTTGCTTCTAGCACTTCAAAACTTTTCCCTTTTGGAACTTTGGCCTTTTGTTAAAGTTCCACGAAGTCACAAAGCTGAGGCATTTTTATTTGGTGTAGCTCGGAAGTACTAAAACTGCAAGATTTCATACAAACATACTACACTCATCTACATCCTTTGTATTAGTTTCCCAAATGAAATATGGAGCTCATTTTGGAAAAACTACCATGGATCTATTTGACATTTGAAGAATGGTGTTGATTTCTTAAAGGATCTTAATCCCTAACTACTCCTTGGTTTGTAAAGTCATGACAAGTGATGGATTTCCCCATGTAAACTAACATGTTGTTGATAATTTCTCTTCTATTTGAACATTTGATTATAAGACAACCCAATTCCCAATATTTAGGAAAAGTTTCCTTCTCTAACATCAAATCGATTGTTTGCCTACAACCCCGCTTAGCTTATATAAGAGTAGCATGAAAATCCTTGAGTAATAGAAAATTTAGACTCAAGTTATTTTGAATTCCTCATTCAAGTCAAAGGTGGGTTACTGGAGTATGTTGTTACTTGATTGAGTCTTTGGGAAACATTGGTTGCAATTACTTCTTAACCGACTCTATTTTTCACTTAGCCTTAGGAGTAGTTCCTCCCGTGTCCTTTACATATTTTTTATGGGGATATCTATAGAATTTTCATAAGTGTCTTCTTTTTATTATTGTATGGCATCTCCAAGATTAGGCATAGCTGCGAGTGGCTTACAAAGCTAACCCAAGTGTAACATGCACATCATATAGAGGTATTAATGGGTCTAGAAAATTAAAAAACAACATTAAGATAAAATCAAACATACATAGTCACATTGTGTGAGCCACACGGTGGCTCAATATGTATCCCTATGTCTTCCATCTTGTTTTGTTAAGGATATTGGGACATAGAGAGACCACTTCATGCTATAAAAATTTGAGTATTTATTTCAAACTTGGTAATTTGGGAGAGAGGCATCTTATGTTGTCTATATAATGAGATATTTTTATCTCTATCTTGTTGTAATAATTGAGGTCAATGTAAATTTTCATTTTGATAAATGGGGAAAGATTTTTTTAAAGATATTACTTTCTATTTTTTTTGAGTTTTATGAATGCTTCCTATTGTATTAGGGAGAGTTTGTACATATTCTTTGGAATGGAGAGGTAATGGATTAGTTCTTAGTTGATTTTTCTTGTCAATCTTAAATAATTAAGATGTTTTAACCTTCTACATTTTAGTTTGGACTCTCTTTTCTTTTCTTCATTTTTTCCCTTGTCTAGAATCTTGTTTTTGTATGATATGTTTTAGAATGATTGTTTTGAATTTGTAATAATTGTATGTATTTGTAGAAATCGTTTATAGTCTTTTTTTTTTTGCCTAATGTACAAGGATTTTTAGTTTGTTTCAAGTTGATAGATAATAAGATCTATATCTTACTGATTAAGGTGGGATCTACATAGCCATTCTATTTAGGAGCTTTTAAAATTGTTGTGTGGAATAAGTTGCCTTTACCTTCTGTGGTTTGTTCCATGGAAAGTAATTTATTATTGATTTGTTTGATTTATCAATTATTGATAGACCTTAAATTCTTTTCCAACTCAACATACTAGGGATTTGTAATTGAATTACTTTATTATAGGGTCATGATTTTGAAATTATGTTGGATTGAGTGTCCATTAATGGAATACCGAATTTTTAATGAACCTAGTTCGTTACTAAAAAGTAATACACTTGTTTTCTGGCAAAAACCCAAAAAGGTAGCAAGAGTTATCCAGAAACATTTTCTTACAAATGCTCAAACAAGTAGCAAGAGTTTTTCTATTTTTGTCCATAATTCAGTTTGTATCGATATTGTACTACAACCATTTTTTCTTTATTTATTATTGTATCACATGTTTTTCCTTGTTATGGACACGATTTAAATCTAGATTTGATAACGAACTTATGTTTTTTTTTTTAATATAAATATTTTAAATTAAAAGACATTTCTTCTTGTGAGTCTCCAAATTTGAGTTTAAGAATATAAAGACATTGATAAATATAAATATTTATTTTTTCTATTCTTAGGAGAAAAAGTTACTTTTCATCTTTGTTGGTGAAATAGTAGTGAGAGTTCCTTTTCGAAATAAGTGGCCATTGGACTTACCAATGCTATTAATAATTTTCTTCAGACATTTCAAAAGAAAGCAATGGTGAAAAAGCCACAAAGAAGGGAAAATGTTTAATTTCAACATTCCTCGATGAGTAGACGGTGTTCATGTAGAGATCTTCTCGTAATCCTAATGCATAAGGAAAAAATATTGATGAAAGTTGGTGATGGAAATATAAAAGTGATCTTAGAAGGTCTACTCAAAGGTGTTATCAAATGTGATATTGACCAGTTTGTGGAAATGTCTCCTGAATTTATTGTTAGGTGTTTAAAATGAAGAAAATCCATGATTCATTTGTTGGGATTAATTGGATATTTTATAAACTTCTTTCCAAGAAAAACATATCAGATATCCAGGGTAATCTTTCGAAATGGATAAAAATGTATCAGTGTGCATCCTTTTTAGAAGTTAGCAGGACTTGAGTCTAGGTCATCATCATGGCCACATTCCCACATGCATGACATTGAACCTAACTATTTTTATGAATTCATTAATTTGTGTGGACTAACTTCACTTCATAAATGGTGATTGAATTTAGTTGTACATAATAAGCTAGCTAATGATAGCCACCTAGGATATGAAAAAGAAATGAAATGAGAAAAAGTGTTTGGTAGATATTTTTATATATATTGAAATTTGCATTTTTATAAATAATAAAAATGGTACATGGTTATTAAGGAATTACTAACCATAACACTTAGAGGTTAATATATATTCATGTACCAAACAAAGGTAAACACTCATTTAGAGTTAAAGAAAATAATCTTTCATTTAAGAAGATTATAAAATATAACATAAAGCTCAATAGGCAAAAAGACACCAAGGCATAAATATTAATACATTGAAGTAATTAATGTAATAAGAGGAGGCACATGATCATTCAATGTATCACCTCATCTTTAACCACCACCAATGGGTAGATTCATAAAGTTAGGTATAAGATTTGACCCTTCATTGTTTTATTTTTTGTTGGCCTACTCATCAAGATCCTTCCTAGGTGGGGAATTGGCCAAAGTAAGCTAAGGGAACTTTCCTCATTGTGGAGCCCTCCAACAACCAGTATGTGGAAGAAAAACCCATCATCCTAGGAGAGTTGTGAGTTGGTGGGGATCATCTTAATCATTGTGATCCATTATGATGTTTGCTATGTGAACGATACCCGCCATGAGATTCAAAGCCACAACTTTCGAAGATGACTATTGATGAGGAGAGTCTAGAGTAAATCAACCAACAACACAAGGAACACTCCCATAAAATTTCAAAAGGGGCTGGAGGTGTTTCACCTCTAGTCAAACCTTTTTCTACTGCATTTGTATTTATGACATTACATTAGAAATATCTTTCACCTTATTAGTAACAAAACCAACTATCTTGAGTTAATTGGTTAAAAATAACATAGTTCCTTTCATTTATAATTGAGAAATAATATAAAAATGAAATATAGGTCAAACTTGGTTAAATTTTGCAAGTAACATGATTGAATCCACTAAGAGCACCATTTTTTTAGAGAAAACATACATGGTTGAAAATGGGTATGAATCCACCTCCATGCGGATCGAGTGTGTGTTGCGTAATTGAAAGAGATGATTGAGGGACTATAGGTGTTGGTAAAATGGACATAGAGGATTTCCCACCCAAAGATGAACAAGGTGATTACCAATAGGAAAACCTTGGTGTAAAATACACCAAAGGAAATGTGTATGTTTGGGTTCAATGGGCACTTTCTAAATTCGACAAATATTTTATTCCATGCTTGAAAAGAGGAATTGAATTTATTGTGAGCATTCAAAGCATCAACTTGAATGTGCTATGGAGATATAAATTGATAACCAAGCTGAGGATTGTACATGTTGACATGCAAAATGTTGGTAGTCATTTTATATGACAACCCCAAGAAAATTTGACCCTCATTTGAGAATTTTAGATCATTTTTCCAATTTTGCCCCTTGTGAGTATCAAATTGTGGATGACCCCATGTGAGTTCTATGTAATTTTTGGTATGTTGCATGTAGTCACAAAAATTACTCGAGTCTACATCTCATTGGTATACTTAGAGTTAGATTCGGAAGTATTCGATACATTTTAGATAAAAACCTTTTGAGTGCTAAGGTTTTGTGGTCATAATGGAAAAGTGAACTTGTGAGGAAGTGTTGGTGTAGAATCACAGCACCCCTAACTCGGCCTAGGTTTGAGGTGGGGCATTCACAGATTGTACAACATTGGACCATCTCTCAAGTTGTGGGACTTGTAAAACTTGAGATGGACCTCCAGAGAAGGTTGGTTCCTGCTTCCTAATCTACCTACCACAAGCTACTCCAGTGTAGGCAGAGCTAACCTATCCTAATCTAACCATTCCAAGGGGATAGAGAGGCAGATATAAGGTGAAAGAGATCCTACACTAAGTGGTGATACACCAGAAAAGGAAGTGGCTGATCACAGACCCAAACTGCCTAAAGTGGAGAGAGGTGAGTAGAGGAGAGGGTGGACAAGATGCACCATGGACTAGAGATAGATTTCACACAGAACACCACTTCAAAACCCATTAAGTACAGCTCCCAGAACCTCATAATAAACATCAAATTATGCACAGTATACCCTGCAAGGATGAGAGGTAAGAAAAGACAACAAAATAAGCAAGGATGGATAAATTCATCAAAAATAAATTTTATTGCTCCAAAAGTTACACGGTACATCATCAGTGGGAAAGGGGCAAGGAAATGCCATTAGAACTATGAGAGGATGTTTAGACTCTGCATTCTACCCTAAGGAAGAAAGAGAGAGGGGGTAGGAGAGAAAATTTGAACAACCATTTGAATATTCCCCTCCTTTATAATATATAGAAGAATGAGAGAGAAAGAGGGAGGAAAATTAAAATCTGTTCTAACCACCCCTACAATGCATTGAATTCCACCTGCCACAATGAATATTGCAATACCCATGCCTCCATTTTTGTCCCTTACTAGGAAAGAAAGAGGCCCATTCTTCATCATGGTGGTAGGTGAGAGACTTGACAACCCCTAAAATTAGCAAGTTGAAACATTAATGGAGGTAGGTGAGAAGTTGACACTGAGATCTTTCCAAAAAATCCTCTCCCACCCAAATCTAAGTTTCCATATGCTTATCTCAAGATCAAGGTTGTGGGCGTGCAATGTTTAAAAGAGTCTATCGATATCGGGTCCATGTGCCATCCTCACGCATCTTGGAGATTTAGCTCCTTCCTTTCACTCTTGAAATTGTGCAATACCAACACATGGCGGCTTCCAGAGGGCTCCTCTGTTCCCCTATATTTTTCCTGAGTCCTTCCCATTAGCAGAGATATTGTGCCTAACCCAAGACACGTGGAGGCTTCGTGCTCATTTGGAAAATGCCCCAAGATTTTACCATTGAAGTTGCACGGTCAAGACATGGAGGCCTCTGCAGGATTTTGGAATTTTCAATGGTGACTCTACCTTTTAAGACTCTGAACACGTGGTGAGTTAGCACTCATTTGGGGACTACCTTTTGGGCCATGCATTTGAAATTACACTGATGAGACACGTGGTGAGCTAGCGCATGTTTGGGGAATGCCTCTAGATTCACCTCTTGAAAGTATGCCGAAGAGACACATGGATCCTTCGATAGCTTGTTCCTTTCTTTGTATTTTGGCTAAGTCCCTTTTTCTTGGTAGGGCCATATATATGACCCTGGACACATGGAGGCTCAGCACGCATTTGGGAACCCACTCTAAATTTTACTCTTACTATTGCACTGATGAGGCACGTGGAGGCTTTCGCTTACCTTTTGTACTTAGCTGATTTGAGCCTACTCCCTTTTTAGGCCTTGGACACGTGGAAGCCTCGCACTCATTTGAGTCTCTGTTTTGAGCCGCACCTTTGAATTTTGTTGATGAGACACGTGGCGCTATCCAATGGCTCTCTATACTTAGTCATTTTAAACGGTCGGCTATGTCCCCTTTATGGACTTGGGACATGTGGAAGCCTCGCGATTATTTGGGGTCTCCATTTGAGATTCTATCCTTAGAGTTGTGCCATTAAGACATGTGGAAGCTTTCACCGGTTTGTGACTTTTCAAATGGATGATGAGACCCTACGGGCTTGGGACTGCACTTGAAAACTGTGCCTTTTGATAAGAGTGTAAAAGTTCTAAAGTGCCACGTAGACCCACCGACCCGAATTAACACTTGGGAAAAATTTCCTCTGCAGCCCCCCATACCCGCTTTTGGAAAAAATTCATCCTCGGGCCACGGTCGCATTTTACCATTTTTGGCAAAAAGACATCTTCGGGCCCACTTGACCCATTTTTCCACTTTGCAAAAAGTAATCCTTCTTGGGCCCGTGGGCCTCGTAATTATACTTGTACCTTTTTTGAAAAAGTATACAAATTTCAAAATGTCTCCTGCCACCCTACCAATTTGTAATTTCCATGGCAAAAATACTTCCCTAGGCCCGTTGGCCCACTTTTGGCAAAAAAATCCCTCTAAGGCCCGCCGACCCATAACTTGAAAAATACAAAGAGTTAGAAGAACTTATTTATATCTCTGGAAAGTGGAAGAAATTTTTTATCCGATGGAAATACTTTTATGGGGCCTTGAGTGCTTAAAATATGTAAAATTTCATATTGAAGCACAAAGGGGAAAAATGGTGTTAGTTGACCCGAAATAAGTGTAAGCTTATTTTGGTCAACAATTTGGTGACTCATGGGGATTACTTACCTACTAGATGAAAATATCGGTGGCCTTGAAGCATTTATTAGGAATGGAGTCTTCTGGTAAACATAAAACTGATATGTGCTTTAGAAATATGATCCACTGAGCCACTTGGAACACCACTGGAACAAGAGTGATCATACTAAATGCTACTTCCAATGCACCGTGCATGAGAAACAAAACACCACAACACACTATGTACAAAACTAGAAATCATACATGCTCCAAGTGGAACATGTAGAGTGTGCATAAGCACTTCTTCTACTAAAATAAAATCTACACTAACCTACGCTAACCTAACCAAAGAAAAGGGGCTCAAATGAATCCCTCCAAGGAGAAGTAGCTTCCCTTTCTTAAAAGGGGAAGCCATGCAAATGATTTGACACCAATATGGATGCCTATATGAGTGAAAAACTAACTATAAGCCATTCTTCCACTCAAATCATCAAGGTATCAACATCAACCAAAAATACCTCCTCAAGTTGATTGGCATTGGACTCCTAGAGGTGACCCTTGGTGCTTTGAAGCTCATCCTCATGCCCTGAAGTAGGCATGACTAGTTTTTATTTCTCCTTGGCTCTAATGAAGCCAAAGTACTGATTGGTCACAATCTGATCCTGATGGATGTGCCCATTTCTTTGAACTTAAACCCCAAGAATGGAGTATTCTCTTGGACCTTCCTAGATGGATGATGTGAGAGAGATGGGATCCTCGTGCTCTTTCCTTTCCTCATCCTCTAGAGAACATGGAAGATCATGGTCTTCCAACCTTGGTTCGAGAGGGCTTCTATGAAGTACAGGTTGTTGTACTTGAATTCCCTCCTTCATGGAAGTAGGCTCATGTGCTTGGAAGGTGGATGATGGAGGAGAAAATGATGTGATATCCTCAAGCTCCTCTCCATCAAAGTAATCCTCCAAGTCTGACAGGTAGTCTACCTCCTTGTTGTCCTATTGCATGTGCTCTACCTCCTCCATGGTGTCCTCTTGATCTATAACTAGCTCACCATGGTTTCCTTCATCCTCAAACATGAAGTTTGAAAGATAAAACTCTTCTTCAACATTAGAGCTTGAAGGGGATGAAGTGGGAGGAAGAACTGAAGGTTCTTCTGTGGCCTGCTCTACACTTGGAGCCTCTAAAACTATATGGTCCTCCTCCATCATGGGTTCATCAATCAAATTAGGCCCTTAAAATGAATGTAAAAAAATCTTCTATGATGCTTTATTCATTAAGTGGCTTCAACTCTGATTTTATCTCTCCCATCTGCTCCTCTTCAATGGGACTTAGAGTTGATTGTTCTTACTCCTTAACTTGGTTGTCTTTGCTTGGGTTATATTAGCATCCTGTTTAGACATAGTGCCATTGTGGACACTTTGCATTTAGAGAAAATAGACTGTTGATCTTCTTCCTTTTGTTCTTGTTCTTCTTCTGCTACAAAATCAACCTCATCCACCACTGTCTCTTCAACCTTGACCTCCTTTGTTGGCTTAACCATCAAGGTGATATTTGTAAACCCAATTTGGTAGCCCAACTCTTGATTTGTCTGTCATTTCTTCTTCTTTTGGTTCCTCTTCTTGTTTTCTCCTTGACTGGTCTCTTGAGTCTCTTCCCCAACATGGACTTGGGAAATCAAGAGGAGTGGAAAGGTTGGGTTCAACCAATTTTGCTATTATTCATGGTGGAGAGGGAGTGGAACTTATTGTTTGTTTAGAAGGGATGGCTACTTGGAAGGGAAAAGGGCAGAAGAATTGGGATGATATGGAAGATTAGGAGATGGAGAAGGGAAGTCAACACTTCGATCAACAAGTGAGGGGCTTGACTTTTGATCATGCTGAAATGATATTGATTGAGGAAGAAGAAAAGAAAAGCTAGGATTTGATGGACTTACCCATTGACAAGGTTTCTCATGTCCAACTCATAAGCCTCAATATCCTCAATCCATTGTGCAAGTTGAGGCAACATTTCAACCATGAAGTCAATCTTCTCCTGAGGGCTATAATGTCTTGGAAAAGGGCCTCCCCATGGACAAGGTACCCTGCAACCAATCTTGAATGCCTTCATCTATGTTGTAGCCCTAGAATGCACCATGCCAGCCTCCATTCTTCAAATATTCTCCAATGATTAGCATTTTCCATGTAGCTATCATCATTATATGCATCCCCTTGTTCTTGATAAGATCCATAGCCAAATGGTTTTGACACTTTGCTCATATTTATAAGAATAATGGTTTGGATCTTATCATAATGCTGATATGGAGGAGTTGGGAAATACATTGGAAGTGAACTGCATTGCTATTGCTATAAGTGTGAATTCCAAGTTGAGAATGAAGTCATGATTGCAAAACTTCATGGGATGGAAGAAGATGAAAGAGATTGAAGAAAAATGGATGGAATAAGGTTTGAACTTCAAAGATGGGTTGTTGACTAGATGGAGTTGTCAGATGTGCTTTGCATGTGCCTTAAAAGGTTGAAACTTAATAAGAACACACTAACCTGCTAAGATGAAGTGGTAAGGTGCTTCAGACCTATCCCACCGGGTGTGCCAAAATTGTTGGTGTAGAATCACAGCACCCCCAAATGGCCTGGGTTTGAGGTGGGGTATTTGGTTTGATTACACACCATTGGACCATCTCTTAAGTTGTGGGACTTGTAAAAATTTAGATGGACCTCTAGAGAAGGTTGGTTCCTACATCCTAATCTACCTACCACAAGATACTCCAATGCGGTAGAACTAACCTATCCTAATCTAACCGTTCCAAGGGGACAAAGAGAGAGAGAGGAGAGTGACAGAGAGCCTAAACTAAGTGGTGATAAACCAAAAAGGAAGTGGCTGATCATAGACCCAAACTTCCTGAAGTGGAGAGAGGTGAGTAGAGGAGAGGGTGGACTAGATGCACCACGGACCAAAGATAGATTTTACATGGAACACCACTTCAAAACCCATTAATCATAGCTCCTAGAACCTATAATAAACATCACAATATGCACAATATACTCTACGATGACAAGAGGTAAGAAAAGACAACAAAATAATAAAGGATGGAAAGATGCATCACGAAACAAATTTTATTGCTCCAAAAGTTACATGGTACATCATCAGTGGGGAAGGGGAAAAGAAATTCCATTGCAGAGCCATGAGAGGAGACTTATACTTCATATTCTGCCCTAAGGAAGAAAGAGAGAGGGGGCAGGAGAGAAAAATGAATAACTATTTGAATATGCCCCTCCTTTACAATATATAGAAGAATGAGAGAGAAAGAGGGAGGAAAAATTGAACTCTATTCCAACCACCACTATAATGCATTGAATTCCACCTCCGCCACAATGAATATTGCAACACCCATGCCTCCATCATTGTCCCTTACTGGGCAAGAAGGATGCCCATTCTTCATCATGGTAGTAGGTGAGAGACTTAACAGCCCCTGAAATTAGCAGCCAAAATAGTAATGGAGGAAGGTGGAGGTGAGAAGCCGGTGCCGAGATATTTCCAAAAATCCTCTCTCGTCTAAATCCAAGTTTCTAGTCAAAAGATATGGTTGTCTAAAGATCAAGGTCATGGGCGTGTAATGTTTAAAAGAGTTTTTCCATACCAGGTCCATGTGGTAGCCTTGTGCATCTTAAAGATTTGGCTCCTTCCTTTCACTCTTGAAATTTCATTAGGCCGACACTTGGCGGCTTTCACGAGCTCCTTGGTTTCCTCCCGTATTCTGCCCGAGTCCTTCCCATTCGAAGAGATATTGTACCCAACCCGAGACACGTGGAGGCTTCATGCTCATTTGGAAACTGCCCCTAGATTTTACCTTTGAAGTTACGTGGTTGAGACACGTGGAGGCCTCCGTAGGATTTTAGAATTTTCAATGGCCGACCCTACCTTTTCGGACTCTGAACACATGGTGAGTTGGCACTCGTTTGGGGACTTCCTTTTAGTCTGCACCTTTAAACTTACACTGATGAGACACATGGTGAGATGGGGCATGTTTGGGAAATTCCTCTGGATTCACCTCTTGAAAGTGCGTCGAAGAGACACGTGGCTCCTTCTGTTGGCTTGTTCCTTTCTTTGTATTTTGGCTAAGTCCCTTTTGCTTGGCGGGGCCATATATCTGACCCTAGACACATGGAGGCTCAATGCACATTTAGGAACCTGCTCCAAATTTTAATCTTAAAATTGTGCCGAGTTGACACGTGGTTCCTTCCGCTAGCCTTTTGTACTTAGCCGATTCGAGCCTGCTCCTTTTTGGGCACAGGGATACATGAAAGGCCCACGCTGCGTCTCGAGTCTCCGTTTTGGGTCACACCTTTGAATTTACACTGATGCGACATGTGGCACCATCTACTAGCTCTCCTCTACTTAGAATTTTCAATGATTGCCTCTACCTTTTTAGGCTTTGGACACATGGTGAGCCTATGCTCATTTGGGGGCTACCTCTAGATTTTCCTTTTGAAATTGTGCCGATGAGGCACGTGGAGGCTTTCTTACCTTTTGTACTTAGCCAATTCAAGCCTTCTCCCTTTTCAGGTCCTAGGACACGTGGAAGCCTCACACTCATTTGAGTCTCCATTTTGGGTCATGCCTTTGAATTTACATTGATGAGACACATGGTGCTATCCGCTGGCTCTCTATACTTAGTCATTTTAAATGGTTGGCTATGTCCCTTTTATGGACTTGGGACACATGGAAGCCTTACGCTTGTTTGGGGTCTCCATTTGAGATTCTATCCTTGGAGTTGCACCATTGAGACATGTAGAAGCTTCCACTAATCTGCTGACTTTTCAAATAGGCCGATGAGACCCAGTGGGCTTACGGGCCCGCACTTGAAAACTGCACCTTTTGACAAAGAGTGTAAAAGTTCCAAATTGCTCCACAGACCCCACAGGCCATAATTAACACTTGGGAAAAATTTCCTCTGCGGCCCCGCACCCATTTTTGGAAAAAGGTCATCCTCGGGCCCACCAATCCGCATTTTCCCATTTTGGGCAAAACGACATCTTCGGGCCCGCCAACCTACTTTTTCCACTTTGCAAATGTAATCCTTCTTAGGCCTGTGGGCCCCACAATTATACTTCTTACTTTTACAAAAAGTGTAAAAATGTCAAAATGTCTCTCGCCGCCCCGCCGGTCGGTAATTTCCATGGCAAAAAATTTTCCCTAGGCCCGCTTACCTGCTTTTGGCAAAATATACCTCTAAGGCACATCGGCCCGTAACTTGAAAAATAAAAAGAGTTAGAAGGACTTCTTTATATCTCTGGAAAGTGGAAGAAATTTCATATCTGATGGAAATACTTTCGGGGGCCTTGAGTGCTTAAAAATGTAAAATTTCATATTGAAGCACAAAGGGGGAAAATGGTGTTAGTTGACCCGAAATAAGTGTAAGCTTATTTTTGTCAATAGGAAGGTTATGGTAGCTTCAGATGGTTTTGGAATCCCTAAAATAAGTAAAATGAAATATCTTAGAGTCCTCCACATGATTCCAACATTTTTGTAATCTTGGTCCTTTCAATATTTCTTGGTAGGCAATAATTGCTGCTTTCATCATTGTGGTCACTTTGGTGATTTCGGTTTTTACCTAAAACTCAAAATGAAAGAATTTATATCTCTTGAGAAAAGTGGGAATGGATTTTTGGGTGTTTTCCAATCAAAATCATATATCATACCACCAACAACAACCATCTAGATTGGGAAAGAATGGAGCGGGAGCGGGAGCGGGATTTGCTAAAAATTTCAAATGAAGGACTTGAGTAGGAATCTCTAGTGTGTCAGATGGAGTAGTAGACTAAATGGACCCTGCACTAGGTAAATAATCATGTGATTGCTTCCCCAAGGACAATAAGGAAAAGGATGGGGCTACAAGCACATGGGATGAACATTTGGTCAAAAAAAGCTTAGACAAGGTGATTTTGGAGGGGCTGGAACCGTCAAAGGAGAAAGGTAACTTATCCCTTAAAATCCCTAAGACTCTTCTGGTAAGAACTAAAGCCTCCATGGAAAGTGCTCTCTTTGCAAAATTCCTTGGCTCTAGACCAAATATTGACTACTTTAGGCAGGTCAAGATAAGTTGGGCATCTAATAGAAATGTACAGGTTTCCACTTACTCTAATGGTTTCTTCCTAGTTTCTTTACCTAGCAAAGATCAAGTGGCAAAGATTCTTTCTAGAGGCCCCTGGTTTATTGGAAATCTCATGTGGTTGTTTAGAAATGGGAACCGACTTTTAACCCATATGTGACGTCTATCTCTGAGTTCCCTATCTGGTCAACCTTCCAGGGATTACCCCTAGAGTTTTGGGAGTCGAAGTCCTTATTGGCATTGCTAAAAGCTTGGGAAAGCCGATAGCCTTAGATCCAGTCACTAAGGCTAAATCTAGATTAACCCATGCCAGATTTTGTGTCAATATGGGTCAAGATGCTCCCTTAGAGAGTAATATCAAACTCTTGACTTCCGAAGGGGTTTGGTTGTAGATATTTGATTATGATCCATCCCCCTTTTCCTATAGAAAATGTAAATAGGTGGGTCATGACCAAAGAAATTGTTCTCTTCATAAAAAAATTGATCCCTTTGTCGGTCCACAAAAGAAAAATAATAAGGAGGCAAAGGAATGGAGGCTGGTTGGGAAAAATGGAAAAGTTGTAGAAGTCAAAGAAGTGATTCCCTCGACCATCATAACACCCCCTGTAAGGAACTGGTGGTCTTTGGTTTCCTTGAAGTCAATAACTTTGAAGCTGAAGATGAGAATGAGAATGAAAATGAAAATCTAGACTTTGAGGAGGGGATTCTTGAAACAGGGGAAGGGGCTAGCCAAGTTTTGGAAGGTAACACTTATGCTCTGTAAGTGGCCTGTGGCCCTTCGTTAGATGAAGTTTCTTCCATTGGTTAGAGCTCCTTTGGTCAGAGACAAGAAGAACTATTACCCATGTCTAATGGCTTTGGAATTCTAGCAGACTTTGTTGTTGATACTTATGATCTAGCGGTCTCTCCTAAGACCCCAGTTAGTAAATCTAAACCAGTCATGTGAAGTACCTCTAGAGCTGATGTTGGTAAGATATCAACTCCTATGGGTAGGAAAATTAATAAGGAATTAAGGGAGACTAACTCTAGGAGGGAAGTAGAAGCTGACATTCAAGGTACTCTAGGGAAGTTGCTTCTCAAATAAGAAATGTTAAATGATCCTCCTCTCTTAGAATATTAGGGGTTTGAATAATCCCAGTAAACATAGAATTTCTAAGGATCTTAGAGTTAAATTTAAACTAGATATTTTCATGCTCCAAGAAACCAAAATGAACATGGACAGATTTAAAGAGGTGGGGAGAAAAATTTGGAAAGATAGTCACTGGGAAGGATGTAGCTCCTCTGGAGCCTCAGGAGGTGTTGTCACTATGTGGGATCCTAGTTTAGTGCATGGAGTTCTAATCCTCTCCTCCCCTGGCCACGTGGTTATGAGTTTTATGGAAATCATCTCGAAAAAATCCTGGTATGTTTCTAACATTTATGCTCCCAATAAACTTAGTGAAAGACAAACTTTCTGAAGGATCTCTCTAGCTTTAGACAACTGCTTAATGATAAAGACTGGATAGTTGGAGGATACTTCAATACCCCCCTTTTCCCTAGTGAAAAGAGAGGGGTTTTATCTCTTATTCTAAAAGTATGGAAGATTTAGCTGACTTCCTAGCCAGTAATAGTCTGTTTGACTTAGATTTGGAGGGATCCAAGTTTACTTGGGTAAACAGAATGGGATCTGAGCTCATTTAGATAAGATTGGACAGATTTTTGGTGAGTCATCTTTGTATGATCAATCAAATTTATTCTCTAAAAAATCTTCCCAGAATTGGCTCGAGATCATAATCCCATTCTTCTTGATTTGGGAATGAATCATCTAAAAAATCTAGGCCTTTCATATTTGAAAAGATGTGGTTAGACCACCCAGATATTTACAACAAGATTCAAGAATGGTGGGATATCTAGGTTCGAGGGGTTGCTAGTTTTAGATTGTGTTTTAAACTGAAGCACATCAAAAGTAATCTTAAAAGATGGAACAAGGAGACTTTTGGAAATATTTTCTAGGAAAAAAGAAAAATTGCTGAAGATCTCATAAATATTGAGGAACTTATGGAGAACATTGGTCTTAATCTGGTTCTTAAGGATCAAGAAAAAAAACTCCTGGCTAATTACCATGGAATTCTGGCTAAAGAATAGGTGTATTGGAGACAAAATACAAGGTCAAATGGCTTAAGGAGGGGATAGGAATACTAAATTCTTCCATTTCTCTACTACTTCTAGAGCTAATATCCTAAAGATTAATGAAATAAGAGGAGAAAATGGGGAGTCCTTTACGAGATAGTAGGGACATCAATGCCTCTATAATAAATTACTTCAAGGAGCTCTTCAAACAGGAGCAGAGGTCGGAGGAGTTGGTTCAGAATAAAGTCTTGGATCTTTTCCAGAATGTTATCACCCCTCTTGAAAATAGAGATATTTTAAGGAACCCCTCGGAGGAGGAAATCCATTTTGCGGTCTTTGATATGGAACTTGATAAATCTCCAGGGCCGAGATGGCTTCCCTGATTTTTTCTTTCAAAAATTCTGGGAGGTGATTAAATACGAGGTCATTGAAATGGTCCAAGATTTTTTCAACAATGGTCACCTCTTGAGGAAAATGAATAACACTTTTATTTTCCTGGTGCTGAAAATTGCTGGGGCCAAGGAGGTTAAGGATTTCAGACCTATAAGCCTATGCAACACTAGCTATAAAATTCTGACTAAAATCATAGTTGGGAGGATTCGGATGGTTCTTCCTAACTTTATCTCTGGGAATCGGGGGCTTTTGTTCTAGGAAGAAAAATTACTGATAGCATTATTGTGATTCAAGAAGCCATCCACTCCATTGAAATCTCTGGAAGATCAGCTATGTTTCTCAAGTTGGATATGCATAAAGCCTTTGATAGGATAAAATGGTCTTTCCTTCAAGCCATCCTGCTAAAGGTGGGTTTTGATAACTTTTGGTTAATATGATTATGACATGCATTTCCACCACTAGTTTCTCAGTTCTAGTCAATAGAAAACCAAAAGGTTTCTTCCAAGCTGGTAGAGGGCTAAGACAAGGTGATCCTCTCTCACCTTTCCTCTATGTCATAATGGCTAAATCCCTAAGTAGAATTTGTCAACTTGCCATGGTTTCCAATTACATCCAGGGTGTTAAAATCTCAAATGGTCTTCCCTCTATCTAAATCAGTTTGTGGATGATAACTTTATGATGGGTAAGGCCTCTATCCAGGAGGCCTCAAATTTTAAGGAGGTTCTTAATGATTATGAACAGGTTTCTGACAGATGGTTAACTTCCATAAAAGTGTTGTTTTTTTCATAAATGTGGAGAATCAGGTTCAAGCCGATTAACTTGCATCTGGGGCTGTAGAATTAAACATTTTCCAGATTCTTATTTGGGTATGCCCCTAATCCATAAGAAGCCTAACCTCATGGTTTGGAATGCTCTGCTAGAAAGAGTTAATAGTAAACTCTCGTCTTGGAAGGGTCTCTTTCTCTCTCAAGCTAGTAAGATTCAACTGCTCCAAAGCTCCCTTCAAGGCATTCCCATTTATGTGATGTCTCTTTTCATGCTCCTTGCTAAAATTAAGGAAGCCTTAGAGAAAATCTAGAAGAGGTTCCTTTGGATGGGAGCTGGTGAGAAGTTCAAATTTCCTCTTGTGGCCTGGGATAAAGTTACTAAACCTAAGCTATGTGGAGGATTGGGGCTAAAAAATATTTCTCTTATGAATGAGGCCTTAATTGCCAAGGCTAGTTGGAGGATTGCTAGAGAGGAAGGTCTTTGGGTGCAAATTATAAAGATGAAATATTTGCGGAATATAGGTAGAATGGAATCCTTTTTTAACCAAAATAACCTCCCTAGAGGGTCTCTCTTCTGGAATTCCTTTTTTGCCTCTAAAGAAATCTTAACCAAAGGTACGATATGGGAAATTGGCAAGGGCTCTAGAATCAGTTTTGGTATGATAATTGGCTTGAGGATTCCCCCTTAGCTAACTTGGATTTCTAGAAAGAAGTTGCTCAGTACTACAAGGAATCGGAAAATTTTGGATTCGGGACTTTTGGATCCAGGAAGATTCTATCAGATGGGAAATCATTGAGCCTCCTCCGGATTTTGATGGTGACATCCAACCTTTCCGAGATCTCAACAATAAACTTAAGGATTTCCACATCCCCATGTTCCAAACCAAGGAGGACTCCATCAAATGGAAAGAAGAAGAATCTAGAAATTTCTCGGTTAAATCAGCCTACATGTCAAATTTCAAGACTGATTTACACAAGGACTATTGGGGTAAACTCTGGGTGAAGGATCTCACCCCTAAGATTAATATCTTTTTTTGGTTGGCTACCCAGAATAAAATCTTGACTTGTGGAAAATCTCAGGAAAAGGGGAATGAAGATTCCCAATAGATGTTCTCTCTGTAAGAAAGAGGAGGAAAATGTCAACCATATCCTCCTTCATTGCTCCTTCTCCCATGAAATATTTGCTTCCATTCTGGATCTGTTCAATATCTAATGGATCCTACCCTTGTCGATTGAAGATTGTTGCTTTCAATGGGAGAGCCCTTTCCATTTTCCCATCTTGATCTGGGCCTGGAATATTGCCCTCCCTCATTTTTTTGGGGTTTATGGAAAGCCAGGAATGATGGTATCTTCCGCGATCAGAAATATCTTCTCTCGAAAGTTAGAAGAAAAATTTGAATTCCATAAAGGAAAACATTAAAATCTTTAAAGGAAAATTCAAGAAACCCTGCCCGAATAGTGAGTAGATAGTTCTTGACAAGTTCACCCTTGGTCCGGTGGAATTACACATACCTAAAAAGAACTCTAGTTGGAATAGGCATGGGGGAAATGTTGTTAAGTTAAATTTTTATGGAGCTTCAAAAGGGAATCGGGTCCTATTGGGGGAGGGGGAATTCTAAGGAACAATGAAGGAGATTGGTTGTATGCCTACGTGGGTCCATTAGGTCAACAAACCAACAACATGGTAGAAGCTAGAGCTCTTCTTTGGGGGTTTTCTAGCTAAAGAAAAAGGTTTCAAGGACATCCAGTTGAAGGTGACTCTCTCCTCTTAATTAATGCCCTCAATAATCAAGGTTCCATTAATTGGGCCATTAGAAATATCCTCAATGATGTGAAGGAAACTTCAATTTTTTTGATAGCATTTCTTATAATCATACCTTACGTCAAGGAAACAAATGTGTGGATAAGATGGCCAATTATGGAATCAATTGTAATGATTATAGGATATGGTGTAAAGTTGATAAATTACCCATGGAAATTAATGAGACCATCAGTAGAGATAGAGGGCACTAAGTTTTATAATGTTGGCACGAGTGAGCCCTGTGGCGGCGACAACTTACTTAATATCTTATTCTCCACGATTTTTACTAGTGCGAATGGAATTGTTTTTGAACAGTAGTAGCAATCAGAAGAAGTTCAGTCTTGTGAAAATGGGGGGTGATAGGATTAGAGTTGAACCTGCTAGCCAAAGCATTGAAGCTTTTAATCAGCCTCTGTGGAATAATCTTAGGATTGGGGTTTCGATAATTATATTGTCAACTTACATGGTCACGACCCTCCATGTCTAAGGATAAAATATTATTATCCTAATTAATTATGCATTGCATATTAATAAATTTATTAGTTATTGTTTTATGGTTATATTTAATTATAACCATCCTTTTGTTTGTATTTGAATATTATGGGAGCTATTATATTGTTTTAACAATATAATTGTTTGATTATATTTTATACTTCCCAGGATGTTGAAGTTTTGGGAATATGGTTGCACCTATGTAACTCTATTTTTTTATTTATATTCAGTGTACAATACCTATAAGTATTACATCTCTTTTATGTGTAAATGGTTGATTTTACATTAATGTATTTTATAGGCTTCCGTACCTATTTTGTGAATCTTCATTTGGTACCAGAGAGAATTGAAGCTCCTTGAAGGTTGGAGAAGGTTGCAGAAGAAGGAGAATTCATGGAGAAGAAATCTGCAACAAAAGGAGAGCCAGTGCTGCCTCCTGCAGCTTCCCAGAACCCCCTACAAACCCACAACCTCTTGTTCATTCCAGTGTTTGGAACATAATTTTTTTTGCACTGGTGCACCCAAAGACTAGGCAAAATGCTTGCTAGTAAGATTTGAAAATATATATAAAAAAATTTTTCTCCCCATTTGGGGTTTTATCTCTAATATTAGAGATATTTTTAGTCTCTTCTTTCTTTTTATCAGACCTCTACATTTAGAGGTATATCTAGTTGTGGAGGATTCTTTGCTATATTTGGAGGCCGAGTTACATTGTTTTTCAGGTCTACCATTGGCAAGTGAAGCTCCACCACATCCCTGCTCATTTCCATGACCCCTACAACCCTACATAAGAAAAAAAAATGGTGAAGAAAAAAATCAAATACAAAATCTACAATCAACGAGTTGCGATCTCTATACAAAGCCACGCATATGTTTTGGAATTTTGAGGCTGTTTGAAGGACATAACCTCCTCGAAGCCGGGTCTGTATCCAAGTGAACTAGACCACATGGAATGGCCTCCTCCTTGCTCACACACACCTCCTCTCTACTCAAATGCATCTGCGACCTACACACAACAAAACAATGATCAAAGCAAGGAGGCAAAGTGGCAGGCGTTGAAAGAAAAATGGCACACAAAAAATTTATCAAAGGAAAATAAAACAAAACAAAGGAGGTAAAATCAATACAAAGGCGGCGGCCAATAAAGTAGGAAGGAAAGAAGATAAAGAGAGCTCCAGATCCAGATTTTGTGCTTGGAGAATACCCTAAATTCACCTTCCACGCATGCATCCACATGGGAATTTTGCCAGGTCATTTTTTACAAAGGTAAGTCGAAGTTTACCTTCTTTAAATACAATTTGCTTCAATACTACACCAAGTGCTCATAGTAGCCTAGTTGGTAAGTTAAAATGACTTGGGTAGATGAGGTTTTGGGTTCAAAACCCACCTCCAATAATTTTATCAAACCAATTTTGAATTTGGTGGAAAAAGTTGGCACGACAGCTAACTTTAGTGAAAATTTTGAATTTAGTTATAACTAACTAAATTTAGTGAGAAAAACCCTAAATTTAGGGTAATTTTTTTTTCTCCACTAGGCCTATTTTTTCATTCCAGACATTTTTGCAAAAGGAAGACCATCCAAAAACTTCATCTTGGGCATTTTTTTTTCAATTTTTGACATTTTGGGTCATATTGGGCTCTGAGGCCACCAGGGCCCGTAAAACAAAAAAATTTTTCCTACCATTCAATTTTTCCATATTTTTGAATGTAATTTGTATATTACATTATATTGTACTAATTTACAAGTTGCCATAGTCAACTAAAAACTTTGTAACTACTCTAAAACTGGTAGAATTGTAATAAAAAACAATAAAATTGGTTTTGTAACACTCACGAGATCCTAGATCTCATTCACAGCAGTTTCGGTATATACGGTGCCTCTGGGAAGCACTTACGGGTAAAGCCATCATGACTACTACTACACTTAACACCTAATATAGCTGCAACAACATCATCTGGGCATCGACCCTTTAAATTTATGGGGAGTAATAAGGTCACAGTGTACACACTATGAGCCATCCCATCCATCTGATGAACGATTGCACAACATAAATCCAGACTGAGAAATTATCCAAGTATATAGTGAAGTTATTCTTGTGTATGAGGATATTTCTTTGAGCCGGTGTTAATAATCACACAGACCCCATCATTACTGTCTTAGTACAACGTATTGAATTCTTTCACATATGTTAACACCTCTTTAACGTACCACCAGGTATATAGAAAGGGCGAGCCTCTTCCACGTACCACCGGGTATATCGGAAGGGCGCGTATATAGAAAGGTTTGGTATATCGGACTGATGGTATATAGATTGGGAGACCTAATACTTGGAGTGATAAGAGCCAAACCCTGTCAGTGATCTCTCAAAATGGGCACCAATGCCCCAAATTTTTCTTCCAGATTCACAAATACTTAGAGGAAACAACTATGCTACATGGAAGACAAAAATCAAGACACAGCTTGAGTTTGAAGAAATATGGCTTGCTGTGAATGGTACTCTAACTAGATCAGCTACTGATACAACACAATAATGGCGGTAGTTTGATAAAGTAGATCAGAAGGCCAAACTCATCATCTTGTTTGGAGTGTCCGATGATGTGTAACCCCACATTCAAGATGCCAAAAACAATGAAAGAAGTGGGATAAATTGAGCATTGTATACGAGGCCAAGAACAAGAATGTTATACTGAATTTGCAGAGTCAGTTACACACACTAAAGTTCAAGCAAAATGAAAAAATTGAAGCTTTCTTAAGAAGAGTTGCAGAATTGAGGGCTTCACTTCTAGCCCTGGGAGAACTAGTCACAGATGATGCTCTCATTCCCATTGTTTAAGAGCACTCCCATCTTCTTACCACATTTTTGTCACAACACTAAACATGTCATATACGACAGTTGGTTTTGACAAATGGTAAACCTACTGCAATAAGAGGAAGTAATGCACAATAAGGATGATGAAGAGGAGCAGGAACTATCTTCACATCAAAAATGGAAAGGAAAAGGTAAAGGAAAACCTAATTCCTATCAAAGTCCCAAAATCAAAATCAATATCAAGGGGACAAACAACAAAAGAAGCAATGTCCTATCTATAAAAGAGGACATAACCTACAAGATTGTTGGTATAATACTTACAAGAAAGGTTCATCAAGCAACTCTTGGACCTCCAAAACAATCTAACAAAGGAAATTCTAACTAAAATCAAGGGCAGAAAAAGGGGAACTAGAAAAGAAGACCCCACTAGTAAGGTAATATTGTTGAGCAACAAGAACAATCAGACAATGAAGACTTCTTGTTCACTGCTCGATCAAGTGAACCATCCACGTCATCTAGTGATGTCTGGTATGTTGATTTGGGAGCCACTCGACACATGACCAACCACAGAGATTGTTTATTTCAATGAGGGACACGCCATCAAAAAATCATGTTTTGTTGGGAGATGATTCTTCATATATAGTTCAGGGGATTGGGAACATTTCTCTACCCCTTGGTTCATGCAAATGTAGACTATCAGATGTCCTATATGTCCTTGGGTTGACTAAGAATCTTCTTTCAATCAGTCAACTCCTAGATCACAACCTAAAAATTGACTTTGATAGTCAATCCGACAAGAAAACATGCTTGATTCAAGATAAATCAAGAGGCTCAAAAATAATTACAAAAGCCTCCAATGTGGGATGCATGTTCCAACTTGATTTTGTTCACAGAGATGATCAAGCACTTGTGGCTAAGAACTCCACCTCAACATAGTTGTGGCATCAAAGATTTGGTCATGTAAGTTTCAAATATCTCGAAACACTTCACCGGTGTAATATGGTACATGGGCTACCATCTCTTCAAAAGGATACAAACAAGTGTCCTCACTGCCTAGCAGGAAAACAACATAGAGCTTTGTTCCAGAGAGTACATTTCAAGCTCATGGTAAACTTGACCTGGTTCATACCGATCTTTACGGTCCGATGTAGCCAAGTCATTCTGGGTTCCAGTACTTCATGCTTTGTGTTGATGACTATTCAAGAAAAATGTGGATTTTCTGTCTTCACAAGAAAAGTGAAGCATTTGAAACCTTCAAAAAGTTCAAAGTAGTAGTTGAGAAAGAAACTGGTCATCACATCAGAACTCTCCACTTAGATCGAGGGGGGGAATTCACCAGTGATGAGTTCAAAGACTACCTACAAACTCACAAGATTCATCGAAAAATGCCTCCTCCACACACACACAACAAAATGGTGTTTTTGAGAGAAGAAATCATACTATCATGGAAATGGTGCAATGCATGATCAATGATTCTATACTTGCAAAGACATTCTAGGTAAGAAGCAAAAAAGACAATAATATATTTGTTGAACAGAGCACCCACAATTTCTCTTGATGGAATAACACCACAATAAGCATGGTAAAAAAGGAAACCATCTATTGCACACCTTAAAGTATTTGGGTGCAAAGCAAGCATGCACATACCCAAACAGAATAGAAAGAAATTGGACATGAAGTCATAGAAACTTGTCTTCATTGGGTACAATGAAGAGACTCTTGGGTATAGATTGATGGATCCTAAGACCAGAAAAAGTCTACACTAGCAAAGATGTTGAGTTTTTTGAGAAGAAGGAAGCAGAGACTCCTCCTCCGGACTCACAAGATGTAGATTTTTCACTTGTTATAAAAATTGAAGCTGATGTTCCCTCTGAAAATGAAAGTGATGATGGGGATGATGGTGTTGATCAGATAGAACCACGACCCATGGGAATAGTTCAGTGTATGCCTAAATGGTGTACAAGTACATTATGAGATGTAAGAATGGATGCTCCACCGATACATCCACCCCTAGACCACGAGACTCATAGTAAAGCAAGAGAAGAAGTTAACTTTTACTTTGATGAGTAGAGTTATTGAATCAATGAGCCCTCTATAGTCCAGGAAGCCCTACAGTCAAAATCTTGGAAAGATGCCATGGATTTTGAATATCAATCAGTGATGAAGAATAACACTTGGCAGCTTTTGATCTTCCACCAGGGAAGAAACCCATTGGATGTAGATGGATATTTAAAACAAAGTACAAAGTAGATGGGATAGTGGACAAGTATAAAGCAAGACTTGTAGTAAAGGGGTATGCACAAAAAGAAGGCATTGACTATGAGGAGACATTTTCTCCCATAGCTAAGATCAAAACAATTAGGATGATATTTTCTCTAGTTGCTCAGTTTGGATGGAAAGTCCACCAAATGGACATAAAAAGTGCCTTCCTAAACGGAGATTTACAAGAAGAAGTCTACATGACTCAACTTGAGGGATATGTAGTACCTGGTCAAGAAGTAAAGGTATGCAGACTCAAGAAATCTCTTGTATGGCCTCAAACAGGCACCCTAGGCATGGTACATCAAGATTGATGAGCATCTCATACAACATGGATTTTTAGAAATCCATACGATCCCAATCTCTACCTCAAAAAGTAAGGGGGAGATGGTGATTGTTTTTGTCTATGTCGATGATCTAGTCATCACTAGCGAAAATTTAGTGAGGATGATCGATGCAACGAAGAAAGATCTTAATTGATCGTTTGACATGAATGATCTCGGGCTAATGCATTACTTGTCTTGGATTGGAAGTATGGCAAAAAGAGAATCATATTTTTGTTTCTCAGATGAAATATACCAAGACAACACTCGAGAAGTTTAGGATGATGGATTGCACACCAATTGCTACACCTATGGAGAATAGATTATAGTTATCTCGTTCAGATCCATCTCCTGAGGTAAGTGCCACTCTCTATCGGCAATTGATTGGGAGTCTCATTTACCTGACCTACACTAGACCAGATATCAGCTTTGTAGTAAGCTATCTATCCAGGTTCATGCAGGAACCCAAAGTTTTCATTGGAAAGTAGCAAGGCACATTTTGAGATATCTCAAAGGATCAATGGATCTTGGTCTAGAATACAAGAAGAATGACAACTTCTTCTTGACTGGATATTCGATTCAGATCATGCAGGTAACATTGATGATAGAAAATCCACTTCTGGATTTGTATTCTTTATGGGATCTAGACCAATATCATGGGAAGTAAGAAACAACACTTCGTTTCTCACTCTTCCATGAAAGTTTGAGTATCATTCTCTACAGGAGAAGCTGTCTGTGAAGCAATTTGGCTATGTCGCATACTAGAAGGACTTGGAATACCACAGGAAAAATTGACCACCATGTATGTTGACAATGAAGGTGTTCTCAAACTTGTTTGCAATCCAGTGTTTCATGAGAGAATAAAGCACATTGAGGTACAGTTCATTTCATACATGAGCATGTGTTGAAACACAACATCCAACTTCAATTTTGTCCAACAACTGAACAACGAGCAAATATCTTCACAAAGTCACTTGCACATGACAAGTTCAAGTTGTTCAGGAGTTCCTCTCCTCATCCCTTTAGACAATGCACAATTAAGGGGGGGAATGTTAGGATAAAATATTATTATTATCCTAATTAATTATGCATTACATATTAATAAATTTATTAGTTATTGTTTTATGGTTATATTTAATTATAACCATCCTTTTGTTTGTATTTGAATATTACGGGAGTTGTTATATTGTTTTAACAATATAATTGTTTGATTATATTTTTATACTTCCCGGATGTTGGAAGTTTTGGGAATATGGTTGCACCTGTGTAACTCTGTTTTTTGTTTGTATTCAGCTGTACAATACCTATAAGTATTGCAGCTCTTTTCTGTGTAAACGGTTGATTTCACATTAATATATTTTATAGGCTTGTCTCTATTTTGTGAATCTTGTAAACAATGATGGATGTCATCAACACTTCTAAGAAAATTTTCACTACTCAGGTGAAGTCCAAGCAGAAGTTTCTGGAGCTGGAGGACCAGGTCAACAAGCTAAGTGATAGGCTGGAAGGGATGGAGGAGGGCACTAAAAGAAGGAACTTTAACTTGCACATTAGTAGCTCTGAGGATGAGCTAGAGGAAGATATCAATGAAAAAGGTGTTGAGGGTGACGAGATCAAAGATAGTCACGATGGTAGCAGTGGGGGATCTCCAAAAATTAACTTATGGTTTCTAGAATGTTGGCAGAATTTTGGTGAACTTCTGTTGTTTTGATGTTTTGGAGACTATTTCTCCTTCTCCTTGGTTTTCCCACTTTGGTACAAAGTTTGGTTCATAATTGTAAGAGTTAAGCATGTTTAACTCCTTTCTTGGAATTTTTGTTTCCTTCTTGCTCATTGTTTTCTGTTCCTCATCTTGTAATGGCCCTTGGGAGCCGATCCTTGTTTTTACCTTATCTAATAAAAAAATATCATACCACCTTGGAACTCCCACTTTTGATCCGGAAGAAGAGAGTCACTATTCATGGTCTTAAAAAGGATTGAAAATGTGCTTTTGAAACTTCTAGTTCATGGAACCATATATAAGTGTACTTTTATACCATCCTTGGTACAAAAACTTGAGTTACAAGTGCACTTTGGTACTGAAGTCACCATTCAAGTGCACTTTTGGAACCTTTTCCACTTCTCGTGTTCTATTTTCATGTCGACATTGCATTTTTGTACTTGCAAGTTCACAAGAACCACTTAAAGTGCACTTTGGTACAAAGGATGAGTTGCATATGCATTTTGGTATGTGTTTTCATCTCCAAGTCCATTTTTAACTTTAAGTGGTACCCAAGCATGCTCTAAAGTGTACTTTTGTACCTTAAGTTCTCAAACCCCTTCCAAAATGTGCTTTGGGTCATAAGGCATGCTTGTAACTTGGTTTCCCTCCAAAAAGTGAGTTCAAAATCACTTAAGCCCTCCCAACATCATTTTAGAAACTCCATTTGAAGAAGTGCAACCATTTCTCTCCTCAAACCGTATGAAACCTAGCTCTATGCCTTAGGTTACCAAAACACATTTTTTCTCATTCTTGGTGATTTTGTGGGAAAAAACCACCAATTTGTGACTAGATTATCCTCTCCAAAATACCTTTAAGATGACCCTAACTTTTCATGTTGCCACCAAAAAAGCAACCTTCAGCTTAAAAAAGATATTTGTTGCTCTGGTTAGTTGAAACTCTTTTGCATTTTCCTATTAATTCCAATGATAGATCTCTCTCAAATTTGGAGCATATTTTCACTTCCCCTATATATTTCATTTGAATCCATTCTTATTTATTTTGAGTGAATATTTCATCTGTGATTACTACATTTGTGTTTCAACTAATAACATCATTTAAGACCATTGAAAACACCTTATGAGGAAGAAAAAACATCATGCATACTTTATGAAGTGTGAATTCACTTCTCGGACATTCCAACTCAAATTCCTACAACAATGAGATTCAAATTCTCTAACTATAGAACTTTTTCAATCTTGAGCTCCAAATATCATGATCTCATTATTCTATTGTTATGAAGAAGAGAACACAAGGGGGATTGTTGAATGTGAAACATCTAATTGGATCAATTGAAAACATCCATGACTGGATACATTCAATATCATTCTCCATTGAGAAGATATAGCAACAAGTCCTCCCATTCAAAAAAATTGAAAGATCACTCAATTAGTGCTTGATTTCATCTCATAAAGAGGTGTTCTCATTAAGAGGATTCTTATATTCCATAAGTACACTAATCATGCCATAGATAATTCTTAGAGGTTCTTGAAATTTTCATATCTAAGAGATCACATTATGAAAGTCTTCTTTCCAACTCTAGTGCATGTGTGATGATGTGCGAGTTAGGTTTCCTTGTATTTGCAAGATAAGTATTTTCTCGTATGGGAGATAAATTATCATGTGTGTGGCTTTGAACAAGATACATTGGAGAATGAAGACTTTAAAAGAAAAACCATTTCTAATCTTTCATAACACTTGAGCATGAGACAAGAGATCATGTTTACGACAAGAGCAGATTTTTATAGTCTTAGATAGTCACCGTTGTGAATAGAGGTGAAGAACCGAAAGAGAACTTATGAGACATGACCACATATGATCATCCTAGATAATATGTGCAACATTATTTCTGATTCCAAGAAATGACATGTTCTAATAAGGGAAAAAACTATTCATTACAACATTTATCTCCAAAACAAAGGAAAGGCATCATTCCATCTTAGATCATCGTCACTTGAATGCATCCCCTCTCATCTTTTCTTTCTCCAACTCTTGTAAAAGTGACTCAAGTCACATAGAGTTTCTACTTCTTCATTAGGGGGTGCACTTTTTCTAATTTAGTCTTATTAACTTAAGTGAATTTATATTCCTCCATTGTAAAATTAATTTTCTTAAAATAAAAAACATTGTCATATTTTAAATTTGGAATATGAAAAGTCACATGGGAATACGAAAATTCACGTAAAGAGACTCTATATTGGAATGATTTCTTAATCCCAAGGGATTATATTTATCTCTCCCTAGCATGTTGTATTCTTCTATTTCTTGCATAAATATTTTCCTCCATTCTCTCTCTTGATACTTAGCTGAACATATGACCATTTTTGTAAGGAAACAAGGGCTTTGTGCACGATAATTGTAATGATAAATACTTGATTGAAATTTTTGTTAATCTATGTCATTGTTTCATGATATTTATATGATAACATGTGATTTCCTATTTCTTCTCATTGAGCTAAATATTTATTAGAATTATTGGTTAATGTATTTCACATTACTCCCATTAGCATAACTCCCTCATCAATTTATCTCTTTCCCTACACTTTTCACCTTTTACAACTTGTAAATTCTGCCCTCACTAATCTATTGTTGTAGTTAAAACAATGGTGTTTATGCACATTCAATCAGTATTTTCCCACCCCATGGTTAGAATTAGTGTATATAATTTTTAGTTTTCAATAAATGGGATCTGCCCCATTCAAAGAGCGAGAGGGACCTAGTTTTATGAGCTTTGACAAAGCCCATATTTTGTCCCTAACAAAATATTTCTCAACACTATGAATAGTGAAAGGGGTATCTACAAGCCAATTTTAGTTAGTCCACCATTTGGTAGGTGTTTGGACCCCAAACTTATGGAGGTGTTCATTTAAGATGACACTTTGAATCTCTGAGATATACTTTAGATCACTATTGATGAGCTAGTATTTACACAATATTTTTCGTGAAGAGTAAGCTGCATACACCGTATTTTAATTCCTAATAATTTTTCTTTGCAGGTTGGCACATTAACCTCCTTGAAAGAATTCCTTAAGAGGTGCATTGGGAAAGGTCGTAGTCGGTTTGTAGGACATCATCATGACACTTTCCCTAGTGAGCCTTACCCTTCCTATTATCGCTTTATAACCACGTGATATCCTCACTACTACTATCTTATATCACCTTAAGACCACCTTCATATAACACCTTTAAATCACCCTATAACTTCTCCAAGTGTTATGCTTCACCCTTTCTTATCTTTCCCCCACCTTGCATTCTATGAACCATTTCTAGCCGACACCATCAAACAAAGTTGATGTTGTTAGGTAGACATCCCTTATGGATAAGGAAATCAACCATGGTATATGTCCTCTATTGTAACTTTAGGTCATGTTCCCTTATTTATGGGCATCATTATTTTCATTTCTCACATATATGTAATGTCCCTTTCTAGGGCTTAAAATGAAAATAATGGTTTAGCCAAAAACCCTAAGAATAAGATCTAAAAATACACAAACACCCAACTAAAAATAATCTGATTTTTATAATAAGCGAGATCCAACAATATTAGAAACCCTAGCAACGAACTGAAAATTAAACTTTTAGGGTATCAAAACCAGCTTAGAACATTAATTAATATCCCTCTAGGGTAGTGAATTTCACCAACACTTAGGAACAATCATTTATATGCAATATGGATTGAAAATTAACATAGAAATATCCCAAATACTCAATAAATATAGCAAGATGCAATCTGGAGAAAATATATATATATTTTAAATTTATTTCAATTGAAAATATAATGAAACTTAAAAAATTCATAACTCCATCAATACTTAGAGTTTCAACACAAACCAATGCTCAAAATGAGCTTGAAGTGACTAATTATCCAATGAAAGTGAAATCACAATTTTCCAATCATGGAAACCCTCTAAAAACTGATCTTAAAATTCCCGGTGGGTTTCTCCAAAGAAGGAAGGGTACCAACACCCTAGAAAGTGCCCTAGATGAAGTAGGAGTCCCCTAATCATGGATAAACACCTTGTTCCATAAATATTTCAATTAAGTCCATATGTGACTCCCGTATGAAGCCACCAATGCAAAAATGAGGGTTTATGTCCCCAAGTTTTGTGACTATTGAGAGTTTTGTACCTAATAGGATCCAATGAGGGTTTTTCATCCTCAAAGCTGAGCCACAGTAAAGGTCTTTGTCTTCAGTGGAGAGTAGGGTACACCATGCACAAACCCAAGATATCAATCTTTGAAATAAACATGAATCTCCTTTCATAGGCCATTCAATCCACCTTTATATCCTCCTTTTTGGTGTCAATGATGAATTAAAAGCCCAATGCAAATTTTAATCTTCCCTTGAGAAGACCGACCTCATAAGAGTATTTAAAAATATTATTTTATTTTATAATAATAATATTAATTTGTCCCAAAATAATAATCGGTTAGGCCCAACTTAAAATATTATCAATTATTTTTAATTTAGAAAAGGGGACATTACAATCATCCCTTCCCAAATTTGCTTTCCCTCAAGAAAAATGCAATCTCGTGGATCCCAAATAAATCTATGTGACTCTTTCTTTGATGTACCTATAGATGAAGTAAACTCATTAAAGGAAATATGTGTTCTCTTCTTCATCCACTCATGCTTTGCGGATATGATGGCTAGGTCCCTTCCTTGGCTTGCCACCATCTCATAATTTCCATTCAAATGATGGATTCCCAAAAATTTAATAATGTTGTCCCAAAAACAGTTGTAACCTTGAATTTTTCTCTCAAAAATCAGAATGTAGGTGGTTAGAAACCACCTTAAATCAGCCAAAAATATGCCAATGTTAGCGGTAGTGTGAAATTTATTCACCTTATAATTAGAGGCTCTTTTTGGAGTCTCATAAGTAGGAGAGTAGCTGGAAAATTTTAGAAGAATGAATGAAAGAAGGTAAAAAAACTATAATCATGACCTATCTCCAAATATTTCCAAACTACATATGAAATGGGTGTTGGAAACACCCCAACATTGACAGAATACGCCCCAATAATGCCCAAGAACAACCATTTACTAACTTCAATGATTGAATCTACTTGTATACCATTAAATATAAAAAATTCACATAGTTTACCCACTTCACATATCAAGCATCTCACTAACCCGATAATGGTGACTATATTCCCATCACTATTTTCCCAATGAGTTGATATATGAGAAAGAGGACCAAAGTAAAATTCCCCTAGCTGTTGTACTTTAGAGATGTGGCCTTTTTTAGCAACTCATCCTTCACTATGGTGCTAGAAGGTACAATAAACTTCATATGCTTCCACATAAGTTTCCGTATACCCAAAATACAAAAATCTTAAAAATCGGTAAAATGTTTACCTGGTTTTTCTTAAGGTCATCCAAAATATTCTTTCCATAGTCAGCTTGGACTTGACTCAATCCAACTCTATATCTATGGATGGAAGTGGTTTTTTTCACCCTAATATGCTCCTTGGAATTCACTTTATAATAATAACTATTCTTAGCAAGTGTGAGAAATCCTCATTGTGAAGAATTTTCGATTGCAAGTTCCTTACTTGTTACCCCAAAATAGTTTTCCTATGTTCCTTCTTACAAACTCCTTCCATGGTGTCAATAACAAATTTCTTTCTGGCATAACCAAAAATGATAATATTTTTTCAATCAACTGTTATGGAAGAGAGAAACCAACAATGTGATTCCCAAATATTTGATTCAAACATTCAATTCTTTCTTCATGCCATGAATTTTGATTTCTCTAACTTGGTCACAAAATTTTAGCTCTTTATCATGATATTTGAGGATGGAATCCCTCAATGTTTGTAACAATTGAAACCTATGAACATTTTCATCATTAGCTAGTTCAATAAAAAAAAAATCATTACATACCTCATGAACTCCCAAGAGAATTGAAAACTATACTATTTTTCATTGTCCAAAGTATGATGGTGTCATTCTCTACCAACATAGTGACCACTTGGCTATGAAGAAAACCCTTCACCTAGAATGGGTGATAAAAATGTGTGCCACACACTAGAGTAAGGGCACTTCCCTTCCGCCATATTCTCTCTAGATCTTTCATATTTATGGAATCATGGAATGGAAAATCAGACTTACTAACATGCCCTTAATGCTTCAAACATAGGTATCCTCCCAACATTGCACCTATGTTCCACATGCGGAATAATTTGGAATTAAGCCCAAAAATACAAACAACAAAAGTACTTCTTACCTCATTATTTCATGGAGTATGAGGTGCGTAATGATGTCTAATAAATGATGACATAAGACATAACAAGCAAGAAATTTGATCACCTTCCCCAACCAATTGTGTGTGTGAGAAACATACCAAAAATGACATATAAACAAGCAACCAAACTAAGATAATCATGTACACGAGGATACCTATGACACTTTGTTATGACTCAAAATTTCTAAGTCAAGAAGAACACTCGAGATAATATTGTAATGGTTCCCTTATTTCACGCATGATGTCATCCTCGAGAGGTCCTTGGTAAATATGATTTGACTTCCTTATGTGGCTTCCCAATATGACCATTATAATTTAATAAACTATCATAAGACATCAAAGGACGTTTACCCTTCTTTGGATAATGACGAAATTGGGATTGCTCTTTATGGATACCCTCATCGATTTTCTCCATGGTGATTTTTGTTTGAAACTTTCTAACGAACTGAAAGGAATCATGAGGAAATAGAAGTGCCTTTACTCTTTGAACATACCCTTATGTAATGTTATCCTCTTTGCCATTATGAAAATATGATTTATTTTCAATAATTCCCATAAACATCCATTATAAACCAATTAAAAATCATTAAATATTAAATATCTTTTACCTTGGGACACATGCTCCATGATTTCCATAGGTTCTTACTTCAATCCTTCATCAAATTGTGATATATTCACGCTCTCGAACTGAAAATTAGTCAAGATATTTACTTTGACAATGGTGATGGGGGCTTCAATGGGTTGTTCTCTCTTAATTCCCAACAACTTTGGTTGTTCTTCTTCCTTCTTTGGCTCAATCTCCATGATTTTTCCTTCAACTTGCATTGTGGGTGATGCTTCTTCTCCACTACTTGTTGCCCTAGTTTTTCTTCTTGTGTATTTTGTGACCTAGGCTTGGGCCTTTATCTTCCCTTGCTTATTTCGATGAAATCATAAAATGACATGGCATCACAAATGTTCTCTAGAAGATCCCTATACTACTCATACCATGTATCAATGTTAACCACTTTTGATGGATGGGAATTATAGAATTCCTTTGAAGAGCTCCTTCCAACATTTGGATTTTGAATGGTATGGATCAATTGAGCTATTGTGTTGGCCAATATTTCTTGCCCTAGGAAATATTTTCGAGTCTAGTGATGGGTGTCATTATTCCTTTCATTTAATAAAATTCTTGTTGATGTCATATTAAACCAAGGGTGTGTCTAAAGCTATATGCAACAAGAGTAATCTTATTGATCTAGTAGTTGACTGCAGTTTTTTTGTATTTTCTGGGGGATCTTTTCAATGTCTTAAGGACTTCTTGGTAAAACCTTATTTAAATCATACTATGAAAACTTTGCTGAAAGGAAACACACTGAAAGCTTTGCTGAAAGGAAACACACTTTGCATAATGGAAATAAACACACTTGCTTCTGAAAGTAAACACACTTTCTTTTAGAAATAAACACACACAACTTAGAATGCTTGAAAACGATTGCAAGAAAAATAAGAATCTATCTAGACACCTGCAGGAACAAGTATACAATAGAGTTTAACTAGAAGAATTAAAAGTGATACAGAATTAATAGATCTAAACTATTTGCTTAGGAAATATAAATACCAAATAGATGAATATCCTGGTCCTTGGGGAGTGGGCCCTTGCTCCTCCTTGAATCAGGATTTAACAACTTAGAATTATCTCAAACAGGAATGGCTATTTATTGATAAAACATTCGGTATTACAAAACGTACTGGATCTGTGTACTTATTCTATATCTATCTTCTTTGTTCTATCTCTATTTTATTATATATTTATCTACTACAGGTCTACTTTTATATACATTTACAATCATAGTTGTCTCTACGATTATGATGATGTCTAATCGTGCCCAAAATAGATCTTTGAGTCGATTGTGGTTGATTAGATAGGCTGTAAGATAACTATCCCTAGATCTGCATTCGAAATCTTCTCATCCTTTCCTAATTGAAAGGGTCATTGATGCAAAATCTCTAGATGTGGTTAGAATAGATAAACTTCCATCGGTTCTGAGAACTTTAGAGAAGTTCTAGAACCATAGGAAATCATTAAGGATCAAAACTATGAGAGTTCCGAGATATACCTAGGAGTTACGGAGTTTCGAGATATACCCAGGAGTTCCGGAACTAAGTCCAAAAATACCGGAACTAAATATTGGAGTTCCGGAACTAAGTCCAAAATTTTTGGAACTAGATGATGACTGTGTAATGGAGTTCCGAACTAGCTTGGAAGTTCGAACTAAGTTGTGTTGGAAAATATGCTACTGAAAACATATTGAATGCTACATACTTCATTTCTTTGACTGATTAGACCTGCTTTATTACAAAACTGAATTTCAAACACACACTTCATCAGGAATTTTAGAGCTTTTAAACATTAGAATCACAATCAATAAAAAGATAGACAATTACATCCTAACTCATATCAGATCAAATAAAAGTCATAAAATGCAATCAAACTTAATAAAAAGGAGAGTAAGATGAGATCATATATTATACATTAATCGAGCATATTTTGGCCTCATCATTTCCCCAAACTTACTTGTTTGTAAGTCCCTTTACAAACTTCATTCTTTAAAAGTGGGGTTATATGTTCTGCATTCCATTTGATTGCTTAGATCAAATGGCTGAAACTGGATCTTCCAATGCTTAAACTTAGAGGTACTATACCCAGCTCCTACTTCTATTTTCCTCTCCCACTCTTCAAATTCAGTAGGATCTTGAGGTTCTCTATTTTTCCAAGGAGACATGGGGGTGAGAAGTAGAGGGGGCCTTATTTGCATTCCCATCCATATTTTCCTGTAGGTCTCATTGATATGAGAAATTATTATGCATAACATTTTTTCTCTTTCTAAACTCTAGATCAGATTTGTAGGGGATATTACTTTCCTTCTTCTCAAGGAAACAGTAAGGAGTTCCCACCTTTTTATCACCCTTCATAAATATATTCAAACTTCTCTTCCTCATAGGTGGTAAAGGTATCAATAATCTTTTGTAAGCTAAAAAAATAACGTGTCTTGAATTGCTCATCAAAGGCATGAGTTCTAAAGTGTATGAGGAAGGCAGAAGGTTTACCATAGTCAGCTCTCATGCAAGGACCAATTGAGCTAGCTTTTAATAAAAACTCAGATTCCATTTCCTTCCATGCAATTTGGTTTTGCAGAATAGAGACAAAATGCATTGAGATGACTTTCCCCACATACAAATTGATCATAAATCCTGTGTTTTTCTCTAGCATAAAATTACAAAGATAAAATTCACATAGAAGATTTTTCTTGCTCAAGACTGGATAAAGAATAAGCTATCATGAATTCAGATTCATCTTTTAGTTCATGTGGAAGTCCACATGCAATCCTTGGACTTGCTTCCAGTGAATGAACTACTCTTCTAAAAACACACTATATGCAGGAGAGGGCCTCCTGCAGGAAAGCAATTTTTCACTCATAATGTAGACCATATGAATTTTTGCAAGACATTTATATTTTTTTCCTTCTTCCTTATAAAAATTTTCTTCCCACTCTTTTCTTGCCTTCTTTTCTTCTTCCATCTTGGTCTTCAAATATTCATTTGATGTTTTATCTTCCCTGAGTTCCTTGCAAGTGTCATTCCATAGTTGTTTGAGTGGAAAATAAGTTAACTCAGTATGTGTAGAGACTATGGATACAACATTTTGTTTTCTGGAAGTTTGACATTCTTCCTCTTTTTCTATCAATTGTTTCTTAATTACTGATAATTCCTTAGTCCTAGCTGTAAGATGAGTTGTTATCTCTCTAATGAGCATTTCCCTTTGTTCTAATTTGAGTTTGAGGAAATCCAGTTCCTCATCCTTTTATATAATAATGAGCTCTTCTCTAGATAAGAACAAAGCCTATTTAACTTGATGTCTTTCTTCTTCCTCTGAAATTACTTGAGGAGTTGAGAATTCTTCTTCTATCAAAGTAAATTTACCTTTTTCATATCCAAGATGCCAACTCTTATTCTTCATGTGGAAATGCTTTGATGATTCACCAATTATTAAAAATCCTTCTCTTCAAGTCTTTCATATCCTATGTCCATCTTAGCTTGGCTTGGTTTAGGAGTCCCGACCATGCTTGCCCAAAATATCAATGACTTCCTTTTCCATATTTTCCTATTCATTTCTTCCCTCGGGGTTTCCCTTGGCTCTTATGGATTTTTCTTCTTTGGGGAATTTCAACATGCCCAAATGGTGGATTTCCTTGTAGAGCTTCTTCTTACTCTTGTTTCTTTCTCTTACATGGGTGAGCTATCACCGTCAAAGACAGATATTATCTCCCCAAAGTTGTTGTAGAAGAAGGAATTTCCTTCAAAGGCACAGAAGGCTCTGTTGTTTTGATCTTTCTTACAGACCTTGTTTTTGGTATATTCTCTCTTCCCACTTCCTTTTGTTCTTCTACGGGGCATCAATTTCCAAATTAGTTGAAGGAGAAAATGGAGCTGGTATTGTCCTTATGATAATATTAGGGTTTTTCTTGAACTTGCCAAGAAACTTTTCCCAAATTTCTTCTCCATTTTTCTTTGACAGAAAATGGTGCTGGCATACTAAATGAATTAGCCCATGATGCCTGATTGTCCCAACACCCTAGGAATACCTCTGGGCCATGGTCTGGATAGAATCAAAAATAAAACCTAGAAAGTTTATTATATACTCAGGTTTTATGGCTCCATACTTTAGATATATGAGCATTTTTAGGACTTCTTTTCCTACGGACCCAAATTGACCATCACAGGTTAAATATTCCACTATCCAAAATGCTACCGTGTCAAAGGGTTTGGGTAAACGGCCCTTCTGACCCCTTTTATGATTTTCTTTGTATTGTAAATGTACTGGGGTTCAATTTCTCCTTCTTGTAGTAATATTTCAACCAGTTCTTTCAAGGTCCCTTTGGCAGGATGTGGGACATGCACAATTGGCACTCTAGACACATTACTTATTATATTTACAAAAAGGAATAAAGATATTTCTCACCTTTTCCTAGATTGCTCTAGGTTTATGACAAATTATCTTACTAATTCATCATTATACTTTGAAAAATTCTTCAGGAACTCTAGCCATCCTGCATGCTCAAAGATAGATGTCACTTCTTCATCTGCAAGTAGCTGGGAATCATCCTCTAGTTTTGATTTCTTTTTAATCCCCATATCGGCTTGAGTTTTGTTTCCTTTGACTCTGTGCAAATTGGCTATAGGCCTTCTTGCTTAGCTATAGAACTGATGATTTTAGCTATGGAACCTCTGTTCTTAGCTGTAGAACCTCTGTTCTTAGCTACAGAATCCTTTGTTCTTTGCTTTGCGGAACACAAGCTTAATTCGTTGCTTCTCAAAATCTCTCTATAACTTATTTCACTTGATTTTACACTTAATGATTACCAATAATAACCATGCCACCACTTATTCCATCCATATCATCTTCATGATTACTCACTTGTAATCATAATGTATAAATAGATGACTCATCATACCAACTTTTAAATCAAGTCAAATCACACATGCAAACATTTAATTTAACCCTAAATAAGTTAAAAGATATAATTACCATCCTTGATGATGTAATCCTTTTGTTATGATGACTTGTCATTCCTACAAGTGGAACAAAACACGGTTAGATAAGACAACTAGAATTCAAAAGAATTCCTTTTTATTTGAATTAGCCAAAAGAAGAGGTCAACTACCATTGTTGGTTTTCAATTGACCTTTGAGAGAATTTTTTTATAAATTTTTATATATTTTATATTTTTGGGAAAGAAAACACCATTTACTAGTTTTCATCTTCTTCCCTTTATTCTAGATCTATCATCTGGTTATTTGATCATTTTGGAAGAATTGGGTTCTTCCATATGATCAAATTCTTTGTCTGCTTCAATCTTCCTCAAGAATTCATCCTTAGTGGGAGGCTTCCTATAGAGTTTTAGCCTATGTCCATTGACCAAGAGTGTTCTTCTGCTGCCATCAATGGGAAGTAACTGAATAGAACCATTTTCAAATATCTACTCAATTTGATAGGGTCCCAACCATCTGGTTCTCAATTTTCCCTTGAATTGTTGGTACTTAGAATCAAACAAAAATGCCCAGTCTCCTACTTTGAATTACCTTCTCTTGATATGTGTGTCATGCCATTGCTTCCTTTGATCTTGGATTATCTTTGTCTATTGAAGTGCTTCCATCCTCAATTCATCCAACTCATTGAGTTGAAGGATTCTTTCTTTTTGAGCTGCATCCAACTCAATTCCCACCTTAACTACTGTCCTCAATGTCTGAAGTTCAAACTCTATGGGCAATAAGGGATTTTTCCCATAGACTAACTCATATGGTGAAAACCATGTTGTAGTTTTCCAAGTTGTATTATAAGCCCAAATAGCTTCAGGTAGTCTCTTTACCCAATCTTTTCTCCCAGCTTCAACTATTTTGGTAAGGATGTTTTCTAATTCTCTGTTTGTTACTTCATCTTGTCCATTTGACTTTGTGGGTGATAAGGAGATGAATTCCTATGATTGATTTGGTAATACATTGTGAAAGATTGGATCATATTAGACATAAATTATGGTCCCTGATCTGAAACTATGCTCCTCGGTGCTCCAAACTTTACCATAATTCTATTCCAAAGGAAATCAACAACTGCTTCTTCAGTGGCATTTGTCAATGCCTACACTTCTGCCCACTTTGTCACATAGTCAGTACACACAAGAATATATTCCTTTCCTTGTGAAGGAGGATTAAAGGGACCAAAAAATCCAATCCCCATCTCTCAAATGGTTCAATCACTACTTGAGGTTGAAGAGGCATTTCATTGGTGAAAGTTGGTTGTCCCATCCTTTGACAAGGATCACATCGCTTGATATATCTCTTCACATCCTTATACAGAGATGGCCACTAATAACCAATGCCAAGTATCTTATGAGTTGTTCTTTTCACTGAATATTGTCCTCCACTTGGTTCATCATGACATGCTCTGAGGATGTCAAAGATTTCATCTTCTCTTACACACATGCACAAAACAAAATTAGGACCACATTTAAATAGCATTCCATTTAACCATTTGAATTGTGCATTGGTTTTGATTAACTTCTTTATTTGTTTCTTAGCAAAAGAAGGAGGAAACTTCCTATTGCAAGATAATTTACCATATCGTAAAAACCATGGTGTACTTGTTGAGATAACAAATAGTTGTTCATCTGGAAAGTTATCCTTGACCGGATCTTGCTCCCATGTAGTGGTTAGTATTGACAAAAAATCAGCTACCACATTAGATTTACCTAGGTTTTCCACAATGGTAATATCAAATTCTTGCAAAAGTAACAACCATCTAATTATTATTCCTCCAACCATTGGTTTGTTCATCAAATATTTAATTGTTGAATGATCTCAGTGTGTATAAATATCTTGTAACTTGTAATGTAATGTCTGGATTTATTGATTGCATAAATCATAGCAAGAAATTCTTTTTAGTGGTGGTGTAATTATTTTCATGGGAGTAATATTCTTACTAAGATAATAAATAGAATACATTTTTCCTTTTTCATATTTCTGTCCCAAAACTCGCACCAATGGAATTATTTGAAGCATCTATTTGGATATGAAATGCATTTTCCAAATGAGGTCCTCTCAATGTTGGGGCGAAAGTGATTAATTTTTCTTTAATTTCTTCAAAAGCATGCTTTGACACTTTTCATCCTAAATAAATTCATAGTCCTTGGTTAAAAAATTAAACATGGGGCAGCAATTTTACTGAAATTTTTATAAAGCACCTATAGTACCCAAAGATGCCCTAAAAATGACTTGATATCGAGGGGGTATGAGGAATAGGTAAATCTGAAATGATCCTAATTTTTTTGATCAACCTGAATTCCTCTTTTTGAAATATGGTGTCCTAATACAATCCCCTCATCAACCATCATTAAACACTTTTCATCACTAAGAGACAGATTGTGTTGTTCACAACTTTTCAACACTCTGTCCAGATTTCTCAAAGCATCATCAAATGTATCTCCATGTATAGTGAAGTCATCCATATATACCTCAACACAATCATTTGTTATATCAGCAAAGATTGCAAGTACAACCCTCTAGAAAATTGCAGGAGCATTGCATAAGACAAATGGTAACACCCTATAGGAAAAGGTACCCCATGGACATGTAAATGTACTTTTGTTCTGATCTTCAGCGGAAATTTTGATTTGATTGTATCCACTAAATCCATCCAAGAAGGAAAAGTATTGTTTACCTGGAAGGTTGTTTAGGACTTGATCTATGAATGGTAAGGGAAAATAATCTCTTAGTATGGCTTTGTTCAGTTCCTTATAGTCAACACATATTCTCCATTTTCTATTCTTTTTAGGAATAATTACAAGCGGAGATACCCACTGACTATCTAAGATAGGGTAGATAAAACCTCCTTGTAATAGTTTTTCAATTTCTTGTTTGACTATATTCCTTAACGCTGGGTTAATCCTTCTTTGAGGCTACCTAACCGGTTTATTGTTTTCAGTATAGATGTGATGAGTGCGAGATACTTGGGTGAATTCCTTTCATGTCTTTGTAATCCCAAGAAAAATATTTAATATGACTTTTTAAAACATCAAAAAAATTAGCTTCTTCATCATCCTTCACCAACTATTAATGTTCAAAGTTTTACAGTTGAAACTCAACATGCTTGGTTCCAATGTGTGATGAACTGATTTGTTGAAAGGGTTCCATTAAAGTAATTAGTGGACATGCATACGAAACAACATATGGTACGTAGCAACATCTCCAAAAGTTCCTTGAGATAGAATACTGGAAAAAGGATAGTAATGAGAATTATGATACTTATCTCTTTGCAGGTCAAACTCTTCATCACTGCTACTTTCTAGAGATTCTTCACCACTCCCTGATGTATTTGAAACTGAAGCTATTAATTCTTCCTCTCCCCATGATAAATCCTATTCCTCTAGAGTTAAAGTATTTCCAATCAAAGAAAATTACTGTTTTCATGGTTCTAGAACATCATGTGGTGGTTCCGGAACTAAATGTGGTGGTTCCGGAACTAAGTTCGTAGGTTCCGAAACTATAGTCACATGTTCTAGAACTATTTTTGATTTCTTTGAGGATAGCTGGTGCTCATCCAATGGTGGATTAATCATCTCTTCTACTTCTCTTACATGATCTTGCAATGTGATCATAGCCAAAGAAGACAAATTTTGCTTATTAGTATCAGGAGAATCAACCCACAATTGTTCTTGATTATCAATAAAAGGTCATGTAAAAGGATATAAGGAAATTTGTTTAGATTTCTTACCATTCGAGATTGTCATATCACCTGACCTGCAATCAATTAAGGCAGCAACTATAGCTAACCATGGTCTACCCAAAATAATGGGATAACCCAATGTTTTACCTTTTGGATGCAGTATAAGGAAGTCAACTAGATATTCCCATGACTCCACCATAACCGCCACGTCTTCAATAATCCCTTCTAGTTTTGTAATAGACTGGTCTGCCATCTGTAATATGGTATTAGTAGGTTGTATACCCATTATTGGTAATGTTTTCAAAGTGTCCACTATCAATAAATTGGTAGCCATTCCCAAATCTACCAAAATTTTATGTATATCCTTATTTCCTATAGAGACAGAAATAACAGGACTTCCAAGATTTCTGTATTTGGGAAGTAAAAGTTTTCCTGCTAATAAATCAGTAAGTTTCCCATCTATTTTGATAGTCTTGGGGCACTGTTTCTTCCTTCCAGGCTTTTTCAAAAATAACATTTTGATTAATTTGTTCAATTTTAGAATGTCCTTAATTACTTGTAATAGTGGTATTTCAATATTCAATTTCCTTAGTTCCTATACCAATTCAAACTCCTTGGTTTCTATAGCTTCTTTAAATCTCTCTAGAAATGGAGTCTCGTAGTGAGTGTTGCTATTTGGATCCTTTTCTTTTCTTTCTATATCCTCTTTTGGAACAATAGTACTAGGGATGGATTTCATTTTCTTCTGTCATTTCAGTGATTATAACAGGGGGACTACTAATGATTTTCCCAGATCTAGTTTAAATATCCTTACAATCCATGGCATGTAAATCAACTAATTTTTCTCGGTTCATTCTCCATAAACAGAGTTGTTTTTTTTTATTTTTGGGTTTTCTACTAGTACATGCGGGTATTTACATTTGGACTACATTATCAGTTTGTGAATTCTATGTAGGGGATCTCATGATGGCCCGTTGATTCTGATTTGGATATGTTCTTCCTTGAGCATAATTACTAGGGTTCCATCTAAGTTGTGACCAAGCATAAGGATTTCCTTGACCAGCCCATGGTTGTTGATGTCCCCGAGCATACCAAGCTTGAATTTCCCAATCTTGAAGGTTCCAAGTTGGTTGAGGTACCCAAGGTGGTTGTTCCCAATTTTTGGTCACGCCCGAGTAGCCCATGGCATCATCAAGGCATTAGGAACTAATCTTAGCATAAAATACCCTTGGTTAGTTTGTCTCTAAACAAAATTCAATTCTTCTTTGTGGATGATGTACTTGGTTTGATTAAGTTGTTTCTTTATGACTGGAAGTAGAGAAAAACATCCATATCATGTTCTTTAGACTCACGAGATAAGACACATTTTTATTTTATCCAAAGGAAATTCTCTTATTCCATGCTTCTTCCTGCATCTAGGAAAATACATAGCCAATGGTTCAGTTTTGGCATTTTATTTAGCTTGTAATCCATCCAAAGTAGAGGTTAATTAAACTAAAATTTCTATTTTAAAGTTTGCTAACTCATCCATTAGTTTGTTCATATCTAGATTCAGACGTTTCACTGATTTTCCCTTTTTAGGTCCACCCCTTATTCTAGAATAGATTTTACAAATATCCTTAATTTCATTCATTCTTAACTAATCAATGTCTCCACCTCCTATCAAGTTAAGGGCTTCCCTAGATTCATCATCCAAAACTTTAAGAAAAATGGTTTTACTTAACTCCTCTTGAAGTACAAATCCACACCTTTTGCTCACAAAGAGGAATCTGTCTAAATAGTCTTCTATATTTTCATCTTCCTCTTGCTTGATTTTAAAGAATTATTCCTTCCTATTTCTCCCTCTATAATAATCCTAGTATTTTTCTAGGAAGGTAGTATCCATTTGTGCCCAAGTGGTAATAGAGTGGATGGTAATCCCATGAACCACCTCATTGCTACATCCTTTAGAGTGGATGGAAACAACTTGAGTTTTTTATTATCCGTTTTGTATTCATAGGTCTCGACATAGTACCTTAAAATAAAATAGAAATTGGTCAAGATCTTCAAATGAAATCCCTCTAAATGTGGGTAAATTTATAGGTGAGATATTTTTCATTGATGTATCATCATCTCCCAATTAGATTAGATAAGTAAAGATCCTATCAAGTACTCTTTCAGCTTCTCGTGCCATTTTAAAAATATTTTCTGAATTTTCCTCCCAATCAATGTGGTATGTGGTATGCCTTGGGGAAGGTGAAAAATTAGGAGTAGGAGGTTGAATACTCAATTGAGAATCAGAACTCACCCTAAATGGATCTTGATTAATAATCCTTTTCCTAAAAGTTATACTTCCTTCAGGTGACTAATCTAAGAATTCCAAAGGTGGCAATTTTGTTTCTTGTATGACAAGGGATGATGGTGCCTCCAATTCTTGATCAATTTCCCTATTTGGACTAGAGGATGTTATGAATTCTTGTGAAGATGTTCTTGGGAGGAATCTACCCTTTGAGTCTCTTGGTCTACTCATATATTTTATGATATAGTAGGGAAGATCCTTCAACTACTAGATGTATGATTGTTTCTCTTGCTAACACTTAATTACAAAATTCCAACTAGTGTGTCCCCAAAAATGGTGCCAAAAATGATGGGTGTCGTTATTCCCTTCATTTAATCAACTTCTTGTTGATGTCATATCAAACTAGGGGTGTGTCTAAAGCTATATGCAACAAGAGTAATCCTATTGATCTAGTAGTTGATTGTAGTTGTTTTTGTATTTTCTGGGGGATCTTTTCAATGTCTTAAGGACTTCTTGGTAAAACCTTATTTAAATCATACTATGAAAACTTTTCTAAAAGGAAACACATTGAAAGCTTTGCTTTGAAAGGAAACACACTTTGCAGAATGGAAATAAACACACTTGCTTTTGGAAATAAACACACTTGCTTCTGAAAGTAAACACACTTGCTTTTGGAAATAAACACACACAACTTAGAATGCTTGAAAATGATTGCAAGAAAAATAATAATCTATCTAGATACTTGTAGGAACAAGTATACAACAGATTTTAACTAGAAGAATTAAAAACGATACAGAATTAATAGATCTAAACTATTTTCTTAGGAAATATAAATACCAAATAGATGAATATCCTGGTCCTTGGGGAGTGGGCCCTTGCTCCTCCTTGAATTAGTATTTAACAAATTATAATTCTCTCAAACATGAATGGCTATTTATTGATAAAACATTTGGTATTACAAAACGTATTGGATCTAGTGTACTTATTCTATATCTATCTTCTCTGTTCTATCTCTATTTCATTACATATTTATCTAATGCAGGTCTGATTTTATATACATTTACAATCATAGTTATCTCTATGATTCTGATGAAATCAAATCGTGCCCAAAATAGATGCTGAGTTGGATTGTGGCTAATTAGATAGCTGTAAGATAACTATCCCTAGATCTATGTTCGAAATATTCTCATCCTTTCCTGATTGAAAGGGTCGTTGATGCAAAATCTCTGGATGTGGTTAGAATAGATAAACTTCCATTGGTTTTGGAACTTTAGAGAAGTTCCAGAACCATAGGAAATCGTTAAGGATCAAAACCATGAGAGTTCGGAGCTATACCCAGGAGTTCTAGAACTAATTCTAAAAATTCTGAACTAAATACTAGAGTTCTAGAACTAAGTCCGAAAGTGTTGGAACAGATGCTACCGAAAACATACTAAATGCTACATACTCCATTTCTTCGAATGATTAGACCTGCCTTATTACAAAATTAAATTTCAAACACACACTTCATCAATAATTTCAGAGCTTTTAAACATTAGAATCACAATCAATCAAAAGACAAAAAATTACATCCTAACTCATATTAGATCAAATAAAGTCACAAAATTCAATCAAACATAATAAAAAAGAGTAAGATGAGATCATGTATCATACATTAATCAATCATATTCTAGCCTCATCATCTTGCATCACAAAGAATTCTATCCACCATTTTGATCTTCTTGCAAGGAAACCCGTAGGTTTGGGAAGACCAAAGCTTTGATGCCATGGTAAGGTCTCTTTCTAGGGCTTAAACTTGAAATAAGGGTTTGGCCACAAATCATAAGAATCAAATATGAAAATACACCAAAACATAACTGGAAATAATTTGATTTTTATAACATATCCATCAATATTAGAAACCCTAGCAGCAAACTAGAAATTACACTTTTATGGTATCAAAATAAACTTATAACATTAAATAATATCCCTCTAGGGAAAAATATTGTACAAAAACTTTAGAACAATCATTCACATGCAGTATGGGATGAAAATTGACATAGAAATATTATAAATACTCAATAGATCAAACAAGATGAAATGTGGATAAAATATGTATTTTGTAAATTTATTTCAAGTGCAAATACAACCAAAAATTCAAAAATTAATAACTCCATAAATACTTATAGTTTCAACACAAGCCAATGCTCAAGATGATCTTGAAGAGACCAAATATCTAATGAAAGTGAATTCACAATTTTCCAACCATGGAAACCTTCTCAAAATTGATTCTAAACTTCCCGGTGGGTTTCTCCAAAGAAAGAAGGGTGCCAACACCCTAGAAAGTGCCCTACAATGGCATTGAAGAAAATATATCATAGAGCATGTAAATTCATAAAATAAATTAATGTAAAGGGCGTAGAGTAACATGAAGCAAATAGAGAATAGAGAATGTAAGTGCATAGAAGAAAATAGATCATAGAGAATAAAATGGTATAGATAAAATAAATCATAGAGTATACAATGGTATATCGTAGAAAAATATAGAGCACACAAGATCACAATAAAATAAAGCATAGAGCATAAAATTTCATGATGCAAAGAAGTTTTTGTAGAAGTCACTTCATGAAAGTAAACAATACATAAAGTCTACAAGCACATAAAGCAAATAAGTGCCTAGAGAAATCATGTCATAGAAGTAAACAATGTATGGATCATACATGTGTATGAAGCAAATGAATTCCTCGAGAAATTACATTAGATTCAATAAAATATGATATCAAAACTACGTTAATCTAATTACGGTATTTTAATAAATGTGTATTATAATTTTATAACAATAAATATACATAAACAACCCTAGAATTATGTCAAGGGATTATTTTTTTATCAATTGTGACTTCTAAAAGTAGAAGTATAGGAATTAGAGTTACGGTTTAGAAATATGTCACCATTATACTAGGTTTGAATATATAAATGGAAAATCCCTAATTAGGCCTTCAACACTTGAAAATGATCTTTTTAATTTTATCTTGGTGAATTATAGTGATCTAGGGTGGCAAAGGATAATGTATTCATATTTGTAGTTTTTGTAATGCAATTTACTAGATTAAATAGAAGCAAACAATACATAGATAATATAATGACTTGGATTAGACATAGTGTAGATCATACAAGTGTGATGAAGAGAATAAAATATAGAGAATACAATGGCATAAACCAAATTAGGCATATAGCATATAGTGGCATAAATTAGAAAAATCATACAACATACACAGCATATATGAAACAAAGCATATAATGTACAAGTGTGTGAAGTAAACAAGTTCCTAGAGGAATCACATCATAGAAGTAAATAATGCATGAAAAATAAAATTCATATAGAAAACATGTCATATAAGTAAATAATGCATGGAGCATACAAGTGCATGAAGAAAACACGTGTCTAAAGAAATAATTTTGGGTTCATCAAAATTTAATATAAAAACTAGGTTAATCTACTTAAGATATTGCATTAAATGTGTATTTTAATTCTATAACACTAAATACATATAAATAGTCCTAGAATTGTTTCAAAGGATTTCTTTCGATTAGACACAAATTATGAAATTATAATAATAGAAATTAGGGTTAGGGTTTAGCTATATGTCATCATTTTACCACGTGTAAAGACGCAAATGTAAAATTACTAATAAGGCCTTCAACACTTTGACTTCAATCTAGTTGCATGATAGTGATTGAGGGTAGAAAAGGATAATGTATTCTGATGTAGCAACATCATAAAGTTTCCATTGTAATTTTCATGGATTTGTCATGTTGGTTGTTGAGTTTTAGGACAATCTAGGGGTTCAGTGTCATTTCCTCCAAACTATATGTTTGCATTTTCAAAATTGTGTGTATGTGTTGTAATGCCTAAAATAAGGACTAATGCGTGCAAGGGAAAAAAATGGACTAAGATCAACTAGTATATCCACTCTCAATGTGGATCCAAGTCAATTCCATGAATAAGGGAGGTTTTGAGTGGATTTCTAAGTCAAATGATAGTTGAGCCATTGTAGGGTGTAGTTGAAAAATGTTAGGAAGTTGTTGGAATGAGCAAAATTTGAGATTTTCACAGATTTGATCAATAATCCTTGAACTATAGATTTTAATGTGCTTGATTGAAGGTGAATAAAGATATCAAAGATTAAAGTGATCAAAATTTGGCATGTTTATTGTAGTTTGGTTAACTATTTCTTGTGTACAGTGATGACATACAATCTAGATAGCAAGCTCGAGGTGTGTAACATTCATCTAGAGCTTCATTATTTGACTATGAATTCTTAGACAGTTAGAGGGGACCACGAGGAGTCCATTATAATTTTTATTGAGCCTTGACATGATCGGGTTAGGTCTATAGATCGAGTTTTGTATAAATTTCCCTTGAACTAGGGCATCACTGATCTTGAAATTCCCATGGTCTAAATTCCTAAAAATTTGAAATCTTAATGTTCTCAAGGTCACCTTTCATTTCCCAAATTTCTAGATCTAAACTCAACCTGCAAGTACCACTTCCATGACTCCCATGTCACTCAAACTCATAGTTACCAATTTTTAGTCACAGTTTAGTTTTAAGAACAATTTGATGCTTGTTAAGATTAAATTAGCTTGGGAATATCTTGAGTGTGGTAAATATCCTCTCCATAAATGAAATTGAGACTCTGTATCTATCTTTAGATCCCTAAAAGGCCTAGTTCTTGACTATATCAGGTCAACAAAGTAGGATTTTGGTTAAATAACTCTAGCCATTCTTGATTCCATTCTTGATATTGGTTGTATAGTCACATAATGGACTCAGTGTTTAATAGAGGAGGTAGTTTCAATTGTACTCACTATGGAATAATAATCTATGTCCTTATAGGACAAGACTACAAGCATTTGAGTGGGTCAGTAAAGCTAGTAAGGCCTAATGGCCTATTGTTCTTGTGTTAAACCTTTGTATTCATTAAGATTAGGAGTGTTTGTGTGTGTGTTAAGTGTGTGGAGAGTGCAGGTTGTAGAGCAAGACTGTGGTTTTCTATCAAACAAGAAAGTATGGTGTGTAAGATAAATCTAGGTGTTTAAGTATACAAATAAGGTTGATCAAACTTGAACAAATGAATACAAAGAAGAACCAAGGTAGTAAGAAGGACATTAAGAGGGAGAGAATTAGGGACTCATACACCATTTTTGTATCAGAGCATAAGATTGTGCACAATCTAAAATATCCAAGAAGAGGAAGACAAGAGGTTGAGAAGGATGGAAGATAGAGGAGGATGAGCAACTAGAGTGACTTAAGAACAATTACTGGATGAAATATGGAAGTAGAACTAGTTGATGGAAGAGGTTAGGAACATAATAAAAAAATTTCAAGAGATGAAGTTGTATTAGAGAGAGGTATTGAGCATGAGGGAGAGAGTGAAGATGAAGAGAAGCAAGGAGAGCTCAATATGGATATACCTCCTCCAGAAGCAACAAAAGAAAGATTGATCAAGGCCATTGTAGGAGCTAGTTCCAAGGCAAGGGTAGATGTTCTAGTGTATGAAGGGAGTCTCAAGCCAAAAGAGCTCATTGACTGGATAAATGCTATGGATAAGTATTTTGAGTATGAAGAGGTGGAGAATGATAAGAAGGTGAAGTTTTTAGTGACCAGATTGAAGAGTCATGCTTCCCTATGGTGGGATGGAATACAGAAAGAGAGGATCAACAAAGGCAAGGCAAAGATTAAAGACTAGGATAGAATGGTGGCAAAGTTGAAGGAAAATTCAAGGACTACCAGATAAACTTGTTCAGATACTCCGAACTTGAGACAGAAGGACATGTCAGTAAAAGATTATACAAGAGGAGTTTTATAGGTTGACCATAAGAGCAGGTCAAGTGGAAGATGATCTAGAGAAGGTGGCTAGATATCTTAATGGACTAAAATTTACAATCTAGGATGAAATCAGTATTTTGTCTCCAAGAACAATTGATGAAGCCTACCAACTAGCACTCAAAGATGAGGAGAAGATTGCTAGAAAGAGCAGTTCATTTTCAAGAGGAAGAGGTAGAGCATTTAGGGGTAGATTTGGAAAATCAAGTGGAAGAAGACAACTGCAGACCAGCCATGAAGAAGGCAACAGTTCTCAAAGCACCAGAGGAGATTCATCACCAAGAGGAGGTTTCTCATTCAGAGGAAGAAGGCCATATCAAGGCTATCAAAGAGGAAGAGGAATATTTTTGGGAAAATGTTATAGATGTAACAAGTATGCAGGGCATAGGTCTTATGAGTGTCTAGAGAACCCTTCAACCAGCCATGAGAGGGGTGTGCATATTTCTCAAGCTAAAGAAGAGGTGGAAGAGTCTACAACATCAAAGCAGGAGGACATTCCAGAGGATGGTGAGTTACTCTTAATGAAGAGAATTTTTTTGAATCCTAACAAGGAAGTTGTAGAACCACCACAAAGGAAGACTTTGTTTAGGACCAGGTGTAATAGTAAAGGAAAGTGCTACAAGGTGGTGATAGACAGTGGAAATACTTAAAATCTCGTGTCAACTAAGATGGTGGAAAATATAGGCTTGAAGAAAGAGACACATGCAATGCCATACAAAGTTTTTTGGCTATAAAGGGGCATCAGTTATTGGTGAATGAGCAATGCAAAGTGGAATTTTATATTGGTTCATACAAAGATCAAGTTTTTTGTGATTTCATGCCCATGGATGTGTGCCACATCTTTCTTGGGAGACCTTGGCAATTTGACAACAAGGCTATACATGATGGAAGGAGAAACACATACTTTCATGAAGGATGGAGTGGAGCACACTCTCACACCATTGAAGGATGATCATGAAGAAGTAGAGAAGATTTCTAAAGTGATGTTGATGGGAGGTAAAGAGTTATTGCATGAGATGAAGAAAGAAGAGGTAAATTTTGTTGTGATTGGTAAGCCTAAGAATGTAGTCACTAGCACTAAGTTGACTAATTTTCCTTTAGAGATTTAGGATATATTGAATGAGCACATTGAAATTGTTGTGGATGATTTTCCAAATGAGCTACCACCATTGAGGAGCATCAACCATCACATTGATTTGATTCCAGGAGTAAGTTTTCCAAACAAAGTTGCTTATAGGATGACTCCTAGAGAGAATGAAGAGATCAAACAAGTGCAAGAATTTTTGGACAAAGGGATGGTAAGAGAAATTTTAAGCCCATGTGTTGTCCCTATAGTGTTGAGTCCTAAGAAGGATGGAACTTGGAGGATGTGTACTGACTCCAGAGCTATCAACAAGATAACCATCAAGTATAGATTTCCATTGCCTAGAATGGATGATTTTCTTGATTGTTTGAGTGGAGCTACATATTTTTCAAAGATAGACTTGAAAATTGGATACCATCAGATTAGAATTAGATAAGGGGATGAGTGGAAGATATATTTCAAGACTAATGATGGTTTTTATGAATGGTTAGTCATGCCTTTTGGCTTAACCAATGCTCCAAGCACTTTCATGAGGTTGATGAATGAAGTGCTCAAATAATTCACAAGTAAGTTTGTCATAGTATATTTGGATGAAATTTTGGTATTTATTCAAACAAATGAGGATCATTTAAATCATTTGAGAATGGTTTTAAATAAGTTGCATGAAGAGAAACTGCTGATTAATGTGAAAAAGTGCAGTTTTCTAAAAACAAAGCTAGTGTATTTGGGTTTTGTCATTTCAAAAGAAGGTTTAAAGATGGAAAAGGAGAAGATAAAATCCATTCTTGATTGGCCTACACCCAGGAGTGCATATGAGGTAAGGAGCTTCCATGGATTAGCCAGTTTCTATAGAAAATTCATAAGAAACTTTAGTGGAATTGTAGCACCAATGATAGATACAATAAAGGGTGATAAGAAAAGTTTTTGTTGGATTGAGGCTGCTGATAAAAGTTTAAAATTGCTGAAAAATAAGGTAACTGAAGGACCTATTCTAACCCTACCTTATTTCAATAAGATTTTTCAAGTGGAGTGTGATGCTAGTGGGTTGGCAATAGGGGTTGTTTTGAGCCAAGAAGGAAAACTAGTGGCATACTTTAGTGAGAAGCTAAGTGATGCTAAAAATAAGTATTCAACATATGAACAAGAGTTTTATGCACTTATACAAGCCTTGAAGAAGTGGAGGCATTACCTTATGCCTAAGGAGTTTGTCTTGTTCACTGATAACTATGCATTGCAATTTATTAGTAATCAGAACAAGCTAAGTCAAAATCATGTTAAGTGGGTTGAATTTTTGCAAGGATTTACATTTACCATAAAGCATAAAAAGGGTCAAACTAACAAGGTTACAGATGCTTTGAGTAGGAGAGTTTTGGTTTTGCAGGAGTCTCAAGTGAACATCATAGGCTTTGAAGAATTGAAGGAGATGTATGAAGATGATGCAAGACTTCAAGGAGGCATACAATGCTTGTAGGAATCCAATCATGGGAGATAGAAGTCCATGGCTAGACTATATGCTTCAAGAAGGCATTTTGTTCAAGGGTAGCCAAATTTGTATCCCAAGGAGTTCCATGAGGGAGAATTTGTTGAAAGAGAAGCACAATGGCATCTTAGTAGGACACTTTGGGTAGAATAAGACATTGGAATAGTTAAAAATCATTACTATTGGCTAGGGATGGATAAGGATTTCAAAAGGTTTGTAGAAAAATGCAAGTTATGTCAGTATAACAAGGGCAACAGTCAGAATGTAGGACTATATCAGCCACTACCCATTCCTAGTAGACCTTGGGATTCCATAAGCATGGATTTTGTACTTGGTTTTCCTAAGACTAAAAAGGTCATGATTCTATATTTTTGTATTTGATAGGTTTAAAAATATGGCTCACTTTATCCCATGCACAAAGACAAGTGATGCAACACACATAGCTAACTTGTTCTTCCAAGAAATTGTAAGGTTGCATGGTTTTCCAAGAAGCATAGTTTCAGACAGAGATACAAAGTTTGTTGGGAATTTTGGAGGACCCTCTGGAAGAAATTGGGAACACATTTGAGATTTATCTTATTCTACCATCGTCAAACTGATGGTTAGACATAAGTTGTTAACATTCTAAGGAGTCTAGTGAGCATGCACCCAAAACAATGGGATCTTGCACTTGCACAAGCAAATTTGCATATAATGACTCTCCTAATAGAAGCACAGGGATGATTCCTTTTCAAATTTTTTATGGAATACATCCTAGAGGTGTTTATGAGCTGAGATATTTGGGAGAAATGCAGACAAGAAGTGCATATGTAGAGGAGTTTGCTAAGACAATGAAAAATTTGCATGAACAAGTGAAGAAGAAGCTTGAAGGGAATGCTATCAAATACAAGTAGAGGGTAGATCAGAGGAGAAAATAAGTGAATTTTAGTGTGGGAGACCTTGTTCTTTCCCACCTTAGAAAATAAAGATTTCCCAAGAAGGAGTATAACAAGCTAAAAGTGAAGAAAATTGGTCCATGCAAGATATTGAGGAAGTTTTCCAATAATGCTTATGAGATAGAGCTACCTCCAGGATTGGAATCTCTCCAATATTCAATGTTATAGACATGTATGCATACAAAGGTGAGGAGGAGGTTGTATATGGACTTGAGATAGAAAATGAAGAGGTTGTATTGTGGGAGCTACAAATGCCTAAGTAAGTGCCAAAGGAAATAAAGTCTATTTTGGACAAAAAGTTTCTTAAGAATACTAGAGAAAGGGAGTATTACCAATACCTAATCAAATGGAAGAATTTTCTAGCTGAGGATGTAACATGGATGACTGAGATTGATCTTCTCAAGCTGGGTACTAGTGTAATAGAGTTGATGAAGGACAACACACCATGAAGGAGGTCTCTTTTACTACGGGGTAGAATGATACAAAAGTATCATAAAGTTGCCATAATAATTGTCATGGTTGTGTCATGTTGGTTGTTGAGTTTTAGGACATAAAAGGGGTTCAATTTCATTTTCCTCCAAACCATGTGTTTGAATTTTCAAAATTGTGTGTATGTGTTGTAATGCCTAAAATAAGGCCTAATATGTGTAAGGGAAAAAAATGGGCTAAGATCAACTAGGATATCCACTCTCAATGTGGATCCAAGTCAATTCCATGAAATAAGGGAGGTTTTGAACTGATTTCTAAGTTTAGTGATAGTTGAGTCATTGTAGGGTGTAGTTGAGAAATGTTAGGAAGTTATTGGAATGAGCACATTTTGAGATTTTGACAGATTTGATCAATAATCCTTGAGCTATAGATTTTAATGTGATTGATTGAAGGTGATTAAATATATCAGAGATTAAAGTGATCAAAATTTGGCATGTTTATTGTAGTTTGGTTAACTGTTTCTTATGTATAGTGATGACATACAGTCCAGACAGCAAGCTCGAGGTGTGTAACATTCATCTGGAGCTTCATTCTTCGACTCTAAATCCTTGGACAGTTAGAGGGGACCATGAGAAGTCCATTATAATTTTTATTGAGCCTTGGCATGACTAAGTTCTATCTATAGATCAAGTTTTGTATAAATTTCCCTTGAACTAGGGCATCACCGATCTTGAAATTCCCACGGTCGAAATTCCTAAACTTTTGAAATATTAATGTTTTTGAGGTGACCTCTCATTTCTTGAATTTGTAGAGATAAAATTAAGTTCCAATTCCATGACTCCCCATGTCACTCAAACTCATAGTTACCATTTATCATCCACAATTTAGTTTTAAGAGCAATTGGATGCTTGTCAAGATTAAATTAGCTTGGGAATATCTTGAGAGTGGTAAATCTCCTCTCCACAAATGAAACTGAGACTCATTTACTACCTTACAACTCTTTATCTATATTTAGATCCCTAAAAGGCCTAGATCTTGACTGTATTAGGTCAGCAAAGTAGGATTTTGGTTAAATAACTCTAGCCATTCTTGATTCCATTCTTGATATTGGTTGTATAGTCACATAATGGACTCAATGTTAAGTAGAGGAGGTAGTTTCAACTGTACTCACTATGGAATAATCATCTATGTCCTTATAGGATAGGACTACAAGCATTTGACTGGGTCAATAAAGCTAATAAGGCCTAATGGCCTATTGTTCTTGTGTTAAGCCTTTGTATTCATTAATATTAGGAGTGTTTGTGTGTGTGTTAAGTGTGTGGAGAGTGTAGGTTGTAGAGAAAGAGTGTGGTTGTCTATCAAACAAGCAAGTATAGTGTGTAAGCTAAAACTAGGTGTTTAAGTATAGAGAGAAGGTTGATCAACCTTGAATAAAGGAATAAAGAGAAGAAACAAGGTAGCAAGAAGCATAGTAAGAGGGAGAGAATCGGGGACTCGATACACCATATTCATATTTATATATTTTTGTTTTGTTTTCCAAGGAATTTATAATTTAATGATTTAACTCAAAATTTCATCATAGATTATGTTTAGATATAGATCCATAGACGTCCTTAATAGGTTAGGGTGCATTTTTTTATAGAGGTGACTTGTGCAAATTATTCCCACTTAAGCACCCCTAAGTTCACTAAGGTGAATTTTTCATTTGAAAATATAACCATATCAAGTAAATGGACATGTTCAACAGTCTTAGATAAATTCATCGAGACAAACCTATTCATCGACAAACCTATTCCCAAATAGAAAACCCACTCAAGATTAGCATGAAACTTGATCAGATATATGAGGTGAATTTTTGAAGATTCTAAAGATGTGTTCTATATAATTTTCATTGGTTCCATAGGTGATTAAGTAGGATGTATTTAGATAAATTCAATAGATGTATAAATAGGATAACATTGAGATAAATGTAAAATGATTAGTTCCAAGTTCCTTAGGACCAAAATTTGGGAATTATAGGTAGGATTTTGAACACCTACACCATTTTAAAGTATGATAATACATACACTAAGTCCATTAAAGGAAAAAAGTGAAGAAATTAATTCCATTCCAAGTTTTTTTTTTTGGTTTTGAGGGGAATAAATCCTAAAATAGGTTAAGGAAAGCGTATGATTTTATTTCATGTCCAAACCCATGTGAGTTGGGACAATAAGGATTTTAGATGCAATTCCTTGCAAAATGAAGGATTTGTTGGGTGAGTTTTAGGAGATCATTTCCAATGATCTATCATATGGTTTATCACCCATGATTAACATTAATAATCATATGGATTTGATCTATGGATCTAGTTTTCCAAACAAGTTAACATAAAGATATATGGAGAATGAGGATGTAAAGAGGAAAGTCCATTAATTTTTATATAAATGGTTGATGAGAGAAATCTTGAGACCCTACATATTTCTAGTAGCGTTGGCACTCAAAAATGTGGAGAATAACATAAAATTTGGAGCTATAAAAAGATAAAAATCAAGTATATATTTCCATTATTATGGATGAAAGACTTAGTGGATTTTCTAACTGGAGAAAAATAATTCACAAAGATTTATTTGAATAATGTTTATCACTAAATCAAAATATGAGAAGGTAACTAACGAAATATTGTATTTAAAATAAAGAGTGGGTTGTATGAGTTTTTCCTAGAATTTTGATTGAAAAATGTGTTGAATAAATTAATGAGACTCATGAATGAAGTGTTAAAATATTTCCATGTATTTGGATGGAATTGTATTATTTAATAGGATAAAATAATAACACTTGACACACTTGAGAAAAGTATTGTAAAGATTGAGAGATTATAAGTTTCTATTTAACTTGAAGAAATGTAACTTCATGAAGAGATACTTATCGTACTTGGGTTTTTTTTTTATTTCCTAAGATTAATTGAAGATGGGTCTAGATAAGGTAATAGTGATTGTTGAGTGGTATATTTAAATCCAAAATATTTCATGGTTTACATATTGTTATATAAATTTCATTAGAAAATTTAGTTGGTTGTGTGCACCTACCCTAGAGATAATGAGAGGGGACAAAGAGGAGGTTTTCAGGATAATATAAGTATATAATATATTCTAAAGTTTGAAGAATAGGGTGATTGAACAACCAATGTTGGAATTCTTTAATTTCAATAAGGTACTTTAGGTCGATTATGATGTTAATGGTCTAATGATAGGAATTGTCTTGATTCAAGAAGGTAAGTGTGTAGCTAGCTTACTTTAGTGATAATTTGAATGACACTAACATGAAATATTCAATCTATGATTAATATTTTATGCCATATTATAAGATCTGAATATGTGGATGCATTATTTATTACCCAAGGGATTATATTATACATAAACCATTAATCATTATAGTTCATCATAGTCAAGGTAAGTTGAATTAAAATACATATGAAGTGGGATAATTTTTGTATATTTATTCACTTGCATTAAAACATAACATTGAAAATTCACACAAAGTTTCACATGAATTAAATATAAGGAACCCCTTATTGAATGAGATGTAATTATAATTAATTGGATTTGATTCCATAAAGGAATTATATGAGAAAGATGAAGATTTTAGATACATATTGATAACATGTAAGAAACCATTTAGTTTGGATAGAGCATTGTTGTTTGACTATTTCATGTAAGAAATTTTTTTATTCAAAGGTACATTATTGGGTATGCCTTGAGGTTCAATGTGAGATAATTTGATTAAAGAGAAGCATAATGGAGGACTAAACATTCATTTTGACATTGAAATAAAATAGTGAAACTAAGTGAGACTTATTATTGGCTTAACATGGGTATGGATGTGATAAAATATTTGAATGTGAGATTATATCAACAATTACCTATTCTAGAGAGACGATGGGAATATACCAACATGGAATTTGTAATAGGATTTCATGGGATGTATGAATTCCACTACACCAGCTTTGTTTAATAGATAAATTCTGAAAAATGGCTCATTTTATTTCATGTAAAAATACTAATGATATTATTCTTGTAGCAAATTTACTTTTTGAGGAAGTTTCCAAGTTGCAAGGATTGCCTAAGCTTATAGTATCGACTCAAGTGCCAAATTTTGGGATTTTTGGAGAAATTTATGGAATAGAATACTAAGATACATTTTAGTTCAACATACCATCCTTAAATGCATGTGAAAACATAAGTAGTGAACAAAATTCTTGGAAAAAGTTGTAATATTTAGTGGGAGAAAATATAGGATTTTGGGATTTGGTATTGGTGTATGATACATTTTATTAAATTTTATTAATATAAGCAGTAGAAGTGTGTCATTATTTATTGTATATGGTTTTATCCCAAGACATGTTGCAAAAATGTGTGACATTAGTGAGGTGAGTGGGAAGAGGATTAAAGTATAATATTTTGTTGAGTATATGCATGACACACGTTAGTAAATGAAAGAACAATTGGAACTTGGAATATTGCACAAAAAAGTGACCTATGGATTTGAAGAGAAGATATTGTTTCACCGATAAGCTACGTATATATGAGAAAAATAGATAGGGTAAGGGTGAGGAGGAATACATGTGAATGAAGGTGGAAGGTAGAGTGTGCGTGTTTTGATTTCCCGATCCAGTGTTGATTGCGAGAACTTACTTTTTTCTAGGAGGAACTACCTGTGAATGCAAAATAAGACCACAAGAGGAATATTAAAAGATATATGTCACTGGAATGCCTAGCATGTGCTTTATCCGAGAAGTGTTATAATTCCTAGATGGTTATCAATCCATTGTTTAATACAATTCAATGCAAGAAATAACATAAGTAGACAACATCCTATTGTAGTTGATATGATTTAGGTACCTCATTCAAATACAATAAGAAAATTTAATCTAACAGGTAAGGTTATGATCAGATTTGGAGGTGGGGCAGGTAGCCAAGGTGACTAGGATCCATTTTTGGGTGATTTGGTTTATTTGGGTGAATGTCATGAGGTTGTTGTTACAGGTAGAATTACATGATACGAAACCGACATCGATTTGGTATGACCAGTGCCGATTGAGATGAAATCGATGATGGTTTAGGTTAACCAACATCGGTGGGGTTGGGTTGATAGAAACTCAATAAAGTTCGGTTTTGATTATTCTCTGTGATTACACAGAGAATAGACAGAGAATGGTGAGGTTGATGACAGTCTTAGGAATACTCATAGATGTCTAGAATCGGGTATGGAGAGGCGGGAGGTTGTAGATGGTTAGGTGGAGGGATTGATAAGAAGGCGAGACGTGATGAGATGAAAAGGAGACTAGGACTCCCAAACAGAGAGATAAATAAACTGATCTAAATAAATATGGAAAGATGCATATCCAAATGAACTTACTTGTACTTGCAGGCCTAGTGATTGGATGCGGGTGATGGTTGATCTATGGAATTAGTGGTCGATGCCATATATGTTCTTTCTAGAATGTTACCATGAATGTTTAACCTTCAGATCAATCTTGGTGTTGGTTCAGGATGTCTGGATGTGCAAGAGTGCTATGGTGCGTGCTTGCATGCAGATCTCTCTTCTCCAAAACCTTAGTAATTCTTCCAACCTCTGGAACAAGTTTCCCAAAGTGAATATATGGTAACTGTTGACGGTTTAGGGTGATCGGCATTGGTTAAGACGGATATCCTAGGTTGCCAAAAATAACAGATCTTGGCTATCTTTTGGCCAATTCTGTCTGTTGTTGCAGATCCAAAATGGCATTTTCCGTGTAAGTAAGTGGACATGTTGTTAGAGAAAGAATAGGCATGTAGTGTTAGGGTTAGACCAAGTCTCAGTTAGTTATGGTAAGTAGAGATTGAGTCCTAGTTAGAAGGAAACATGCTAAGAATAGGTCCATGATGAGGTGTCTAGGTGATGTGGTGGGGTGAGGTGTCTAGGTGAGGTGGAAATTAGTTCAATTAAGGTAATTAAATAATGAATATTGTGAGAATGGGTATTAATTTAATTGTAGGTAATTAAATTAATATACATGTGGGGTAAAGGGGAGTATGACCTAAATTTGGTGTTTACATTTTTCTCCTTTTGTCATGTAGAATGTATTGGTAAGTGACACTAACAAAAATAGGAAGTTATTACCCCATGTGTGGGTGAAGGTGATCCCCTCAAACCGGAATTGATGAGGTGTTATACGAGAATCGGTGAGTGGTTTAAAAATGTACGATTCGTGAAAATAAAGGTAGGTGGGGAAGGGTATGAATACTATGGGAAAGGGTGATGGTCAACTCGGGTAATAAGTAATAGGTCATGGTCAAATTGGGTATGGGTAATGAAAATCAAATGCATGCACATGTATAGATTGTTAGGATAAAATATTATTATTATCCTAATTAATTTTATATTATATACTAAATTATTTAATTAATGTTATTAATTAAATAATGTTGTTATATGGTTATATTCCTTCATAACCATCTAATTGTATTTATGTCTGCATACGGGTGTGGTTATATTGTTTTAACAATATAATTGTAATTATTCATTTATGCTTCCCGGATGTTATTGGAATCTTATGTAATTTGGAATGTGGTTGCACATGTGCAACTTAGTTTCTTGTTTGTATTCATCTGTACAATACCTATAAGTATTATAGCTCCTTCTGTGTAAATGGTTTATTTTGATTAATAAAAACTTCAGGCTTCCATCCCTATTTACATTGCTACTAGAGAAAAATTATGGACATGTGAACTTTGTGAAGGTGTGGAAAGAGAGAGTAGTCGAGATAGAGGAGTTTTGGAGAAGCGTTTGCAGCATCAGAGAGCCTGTGTAGCCTCCTGCAACCTCCCAGCCCCATCCCTACCTCCTCACATCTATAACACAAAATATTTTTGCCTTTGGTGCACCCAAAGACCATGAAAAATTTTCTGCAGTATAGAATTTTAAAAAAAAATTGCAGTCACTTTGTGCACCGAGCCCCAGACCGAGCCATGCATATTGGAGTATTATGTTGATGAGTGCGTTGGAGACATGTGCACCAAAGGCCAAGCCATTTCCAATCTCCTACATGGGTTTTTTTGTGTATCACAAGCATTTTACATTGTTCAAAAGCCATACATATTGGCGTATGTGTGTTGGGAAGTTGAGGCTGCCTCTGGCACTCCCATATACGAGCAAGACCTCTGCAAGATATTGTGCATCCACACATTAAAGCCATCCTCCATTGAACTTGAAACCACAAGAAAGGAGAAATTCATCCCCTGCAAATGAGTAACAACCTCAAACCTACGAGACATGTCCCGAGCGACTGTGCACAAAACGGTGGTTTTACATTAAAAAAATGTAGAAAGCTAAGGAAAATAAGCGGCGACAACATCCACAAAGGAGGAGAAACAAATAAAACAAAGAAAAGGTGTTAAAAATAATAAGGAGTATAATATCCACATCTTTTGGAAGCCCTAAAGTCATCCTCCACATATGCATGCCATGCAGACCACCCTATCATCTTCAACCAAGTTGTTTTTAAGAGGTGAGTCAAATTCGGCTTGATTTAAATACAAGTTTGTTCTTTTATCTCACAAGTAGATAAGCAAACAAGGTGGATAGACCAAATGAATTAGAAGTGGGAGGTGAGGGGTTCGAATCACACTCCCAACATAAAATTTTGAATCAAGCGGAATATTTTGCGAAACCGCTAACTTTAGCGAGAAAATTCAAATTTAGTTATAACTAACTAAATTTAGCGGAAATCCCTAATTTTGGGTAAAAAAACAAATTCTCCCATTTAGCCTATTTTTTCATTTTGGACATTTTTTTGCTAAAGGAGGCCTATCCAAAAATTACATCTACAGCTATATTTTTGCAATTTTTTTGGCGTAGTGGGTCATTTTGGGCTCCAGAGGCCACCAGGCCCACAAAACAAAAAAATTACCTGCCATTCATTTTTCAAATTTTTGAATGTAATTTGTATACTTCAGAATATTGTACTAATTTGTAGGTTGCCATAGTCAACTACAAACTTTGTAACTGCTCAGAAACTAGAAGAATATTGTAATAACAAACAATAAAAAAATTGGTTATGTAACACTCACGAGATCCTAGATCTCATTCGCGGCGATTAGGGTATATACGGTGCCTCTGGGAAGCACTTATGAGTAAATCAGTCATGACTACTACTGCACTTAATGCCTAATATAGCTATAACAAAGTCATCTGGACATTGTCCCTATAAATCAACGAGGGAGTAATAAGGTCACAATGCTTGCACACAATATGAGCCGTCTCATCCGTCTGTGAATGATTACATGAAATAAATCTAGACCGAGAAATTATCTCGAGTATATAGTGAAGTTACACGTGCATATGAAGATATTTCTTTGAGCTACCATCAATAATCACAAAGACCCCATCATTACTTGTCTCGGTACCACGTATTTAATTCTTTCACGTACGTTAACGCCTCTTTCACGTATCGCTGGGTATATAAAAAGGGGGAGCTTCTTCCACATACCGACGGGCATATCGAAAGGGTGCATATATAGAAAGGTTCGGTATATCAGACTGATGGTATATAGATTGGGAGACCTTATACTTGGAGTGATAAGAGATAAACCCTATTAGTGATCTCTGCAAAATGGGCACCAATGCCCCCAAATTTTTTCTTCCAGAATCACAACTACTAAGAGGAAACAACTATGCTGCATGGAAGACAAAAATCAAGACACAACTTGAGTTTGAATAAATCGCCTCTTTGTGAATGGTACTCGGCCGGATTAACTACGATACAACACAACATCGGTAGTTTGATAAAGAAGATCATAAGGCCAAACTCGTCATCTTGTTTAGAGTGTCTGATAATGTGCAATCCCACATTCAAGATGCCAAAACAACAAAAGAAGCATGGGATAAGTTGAGCACAGTATATGAGGCCAAGAATAAGAATTTTATACTGAATTTGTAGAGTTAGTTACACACATTAAAATTCAAACAAAATGAAAAAATAGAAGCTTTCTAAGAAGAGTTGCAAAATTGAGGGCTTCACTTCTAGCCCTAGGAGAACCGGTCACAAATGATGCTCTCATTCCCATTGTTCTAAGAACACTCCCCTCTTCTTACGACATTTTTTTCACAACACTAAACGTGTCAGATATGACAGCTTGGTTTTGACAAGCTGGTAAACCTACTGCAACAAGAGGAAGTAATGTAAAATAAGGATGATGAAGAGGAGCAGAAACTATCTTCACATAAAAAATGGAAAGGAAAAGGTAACGGAAAACCTAATTCCTATCAAAAATCCCAAAATCAAAATCAGTATCAAGGGGATAGCCAACAAAAGAAGAAATTTCCAATCTACAAAAGAGGACATAACCTACAAGATTGTTGGTATAATACTTACAAGAAAGGTTCATCAAGCAACTCTGGACCTCCAAAACAATCTAACAAAGGAAATTCTAACTAAAATCAAGGGCAAAAAAAGGGGAACTAGAAAAGAAGACCCCACCAGCAAGGTAATATTGTTGAGAAACAAGAATAGTTAGACAATGAAGACTTCTTGTTCACTTCTCGATCAAGTGAACCATCCACGTCATCTAGTGATGTTTGGTATGTTGATTCGAGGGCCACTCGACACATGACCGACCACAGAGACTGGTTTATTTCAATGAGGAACACGCCATCAACAAATCATGTTTTGTTTTGAGATGATTCTTCATATACAGTTTAGGGGATTGGGAACATTTCTCTACCCCTTGGTTCACACAAATATAGACTATCAGATGTCCTATATGTCCCTGGTTTGACAAAGAATCTACTTTCAGTTAGTCAACTCCTAGATCACAACCTAAAAATTGACTTTGATAGTCATTCCAGCAAGAAAACATGTTTGATTCGAGATAAATCATGAGGCTCAAAAATAGTTACAAAAGCCTCCAATGTGGGATGCATGTTCCAATTTGATTTTGTCCATAGAGATGATCAAGAACTTGTGGCTAAGAAATCTACCTCAGCACAGTTGTGGCATTGGAGACTTGGTCATGTTATTTTCAAGTATCTCAAAACACTACATCAACATAATATGGTACATGGGATACCATCTCTTCAAAAGGATACAGACAAGTGTCCTCACTACCTGGCAGGAAAACAACACAAAGCTTCATTCTAGAGGAGTACATTTTAAGCTCATGGTAAACTTGACCTAGTTCATACCGATCTTTACAATCGATGTAGTCAAGTCAATTACTGGGTTCTAGTACTTCATGCTTTGTGTTGAAGATTATTCAAGAAAAATGTGGATTTTTGTCTTCACAAGAAAAGTGAAGCATTTGAAACCTTCAAAAATTTCAAAGTAGCAGTTGAGAAAGAAAATGGTCATCACATCAAAACTCTCTACTTAGATCGAGAGGGGGAATTCACCAGTGATGAGTTCGAGACTACCTACAAACTCATGGGATTCATCAATGCAGATGCCTCCTCCACACACATCACAAAAAATGGTGTTGTTGATAGAAGAAATCATACTATCATGGAAATGGTGTGATGCATGATCGATGATTCTGGACTTGCAAAGAAATTACAGGCAAAAGCAACAAAGACGACAAAGGTATTTGTTGAATAGATCACTCACAACTACTCTTGATGGAATAAAACCACAAGAAACATTGTCAAAATAGAAACCATCTATTACACACCTCGAGTGTTCGGGTGCAAAGAAAGCATGCACATACTCAAACAGAATAGAAAAAAATTAGACATGAAGTCACATAAACTTGTCTTCATTGGGTACAGTGAAGAGACTCTTGGGTATAGATTGATGGATCCTAAGACCAGAAAAAGTCTACACTAGTAGAGATGTTGAGTTTTTCAAGAAGAAGGAAGCGAGATACTCTTCCTCTAGACTCACAAGATGTAGATTTTTCACTGTTATAAAAATTGAAGCTGATGTTCCCTCTGATAATGAAAGTGATGATGGGGATGATGGTGTTGATCAGATGGAACCACGACCCATGGGAATAGTTCAGTGTATGCCTAAATGGTTTACAAGTACATTACGAGATGTAAGAATGGATGCTCCACCGAGACATCCAACCTGGACCACAAACTCATAGTAAAGCAAGAGAAGAAGTTAACTTTGCTTTAATGAGTAGAGTTATTGAATCGAGATGAGCCCTCTATAGTCCAGAAGCCCTACGGTCAAAATATTGGAGAGATGCCATGGATTCTGAATATCAATCAGTGATGAATAATAACACTTGGCAGCTTGTCAATCTTCCACTAGGGAAGAAACCCATTGGATGTAGATGGATATTTAAAACAAAGTACAAAGTAGATGGGACAATTGAAAAGTATAAAGCAAGACTTGTAACAAAGGGGTATGCACAAAAATAAGGTATTGACTATGAGGAGACATTTTCTCCCACAACTAAGATCAAAACAATCAGGATGATCTTTTCTCTAGCTACTTAGTTTGGATGGAAAGTCCACCAAATGGATGTAAAAAGTTCCTTCCTGAATGGATATTTACAATAAGAAGCCTACATAACTCAACTTTGAGGGATATGTAGTACCTGGTCAAGAAGAAAAGGTATACAGACTCAGGAAATCTCTATATGGCCTAAAACAAGCACCTCGGGTATGGTACATCAAGATTGATGAGCATCTCATACAACATGGATTTGTTAGAAATCCATACGATCCCAATATTTACCTCAAAAAGCAAGGGGGGAGATGGTGATTGTTGTTTTCTATGCCAAAAATCTAGTCATCACTGGCATTTTAGTGAGGATGATTGATGTAACGAAGAAATATCTTAATCGATCATTCGACATGAACGATATCGGGATGATGCACTATTGTCTTGGATTGGAAGTGTGGTAGAAAGAGAATAATATTTTTGTTTCTCAGATGAAATATACCAAGACTACACTCGAGAAGTTTAGGATGATGGATTACACACCAATTACTACACCCATGGAGAACAGATTACAGTTATCTCGTTCAAATCCATCTCCTGAGGTAAGTGCCACTCTCTATCGGCAACTGATCGAGAGTCTCATTTACCTGACCTACACTAGACTAGATATAAGCTTTGCAGTGAGCTATCTATCCAGGTTCATGCAGGAACCAAAATTTTGTCATTGGAAAGCAACAAGGTGCATTTGAGATATCTCAAAGGATCAGTGGATCTTGGTCTAGAATACAAGAAGAATGACAACTTCTTCTTGACTGGATATTTAGATTCAAATCATGCAGGTAACATTGATGATAGAAAATCCACTTCTGGATTTGTATTCTTTATGGGATCTAGACCAATATCATGGGGAAGTAAGAAAAAACACTTCGTTTCTCGCTCTTCCACAAAAGCTGAGTATCGTTCTGTAGGAGAAGCTATCTGTGAAGTGATTTGGCTACATCACATACTAGAAGGACTTGGAATACCACATGACAAACCGACCACCATGTATGTTGACAATGAAGGTGTTCTCAAACTTGTTCGCAATCTAGTGTTTCATGAGAGAACAAATCACATTGAGGTACATGTTCATTTCATATGCAAGCATGTGTTAAATCACAACATCCAAACTTGATTGTGTCTAATAGCTGAACAACGGAAGATATCTTCATGAAGTCACTTACACGTGACAAGTTCGAGTTGTTCAGAGAATTCCTCTCCTCATCCCTTGAGACAATGCACAATTAAGGGGGGGAATGTTAGGATAAAATATTATTATTATCCTAATTAATTATGCATTATATAATAAATTATTTAATTAATATTATTAATTAAATAATGTTGTTATATGGTTATATTCCTTCATAACCATCTAATTGTATTTATGTCTGCATACGGGTGTGGTTATATTGTTTTAACAATATAATTGTAATTATTCATTTATGCTTCCTGGATGTTATTGGAAGCTTATGTAATTTGGAATGTGGTTGCACTGCAACTTAGTTTCTTGTTTGTATTCAGCTATACAATACCTATAAGTATTGCAGCTCCTTCCTGTGTAAATGGTTGATTCTGATTAATAAAAACTTGGGCTTCGTCCTTGTTTACATAGATTGTAACATGGTACCAGGTTGAAGAGCTTGCAAACTCTACATTGTACAAGGTTGATAGGTTTATCCAAACAAGGGTGAAGTGATTCAGGTATCCAAGGTATAGGATATGGTCTAGAAACATAACATAGGTTAGGTACATGAACGTTTAGGTATGTTTCGGTACACCAAAGGTTTGGTCAGAATAAATGGCACAGGAATAGGCAAGGTATGGTTATTAGGCTAAAGTAACATAGGTAATAACATCGAAAGGTATAGTGAATACATAAGGTCAATCAATGGTCACAACAAGTAGGTCGGTTTAGGAAAATAGGTCATGACATGGGTAAGGCCAATGTATGGGTAAAATAACAAACCTTGAGATACAACTAAGGAAATGTGGGGGTAATGTGGGTTTGTAGGTATGGTTCAATTGTATCCATAATGATAAAAGGTGTTTAAGTACTAATGGTTGTAGGTAAAAAGAAGCTTAGTAAGGGAAAATAGCTATAAGGGTTTACCGATGCCGAGTTATATGGTAGTCGACGCGTCGGTTGGCTAGGAGTACAAATATGTCCAATGTTGGTCATGTCGAATTGGGGTTAAAAAGGAAAATTCTGATTTTTTACGAAATCAATTCTCATTTACCAATTGTAGAAAATGATAGAAGAGAGGTGGAAAGTTAGAAAGCAACAGAACAAGATGAAGAGCTGAGTTGGAGAGCCTTGTAGTGGGTGATTGGCATTCGGTTAGTGGGTCCATGAGATTGGGTCGAGTGATTCGATTGGTTGTGAGATTTAGGTGTTGATTTAAGCATGGTAGAGGCGGGAGAGGGATCGGGTGGGCCACTCTACTACGGTGGCCGATGTACCATCACAAAAACTACACCGAGATGAGGTAGGATTCTATCTCGATCCTTCATTTGTTATTGAAATAGGTTGTTGAAATGGGGTTGGGTGAAAATTTGGGTGTAATTTTATTTTTTGAATTTTATGGGTAAAAATGAAGGAAATGAGGGGTGAGAAGGTCTAATGTAGGTTAAATAGGATTTGGAATGAAGTTAGGATAGGTTTGGGTATATTAGAGTAGGTATTTAGGTCATATTGGAGAATTTTGTGAGAAATAAGGGGGTTTACTGATTTTGATGCCATGAGAGTGACCGACGATGGTCGGGGGGTGGCCGACATTGGTTGGCATTTGTTGGCATCAATCAAGTATTAGGTGACTGATACTAGTAATGATGGACTGATGTCACAAGAGTGACCAATGTCGAATGGTCTAAGGAAAATATGTCAACAACTGAAATAGGGTAGGAGGGAATGATAGGAAATGAGATATAAAGGCAGGTATATTGAAAATAGGTAGGTTAATAGGTAACAATAGGAATGAGTGGAGGGATGTGAAATTGGGATGGGGGAGAAGGGGTAGTAAGTAGGGAGGGTCTTGGGAATAGGTTGGTTGGTTATGAGTTATGTTGGGTATGGTTAAGGTTTAACAATGTTGTGATTTGTTGGATGCAGGCTAGGGACTAGATACGGATGCGGGACGAGTTCCACTCACTGTTACTAGTGGTATGATCGAGCATGACCACCGAGTAGTGGAGGCACATGATGGACGTCGGATTGATTGGGGTCTGACACTATAGGCACATAGTTTAGGAGCTGAGCTTGATGGTCACACTCATTGACATATGGGATTGATGTGAAACACATTTCATTTGCCAACATGTGAGACCACAATCATCCTGAGGACATATACAGGATCTTGTTGCTACCAATAATGGGAGAGAATGCGTATTTGATTTCTTCGAGAGGAATCGAGAGGAGCTGTTGTTGGTGGTGTTTGGAGAGGGGATGGTGGAGGTGAGGTTCCATAGTGTGATCTTGAGTTATGGAGATATGTACGTGGACCATCCTCAGGAGATGAGTTTGGTTGTCTTGATTATGGAGGAAGTGTGTTGTTTTGTGCTATCGGATGCAGAGGGTGGGAAATTCCCTCAAGCACTAATGTGGGATCTCCATGACATGATGGAGGAGAGAACCCATTTTTCTTGGGCACCAGCATTCTTGGTGTAGTTATATAAGGAGCTATGGGCCTATGGGAGGCTACACAGTTCAATTTTTGTTGTACCTTTATACTTCACTACTTGGCATACGAGCACATTGTATGTGTGTGTCCAGGTTAGTATGCCCCAACCAGGCGCATTCGAGGTGGGATTGGTTCAACTTGGCTATAGGATTTGGGTGCCTTTTGTTGGAGAGAGTAAGGTCTGCTAGGGCCACACATGATGTAGCATACTACATGCACATACTAGAGGGGTTTTCTGGAGTGGAAATCATTTGGAGGCCATATGTTGGCTTCCCTTCATACAGGTAGATGGCAGTAGAGTTAGATGAGCTATAGTTTCTCAGATGGATAGAGGGATTCCATGCTAGAGAGGATGAGATGATACCCATGGATAGGGTCAGATGGAATTTTGGGCTACCTTAGGATGTGCCTCCACCCTTTCCTTAGTACATGAGAGATGACGTAGAGAGGCCTATGCCTCTAACACATTTGACATTTTTGACAAGGAAAGAGGAGCGGGAAGTGGACTGGTAGATTGATGACATTGGAGTTACTGATTGATTTGTGTCATCATAGTGATTATTATTTTTGATAAATATCGACTTGCGTGCCGATGATAGTGAGGTTGTACATGAGAGTTTTTGAGATTTTTGATCATATATCGGCCTGCGTGCTGAAGATGGTGAGGCTATATATGAGATTTTTGAGATACTTGTATTTATTTGTATCTGTGTATATATGTATTGATACACAGACTCTCCCATTTATATATTTGATGATGTTTATTGGATGGATGATGTACTTGTGTTGTAAAATTTTCATTGTTATATGTATATGGGTGGAAACTAGGTGGATTAGGCATGATGGAGTCAGGTCGGTTTAGGCATGATGGAGTTAGGTCAATTTAGGCATGATGGAGTCAAGTCGGTTTAGGCATGGTTGATCACGTTTTTAGTTTTGATTTAATTTCCAAGTTATTGGTAACATGGGAAATAAATGATGAGTTATATGTATGTTATGGTGTAAACTTCCAAAATTTGTGATATTATAGAAATGTGGAATGATTGATTAGATGTTTTGATGGTGTGATAAAATGGTAGATATGTATGTGTGGTAAATTTCCAAGATTTGTGAAGAATGGAAACTAATTACGGTAAAATGTCAATAGAAAAACATGTGGGAGGAAATGGGTTAGGGTAAAGAGTGGCTGAGCTAACCTCTAAGGGCCCCATGCCCTAGGAGTGATGCCTATATAGCCTCGGCAAAAGGGGGCTCAAGCTGATGTAGTTCTCCCATAAGCTAGGGAAGAATATGATGAATTAGAGGAATGGGTTGGTAGGTTTTAGGCATGATTGAGTCTAGGTCATAGGCATGGTTGAGTCTTAGGTGATAGGCATGGTGGAGTCTTAGGTGATAGGCATGGTGGAGTCTAGGTCATAAGCATGGTGGAGTCTAGGTCATAGGCATGGTGGAGTCTTAGGTGATAGTGGAAATCTTTTAAAATGTAGGTGTCGATGGTCTGGTCTGGTATAGGGTAATTAATAAGTAATGAAGAAGGTGAATGGTAAGAGGTGGTAAAAGAGTTGTTCAATTTATAAGAACCCTAATGAGTCTACCATACCTAAGATGGGTTTATGAATGTAAAACCCTAAAGGCGTTACATAATGGATTATTCTAAGGGTGAAGAAAGTCGCATGATAAAAAAATGTCATAGTTACGGTGAGTCACTTGAGTAGATAGAATAGTAGGGTGAAAATACAATAAGTTGAAAATAGGTGGTTTATCGTAACTTAGTGTACGACAACATGTTTACCTAGAAAGAAACCCATGATAAAAAAAATAGGAAATTACATGACAAAAAGTTATCATTTTCTTCATTTTAAAATTTTTTGATAGATTGATCAATGCGAGAAGTCTATATGGGATGAGTATATTATCTCCTTGAGGTCTTTGTGAAGTTGATTGATGTGGGAAGCTTCTAAACATTTTATTTTATTTTTGAAATGACTTGATATAGCTTTCCTTCGAGGAACAGTCTATTTATAGCGGCAAGATAGAGAGAAGAGATGTCCCTTTTGAGGGATTCATATTTTTGCTAAAAGTTTGACTCAAGGAGTTGAATCCCATTTTACTTTTAGACATTTTAAGTCATGGACATGACTATAGAGGAAGATTAGGTTCTTGTTTAGAATACAAAACTATAACACAAAGGTTAACTATGAAAGAGATGGTTTCAAGTGACGAACAACCACGAGATTCCATCTTTGAAAAAATATGAAAATTATCCATGAGAATCATGCCATGAGTAGAGTTGTGGTACTCATATTGAAGATAAGGCTGAAAGGTGATAGGTAATCACATGATTCTTGTTTAGTTGTTGATCCTCAAAATGGGTAACATGGAAGGTGAACGACGCTCAAGGGACGAGTGGTCAATAGACAAAAGGTGATATAGGACTTGATTTCAACAATAAAAAGGTCTAAGATGCAATGTATTGAGGGGCTCGGGTTTGGGTTTACCTTCAAGTGAAGATAAATGATAAGCATTTGATCCATAGGTATGAGTAATGATATAGGGTCGAAGCCAATTAGGATCAAATTTTCCCCATTTACTTTTCTCTTCTTTGGTTACATGTTGATTTTCCTTCGGATGAGGTCCCGACCTGGAAGGTTCATTCATGGACACGTTTATCATAGGCACACTTGATACATTTTGGGTAGACTTGAAGATGGTAAAGAGCATTAGAACGACGTTCATCTAATAACTAAAGTTGTGCTAAACGGTCCTGGAGAAAGTCATCGTCATTCAACATGTCTTGTAGTGAGATGCAAAGAGATGGAATTTGGACTTCGAGAGGCAAGACAACCTCGGTACCGTAGACCAGAGAAAAAGGTGTGGCAACAGTCGAAGTGTGAATACTAGTGTGGTAAGCCCACAAGGCAAAAGAAATGTGTGTATGCCAATCCTTCCCAAAGATCGTCAACTACTTTCTCAATATTTTTTTTCAGGTTTTACTAGTTCATTCTTCTTGGCCATTTGTTTGTGCGTATTAAGGTGATGAGAAATTGAGTTGAATGCAAAAAGCATCAAAAATATTTTGTAGGGTTTTATTTTTGAATTGCTTTCTGTTATTAGTGATGAGGTGATGAGGGACACCAAAGTGACAAACGATGTGATGGTTGATAAATTCACATTTTTCTCACTTTTGTAGAAATGAGGGGAACAGATTCTACCCATTTAGTCTAGTATTCAATAGTGATTATAATCAATTGATGACATTGTGAAGAATGAGGATTGATCTCTCCAACAAGATCCAAACCCCATTGAGAGAAATCCCAAAGGTCTCATGCGACTGTAAAGGAATGACTAGGTGTGTGATGAAGACTCGGCATGTTACTAGAATTTCACACAATATTTGACATAGTCACAAAAGTTGCGGTTTAGGGTTGGCCAATAATAGCCAAGGTGAAGAATGCATTTAGTGATAGCTAAACCACTAAAGTGACCTCCAAAAATTCCATCATGAACTTCCTTAATGGTGTAAGGAATTTTAGAACTTGTAAGGCATTGTAAGAGAATACCGTCGAAGCCGTGCTTATAAAGGAGACAACCCATGATGACATACCGAGAGACACCTTTAAGAAAGGAAAATTTTACATTATGAGTGAGATCGGGAGGCGAATGGAAAGGGAAAGGTAATCTCTAAACTGCTTTATACCAAAGGTCATGTGGGTCGGTGGAATGGTTCCCGATGGAGTTGACCTTAGGAGATAAATAAGAGGGTGATTGTAACCTTTGTATTATGACAAAGATTTTAGAGTTGACAGAAGAAGTGGGTATTTGAGAAGCCAAGAAGGCCTTGGTATCTAAAAATTTATTAGTAGAATATGGGGTGGTTTGAAGTTCGTAATGGTAAAAGGTAGTCAAAATTATGTCAACGTGAAATTTTTACTTTTGGAGTTTTTCATTACGACACTAGTATATACCATTGACTTGGTTTATAACTAGTTGGTAATCACAAAAGGTATTAATTAATTTAACATCTAGGGAGATGACGGTTTGAAGCCCTAATATGAGTGCTTCATATTTGACAATGTTGTTAGTGCAATCAAAATTTAGTTTGAAAGATAAAAGCATAGGTTCACCATCAAGAGGAATGAGGATAACACCTACACCGCCTCCACGCTGACATTTGGAACCATAAAAAATAAGGTCATCTGGTAAGTGGTATCATCCAAAGAGAGGGTAGCAATGGATTCGTCTGGGAAATCGAAGTTAGAAGGTTGATCTTTGGAGAGAGGTGCATCTGTAAGTTGGTCAACAATGTCTTTGCCTTTGACAAAATTTTGATGGATAAATTCAAGGTCAAGGTCTATAAGAAGCATGAGCTAAGGTGTAACACGTTGATACTGGTAGGGTTTAGTGTACATGTAATGTAGGGGATTAGTGTTAGTGACAGAAAATGTTTTTGGTTGAGTAGGTAATGACAAAGTTTAGTGGCGACAACAACTAAGGCTAAGTAAAGTTTCAACATGAGTGTACCTAGTTTTGTAGTCTAGAAGTGTATGAATTATGTAATAAACCATTTTCTACCTATGCTTCTCATCATGATGACTAAGCATGACACCTAAGGAATGATCAGTAGTAGAAATGTATAGGTAAAAGGGTTTTTCATCCTTAGGAGGAATGAGCACCGGTGGTTAAAAAAGGTATTGTTTTAAAGTGTCAAAGGCTTTGTGGCAATCATCATCCCATTTGAATGAGATGTCCTTTTTGAGGAGATGATGAAATGGTTGAAAGAGGTCAAAAATTTGTGAAATGAACCGATAGATAGATTGTAACTTACCTTGTAAACTTTGAATTTGACATAGATTAGTAGGTGGAGGCATTTCTAGAATAACATTTAATTTAGTAGGATCGACTTCTATGCCATGCAAAGAAACAATGAAACCAAGGATTTTTCCTGAAAGTACTACAAAGACACTTCTTAGGTTGAAGGAAAACACAATACTTGATGAGGTAGTCAAAGATGACCTTAAGGACTATTAGGTGTTCGACCCGATGTTTGTATTTGGCAAGAAGGTCATCTACGTAATATTCCAATATGCAATGCATTATGTCATGAAAGATATAAGTCATGGCTCGTTGATATGTAGCACCAACATTTTTAAGGCCAAAAGGTATGACTTGATAGCAAAAGGTCCCCTAAGGAGTGATGAAGGTAGTTTTGTGTTGATCTTCTGGAGTGAGTAATATTTGATTATAACCCGAGAAACTATCCATGAGTGATAGCATATCATGGCCAATAATGAGATCAACTAGTTGGTCAATTCTTGGTAGAGGAAAGTCATTTTTGGGGTAAGATAAGTTGAGGATGTGGAAATCCATGCAAATTCAGAGTGCCCCGTTGCTTTTGGGATAGGAATGATATTAGAAATACATTAGGGATAATCAATGGGTAGGATGAAGGAGACTGAGAGAAGGATCTGAAGTTCTTCTTTGACAAAAAGGGAAATGTGAGGATGTATTTTCCACACTTTTGTTTTATGGGTTTTGTGTTAGGAATGGTTAATATATTATGGACCAAAATGTTTGGTTCAATACCGGGAATATCAGCATAGGACCAAGAAAAAGTGTTTCTATGGTCTCGGAGGAAAGAATTAAAAGCTTCTTGTTTAGTAGCATCTAAATATTTACCTATCTTTAGAATGTGTAGGTTGTCCTGAGTGTTAATGTCGATTTTGATGGTCGATTCGTTCAACATGGTTTGTGTCTTAGAAGGTAACGATTGGTAAGTATAAGAATATTCCGCACTAAGGTAGGTGAGGATAGAATCATCTTATTGACATTAAATGACGTTAATAGAAGATGTATCACCATCAATCATGTCGAGATACGGGAAGGGAACATAAGAAGGAGACTTGCCATCATGTTGATAAGTCGAGGTATAAGGAAATCATGTTCACGATTTTTTTAGGAGGAATAGATTCAGGGATCTATAGACTCAGTGGGTGAAGGTGGTAACATTGGTGAATGGAATGGAGAAGATTTATCTTCCTCAATGAGTAAATGCGGGCCTTCTTGGAAGATGGTGTAGAAAATCCAATGTCATTGCAATATTTGTGTTTACGGGTAGTACATAGAATAAATGTATGACGACCTTGTTCGTAAAAAATGAAGCCAAATCCTTTCCATGTGTAATGATGAAGGCAAGTGTGGGAAAAGTGGCGGATAGTGAGGGATTGTAGGTCGATAAAAATGGTCATATTTGGGATGGATTTTTGTGTTAATAGGTGGCGATGATCAAGTCCCTCATACGTTAAGTTAGTGCGAAGGTGGGGATGACCATAAGGGAAAAACTCTCCTATGTGATAGTCATAACTAGGGTGTTGGCGCAGGTTTCCATACTCTTGCAGAGTAAGGAATGTATTGATATTGTAGAGGGAGTACTCCCCTAGAGTAAGACATTGAAAAACACCTTCTAAGGGATCCATAGTAGATATGTGGGTAAATGCGAGTATAGATGAACTGTTAGGATTACATTTAGTGCTCCATTAAACTTTATGATTTAATATTTACTTAGAGGTAAATATATGTTTGTAATGTAAATGTTAATATGAGTTGTTTAATAAACAACTCATATAACAATATTATTTTTGGTGAGTTTCAATAGCTCACGTATTTAGATGTTGAGAGAGAGTTTTGTGGGAGTGTTGTTGAACAACCTTATTTTTTTTTAGGAATGCATATTCCTATATATATATGTAATCTGTGATATGAATGTATATTGAGAATTATTGTTTTTTTTTCATTTGGCATCGTGAGCGATCTGATCAATTTCGTGAAAAATTGTGGAGTTGTGAATCTAGTTGAGAGGAGGAGCCATTACAGGTTTTTAGTTATTGAAGTCTCTGTGAATTGTTCTACGCAGCCTTGATGGAGAATAAGTCTAGTGTCATTGCAATCATGGTGTTTTGACCATACTTCTGCCGCTATATTCTTCATTTACATGGTCACATTGGTGGTAGTGTTTCACCTTTGTACGCATCGCATTTTCACTTCATGGTTTGATATCTTTATATATACTAAATGGACAATGTACAGCCATGAGATGCAAAGTCGTGATCAGCATGTGGAGCAGTTGTATAATCTAGACACGGGCAAAGAAAAGGGGGCGCTGGATCCCAGTTTGGGCACTATTTTGTGATATGGTCTATGAGGGAAATTTGCACTGCACTTTGTTCCTATGGATGGTTGTAGTTATAATGGTAATGTCTCTCATGAATATATATTAGCTTTGTGTTGTGGGAAATCTATTGTTTTGAATCTTCAGAAAGAACCATGGAAAACAAAGGTGGATGGAACAAAATTTCACTAGCACAACTCGGCTTTGGTGTATTCTCCTGATGAAATTGACTGTGCATTGGTTTTTTTGCATTATATTTTCTATAACGTCTCCCTCGACATGACCAACTTGATTGCCTTGCATTGATCTTCCCAACTATAAGAAAACTTATAAGATCAACTTGCTTCTTACTCCTATGGCAATACACAGCTCCTGCTATGTGACGTGTTCACTTTAGCGATGGTTTCAAGCTTGCAGTCTTCTGAATATTGTATATATGGTCTGTAGTGTTGAAGTGGAGAGAGCAGCGAAAGGAAGAAGATATTGCTTCATATATCTTTGATCGCATCTGCACATGTTTTTCTACCCACGTCTTCTTTTCTGCCACGTACGTATCGCCAATCTAATGTGGATACAAGGTCATTGTTTATTTGAAATATAGGCTCTTACAGGTGGCATATACAAGTGTGTATTGTGAGGAGCCAAGGAAATTTGTGCAGGAAGGCAGTGAATGCTACGTTCAATGCATGAAAGCCCACATACATGTCCATGAATCATGCTATCGAGAAGAAAGTTCACTGGTAGAGATCACATGCACGGGTCATCAAACTAAATTCTGCCCTCTCCATCACTCCCCACACGCATACGCCTCTCACATGTTGCAGTCAATAGTAAGCATGTTGTTTCAAAAGGTGTATTGTTTATCTTTATTTATTATATAGTCGTTTTCATTTAAAAAGTAATCTCAGTTTATTACTTTTTAAATTTTTTAGTCTAGTTATCATATTGTCTTTGGACGCATTTTCGGTTGAAACCGACGTCCATTTTTTAACATGGCTAAGTTGAATCGAATGGAAAAATTTGAAGGCAAATATTTTTACACATGGCAGGTGAAAACTCAGTTGTTATTAATCAACAAAGATTTGTGGGAGATTGTGGATGGCAAAGCAAAGAAACCAAGAGATGCAGATGAAGCAACAATATGGGACATCAAAGATCAAAAGCCATAGCAATCATTGGATTGGGGTTATCTGATGCGTATTTGCATCATATAGATTTATCAAAATCCTCAAATATAATTTGGACTACATTAAACAAACTATTTGGATCACAAGCAGAAGCGCAACAAAGATCACTAAAAAAAAAAGTTGTTTGGACTCAAAATGGAGATAGGTGATAGCATGGTGGAACACATAAGTAAGTTTCCTTCTGTATTAAATCAATTAGCTAGAATCAAAGTAGATGTTCCCGACGATGATGCATGCCTCCTAGCTATTCTAATATGGTCTTCACTTTGAGAAAAATCAATCCAAGTCTGGAAGACTTGATTTCTTCTTTGATAGAGGAAAAAATAGAACAAATAAAATTGAAATAGAAGAAAAAGTGTTATATGGAACACATGGTAAATATTTTAAAAAGAGATATAGTCATTCTTTCAAGCAAGGTTCAACCTCCCAGGATCCAAAGAAAAGGCTTATTTGTCACTATTGTAATGTGTCTGGACATGGAATAATGTTTTGTAAACAACGAGCTAGGGATATGTTGGATGGTAAATTGAATAATAAATCTTTCATTTCTGAAAATAGAGAAGAAGAAAGTGATTGGGAAGCAGGATCCAACCATTCACATGACAAAGAAGTTGTTGCTCAAGATAGTGCGTAAGAATTTGTCTTCTAAAAGAATGCATCCGCTGGAGGATGGAGGCACAGGAGGCTGGAGGTCATTCAGCGACCTCTCATTAGTCACCAATGACGGGCCACACAAAGCTGTGGTGATAGTGTGTGTGTGAGTTTGTTTTTATTTCAGAGTTGCAGTTGATTTCAGTTGTGTGCAGCATGATTCTTTTTCAGTGTTCCTGTTTTGGTTTGAATAAGTGAAATGTTCACATTGAGGGGGGGAACATGGTCTCAATGTTCCATTTTCTCTTTTCATATTTGTTATCAGTGAGTAGTGTTTCCTACATAATTCCCTGAAGGAAAAGCATAGTGGATAGATGAAAGCACAAGGAAAAGCAGCATCATGATATTGAGGTTTTTGGTTGTCCTGTAAAACCATCCCTATTGAGGTTGTTGGTTGTCCTATAAAACCATCCATGTTGAGGTTGTTTTCATGTCCTGAAAAACCATCTAGATCATGAGCAAGCATGGGTGGCACGCTGCGAAGGAAGTGCAATTATTTTTCTCCCATGTTCACACTAAGGAGGGGAATGTTAGGATTACATTTAGTGCTCCATTAAAATTTATGATTTAATATTTACTTAGAGGTAAATATATGTGTGTAATGTAAATGTTAATATGAGTTGTTTAATAAACAACTCATATAACAATATTAGTTTTGGTGAGTTTCAATAGCTCACGTATTTAGGTGTTGAGAGAGAGTTTTGTGGGAGTGTTGTTGAACAACCTTCTTGTTTTTAGGAATGCATATTCCTATATATATGCAATCCTGTGATATGAATGTATATTGAGAATTATTGGTTTTTTCATGAACTACTAGATGATTGGGCGGGAGGATTATCGATTGACCGGGAAGTAGATGGGTCACTACGAGGTTGCTGCTGCAGTAGTAGGAATAAAAGAGTTAGGTGTGGGAGAAGTTATGACAATATTGGTGGATGGGGTCATGGGTGAAGGAGAATTGGGGGTAATGGTAGATGCCTTGACGGGTATAAGGACATTGTCAGGTTAGTACAACATGTTACAAGTTTTGAATGGTGACGGGTCGGCTGGAATGGTATAGTTATGTCCTTCAAGTTCAAATTTTACACAACGGTGTAAAGTTGAAGGGAAACAACTCATGACATGAATAAAAGGTCTTCTAAGCAATAGGTTATACTAGAACTATCCCTCTAAGACGTACAATAATTCTAGGGCAAAGGTGTGAGGGCCTACGCGAATGTGAAGAATAATGATGCCAAGGGTGGAGGTGATGGCGTCATTAAAGGAGAAAAACATAACTAGGTTATTATGCATACAATTTGAAGGGATGTGCATTTGATTATACACATGGGAGGAGATCATGTTAGTGCTATCACCACCATAAATCATGACGCGTTGTACACATATCGATATAGATGGAAATAAAAAGGGTAGGATCAAGGTCATCTTACTAGAGAGGTATAATCTCCTCATCGGAAAAAATGAGGGCGAAGACATGATGAGTGGTCATGGGGGTAGAAGAAGGAGATGATTTTGTAAGAGAGGCCACGTAGTGAGGGGTGATAATGGAGGCCACTAGTGTGGGGTCATTGGGTAAAACTTCGATGGATTTCAAAACCTCCATAAGGGCTTATCTACGAGATTTAGAAGTTTGGATGGGATCGTACAAAGACATTTTTAAAGGGGATTAGTGTAATTATTTTATCATTGTAGGATGGGTGACCCCATCAGAGATAGGGTATGTGGGTCCTCGAATGATGATTTTGGGCACGGTACAGGTGGTATATTGGGAACGGGGTTGGTTGATGGGCTAGTTGCTTTTTCTTTTCCTTTGTCCTTATAGGTGTGGGCGTAACTTGGACCATGTTAATCTAAGGGGAGGTGGTAGATGGAGAAGGTGTGGCATGAGTAGTGTAATGGCATGATAAGATCCATATGAAATGAGTAGGGAAAACTGGCATTTGGGTGGTGGTTTGGCCAACTCTCTGATATAGACCATGTTGAACTTAAATTTTAGAGGTGGAAAAAATGGTTGTGGGGGTGGAGATGTAGGTCATTAAAGAACAAATGGATGATGATGTGTGGTAAAAGGTGAAGGTGGAACATGGTCCTCATCAAGAAGGTCATTTTGTCAAAAACAATTTTAGGAGGAAAAATTTGGAGAAGAACAGTTCTTAGAGCCTTATAATTTTCTACTTCATGTCCTAAAACATGATGATAGGCACAAATATTGGTTTCATTAAACCCTTTTGGTTTGGGTTTGAGAGGGTCATAAGGTCAAAGAGGCGGTAATGTGATGATAGAAGTCTCTAAGAGGTTGGTTAGAATGTTGGTGTAGGACCCTACCAACAGATCACAATGGGAAGTGAGTGTGGGTTTGGGTAAAGGTGCGGATGATTGTGAGGGAAGAGGCATTATAGAAGAGGGCATGGGTTGGACCACTGGCTTGGTAGGTGGTATTGTCTTAAGCTTTGATGACATCTACTTAGGTAAAGGTGTGGTAGAAGAGCTAGTAATGGAAGGTTTTTTTGGTTTAACTACCTCATTAGAGGTTACACGGTTCTTGTGATTGGGTTGCACCTTCTTGGGTAAAGGTGACATGGGAGTACATGATGCAAAAGGGAAAACAATCAGTGGAAGAGGATGGGTTACCCATGGGGACAATAGAGTCATGGTGGAAGTGGTTAGTAGAGGCTGGATGGATGGTATTGGTTGAAGTAGTATAGGAAAAGTTGGGGTTATAGTAACTGGTGGAGGTATAGGTGGTATGAAGTACACGAGTGAGGGTGAGGGTGTTTGGTTTTTAGGTAATGAAGGAACGGTTGACACCATTGGTGCAATAGACATCGTTGGGATGATGAGGGTTGTCAATCCTCACCATTAATAATGTCAAACCAAGGCTGGTGTCTGATGGTTGTATGCATTAAGAGAAGAAGGTATTGAAAAGAAAGTCCTTTAAACACAAACCAAAATTGCATAAAATAAATCACACTTGCTTGAAGGAAATCAAACTCGCAGAATTTCAACATAATTGCTTAAATTTAAACACAATTACATAAATTGAAATTGCTTGAATTGGAAATAAACATAATTAAATGAAACACTTGTAGGTTCACAATAGATTGAATTTTCACAATACAAAAATAAAAACAATACAACAAAATGAATTACAGAAAAATAAATAAACATAAATATAAATACATAGATCCATCTTCCTTGAAATGAGTGGCCAGCTCATTTCTTGGAAGAGGATTTAAATCATACTTTCAATTTTAAAACTACAGAATATTTGAGAGGAAAGAACATATCTTTATTTCTTGGGAGAAAGAAAATTACATATCTCAGTGTGGAAGGTTGTATTTATAGTTCATATATCCAACCAAATCCTTATTTTAGGAAATACAATCTGATCTTATCTTTATTCCAATCCTAACAACTAAGATCTCCATCTCCACAAAATATGGAGAGAGATATATTATTGAAGTCAAATCTTATCTTGCTTATTTTAGGAAGATTTGCTCCCAAATCTTCTCCTTACTTTTCGGTAACAAGAATCATAATGATTTTATTCTTCTACATTATTAGGAGGATTTTTCTCAAAATATGATTTTGACCAAATACCTTTCTTGGATTTTCCATTTGACTTTGTTGTTTTTGACTGTGGAACTTTTGACGCTTGTCTGATACGCTTTTTCCTCAGACTATAGTTCACTAAAAGTTAGATTTATCTTCATTGGTAAAACTTATTACAAATATGAATGATTTTTTTGTTAAACACATTGCTATGAACAAAAACCTCTCTCATATTTTTTGTTTGACTTTTCGTTTTTGTTTATGGAACTTTTAGCGCTCGTCTGATACACTTTTTCTCGGACTACAGCTCACTAAAAGTTAGATATCTCTTTATTGGTAAAACCTGTTGTAAATATGAATGATATTTTTTTAAAAATATTTCTATGAACAAAAACCTCTCTCATATTTTCCATTTTAATTTTCTATTTCTATTTATGGAACTTTTAGTGCTCGTCTAATACACTTTTCCTCAAACTATAGCTCACTAAAAGTTATATATCTCTTTATTGGTAATACCTATAGCAAATCTGAATGAGGTTTTTATTAAAAAAATTTCTATAAAAAAACCTCTCTCGATTTTCCATTTGAATTTTTTTGTTTCGTTATGTAAATTTTAGTTCTCGTCGATACACATTTCCTTAGACTACAACTCACTAAAATTTAGATCTCCCTTCATTGGTAAAACCTGTAGTAAATATGAAAGAGGTTTTTTTTAAAAAAAATTATGAACAAAAATATCTCTCAAATTTTCCATTGGAATCTTTGAGTTTTCACAATCCCTTAAAAGTTGTCATTCTGTTGATCCAAGTTCCGGAACTAAAGTTGTCATTCCTTTTATGTAAGTTCTAGAACTAAATCTGCAAGTTCCAAAACTAAATCTGATTTGTCCATGAATTGAAAGTTCCAGAACTAACTATCATTCAATTCAATTGATATACATTCTAGAACTAAATCTATGAGTTCCAAAACTAAACCTGCGAGTTCCAGAACTAAACCTGCAAGTTCCGAAATTGACTCTGTGAGTTTCGGAACTAACTTAAAACAACTATAACATTTGCATGCGACCTTAGATTGAGATTATTCTTTTTTTGAACTTGCATAATTTTTTGAGAGAAATCTGAATATGAAATTAGATTTGATTTTAAATTTATTATTCATGATCAATTCCATTTTTCCTAATACTACCATTATCTTTTTTTTTGGCCTACATACACAAGACTTTGCTTCTTTTCCCAAATAATCAATAGGATCAATAAAAAAATAGATAACAAAATATTTCTAAAGAATAAACAATATATATATCTTATACTCTATCTTAAGCAAACTATAAGTTCCTAGATTACATTTAAATCCACTTTCAAAGGTAACTTGGAAGGATAAAATAATGGTAATTTATGGCCAATTTATGGCCTCATCATTGCCCCACACTTAATATTATGCATGTCCTCATGCATTACATTATTATCTCCTCTTCTTAGATTCTTCTCTGTATTGAGGACACGTTCTTGTGGATCTCCTTCTGCTGCTTTTGATTTCTTTCTTTTACAACAGGTTCTTGTGTGGATCTCCTTCTACTGCTTCTTATTTCTTTCTTTTACACCGTGTCTCTGTGTAGATCTCCTTCTGTTGCTTTTGATATTCTTTTCTTTTTACAACAGGTTCTTGTGTGGATCTCCTTATGTTGCTTTTGATATTCTTTTATTTTACAATAGGTTCTTGTGTGGATCTCCTTCGCTACTTTTGATCTCTTTTATTTTACAGCAAGTTCTTGTGTGGATCTCCTTCTATTGCTTTTGATTTATTTCTTTTACAACAAGTTCTTATGTGGATCTCCTTCTGTTGCTTTTGATTTATTTCTTTTACAACAGGTTCTTGTGTGGATCTCCTTCTGTTGCTTTTGATATTCTTTTCTTTTACAACAGGTTCTTGTGTGGATCTCTTTTTGTTGCTTTTGATTTCTTTTATTTTATAAAGAGGTTCTTGTGTGGATCTCCTTTTGCTACTTTTGATCTCTTTTATTTTACAACAAGTTCTTGTGTGGATCTCCTTCTATTGTGTCTAATGCATATCTCATGCTTCTCCTTCTCTCCCATACCTAAGCGCATGCATATCTTCATGCATGTTGTTTATTTATGACTTCCCATAAATTAGACTCCAAAATTTTGATTACAAAGAGGTGCACATATTTTTTATATAAGTAGGGGAGATATGAATTTTATCTTACCTTCCTTAGAAATCTTTAAAATTGGATCTTGTTGTGATAAAAACTTACAAGAAAGCTTAAAAATAAAATAGTAGAACAAAATAACTTGATCATACCTCTAGTTGTTTTTTTCATCCTATTGTTAACATGATCAAATAGTGTCGAGAAGAAAGCCACCAGTAATCAATTGATTTCCTTTGAAGAAGAGCCACCTCCTTTTTTTCCTTTGATTGGCCAACAAGCTAGTTTTCCAATCAATTTTTTTTTTCCTTTGATTGGCTAGCAAGATGGTTTTCCAATCAAAGATTTTTTATTTTTTTCCTTTGATTGGCGTGTTGGTTTTTCAATCAAATCTTTGTATTTTTTACCTTTGATTGGCCAGCAAGATGGTTTTCCAATCAAAGCTTTTTAATTTTTTTGCCTTTGATTGGCCAACAAGCTAGTTTTCCAATTAATATTTTTTTTTTTTTTATTTCTTTTTCTTTTTTTTGCTGAAATGATAGCATGAGAAGGATTAGAGAAAATTTGATCCATCATCAGACTATATTCATCAAAGTACAACTTGTGTAAAATAGGAAGCAATGTCTGAGATCTCATAAAAATATTTTTGCATACTTGGTAACTCCAAGAAGATTCCAAAAATTGTGTAGACAATTTCTAGGTCTTCAAAGTCCAACTTGAATTGTGCATTATCAAAATCACCATAGTAATCTTCAAAGCTCGGACTAGTGATCTCAAGAGATGGAGAGTTGTTAAAAGAGAGAGTGGAGGTATCTATGGGTCCCTCCAAAATCTGCATGCTCCTTAGTTGATATTGTTGGTGCTCCAAAATCTACATGCTTTGGTATCAAGAAAAACTCTGGAAATTCCTATAGATCTAGTCCTCAGATGTTAGTACGCAAAAATTTCTTTCCTTGATATTCACAATAATTGCTTCTTAATGTTATACAAGCATATACAAAAATGAAGAAATTGAAAGACATGAAAACAAATTTTTCTAATGGATATGGTTTAGGGATTGAATTTTATTATGGGATGAAAACTAATTTGGATGAGTGGATTTATTATGAGTGAGTTTTTATTTTGGCTCTAATGAAATCCCTGAATATGGATGGAGTTAACTAGAAATGCTACCACTTCATTATTACAAATTGGATAAGCCAATTTTTTACTAAGGTTATGTGTAATAAGATCACTGAGCTGTTAGTTGATACAAGGGGAAATGGTGGTGGTTATCAAGAATGGCATATGATATTTCATCAACTGGATCTACTTCCAGATTCAATATCATATTCTACCATTTCCAGATTTGAATTCTTTGTTCATACCATTATACTTTCTTGATCAAACATCACAGTCATTTTTCTTATACACAAAGTTAGTTTGTGGGGAGATATTTACAATCTAATATTCCTAATTACAGAAATAAAATTTTAATCTACTTGCAAGAAATAAAATTCTAAAGAAACTACTTACCAAATACTTCCTATCACAGAATTTGCTAAAAGGTATTCTATTGTCACTAGAATATTCTTTTAGAGAACTCTGAATCTCCCAATAACACCGTGTCCTCGCAACGATACCAAAATGATGAGGGTCATCAATCCTCACCATTAATAATTTCAATCTATGGATGGTGTCTAATGACTGTATGCATTAAGAGAAGAAGATCTTGGAAAGAAACTCCTTTAAACACAAACCAAACTTGCATAAAATAAATCACACTTGCAGAAATTGAAAGCCACACTTGCAGAAATAAAGACACACTTGCAGAAATAAAGTTTGCATAAAATAAATCACACTTGCATGAAGGAAATCAAACTTGCAGGAATTTAAACACACTTGCATAAATTTAAACACACTTGCATAAATTGAAATTTCTTGAATTGGAAATAAACATAATTAAACGAAACACCTACAGGTTCACAACAGACTGAATTTTCACAATACAAAAATAAAAAAAATACAAAAAAATGAATTATAGAAAAATGAATAAACATAAACATAAATACACAGATCCATCTTCCTTGAAATGAGTGGCCAGCTCATTTCTTGGAAGAGGATTTAAATCATACTTCCGATTTTAAAACTACAAAATATTTGAGAGGAAAGAACAGATCTTTATTTCTTGGGAGAAAGAAAATTACATATCTTAGTGTGGAAGGTTGCATTTATAATTCATGCATCCAACCAACTCCTTATTTTAGGAAATATAATATGATCTTATCTTTATTCCAATCCTAACAACTAAGATCTCCATCTCCACAAAATATGGAGAGAGATATATTATTGAAGTCAAATCTTATCTTGCTTATTTTAGGAAGATTTGCTCCCAAATCTTCTCCTTGCTTTTCAGTAACAAGAATCATAATGATTTTATTCTTCTACATTATTGGAAGGAGGTTTTTCTCAAAATATGATTTTGACCAAATACCTTTCTCATATTTTCCATTTGACTTTGTTGTTTTTTACTTGTGGAACTTTTGACGCTTGTCTGATACACTTTTTCCTCGGACTGCAGTTCACTAAAAGTTAGATTTATCTTCATTGGTAAAAACTGTTACAAATCTGAATGAATTTTTATTAAACACATTTCTATGAACAAAAACCTCTCTCATATTTTCCATTGAAATCTTTGAGTTTTCACAATCCCTCAAAAACTATCATTCCGTTGATGCAAGTTCCGGAACTAAAGTTGTCATTCTTTTTATGCAATTTCTAAAAATAAATCTGATTTGTCCACGAATTAAAAGTTCGAACTAACTGTAATTTAATTGATACAAGTTTTGGAACTAAATCTACAAGTTTCAGAACTAAATCTGTGAGTTCCAGAACTAAACTTGCATGTTCCGGAACTAACTCTATGAGTTCTGGAACTAACTCTGTGAGTTCCGGAACTAACTTAAAACAAATATAACTTTTGCATGCGACCTCGGATTGAGATGATTCTTTTTGAACTTGTATAATTTTTTGAGAGGAATCTTAATATGATATTAGATTTGATTTTAAATGTACTATTCATGATCAATTCCATTTTCCCCAATACTAGCATTATCTTTCCTTTATGGCCTACATACACAACATTTTTAATCTTTTCCCAAATAATCAATAAGATTAGTCAACAAAATAGATAACAAAAGATTTTTTAAAAATGAAAAAGATATATATATCCTATACTCTATCTTAAGAAAACTATAAGTTCCTAGATTACATTTAAATCCCCTTTCAAAGGTAACTTGGAAGGACAAAATAATGGTAATTTATGGCCAATTTATGGTCACATCATAGGGCAGAAGTTATGGAAGAGGTGGAGCCTAACTAAGAAACCACAGGGGGTAATGCGGATGAGGGAAGCACTAAGATATTGGTAGCTAATGTGGAAGTGGGTGTGAGGATAGGAGGGATAAATACAAGCATGTTGTCTATTAACTTTCCTAAGGAGTCTCGGGTACATGAGTGGGTGAGATAATATTGGTAGAATGGGGATAAGATGAGTTAGATCCATAGGTGACAGGATGGATGATGGCAATGGACTAGGTGAGAGTGGCTGATGGCTGGTGTGAAATACAAGGGCATTGGTTCGGTTGCGAGTCAAGACCATGTGAATTAACATCGACTGGTGAAATCCGTATTCTGCAGATGACATAGAAAGCAACAAGAATGGGACAAAATAGATTCTAGTAGGTAGACTTGGTCAATGTTTCAATTAAGAATTAAAATAGGGAAACCAACGCCGGTTAAGATGACCGATGATGGTTGAGGGGGACTGATGACGGTGACAAGAATCACTACCAGCTTATAGTGAGAAAATGCTAGTTTGAGAAAAAGGAGAAGAACTGATGACAAATGAAATGGGGAAACTATCCTTGACAATGATATCAAAATATTGGGAATATGATGATGTCTAGATGACTTTAAATAGAACAGAGAAGGTGACAAAAGACTTTTTTGAGTAAAATAACCAAAAGATCCGGTAATGGACACTGGTCAAGTAAATCAATGAAGGTCATATGGGAACCAATGACGGTCACTAGACCGACACCAGTTATTGTGAAATATGAAGAAGTGAAGAAAAATGGATTTCATTGGCTAATCCCCCTCCCCCCTCTCTATTCTATCTTATCTCAGCTCCCTGATCGGGGGAAGAGCCCCTCTCTATTATATCCTTATCTTTTATGGGGCCCTATCCCCCTATCTAAATCTCTAGTTTGGGGTGGGGTGGGGGATCGAGTCCCTAGGGGCCCTTTTTGATGGTCCTCTAACACTATAGCACCTAGCACCAACAGAGGGGCACCTACCCTTTCCATTGACGGAAGCTCCCCACCCACCCCATCTATATATAGATCGATAGGCACCAACATCAACACCAGAGCCCACCCTATAGATCAATATCATCTGGGGGCCTAAACTTTGAAATACTCCAACTATGATGGGGAGTGTGGAAGCAAGAAGAAAATGAAGAAACATAATCCTCAATACTCAAAACACAATTCAGAAAGAAAGCTAAGAAAAACACGCAATCCTACGAGTGGATTTTATGTTACTTTAGCTTATGTTATTTGATACTTGATTTGTGAACTTAGAACAATTTTTTTGGTTGGGAAGGTGTCCTATGAAGAGATAATCTAAAAGTTGAGGTTTCATGTCATGTTTTGGTGGGGAGGTCCTTTGTCGAGGTGATGACTAGACAGAGATAACCAATCGGGTACCCAACGTCAATCCTCTGATCGTGTGATCATTGACAGCTTCTTCTAGGTGAGATGTTGTTTAAGAAGATGTGTAAATTCAAATTTGTGTAGTTTGGAAAAGAGAGAGAAGAGAGAAATGTGCTTTCTATGGTTCAATTGTGTCAACCATCAACTGGGCATGACTTCCAACATATAGGTTTCCCTCATTTTTAAATGTGAGCTAATAATGCAACATACAAGGATGAAATGCAACAAATTTTATAACCCAAATTGACAATTATATTTGATGAAGAAAATGATGAATAGGTCAAGAACATTCTCTTTCACTACTATGCAAATGCAAGAAGGAAGAATTGGTTCGTTTTAAGCACCAAATGAAAAATATATTTTAGATAATTTGAAGAAAAGAATATTACTAGGGAGAAGATTAAATGTGTATTTTTCAAAAGGAAAGAAACACACAAAATTTTTCCCTATATGAAGAAAATGCAATGAACCCAAGAGAGGGTCCCACTGGGCATGCCAAAATGTTTCACCGATAAGTTGCATATGTATGAGAAAAATAGATAGGGTAAGGGTGAGGAGGAATACATGTGAATGAAGGTGGAAGGTAGAGTGTGCACATTATGATTTCCCGATCCAATGGTTTGATTGCGAGAACTTCCTTTTTTCTAGGAGGAACTACCTATGAATGCAAAATAAGACCACAAGAGGAATATTAAACAATATATGTCAGTGGACTACCTAGCGTGTGCTAGATCCGGGAAGTGTGATACTTCCTAGATGGTTGTCAATCCATTTTTTAATACAATTCAATGTAAGAAATAACATAAGTAGACAACATCCTACTATAATTTATATGATTCGGTACCTCATTCAAATACAATAAGATAATTTAATTTAACAGTAAGGTTATGATCAGATATGGAGGTGGGCTAGGTAGCCAAGGTGACTCAAAGGTCAAGATCATGTTTTGGGTGATTTGGTTTATTTGAGTGAATGTTATGAGGTTTCTGTTATAGGAAGAATTATCGATACGTAGATCAATGTCGGTCTAGTATGGTTTGGGTGATTTGGTTTATTTGAGTGAATGTTATGAGGTTTCATTATAGGAAGAATTATCGATACGAGATCAATGTCGGTCTAGTATGGTTGATTTAATTGCTCGAACCTCACATTGATGACTTGGTTGAGTCGATGAAGATAATGTATGAGCATTTGGAGGCCAAGGATACTATACAAAGATAAAATCATATTGGTGGAAAATGTTAATGATGATGAGGTGGAAATCACAAATTCAAGGGCATAATCCATTGAGGAAGAAGAGGAAGAACATGAAGAAGGGTTAGAATAAAGGCTTACACACACTATTATAAATATGGGGAGAAAGTATTGTGTGTCTAGTTGTACCATTAATCCATTCCTATGCATGTGAGCTATGGAAGTCAGTATACATAGTTGCCTTTTATCCTTTATGTCAACCTATCATGCCAAAGCAGAACTTTAGAAAGCTCACCCGAAATACATAAGGTTTTGGGTTTCATCAAGGCTAGCTCAATTGAGCGAGGTTAAGATGTTTAGAAAAAAAAATGCTAAGTAAATTTAATACCTTTGTGCACAAATAATAACATTACTCCAATACATGCTCAATTCATAAATTAATCATCAGATTACATAAGTAAAATATGTTTAGTGACTACATGCTCCATTCATGCTTACAAAACCTACTCAAGGCCAAAGATTAGTATTTCGAGCTATATTTATCTATTTACATTTTATCCTTTTCCTTTTCTACTTCCATAAAAGTGTTCTAGGATGTAATCGGTTATCTATTTTTGGTCGTGTATTTTTAAGTGTGCTTTATCTTTTTATGTTTATATATATTTTAATCTTTAGTGCATGTTCATCATTGAAATAATTTGTGCTTCCTCATTGAAACTTCTTTTCCTAGTACCCTAATTTTTCATGTGTGTTGTTGGTATTCTTTTCCTTATTTTTTTCACCTTCTTTTATCCTCTTCGTGTGGTATTCCTTCAAATTTATGTGCATCCTTCCAAAGAATATTAGATAAAGAATAAACAGATATCATGCCCCAATATAGGACAAAATAATGAATGATAAAGAATGAAATAATCTAGGACCCAACATCACCCTACACTAATTATGTTATACACCCTTAGGAAACACTTTTATTTTCTCTTCAAATAATTCTAGCACTTAGGATTTAAGTACATACTGATGTGCTTGCTAGTTATTGATGGAATTCTATATAAGAGGGATCATACGATTTAGTTGAGTGGTTAACTCTATAAAAACTCTCACGCCCTTAAATCCACAAGTGATTGTTTGACGTAGTTCTCTAAATTTTATGTCTTTCTCTATGTATGCATTTTACAATTCGGTTTCTACCTTGTCAGATTAGGTTCATCAATTCTTCCAAATTTTGTGTTATCCCCTCTTATTTCTTAGTGACTTCTTCACTAATCCTTTCATATTCCTCCATAAATGTATTTTGGTTGACTTTATTAAGGGATTCATATTCCATATGAGATTTGAGGATGATTTCTTGTATTTATCCTCACACATGCATGTACTTATAATCCGGTATGTCTGAAAACCCCTTTGATAGATTCTCAAAGCATGCACGGCCTTGTCTTCTAATTTCCTAACAAGTTTTTCACACATCACTAGTTTATTTTTGCAAACAACCCTTATATTATCCTGGTCTCTTTTTTGTTGTTTGCCTTCTCCCTTTCACTCTCAATATTCTTAAACAATAGGTTTATTAGCTACTCCCATTCATCAATCCTCTCCCCCTCGATGAATGATTGTGTTCCTATAAGCTTAGGATCATGAAAAATTATTATTTCTTTTAATTTGGATTCCTAGAGTTCATGCACTTATACTTCTCTAATGAGGCCTTATGTTCCCTCTGTAAGTCACATAAACTACTCCTTGTCCCTTAGGATTATGAGTCATTACTATTATGGATGTTTTTTATATTATTTCTCTTGAAAATTTGAAAAGTGCTTCACCTACTTGTGTCTCAGAAAGCATGTAAGTCTCTTTGACTACCACTAGCTCACCTTCCTTTGTTGGAGCCTTTTTATGCAATCAATGTGAAACTCTATTTTTGGTTCTTTGGTGCATGCATATAAGGTAAAGGATAATGATTTAAGTGAGCACCTTATGGCCACATAGTTCTTCATACATTCATAAGAAAATAAATACTTTCCTAGTTTTACCTTCCAGAATCTTACTCGCATGGAATTTCAAGGTTTATGTGGATAGAGATAAAGCTACTCATCTTCTTCTTCATCATCTTCTTCATCCGACTCCTCTACTAGATGTTTTTCTTTTACGACCTTTATCTTCCTCCTCATCACCGTTATGGCCTTCTCCAAAGTGATTCCATGTCCTCATGTACTTTCTCCTTCACTACATGACTCTTATTCATTCCCAACTCCTTCTTCCACCTTAATTACTTCCATAGGTGTTTTTGGATCAGCCATTGATCTCATGCCTGCATCTTGTGGATCCCCTACTTGAATGTCATCATCTTTGTAGGATATCCGAGTGGGTTGGATTTTTTTCCTTTGTATCCTTTTCCTATCCTTGGGAAATGTTTTCTCTTTGCTAACCACCTTTGTCTAGATAGTTTCTTATTCATGCACTAGGGTTTGGCTTGGACCCATGGTTGTTTTTACATTTTTATATACTACTTAGCTCCACTATTAGTATCCTTTTGTGTAGTGATGGGTGTTTGATTTATGGTCCCCTTTGGCTTCTCCTAGGGATATCTTGATTGTCCCCTTGAGCTATATTATAACTTTTTCTCACCCTTCTAGTTGTTTATGACATGGGTATTTGTAGGCATAATCATTTATTCATTTGGATATTCTTCTTGACCTTCCCCAAAATCTTTCTTGTTTTTAGGGCATAGATAAAAGAAAAACAACAACAACACTATGTTATTTACTATAATGGTCTCCATATTTCTTAGCACATATTTGTCCGACTCATGTATTTCTACATATTCTTATCAATCAGGTGCTTGTAGGTTATTCGGAGGGTATGGATGTCTACATAAACTTTTAGTGCATCAATCCTTATTATCTTAGCCTCGTTGATTCTATTGATTTATCACACAAAGTAATTAGTGGTGAATGCAAATGGAAATTTATCCTAGATGGGCCAATTTCCATCTATCTTTTTAAATTGTGCAAAGAAATAGTTTAGTGCTACAAAAAAATCTCCCTCTCCCTTTAGCTCTTTCCATAGTTGGTGTGATCCTCTAGTATTTTTCAAAGAAATTTGTAAATGCATTAAATAATTTGTAAATTATGCCCTAAATGCATTATTGATGGTTTTGGGTTCCATAAATTATTTGTAATTCACAACAGAGATCCATTCTCTTTAGGGAATATCCATGTTGGTTCCCCATCACCTTTAGGCATGCCTATCTCATTGAAAACAAATAGTAAGAGTCTTCTCCAATGGAATTTAATTTATAATTTCTCATGAACGATCACCCCATCTTTCTTCCACTACAACATATACGATGAATTGGTATAAGGTAAACACTTTCCCCTACGCCATATTATGTGTGATACATACATATTTCTTATTCACTTCCTCGACCATATCTTTTCCCTGCTATATTTGAGGTCAGTATTTTCCCAATGATTCTTTTCCCAAGGTATTTGATATCCTATGTGGGGAAGGAATTACCCCCTCATTTGTAATTTAGGAGGTTTCCAAATATTTCAAGCTCATTTTCATCTTCCAAGTCCTACACTAAAGCTTACCCTATGTTAATTTTTAGCGAAATAATGTTTCGTGAGGAAACATTGTGGGATTTCATCAACTCTCTGGGACTAAGTCCCTTTGCTTGAATGGGGAAGCTCCATTTATTGAAAATAAGGAAACATATATACACTAATCTATTCACAAGGGTGGCCTGATGACCAGGGATCACACATGAATACTTCCTATACTCTGTGCCGAAGTTCTTGCGTAGAACACATGGTAATAATTTTGAGGGAGAAAGATGAGGAGAGAAATTATGAGAAGGGATTTTATATTACAAATAACATATGTAGAGTTTTCCAACATAAAATCAAGAGTAGTTCCATGCATTCAATGAGCATAAACTATGGCAAGATAAAAGGAAAAAGATACAACCAATCCAAAATTTTCTTGCATGATATTGCACAATTACAATTTCTCATAGTATGAAGTTGAGATGGAGATAGAAATTTTAAGAAAAGCAATAGAAAAATTTGATCACTTCTTCCTAGAGAGGATATGAGAGCTAGTAAATAAGAATAACAATTCATTTATAATGAGGAGATCATCTTAGTTATAAATTATAATCCAACTCTTCCTCTACTCCCCACATGATTGTTCATGTTCCTATTCAACTTGTGACTCTTTGTCTTCCTAGGATGTGAGAAAATAAGCCCCTTTTTATAAATCAAAAGGGAATTTTACATTTCACCATTAGAGTCACTTAAGTGAATAAGATAGATTACAATGATTGCTTACAATGAAGAATTAGAAGGGGGAGAAGAGGAGGAAGAATGAGGAGAAGAGAGAATAAATGCTCCAAAACATGGATGAAGATGCATCTGAATTTGATGAAGATCTGATCTAAAGAGGTTGAAGATGAAAATTGATCTATGATGAACCTCCACTGTGATGTACTGATGAAGAACTCGATGAATACCTTTGAACACTCTTAAAATGATGAACCTTTGTGATACCACTTGAACACACCAAGAAGGTGAGTGATGAATACTACCCTAATATTGCACATTGTGAGCTCATGCCTTGATTGATTGAAAAATAGAAGGATATGTGGAGACCATTTAATATGATGATGGAATATTTCTATCACTTGAAAAAACATTCAAACCTTTAAAACACTACAATGCCTCCCAAAATGCCAAGTCCTTGATGCAACTTGAGACCATAGCTTACACAATGAATTCATCCATGAGATGAGGTGATGAGAACCTCAAACATGTGAAGAATGAAGGTGAGAAAATGGATGAAACATGCTTGCAACTTATGATCAACCCATCCGGTGAAGTGAGAAACACACCGAGACCAAAATGCTCCATTGTGACCAAAATTGGGAACTGAGAAGGATTCTCTTCTTGCTTGAGACACAATGCCACTTTTCACCCTTTTAAAAGCATGATTTAGTTCTCCATGAAGGTTTAAATTAGTGAGTAATGGAGGATGAACAACCATGACCATTTTTATCCTTTTCCAAACACTTACTATTTTTAGTAAGTTCTTCCTGGGTGACTAGTTTTGGCAATTTTACCAAATTGTCACTTTTGAGCACTTTTCCTCTTGGGGAATGAACTTAGTGTCTCAAATCCATTATTTATTTAGTCATAATACCATTATTAAGTGTATTTAATGAGGTATTAATAAAAATATAAATTGGTAATTGGGTGTTGGATTGGAAAAAGGTTTCTAAAAATTATACTTCCAACACGGATGCTTTGCTCCAATTTTCAGGGGTTTTTCTCATCTAGGTATTCACAATGCAAAAAGTTAACTTAGAAGTCTATGTGTTCTTTTTCTGACAGGTTATAATGCTGAAAAATAAAATTCCTCTATAACTCCAATCATACCTATTTTCATGGTGCAAGAAAGTACTCATTGGAAAGCTAATTTTTCAAGGATCTCATGCTCGATTTTTAGATTGTTTGGCTCGGCAGAACTACAATCATCTGAGGAAATTTTTTTCCATGGATGAAATTTTCTTATGTCCATAAAAATGGAGGAGGGAATCAATGAGGTAATGAAAAACTCATTCTAATGGCATTCATGTAGGGAAGCTTCAATTCAAATCTCGTGGAAAATAGAGCAAGGGTTTATGAGATATGAGAAAAAATATGTTCTGAGCATGGGGTTTCCAAAATTGGAATTTCTTAGTTACAAGAGAAATGGAGGGAAAATAGATTAAAAATTTCATTTGAAAAATGGCTAAGGATGATTTTAGTGTTCAAATGTTAACCATGGTTAAACAAACCTGCTCATTGACTCACATGTGCATTCTCTTCCTAACTCCGAGTGAAGAGCATGTTAAGACTTGTTAAATGAGTATGGGATCCTCAATTACACCTTAACCACATTTGGTAAGTGTTGTAATGGTGAAAAAGTGAAATAATCATGAAAAAACGTGCCATGGGATCAGCCAACATGAAAAGGGGGATTGGCTTGTGCATTACGGTGAGTTGTTAACTTGAGCCTAATGAGCTAGTTGAGTACTTTAGTGTCGGAAGAGGGTGAGAGAGAAAGGGGTCACACTTTTTTACACATGATGAAATTTTTCACCAGGTTCAAATGTGCAATAGAAATGAAAGATGGCCCAAAGGTTTCAACTTGTCACGAAGGGGGACAAATGTGAGTTATGCACACCTAACCATACAAGTTGTTATTTCAAGTGACAAATATTCTTCCTCTGCTTGGGGCCACTTTTTTTTCAAAAAATTAACTTTTTTACCAAGTTAAAAGGTCCACTAAGGCTCTCAAATTGTTCCATGAGGGTGCTTTGGAACTTAAGGATGGGGCCAAAATTGCATGTAAGTGTATAACACTCACCTAACACCAAAATAAGTCACTTAAGTGACGAAAACTTAATGCCATCATCCTCATCCACCGGGGTCACACTTTTTGCACCCATTTTATATTTTCACCAATTTAAGTGATTAAATATTACATCCAAGGTGTGAAAACGTGACATTTGACAATTATAGTAAGTTTACTTTCACCAACCGCCAAAAATAGACAATAAAGAGTGAGTCTTTGCCCTTGGAGCTTTCTTGAGAGTTTCATGGGAAAATTTTATATGATTTTTACTAGAAATTATATTCTGAGATCATTCGTACCAATTTAAGGATCCAATTTTTCCTAACATTCAATTTTTAGTCCTTTTTTATTCCGGTCATGAGTAGCTCGAGAAGGTCAAACTGCCACCAGAGAGAGACTTGAATTTTTGTCTAACTTATTGCATCATAAATGTATAGGGTTGAATTATATTCAATTTTAATTTTTAATTAAGTCCCAAATCCCCTTGTAAATCTCATAATGTTCACTAGAATCTCCACCGAGATCAGTGATATTCACTTGCAATGTTAGACCAATATCTCAAAATCCCGGCGATAAAATTTCCAATTTTTTTAATGTTAAGCATACATTTTTAATATTTCCAATGAGTATTATTTAACTTAATAAAATTTCCAAGGCCCCTAAATCATTTAGAACAACATCACTATCTTTTTCACCTCTTTCATTTCCCTATATTGTGCTATAAGTAGCCTGATGTTGCATAATTTATTCCTAAAATTTTCTAGCCTTGTATAACTTCCTTAAAGTTCCTTTGATGATATCATATCTCACTCATACACTGATTGGAGGCATCAGATATTCTTATCTCATCCCCATAGGATATTCATTAGGTTCCAAAGTCCTGAAAATAGGCATTTTTAGGCCTTTGGGAGAAGTTCCTTTAAAGTGGATCACAATGAACCCATGAATTTCTTCCCAAAACTTACCTACACATGAAACACACTTTTAAAAATATATATAACACATCCCCTTATCCGTAATGGGGTTTAAATAGTCATAAATTGGTCGGAGTGCATGTTTACATTGCCTAGTTTAGGGAGTTTTTAGTGTGGGCTTAGTTGTCATGGAATTGTTTTTCAATTTTACATGCTATATATATTTAGCATGACAACATTAACTAACCCTATTGCTTGACCTAGTAGGTGACATGTAACCCTAATGCACTAAAACCCCACCTCTGACAATGGTTGCATTTTAAAGGTACATATGCTCTTTCGGTTAAAACAAGATGGTAACATTCAAATATCTACCTTTTTTCTAAGAGAATTACTTGGTTGGGTAACCTTATTTTATAGTTTCTAGTATTGGAACTAAATTGGATTAAATCTTTACTTAGTTAAGTATTTAAACACTCACACTTCACAAAACTTTAGTACTTTCACTTCCTATATGTGAGGACCTACACTTGGATATTTATTATTACATATACTTGTATTCCATGATTTTATTACCACTCACACTTTAATAGTCTCTTACATTTCAAAGTTTAAATTTTCCTCAAAGGTCAAAGAGCGAGAGCTCACACTTCTCAAGTGAGATAATTTAAAGAGATATCTCATAAGCACAAATATTTAAAACTCACACTTCCTAAGTGTGATTATTTAAAAATCTCTCACCAAAATGTGAGTATTTAGATTTCCAATCTTATGCCTCACACTTAATGTTCAAATCAAATCACACTTCCAAATGTGAGAAAGTCAAAATGTAAAATAAATTCAAGGACATGTCAACAATTGATAAGGGTGAGCCAATCCTAGTGTTACACGTGGCATCCCACATGTCATATACATGGATTTCATGCTCCTAAATGGTAAAGGATAGTTAAAATTGATGACTATGATCTAGCTTAGCCTGCATAGGAGTAAGGATCGCATTCAAAAGTCTAACTAATTAAAAAATCAAAGTTCCACGAGGTGAACAAAAATCAAATATTATGTTTCACTAATATGGAGCATGCCATTTTAGATGAAATATTTCCCAATTTATAAGGATATTGTTTTAACTAAGATAACTCATCCAAGTTTCCAAGTTAAAAAAATTACCTCTAAAAGCTTAATCTCTCTCTAGTTCATTATCAACTCGAATTTATTTAAAGAAGTCTATTGAACTTTGTAAGCTAATTATCCTCAGCAATGGTGGGAGAATAAAATCCTTCAAATGTGGAAACACTTATATTCTTACTCAGACATAAGAATACTAAAGGATACCATGTTTGATTCTACAACACTTGACCACAAGTTCCAACACTATTCAACCATATTTTTAACCATTTAGAGGGAAAGGCTTGATGCAGAAGTCATGCATGAAGTAGGAATGTCGATGACAAAACCTAAAGAGCCACATACTGTATGGAATTAAAAAGGAATAGCCTCCATCAAATTTTAACCAAACCTGATGTAATCCCATGCTCATAATTACTCTCTTTTCTTCTCATTCATGTTAAGGCCAAGAATTAGGCTCTGTATACCCAAACTCAAAGAAAATAGGATAAATTTTTTTGTTGTACATGATTTTAAGGCCTATTATAAATTGCATGAGTTTGAAAAAACCTATAACTCAACTACCATTGAAACATGGATGACCAAGTGACAAATAAGAACTATTTTACGTAATTGGGCTAAGGATCCAATTGATTATATGTATGCTCCACATTTAAATGAAATCCTTATTTAAAGATTTATACCTGAAGTTTATATTGGGATGGCATTGATGAACAAAATATATGGAAAACCCTTTATAAAAACTTGATGTAGCTTGGATTCCTCTTCTTGCCATGATTATTGATAAGAACAAAATTCCTTCTCTAGGAAAAGTAGTCACATCCAATTTGGTTTCCCAAAGGGGATATTTTATTGATTACAAGAAACCATTTTTCATGGCCTCTTACCTATTGGATGTGGTCTGTGGATTCTTTAATTATCCTTAATTATATGACTGTTGGTTTACATCATCCCCTTTGGAAGTAAATGAAGTATATTAAGATCTATATGCCCATAGATTCATGGCTCATATTGAAGACATTTGTACTTCCTTCTACCCTCTAGTATACAAATAAATCTATGAAGAACCAATGCACAAGATGTATACAAATGTGCTCTAGTCAATTGGATAGAACTCAATTTCTACATTTTTGTGGCCTCGCATTTTGAGACATAAAAACTAACAGAGTAGTCATAGCTAGATTTGCGGTAGCATTTTGAGTGGACACAAAAGAAAGTAGAAATACTCAAATAACTTGATGAACCTTAGACAAGGGCCCTCAACTATTAGTTTGAACTACACTATATTTATTCACTATTACTTGGGTGATTCAGGGTTGTACTAACTTCAATCAAAAGGAAGAAGAGGTTTTGAGTGGAGCCAGAGGAAGATTTACTAAACAAGTCTCATTCTTAATCCACATTTTAATGGTGGAAAAATGATTAATTAAAATCCCAATGAATTTCCTTTAGGGGATAGGCACCAAGGGATTGTGTACAAGAAGGGGGTGATCCAAGAGAAATAACTAATCAAAACTAATGGAGTCATGATTAGGGTAGAAAAATAAGGTGACATGAAGAAAAGAAAAACCATAAAAATTATATAATTGATAAAAGAGATATTAGGAGAATTAGGTGAATTAGTACTTAAATAAAAATAAAAATGATGAGGAGGTTGGAAGAGAATGATAGGATAGACACAGAGAAGGATTTAGAGAAAAGATAGAAAAATAAAAATTAGCAAGGGAGGAAATAATAAAGAAACTAAACGAAAGAAAGTAGAAATTAAATAAAGTTTTGAAAATAGAAAATAAAGATAATCCCACTTCAAGTGGAGGTGATTCAATGGATACCCTAGGAATGGAGGTAGATGTTCAAATTATTACTATAATTCCCACCTAAAGAAGAGACCTAAAGATTTTGGTTACTCCATGGACTCTCGTGGAAAATTTTCCATTATATAGTAGGTTACAATATTCATTATCACAACAATCTCGACTAATGAAATAATTACAAGACATAGTAGAAAAAATAGAATCAAATTCAAGAAAAATATTAGTAATAGATGTATGGGAGAGATACAAATAGGAATCCCCCTTATTTATTACAAAAAGGGCGAAGAGGAATATGTTATTAGAATAGAGGAAAATATAGTTAAGGAGTTAGAAGAGAATAAAAACATAAAAGAAGAAAAGGTAAAAAATTAGTTTTGAAGAACAAGACCTAAAGGAACATGAAAAAGAAAAAGAAAAAAGAAGCGATGAAGGGTTTATAGGGTTATACGAAAACCATAGATTAAGAGATATTAAAGGTAGGAAGTAATTATGGAAGAATATAATTATGAAAAGTCACCAATAAAAGATGCATCTTGTAGACAAAAAATCATTCACTTTAGGCATTATTTAGCTTTGGTCTTATACTACTATTTAGAAGGTTCTCAAGCAATGAAAGTAATAATCAATCCCACCTTTTGGATATCTTTTTATCTTTTATTTCATCATTCACATGTATTTTCCTATGAATATCCACTTATTTAGCAACTGTCCCATTATTTTAGCATAAACAAGGGCACCCATGCCCGTACTAAGGTGCCCCGAGGAACCCCGGTCCCACCTAAGGCACCATGATCCATGTTCCAATTTCTTGCTTCTTTTTGGGGTCTTTCTAGCCATTTTTCATCCTTATCTTTTTCCTAGTCGGCCATGCCAAGGTTAATTATAAAATTAAAGCAATAGAACCCTATAAATATAAAGTTGTAAGACCATAATGAGGGTCCTAACATCACATATTGCTACCACTCCATCTAGAGTTACATCCATTGGATCACTTACATCCACATAGTGTCATGAATCAAGGATAGGATATTTTCATCAACACACTCAACATAGGGGAAGATTCCATTCTATTTCATGCAGATGTGCTATTAAATTTTCTATAGTTATTTTTGCTCACTAATTCACAAAGTGTGTCTGCACAAGAGCACCTAGGGCACAATATGCACACATACACTAGAACTACATTTGAGTCTGAAATGTAGTGTAACACTTAGTTTAGTAAGCCTACTATTATGGCGTATGAGGTCATTAGACCCATTCATTTTGCATATTTAATTTTTAGGGTTTTGATACTTCTTTATCTTTTGCAAGTCATTACTTCATCTTCCATCACTCGACACATTCGACACATCTTGAAAAATCCCATGTGATGGACATGCAATATTACAGATCATCTTGTGACCTTGTGAGAACCAAATTCGAGCTTTTAAAGAGACTATGGTGCTTATTTTATAGAATAGGGCACCCCAAGGTGCCCCAGTACCTTCCCATGCACCTCAATCTGCTCAGATCCTCCAGATCTAGTCTTTTTGGGACTTCTGGGTGTTTGTTCCTAGTTTTGGATTTTACTGTTAGACTCGCGACAACCTACGGCTATCTTTTTCCATTAGATAAGTCATTTCTCCTTAATTCCTTGCATATTATGGTTTTTTTCATTTAGTATAATTATTTAAGATCATTTCCATATTTTCTTATTGTAGTTTACAAATTTTGAGTCCTCACATATTAGATTAACTAGTTGTTATACTTCCCATAGTATTAGTCTTATTTTAGTTAATCATTTTTGTGAACTGATGTGTGAATAGGTCTCCTCTCCTCCCATTTTATGCCCATTAATCATAGTGGCCACTTCGTACCCCTCCACTATTGTGAACTTCCTTCTCTCCTCCACCGTACCTCTAGATCCATGGCTGACATACCTACCTCTATGGCTGAAAACCCCTTAAACAACTCCAACCAAGTTCCCCTTCATGAAATCGAAGCCACTGATAGTGAGAAGTCCTATGATGAGGACACTAATGTTGACCAAGAATAACTTGATGTTATTACCTATTTTCTTCAAGCTTTACATGAGAATCCCACTCATCTCCCTCATGTCTTGCACACTTTAATTACTGCTAAGTGAGCTCGTGAAGCTTCTAATTTTGTTTCTTCTACCCCTATGGTCTCTACACCACCCGTTTATGTTTCCACTCCTCCTATTACAACTACCATTCCTCTTTCCCACCATGGTACTTCTAATATACCACTTGGTTCTTCCTCTAATACTCCTAATTTCACATCATTATACTATGATTTCAAAATCAAATCTAATAATTGTAAGTTGCTACCTCTCGAGGACCTTTATCTCTTAACTCCACATCCTTATTGCATTCCCCCTTTACACCAACCATCTCCACTTACCCATTCCCGCCTAACTTCATCTCTCCCAAATTTCCCATTTTTAAAGGCCATGGTGACCCATAGGAACATCTTCATGCTTTTCATGTCACATGTCTCGATTACGTAGATGATCATACTATCCTCGCTAAGTTATTTCCCCATAGCTTGCAATACTATGTGATGCATTAGTTCTATGACTTACTCATATATATAGTGGTCTCTTTTATGCATATGGCTAACACTTTTCTCACTCATTTTTCTATAAATATCAGTTCCACATTGTCTTACTTCCAACTAGCCCAAATTTTAAACAAGGCTCCAATGAACACTTCCTTGATTACATGTTATGATATAAGAATAATGTATTCAATATAACCAATGTCCTTGTGGAATCTGAAATTTAGGATGTGTTTATTCATAGTCTATTTCCACCTCTCCAAGATAGTGTACTCTTTGAGAAATTTTCATCATTTGATCAATTTTGTCACACTCTCAAGTTTGTGAGACTAAACTCTTCTTCGTAGGCAAGATCAAATACTAGGACCCACCTTTTTCCTCCTCCCGTCTTCCAAATAAAAAAATATTCAAAGCACCTACAAATAAGTCCATCGATAAAAATACTGTTGTTAATGTGGTCTCTACTATTAAGGAATTGCAACCTCAACCATATAGAAGTCCTCTCGCTAAGCTTAGTGCACTACTAAGCATTATATTTCCATAACTCGCCGATAGTAATCTCATTACCTTTCCATCACCTTTACAACTCGATCCATCCCAACCCAAAGGGTGTAACTTTGATGGCCATTCTTACTGTGGTTATCAACAATGTGTCAATCATTCCACTAATCATTGTTTCAAGCTACTATTATCCAAAATGAGTCCCTTGCTCATTTTGTGGCTAACTCCCTTCATTCCTCCCTCCCGTGTGCCTCAGTCAAGAATTTTTTACTTTTTAGGCACTCAAAACCTTTTAGAAATGGCACTATTGGATAGAGCTCCTTCTCATCTTTCCAGAAAGGTAAATTTTTCCTCCTAACTCCATGTATTTTTGAAGTTATGGCTCCATGGAGTTTTTGTGGAAAATTTTCCCTGACAGCTCCCGCCGGCCAATCGAAACTACCACGTCAGCATTGTGGCATCGGGAGGTGGGGGAAATTTTCAAAATTTTACCACTTATTTTGCAAGGGGAAATTTTCCCATGAAAATCCTGAGCCAATAAGGTGAGGCCACGTGTCCTCGAAGGGTGGAGGCAGAGGTAAACTTGGGATTTTTACCAAGTGTTTGGAAAAGTTTCAGAAGGAATTTTTGGCCCGATGGTCTGCCGGTGAATAGGATGAGGCCACGTGTCCAAGGGGAAGAAGTTGGAAATTTTTCCAAGGGTTGGCACGAACAAAATTTTGCCCGTAGGGCCCACATCCAATAACATTATGCCACGTGTCCTTAGGGCCGAAGGAGTGGCGGAAGGTGGAGGTAAACTTGAAATTTTTGCCAAGTGTTTTGGCGAGGGCGCTAAAGGGAGATTTTGGCCCGTAGGCTTGCGTAATGAATGAGATCATGCCACGTGGCACCAGGATGGCGGGGGCACGGGGAAAGTTGGGATTTTTCCCAAAACAAAATCAAAGAAAAATTTCAAAAGGAAAACCCACCCCCAAAAGCTTGAGCCAATGGAATTATGCCACATGTCCACGTGGCGGAAAAAAATTAGAAGACAAGCCCACACCAAATAGGATTTTGCCACGTGTCCAACTCGGGAAGATGGTCAACAGAGAATGGAAAAGACAAAGTAAAAAGCCTACGGTGAATCACATCATGCCACGTGTCCTCGGGTCATGTAGCCGGGGAATTTTGAAAATTTTTCCAAGGGTCGAAGCGATGAAAAATGAAGCAAGAAGGGCTCGTAACCAATCAATCAAATCGTGCCATGTGGCACCAGGACTAACGAGGCATGGATATTTTTGAGGAAATTTTCCCAAATGCAAAAAGTGGTAAAATTTTAAAATTTTGTCCCGCCAACCATTTTTGTCCCTGTTTTGCCCTAAATTTTCGAATGGGCATAACTTTTGATCCAGAGCTTAGTTTTGGGTGTTCTTTATATCAATGGAAAGCTGGTGAAATTATCTACATGATTTTGGGGTAATTTTGTGTTTTGGTGGAGTTTGGAGGGAGAAAACTAGAAAAATCATTTGGCACGTGGAAATGAACAAAAATGACATTTCAACCACCATTTTTAATGCAGCATGCTCACATTCTCTCCCAGCATGGTCAAAAATGTTAGGGAATGGACTTTTAAGGATGCACATGCCATTTTATTGCATTTTGGTTGGTGGTTAAAGTGGCTCTCATGTTTTTCCACGTTTCTCTCTCTTGAGCTCGAATGGGCATTGTAAAAATCCATAATGGGCTCATTTTCAAAGAGTTAGACAATTTACTGGCCCTGCAACTTCTCTTTTCTTCCCTTTTTGCAGATTTGTGGAAATTTTTACCTTTTGATGCAAATACAACGTCTCTTTTTGTCTCTTCGCCATTGTAATGCACTTTATTGGACTTGGAATGATAATGTGTGTTATGTGATTAAAATCTTCTCAATCCTTTCATATGTTTATCATTTTTCCTGATCTCTCATTACATTTTGGAAATTTGTGCATGTTTTATGCTATATTTTCTTGTGGATTGTGCATGTTTTGCAGCAGCAGATGTCTACTACTCCTTTGGTGCATCACCTCATTTAGACTAGGTTTATTTTTGCATTTTCTCAACCCTATCTCCTTGGAAAAGTTTGATTAAGTTATAGGTAAACCCTTTGTAGAATGTCATGCACACTTAAACATAGGAGTTGAGGAACCAACCTCTAATCTAGAGATTCTTTTCCCACTTTTACAAGTCCCACACTTGGGGAAAAGATTCAATGTTGTGTAATCACACTGGATGCTAAAATGTCAAACTAGAAATTTGATAGAACATCCAGAGGGTGCTGCTGATTTGCACTAATAGCTACACCATCTCATCCAAGATCTATTTGAAAAATATCACATTAAGCTTCCAACATCTCCAACACTCACCCTACTAATGATAATCATAAGCTCAAAATTTTTAACCCGTTACCAAAACATGATACCAAACAAACTGGTTCATCTTCTAACCATGTCTATCGATATGTCCTCTCCCCTATGACCTCTCAAATTTCTTATTGCTAACACTACTACTTTGACACCAGTTATTTTTAAGTAGTCGAGGGATGTGACCCGCCTCTTGCTCTTAATTGGATTCTTCAATCTTAATCTATTATTTCCATGAGCCACTTGCACCTCAAATTTATTTACAATAATTAAGTTATTTCCATTAACATCATCCCTCCTTCACCTCCATTATCTCCACCACCTTGTCTAGTTGATCATACTTCCTCTACTTTTTCTAGCACATCTCCTATGGTGTTACCCAAAATACACTCTACTCCTAGTTCACCTACTCATTTTTCTTCTACGTGACTTCTTTAATCTATTAGTCTTAGGCACCGACATAGGCCTATTCTCGAGGACAACCACTACATCCCAATGTTGATCACCACCTTGCTTTATTCCATGTGGATCATCCTCCCCTTCGTACATGACATTTCCTTGATCTCCATCTCCAACGTATTTTTCTATGCCATGATATTTTTCGTATATCCATCCCTCGCATACATACCACTTTTATTCCCCTATGCAATATTTATCTACTATACCACCATTACTCAAGCATGGTCCCACAATTTCATCATGTAAAATATCAGGTAGAGGGACCTGCATCCTTCACCCTCATTGGTTAGTTCATTCATTCCTGTTTGGGAGGCACAACATCTTATTTCCCCTCCCCATTCTCACATCACCACATCATCATCTCTCCTCCATTCTTATCAAAGCATAACATATCGCCTATCATAGCACCGTCATTACCCAATGACGCACTCTTGTTTTTAGGTTCACACTTGACTATTGAGAGATTACCATTACTATGAAACCCACATACCCCACCATAGGTTCTACATATTGCATTTCATCCTACATTACGCATTATACACCATTATTTCTACATCTATTTCTATATTACACTAATCCTCATCTACACATTACATCCATTACACTATCTACACTCTTAGTCACATTATACATTGCACACTTTCTTATCATATAGTTTCCATATACTACATTAGCTATCATTACCTATAAGTCTAGTTTTACATTCCATCCCTACATTCGAAATTTACACTAGGTTATATTATATATGGGTCTAGATTTACATTTTTACTACTGCATATTCTATTTCCTATCTACATCCATCATCACATCTGACATATTACATATTATACACACCCTACACATTCTATATTTCATTACCCACTCCATGGACACATACCCTATTCTTCACTTGGTTGTTTCTAATACGTTGTTTTCTACATGTTTTCATCACCACGCTATGATGAACTTTAGTTCCTTGGTCCATACTTGACTGTCGAGGGTTTACCAATCAAATAGACCTTACATTCACCATGTAACATTTATTCATGCTAAATTATACCATGCGACATTTCCAACATTAGTGAAATACACCTTAGGTTAAATCATCACCCATTCTATCATTTTGTAGTGGTATACACCTTAGGTTACATCACCACTCCCTCCTTTCATCTTGTAGTGACATACGCTTTAGGATAAATTGTCACCCATTTCCCTTCATTATATAGTGACATACACTTAGGGATATAAATCATCACTCATCCATTCAAAAATTCATGATATATGCTTCAGCTATAGGGTTCACACACATCTCTCTACATGTCACATCTCATCACCATTACATATAAACACTCATCATAGCACCCTAGAAACAACCAATACTACATGACCATTTCCCGATGATGCACTCTTATTTATGGTTCATTCTTGAATGCTCAAGGGGAAAATAAAATGAACCTCACTTCATACACTTACATACACTTAGGGTGCATGTTGATTCTATTATTCCATATTACATTCCATTTCATTCATCTCGCAACATATTGCATTGTCTTGGGGAATTTATTTTTCCTTGCTTGTGTTTTGCATGATCACTTTACTACATATGTTAGACTACTTTTTTATATGTCATTATCATATACACATGCAAATTCACACCTTTGTTTAGTGTGATCACGATACATGACTCTACACGTGACATGGATTCTTGCCTTCTACCCTTTCTATACCAAGGTCGTTGGGGCATCCACATTCATCTTATCTAGGTGTTATTGTTTCATTTTATACTTAGAATATTATATTAATGGCTTATACACGCTTTGACATATTGTTTATCACTTTAACATGCTAATGGGTGTTCCATCTATAACACTTGTTTTATAGGTTTACATGTTTCTATGACTACTTATTTGTTTCTACTTGTTTGCTTTGTTTGCCATTGTATGCGGGATTTTCCATTTGCTTGAGTGGAATTTTTTTGTTATTTGTGGCCATGATGGCCTTGCATGTCTTGTGACATCATGAGTGATGTACCATGTTTATAACCATATTTTTATAGTCTATGTGTTTTCTTGCGTGTTTACACTACTTTGTTTGGTAGTTACTACATTTTCTACAAGTTTTAAATCGGTGTTATTGCATGCATGCATTTGTGGACTAACACTTGTTTTTACTAGCCATCCCCTTTTATGCATGACTTGGTTTCTACCAAGCTCTTTCCTTTCCCCTTCAGGGAATATTTTAATAGGTCAAAGTGTGGTAGGTCCTCTTTTTGGGATGTATTCACCTTTCAGTGATGTCGGATGCGCCCCCAAAGAGGGGGCCATCATTGAGGGTTTTTACATACTAACACAATGTATTTACATTGGTTTCGTAGAGTGCACTTTTTGCCCTTGGTATTATGGGTTTACATACAACAAGTGAGTTCAGAAAAGTCTACAAACTCCATACACATTGGCCTCTATAGGACATGGTGTCCTTTGGCATTTCTATGGAGTAGTTATAGGCTTGGAGGTTATAGTGGGTGTGCCTCTCTACACTACTTCATCTAGTGGCATTGGATCACCCAAAAACTAGGATAGTATAGAGATCTCTTCACACATTTTAGTATAAGTGGTTAAAGGTTGGAGGACATAGAGTATTTCCTCCCTATACTTCTTCAGCTAGGGTGGCATGAGATCACCCAAAAAGCTCGCGACAGTATATGATATCCTTCTACACCCTTTCTCTCAACATGGATAAGGTACACATGTTCCATTTAAACTTTTATGTTTTTGTATTTTACATTTTTCATACTTTACAAATTTCTATATACATGTGTATTTTACACAACATTTTTACATACATATATATTTGACTACTTGATCATTTTCTCCTTGCGAATTGATTGTATAAGAAATAACCAGTCAAATTGGGGGAAACAACAATGATGAAGATGACAATGACAATGATAACACACCACGATGACACTTTCCTTTACTAACCATGCAAGTACACTACATACTGAAAATAGCTACACATTCATTCGCCCTAGGTTCACTCTCATCATTTTTTATGCACATTTTTAATCCTTAGAATCCATGCTCCACATTTTTCTTTTATTCATTCCATGCTTGAGTCTAGTCCATCGACACGTCTCTTCTACACTCTACATGGATCTCAGGTATTCCTCTTTATCTACTTTATATTACCAAACATTCCTCTCACCAATACAAAGTGGGGGAAAATGTAGACACAAAATCAAGTAATTTATTAATTATTTAGCCTAGTCTTATACTACTATTTAGAGGGTTCTCAAGTAAAGAAAGTACTAATTAATACCACCTTTTTGACATCTTATTTTTATATTTTATTTTTTAATTCTTGCATATTTTCCTATGCACATCCACTTATTTTACAATTTTCCCATCATTTTAGCTTAAACCGAGGCACCCTACTCCCACCTAGGGCGCCCCAATCCATGTTCCATGTTCTCGCTTCTTTTTGGGGTCTTTCTAGCCATTTTTAATCCTTATCTTTTTCCTAGTCAGCAATGTCAGGGTTAATTACAAAATTAAAGCAAGATAACCCTATAAATATAAAGGTATAAGACTATAATGAGGGTCCTAACATCACATACTACTATCACTCCATCTAGAGTTACATGAATTGCATCCACATAATGACATGCATCAAGGCTAGGATATCTATATTAACACACACAACATAAGGGGAGGATTATTTTATATTTCAAACACATATGTTATTTTATTTTCTATAGTTATTATTTCTCACTACTTCACAAAGTGTGACTGACACAAGAGCACCTAGGGCACGACATGCACACACACACCATAACTACATTTGGGTCTAAAATGTAGTGCAAAACTCATTTTAGTAAGCCTACTGTTATGGTAGCTAAGGTCAGTTTGACACATTCATTTTTCATATTTTATTTATGGGTTTTAATACTTCTTTGTCTATTTTATGTCATTTCATCTTCCATCACTTGGGACATTCGACGCAGCTTAAAAAATCTAGTGCAATAGATAGAAAATATTACAGATCATATTGTGACCTTGCAAGAACCAAATTCAGAGATTTTATAGAGATGAGGGTTCCTTGGGGCACCCCAAGATACCTTCCCAAGCACCTTAGTCTTCTAAGATCCTCTAGATCTGGCCTTTTCGGGACTTCTAGGTGTTCGTTCCTACTTATGGATTTTAGTGTTAGACCCGTGACAACTCGTGGTAGTCTTTTGCAATCAGCTAATTCATTTCTCCTTACTTCCTTGCACATTAGGGTTTTGTTTCATTTAGTATAATTATTTAAAATCATTTCCATATTATCTTAGTGTAGTTTACAATGTTTTAGTCCTCATATATTAGATTAACTAGTTGTTATACTTCCCATAGTATTAGTCATAGTTTAGTTAATTACATCCCCAACCATCATACTATCCTAAAGAATATGAGCCCCTATACAGTCACCATTCCATGTGCTTTGCTTCACACATCAATTGGAAAGATACAAAAGGAATAAAGTTTAGAAGAAAGATATCACAAATTGTAAGAAGAGAGTAAAGAAGAGAAGAGATAATGAGAGAACTACTAAGATAACTTTACTTTGACATTGAAATTAGAGAGATAAAGGAAGAAGATGATTTAACCAAAATAAGTTTACTCAAAACAAGAAGGTGAAGGCACCTAAAACACAACAACCAATTCAAAATCTCCCAAGAACTCAACCTATTAACAGGATGGCCCAGAAGATTATTTTCCGTTGTTTTGAAAATATATCAAGGATGTGGAAGAGAATTTTTCATCCTAGACTCGTTTTGGAAAATTAAAAACATTACGATGCCACAACAAAATTGTATGACTTTGTGGGAACATTAAGAGAAAATATTGTTAGGCAAGACATGAAGAAAAACCCTCAAGACACAAAGACCTGGGATGTAATAGAAAATTAATTTAAGGAATAATTTCATCATCCTAAGAAACCCATAGAAATTATTAGAAAAATGAGGGACCTAATTCAAAAATAATGAGAAATAAACAAATATTTTGATTATATACTTTAAAAATTTGGCAAGAAGATTGGAAGAACATCTCATACATAAGAAAAGAATTGAGTGGTTTATCTCTGGATAACTTACTAACCTACAAGTTTCAGGTGGATGGGAAGGTATTAAAAATCATTAAATTTTCATTAAATATGGCCACAAGACTGAAATCACAACCACGAGAGAAGAGAAGGAGAAAATTCTCCTAAAATTGAATTACAAAGGGTACAACTAGAATTGGCTAAGTTGAAATTGCAACAAAAGATCCCGAGGAAAGAAGATCTCGGAAAAAAATTCACCTCCTAGGAACACCGAAAGACCAAAAATTAGGTGTACGGTATGTTGTGCTGATGTAAGGACACAACAAGGTAAAACTACCATACTTGGAAAAAGTAAAAAGAGATACAATAATAACATAACATTCATCGAAAAAGTTTCTTCTTGTAACATAGTTGCGATTGAAAGAACTTAGTGTGGTATATGTAGACTATGGTACTAACACACCCATAATATTTTCCCATTGATGGGATTATCCCCCTACAAACTAGTTGATGTATTGTATAACATGTGGATCAATTAATAACTATCGCCATACTTTTCTTGCAATTGATGCAATGGAAGATTTGAAGGACTATAATTCTCGAAGAGTGATGGAAGCTAGACAAAACATAGTATCAACACCTCCACCACAAAAAACCACCCCCACGGTATTCAGTTAAAAATCCCCATATAGTATGATTACAAACAAAACCATACCACCACAATACCAATGATATCAAGGAGGACAACCACAATATAGAGGAGGATATCAAGGAAATACCTACAACCCTAACTACCAAGAGTATGATGGTGGATATAGAGGAGGCTATCAAGTTGAATATAGGGTGGATATAATAAATATCAAGGTGGAAGGGGATATCAAGGATACCATTTGAGATAAAACCAAAACAATGTGGAGATAAAACAATTCAATGGACTACAGGAAATGAGACCATTGAATTGCTACAAATGTGGGAAAGATGAAAAATTGGCTAGAAACTATACTAAACCAGAACCCTATGGTTCTATCATGAATGAGGAACACATGATTCCTTTAGCTATCCTAAATCCACACAATTATATAGATATGGCTATAAAAATTGTAGATTTGTGTAAATATTCCCAAAATAATGTATAACATATTACAAGAATACCAAAGGATGAAGACAGATGAAAAATAAAGAAAATGGAAAACATATAGTTTAGGGAAGGGAGAAACAAAGAAGAATAAGGAAAATGAGAATGTTAAACACAATTATTTCAAAAGGAAAAATAATAAGAAAGAATAAAGTGACAAAGAAGAACCAATATATAAAGCCCCAAACTACAAAAAGTGATCAGAAAAAGAACAAGGCAATGCAAAGATTGTTTTTATCAAACCAAAAAAAAAAGGATAATACATATAGTAAAGAAGAATGGAACCTAAAGTGGTTCATACTTGAACTCCATGGAAGTGGTAAAATGTGAAACCCAATCCAAAAAATGACCTGACACTCTAAAATTATAGGAAAAGAAACAAGAAATGGCCCAAATGTAGAGTGGGGTGAGAGCCGAGTGAATAGAGAGTCGGGGTAGAAAATGGATGAGACACATAAGGTAAAATGTAAATCACCAAAAAAACACTCACATGTAACAAGGGACAAAATGACTTAATAGAGTAACCCAACACACCTCGCATGTAAATAACTCACCATAAGAAGATGACCCGACCCAACTCAAAACACACTTGCCAACAATAAATAAGAAACTCAAAGTGCAAAGAAACTCATACATATGCAAACAACCAACCTCATTGGGAGCTCACTAATATCTGCCAGAGCTCAGCCAAGCTAACTAGAATGAGAGTAAAGCTAACAGGGGAAAATACAAAACTAGTAGGGAAAGAGGCCGAGGAAGGATAAAACAATAATTTTTTCAAGAAAATTTGTACTTTTAATGAAAAAAATATTGATAAAACCAAAAACACATAACCTATCTCCAAAAAAAGAGATTCCATCCAAATTTAGTTGTATCTAGCTAGATCTTATGGAGAAAACCCTAACACCTACACATGGACAACCAAAAAACCAGCACAAACTCTAAAAAATGAGATTGATAAACCAGCCAGTAAGATTAAAAAAAATGATCATAAAATTACATGAGAAGCATAAAATTTGAAACCGAGAAGTAATTAACAACCAAAATAAATAAGTACACATTTACCAAACAACCACTCTGATACCATGTGAGATTATTTTACAAGGATCAATGTAAAACCTCATGCACATCAAAACGTTTTCACTCCAATGGTGATATGAATGCTCCAAGTAATCATCAAGTTATCAAACAAAAGGAAAATAAACCCTCGTAGACACCTAAAATTAGAACTTTACCAGTTATCTTAATCAAATCTATCACCCATCTTTCTTTTTGAGCACATATCTATCTACATCCTTGCTCCTTTTAGCCATTGTGTTATCCCTAGACTACCATTGGATCAGGTATCACCATTAGACCATCATATCACTACAAACCGTGTTAGTCCCTTTTCCTTTACATTATTGGTTATATTGTATGTTTTATCATTTTATATTATCATTATCAAATTGACTTCCGGGATTGGCCTTTTCCAGAAATCCACCATATATCTATTTAATCCTTTTTTTTAGTTTCCGTACATTACTGGTAACCTATCTCATTGGAAGGAAGTAATTGTGTGCACACTTGGATCTATCAACATTATCATTCATCAACATGGGTATTAGTAAACCCCACCATCTTCTGAGGTCAGTTTGTTTTTTTTTTATTTCACTTCATTAAGATAAAGTAGGCAAGAAAAAACTCTCTCGAAAAAAATCATGAAAGAATAGGTCTACTCATTCTCATAGCTCAAATAAAAGGGTACATATATAGGAGTGTTGTACGGCTCCCATGTATGACACATGGACAGATGAAACCAAATTACACCTAATGACCTATGATCTCGCTAAGTGATATGACTCACTGCATGAGGTGGATAAGATGTCGAGTGATGACGAGGAAATTCATATACACCAACATTATCTCGTGTCTATCCCTCTTTAATTTTGTACTACACATACTATGATTACTATATCATTTATATATGACCATCCTTACTTTACTATGACATATTTGAGGGCTACACCTCCTTCACTAGAAAAGGTTTGTCTCACCTCATGATGATTTGTTTATTAGATAGATCATGTGTTATCCAATTTCCTATACATAGCTATGTTTTAACCATTTTAAAAACATTCAAATAAACACATAATACAAAAAGAAGTAAATATGTGGAAAAATAAACAATTAGGACATGTTTTTGGTTTGATTGGTGAAAGGGTCTAGCTTGGTTTCATGCACTACTCTTTGGGGGCATCCCAAATGTTATACAATGCTTTTGTTTTATTAAAGTTCCTTGACACCTTTCCTATCACACTTAATAATTCATAAACTAAGTGGTTATTACACACTAAGGTTCACCAACATGGATCCTATACATTCCTCATAATTTCCATCTTTCATTAATAAAAACTACTTGATTTTAATTTGCATGAATATCCATTAAATGTGCTTTGAAAATGAACTAAGAGTGTTGTATAATCAATGAAATATTGAGCAATGAAAGAGAGAAAACACAATGAGAGAGACATAATATTGCCTTACAGAAACTCAATTTGAGAAAACTATAGCAAGAGTGAAGCAATGCTTCCTCATCTCACTATCATGTCTTTGTGTATAAACTTACTTCCTTCCAAAGGCCTCCACAAATACTATGATGTTCAAACACTCATATAACCTTGCAAATCACTCTCATACCATCCTTTCACACTCCAATTTAGAAAACTAGATATGATCAAGAATATAAATTGCTTAGAATATCTTCTTGATTTCCTTACAGATACCTTGCCCACACATATATAAAATTTTGACAAAGAAGGATAGCTTGAAATAGAATCCCAAGAGACTTATAAGTTGAAGAGGAACCGTTTGCATTCGTTTACTCTTCCAAAATTTCCCACATGGCGAGCCACCACTTTCCACAAACTAGAAGTTACGTAACCACCACTTACAGGTTATGTAATCGATGCAGCTCTTGTGAAACCTCCATTGAAGGTTACAAAACCATTGGGGTTGTTACATAACTTCTACTTTGGCTTTAGGGGTGGTTATATTGCCATACAAAGTATGATGCCTTCCAGAGATCATAAATTTTGCATATGAACTTGAAATTGGGTGCCCTTTTTTGAACTTGAATAATTTTTCAAGAGGAACAAAATATGTAATCAAGTTTTATTTTGATGACATATTCATTGTGTTTAATCCTTTTCACCAAAACCTATTTTTTTGAGGTCTCATGGTTTCACAACTTCATCTTGAACCCTGTTTTGTGGTTACATCTAACAATAGCCATAGAAATAGTGTTAAGTGATTAAAAAAATTACATAATCCCAATGGTGATTTTATTAGCTCATAATGATAACATTTATCATCAAATTTTGGATCATGCCTCCCCAATCAGAGGCTTTTGGTCCCCAAAAGCTTAGGAACTCAGACGATGAGGAATTTTCTTCCCTATTTCTTGAACCTCTCTTGTACTTGGAGGTGCATACACTGAAATACATTCTCTATCATCTGAAATACTTGGTCCAAATTTTTATTCCCTTAATTTGGGTCCTTCCCTTCCTTCCCTATGTATAGATAACCTTGTGGAAAATACATCTCATGCTCCTTGTCAAAATAACAACTACAGAGAACAATACATTCTTTCTTATCTTTCTAAATCAGAAAAGAAACCTTCCTACTTACATTAAGTAATTGGTTACCTTGAGTGGAACTTACTAAGGAGAGCTTAGATTTTCCTTCATAGATTAAGTAATGGTATTGATTCAATCTCCTCCTAAAAATAACATCTCTAACATACATATATAGGCTTCCAAAAACTATACCACAAATGTCAATAGGTGCAACATCCACAACAACTTCATCAATGAAATGTTCATTTATTGCAAACTTGACTTTGCATTGTTTAAAAACCTTATCTCTACTCCTTTTTAACCCATCCTAGAGAATATGGATTAGGATGATCATACATTTCCAACCCAAGTCTATCACCAAATCTTTTCCAATAAAATTTACTTGTGAGCAAGAATAAAAAAGAGCATCAAATTTTACCATCTTAATTTGTACCTTGATATGAAAAATCTTAGAAGGTTCACCTTTTTTTGAGCATCATCATTACCAAAACATGCCTTTTTGGAAGGCTGGTACAACACAAACTAATGATCCACCTCTTCGATTCTCTCAACATAAATTGGTTCTCTTTGAAGTGATGACATGGACTTATTTTTCATTTTTTTGTTCTTAAACAAATTTAATTCCAGATAAAAATTCCAAAAGTCTCATCGGTGTGATCATCAACATCACAACTCCCATAATTTTTGGTTGAATCTTTCTTGGCAATTGTCAAAGTGGCATTAACCCCACCTTTCTTCTTTAGAGCATTAGAAGAATTTGAAGAGGAGATGAATCCTTTTTCTCATTCATCTCAAGAAGCATGGGCCTCCTTAAGTGACTATGTAACCATCTGATATACTTATGAGGATATCATGGTCAAATGTATATTTTCCCATGTGGACCACCTTTCTCCAAAAATCACTCATATAGACTTGCACACTTTGACCTTCCTTTTACCTCAAATATTTCCAATCAATAGACCTTTCTTCTTCATAACAAATAGGATAAAATTTCCTCTTAATAAAATTTTTAAATTCATCCCATTTAGTAATTGGGGGTAACCTTTTAACAACCAAAGAATTAAGATAAATCTCAAACCAAGTTAGAGCATGACTTGCTAGCTTCAACCTTGCAAAATAAATTTGTTTCTCTTCACTAAATTTATGCAAATGAAAGTATACCACTAATTAAGCTAACCATTGAACAAGTTTATCTACATTATCTCACCTTAATAGAACTGAATATCAATTTTTTCCTCTACTTTGAATGGAGATGGAGCTTAGTTGGAATAGGGATACTCTTTCTCATTGTAGAAAGACTCACGCTCCTTGTTTTCTTCATAAACATACATAAAAACTCCCATATTTTCTATGACAACTTTCATAATCTTCCCAATCTCATCTATGGACTAAGATATGTGGATAACATCCTACTCTAATGTTTGGAATCTTTCTTCACCATATTTAGATCTCCTCTCATCTTCATGGGCCATACTTCTCACTTCTCTCTTCCACTTCCTTATGGATATGTCTTGTTGCAAAGAGACCAAATAACCTTTTCCACTAGCACTTGTTGCTCTTGTAATGGGAACATATCTACAAAATGATCACTAAACAAACCACAGACTATGGAAGATGAACCAAATCTAATATTTAAACTAGGTGATTATTACACACTAAGTTTCACCAACATGGATCCTATGCATTCCTCACAATTCCCATCTTTGGTCAACAAAATTAATTGCTTTTAATTTGCATGAATAACCATTAAACATGCTTTAAAAATGAACTAAGAGTGTTGCGTAGTTAGAGAAATACTGATCAATGAAAGAGAAAACAAAATGAGAGAGACATAAGATTACCCTGGATAAACTACAACAAGAGTGAAAAAAATTTTCCTCATCTCATTATCATGTCCTTTGTGTAAAATATTACTACCTCTGCAAGGCCTCCTTAAACACTGATGTTAAAAATCTCATTCAACTTTACAACTCACTCACTCATACCTTCCTTTCACACTCCAATTTAGAAAACCATATATGATTAAGAATAAAAATTTCTTATAATCTCTTCTCAATTTCCTTATAGAGACCTCCCCCCCCACACACACATATATATATATATATATATTATATATATATATATATATATATATATATATATATATATATATATATATATATATATATATATATATATATATATATATATATATATATATATATGTTTGACACTAAGGAGAGCTCAAATAGAATCCCAAAAGACTCATAAGTTGAAGAGGAGTCGTCTCCTCTTATTCTTTCATACTTTCATGCATGATAGAACCACCACTTTCCACATATTGGTGGTTGCGTAACCACCATTGATGGTTATGTAACCTCCTTAACGATTACAAATGACCAAGGCAAGCAGTTCAAAACTTCCATTGAAGGTTACAAAATATTGGATAGGTTGTGCAACCGCCACTTCGCTTTAGGCGTGGTTTGGTCACCATACAAATTTTGTTACCTTTCTGGAGGTCATAAATTTTGCATAGAAACTCGAAATCGGGTGTTCTTTTTTTTTTAACTTGCATAATAGTTTGAGAGGAACAAAAATATGCAATAAATTTTTTATTTTGATGAAATATTCATAGTTTTTAAGCATTTTCACCGAAACCTATATTCTTTTAGGTCTCATGGTTTCACAACTTCATCTTGAACCCCGTTATGTGGTTTCATACAAAAATAGCTATAGAAATAGTGTTAAGTGATAAAAAGTTGAATAATCACAGTGGTGATTTTATTAGCTCATAATTCTAACATTTATGATCCAAAATTTTGATCCTCCTCCCCTTAATTAAGGATTTTGGTCACCAAAATCTTAATATTTCATACGGTGAGGAATTTTCTTCCCCATTTCTTGAACCTCTCTTATACCTGGAGGTGCATATGCTGAAATAAATTATCTAACATGAGAACTTCTTGTTCCAACTATTCATGCCCTTGAGGTGGTTCCTTCCCTTCTTTCCTATGTATAAATAACCTAGTGGCAAAATCGTGCATTTCATGCTCTTTGTCAAAAAAACAACTATGGAGATCCTTACATTATTGTTTATCTTTCAAAATGAGAAAAGAAACCTTCCCACTAACATTAAGAAACTGGTTACCTTGAGTGGAACTTACCAAGGAGAGCTTAGATTTTCCTTCATAGGAATGTAAGGTGTATTTTTCTCATCTTTAACCAAATGGTATTAATTCAATATCCTCCTTAAAATAGCATCTTTTACATACATATAGGGGATTCCAAAAACTATACCATAAATATCAATAGGCACAACATACACAACAACTTCATCAATGAAATGTTCATTTATTGCAAACTTGACTTTTTATTGTTTAGAAACCCTTATCTCTACTCCTTTTTCACCCATCCTAGAGCATACAGATTAGGATGATCATACATTTCCAACCCAAGTCTATCAACCAAATATTTTCTAATCAAATTTACTTGTGAGCAAGAATAAAAAAGAGCATCAACTTTTACCATCTTAATTTGTACCTTGATATGAAAAATCTTAGAAGGTTCACCTTTGTTTTGAGCATCATCATTACCCAAACATACCTTTTTCTAAAGGTGTACAACACAACTGCTCATCCACCTCTTCATTTCTCTCAACATAAATTAGTTCTCTTTAAAGTGATGACATGGACTTATTTTTCTTTTTCTTGTTCTTAAATGGATGCAATTCTGGATGCAACTTCCAACAAGTCTCATCAGTGTGACCATCAACATCACAATTCCCATAATGCTTGGTTGAATATTTCTTAGAAATTGTAGAAGTGGCATTAACCCCACCTTTATTCTTCGGACATTAGAATAATTTAAAGAGGGAGATGAAACATTTTTCTCATCTATCTCAAGATAATGGTCTTGAGAATAAGCCTCATTTATGTCATTTGGATTTCTAAGAAGCATGAGCCTCCTTAAGTGACTATGCAGCCCTTCGACATACTTCATGAGGATCTCATGGTCAAATGTATATTTTCCCATTTGGACCACCTTTTTTTGAAACTCACTTGTATAGACCTGCATACTTTGACCTTCTTTTTACCTCAAATATTTTCAATAAATATACCTTTCCTCTTCATAAAAATAGGGTAATTTTTCCTCTTAATCAAAGTTTGAAATTAATCTTGTTTAGTAATTGGTGGTAACCTTTTAACAACCAAAGAATCAAGACAATTCTCAAACCAAGTTTTAGCATGACTTGTTAGCTTTGACCACGTAAATAAATTTGTTGCTCTTCACTAAATTTATGCAAATGAAAGTATACCTCTAATTGAGCTAACCAATGATCAATCTTATCTACATTCACCTCACCTTCATATGGATGAATATAATTTTTTCCTCTATTTTTGATGGAGGTGGATCTTGGTTGAATGAGGCTATTCTTTCTCATGGTGGGAAGACTCACAATCCTCGCTTACTTCAGAACTATCATAAGAAAATCCCATCTTTTCCATGACAAACTTCATAATATTCTCAGGCTCATCCATGGATTGAGATATGTGGGCAACATCCTCAAATTACATAATCTTTCTTCACCATCTTTAGATATTTTCTCATCTTCATGGGCCATACTTCTCACTTCTCTCTTTTACTTCCTTGTGGATATGTCTTGTTGTAAAGAGACAAAATCACCTTTTCCACTATCACTTGTTATTCTTGTAATGGTAATATATCTACAAAATGATAGCTAAACAAACCACACACTATGGAACATGAGATGACTCGATACCAATCTAATCCGTAAACTAGGTGGTTATTACACACTAAGTTTCACCAACACGGATCCTATGCATTCCTCACAATTCCCATCTTTCATCAATAAAACTACTTTCTTTTAATTTGCATAAATAGCCATTAAATGTGCTTTAGAAATGAACTAAGAGTGTTGCATAATCAAATAAATACTTGAGAAATGAAAGAGAGACACAAGATTACCCTAGAGAAACTCAAATTGAGAAAACTCCAGCAAGAGTGAAGCAATGCTTCCTCATCTCACTATCATGTCTTTGTGTACAATCTTACTACCTTCCCAAGGCCTCCATGAACACTATGATGTTCAAACACTCATAAAAATTTCAACTCACTCACTCACACCTTCCTTTCACACTCCAATTTAGAAAACCACATATGATCAAGAATACAAATTACTTGGAATCTCTTCTCCATTTCCTTACAAATACCTCCCCCCACACACACATGTATATATATATATATATATATATATATATATATATATATTATATATATATATAATTTTGACACCAAGAAGAGCTTGAAATAGAATCCCAAAAGACTCGAAGTTGAAGAGAAACTATATGCGTCGTTTGCTCTTCTAGACTTTCTCGCTTGATGAACCACCACTTTCAACAAACCAGTGGTTGTGTAACCACCGCCGATGGTTAAAAAACCACCACCGAATGTTACAAAACTATCGGGGGTGTTGCATAACCACCACTCTAGATTTAGGGGTGGTTCACAAGATATAAATTCTATTAGCTTTTGAAGGTCATAAATTTTGCATACGAAATCGAAATCAGGTGCCATTTTTTTAACTATCATAATTTTTTGAGAGGAACACAAATATGAAATCATGTTTTTATTTTGATGACATATTCATATTTTTAAGACTGTACACTGAAACTTATCTTCTTTGAGGTCTCATGGTTTCACAACTTCATCTTGAACCCTATTTTGCAGTTACATCCAACAAGAGCCATAGAAATAGTGTTAAGTGATCAAAAAGTTACATAATCACAATGGTGATTTTATTAGCTCATGATGCTAACATTACTGATCCAAAATTGAGAACAACTGATTATATACATAGTTCTTATTGCTATATTGTGAGCTAAGAGGAATAACATTTGTTTTGTACATCACTAATCTATCTTGTTATCTTTGTTTTTACTATTATTTTTTTCGATATTTTATTCATATAATATATTCACTACTATCTTATATGTGTTAATTTATTGATTTCTTACCACTTTATTTGAAATGATTTCCTTTCTTGATTCTCTTTGTTGTGATTGAGTTCTTTATGTGACTTGAGTGCCTTGATTATCTTGTGACACTATGGGTGTCCCATTTTTCTTGCGGTTCTATGTTTATCTTACACATATGCACTTGTTTCTCTAAGTGAGGCACATCTTGCCTCCTTTTGTGATTATTTTATAACATCGTGGGTGTCCCATGTTTTTGGCTCTATGCCTACATAAGTCTATGTTTCTATATATCAATGCTTACTTATCTCCATATTGTTGTTTCTATTATTATATTATTCTACATATGTTTTATGACATGCTTGATTGTTACTTTGATGTTTTTATACTATCACTACTCTAGTTTATGACAATATTTATTTCTACTTTGATGTGTCTATGCTAGTACTACTCTAAATTATGACATAATTGACACTTTTATCTTATTTTTGTTGTTATATGTGTATATACATACATACATACATACATACATACATACATACATACATACATACATACATACATACATATATACATACATACATACATACATACATACATACATATATATATATATATATATATATTCTTACTTGTGTGTTGCATATTACTTTCTCTATGCACCTTGGTTTCCATCATGTGTAACCCCTTTTACAGTTATATGTTCCTAACAATGGCCACCATTATATAATTCTATTTGATCTTACATAGATTTCCAGGACTTATTACACATGGGTACCCATCTACTTTTGAGATGGGAGATCAAATTATTTATGACATGTTCCTGAAAAGGGGGGAATTCATTGGGATATATTCTTTATCTACATATAGTTTTTAGATATAGGAACATGTTTTGTAGGGATCAAATCCTTTAAAAAGTCATAGATACTAAAAATTGATAGAATCCAAAACACATCAAAACCATTCAATACAATCAAGATCAGTGCAATCTTGATCATGATGGGCATTCTTAGACAAGAACACATTCTCAAGATTTTTTAGTTTTCTCATATCTTATCAATGACACACAAAATTTCTATATAGTCTTGAATACAGATGACTTAGATCATAACATGATACCAGGGGCATGATTACTTCATTCCTTCTCTGCTACACTACTCGAGACTCATTTACAAGAACATGATTTGTGGGCATGTGCCTCCTTCTCCCCTATGAAATTTCATAAAATATATATTTAATTAGCAATACAACACTATTGTTATGAGTAAAATTCCACATCACTAGGTAGTTTATCTCACTTAGGTGAGGAGATATGTCTAGGTGTCATTTAGGGGTCACCATTGGATTCCCTTACATGTGAGTGTGTCATATGTTTCATTGGTAGTTACTTCCCATTTTGAGAATGTAATTCCCCCTGAACTTGAGAGGTCATGAGTACAACACTAGGGGTTTCACAACACCCTCTATATGTACACCGCCATTTAGATTTATGATATGGTAGAGATGTTGATTTTGTAATGAATTTTTTTCCCCTTTTTTGAATCTTTACACGCACCTATGGTTGATGCTCGCTCTTCATGAGATCTCTTAACGCTGTTTCTAATTTGCACCATGCTCCATGTTCATGCCATCTCGCATGATCCTCATGCTTTACATTTTCATATTCTCCCTCATGGTATCAAGCACACGTTGTGTGGATCCATGTAACTCTCTAGTGTTTTTTAACTCTCATATTTCCATTTCATGATATACAATTTTCTTTTGCATTCATCATAATGGTTATTTTGTGTGTGCTCTATTTACATTTATTCGTGGGTTTTAATATTGTTTGGGTGCTTGTTCATGTTTTTCAGTTTATGTTTATTCATGTTCATGGGTTTTAAAACTTGCATGCATGTTAGAGGTGATTCATATTTTCACTTTGCATTTCAGAAGTTCTGATCAGTTTTTGTGGGTGCTATTTTGGTTTCGTTAAGAGTGTAAAATCTGGTTTTGTGCCTAACTTGGCCCCAAATCACCGAGATGGGAACCGAGTTAGCTCCCCACTTGTCGTGCAACTCACCCTACTCATTTTTAAACTTGGTCTACATTTTTGTTCTTTTCTTCAATTCTAAAGAGCCTTCGATTCGTTTTTTGGTACCTCCTCAGTATTATGGTCATGTGTGAAGACTACTAAAAGTTCTCGAGAAAAGCTAAACTAAAAATACTAACACCGCATAGTCTAATTAAAAATGATTATTGAATCTAAAAATAGTTACATCAATGATTAAATATGAATGGAATTCTTGAAAGAACTAACATGATATATCAATATATCTAGCTAAAACATGCCTACTTAACATTCAATTGCTAACTAACTTAGACCTAAATAGATATAGAGCAATCAGATTAGAGGTTTTTGCTACTCTAAGGAAGGTGAGATGGTCACTACAATAATGACTGCAAGATCACATTGGATGCCCATCTACTAACCCCATTGAATACTTGAGTTAAAGATTGAGTTTGGTTATTAATCATATTTCTTATATGATATGCAAATCAAATCATGGTGTAAAATTTAAATGTATGTGGTTAGTCATTTTTACGCTTTTCCCGTGAGGAAAACTAACATCTTGGTGTATGTGGGATTAAAAGCACAAATTAGATTAAGAATAATTAATCCTGATTAATTCTTTCTAATCATGATTTGTGAATTAACAAGTGATTAGGATGTGAGGATCCTTAATCAACCACTTAGGATCAATTAGGAGGCTAGATAAGCTTTTAAGCCTTCTAAGATGTTGTGGAAGGAATTGGGGTGATTTTGAGTGGTTAGAAGAGTGGTTTGAGCAAATAATAGGTATATTGACCAAAACAAGGGTAAAATAGGTTTAATTAGCTAATAATCACTAAATTTCTATTTGGAAGAGGAATTTGACTTATGATTTGTCGTAAAGTGGCATCTTGAATGCAAAAGAGGATAGATAATCAACACAACATTGTTAATTGACAAAAATGGTAGGAAAAGTTAGTTAATTAGTGAAAAATAATTAATTATAATGGCAATGGTAATAATAAGAGTGATTAGTTTGCTTTTGGCAATAAGATCACAAAAGTAGAATTTAGGTGTCTACATTTGCCCATGTTTGAGGTGAAGTAACTTCACTTCAAATATAGTAGACACACATAAACAAGTAAAATTTTGAAGAAAAATTAGTAGAATGAAGTATGCCCCCTCAAGTGTCAATGGGGTGATAGAATAAGTCAATCGACGATCGAAAATATGATTGAAACAAAGAGAAGAAATAGGATAGGAATAAACATGATTGTTTATTTCCTAGGTGATTTGGAAGAAAAATTAATAGTGATAAGACATGAAAGTGGAGAATAGGAATAGCTCTTTGCATCCAATCTTCAATAAGAAACTTTTATTTCATCATGTTGCCCCTATGATCTACATCATCGGCCTTTATTAAAATAAACAAAAGTGTAAAATAACATGAAAATCTATATTACTAACATTTGTTCATTGTTAAAAATATGTAACTCCATGCAACATACATAATGCAATGCAATACGAGAAAGTAAAACAATGCTTAACTCCATGAAAAATACACAATGTAATGTAATGAAATATAATAAATTAAACCAACTAACCTAGCGGAGAAATAAGTATAATCAATCACACATACTCAAACAAACAATGTTCAAGACAGTTGTACCAATGTTTTTGTTATCAAGCTTCAATTCTCAAATGTTCGTGTTGTAACGAAAAGGGTTAAAAATGGTGCCCGGTAAGGATACATACAAGGGGAATAACGAAGGACATAATTAGTCCCATGGAAAGAATTAATTCACTTTGACATGGTCTCGATAACTCACTATTGTATGCGGGAGTAATGACATAGTAAGCAAGCCATCTTTGTTAACGAGGTAGATCACAATGATCCAAAATCATTTGAGAAAAGACCAAGAAAGAACCTAAGAAATATTTTTTTAGGACAAATTTTGATGTTCAAGGACAATGCATTTGATACAGGCTTCAACCACGTGCATATCATTTACCAATTTTTAAAAAGATTGAATTTTTGCAAATTTTTGGATTTTTAATGATTTTACCAATTTTTTTGGATTGTTGTAAATTTTTATATTGCTTTGAATTTTTTAATTTATAGAAATAAAACATTGTAGAACAAATATTGAAGTCATGGGACATCACAAAAGTCACCGTGAGGCAAGAATATGCCATGGATAGTAGAAAGGCCTCCAAGAAGTAAAAATATGCCCAGCGTAGCAAAAAGAGGCAAAAACAATTATTTATTAAAAATAATCATCACATCAAGTGATAGAAAAATTTAGAAGTATTATGACGGCTCCATGGAACCTCGAGGGTGAGAACCCCCTGCGGGGGAGGGGGTAAAAATGGGCATATAAGCCAACGCAGAAAAGTTCATTTACCACATACACTTGCCTTTTTACTGTTGATTGAGCTCTGACCTACGAGAGAAGATAACAAGGGTGGAGAGCTAGAAACACCATGTGGATCACATGAGAGACTATATGAGACTTCCTGCAGATGGCCTATAGGTACACAAAGTTGAAATTTCACCTTTGTTCTTTTGTAACATTTAATTTTGGCTAAAATAACATTTCTTAGGGTAGGTTTTACGCGTGAAGGCGCCAGTTCATCCCTTGGGGCGCATAAGCGTTCGTGGGGGGATTTTGTGTTGGGCATGCACATGCGTTGTAGGGGGTATGTTGGTGTTGCAAAATTCAATTTGGAATGAACTTAGAAGGAATGTGAGGTTTTTAGGAAAACCTAGATGTTAGGATAGATGAACCAGATGATAGAATAAAATAATAACATGATAGAATAGAAGAATAAGATCATGACTCATGACCTGGCTAATATTGTAGATGGATTTAGAGTGGCTAGAGATGCGAGAGTGATATAGGTGACTTCGGGCTTATTAGGAAAAATTTAGATGACGGGACCAAATTTTCTTAGAGATCACACTAGAGGTGACTAACTTGTCTATCACACGTAGCTCACATGCCATAGATTACTTTAGATCACAACCTGATCACAGCCTTAGCTAAGAGATGGCGTAGTGAGAGTCCGACATTTCACCTTCCGACCAGCGATATGAACATCGCTTTGGAGGATGTGTGGTAGATTTTGGGAGTTGTTATTCAGGGTCATTTGATTACCTACGATGGTCGCTAGGACCGTGTTTGGTAGAGTGTAGATGAGATGTTTGGGGTGATAGATATACCACATTATGGTATGTCCATTGAAATTACTAGATGCATGAATGATCGGTGGATTGGACAGTTTCTTGTGTTTTTGTTAGCTCTTACTAGTGGCATATTTATACCGACAAGAATGGTGCTTGATTTCCTATGAGCCTTATTGGAGTGATTCACGACCTCCTCCAGGGGAATTTTACTTTTGGGGACACTAAATTCTAGCTCATTTATATGCGATTTACATTTGATAACCTAACTCATTCAAAATACTATGGGTCCTACCACTTTGCTACAAATATGGGCTTGGGACCACATTGCGATTGTATTCCTTACAGGAGTATTGAGAGGTTAGGTTCTTGGAGAGCCATCTATCATGTGTTGGGTTACAAATGGAGATTATATTCTTGGCCACATGGGAGATATAAATTACTACGAGATGCACTTTTACAAGCTACAACCCCACATGATTACATGGTGGCCATACAGGTTGTACCAGTGGCCTCAAGATGTAGTTGAGTTGAGCACCGTTACAGTGGACCACTTTATCCTTGGGAGTAGGAGTCATATTCTTAAGTGGTATAGAATAGATAGGGTCCAGTGGCAGTTTGGTCTCATCCAGAGGATTCCTAGTGATTATTTTGCTTCTCTACTTATTTTTGTTCCCACTCTACTTCCTTTACATGTTTCTTCTTTGCATATTCCAACTCCTTTTATTTTGTTCCTCTTAAGCTAAATTTTTAGATTCCTCAATTTACTTTTGTTTTTCTTCTTTTTCTCTCTTATTTTCTAAAAAAAAAAATGTCTAGCTACTTCCACGACTTTATGTTGTTCTACTGCTTTAGGTATTTCCTTCTCTCTTCCTCCACTTCTATTTTTTTCCTTCTGATTTTTGAGTTGTGGCCTTTGTGGCTTCCTCTTCTCTTTCTTTCCTTGCTTTAATGAGATGTAAAATTAGTTCCTCCACTTATTTTATTCAGTTTTATCTGCAAATGACCTTTTTCTTCTTGTGCTTCAAAGCTATTATTTCTTGTTGAAGGGATTGTAAGCGATTTGTTTCTTCTACTTCTACTTGTTCTTGGATTTCCTTGACTAATTCAGGTGGAAGTAAGAAAATGATATCTCCTATTACCAAACCAAAATTTTCCAAGTAGTAAACTATGACTTCTATTTTAGCCATTTGTTTTTTTCCTTTATGATTTCATATTCTTGGACTACGGAGGAAATACCACTAGGAGATAGACATTTCTTATAATACCCATAGGATATCTTTGTAAATTTTTTTATATCCATGGCTCTTCCTTATCTAAAAAATTGGGGCCCTACCTATTCTTGTGATGGTGGGGAGAGGTATTTTCTCCTCTTCGATTCATAAATTTCTTGTATCTCTTAAGAATCCTTTGTGTCTTCTTCTTCTTCATTGACTGAGCTTCTTTTACTTTCTCTTTGGCTGCTAATGCTTTTTTGGCATTTAGTGGTAGGTGCTAAAGTAGTAGGGCCTTTTTTCCTTTTGTATGTTTTAAGACCTCCTTTGCTTGATTCTATTTTTCCATATTGGGATGGGTATGTTTTCCTATACTCTTCAAATGTTTCTTCAATGACTTGATCAAAATTTGGAAGTTTTACTTTTCTAGGATCCATGGGGTGATTTATGATTGCCTCAAGTGAGGTAGCTAATAATTCATCAAAATCCTCATATGGAAATGGGAGTATATGTGTTGTTCGCTGAATCGTAATTCGAATGAAATTATTATCGATATCAACGATAAAATATATCACTTGTTCATATGGTTATTTTGTGTGTGCTCTATTTACATTTATTCTGGGTTTTAATATTGTTTAGGTGCTTGTTCACGTTTTTCAGTTTATGTTTATTCATGTTCATGGGTTTTCAAACTTGCATGCATGTTAGAGGCGATTCATATTTTCACTTTGCATTTCAGAAGTTACTGAGATCAGTTTTTGTGGGTGCTAGTTTGGTTTCGTTAAGAGTGTAAAATCTGGTTTTGTGCCTAACTTGCCCCAAATCACCGAGATGGGAACCGAGTTAGCTCCCCAAATTGTCGTACAACTCACCCTACCCATTTTTAAACTTGGTCTACATTTTTGTTCTTTTCTTCAATTCTAAAGATCCTTTGACTGTTTTTTGGTACCTCCCTCTGTATTATGGTCATGTGTGAAGACTACTAAAAGTTCTCGAAAAGCTAAACTAAAAATACTAACATTGCATAGTCTAATTAAAAATGATTATTGAATCTAAAAATAGTTACATCAATGATTAAATCTGAATGGAATTCTTGAAAGAAATAACATGATATATCAATATATCTAGCTAAAACATGCCTACTTAACATTCAATAGCTAACTAACTTAGACCTAAATAGATATAGGAGCAATCGATTAGAGGTTTTTTTGCTTTACTCTAAGGAAGGTGAGATGGTCTCTCCAATAATGACTGCAAGATCACATTGGATGCCCATCTACTAACCCCATTGAATACTTGAGTTAAAGATTGAGTTTGGTTATTAATCATATTTCTTATATGATATGCAAATCAAATCATGGTGTAAAATTTAAAGGTATGTGGTTAGTCATTTTTACGCTTTTCTGTGAGGAAAACTAACATCTTAGTGTATGTGGGATTAAAAGCACAAATTAGATTAAGAATAACTAATCCTGATTAAGTCTTTCTAATCATGATTTGTGAATTAACAAGTGATTAGGATGTGAGGATCCTTAATCAACCACTTAGGATCAATTAGGAGGCTAGATAAGCTTTTTAAGCCTTCTAAGATGTTGTGGAAGGAATTGGGATGATTTTGAGTGGTTAGAAGAGTGGTTTGAGCAAATAATAGGGTATATTGACCAAAACAAGGGTAAAATAGGTTTAATTAGCTAATAATCACTAAATTTCTATTTGGAAGAGGAATTTGACTTATGATTTGTCGTAAAGTGGCATCGTGAATGCAAAAGAGGATAGGTAATCAACACAACATTGTTAATTGACAAAAATGGTAGGAAGAGTTAGTTAATTAGTGAAAAAAATTAATTTTAATGGCAATGATAATAATAAGAGTGATTAGTTTGCTTTTGGAAATAAGATCACAAAAGTAGAATTTAGGTGTCTACATTTTCCCATGTTTGAGGTGAAGCTTAACTTCACTTCAAATATAGTAGACAAACATAAACAAGTAAAATTTTGAAGAAAAATTAGTAGAATGAAGGATGCCCCCTCAAGTGTCAATGGGGTGATAGAAGAAGTCAATCGACGATCGAAAATATGATTGAAACAAATAGAAGAAATAGGATAGGAATAAACATGATTGTTTATTTCCCTAGGTGATTTGGAAGAAAAATTAATAGTGATAAGACATGAAAGTGGAGAATAGGAATAGCTCTTTGCATCCAATCTTCAATAAGAAACTTTTATTTCATCATGTTGCCCCTATGATCTACATCATCGGCCTTTATTAAAATAAACAAAAGTGTAAAATAACATGAAAATCTATATTACTAACATTTTTTCATTGTTAAAAATATGTAACTCCATGCAACATACATAATGCAATGCAATACGAGAAAGTAAAACGATGTTAAACTCCATGAAACATACACAATGTAATGTAATGAAATACGATAAATTAAACCAACTAACCTAGTGGAGAAATAAGTATAATCACACATGCTCAAACAAACAATGTTCAAGACAGGTTGTACCCATGTTTTTGTTATCAAGCTTCAATTCTCAAATGTTCATGTTGTGTGAAAAAGGTTAAAAATGGTGCCCAGAGTAAGGATACATACAAGGGGAATAACGAAGGACATAATTAGTACCATGGAAAGAATTAATTCACTTTGACACGGTCTCCGATAACTCACTATTACACGGAGTACTGACATAGTAAGCAAGTCAACTTTGTTAATGGAGGTAGATCACAATGATCCACAAGTCATTTGAGACAAGAACAAGAAAGAACCTAAGAAAGATTTTTTTAGGACAAATTTTGATGTTCAAGGACAATGCATTTGATACAGGCTTCAACTATGTGCATGTCATTTACCAATTTTTGAAAAAAATTGAATTTTTGCAATTTTTTGGATTTTTAATGATTTTACCAATTTTTTTGGATTGTTGCAAATTTTTATATTGCTTTGAATTTTTGAATTTATAGAAATAAAACATTGTAGAACAAATATTGAAGTCATGGGACATCACAAAATGTCACCGTGAGGCAAGAATATGCCATGGATAGTAGAAAAGGCCTCCAAGAAGTAAAAATATGCCCAGCGTAGCAAAAAGAGGCAAAAAACAATTATTTATTAAAAATAATCATCACATCAAGTGATAGAAAAATTTAGAAGTACAATGACGGCTCCATGGAACCTCGAGGGTGAGAACCCCCTGGGGGGAAAGGGTAAAAATGGGCATATAAGCCAACGCGGAAAGTTCATTTACCACATACACTTGCCTTTTTACCATTGATTGAGCTCTGACCTACGAGAGAATATAACAAGGGTGGAGAGCTAGAAACACCATGTGGATCACATGAGAGACTATATGAGACTTCCTGCGGATGGCCTATAGGTACACAAAGTTGAAATTTTCACCTTTGTTCTTTTGTAACATTTAATTTTGGCTAAAATAACATTTATTAGGGTAGGTTTTACGCGTGAAGGCGCCCATTCATTCATCCTTAATACGCGCATCGCGTTCGTGGGGATTTTGTGTTGGGCATGCACATGCGTTGTAAGGGGTACGTTGGTGTTGCAAAATTCAATTTGGAATGAACTTAGAAGGAATGTGAGGTTTTTAGGAAAACCTAGATGTTAGGATAGATGAACCAGATGATGAGAATAAAATAATAACATGATAGAATAGAAGAATAAGATCATGACTCATGACACTGCTAATATTGTAGATGGATTTAGAGTGGCTAGAGATGCGAGAGTGATATAGGTGACTTCGGGCTTATTAGGAAAAATTTAGATGACGTGACCAAATTTTCTTAGAGATCACACTAGAGGTGATTGGTCTATCACACGTGGCTCACATGCCATAGATTACTTTAGATCACAACTTTGATCACACCTTAGCTAAGAGATGGTGGAGTGAGAGTCCGACATTTCACCTTCGACCAGCGATATGAACATCACTTTGGAGGATGTGTGGTAGATTTTGGGAGTTGTTATTCGGGGTCATTTGATTACCTACGACGGTCGCTAGGACTATGTTTGGTAGAGTGTAGATGAGATGTTTGGGGTGATAGATATACCACATTATGGTATGTCCATTGAAATTACTAGATGCATGAATGATCGGTGGATTGGACAGTTTCTTGTGTTTTTTTAGCTCTTACCAGTGGCATATTTATACGACAAGAATGGTGCTTGATTTCCTCTAAGCCTTATTGGAGTGATTCACGACGTCCTCCGGGGGAATTTTACTTTTGGGGACACTAAATTCTAGCTCATTTATATGCAGATTTACATTTGATAACCTAACTCATTCAAAATACTATGGGTTCTACCACTTTGCTAAAAATATGGGCTTGGGACCACATTGCGATTGTATGCCTTACGGGAGTATTGAGAGGTTAGGTTCTTGGAGAGCCATCTATCATGTGTTGGGTTACAAATGGAGATTATATTCTTGGCCACATGGGAGATATAAATTACTACGGATGCACTTTTACAAGCTACAAGCCCACATGATTACATGGTGGCCATACAGTTGTACCAGTGGCCTCAAAATGTAGTTGAGTTGAGCACCACCGCAGGTGGACCACTTTATCCTTGGGAGTAGGAGTCATATTCTTAAGTGGTATAGAATAGATAGGGTCCAAAGTGGCAGTTTGGTCTCATCCAGGAGGATTCCTAGTGATTATTTTGCTTCTCTACTTATTTTTGTTCCCTCTCTACTTCCTTTACATGTTTCTTCTTTGCATATTCCAAATCCTTTTTATTTTGTTCCTCTTAAGCTAAATATTTAGATTCCTCAATATACTTTTGTTTTTCTTCTTTTTCTCTCTTATTTTCTAAAAAAAAAAATTGTCTAGCTACTTCCACGACTTTATGTTGTTCTACTTGCTAGGTATTTCCTTCTCTCTTCCTCCACTTCTATCTTTTTCCTTCTGATTTTTGAGTTGTGGCCTTTGTGGCTTCCTCTTCTCTTTCTTTCCTTGCTTTAATGAGATGTAAAATTAGTTCCTCCACTTATTTTATTTAGTTTTATCTGCGATGACCTTTTTCTTCTTGTGCTTCAAAGCTATTATTTCTTGTTGAAGGGATCGTAAGCGATTTGTTTCTTCTAATTCTACTTGTTCTTGGATTTCCTTGACTAATTCAGGTGGAAGTAAGAAAATGATATCTCCTATTACCAAACCAAATTTTTCCAAGTAGTAAACTATGACTTCATATTCTTGGACTACAGAGGAAATACCACCAGAGATAGACATTTCTTATAATACCCATAGGATATCTTTGTCAAAGTTGTTTATATCCATGGCTCTTCCTTATCTAAAAAATTGGGGCCCTACCTATTCTTGTGATGGTGGGGGAGAGGGATTTTTCTCCTCTTCTGATTCATAAATTTCTTCTATCTCTTAAGAATCCTTTGTGTCTTCTTCTTCTTCATTGACCTGAGCTTCTTTTACTTTCTCTTTGGCTGCTAATGCTTTTTGGCGTTTAGTGGCAGGTGCTAAAGAAGTAGGTCCTTTCTTCCTTTGTATGTTTTAAGACCTCCTTTACTTGATTCTACTTTTCCACATTGGGCAAGGTATGTTTTCCTATACTCTTCAAATGTTTCTTCAATGACTTGATCAAAATTTGGAAGTTTTACTTTTCTAGGATCCATGGGGTGATTTATGATTGCCTCAAGTGAGGTAGCTAATAATTCATCAAAATCCTCATATGGAAATGGGAGTATATGTGTTGTTCACTCGAATCGTAATTCGAATGAAATTATTATCGATATCAACAATAAAATATATCTCTTGTTCATATTTTTCCACAATTTGTTCTGAAACCCGGACCTATTTCCAATTATCTACCTTATTCTATTTACCCATCCCAATAAATATGTAATTTGGGTGACTGCATCTAAACTATTCATGTGTTCCCAAATTTTCTCGACCATTTTGTGTATGAGACCGCCATGCTACTAGTTCTAATTTTTGGGGTAGGGTTTTTGTGAAATACATTGTTATGCATATCAATATTGATCCATAATAGAAAGTATGATTTCCTTCTTTTATTTTCTTAGCATTTTCATGAAATTATGAGGCATATAACTCAGCTAGGTTATACTCTAAATGTGAATTCACCATATCTAGGGCTATTTGTGTGATAAATCCATTGGTGCCATATTCTCAATTAGTATGATAAATCTTAAAGCCTATGAATTTAGTGGCATACCTTAATGCATGATTTGCAATTTTTGCAATGTGTACCCCACACTTTGTCTTTGTCACTCCCATTTCTCATTTCATATCTTTCATTGAAGTCTTCTTCTTTGTAAGATTCAATCATCCTTTTTCCCATAATTCTCAGTAACCCTAGCCATGACCTCTATGTTAATAGGGTAAGGTTAATCCAAATGCAACATCTGGTTATGTAATTGGCTCTGGAAGAACCCTAATTACAAGATCTGCACTTGCAAAATATGGAATTTGACTCCACGCATAAATATTGAATTCATTGATCACTTTTGTGGTCTTCTTATACACCAGTTCCTTTGTATTGGGGTCTTCTTCCAGGAGTAATGCTCTATTTACTTCCCAATCGTGCGTGGTTCTATTTTTCTATCTGAGAGTGAATATGTTTATGTAAATCCCGTGTATGGGAAAATTTGAATAGGATATGTGAGAAATATCCCTCTGGATCATTCTTTTTTGATTTTAACTACCGCTTGTGAAAAAATGGTTTTAGGAGCTCATCTTGTGCAACCTCAATTGGATTATCCATGCTTTCTTCTCAATTTTCCCTAGTTTTCCCTAGCTATCTTCTTTGCAATTTTCTGGGAATCGATCTTTCTTTTCTTTAGCTTTTTGTGCCTTAGTTTGTTACAAGTCAATGCCTTTTATAACCTTCCTTCTTATACATACCACATTTATTTTCATGTCCTAGTATTGTTGAAGAATCAGGGGGTGATCAGTCCTCAATTATGCCAAGGAGATGTTAGAGTATTGGGTGTATTGAATCCAACACATGAATGTTAAAGATAAAGGATGAGCCAAAGTGCCCCATGAAGGAAGAAGACCACGTACCAAATTCATTCAACAACTTTTATATCTTTTACCTTAGGTGTAATAGAGAGAGGAATAATTTTTGTGAATAACTTGGCTACTTTTCTACCTTTGAGAACCCCAAGAACACACCACTATAGATGGAGCTAGGTCCCATTTGTAAATTGGGACACACAATAAAAAGAGAATTAATTTCCCCATACTCTCCCCATATGTTTCACAACCGAGTATCAATCAATAGAATTGAAATGTTTTGAAAATATTATAAATTTGGTCAAAGGTTCAAACAAAACAACATAAATTAACTCATATCATAAAACAATTTTCATTCAAATCATTTGGGATAAACCATACAATTATATAGGTTTCTAATCTCTTATTAAGAAGGAGATTGTTATAACAACATACCTCCCATAATATAATGTTCTTGAGTTACTAAAACATCTCACGTAACTATTATTCCACAAATTAATATTATGACATGATTTTATAGCTCACTTGCAAACTATAATGGAGCACTAAAAGATAATTTCCTAACATTCCCCCTTAGTGCGAACATGGGAAAACCTACCTTTTTACTTGTACCTACTTTCATGATTAGGTGATTTTTACTACAGGATGATCACAAACCCATTATATGGTTTTTAAACAGTTAACCATGAACCAAAAATGGTGGTTTTCAATTGGAGTACCAAAAACCAAAAATGAATGTTTTCAAGTGGTTTACTTATAACCACATCATGATGTGCCAAGTACTATTATCAGCTCTCATCACATTTCACCTGCAGGGGAATAACATAGGAAAATATGTTGCTCACACATTAAAAAATGAAAACTAGAAATGGAACATTGGATCACATTCCCTCCTCAATGTGAAATTCCACTTATTCAAACAGAACACTACACATTGAAGAAAACTAAAAGAAAATAAAATTTGAAAAATGTCACCAAACCTTCATGCAGCCTCATCATTGGTGAATGATGAGGGTTGTTGACTTACCTCTAACAAATTTTTTCCATCGTTCTCTATATCATTCTACTATCTTAGCCAAATTTGATCATGAAGCTCAATTTTACATACCTCAATTAGATGTCGGATTCCACCGAAAATGCATCTACAAGGAATTTTTTTACTTTTACAATATTTTGACTCAAACTTGTGAGGAAAACTTAATTACTGACTTGAATAACACAAAAAAGACTCAACAATATAATTTAACTCAAATGACTATACAAATAGTAACTTGTCACAAAAATGACACAATGGATACTGATAACCAATACATTAAGCAATTAAAATGAACAAGACTAATCCAATTATTTTCAAACTCTTATAATGACTCTACTAGACTTAGACAATGAGATTAATTAAATTAAATTTGTATGGACCATAAAATTATCCTAATCTTCAAATGCATAAACACCATTAAAAATTAAATTTTGTTTTTGGAAGACCACCTAAATATGGAAAATAAAAACATAACCTATAATTACATAAAACAAAACTTGAACTTTTGGATGAAACATATATCTAGTCAAAATACTATCAACTAAAATACAAACCACCATATTTTAGACTAAATATAGATTCTAAAGCAATACAAAATTGGTATGAGGTGTATACGGAGCATACATATAACTTCACGTCTTTATGCAATATCGAGTAATATGTCATGTTGGACACTCCTAGATTATCTTCAAAAAAATTCTCTTAGAGATTTTAGTTCGATAAAAATGATTTGGAATAACATATATCATTTCCAACCTATTGGTGAACAAATTAGATATTACTACAAAATTAAACTAGAAAAATCTTGACTTCCATGGTGAGTTAGATAAGCACATTCTCCCTTGGACCAATATATAGACTTGTTATCTTAACAACAAGCAAGATATATTTTCGATGACGACTCTTCAAAAATTTATTATATAAAAATTATTTAGGAAATAAAATGCAATTACTATGGAAAACTTTCTATTTGATCTCCCACGTTAGTATAAATTACAAAGCAAAATTTCTAACTATGCATTTAACTTTCTGAAATTTTTAGTACCCTCATTTGTTTTACATTTTTCAAAAATATTAAAAGCTGGGTTGTTCTAAAAATTTTATTGTACAATAATAACATGCTTATATTTAAACTTAATAAATAGTACAAAAACTAGAATTTAGTTTTTAACAAAAATATAATTTATCAATCATTTTGTTATAACAACATACCTCCCATAATCTAATGTTAGTGAGTTATCAAACAAATCACGTAACCACTATTCCATTAATTAATCATATGACATGATTTTATATCTCACTTGCAAAACTATAATGGAGCACTAAAAGATAATTTCCTAACAAAGATAATTGGATAAAGGAGACTCATGCCCCCAATATCCTATAAATGGAACTAAAACTGAGTTCTATGAAGAAGAAAGAATGATATATTTCATGCCCTTTGAAATTTATCTCGAATTGAGTGATCTGAGTTTGAAATTGTGCCAAAACTTGTATTTATAGGTGAAAGTCTAAAACTTTTGAGAAATTGCTACAGCTTACCCCAAGGTAAAAATGTAAGAATGGGTCAGGGAACATCCATACGGTCTCGAACCTACTATACAAATTTGACCCTTGTAGTGCCCGCCTATTTTTCATTTCCATTTTGGACTATGCTTTGACTCATTGTACCATTATTTTATGATGGAAGAGATATTATTACTATGTTACTATCATTTTGGTGTTGATATTGTTATATGATATGGAAGTATGTTAACTTAGGATGATAACTCAATTTTGGATAGGTTATTAGTGGGGCATATGATGTCGATATTATTTATCATGTTATGAGTATTGATATTATCTCATGGTTGGATTGAATTATGATCTCACGGTTGTCTATTTGATTCATCTTGGATGCATTGTTGCAAACTCTTCTTGTTACATCAGATAATTTATCATAATATGATATACTTACCTTAGCTAGTTGTTGATCTTGTATGGATTATCATCATGATGCATATATGTTATCATATCTTTCATTTATTAGTATTGGACAGGTATGATGTTTGACTCGAGTGTGCAAATCACATGTTTTAGCCATATGAGAAATGAGGGACTCAAGCGAGACATACTCTAACCAAAGAGAATATGCCTTGTGGGGCCAAATTTTCATTCCCCTATTGATGTGGTGTTTCTCTCATCTTTTTTTAGACTTTAGTTTATACATGGATTTACACTCTTATGTGCTTTTATTATCCTATTCCCTCACCTATATGGTTGTGTTCACCCATTTGATGTCTTTTCTTATTGTTAATTTTAACCCCTCTTTGTATTAGTGGTTGATCTTATTTCTTAGTGCTAACCTCTTGTCTTTTTATGGATTTTACTTTTGGGTTGTTTGATTATTCTAAGGAGGGATTTAGGGAGCCTAATATTGGATTAGCTGAGCCTAATTATTCCTCCTAAATGCCACATCTTTCCTAAACTCAGATTTGGGAACGATGTTCCATTTAGGAGGAGTAAAATGAGAGAAAGGGGCTATATTTCCTTTGAATTGAGACCCTATGCCTTACCCCTATGGGTGGGTGGGATCTTTTCAAGGAAAATGGAGCTCATTTGCTCATTTTTCTTCCTTTCACCCACCTTCTCATGATAGTTCTTTATTTGGGGTTATATTTTGGAATTTGGGATATTTTTATGAGTATTTGGGTTTTATTTTCTTTTTCTTATTTTTGATTTTTGGTTGGTTAAATATTTGGTGTAGGGTGACACTTGTCACCCTCCCATTTGTTTAGGTTTTTGGATTTCTCTCTATTTTATCCCTCATGTTGAAGGGAGTGGTGTTCTTTTTTTTCATTTTTTGGGTGTTTTTAAGAGAACTTGGAAGATAGAAGAAGCCTTTGGTGGAAAATATTGGAATTGGAATTTGTTATTTACTTGTTAGGTAGGATCTTGTTCCTATTTTTCTCTTTGTTTTTTTATGAAATTTTATTATTTCATGGTGAAATTGTTTGTTTGAAAGAAATGTAACTGTTTGTGTTAGATTTATCTTTTCCTTTACTCTATCTACCCTTGAGAGGAGTCAATTTGGGAGTGTGTTGAGAAGAGGGAGGAATCCCTTTCATTCCCACCCTCATTTCTTAATGGTCAAGATTGAGGGTTTTATATTTTCCCCTACATTTGGTTTGTAGTAAGGGTTGATTTCTATTTGGTTTGGAAATCACCCCCTATCTTAATTCAAGGAAACTTTTAAATTTTAAAATCCATGATGGAGAGGGATATGAAGTGATAAATGGTGAAAATGGAGAGATAAGAGGGGGAACATGGAGAGATAAGTAGATTGGAGGTTTTTATTTTGGAAATTCTTCATTAACATGTTTGGAAAAATTGGGATATCTTCGTCCCTCTTCCCATGGAAAGAATCTTGGAGCTTCTCAAAGTTTTTTTACTTTTAGTTTGAATTTGTTGTGAAATTTCAAGGATTCTATTTTTGATTGATTCCTTTATCCTAGTCTTCCTATTTCCCATGGGATTGGGAAGAGGCTAACATGCTCTCATTATTCTATTTTAGGCATGTGATGATCTCATTTGGTTGGGTGGTCAAAAAGTTGTTCTTGTGGTTGTTTGGGAACTTTTGAGTTATTTGGAGCATGGATTTGAAGCTGGAACTATGGAGAAAGTTATAGGTTTTGATTGTTGTTTTGGAGTTAGGAATTTTGAAAAAATGTTGCCATGTTGTCTTCACTTTATGGAGGGCTTGTAAACTTTTATTTTAATAATAATTCTTCTTTCTTATGGTTAAGGATTGATTTTAAGAAATAGAACTTTTAAATATGAATTGTTGTTAAAGTTTGAAAGAGTGTTTTGAACCCCTTATGGAAATATATAGTGATGTTTTGGATTGTATTTTTTTTTTTTGTGAAAGAGAGTTTTCTTATTGTTAAAAAAGATAAATTGTTGTGGTTATTTTACTATAATTTTTGAGCCTTTTTATTTATTTTTAAATGGAAGTGAAATACTTAAAATAAGACATAAACATTTATTTTCTTCAAACAAAACTAAAATGTACAAGTTCACTTATCCTTGAAAATGTTGCACTTGTTTCATATATTTCCTTTCTTGGAGAAGAAATAGAAAAATATTGCTTACCCTTAGTTTGCACTCTATATCTAATTTTTGTTTTAGTTGAACAACTATTGGAAATAGAATCGTTTCATCCTTGAAAATGGATTCTTCATAATCATGTTTCTTTTCTATTAATCTTGATATAATAAACTGAGTAAGTTTTGGAATTGGATTTATTGTAATGTTGTTTTTGGCTATGTCATCTTCTTGTTTTAAATGTTGAGCCTATAAATAACTTTGATTTGATCTTGAGTTTGGAAAAACATTTCTACCTTGCATATATATCTTTATACATATATGTACAAATATATGTGTATGTATATATAGCTATATTAAATAAATGTTAACCTTATAGTTCTTGTAAATGCAATTCTTATATACTATTTCCTGAAAATAAATTAAACAAATTGTTGTTATGAGTAAGAATAAACTAGAAATCCATTGTACCCCACCACACACATATACTATTTTTTAAAAATAAACTTTGATTCAAATACTTATGTTACCTTTTTGTAAATGTTAATGTTTTTTTTTAAATATATTGAAAGAAATTTTGTTGGGGTTGGGGAAGGTTGGGATGATCTGTCCCACCCACCCCCTTTTCATCTTGGGTGGGATCTGTTGTAAAGGCCACAAACTCCCTACCCATGCCTATGCATTTGGTTATGACCCTTGGGGCCCAGTTGTTTGGCCAATCTCCTTCCTTATGAGCCCTTTTGGGCCTAAGATTTGGTGTTATTATTAGAGTAGGTATTTACCATAGATCATGTTCACCTAGGTACTTTATGTACCTTTATTGTATTTATCCTCACCCACTTATGTGTGTGGATATTTCTTTTTATTTATTTAGATTCTAGGGGATATTATATAGTTGTTAGGAATAGTTCTTTCCTTGATCTATGGTATTGATTATTTATTTCCTCTATATATGGTAGTGACTAGATCCTTGATGTCTAGTTCTCTCCTAAATCTATGGACTTGACTAGTTCTTTAATGACTAGTTCTTTCCTTGATTTATGGCTTGATCTACGACCTTGACTAGTTCTTAGATCGTTATTCCTTTCCTATATAAGAAAGGAACATTCTCATTGTATTTTATTGATTCCATAATAAAATATGATATTATTGCTCATTTATTTGTAAAGGTTTATGTAAAGTTATTCTAGAAAATTACTTTCATCTTATTGATCGTGGTATTTTATTAGCATCTAAGTTATTAGCTTGGCATGGTTTGGTTATCATTCCTTTTATGGTATCGAGCAAGAGATTTATATTGACATTCGTCTATACGTTTTATTTTGCGAGATAAGATTTTTGTATATTCATATATTCGGGATTTGTTTATATTTTGTTTATATGTGTGGTTTTTTGCAAAGCGAGCCTTCCATTGGATTCGAAGGTGGAAAAAACGTAAGATCGACTATAAACTTGACCATTTCTCGGAGGCGTATGTTTTTTCACCTTTTTTTTGTTGTTGCAGAGATGTAGACTGGTTCATCTTGGATTTGCGTCAATCGGAGAAAACCTAGAAAATAAATTTAGGGGTTTGTTGTAGTTTTTCAAGATCCGTCTTGGTTTTTTTTTTGCTATGTTGTAGCATTCTTGATTGGTGTGAATCGGGTGGTTTCAGGAAATATGTTTCTTTCCTTTTTGGTAGGGGTCCATGGGCTACTTTTATTTTTTGTGTGTGGTGAAGGTAAGAGCATTTTATTTTATTTTAGTGGAAACTAAAATAAATAGTAGAGCATAATATTTAAAAACTTGTATCTTTTGATCGAACTCGAGTTTAAGTGTCATTTTTACAAAAGTGCTGGTTTTTGTGCTCTTTCCATTGGAAATATTTTTTTGAGAATCACACTATAATTATAAAGTGCCAAATATGGAGGGGTGTTGTAATCACTTGTGGATGTAATTTTAGTTGAGCCCGACGTCCTAAAATTTTGGGAGTTGCATTCTTGTATCTATCATGGATTATGAGAATGATATGATTTTCTCTGAAGTGTGTGAACTTCAGGAGGATATTGTAAAATTTGTGGAAGAAAATAGATCACTCAAGAAGAGAAATTATCTTCTACAAGAACTCATTCATGATAAGGATACAATAATACACTCCTTGCAGCAAAAAATTTCTAGCCTACAACATTGCCATCATATTTTGGATAGTCATATCCATGATCCTAGTCCACTTGCAGCTATTGCTCTTGTACCCACTAACCTTGATTTGTCATTTTTGAGCCTTCTCCCACTCCTGATGCTCCTAAGCCTATTAGGCTTGTTACTACATGTTCTTTTGGGTCTGTACCTATTGCAGTTACACACGTGTATTCTAATTCTACTCACATGTATGGCTCTTTTGAGAAGCATACCACTGCATTCGAGTTCTCACATGCTTCATTCTATGGGTTTCACTAGCAGAGGTATTGGAAGATATTCATAGGGTATTATTTCCCCTATTCCACATGTTAAGTGGAATTCTCACCATGGCATTGGTTTTCAAGTAGGTACTTCATTGGGATCACACATTGTGAGCTCCTATTTTTTTTAGCTCGACTATTTCCAAGGATCATGAGTAACACATGAATTTTGCACCTTCACTCGAGTCTTGAGAAACTGAGATTTCACTTATCGACATGATCAACCTGACACCCATTTTGATGTTCCTTTATATACACCCATTATGCATTTTACACCAAGTCATATACAAACATATTCTTCATCCATCTGTGTTGATTTGGGGTGGATATCTGATCACTCGTGGTGACGACATAGGCATTCATTGAGAGGACTCGTAGGTGTGGATCCTCCACCATTTGGCCTCTTGCTCCACTTTCTATACCTTCTGCATTGTAATGCTCCTTGTTTTGAGCATTTTTCTTTAGCAGGTGTAGTGTATCTCTCTTGTTTGTTGAGAGATTTTGTATATGTATTCTTGACACTTTTGACATGTCGTGCCCTCTCTTGTGGGGGAGCTATTGTGGTGAAGTCCAGTGTTATTTTTTCAATGTTCGAGTAGTTTTTTTGACAACTCATACAGATTTGTAGCATCACTGCACCCATTTAGTATTATGGGAGGGTGTGGTGTTGATCCTACCTCTTCAAGTTTTCTATCTTTGGCTTGTTACCTTGTCTTTTCTTGGATCATGACACTCTAGATATTATGTCCTTACCTTTTTGCTTTGGTTATTATTCTTGGATCGTGGCACACCTATTTACGTGAAGTTGATTCAATTATGTTTGTCTTTGTGTTTTGTGGCCTTCCCTTGTTACCTTGGTTAATCAAGATTTTGTGCCCTTGAATTGTTGCTTTGGTTATTATTCTTGGATCGTGGCACACCAATTTGCAACATTCGATCAAAATATGTTTGGTGTTTTTTACACATTTGACATCACTCCATTGACGGTGTATGGAGCTATTCTCGTGAAGGCCGAGTGTCAGCTATTTTTGAGTTTTGTGATTGAGTAGCGGATTTAGACCACGATACACCAAAATTCTTCAACATTATATGATTTTTTTAGAAGAGCTTCTTGGGATACCATGCGGTGGGTTTTTCTCTCTCTACTTTATTTTTACTGGTTTTGGGCACCTTGTGGCATCCTTTCTTTCCTAGTTATTGTACATGAGTACCTCATCGAGGCCTAGTTGTTAAGACTCATATTTTGGACATGCCACTTCTATTTTGGCCCCTAGCTTCACTTGAGGGGGTTTTAGAGTAGGTATTTACCTTAAAGCTCATGTTCACCTAGGTACTTTATTTACCTTTATTGTATTTATTCTCACCCACTTATGCGTGTGGATATTTATTTATTTTTATTTAGATATTAGGGGATGTTATCTAGTTGTTATGTATAGTTATTTCTTTGATCTATGGTATTGACTAGATCCTTGATGTCTAGTTCTCTCCTAAATCTATGAACTTGAATGGTCCTTAGATTGTTATTCCTCACGTATATAAGAAATCCCCATTCTCATTGTATTTCATTGAGTTCCATAATAATATATGATATTGTTGGTCATTTGTTTGCAAAGGTTTATGTAAAGTTATTCGACAAATTTCTTTCATCTTATTGATCGTGGTGTTTGATTGGCATCTAAATTCTTGGCTTGATACGATTTGGCTATCATTCCTTTTAGTTATCTCATTCTCACACGTGCACACACACACACACAAACATGTGTGTGTATATGTATATGTGTATATGTACACATACACATACGCATACGCATACACATATGTCTATGTATATGTATGTATGTATTTATATTTATATAGATATATTTATCTCAAATGTATATTAATATGTAAAATATTAAAATAAAACCAAGAAAAAAATGAGACCCAATTTATCTCACACAGCTTGAATGAGGAACTTTCTTCCCTCATAAATTGAGAAATTTGATCCATGATTAATACATGAAGTATAATGGATTTTTGAACAAAAACAAGTAGAAAAATTACTAATCAAACCCTAATGGAGTTTTCCATTGATATATAAAAATTAAAATGGAGAGGCACCATGTTTTCCTTGCTTGAGCTCCATGAGATCTCTCTCCTTCTTCTCATACCTAAAAATAAAAATTAAAACAAATGAGCTTGAAAATGGAATCTGAATGTTTTGTATTAACCCATTAGGAAATTAGGACATTCCTAGATTCCCTAAGATACTACAGTGGAGGGCCCTTTGATACAAAGGCCACCCTTTAATCTAGATTTGGGGCATGAGTGTTTTTAATATTTCCTTCTTATTTAATTTATTAATAATGTTTATTTACCCTAACTTTGAAAATTTAATCTTAATAGAGTTAATTATTTTAAAATGGTTTGGGTCCATTTGGGGAAGTAAATTGGACCCATACCCAACATTAGTAATATTTAGAGCACCTTTCACCCTTAATTGTTTTTAAAAATTCAAATACACAAATTAAATAAATTGAACCAATTATATTTGCCATAATTTTATTACCACACAATAAAACATTTCAACCGGCTCACGTAAGTGGCCTAGTACCATTGCATTGTTAATATTTTGTAACCACGACATGATCACAATTTTTTCTATCACACTGTATTATTATAAATTTAAAAAATCACCATTTTATTATTATTATAATATTAATCCTAGATTCCTTTGCTAATTTTTGGACTTATTTTGGACCCGCATTAAATGGGGCCTAATAACCCTTTGTTTTCTTTATTGGGTTTACGCGTCTAGTGTTTTTTCTTAGTGATTTTGTTTGTTTTGTGCCTATGCTTGAGTCCAAAAATGTGTTTGTGTATTTTTAGGGGTATAATATACTTGGATGAATGCCCCCTCTTTTGAGGCATGTGTGATAAAGAGTTTGAGCACAAATCAAAATAATAGATATGTAACTAATTATAATAAGTCTGATAATTTACATAGAAAACACATGAAGGGCTGATGTGGTGGCCACCAAAAGAAAATGTACCTACAAAGGGGATGCACATGGTGGAGACCATGGTGCACAATCAAGAGAAACAATAACTACAAGAAGAATGATAACAAAAATGTAAGCAAAATAACTAGTAATAATCAACAAATAATAATGCGGATGTAAGTGAAAATATAATAATGCAAACAATGTCACACAAAAGGATTAATGTCTCGCAAACATGGGACACCCATAGTGTTGAAATAATCAAGACCCTTAAGCCTACAAACAATATAAAAATATCACATAAGGAAGGCATGATGCCACAATCATGGGACACCCACAATGTCACAAGACAAACAAGGCCCTTAGGCTACAAATAAAGTAGCAAGCAATGAACTACACACATAATTAGCAATCATATATAGAAAAGTAAGAGTATTATAATGTGAAAAATGACATATCAAGTGAGATATAGAAGATCATGTGAAACTAGAATATGCAAACACCACACAAGACATATGTTAGTCATGTTAGTCCAAAAGATATCAAATACTCTATCTATGTAATCAATCAGAATGAGGAAATGAAAAAGGTACTATGATGAAGCAATAATACCTGGTTGGTATACAGTGATTCCCCTAAAGAAGTATGTAAGGAACTATGATAGCTACTATAATCATGTATCAATTTTCTATGTCCTATGTTATTCTCAACATACCCTTTTAACACATGTTTAAATAAAAAATTCCATCTATCAAACCAAGAGGAAAAACACCATGTATAATACTAAGTGCTAATAATGTATGCTACATAAATAGGTACCAATTTATGTGTTTTTGCATATATTTAATTTTTTAAAACTTTTTTGGTGATTATATCAATATTTTTGGAACTTTTAAGTGCATATCTATGTAAAAGAAGGGGGATAATATGAAAGCTACCCAATGATGACATCGACATAGATGAAGTAATTACGAAGATGATGGAGGGCCGGACCTCATATGTGATTCAAGTTCTAATGGAAAAATGGTAGTAATATGTGCCAAAGATGGCCTAAGATAAGAGAAATATGTGAAGTGTCTCTAGGAATAGTGTGTGTAGTATAAGACTTTGAATTTCTATTTGTGAGTAGAATATCGTTTCTTATAAAAATTAAAAATTTTTGGTACTAATTTTAGTGGATGTGTGGAATCCATTGTGATGTAAGAGGTATGACATAATAGGAATATAAAACATATTGGAAATGTGACCCTTACTAAAGTACGCAAGGGCATGCAAAGAAACCTATTATTGGAAAAGAAGGAAGGGAGATTTATATATGCCCCAAGTATTGGAAAAGGTATCATGCAATGGTGTATATGGATGAAGATTGAATATATAGTTACAATTGGTAGGCTTACTTAATAATAACATGTCATGAGTGAGAATGTAATGATAGATGCATGAACACTTGTTATGTTTGATGTGTAGAATAGTGACACATGGGTTCCACACTAAGTATTTATTAAGAGGATGAGGAGGTGGATTCATCCATTTGGGAATCTTTATGATTAATAGCTAGATCTCAAGAAATATGTAATTCTTTTGGTGAAATAGTGTCCTCTTCATCAATAGGCTCAAGACTTGGCAAGTGCTCATCATGGTGTTTATAGTCATCACAATAGTAGGTAGGATCAAAATCATCTTTGTCGTAAAAATTGAGTAGTAGTGATGAATCAATGTTATCCATGATATTATTTTGCATGTTTCCCCTAAAAAAATTTTAGAGGTAAACTTAGGATTTAACCTATAGTTTCCATGCATGTATAAATACACATGTCATCATCATCAAAAATACTTGTAGTGGGATAATTCCATGCATATGTAATAGGTGCCACCATGATAAGTAACAGTGTAGAATCCTTTGTATTGTTATTGTAATCAATATCAATAGTTGGATTAGAATTTATCATAGCTTGTGGTGGAGAAGTAGAGATATCCACAGAAGGATCACTTGGTGTATCAATTTGGTCATCATTTTTACTATCATGATCCCAATCATCGACCTAATTATCATCTTTGTTCAAATGGATCTGTGTTGGTAATATGGTGCTAGCCTTGAGATTTTCCTTTGTATTCTCTATGTGCTCTGAGGCCATGTGTAATTGGTCATGTTTGATTGGTAATAATTCCATGGTAGTTTTTACAATAGTAGGATGTAAGTATTCAACTAATATTGGTTCTTTTGAAGGAGGTATTTCATTCTTATCCTATTGTATTATTGCAGAATTTGCATCATTCGATGTTGCATTATGTTCACCACACAAATGGATCAACTTTAGGAACCCATTGGGATTCACGAACTTGAGATGAATGTGTAGTAGAATTTTTATAGTAAATGAAATAAATATTTTACACTCAAGTTATATTATTCATTGTAAAGCAAAAAAATTATTGTTGCGGTGTCCATTAATTCCATGATAACTGTAAAATAGTTAAACTTTGAATCTTTCAAGTTGTTAGTATGGGTAGTAATGAATAGGTAACAAAGTGATTAAACACTTATCAAGTAGCTCAGATAGGATATCATGTTGTTTAACATTCTTATTAAACAAAATAGGTTCCTTCGGTTGTGGTTTCCTTAGTGGTTGAGATTGATCTTATGGAACACATACATTATTGCCTCTATGTAGGAATTTTACTTCACTTGTATGAGCACATGTATCATGTAAGGCATTTGTATGACATGGCTTGTTAGAAGGATTTTTATATGTGATATTATATCCTTAAGAGATTGGATTTCAAGTTTCATGACTTGAAATTGGGTTTGAAAAGCATGTTGTAATGATTGAATGCATTATAGGATGGTGTTATAAAAGCTAATATCATTATGAATAGAAGGAGATGAAACAAAATAGGTCATGATGATAGAAACAATGATAAAATAAACTCCAATCAAATAATAAAGAATGATAATAAGCACATCGAGAGCCGATAGTGGAAATATCATAGGAGATAAGACCCGAAAGTGATGGTGACTAAAAAGTGACCAACATCAAATGAATAAAACAACAATATCTCAAAATATAATTTGAATTTTACAACACAAAAGAGGTATTTTAAAATCTAATTATGTAAAATAAAAAACTCAACGATATTTTTCCAAAAGTGTGTACTTTTCTTATTATATTAAAATTAGTGATAACAAAAAGAGGTTCTTGTTAAATATGTGAAAATTCAAAATAACCTCAAAGGAATTTGAAAAAAGTGTCGATATGCTTGAAATATGAAACAAAAGGTGATTTAGCAATTACGAGGCATAAAAAGTGACCAAACGGTAAAACCGCCATCCAACCCTAGGGAAATTTGTGCAATTCAGGTTTAGGAAAGATAATAGATGAAAATCAGGTGTGGATATGAAGATAAAATATAGATATGAACCCTAAGACAACTAGGGTTTGTGACATGATGTTTGATTCAAGAGTCGGGTTCACCAAATGTTTTCACTCTTTTAGAAGTTTGATTATGGTTATACAACTATAACCAAAATAACAATAAAAAAGGAGTTAGATGGGGTTATTTTTCTTAATTAAATTCTAACATTAATAATTCAATATCAAAATAACACATTAATACTTGAAACAAATGTACATAATGCAATATAAGCTTATAAATACATGGGATTGAGTGCAATTAGTTGATTACATGTGATTTTAGGTTGATCTGCATATTCGAATACTAATACAAGGGTTTTGGACCTTATAGAGATTCAAAACTAGAGTTTTGAGTTGATGTATGAGTTGGGTATTATGAATAATAATACCATATAGTAGGGGAAGGGATGGATGTATGATTTTTCCCTGCTTGTATAGTTTTACACTTGCTCGTAATTGGTTCTTTTAACTTTCTGGGTTTCTCACTTGTTTGATTCCCTTCATTGTTGTCTATCACCACTCTCGATTATAATGTGATGGTCTCTAAATATTGTACTCAATCCTTTAAAACCCTAACAATTGATGAATAACAAAAAACAAACATTACTTGGGTTATGGGCACCCCTGTACATCGATGACTTTGGCACTCCAAAGACACCTCAAACTACACATATTTCTCCACCTAATATGTGATATCTAGTTGTATCGTAATTAGTTTTGACATCATTTCTTTAATAATGCTTGGCTTGAGTTTCTCTCTTGCAAATCTACTTGAGTTATGTCCTATTTTTAGGGACTACTAAAAATGTGGGAAGTAGTCCCCTAGACCTAATGGGAAGCTTCAAACCTATAAATAGTGTTGCCTTAATGAATGTGCAGAGGTATTTTTAGAGTTTACGGAGTTTTGGGTTCCTTTTAGGCTAACTTTTGTAATAGAAGTCCATAAAAGTGTTAGGTACTAAATGAGGTGAGTTATTCTTGCTTATATATGATTCCAAAGGTGATTTAAGATGAAAAGGATTATTGTGAGGAAGTAAGTGACCCAAAGAATTATGTGAAATGGGAATTTAATGACCAAAGTGAGTGGTCAAGACCGTGTACTAGGGTTAGGACTGAAAACATTCTTGCCCCGGTGTACGTTTTTGACCCAAAAGTGCAAACTTGCAATGTGAAGTTTGGAAGATGAAAAGTGGAGTTTATTATCATGTTTTATACGTTGAATTCTTAGAAATCATCGATAGGTGAGTGTGTAAGATAAAAAAAAATTATACAAGAAACCTAGGAATATATCAGATGATGATGGGTGGAGTATAGTTATTTGAACAATAGAACAATGCCAAGAACAATAATGTCCAAGAGTATAATTACCAAATTTGAGTGTCTACACTATTATCGATTGAATACAAGAGCACGTGCACACTTAGGTATATTATTCCTTTAAGCATGCAATTTTCAATTACACACTTTAAAAAGGGGCAAATGCAGGACCTAAAATATGGTTACTTGTCCTTTTGCAATTCCAAATTTGACTATAATCTCTTGCCAATATAAGAGCTCACATTTGGAATCCAACTAGTTCATCTCTCTATTTATTTTGTGAATTTCTTATCTCAGTATACTCCACTCTGTCATCAATTTGAGTAATAATATCAAATTAAATCGTAGTTGTTATTATGCCAAAACTTCTTATTTCAATTTATGTCTCTCATGTCCATGATGTAGACAAAGGGTCAAAATGTGGGTTCTAGTCTCGGTTGACCTATACAATCCTACGTTTTTCTTTCTTTGATTCTATTTTCAATGTGAATATCTATATTGGGTCATTCCATCTTCCTAGATTCAACCTATTAGAATAGTTCACCTATGGAAGGCTATATAAGTCAACGCCACTTTATAACTCACCCAACACTCTTACAAGATCCTATTGTAAATATCATTCCAAAAGCACTCAAGGGTTTCTTATATTTTTCCAAATTATCCACACATGAATTAAAGTGTCCTTACCATAGGTTTGAAGCACTCAAATAGATCAATGAGTCTAGATTCCTTCATTTCCAAGTATGCAAAGTTCATATATCTATGTCTTAGCATGAAAAAAGTGACTTGTAATAATTGTTTCAAGGGTTTTAAGGAACAAAAGGTTAGGTCACATAGTTATTATTATTATTATTATTGGCAAATAGTTTTTGAAAGGGACTATACCTTGAGAACAAAATATGGCCTAAGAGCTAGAATAACAAAGGTGAACCGAGAAAGAAAAGGATCAAAATCCAAGTGTTACAATGAAGCTCAAGTAGCCTAAAAACAGCTACCCAAACAAGACAAAACAACAAAATTACTGCAAAAAAGCAATAGAGAGACCGCAAAAAACAGCATAAAAACATACAAGAACAACAAAAGCAACTACAACTACTTCTTGGCAGCTTTGTCAATGTTGGTCTTGATATTCTTCCAGGAGTGGAACATACCCAAAGTTGTCATGTGGGCAGCATCAGTATTATCCAGCTGCTCAATGGTCCTTTTGCTTTCCTTTTTGTTTCCCCAAAGTGTAGCCGGAACACCGCTGAGGTTGGAGACACTTTTGACATGTTGTTCGATGAACTCCTCAATCACCCTAAAGATGGCCATGTTGTAATCATGTCAAGTTTTGGCCTTCCCTAAACGGAAGTCTAAGGAGGTCAGCTTCTTGTAGATATCACCAATCTGGCTGCTATCAAAATCCTCCTCCTTTTTTCTCTTGCCTTTCTGTTTAGCCAAGTTCTTAACCTCATCCTTTAGCAATTTCATATCAGCCTCTAAGGCATCCAACCTTTTTGAAGAACTTTCCATATGCACATCCCGGGGACTGGCACTGCTGATATTCAAAAGGTCATGTGCAATTTCAATTTCATGAGGCCCCTTCTCCACAGCAAGAGTCTCAAGGTTAAGCTTTCTAGAGGCCCTGGTAACCGGTCTTCTAGAGGTAGAGGTGAGGTGGGTGGCGGGAGCAACAAAAGGGGAATGGAAGGATAAGCTCGGAGAGGAAGGGAGACCGAGGGGGGACTTAAGAAGATAGCATTTATGATAGCAAAAAAATAAGCCCTTGGTGTAAAGGGAACCACCGGGGTATGCTTCTGAAACTCCAAAATGGAGCGTTCAAGAGAGTTCAGCAAGTAATAGGGAAAACAAACCAAACGATTCCTACGGAAGTGGTTAAGAAAGATAAGATGTTTAGCAGAACAGATTACAAACCTACCTTCCAAGGAGATGAACCGTATCATCATGCGAGTAACCTCATCATAGGGCGGAGGAATCAAGCTAACAAGCAGGCCCGCTATAACATATATTAGCTTCTCAGATCCTTCCACAAATCTCCTCTCTTCAGCATCTCTATCGACCCTTTTGTTAAAGAAATGGTATCCTTCCAAACTAAGGCCGGTCGCTTCAGCAACAAGTTCTTCATTGACCAAGATATTCTACCCCCCATAATCAACAGTCCACTCCTTCCATTCCTTTGCAAAACACACAGAAATGCTTTGATCATGCCCCTGAACCTTCTCTATGAATTTGGTAATGCCACCCTTGCTGAGAATGCTCCATAGCTCAAGATTATCCTTCCAGTCCGGGTCTGCACTTGGATAAATTTGGCAGGGAGGTCCCCCCATCTTCTCTATGCTTAACTGATTGCAAAAAATTATCAAATTCTTGTGAGCGCTGAGACCCGTCCACTTCTTGCTATTGTAATCCGCACAAGATTGGAAATGAGAGCCGTTGCTTTTCCCACGAATGACTCGTGTGTCTCGCTGAATCGAGCACATGGAAAATTACATATGGGAATAGCCCGCTCCTGTCATCAATCACATTACTCTGTCTTCGGTTTACGTGTAGCTTTGTATCGAGGCTTTTAGCGAATGCAATGCGACTGCATGCACGATTTTCAAATCAATGTAACTCCACTTGGAGTTCCCCATATATTTCACACTAACATGTTTATTTGACATGATTTGCATCATCATATTCATTAAGTTAATACGTGTGGGAGTATTATTGATGCTGATCCACACCCAAAGATCATGACTCAGCTCTAGATATTGTTTGCATATAGAAATCCACATGAATGCTGTTATGGAGCTGCTTAGGGATGCTATTATTATCCCAAACAGTGAGGTTAACATTAATGCCATAATTAGCCAGCGCATCCGCCAATTTATTACCCTCCCTGTAAGTATGCATGATCCTGATGTTATTGAAAGTATGACTAATACTTATGGACTCTGAGATAAAATCCTTAATGCTCCAACTAGGAGATGAGCACTGTTTAAGAAGATTAATGACATTCAGGGAGTCCCCTTCAATAATGAGGTTCTGAATATTTTGAGTCTGGGAAATTCTCAGGCCCCATAGTGTAGATAATGCTTCGGTAAAATGATTAGTTTGAATTCCCATTTTCCTAGCATACGCAGCAATCAAATTACCTTTATGATCCCGTATCACTCCTCCTCCTGCCGCTATCCCAGGGTTTCCCTTAGAGGCCCCATCAAAGTTCAACTTATACCAATTAAAATCAGGAGGATGCCATTTGATCGAAGATCTATCAATGCTATTCCCGGGATTGCTCCGACTATTGATAGTTCCAATCTACCAATTGGATAAGATGTATTCTTCATTCTCTGGATATCTCTTGTTCTTGGGGGGTTTAAATCTAGCAATATTTTCTTTGATACCATTAGAAATTTTACCAATGCTAAGTTTATAGTTTTGCTTCTTATTTCTGAAGATAATATCATTTCTATCCTTCCATATCCTCCAGATTAAATGAGGGATGACCAGCTTCCAGATCCTTTTAACAACACAATGCCTGAAGGGTGGGTTCCATTGAGTCCAAAGATGATTAAGATCCTTCGGAAACACCCAGAGGGCTTTAAATTTAGAGAGGGAAAAACTCCATATTTTGGTGGCATAATCACAATGCATGAACAGGTGGCTGATATCCTCAGATTCATTCTTACAAAGATGGCATCTATTAGGAATTATGAATCCTCTTCTCATCAGGTTGTCAGTGGTAAGAATCCTTCCTCTGATAGCCAGCCAAAGGAAAAAATTTATTTTGGGAGTTAATTCAGACATCCATATCTTGTTCCAATTGAACTCTGTTTGACTATTATGGAAGAAATTATTATATCCAGATTTGACAGAGTAATTTCCATCATCATAATTATTCCATACCAGCTCATCCTTGGAATCCAGCTGACTTAATGGAATAAGGTCTAATTGATCTTGAAGGGAGGAAGTAATTTGTTTCAGATCAATTCTCTCCACAGTAAGTTTTTTCCAATACTTGCTGGTACCATTTCCTTCAATATAGTCCTTAATTTTAATGCCATACTTGCTTATGAGACTTTCCTTAACCACCCCAAATCTGTCCATGAGATTGCCATTAAACCAATTATCCTCCCAGAAGCATATGTCCCTACCATCCCCCACTTTCCATTTACTTCCCTGCTTGATGAAATTTCTGCTCTTGACTAGATTATTCCAAAAAAATGGAACCATAGGGGAGGTGCTCATCTTGAAGATAAGAATACACAGCTTGATGATTTAAGTATTTTGCTTTGATTAAATCAATCCAGGGCACACCACATCACACTATTATTTTGTGTAGTACTTTCTATACTATACAATCAACTCGTTACCATCTTTGTTAAGAGATGCAAGGACACCCTTAGGGGTTGGCTAGTTAGCACTCAAAATTGCACAAGAACCTAAGAGTACTCTATGAGATTTGATCCCCAACGAGGCCATGTAGTGCAACACTAGGATTGGCTCAATAGTTGGGGTCTGACTGCCAAGAATAGTCCACCCTCACCACACACATATGCTTTCTTCTTTTGGTTTGTTAATTCTTTGATGAAGGGTTTTATAGGGTTTTAGGGGTTTCAATTTGTTGTAGGTGATTACGATTCATCTTGAAATTTTGTGAGTAAGAGTGACATACAATGATGGACATGTCCATATAAATGAAGCACACATGAACTTTTAGACCTAGATCGTCCGAAGGGTCCAAGACCATATAGATCTACGTCATAACCGTATAGTTCCGGTCTTGCCTTAGCTTAGTTTCTAGTTCTAGAACTTGCACCAAAGAACTCCTAGTCTTTGATCTATATTTTCCACCTGTTTGCACATCCATATCCTCCTTGTTATGACTCACACCACTAAGTCTCTTTCTCCTCTTGCATATCTCGAGCTATTAATTATCATTTTATCAATCGTTGTAAGTGTTAAAGAATTATTTTGGATTTGAATTAATCAAAATAATGCCCTCTACAAACCCTTACGTCATTTCTATTATTATACACTTACATAACATTTAGATTTATATTTAATTAAGGTGCAAATAGAGATTCCATATATCTAATTCATATCAAATGAATAAGAGATAAATAAAATTGTAATCTAGACAGAATTATTTTAATGGGTAAGGCTGAATTACAAGCTACATGTTATTTGTATTATGCAGATTGAGATAGAGAAGAGAGAGCCGGAGGGAGAGCGGTTAGGTAGGTAAATTGGTATAGTTCCTTCAAATTGAAATATATAATAGGAAATGGATCCACTTCACACCCATTCTCATCTTTTAATTTTTTTCTACTTTATCAAGTCTATACTTGCAATTAATTTCTCAACATGTGAAAACTTTAAAATCTTTAGATGATTGTGAAATTTTAGGTAAAACTTGAAACATGATCTATAGTTGGACCTAAGTAGTTTGAGTTCAATATTTGGTCATCCACTTTGAAACAGATTGAGAATGACAATGAAAATGACATGGGGTTTCATCGAGGTAGTTACGGCTTTCCAAACACAATAATTAATTCTCATTGTAGGGTCTCTTGTTTTGGGAAGAAGATTTTTTTCTTAATTCTCAAAAGATCACAAGGCATTCCTACCCTATTGCTCTTGCCCTATCAATTCAAGATATATTTTCCTTTTTTATCTCTTTTATTCAAACTGAAACCATATTTGTTTATGGGCATGTTTTTTCGCATAGATCGCCATCTAAAGTAGGTATTTGTACTTAACAAGTATGAACTCGAAGTGAAAAAATATAGGATTTCTTATGCCATTGAGTGATGATAGATGATGGAGTTGCATAAATTCTTAATATTTCTGCTAATTTCAATGTTTGAGCATAAAATGCATAAATAAATGTTTGGCATGCAGTGCTCAATTTCTTGACTCACTATGTTGCGAGATAGAAATTTGTTTTCCCATTTCCGAGTTGTTTTGACCTCAAAAAATCTATGTAATATTGGAGCTGGTTGTATTCGAATAAATTACAACTAAATGTGGTAGATTAAAGATAGATGAAGAGTAATGTTAAAATCCCATGGGACTTGTAATTTATGTTTGGTTTCAATGCGGTGTTGTTAAGTAGTTTATGACATGGATTTGTTTTAGTTTTGGCTTCATTTATTTCCACATATTGTACCTAAAGAAATCACAATGTATGTATGAGTGAGAAAAGAATTCTTCAAAAACATATATTATGAGTAATTATTTTATTTTCTATAATATACAAACTTTTTAATGATAATTTTGACATGAAATAACAAAGAGGGTTTCGAATCGGGATAATAGGGATATCCTCTTAAAGATATGGATTGCATGTGGTTTGGGTGAAACTTCCTCAACATGGAAAGTGCTCTACAAACAAGTTTGCACTCATTGCATATTTGTAAATGGAAACTCATTCTCATTTTTCCAACTTGGCTTTGATGACATAAATATACCTCACATGCTGAAAATTTGAAAGGGTCATCTCTTTATTGTTTTGTAAAAGTCTCATCCTATCCTGAAATGGTAGTTCCTCTACCTATTTTGGTGTGATCTCCTTTCCAACTCAACAAAAATGATCTCCCTTTCATTAGGCCCATTTGTACATCCCCAATTATACTAATCAATAAACTAATTAATTTTTTACAATTTCTTGTAGTAAACCCCAATTACACCAATCAATAAACTAATTAATTTTTTTACAATTTCTTGTAGTAAACCCCAATTACACCAATCAATAAACTAATTAAATTTTTTACCACTACTGTACTAAACCCCAATTACACTAATCAATAAACTAATTAAAAATTTTACCGTTTCGTAGTAAACCCCAATTACACTAATCAATAAAATAATTAAACCTTTTTCAACTTCCTTTAGTAAACCAAAGATAAATATACTTACACATGGAGATAGCAAAGTGAGTATTTATTCATTCAAAGAAAATGTGTTCATCACTAGATCGCATAATTTTATCTTATCCGATGGTCATTGGGCACCAAAAAGGCTATGAGAAATATCAAGATTATTTCTATAATAATAGAGCATCCAATCTTTGTTTTTAACACAAAGACAAAATAGAACACCGCATATCTCATAACTATGATACACTTTCTTAAAGACTCCATGATTCTCGATGTCAAAGTGATACTTGTGCTTGCACTCTCAAGAATATACTTGATGGCTAATGCTTTTCTTCCCATTATAAATGTAGATGAAGTTGTAGCTGTAGAAAATAATCCTTCGCATCAATGAGTCTACACCACATGAACTTTGATGTCAAAGGAAAATATTTTCCGTGAATTTCTTTAACTCCTTGAATAATTATAATATTTATAGAAAACCCTAAAGAAGAGCTTTGTTATTTGGAATGTGCGCTTATGTTTTATCCATTATGTGTTATCTTGTTTTAGCTTTTTCATCTATTCATCTTGTTTTCGTTACGATATATTTTTATTTGTTTTTTATTTTGAATGACATAAATTCTTGTCACACTTGTCAATTGTTTCTCGAATTTTATGAATTTATACTATTCAAAAATTCATGTCACAATTGATAAGTGACATGAATTTATGCCTATCAAAATGAGAAATAAATAACAATTTAAAAGCAAGATAAATAGATAACAGAACTAAAACAAGATAACACAACGTATAAAAGATAACCACCACATCCGAAATAGTAAAGCTATTATTTAGGGTTTCTATAAATATTATAATTATCCAAGTTAAAGATATTCATTGGAAAATATTTTCCTTTGACATCAGTGTTCATGTGGTGTAGACTCATTGTTGTGAAGGGATTAATTTTTTGCAATCGCAACTTCAACTACATTTACAATGGGAAGATAAACATTAGCCATCGAGTATATTCCCGAGAGTGACAAGTGCAAGTATCACTTCAACAAAAGAATTGCTAGTCTTTAAGAAAGCATATCATATTTATGAGATATGTGACGTTCTATTATGTTTTGGTGTTGAAAATTAAGATGAGATACTCTATTATTACAAAATAATCTTGATATCTTTGAAAACTTTGTGATGCCCAATGATTGTCAAATAAGATCAAATTGTACAATCCAGTAATGAACACATTTTCTCGTGAATCAATCCATACACGCTTTTCCATCTTCATGTGCAACTATATTTATCTTTGGTTTACTATAGGCATCGGTAAAAAAATTTGATTAGTTTATTGATTATTGTAATTAGGGTTTCTATAGGCGATGGTAAAAAGTTGAATTAACTTATTAATTACTGTAATTGGGGCTTACTATAGGTATTGGTTAAAAAATTAATTAACTTATTGATTAGTTTAATTGGGGTTTACTACATGCAGCGATAACAAAAATTTAATTAGTTTATTGATTAGTGTAATTGGGGATGTGCGAATGGGCTTGATGAAAGGGAGGTTACTTCTCTTTTTCTAAGTTGGAAAGGGAGATCGTGCAAAATAGATAGAGGAACTATCATTTCAGGATAGGATGAGACTTTATAAAACAATAGCAGATTAAATTTCTACAAACTCATTTATTACATTAGTGGCACTTTTCACGGTATGAGACTCACCGCAATGAGGTTGAAAATTTGGGTTGTGCTCTTTTCTTTGCTACCTCTAATCTTCTTCATTATCTTTTCAATCAAAAAATTATGTTGTTGCTAACTTTCACCTTCTCAAGACTATGCATTCTAATTCTTATTATAGTGATTACATCACTCAATGGCTCATTCTCATGAAAAAGTTTGACCTAGAGTTCATATCTCAGAAATCAATCAAGGGCCAAAATAACACAAATCAACTAGTTGACACCCCTATTTTCAACAATCACCTTCCTCACAAATAATTTCTAGATGAATCCATCAACAAATTTGAACATGAATTTTCCCCTCTCAAGATTAATCTCTTCTTTAATGGCTCTAAATGTCAAGGGGGAGGCATTGGCGTCATTATCATTCCTTCTTGGGACACTACTATTCCTATCACCAATAATCTTAAGTTCAAATGCACAAATGATATGGTCGAGTGTGAATACCTCATCTTAGATCTTGAAACTAGCATCTTACTTGGTGTCCAAATCCTTGAAATCTACGGGGATTCTCAACTTATCATCAATCAAGTCAAGGGTATTTATTAATGTAAAAATGACATCCTTAAAAAATACAAGGACATTGTTGACTTCCTTCGTGAGGCATTTGATTTATACACCATTTAGACTATCCAACATTCATATAATATTTTTGTAGACACCATAGCTTCCCTTGCCTCTCTCATCCCTTGGAAAACTTAGAGATCTAATATTTCTATTTTTTTTGGTGTCAAGATCAACCATCCCATGTTCATGAGATTCCTCACATCAACCACATAGATACTAATTCACACGATCTTTATATTCTCAAATCTTTGACTATCTCTCTCTATCCATCATCCCATCCGACTTATGTAAAAAGGGTAGAAGGTATTTTCTTCAACGTGCTAATCACTACGTCATCCTTGGTGAAATCCTTTACAATCGTGGCTTCGATGGAATTTTTCTTCGTTTCCTTAAATCTCATGAATTTGTTCGCGTTATGAAAGAATTCCACGATGGTATCTATGGTGTCCATTTTATCAACTTGGGTGTTGCCAAATGAATCCTTTGCATGGGTTATTATTGGCGCTCCCTCAATCAAGATTCTGTGAATAAATTAAGAAATGTGTCAAATGCCGAAGCATTCCAATCTAATCTGCATTCCTAGTCGGGTCTTACAATTGCTCAAGACATTTGGCCTTTTTCACAATGAGGACTTGACCTCATTGGCCTTATCAATTCTTGTTCTTCCCAACGTCATAATTTTATCATCACCACTACTGAGTACTTCACCAAATGGGTAGAAGAAATTCCACTCACATCAACCAAAGCTAATCAAATTGCCAATTTTTTCTATCATCATATCATTTTCTGCTTTGGCCTTCCTCACAATATCGCCATGGACAACAAAAAGTCCTTAAAAAAATAACCTCAAGAAGATTTGTGACTCATTCAACATCAATCTTAGCTTCTCTTCTCCATATTATCCTCAAGATAATGGTCAAGGTGAATCCGGCAACAAAATCTTTGTAGAATCCTTGCCAAGACTATTGATAAAGCTAGTTGTGATTGGCATCTTCACATCCCCTTTGTTCTCTGGAATTATCACACTAGTATCCACACCTCTACAGGTGATAATCCTTTCTCTCTCATCTACAACTTTGAGGCCGTTCTCCCTCTTGAAGTCCAAATCCCATCCTTACGTGTTTCTCTTCGCAACTTCATATTTGATGAAGATTATCACAAAGAGTGTCTAACACAACTTGAGTTATTATATGAACATTTCCTTCTTCCTCTTGAACACCATCATGTCTATCAAGAGAACATAATATGTGCTTGTAATAAACATCTCAAAAAACATTACTTTAATATCGGTGACCTCGTCCTCAAAGAAAATCTAAATGTCACTACTCTGGAAAGGAGCCAACGTGGAAAGTTTTCTTCCAAGTGGATTGGACCTTACATTATCATGCATAATTATGTGTCTGAAGCCTATCATTTGGCTTCCCTTGATGCTAAACTGGAAATGGAACATCTTAATGCATTGCACTTGCGAAACTTTTTATTTATAACACACCTACCATTTTGAACTTAGTCATCTTAGTGGTCATCTATCCATCTATTAGCCATTTCCATATTTTATTGTAATGATATGGAATTACGTGGTCTACCATCACTTTCCTATATGTGACCTTAAATATGGGCACCATGACTCTTCTCATAGCATATTCATTATGGACAAGTTCTTCTTTCTTGGTGAAAACCATGAGATCATTATATCTATCACCCTCTTATTTACCTATTGGAATCATGTTAAGGGTCCACGAGTGTCACTTGTAAATTCTTTATCCCCTCCTAAGTGGTCTACATAGCTATCCCTGGCTCTTTCATTAAAGTCAACAATCATGGATGCTCATTAACTAAAAGCTATCATATCCCAAAGTAAAAATAGATTTCTAAAGTATAGACTAATCCCTCGAAGTAAAAATATCATGTATATCTTATCCTACCATTCATAAAAGAAAAATAAAAAAAGCATAAAAGTAAAATGTAGACCACTCCCTCAAAGTATGGCCACCATCACATATCATGGAAATTAAGGCTTCCTGCATTGATCAACCTTCTATATCCTCAAAAGAAAAAGAAAAAATCTCAAAAGTAAGCATCCTAAGAAAGCTTCCCACATTGATTATCTTTTTCATCCATAACAAACTTCCCACATTGATCAGTTTTTGTCATATTTCTCAAAGCTAGGGCATAGACCTTATAACACCTACCTATGGAGAACCTATATTCCTGTGTATGAGTTACATTTAAAACCCCATATGCCGTGTCGACATTAGAATTATAAGTTCACCTTAAATTATTTTCTTCGTGATCATTGAGATCATTAACTAGCGATGGTTATGTGTTAACACATATTATTGGCTGTAAGTGCATTGCTTTGATTGGCTCATTTTCTTGTTTACCCCAAATCCAATTCGAAGCATCATTCCTTCATGTGCTCCTTTACTATGATCAAGTTTTGTTTATATCTTTTGGGTCATCACCTACTCACGTCACTTTGTGATTTTATTCCTAATCTAATCATTTTATCCATATTTATGTGTATAATTTTTAGTGTCTCATCAATCATTTACACTTAACACATGTCGTATCCATCATCCTATCCAACTAAGTCTATCTCGTCTATTTGTCCAAAATTTATATCTAATAAAAATCTATCCCATTTTTACTTAATTCATAATAAAAATCCAACATCTACACATCACAATCCAACATCTAAACTTACATCATATCCATATCTAATCCACAATATTTAATCCACTTTGTAATCCATCATCTACATCTAAATCAAATTTCATAATATCACAATTCAACATCTACATCACATCAATCACATCATGATCAAAATACATAAGCATTTATATCTATGTTAGATACATCTATATCTAACCCCAAAACATCCATAATCATTAAAAATGTCCATCACATCATGATTCAACATCTACATTTTAATCTATCATCAAACATCCAAAATTAACATAGCACAATCAAATCCACGTTATCCATCATCAAATATCCATAATCCAATATCTAAAATCATGTCATCATGATCACATCCATAATCACATCTACATCTAATCCCAATTAAACATCCATGACATCCTTAACCATCACATCCACATCTAATATAAAAATCATCAAAATCATAAATCAAAACACATGTCACACAATGGACCATCACAAAAATCATATATAAATATCATCAATAATCCAAGTATATACGCATACATTAAGTTATAGGATTCTATGGGTCTTGTCTTAATCAAGATACATCATCAAAATCGATAAACGTACATCATATAATCTCAAATCCTTCCCTCTTAGGGAAGGTTCTGTATTAATCCAAGGGCCTCATCACCTTAATAATGGCTTGGGTATCAGCGTGCTTGTGCCACACTCGTTGTACAACCCGGATGGCATTGTGCTACCCGCTCCTTGCTGTACAACTAGGTAGGATGCATATCTAAGTTTCCATGGCAATTGTGATGTCACAATATAGTATCTCACCTTGGTATCCAAAGTTGTGTATAAACTTAGGGGTACAATCCTGGAGGATCCATTTATCCAATAGCTCTATGTGATAGAACCAAGGTACTGCTCTCTCACTCTCTCTTTATAATTAAGATCTCTCGGATCATCACTTCGTAGCGTGAAAATGATCTTATTCATCGACCCATGGACTTATATAGCCCATTGACCCCGGTCACCATCGACCCCCTTAGGTCATCGCCGCTTTACCCTAGTCATCGTCGACCACCTCTAGTTTCCATCAACTCAACCCTATCCTCTTGGTTCATCTCACTTCTTGAATTATTTTCTCAATCCTTCCTTTCAAATTATCTTTTCTTCCACTTTTGATTTGATTGATCTTCTTATCACATCCTGTTATGTCCTGGATAGGCTTCATTATCAATCATATCATCCTTTTTGCATCCTTGGCTTCTGACAGCATCCTCGTGTTCCCTCTTAGGGCACCATTATTTTACATTTTTATTTTTCCCCGATATTCGTCATCTATTATCCTACCCTATCCCCTATCCTCTTTATTGCAATCTTTGTCTTGACCCTTTTCACATTTTTTTACACATGCTTGATGTATGTCTTTGACTCATTGGTTCTATAGCTCCGCATATCCATTTGAGTGAATTCCCATTATATTCCCTCCATTTTACGGTGATTTTTTTCCAAATCACAGTCCGTAGGAAATTCTCATCATTTGCATTGATGTCTTACTTTGTCCCTATGGAAGTGACTCCAAAATTTCCTCCATATTTTTATTTACCCTTTTAGTTTTTATCTATCCTTGTTTGGGATATCTTATCTCATCCCTTTATTTTCTCATACTTTCCATCCTTTCTTCATTTATCTCTTCCAAACTTGTGACTAGATTCCTTTGTGTTTTTGACCCCTAGTTTGAGGGGGAGCACCTAATCATCTATCTTTCCCATATTTCTCCATTTTTTGTCATGGCTGGCTTAACGTAAACCACTTATTAAAAAGGGGCAAATGTAGACCCCAAAACTTGGTATCTCTACCTCCACCCTATGTTCACTCTTTTTTCCTCATGATCATCCATTCAAATTTCATATTCCCTCCTAAATTCAATTTATCCCATTAATTTCCATTTCCCACCCTTAATCCTATCCCATTATTCCATTTATATTAATCACCCTTATTCATCAAGAATCAACTCTAATCTTCATTTAATCTATTTTTCATCTCTAAATATCTTAGTTTGCTATCCCTAGGCCATCATTTAATATTTTTACCCATCCACGACCTTTATTTATTCATTTCAACATCCTACCTACCTATTTATCTTCCCTATGCAACCATAGCTCATCTCTATCCATCTAAACCCTAATCTCACCTCCTATGGGCTTAATGCCTTGAGTTGGGAATCCTTCAATTGCCTAAATGGATGGTTCTCAGTAGTGGTGATGACCCATCCGGGTTGTTGTTGACCCTATAAAGCCACCTTTCCCTCTCCTTGTTCAAAGATGTAATTTTGATATTTCTTGAGCTCTTACGACCTTTGCTTTGGTTTCAAGTTTATGATTACATCTATCATCCTATTGTTGAGCCTAGTTAGATATCTTGTGTTCATTTTGGGAGCTTTAGAGTACTTTTCATTACATGCTTCCATCCATCATCATCTTTTGACAGTACCATCAATGTGTTTTGCAGGTTGCACATCCATCCTAGAGCCTCATTCTTACATCCGACCACCTCCATCTTTATCTATAGGTTTTCATTTTTGTCCATTTCATTTGTCTAAATCTAAGTCACTCCCGATCGCCATCAAACTTGCCTATTCATAGTCGACCTATCTCCTTGTTTCTATTTTTTTGTCATCTTCCCCATCACCTATTTGATCCCATTCATTCAACTTTTAGATCCAGGTCATTCTATCCTCTCTACCATATCAAATCCATTATGTTAGCCCCCATTTTTCATCGAACCTACCTAGTTGTCATCAACTAGATATGTCTTTCTTATATTTACCATTTTTTCCTAATTTTCTTGTATCCTTTCGTTTGATCTTGTTCCGAGCTTCAAAGCAGGTTCCTATTTTCCATCTCAAAGCATCATCTACTTTAGATTTTCCTTTATATCCTTCATATTTGCATTCTTCATCATTGTTTCAGGTTGATTTGCCCTGCGCGCCTCGAATGGCCCTTTTACGATCTCAAATCACCATCAACCCATGCAAGTTTGGTTTATTTAACATTTATTTAGATTAGATCTATACTTTCTCTACATTTCGCATTTCAAGATTCTATTTATCTCATATTTATTGGTTATTATTCATATCCTTGCTCCATCCAATTTATCAATATATCGTTTTATCTTATCTTATCAAAACAAGGGTTGTCATTCATCCTAGGAAGTTATTACTTCTCGGGACTAACATTGTTAGGAAACCCTCCCATCTACATACTAATCCATCTCATTTTGATTTTTTTATTTTCATGACACTTAGCTTGCAGCAAGGAGTTCATATATCACTCGTATGCATCCATATCACCTTAAGGTACCATAACCCCTTAAATATTTGGAGTTACCTATTTCCTTTATTACTAGTTCAATAATATGAGCAAGAACAAATAAACTCGGTCAATATATGGACCTAAGAAAGAGAATCGAGAAAATAATAATGATCATCCTAGAGTATAGAGGGAAAATATAGAGCCATCCTTTGGACTCGGTAGGTGTAGTTTTCATTGACTATTAATGTCGTGTTCTGGGAATATGTGATAAACCTACTCCTTTAAGTTGAGAAATTATTTGGAAATCGTTCAAGTCTTGGAAAAGTCTATGAACCTCATATGAAAATACATAACATGAAAAATAAAGAGATTATCCACTAAAAAATTATGTTGTTCACTTTACATTAGTAGGGTTCAACATACTTGATGAAGATGTGTGTTGGCTAGATAAGGCCAAACACACACAAATTTCCCTTGAATCGAACATGAAAAATTTGCCTCAATTTTTCTTATTTATGTCCAATGAGGAAGGCTCTAATGAATTGGGAAGTCCACATATAATTGAAATAAGGAGATATTTACAAGGTAATAAGTCCCTACAAGAGTGACTATCATCATTTCTCCCTGTTGATATGAATTAGTCACCAAATTCTACATGAGACAAAGGAACTTCTCCACAAGATATGACTTAGGGAACTATGTGGTTTGTGTTGGTAGAGAGCCTTTATGGCCCAAATAGGCCATATAGTTTTGAAAAATTCACTTTTCGGAAACTAGACTTTACCAAAAATCCAACGAATACAAATAGTGAGAGGTATTGGATGTGTAGCCATGAAAATTTAATTCCCCATAAAGTAGTAAAAAATTTTACATTGAAGGGGTGTTTTCCTAAAATGAATCATGCATAAAAATTCAAATCGTCATAAATTTTCTATAGTGTGGTATTTTCATGCAAATGTGTAGCATAAAAAATTCAAACTTTCAAGCATGACAACTTGACCCAAATTTGAAAATTTTACTCCCGAGTCTTCCCAAAACCCTCTCCAGGTTAGTTTTTCTTTTATGTCACACCCACCCTAACCTTTCAGGTACTCCAATTTTGTTCAATAATCTTATGCAAGTTCTTAAAGTATGGTATTGAGGTCATTCACCTCATTCAATGAAGTACTTCCAAAGCTAGTTTCTCGGTAGGCCTAGAAGGTTAATTCTGGCCATTCCAGGGTCGGTGTGCACTCTCTAGGAAGGATATGAAAGACCAAACTAATTTATATGTGGTATTTAATAGCTATGAACATTTTGGAACTGATCTATGAATATTTAAGGAAGTTTTGAAGGTTTGGGAACAATTTTAGTAAAAGTAGGTTTTTCAAGGGTAAAGAGCATGCAATCTAGATTGGTACTTGAACTTTTGCAAAGAACTCGAGAACTCCATATGGAGTTAAGAAAAAAAAATACTTATTGGAAATATTAGTTAACCCTCTACATGATGGAATCATAAAATATTTCACAAGACATGTTTACTTCTTAGGGCAGCTCAATCTATGTAGACACACCCTTCTTTCTTGAGAAAACAATGAGCCATTTCAGGGAGTTTCAAGTATAATTTAAGGTTTATACCCATACCATTGTTTTTTTAATGATCTTGTGAGTCAAAATAATATAAAAATTCATCAAAAAATTCCACTAGGAGCTCCAGGAATCTCGTCTACAAGTTGTCTCTCTTGTGCAAGGTAAGCTCATAATTAGTCATTTTTGAGTGAGGACACTTGTCACCTCCAAGTTGAGGTGTAATTTTGTGTCCCTATTGTCCCAATTCCCAAGAGGAAATAGGGGACAAATTTTTTTCCCCTCCTTATCCTTTCCTCTATGTTCTTCACATGACCAAGTACTAGCCCTCGAGAGCTTAATTAGCTAAACCTTGCTCACCCAAGACTGCATTTAATGCTAACACTTGGCACAATCTCCTAGGAGAGACACTTTTTGTCACTCTTATCCCAATTACCAAGGTTAAATATAGGAAAAAAAATTTCACTCATGAGATAGCCTTAAAAACCCTAATTTTTGACCTAGGTAGTTGCTTCTACTACCGTGAACAAAATTGACTATCGAGCAATTTCTCCATCTCCCTCAAACTTCACCCTTGATTAACACTTGTCCTCATTTGGTGAGGGAATTTTTTTACACCTATTATCCCAATTATAAAGGGGGATAAAGGGTACATAAATATTTACTCCTCATCCAACCATTAAATCCATAAACAATGCCCTAGTTGTTGTTTCTACCTCAATGTATAAAATTTATTGTTGGGAAGTCAGTAAACTAAAAAACTAACTATTAAGCTGTTTACTCACTTGGTTCAACCCATATGACATTTTGGAAGCCATGAATCATCCAAAAACATAAAAACATAGCCCCATGATTTCAAAATCATTCCAGGTATCCATGCATCTAAAAACAAAGATATATTCATTTCTTGTAAGAAAGAAAATAGATTCCAAAAAGACTTTCATAACATATCATCATACCTAGTTATTAAAGCTCAGATACTCAATTAATGGATTCCATCAATTAATAAAACCTACAAATCCTCCATCCCAAAATTTTCCATTTTTATTTGTGAGACTTCTAGTGGTCAGAACACGACAAAAATCGAGAGCGAGATCACATAAAAATGCATAATCCAAAAATGATGTTTTTGTTAAAAATTGACACCAAAATGGATAGTTACTAAATATAACAAGTAGTCATGATGCCACGTGATAAAAAATAGTACACTAGTCAAAAATTCAAGCTCCAATCACTCAAAGTATCTAGAAGCGGTGAACATGACAAACAAGGGAAAATAGGTAGTTTTCTCGAAAAAGCAAAAAATAACTCTAAAAATAGAAAAATTCCAAAAATGGGTCAAGAATCATCAATAGAGGTGAATTTAATGTGTCGAGGCTATGAAAGATAAAAATTGAGCAAAAAGGTAGAATATGCCAAAATAGTAGGTCCCTGGTTGGACTCGCCAAAAATACAAAGTTTTGGTTTTCGGTGCAAAAATGTGGTTGGCTCCATTTTCACTCATTCTATTTTTTTTTGGCATTCTCATAGGTTTGTAAGGTTTTATTTCAGATCAAAAAGGTAATTCATAATTCATAAGGATATTGGAAGCATCTTCCTGGTCACAATTGTGTCTGGGAGCAAGGCGAGAGAATAGCAGTGAAAGTTAGAGACGCTATGCGCAATCGGGAAAGGATTTGAAAGGTGTCAAAAATCCTTTGATTCATCAAAGGAGGTCATCATTATCATCATATGGTATTGAATCCATCATCATCTCATCAATGTGAGCTGGTTAAAGTGATTTGGTTGAGCCAAGTGAGTTGTTTGAGTTAAGTTAGCCGGGTGAGCTGGGAGAGTTGGGCGAGTTGGGTGAGTCATGTGAGCTAGTCAAGATATAATCCATTCCTTTAAGAGGCACATGAAAATTGAGGTATATAAAAATCAAAGATACTCTTGAGTTAAGAAATTCATATAAGTGATCTTCACTTGGGGCACATTTAAAGATGAGAATGAGAAACCATCTTGGCTTTAGTTGGAAACATTTACTTAACATTGTTCTTAAACACTCAAGAAAGTACCCAATAGTCTAGTCAGCCACCAAGGGGTTCAAACATCATGGAGCTAGTTTGTGATCATCAATGTCAATTATGAAAGCCTAAGGATTAAGAGAGTGATCCTCACTCTCACTGTGGATTAAAGAGGAACCATCATAAGTGATGCCTGTGTTCGTTTCAACTCACATTAGAAGGTATCATAACGGTTTTTCTAAACACTCATTCAAAAGTCTGAGGTGTCTATACATCTTGAAGAAGGAGGAAATTTAGATCACCATACGTCAAATTAGTAATCTCTTCATCACCAATAGAACATTTGATCCCTTTCCATTCTCCTCTCCTTTCCCCTTTCTATTTCTTCCTTGTACACAATCATGGTATTTTTTCTTATTTACTTAAGTGACAATATTTGTAAATTGTAAAAGTAATCTCTCAAAATTATAAGAGAGGTACTTAATTTTTATCTTGTAAGGAAATTGAAAGGTCACAAGTGGAATAGGAACATGAAGAGTCATGTGGGGGTAGATGAGAAGATAATTCACAAGGCTATAAATTGGAATGACTTCTCCATTCTAAAGGATCTTGAAAGTTTATTTCTTGGTAGAAATTGTGGATTATTGTAGGTTGATTGAGATTTGTATTCACCATTAGACAAGAAATAAAGACTACATTTCTTATATTTCCCTTGCTCATGTTTTCCTCTTATCTCTCTCTTTTCTGCAAATTTGCAAGTATAGTGATCAAGAAGGAACTTGGTGTCCTTGATTGAAAAATCTAAAGAACTATGTGTCTCTATTTTATTAGTCTCTCTGATTACATTTTTGTTTTCCTCTAATTGAATTTGAATCTACTCCGGTTATTATATGTGAACTTTGTGAGTGCCTACTCACAACAATAACCTTCTATTTCCTAATTTCTCTCATTCACTCCTCATCATTGCAAATTCCTCTCGTGTAATTTGTATAAGCACTTTGCCACAGGTTCATTGAAGTGTTCCTATGTTATCCCTGAGAAATTTTTCCACCCCAAAATAGTTAGATAGAATTAGGATAGTTTACATTCAATAATGGGAGCCTCCCATACACAAGAAGGAGGGGCGTAGCCCCGTGAGCATTGGTGGAAACACATAATTTGCAACACAACAAATTATTTCACCAACATGTGGCTCAAATTGTCATATGACTGCCCATTTTTCATAAAAACAATATTTGAACTCATTGGACAAGCTAATTTGTTGTTCCAACATCTCCATATATGAGTTTTTAAATGTGGCGTAGTAAAATGTTTCTAATGTATAACAAGTGTATTTTCAATTGTAACCAAACCCTAACATTACTTCAAAGATGAAAATGTGAAGTTTTTGTTTGAAATGTGAATGTCCCCGCTATCAAAAATTCACCCCCAGGGTAATTTTGATAACATGCATCAGAATATTCAAGTCCCAGGAAAATAGATTGATTCAAGGAAAAAATCATGTTTTTGGGGCCCCCTCTGCTCCATTCTAACTCTCCCATCCAAGAAGGAATCCCAAAAAGTCGATAAAATGGAAGAAATGCAGAAAACTAGGCTTGGGGCAGGAAAAATCATGAAAATCAGCTAAGTCCTAGTCCATGCGGTCCTTGGGACAGTTGGGACGTCGGGCGTGAACCGAGCTGAAAAGCCTCCAGGTGGGTGTCCACATAGCATAGATTGGGACAGTTGGGACATCGGGACGCGCGGGGCACGAAAAGCCGGATCGGCCGAAAGAGCAAGGAAAAATGTCTAAGTCTCACTTCACTCGGTTAGGGACAAGTGGGACAAAAGTGCGCGGAGGACGTGAACCGGCCGGTTGGCCGAAACAAAGGAATTTCGTTTGGGACATCTGGGACAAAAGTACGCGCGGGACGTGGGGAGCTGAAAGAGCTGAGAGCCAATCAGATCTTGCCACGTGTCTTCGCCGCAAAGAGGGACAGAAACCCCGAATTGGGTGGATCAGAGAAATTTGTCCCAAACGGTTTGGGACATTTGGGCCAAAGGGATGTGAGGGACGCGAAGACCCGAAAAATCCGCCAATGAATCAGAATGTGATGCGTGTCACAGGGGGAGTGCAATAAAATTTCGACTAAGTGTTTTTGGCCGAGTTTTAAAGGGAGTGAGTTGGAGCGTTGGCCCGAGCCAATAAAAAGAGCACACGTGTCCAATGGAGTAGGGAAGTTCGGAGCTCGGGAGAGTTTTGGAAATTTTATAAAGTCTTGGGCCAAAAAATTAAAAGGTAAAGATGACCCCACGCCCCGTCCTCGAACCAAACGATGCCATGTGTCCCAAATGGTGGGGGCGCGGGGAAAAAATGGAAAATTTCCCAAAGAGTTAAAAGGCCAAAATTTCAAAGGAAAGCCCATGGAAAGGTGGAGGAGAGAGAATTTCTCAGCCAATCAGTGCCTGACACGTGTCATCCAGGTGGTAGAGCGCGGGAAAAAATTCAAAAATCCGTTTTTGGGCCGTTTTGCCCTAAAACTTCAGACCCCCATATCTTTTGATCCAGATCTCGGATTTGCACGTTCTTTATATCATTGGAAATCTTATGAAATTCTCTATAGGATTCCATGGTCAATATTTCATTTTGGTTCAGTTTGGAGAGAGAAAATTGAAATATGTCTCCGCGCGTGGTCATGGCTGAAGTGACATTTCAACAACCGGGCTTTGATGCGAATGGGTCGCATTCTTCTCCAACATGGCCAAAAATGATAGGGTATGGGTTTGTAAGGTCCTCCATGCTGATTTAATGCATTTGCAATCAATGAGGAATGGGCTCCCACATTTTTGTACGTTTTCTCTCTCATGGGCTCAACCCATGCAATGTAAAAGCCAAATTTGGCTCATTTTGGGGGATATAATGATTATAGGTGGTTCATATTTTTGGCTCTGCCCTCCCTATTTTCTTCTCCAGGGTTGAAAATGGAGTTTGAACCTCCTCCCTTGCTTTGTAATGGCATTTTTTACCTTTTACTATTGAAATGATGTTCTGTGCAAACTTAAAAGCAACAAAAATGTGTTTCGTGAAGCATCTGTCCATCCTTGCTCGTTTTTGCTTGTTTTCTTCTTTCCCTTCTTCATTACGGTATTTGTGTATGTTTGAATGTTCATTATAGGTCTGGAGCTATGTTCGGGATAGTTGGGACATTTTTGTGTGAAATCTATCCTTGGGCCTCTCGATGCATCTGTCTATCCTTCCCATTGCTCACCTCTCTTTGTTCCATGGTTTTGATAGATGTTCAACATTCTCCTTCTCTGGTGTATCATCGTTTTAGTGTAGGATTTTGCTATTTTCTCTTCTCTCTCTCTCTCTCTGTCTCCTTGGCATGGTTAGATTAGGTTTAGATTAGCTTGCCTGCACTGGAATAGCTTGTGGCAGGTAGTTTAGGAGCAGGAACTAGCCTTCTCTGGAGATTCCTTTCTCATTTCTGCAAGTCCCACACTTGGAGAAAGGTTTCAATGTTGTGCAATCACACTGGATGCTAGAGTGATCAACCTAGAAATCTGATCAACATCTAGGGGTGCTGTGATTTTGCACTAATAGTTTTGGCATGCCCGGTGGGACCTTAGAGGTCTTCCACTTCATCTTTTGCAGGTTGGTGTGTTCCTGTGAAGATTTCAGCCTTTGGAGGCACTTGCAAACACATCAGCGACTCCATCTGATCAGCAACCCATTTCTGAAGTTGTAGACCTATTTTTCATCCATTCCCATCCATCCTTCTTTCCATCCCTTTCATTCTTTTCCATTCCATGAAGTTGTGCAATCATGACTTCATTTCCATCATGGAACTCCCATTTACAACAGCAACAATGTTTCCCACCTCCAACATGTTTTTTAAATCCTGCAAAGCAACATTTTGAACAAATTCAAGATAAGCATGCATACCCATATGAGTAGCAATGCCAAAATCAGTTTGGCTATGGAGCTTTCCAAGAGCAAGAGTATGCATCTAATGAAGACAATCAGATGCAAGATGCTGGTCTGTTGGAGAAAATCCAAAAGATGGAGGAAAAGATGGTGCAGTCCAGAGCAACAGCTCAAATGAGAGCTTTCAGAATTGGTTACAAGACTCCTTGTCCATGGGGAGGCCCTTTTCCAAGACACTTCAGCCCTCAAGAGAAGCTGGACTTCATGATGAAGATGCTGCCCCAACTTGCACAATGGACAACAGAAATAGAGGCCTATACACTTGTTGAACAACCTTGTCAATGGGTAAGTTCTACACCATCATCTGGTTTTTCTCTTCCCATTACTCAAGCAACACCATCTCATTTGGATTTACAAATTCTAAACTCCCCATCTGCTATCCCAAATGTTGATCCCATGTCTCTACCTCTCAGTCTTCCACCACACCTCGATTCTTCTTTCCTTTTTCCTTCCAAACAGTCATCCCCTCCACAAGAGCTAACAGAAATACCCCTTCCTCCAAAGAAACGAGAGTTTCTACCTCCACCACCACAAAAATTTCCAAATCAATTAAGTTACAACCCATCCCTCCTCTTGCATTCCCAATTCCATGTGGGGAAGAAGAAATTACAAAAATTAGTCATCAAGGATAGCAAGAGGAAGAGCCAAGAATAAAAGAAATGATAGACAACTTGAGGGTTTGGGCTGCCAAATTTGGGATGACAAAGATCCCCTTGATGGTTAAGCCTTCAGAAGAGATGGGAGTTGGAGAACGAATGGTGGTTAAGACTGATTTTGTGGCAGCAGAAGAAGAGCAAAAAGAAGAAGCAGATCAGCAGTCAATTTTCTCATAAAGTAGTGTCCATGTTGGCACTCTTTTTGAAGGAATGCTGATTCAATTCAAGTTGCACAATCAGCCATAAAGGAAGAAAGCAAAGAAGAAGATCTTTTAGTCCCAACTTGTCCTCTAGAGCAGCAGATTGAAGAGTTTGACTTGAAAAACTTCATGCTTTGGAGGAAGAGTGCAATCAAGAGAAAGATTGTCTTCGAACATTAGAGGAAGAGAAGCTGCTCCGAGATCCAAAAGAAGAGGAGCACATTCTAGTTGTGGAGGAGAAAAGTGCAGATCCAAGGGCTTTGAGCACAAAGCAGGCTATAGAAGAACCTTCAGTTCTTCTTTCTACTTCATCTCTCTCAAGTTCTAGTGCTGAAGAAGAGTTTGATCTCTCAAACTCAATGTTGGAGGGTGAAAGAAACCATGGTGGTCAAGTTATAGATCAAGAAGACACCATGGAGGAAGTTGAGCATTTGCAGTAGGACAGCCATGAGGTAGTTTATCTATCAGATTTGGAGGACTATTTTGATGGAGAAGAGCTGGTTGAGTTTCCACCTTTCTCTCTTTCATCATCCACATTCCAAACACTTAAGTCTCTTTATCATGAAGCGGAACATTCATTTATAGCAGCTTGCATCTTATAACGACTCTTTGGAAACAGAGATTGGAAGATTTTAATCTTTCATGTTCTTCATTGGAGGAAGAGAAAGGACAGAAGGATTCTACCATTGCTTCCACACCATCCATTCAAGAAGGTCTACAAGAAGACTCCATTTTTGGAGTTGAAAATCAGAGCTATGGGCATATCAAACGGATCAGACCATGCCCAATCAAGTATTTGGCTTCATTGGAGCCAAAGGAGAAGTCACAACCAGTCATGCTTGCTTGCCGGCATGAGGGTGAGCTTCAAAGTACCAAGGATCGGTTGTCATACCTCTTCAATCCAAATGCGAGCAACTAAAAGAGGTATTGAATTTGCCTTCGGCTGATACCTTGATGATTTGGGTAGAAGACCAGCTTCTTGTTGATTTTCCACTCATCCTAACAGCCATGATCAGCTCCAAATCAATTGCATGGCTGCCACTTTTGAGAAAGGAAAGCTATTTCTCACAACCAATTACAGGGGTTTGTTTAGCTTGCCTTTGCTTCCCGATTAGAGTAGAATAGGTAGGTTTTCTTTCAGTAGAAGAAGTGCTTGTGCACACTCTACATGTTCCATTTGGAGTATGTATGATTTTTAGTTACTGTACATAGTTTTTGGTGCTGCTGGTTTTGCTCTTGCACAGTCCGTTTGATGGCATTTTGTGAGAACACCTCCATGTCCAAAGTGGGTTTCAAGCGGTTCGAGAGGAATTTTCAAAGTTCATATCAGTTTTCAGAGTTACAACTCATGACTCCATGCCCAATGGATTTGCTTCAGCTATTGATCGGTCATTTAGCGAGCGAGATGACCCCATTGAGTCATTAAATCATTATCCAAAATTCACCCCGGGTAATTTTGATAACATGCATCAGAATATTCAAGTCCCAGGAAAATAGATTGATTCAAGGCAAAATCATGTTTTTGGGGCCCCCTCTATTCCATTCTAACTCTCCCATCCAAGAAGGAATCCCAACAGGTCGAGAAAATGGAAGAAATGCAGAAAAACTAGGCTTGGGGCAGAAAAAATCATGAAAATCGGCTAAGTCCTAGTCCAGGCGGTCCTTGGGATAGTTGGGACGTTGGGGTGCGAATGGCCAAAAGCCTCCAGGCAGTCCACATAGCAGTTGGGACAGTTGGGACATCGAGATGCGCAAGGCGCGAAAAGCTGGATCAGTCGAAAGAGCAAGGAAAAATGTCTAAGTCTCGCTTCGCTCGGTCAGGGACAAGTGGGACAAAAAGTACGCATCGCAGAGGACGCGAACCGGCTGGTTCAGCCAAAACAAAGGAATTTCATTTGGGACATCTGGGCCAAAAGTACGCGCAGGATGCGGGGAGCTGAAAGAGCCGAGAGCCAATCAGATCTTGCCACGTGTCTTCGCTGCAAAGAGGGACAGAAAGCCCGAATCGGGCGGATCGGAGAAATTTGTCCCAAATGGTTTGGGACATTTGGGCCAAAGGGATGCGAGGGACGCGAAGACCTGGAAAAGCCGCCAATGAATCAGAATGTGACGCGTGTCACAGGGGAGGCACAATAAAATTTCGACTAAGTGTTTTTGGCCGAGTTTTAAAGGGAGCGAGTTGGAGCATTGGCCCGAGCCAATAAAAAGAGGACGCATGTCCAATGGAACAGGGAAGTTCGAGCTCGGGGAGAGTTTTGGAAATTTGACAAAGTCTTGGGCCAAAAATTAAAAGGTAAAGATGACCCCGCGCCCCGTCCTCGAACCAAACGATGCCACGTGTCCCAAATGGCGGGCGTGGGGAAAAAATGGAAAATTTCCCAAAGAGTTAAAAGGCCAAAATTTCAAAGGAAAGCCCACGGAAAGGTGGAGGAGAGAGAATTTCGCAGCCAATCAGCACCTGACACGTGTCATCCAGGTGGCAGAGCGCGGGAAAAAATTCAAAAATCCGTTTTTGGGCCGTTTTTGCCCTAAAACTTCAGACCCCCATATCTTTTGATCCAGAGCTCGGATTTGCACGTTCCTTATATCATTGGAAATCCTATGAAATTCTGTACAATATTCCATGGTCAATCTCTAATTTTTGTTCATTTTGGAGAGATAAATTGAAAGACGTCTCTGGCATGTTGTCATGGCCAGAAGTGACGTTTCAACAACCAGTTTCAATGCAGAATGGGTCGCATTCTTCTCCAGCACAACCAAAAATTATAGGGTATGGGTTTATAAGGTCCTCCATGCTTATTTAATGCATTTACACGGTTAATGAGGAATGGGTTCCCATGTTTTTGTATGTTTTCTCTCTCATGGGCTCGACCCATGCAATGTAAAAGCCAGATTTGGCTCATTTTGGGGATATAATGATTACAGTGGTTCATATTTTCAGCTCTGCCCTCCCTTATTTTCTTCTCCAGGGTTGAAAATGGAGTTTGAACCTCCTCCCTTGCTCTGTAATGGCATTTTTACCTTTTACTATTGAAATGATGTTCTGTGTAAACTTCTAAAGCAACAAAAATGTGTTTCGTGATGCATCTGTCCATCCTTGCTCATTTTTTCTTGTTTTCTTCTTACCCCTCTTCATTACAGTATTTGTGCATGTTTGAATGTTCATTCCAGTCCGGAGCTATGTTCAGGACAGTTGGGACATTTTCTCGTGAAATCTATCCTTGGGCTGTGATGCATCTGTCCATCCTTCCCATTGCTCACCTCTCTTTGTTCCATGGCAGTTTTGATAGATGTTCAACATTCTCCTTCTCTGGTGTATCACCGTTTTAGTGTAGGCTTTTGCTATTTTTCCCTTCTCTCTCTCTCTCTGTCTCCTTGGCATGGTTAGATTAGGTTTAGATTAGCTTGCCTGCACTGGAATAGCTTGTGGCAGGTAGTTTAGGAGCAGGAACCAACCTTCTCTGGAGATTCCTTTCTCATTTCTGCAAGTCCCACACTTGGAGAAAGGTTTCAATGTTGTGCAATCACACTGGATGCTAGAGTGATCAACCTAGAAATCTAATCAATATCCAGGGGTGTTGTGATTTTTCACTAATGAGCTTCCTTTTGGTTTAATTAGGAGATATAAGGATTGTATGATTTTCTAAGCACTTTTGGTGTTACCCACTCGTGAAGTTATTATTATGAGTCACTTTGATTATGTTGACATTGTAGTACTACATAAACCATGAGTATAATGTATTCACATGGCATATTGTCTTTTCAACTCAACATAAGCACAAACCATGAGACAAAAATGATTTCAGAGTCTTTGGAGGCATTTTAAGCCCATATTCATGCAATTTTTAGCTAGTACAAGTTGATATGAAAACAGATACTTCATCCGTATGATTATATAAATTCTCGGGGTCACGAATGTTGTTAAGAAGTCTATTACTAAAATTATTGTAATGTCTATAGTCAAACCTGGTAAGCCATGGATTAGTTAAAAAAACCTATCGTAAACATCATTGTCAAGTCTCGCACTTGTGTGTGTTTGGGAGAAAATAAAGTATAATTAACATCCTGTTGGTCTTGGGTATGAAGCTGATATAGGTTTTAATATACCAGAGTATTTAAAACCCATTAGATTTTTTTCTAGAAGAATGCAAAAAAATTCAAATTGAAATTGTTATTAATCCTATTAATGTTAAATCCTCGAAGTTTTCATGTCATCCAAATAAATTTGGTAGTAAAACTTGTGAAGTCCAAATTTGTTGTCATTGTGGATGTTGAGGTCATACCTTTAGTACTTGTTCGATTTCATCCTTTTCTCTCACGTGGTCAACAAACACATTTGTCAAAAATTGTTATTTTTGATATCCTCCTATAGATTCTATGAGGTATGTGTATTTTGGTTGGATAGATCATTCCAGATGGAGATATGAGGTTTGTCTGTTGTCAAAATCCTACAAGAGAGTCCAATCCTTTATTGGTGATGATTACTTGTCTAGTAATGCCGAGGATGTTGATCTTGTTGGTTTCAATCTTGCCGATCTTGAGCTTAGCCTTGTTGATATTTCCTATGTATGTCTAGATTCAAGCTCTATTTTTATAATCCTACATTTGAGGCATTTCAAAATGATATTATCTAGTTCTAGGGATTTCCCATTCGATTGGGAAAGTAATGACGACGATCTTCTTGATGAGATTTGTCGGATATTTGTTGAGAAACCTATTTGTGTTTTTAGGAGACCAAATATACAACACATGATGATATTGAGGATCCTTATTGATATGATTGTATGAGGTTTTGGAGATTGATATATTTTCTCTTGTTGATTACTTATTGTTGATTATACAATTATGCATCCGAGTTGTATGTTGAAAACTCAAAAGGGTGGCTTACAAACTCTTCTCATTAAATTTAAAACCTGAAAGGGTAGCTTAATGGAGACTTGTGATGAAAACTTGAAATGACATCATTGAATTGAGCATCATGTGTTAGATTTCAAGTTGAGCATAATGTGTCGATGTCATGTCTAGTTGAGCATCATATATCAAATTCCAATTTTCTAATTATTGGGTTCGTTTTGATGTTGTGGATCTAGATTTTGCAGATATTTCATTGATATTGTGACTTGATGTAGATTGTGGTGATACTCCAATAATGCGTTAGGATATATTATATTTTGGATACATTTTTTCATTGTGGATTATGAGCGAGGCCTTGATTTGATGGATGAGTTACATACAATATTTTATAGTTAATGTGGATTCAAGTTATTTTCCTACCAGGTGATTACAGATTGGACTCATAGTTGTTGATGATTAGTTGAGTCACCGGACATTGATTTATTTTCATGTGCACTTGATGGAGATTTGTAGTTTCCATAACATTTGGTTGTTGAGGATTAGAGTACTTTTTATAGACCTTTTTACTTCATATTTACAATACGATTGGATATGTGTGATTGACATGTATGTTGAATTTTGGTTGTATATTTCACACACTAAATGCAATGAGTATGGATTTCTATCAGATTGATTATGTATGGGGTTGTAGATAATCTATATGATTTTCCACGTTATATCTTGACATATTGCTTATTCAAGTGATTTCGGATTCGTGATTTGTCCTAGATATGTTACTTGTTGACTATTCATATTGGCCACCGAGGATTGGTCATTTAAAGTATTTTAGATTGCAACTTACAATAGCTTTGGATAGATTTTGGTCCTGATTGATTATAGTATTGAGGATGGCACATGTGACGGAACTATGATCTTGACATCCATTTTTTTGTGATTGATGTTCGGACTAGCAACTGACACATAAAATTTCAAATATTGTGGAGTTTGGCACTACATTTATGGGAGATTTGAGTATGGATTTTTGTATGACTATGTATGGATCTAGTTCATCAAATTAGATATTTGAGTTTGAGTGTGGGGTTTATGATGACTATGCATGGAGCTAGTTCATCACATATTATGAGTTTCAACATAGTTTTTTCTTAGAGGGTATTTTTTTGTGTTGACATGTGCCTACATTTATTGAGTTGAGAGTTTTTGGAATAATATCGGTTCACATTTTTAGCTTAGAAAATATGGAGATAGTCGGGCTTTATAGTGTAGCTGCACACACTTTTGGGGTTTTGGGTTACTCGAGGGCGTCGGCGTGAGTTATCTAGTTTTTTCATTATATTGGCACAAGGTTTATTGAGACACGGTATGAGTGGGTGTGATTCCTTATATGGGTGGCTATGGATCACATATAGTGATTTCATCATGATTTGTAGCTTTCCGAGTTTTGAGTGCATTGTCTACAACAAAGTAGTTGCGAGAGACTAGCGACTTAATGGACTTATTGTCCTCTACTATACCTATTTGGATCAAGGGGATTTTTTAGGACATTGTGATTTAAGGATGGTGTGTTAGTGTTTTAGTTAGAACTATAGGTTTTATAAAGTAAATGCTAGTCACTTTGTATTAATAATTAATATAAAGTGTTAGTTACGAGTTAAGTAAATAAATTTTTGGGAGTTACGTGTGTAAAGGATGGCTAGTTGGGCATTTGGGTCCTTTAGAACTCCCTGTGAAATCTTATAAAGCTTTGAGAGCCATATAATAAACTGGAAATGAATATTTATATAATTTATTTGAGTTTTGTATTAACGAGTAATGGGGTTTTTGAATTAATAAATATTTTACGATGCAAACATGCTTTAATGGAGTATTTGCTAGAGTGCTCTATAATTTTTCACGTCTTAAATGGAAATGTGTAATCCATTAACATACCTTGAGATGTTTTTTTCTTTTTCATCCATATGATCCTCTCTAATGGTGAGCCTATAAAATATTTTGTGTATTTCTTCACACTCGATTCTTTATGTCATAAATTTTGCAACTGTTTGTACATACAAGACTAGTAATCCATAGGCATCTACTTAGCCTTCAAATTTCTCACCAATCTATCCCAACTCTTGATATTGTATTTTACTCTATGCACTCTTTTGGTTTTTATGTGTGCTCACCACAAAGATGCATGACTCTTTAACTTAGTACAGGAAAATCTTACCTTCTTGTTATATTTTATGCCTTCTTATTCAATGTACTCAATTTCTACAATCTAGTTAATGAGTTATTTAATATCTAAGATCCTAGAATAATTTGGAACATTCAGCTTTGTCTTATTTCCAATCCTTGTGATCATGCACAAAAAAATCCTCTTTTGCATCAACATGCTTTGTTTGAATTGCGTTCTTCATGTGCTCTTTTCGTGTGTTCATCATCACTTGCATCATCATCCACCACCACTCCTTTGTGTTGTGTGGATTTCGTAGCCCCCATATGGACTTGTAGTCTCATCATTTCAAATAAGTCTACAAGTCTTGGCACTATATTTCCTTTGGCTACCATCCTATGTGCCAACACTTATCTTCCACAATCACTCACTCAACAAGACTCTATTTTCTACACCCTTTTCTCAACAACCTAAATATTGGAAGATAACTACAACTAATTTCTACTCACACACATATGAAAAGAAAAAATATAAAGATCACTCACTAGACTAATATTATTACACACAAACACACCACACTAAAACATGACTTAAATCCTTTCTCTAATACTAGATTGATGCAATCGTGGTTAGAGGTCTCAATGAAGGGATCTCACGGACCACACAACCCACAATTTTAGAGTTAGATTTCAATGAAGTAAGATCTCAAGAAAAACTTTAATAAGAAACAATGCACACTTCTTCTATTAATATGAGGAAATATTACAAACTTAGGCATAATGGCTCTGCACTCAATGATAGTTTATGGCAAGAATGCGGGCATTATTTAAGAATTACAATCTCGTGACCTACCCTATCCTAACTTTGTTGAATTTGTTAAGCTTCTAGAAAACCAAACTTGGTACAATGTGACAACTACTTAGATTCCTAGATCCAAACATCCTCCTTCTTAGATAGATTCCTCGATTCCTATATTGGAATTAGATGCCTTAAATTGTTCACAAATCCCTTTTACTTATAGAATTTGTCATAACTTGGGTAGAAAAACTGTAAAACAAAGATAGAAGCCTATATAATTTTATTAATAATCAATTAATTATTTACGCAAGAGTAGGATGCAATATATATATGTATTGGACAACCAAATACAAACAAAGCAAGATGTTGCATAGGTCCAACAATATTCCTTAATAAACAAGCTTCCAAAACCCTCCGAGAAGCATAGAAAAAATAAATACAATAAGCATATAGTTACAAAATATATATATATATATATATATATATATGGTTAAAGAATATTACCATATAATAATATAACTAATTAACCTATTTACCATAGTTACCTATAATGTAATAAATGTTAGGCAAAAATTCTATTTACCATAACATTCCCCTTCTTAATTTTGCATTGTCTCAAGGGATGCGGAGAGGAACTTTCTAAACATCTCAAACTTATCATGTGCAGTTGACTTTGTGAAGATATCTTCTCGTTGTTCAGTTGTTGGAAGAAATTGAAGTTGTATATTATACTTCAAGACATTTTTGTGTATGAAATTTACCTGCCTCAATACATTTTGTTCTTTCATGAAAAACTAGATTGCAAACAAGTTTGAGAACACCTTAATTGTCATCATACATGGTGGATGGCTTGTTTTTAGTATTCCAAGTCCTTGGAGTATGTGACACATGACCAAATCACTTCACGAGACAACTTCTCCTGTAGAAAAATACTCCGCTTCCGTGGAAGAGAAAGAAACAAAGTATTGTTTCTTGCTTCCCCATCATATTGGTCTAAATAGCATAAAGAACACAAACCACCGAAGTGAATTTTCTGTCATCGGTATATCTTGCATGATCTGAATCAAATATCCTAATAAGAAGAAGCTATCATTCTTATTGTATTTTAGACCAAAATCCACCGATCCTTTGAGATATCTCAAGATGTGCCTTGTTGCTTTCCAATGAAAATTTTTTGGTTCCTACATGAACTGGATAGATAGCTCACTCGCAAAGCTAATATATGGTCTAGTGTAGGTCGAGGTAAATGAGACTCCCAATAAACTTCGATAGAGAGTGGAATTTACCATAGGAGATGAATATGAATGAGATAACTGTAATCTATTCTCCATATGTGTAACAATTGGTGTGCAATCCATCATCCTAAATTTCTCAAGTGTTGTCTTAGTATATTTAAAATGAGAAACAAATATGTGATTCTCTTTCTACCAAACTTCAAATCCAAGACAATAGTGCATTAGCCTGAGATCTACCATGTCAAACGATCGTTTAATATCTTTCTTTTGCATCAAACATCTTTACCGAACTACCGGTGATGACTATATTGTTGACATAGACAACGACAATCACAATATCACCCCATTTTGTTTTTAAGGTAAATATTGGGATCGTATGGATTTCTAAAAAATCCATGTTGTATGAGATTCTCATTAATTTTGATGTACTATGCCCGGGTGCCTATTTGATGCCATACAAAGATTTCCTGAGTCTGCATACCTTTTCTTCTTGACCATGTACAACATATCCCTCAAGTTGAGTCATGTATACTTCTTCTTGTAAATTTCCATTCGGAAGGCACTTTTTACATCCATTTACTGGAATTTCCAACCAAACTGTGTAGCTAGAGCAAAGATTATCCTAATTTTTTTTTATCTTAGTTGTGGGAGAAAATGTCTCCTTGTAGTCAATGCCTTCTTTTGTGCATACCCCTTTATTACTAGTGTTTCTTTATACTTATATATTGTCCCATATACCTTGTACTTAGTTTTGAATATCCATTTGCATCTAATGGGTTTCTTCCCTAGTGGAAGATCAACAAGCTGCCAAGTGTTATTTTTCATCACTGATTGATACTCAGCGTCCATGGCATCTTTCCAATATTTTGACTGTAGGGATTCCTAGACTATAGAGGGCTCATTAGATTCAATAACTCTACTCATCAAAGAAAATTTTACTTATTCTCTTTCTTTACTATGAGTCCATGGTCCAGGGGTGGATGTATCGATGGAGCATCCATTCTTGCATCTCGTAACATACTAGTATACCAATTAGGAATATGTTGAATTGTTATAATGGGTCATGGTTCTATTAGATCATACCCATCATCCCCATCATCAATTTCATCATCTATAGGAACATCAAATTCAATTTTTACAACTGGTGAAGAATCTACATCAGGTGAGTCTAGAGGAGGAGACTCTGCTTCCTTCTTCTCAAAGAACTCAACATCTCTGCTGGTGTAGACTCTCCTGGTCTTTGGATCCATCAATATATACCCAATATTCTCTTCACTATACCCAATGAAGATGAGTTTTTGTGATTTCATATCCATTTTCTTTCTATTCTTCTTGGGTATGTGCATACTCACTTTGCACCTGAATACTCTGAGGTGTGCAACAGATGGTTTCCACTTTGACCATGCTTCATGTGGCATTACTCCATCAAGAGAAACCGAGGGCACTTTGTTAAACAAATACACAACCGTATTTGTTACTTCTTCCCAGAATGTCTTTTCTATTACAAAGTCATTGATCATGTATCACACCATTTCCATGATAGTATGATTTATTCTCTCAAAAACACCAATTTGTTGCAATGTATGTGGAGGATTTTTTGACAAATCCTGTGAGCTTGTACATACTCTTAGAACTCATCACCGTGAATTTTCCCCCTTAATTTGAGTAGAGAGTTATGATGTGATGACTAGTTTTGTTCTCAACAGCTACTTTGAACTTCTTAAAGGTTTTAAAAGCTTCACTTTTCTTACGAAGACAAAAATTCACATTTTTCTTGAATAGTCATCAACACAAAACATGAAGTACTAAAATCTAGAATGACTCAGTTACATTAGATTGCAAACATCGAGTATGAAACTAGATCAATCTTGCCATGAGCTCAAAAAGTACTCTTTTGGAATGAAGCTCTATGTTGTTTTCCTACTAGGAAATGAGGACACTTGTCTATATCCTTCTGAAGAGATGGTAACCCATGTACCATATTGTGCCGGTGAAGTGTCTTGAGATAATTGAAACTAACATGAACAAGTCTCTAATGCCACAATTGTGCTAAGGTAGAGTTCTTAGCCACAAGTTTGAGCCTCATGATTTGTCTCGAATTAAGCACATTTTCTTTCCGAAATGAATATCAAACACATTTTTAAGTTGTGATCTAGAATTTGAATCACTTTGAAAACAAATTATTAATTAGAACCCGGGGACATATAAGACGCGTCGATAATCTACAATTGCGTGAACCAAGGGGTAGAGAAATTTTCCCAATCTCCTAAACTATATATAACAAATCATCACCCAAAAAAACATGGTTTTTTGAAGGCATGTCCCTCATTAAAGTAAACCAATCTCTCGTGCTCGGTCATGTGTTGAGTGGCTCTGAATCAACATACTATACATCACTAGATGATGTGGAAGGTTTACTTAATCGAGTAGTGTACAAGTAGTATTCATTATCTGAATGTTCATCTTACTCAGAAATATTTCCTTGCTAATGGGGTCTTCTTTTCTAGTTCCCCTTGTTCTACCCTTGATTGTAGTTTGTATGTCCCTTGTGATATTTTTGGTGTTGAGGTCAAAAATTACTTGATGAACCTTTCTTGTATGTATTATACAAACAATATTTCAATGCATGTCCTCTTTTATAGATTAGACATTGCTTCTTTTATTGTTTTTCCCCATGATGTTGATACGATTATGATGTTGGGACTTTTGATAGGAATTAGGTTTTCCTTTCCCTTTTTCTTTCAATTTTTGATGAGAATAAATTTCCTTCTATTCTTCAATCATCCTTATTGTACATGGCTTCCCCTTATTGCAGTAGATTTACCAACTTATCAAAACTCATTGTTGTATCCGACAATTTTAGGGTTGTCAAAAAAATGTGGTATGAAGAAGGGATAGCTCTCAGAACAATGGGAAAAAGAGCCTTATATGTGATCGCTTCTCCTAGGGCTAGAAGTGAATCCCTAAACTCTCCAAATCTTCTCAAGAAAGATTCATTTTTTTCATTTTTCTTGAACTTCGGTGTGTGTAATCGCTGACTCTACAAATTCAGTATGAAATTCTTGTTTTTGGCCTTGTATACTATGATAGACTCATCCCACGCTTCTTTGGTTTTTTGGCATCTCGAATGTGGGGTTGTACATCATCGAGACACTCCAAACAAGATTATGAGATTGGCCTTCTCATATAATCTACCAAATTGGCATTGTTGTGTTGTATCAGTAGTTGATATGGTCAGATTACCATTCACAATAGGCCATATCTCTTCAAACTCAAGTTTTGTCTTGATTTTTGTCTTCCATGTAGCATAGTTTCTTCCTCTGAGTAGTTGTGAATATGGAAGAAAGAATTTTGGGGCATTGGTGCCCATTTTGTAGAAATAAATGATAGGGTTAGGCTTTTATCACTCCAGGTAGAAGGTATCTCTATCTATATACCATCATCCAATAGGTTGAACCTTTCTATATACATGACCTTCCGATATACCCGTTGGTATGTGTAAAAATCTCATCCTTTCTATATACCTCGTGGTATGTGAAAGAGGTGTTAACATACGTGAAAGAATTTAATACATGGTACCATGGTAGTATTGAAAGGGGTCTCAGTGAAATTATTGACACCAACTCAAAGAAATATCCTCATACGTGTGCGTAACTTCATTATATACTTGGATAATTTCTCAATCTAGATTTATGCCATGCAATCATTCATAGACGGATGGGATGGCTCATAGTGTGTGCACTGTGTCCTTATTATTCCCTAAAAATTTAAAGGGTCGATGTCTAGACGAAGTTATTGCAGCTATATTAGGTGTTAAGTGTAGTAGTAGTTGCGATGACTTTACCCGTAAGTGCTTCCTAGAGGCACTGTATATAACGCATATTGCAAATGAGATCTAGGATCTCATGAGTGTTTCAAAGCCAAATTTCACTATTTTTTTATTACAATTCTCTGCTAGTTTCTAAGCGATTCAATGTTTTCACTGGTAATTATGGCAACTCAGTAAATTAGTACAACATCTTGAAGTATACAATTACATTCAAAATTTTTGAAAAATTGAATGGCAAGCAATTTTTTCTATTTTTAGGCCCTAGTGGCCTTCGAGCCCAAAACAACCCTCTATGCCAAAAATTGCAAAAATATGGTTGAAAATGCAATGTTTAGGTATACCTCATTTAGAAAAAATTACTTGAGAATGAAAATATAAGAGGTCTAGGAGAAATAGTTTTTTTCCCCTAAAATAGGGTTTTTCTCACTAAAATTTTAGGGGCCTGTTTAGTTATGACTAAGTTGTTTGGAGGAGGTTTTTCCACTAATTTTTCCTCCAAAGTTGGTGGTTTTTCCAAATTTTCCTCTAAATGGAAAAATGGTTTGAAAATCAAGTTGGGGGTGGGGGTCGAACCCCAAACCTCCCACACCTAGAGTGTTTTAACAACGCGTCGATAGCCACTAGAGCACTCTAAGCATATATACAAAGAAATGAAGCAAATAATAGATAAACAAAACTTGAGATGCCTAACCTTTTGAAACTAACATGGCACTGATGGAGATGTTCCACGTGGCTGGTTGCGGTAGGTAGGTAGTTTAGGTTTCACGTAGAAACCTGGATCGATTCTTTTTGTTGATCTCTTTTACAAAGCTTTATAAGTTGCCTTATAGTTTTATCCATATTTTTTTCACAGAGGCATCTTTGTATGTTTTGTTTGTGCTTTGTTGCGGCTCGAGGATTCAAGTATGGCTTAGCTTTGTCTAAAGGATTTCTCCAACTCATGGAGTAGAGGAGCTCACCGTCCAAGTTTACACTTCGGTGTGGATGGCTCAACCGACGGGGAGAAGTATCCGGCCTATGTGTAGAGCTAGATTGGAAATTCTTGGGAGGATCTCGGTTCAATAAAACCAACGTAATCAACACAAATTTTAACCTGGAAAGATATTTCACCCTCTCTACACAAAATAGCTCAATGCGGTTAGAAGTCAATGTGTGACCTAGTCGATCAGTGCACAACTTGCCAATGGAAGATGGCTTGGAACAAAGTTGTTCAACATGCGCAGGCTCAATTTGCATTCAAACATTAAAAATATTTACTTCCATGAGATCCACGACTCGATTCATTCACATGCAATGAAGTATAGCTCTTTCGATTGTAAAAATCAACTCCCAAAAACTTTACACAACTCGATCTTTAGCTCGAATGTAGAGCTCTAAAACATCTTGATGTTTGGCTCCACATAAAAACCCAGGCCTCAAAATGTGAAAAAAATTTAATATTGTTTGTAACTTAGCAGTCCTATAGATTTAGAGGAAAAACCCCTGTTGGGGATTTTTTTATTTTCTATTCCTGCAACAAATTTTGTCTCAGTGTAGGATGCAAAAGTGCAAAAAAATTACATTCCAAACACCTAGAATGGAAGAGGGGGTTGTGGGGATGCAGGGATATCTAGGAATTTTCTGAGGTAACACAGGCTCTCTTGAAAATAAAATTCTTCTCCAAGACACTTCTCTTCCTATTGCAACCTCTCTCCAACCCTTTGTTGCTTCACAGGTCCAAATTCTTACTCTGGTACCAAATGTAAAATAGGGACGGAAGCTTGTAGAATTTTATTAATAATCAATCAATCATTTACACAGGTACATGCTACAATATATATGTATATATGCATGTATTGGACATCTGGATATAAACAAAGTAAGATGTGGCACATGTCCAACAATATTCCTTAATACACAAGCTTCCAAAAAACCATCCGAGAAGCATAACAAAACTAAATACAACAGGCATATAGTTACAACAAATAAATAAATAATATGGTTAAAGAATATAACCATATAACAATGTAACTAATTAACCTATTTACCATAGTTACCTATAGTAATAGTAAATGTTAGGAAAAATTACTATTTACCATAAGAAAAACAAAGATGCCTTTACAAGAAAATATACTCTTGTAAAGATTTCTCAAGATGTCCTAGATCACCAATGATCTCCTTAATCAATTTGGTAGGTACCTTTCCATGAAATCACCTTCATTAGATCTAGTTTTACAAGGTTTCTTGGTGTGTTAATGGCAAGGAAAGTGGATCAAGGCCCATGTGTACTTCCCCCCAACTGTATTGATGTTGAGAAGAGATTCTGTAAGATGCAAGATCTCACCATGGTGGCATCGGGAAGTGGTCCTCGTAGGATGTGCAGGTAACACAAGGCTCCAAGGAATCGAAATGCATTGTCGCATCAAGTAGGCTTGGGAAACATTGTGTAATATTTTGTTGGAATTATGTGTAAGAATATGGTAGCACAAGGTGTGTGTAAATTAGGATAAGGCCCATTAATTATACACAATATCATTAGGCACTTTTAGCACTTTGTGGTATTGTGTGGAAAATAGTAAGCATTTGTTGTATCGTGGTTTTGTGAAACAAGATAGGCTATTAAGACATCGAGGAAGTGTGGCATGCCTAAGGGCTTGTGACACATGTGGTATCCTTTATAGGGTCTTTGTGGGATTTTGTAAGTCTTTATTCAACTAACTCTTAAGTATTTTTGGACGACGTAAGATTACAAGTGAATTCTAATGATTTTACATAACTTGACTCACCAATGAACCCGTCCTAGCTCACTTTCAAAGTGACTTATCTCATGGGTGACAATAGGTCTCTAAATTTTTGTTAGAGTGTACTATAACTCACAGATCATTTAGCAAATTGGTCATGAGAACCTCGTCGTTGTACCACTCACTTTGCACATCCAAATTGTTAAGCTAGGTCTATGCAATTTCCATCAAGCTACTAAACTTAGTGCTATAACTTTTAAAACCTTAAATGAAATGCAATGATCCAACAGAAAATTACTCTAAATTTTTATGAGGAATCTAATGGCATAATCAAGATTTAATTTTGGGAGCATTTTAATATCATTTCAAAACCTTTAATAGATTTGAGATAAACTTTTTGAGCAAGTAAAGCAATTGAAAAGAAAACCCATTTCACATCTACAACTCTAAACTCAATCCCAACATTATATCATCACTAATATACAAATAAAATTCATTTTTATTTATTTTCCATACCAATACATTTCAATTCATTCTTATGAATCCCACAATATGTAATTTCTCATTTGGAGCATAGTTTCATAACTAAGAAACAAAAACTCAAGAAAATTCCCCATGGCTTATTATTACAAGTGAGGTCTTCAAGGATACTTCAATAATGGAAGGATTACTAACAATAAATGAATTAAGATGCATCATGGTGTCTTCAAAATATTCTATATAATATTTCTCCATCTTGTAGCAAAGTTCTCATTTATGCAAGATTATGAAAAACATCAATTGAGAGATGGGTTACTTGCCTCCTAACCTACTTGGTTAGTGAGATCCACTAACCAACCCCTAGGCACAAGGGTCCAAACACATATCCTCTTTTGTTTGTTCCTATTAGTTTAGTTTGGTCTCATGGGTAGTCTCAACTAGTTTCAAGGTGACATGGGAAGGGACTGTGAGGTGATGTATTGCATCGATGACCACAAACAACACAATCAAACAATGTACACAACATTCGACACCACTTTCGTAGCCTCAAGCTACCACAAAGGTGATGAGAGGGTATCTCTTCATTTTGAAGAACACTTCCATAACTCTTCCAAGGTGAGAATGCAAATGTTCCTCCACTTCCAAAGTATGAAGAAAATAGGCCTCCACTTCTAAAGTACGAATAAAAAGGGAGAAGAATGTTTGTGCCTTTCTCGATAATCTCATTTTTCTAAACCCCTTAAGGTTTTCTTTGTAGGAATGAAGAACATGGAGTTATGTCACACTCATCCAATTCAAATATTTTTGCTAACTACATTTCAACAACATAACGATAAAAAAAATTCATTGAAAAAATATAAGAAATGAAAAGAGCTAAACAAAGTAAAAGAAGGCTCAAAATCTAGACTCTTTTGGTATGGGTATGGGTATCGATACTAAATGATGAAACAAAAATGTTTTTAAAACCTTAGGTATGATACATTGTGGGTACCTTCATATAATATATTTTGAAAAAGTAATATATATATAAATTTAATGTAACATTCCCATTTTAAGACTTTAGAATCAAGAGAATTTTTTATTATTTAATAATGTTCACTGTTCTAAATAAAGCATTATTTAGAACAAACATTCCATGCCAATTGAATTCAATGGATAAACATATGTAGTTGTAATGACTCGGTGATTCACCGATCTATTCATTTCATAAATCGGTAAGCTACCAATCTATTTATGTTATCTTATGTATTGAATACATATTGTATACTTCATATACTTTGTCTTCCTACCCTACACTGAGTACTTGAGTGATCTGTTTAAAGAACATATATGAATATCTGCTACCAATATTCATCTGATATCATGTTGTTTTAAACTTGGTGACATAGGACAACGTAACCAGCAATTTGTGATACTTTGGCCAAATATTTACAACATACTGTGTATGTCACTATTCCTAGATGACATACTTGTCATTTTGGAATACATCCTTCACCTCACTCCTCTATTATCATGATTGGTCTTTACTGACTACCGTCAGTCCACTTGTTCTAGGTTTTACCCTAGCCCTAGATAGAAACATAACCTATTATAGGAAGACGCTCACAATGGCTTAGGGTAAATGGGCATACTTGTTTGACCTAAGTAAATTGGATGTGCCAATGTACCCTAAGCCATTGGAAGCTAATTCCTATCCTAAATATGCTCCTATCTAGACCTAGAGAGAAACTAGGTTCAAGTCTCGAGTTCCTGTTGTGTGTAGATCTAGATGATCAATGCGAAGTGGGATGCCACATGTCAACTACAATGTTGTATTCTCGAGAAGACCCAATCCTTCTCAAAATTACAGCCCTACAGTTGGCATGTGCCAACATCCTACAGAAACTACCTCATCGAGATGTACATACCCCCAAGGAGATTGTTAATACTTTGTTAGTTTAGATTATTTCTTGATTACAACAACCCTTCCAAACCCTAACCCAACACTTAATAAGTTCTTTCCTAAATTTTCTTCATTTAGTCCATTAAGAACTTCGTTATATTCATGGTTGCTTTTAATGTTTGATCACATAGTTAAACTGCCAATTAACCGTAACTGAACAACGTTATCATATGTTTTATTTAAAAAGTACAATAACTTTTTAGAAAGGTTCAATGCCAGAATATATCCAATTTAAAGTAGACTTCATACAAAATGAAGTCTAATAAATTGTAATCATATTTCCAAACCTTTTTGGTTTAAGCAATTAAGAAGGAGAAAGAGTCTTTATCTCCATGTTAAGTGTTAGGGTATATGCTACCCAATATCCATATTTCTTAATGTATGTTCATCACACGTTACATTACTATGTTATATAGTTTAGATAAAGAATATCATATTCTGCAACTTAACAAGCTGCATCACAAGTAGGGAAATTGAACTAAATCCCTTTATCCAACTTATCAAAGGATAACCAATCAAGCATATAAATAATATGAAGAATATCAACAAGATAGAAATCCATCTTTTTCATACAAGTACAAGATAATTTACACAACCAATACAAGTAAATTCTCATCTTTTAATTCATCTTTATAACTTATACATTTACAAGCCTTATGCATTTAGGCATACTGCATAACAACCACCTTCATTATAAAAGAATACTACTTTTATTTTTCATTACAATCTCAAGAATGAATCAAAATTCTTCACAAAGAATCAGACTTAAATCAGCCAATGCATCATATAAGTTTTTCCTTCTTTTTATCACTTACGAAGTCCATCTGCAAAAATTGCTAGCATGGGTCAGTTCAATGAACTGAGCATGATAAGCACTAAGCCTTAAAATGAAGTGCATTCCACTAATTGTTCCATTAAAACAACTCTGCTTTAATGAGACAATTAATACATCATAAATATCGTATAAGTAATAGCAAACGGAAAAGAAGTACATTTAACCAATTTGAATTCACTTCCAAGAGAAGAACAAAATATAATCCACAACATTTGCCTTACAAAATTAAAGTTTAATTGATCCTAACAATTACCTTTAAACAACAAAGAAAGGGTTTACAACATAGTTCACATTGAGATGATACATCTAGCTCCTAAGCAAGGAAGAAGGATATCCATTCCAAACTATGCTCAACACAAAAATATCAGAAAATAGATACAAGTTCATAACATGAATTTAACTGTTTCGTTTAAAGGACAACTACCTTTAAATACAACATTTCATATTTTTTTAACGAAAAGAATCCCATATCAATCTAAAAAGGAATATAGAATTTTAACAATCTGACAACAAGATTGTATTTTCTGTTCAACAAAACCGAAACATCAAATCTCTTCCTTCATCACTTTAACAAATGATATGAACAAGGAAGGCTAAACAGGTATAATAAATCTCCATCTTGCAAGAGAACTAATAATAGAAGGGTTCAATCAAATGAACTAATCCTACAAGTTAGAAAGGGAGTCTTATCAAAATTTGACTCAATCTTAAATATATTCTCTAAACTTAACAACAAATTCCCATCTCTAATCCAAACAATAAGCTCATACACTAGTTCCCAGATGAGAGAAAAAAACCAACTCATTGCAAGAAATGTACTTGCAAGTCCCCTTACAATCCTTATCATTACAAGCATGAGTTCTAATTTTAGTTTAGAACAACACTCAGTAAAGTTCTAAAACAACACCCTATCCCTAAGGGTTCCCAATTTCCTTCTTCTTCTAAAAGACTTAAGCATTAACTTATTGATCCCAACAAGATTAGAAAACCTGAAACCTTAAACTAAACCAGTTCAGGAGTATGCTCAAACTCAAAACTGAAGTTCCCTTACATGCCTCCACAACATTGTACTTAAATGTAGATGATTCATAATTATTTTAGAACTATAAAACAAAATCAGGCTAAACAAATTTAAGTATTCTACCTCCACTACTATTTCTAAGCACATGTACAAACTCATTTTAAAAGAATTCCAAATCCTACTATCAAACGAAAATGTTTCCAGTTAAATCTCCAAGAGATACTCAAATAGCTCACCATCTTTGCTTACCTGAATTACAGAGTAAGTGATTTTCTTTAAAAGAGTCATAAGATTTCAATTAGAATACAATTAAAAACCAACTCACAAATACCAGAATAGAGCTAACATGTCGTTCAACTAAAAATTCAAACACTATGTATCAAATTACATGTATAGTGTTGAATCAAAAAGTCTCAAACATGATCATAGATATATACAAATATTATGATATAAGTAAGAATATAACACGATAACCTTAACCAGTTTATAGCATAAATAAGAGACCCTATTCCAACTCAAAATGAAACACAAGTTTCTCACAGAGGAGTTCAGAACTATTCAAGTAGATATTCACAGTTTAGGGCAACCATAATTCCCATTCCAATTTGTATATCAAACAAGAAAGCTCATACCAGCTTGAAACACGAGCTCCTACCAGAGTTCAGAACTAATAAAAAAATACTATTACTATGTAAATTATGAACTTCCATTAACAGTCCAAAATAACACAAGAATAAACATGAGTATAGAGGTACATATGGACTTAAAACAATAGTCCAAGATTACTCGAGAATCCAAACACTATTTCGAGTGACAAGAACCTCCAACCCAAATTCTTAACAAAACACTAACCCTAAATCAAGCTTAACTACACACGAACTTGAATACAAGCTCAAACGAAACACCAACTCAATACAAGCTCAAGCTCAAACAAAGGACGAGATCAACTACAAGATTTAGCTCAAACAAAAATGAGCTCAAAAACAAGTTTTAGCTCAAACAAAAACGAGCTCAACAACAAGCTTTAGCTCAAACAAAGACAAGTTCAATAGAAAGATCGACAACATTCAAGTTTCCAAAACCTAGAACCAAATAAAAATGATGAGGGTTAGTTGAAAACAAAAATTCTTCATATACTAGTTCAAGAAATGACAAGCAGAGTTACAGTAACAAGTTTCTCATGCATGTCATGCTAAATAGCACATACCAAGAAAGTTTCAAACACTTATCAACAATTTTCCATGGATTCATACCCAAATTTCCAAAGATTACAAAACCTAGCAAGAAAATAACCAAATAAAACATGTAAGCCAAGAATCTCATAAGATCATACTTGTTTTAATGAAACATTTAGAAGAAAGCAAGAGATCTTAATGGTTAGAGTCTATCATGCCTGATAGCACTTCTGCCAAATGAAGGAGACTTCCAGACGCACTTCTAACTCTTTTGCTCTTCCACGAGAGATCAACCAACCAACAACTTTCCTCAACATGCCTCATATACCTTCCCATGATCAAAAATAGACCATGTGAGTTAAAAATAGCAATGAAGTGCAAGTCAAATTGTTAGTGTGAAGAACCAGTTTTGCTTCATGCAGAAAAATCTGAAAAGCATGCAAAAACCAACAACCTCCCACAAACCCACCTTCCAAGTTTCCTAGATGGTTTGTGAACAAAAACCGAGGCCAATTAATTTCATTAATTCCAATTTTCCCACTCAACTCTCCTTGCCACTGCCTCCCAAATCTGGCAAATGCCAATTCCCATTTAACATGCCATTCCATTTTTAGTGGAGCTTCCACATAAGCCTCCACCAAATCAACTAGCCCCTACCAAAACTGGCAGTACTTAATGCCTTTAAGAACCTTATCAACAATTAAATTCCATTAGAACTGTCACCTTAGAGGTATGCAACCCTTTTAGGTTCCCATTAAAATAGCTTAGGATAGATCCTTAAACTTAGGTTAGTTTAGGAATAATTACCTTAGGCCTTAACACATTACCTTAGGTAATTCCAACATTAGGTTAGATCATCTCATAACCATATAGCATTAGGTTTTAGGTTAATTTAGATAGCCTAGCAACCTTTCCATACTCCCTTAGCACAAGGCTTAGGTTAGAAATAAAATCAATTAAGTAACATAGCTAGGTAGTATATATTCTTACCCAACTTAGGATTTTGAATCCTTCCTATGTCATGATCAGGTTGTATTTCATTTACTTCAGCAATGTATTGCCAAGATCAAGCTCCAAGGACCTAAGAACACCATACAACTAAATAGAAACACGTTCACACAAGATTAAAGAAATTGTTATAACAAATTTCAGTCTATCATGTTCCTCAATTATGGAATGTTAATTTACCATTCATTCAATTGAGGAGGTTTAAAACATTCCTTAGATCACTGAAATTGATCCAGGATGAGTCAGATAAAGAGGTAAGTTTGTAACTCTTAAACCAGATTACAACTCACCTACATGAATTGAAATATGGATTCAAGGAAGCCATTCCATTCCAATCTAATGATCTTAAAAACATAAAATATTTATCCATATCAAGCATGATCTCCAACAATCAAAAGAACACATCTTTAGAAGAAAATCACATGTCAACACTTGAAATGCAAAGGAGGAATATAACAATTGTCGAGGGTGTTACATTTAAAGAAAACAAGATTATAGTCTCAAAGAACCTATAAAATATTAGGAGCCAAGAACAAACTTATTCTGAATTAGAAGCCATCTAAAGCAATATTTCTTTAACTAAATACAATAAGACCATAAAACATTAAATTTATGAGTCCATCTACTAATGGGCTCACAAACATTCCACTTATTGTTAAGGCTTAGGGAAGGTTTGGGGAGAAGGAAATATTTTCATAGAGTTGTTTGGAGGTAGCCTCTTGGAGAAGGGTCCCTTTAAGCCACCTCACGGTATCCCAAAATTCATTCTCATCCTCCATAATTAGTCCAGTAGATGAGATCTGTCCACTTCATCCACTTCCTAAATCTGTACAATTCATGAAATATTTTAATTCCTTTCTCAAACCAAAGGAAGGAAGATCAACCTCTTGTCAAGGTAAGGATCTTGTCATTATGTTTAAGATTTTACAAACTCGATTTGTAAGCTTGACACCAAGTGTCAAAGGAAGAGAAGATAGGTTGCCCAACCACCAAGTGCTTCACTTATTCCCATACCTTCCAATTTGATTGAATAATAAAGGACCCATGAGGATAAAAATGAAAGACCTCGAGATAGTAAGTCAACCAAGTGAAGTCCTTTCCATCTCTCTTGACCCTTTGGAGCCTATTGGTGATATTGAATCTCACATGACCTTTCCAAGTTTCAATTCCAAAGGAAATCCCTCAAGTTTTATTTATTTATTTTCACTTTAAAATAATCATGTGGGGATGCTATGGGTACATACCCACAATGTACCTAAATTATACCCATACCCGGTATGTATCTCGGCTTGGTATGAGGGTACTTGGTGTTTCTAGAAATTCTAGCTCAAAATCCATCAATCAAGTGATCAAACGCTCAAGGGAGACTTGAAAGAAATTCTTCAAAAAAAAATCTATGGCCAAATTGGCTAAAGATTCACTAAATAGCAACATTCTATGGTAATATCCATGAAGAATATAGTTTTTAACAAGTGATTACATAATTAACAAGCAATATTTAACAAAAGAAATTTCCATAAGGAATCAACAAAGCATCAATAAGAAATTCATTAAAGGATGGTTTCCTTGGTTCCATTTCTTTTCTTGTTCTCTAAAATTATAACTTCTAGACGCCTCCTACATTTTCCAAGCCTTCAAAGAGATAAAAAATGCTTCCAAATTAAACTTTCACATATACCTATGGATCCCACTAAGTTTTAGCTTGTTAAAATATGTTTACCTGCGTACGAAGCTTATTTAATTTTCACTTTAATCTCAAATCCTACCCCAAACTTCTTGTAGAGTAAAGTGGGTGAATAAATATCCCAAAATATGATTTTTAACATTTAACATTTGTATTTTATTGGATTAGTTAGCAAGGTAAGGTTTTAGGATAAGTATGTAAGACATATTCTTGGCATAATCATGTTTTTTCTTTTAGTGGGAGGGTAACGTAGCTAGGAAAAGGGAATAAGGAAACTTAATTAGAATGTGTACATTGAATTTAATATTGAAATTAATTTATGTAGTCTCTATTTAGTGTATAAATGATATAATTAATTTTAGGGGAACATAATCAATTTTGGTGGCATTAATTTAGAGCACACACCAAAATCTAGGATGTCAATAATTTAAGAGATTTTATTAGATTTTGGGAATGTTTATCACTTGGGAAACTCATTCAATTCGAGGGTTTGTAATTATGTAGGAGATACTTTGTTTATTTATTTAATGTTTTTTAATGTTGCACAGTGGGTTTGGGCTAACTACACCCAAATTTATGTGGCGAGCTTAGACCCTTATCATCTACATCTTTTGGTCAAAATTGTTCCTTGCACATTCATTGCATGCATCAATACGTCTAATACAATATTGCATATAATTTAAATAATATTTTAAAAGAGTACAATCTTAGAGAAACAAATCACACTCGTTCCACCAAGGAACATTTACACTTTTCGGGCATCGGGCCCAAAGTAACCCATCATGGGTATAATACAAAAATCCATCTCATAAGTATTTCATGCAATTATAATGTTCAAATATCCATTCGGGTTCCATAATTAGTTTGCCAACAATTCCTTTAATAAACATGATCAAAAACACACATGAATTCATTTTCATAGCATCGCATGTCAAAGTAGTGATCAAATATATATCTAAGGTCTATAATTAAATTTACAATAATTATCTAACAATCCATGAGCATAATCCTTTATAAATCCATCTCATACTCATGAGTAACATGGAAAGCATTTAAGAAATTCATTTATTTTTGAAATCATAAGCCATGGAAACCATTATATGAACAACATGTCAACATGAGAATCTAGATATAGAATAACTCACATATGCATCATCATATTAAAATCACCATGTCCATCAAATACAACAAAAAACATGTCATAATAGTATCTCTAGCTACGTCAAAACATAGGAATCCAGCTATCAAGAATCAATAAATCAATATCGATCTCTCTCATAATAAGATAAACTTATCCTTTCTCCTGAATCAAGCTCACTAAAATTATGAAACTCCCTTATATATATATAATTCACATGTTCTTAGGTGGGATAGTAAAGTTACCAATGTAGTTAAATATCCCTTGAGAAATATTCTCTTAGGTGTCCATGGTTAGCCATTGATCTTCTCTAGAATGTTCCTCTTAGTCCAACTAGGCTTGGATCAGTGTGGTCCCCAACCGTGTAGGATGAATCAAGGCTCATGTGTTCATGTTCACACTTGAATTTATTTTCAAATGTGTTCTAATTGTATGTAAATCCAATAATTTGATTGACTAGGAGTGGTCCCATAGGATCATAGCCCATGACAACTTCTTTTCGCTTATGTCTAACAATATGACAACAACGTTTGTGACTCCAAATAGGCATTGAAGGCTTGGACAAGCATCAACATCTCACACAATACTTTATGGATTTTTATAGGCTTCGTAAAATTAGAGAGGATTGCGTGGAATTTCCCAGGGTTACATGTCTATAGAAGGTTTATGTGGTATGAGTAAAGATTTTACGGCTTCGTGATACTCTCTAACATCCAAAATATTACATGATATCTATTTTTTTACAGCATCCACAATACTGCATGGCTTCCACAATTTTGTGTGGTATCTACAATTTTTCATGACATTTAAAAATTGTATAAGGAAAGCAAATCATTTGGTGGCTTGTTTAGGAGTGGCATGTGATTGTGGAAGGTATTGTATGCTAGCATTGCATAATGACTTTATTTACGAAGACCAAGTATTATTTTTGGTTGATGTAGGATTGCATATGAACTTGGATGCTCCAGATCACACATGTTGGGTAAGAGTAAGCTTGATCCCCTACTTAAGAAGTTATATGCAGGTTTGAAATGGAATGGCCAAGTCTTGAAATATTTAATTTTGTAAGCCAAGATGAATCCTTGATTGCTTAACCTATTTACTTTACCGATATTCATTGTGCTCCTTTTTGTGCATTGTTTTGACTACATGGTCTTGTGAAATGCATTACACTTATGTGCACCGCTACTCTCTAGTGGTTGATGTTTCCAATATTCTTTTATGTGGTTATCTTCTTCATTTGTTTTCCACTCAATATGAGTATAGATTTACTATTTTGAATATAGGCAAAATGTCTATCCGGAAACTCTAACTTGAATGTGTTCTTTGCAAACTTCTTCAATAATTTGCATAGTCAAATCTTCTTCCACTTGATTTTTTCATAATTTCCTCATGGGAACCTCTCTTCCTTAGGAAAACAAGAACTAAGTCTCCCACCTTAAACTCTAAGTTTCTTCTACACAAATTTGCATGCTTTTCGTATTGCACATTACTCTTTTACAACTATTTGTGCACTTGTTTGTGCACTTCTTTCACGCACCGTGTGGAGCCCTATTCTTTTCACTACTCCCCTCTTCTTGTGGTAAATACCTCATTTCTGCAATCACCCTTGGAATTTTTCTATACACTATTTGGAAAGATGACTTCCCAATTATTTAGTTGGAAAAACTATTGAATGCAAAATTTTCGTGTGCAAAAAAACATCCCATGTTCTTTCCTCCACTCTTATTAAACATCTCAACAATTTTCCAAGGCTCTTATTGAAAACTTTTTCTCGCCATCCATTTACAGGTGATATGCACTACCAAATTACAACTTCATGTTGAGTTTCTTCCACATTTCTTGCCAAAATGACCCACAAATTTCATATCTATCGATACATGGTGCATGACAAGTCATACAATCTTACACTTCCTTGAAAAACAAATTCATAGCATGAGTAGCATCATTGGTATTCTTGCAAGCAATAAAATGAGCCATCATCAAGAACCTATTTGCAACAACAAATATAAAATCATGATGCTCTTTTGTTTTAGGAAATCCCAAAAAAATTCCATACTCGGATGCTCCCATGGTCTCTTAGGTATTGGCATTATTCAATATAACCCCGTATTTTTACTTCTCACTTTTTCCAACTGAAAAATTTGAAATTTTGCTTCTGTACATATAATTTCACACTTTTGTAGTCATTTTCAACCAATAATATCTTTCACCCAATTGTGCCAAGGTCTTATTTACCCAAGTATGCCTTGAAATTCCTTTGCAATTTTTATTTTGGACCAAATTCTCCCTCATTGATCCCTGTGGTGCACACAATTGTGTGCCCTTGAACAACTACCCATATTTTAGGATGTAGTCTAACCAAGGTGTGTGGTCAATGTTTACTAGTTCTACACATGATCTCCATGCTTTTGTAAAGTATTAATTCTTTACGTAGAGTTCCTTCATCCCCTCGAAACCTATCACACTCACCAACATCTCAATCAATAAGATGCATATTTTGCTTAGCATAGTTATAACTTTCTTGGATTTTCCACTTCTATGCTTTAGGAAAAATGAATAGCTTTATTAGAAGTCAACCCATTTCACATGTATCTTATTTAGCTTCCCTTAACTATTAATGAATTGCAATGCTTGGTGGTTTGTGTACAATACAAACTCCTTGGGCAACAAATCTGCCTCCACTTCTTTAGAGTTTTTACAATGGCATAAAAATTATGATCATAAAATGAATACTTGCTCCTTACGTCATTTATTTTCTCATTAAAGTATGATATGGCTCTTCCCTCTCGACTCATCACTACTTGGATTTTTATCCCACTAGCATCGCAATAAAATTGAAATACCTTTTTTTTAAATTAAGAAAAGACAACATTGGTTGAACTATGACCTTCTTCATCTCCTAGAATGCATACTTGGCATTCATGTTCCACAAAAATCTCTTCTATCTTTACATATCACCTATGTGATTACTAGGAAAATATCACTGAATCCTTTGATGAACTTCTAGTAGAAGCTCATAAGTCCATGGAAGCTACAAGCCTCTATGACACTTTTGGGTGATGGCCAATCTACTTTAGCTCATAACTTATGACAATGCATCTTGAAGCCTTAATGAGATATCACAAATCCCAAGTAGACCAAATCCTACATGAAATTTCACTTCACTTTTACCAACAACTTCTCCTCTCACAAACATTCTAACACTTTATGCAAATGGACTAAGTGCTCTTCCTACGTTTCACTAAAAATCAGAATGTCATCTAAATAAAAATGAAAAACTTACCCATAAATTGCTTCAACACTTTATTCATTAACCATATACATGTGCTTGGTGTGTTGGTTAACCCAAAAACACGACCAACCACTCATATAAACCATCATGTTTTGAATGCAATCTTCCACTCATCTCTTTGATTTTGACTTGTGATATCCACTCTTTAGAGCAATCTTTGTGACGTAATTCACTCCACTTAGACATTCCATCAAGTCATCCATGTGTGACAATGAAAATCTATACTTGATAGTGATTTAGTTAATGGTGTTGGAATTAATGCAGATTCTCCATTATCCTCTTTTTTGTACCAATACTATAGGTACTATACATGACCTCGGAGACTATTTGATCAACCGTTTGTTAAGAAATTCTTACACTTGACTTCTCATCTCTTCATTCTCCATAGGCATTATCCTATATGTGGCTTTTTTTGGTAAGCTCATTCCTAGTATCAAGTTCATTTGATGAATGATATTGCACATAGGTTGTAAACCCAATGTTGTAAAAATCGGAACCCAGACTCGGAACCGACGAGGGCCGGATCGAACCAAACAAGAACTAGACCGGTTTAAACTTTATGAACCAGTTTACTACAAAATACATAAAATTTAATATTTTTATTTAAAATAATATATTTGAAAGGTTAAAACCCACGATTCCAAGAATTACACACAAAATATGTAAATTTTTCTCTTATATATAAGAAAGGTGTTTATAGAAAAACGACACAAAATCCAAGTCCAGTACACAATAAATATATCATATATGAGATTATGAAATAAAATACATAAAAAAATGAGGCTCTAAATGGCCTCCATAGTCTGAGACTAAAAAAAAACATGATATGATCATTGATACTACAAATACTACAAGTTACATAACTATAGAATAAACTAAATGACATCAATGATCAATCATCAAACTCTGCATTGATACTAGAAACAAGATCCTCAAGGTCACCCTCATCAATATCATCACCAGCCTTTTTCTCTTACTTAGACTCATCCAAATCCTCGGTACATCTGCAATAATTGTAGTGGTATGAGAAGTAGCACAACTACGAGTGTGACTAGTGCATGCTATGTCTCATGACAATGGTGATGGTGCTACTAATGGCTCATGATCCCGATCCAAACCCATCCACCCTAAGTCATTGGGATCAAAATTTGATGGCTAAATCTCCTCTACCCAATCTAAGGTTGGAGCTATATCATCCAAGAAAATGAGATTAATATCGGTATTTGGTTCAAAACTGGTTATGCCTTAGTGAAGGTTTTATTGTACAAAGACAATATCATTCAACTATTGTTCTAAATGATTTATCTTAAACATGTGAATCAGCTCAAAGATGGACCAATTGCGCTCACACCTGGAAGCAATCGTAAGTTTGGCTTAGAATCCTAAGTACAAACTTTTGCAATTGATAATACTTACTACCAAATGAATCCCACCAATGTGCTATGATAAAAAATGTAAATGTTTAATTAGTAAAATATGATGATAAAAACACAAACTTAAAAATTAAAAGTAAAACTTATAAGTTAAATCCTAAAGCGTAATTATACAAATTAGATTGTCGATGCTAAAAATTCATGATTAGTCAATACAAAGTTTAATTAAATGAACTTCAAAATTGAAAAAACTTAGAATTGCTTACCTAGTTCATCCACATCCCTTACAATCTTTGTAAGGTTTTTCCCAAAGGTACCTATGGCTCTGTTGAAGAAGTTGATCTGTCAGGTGAACCTCAAGTTGTTGCATCTCATCAGGGACCATGCACTCTAGGCACTCGTACAAACCATCTTTTACTTCTCCTATTTGATCTTCTCCAAGCTGAGCTCTGTAATGATATTTCGGGTTCAAGAAATACCCAACTACATGTATAGGCCGATGGAGTTGATTGTTCCATCTATTATCTATGATCTCCCATATAGGCCCATACTTAGTTACCTTTTCTTTATATTATGCCCTTATCTAATCCTTTTCCTAATCCATAGCCTTATAAATATAGCCCATGGTTAATTTTCCCCATCCACCAACCGTAACACCTTAACAAGAGGCTTGACAACTTTCACAATATATTCTATTTTTTTACAAAATAAACTATCAAAAAGTTTCTTCTTTGTTTATTTCCCATCTTGTTTTGGGCTCCACTTTGATGCATTCTATTCATCACTTGAAAACATATTTTTCAAGTTTTGTTGTTGGGAAAGAAGAGATTGCAACGTGAGGAAGTTTGTTGCAAATCTTGTGATGGTTGGCCTAACAAGTTCTCTTCCCTCAATGTTCTTCTTCATTAGGTTCAATACCCATGAGTGATTATAGATGTATTTGGTGACGCTTTTCCGTGCTCTACAAGTGTTCATGATCCAATATTTTTTTCCTATATCCTTAAGCACAAGGTCTATGCAATGTGTAGCACATGGAGTCCAAAATATTGGTTTATGTTTAGCCTCTAACATATTACCAACAAGAGCATAGTTAGAAGCATTATTTGTTATGATTTCAATAAAAATTTCCACCCCCGCCTCTACAACAATCTCATCCAAAATCTCAAACAATAAATTTACATCTTTCACCCTATCGGATGTATCTACTAATTTCAAAAACATAATACCTTGTGGATAAGAGGAAAGAAAATTTATTATGGTGTGGTTCTTCCCATCACTCTACCCATCGACATAATAGTGAATCCAATTTTCTCCCATGACGCTTTGAAACTCTTCAAATATTTATCTATGGATGTAACTTCTTTCTTTAAAAGTGATCCTCTTAAGTCATGCATACTGGGCCTTTGAATCTCTTACCAAGCAAAAGTAATAGAATCAAACATAAGTTGGTAATAAGGTGAGTGTGAAACATTTAAAGGGATTTCTACATCATACCACCATCTAACAATGTACTCAAAAGATTATTATTTGTATTTATTCTTCCAATGGTTATCAAGGGTGGGCTGATTTTCTGTTGGCATGGAGGCACTAACATGTGTGGAAGATGGGAAAAATCTTTGAATGATCTTTCTTTTTTAGGTTGATTTTACTGAAAGGGGTCTCTAATAGTCACGGAAGGGTTAGAGCAATATCCTTTAACACTCAAGGCATGTTCCCTCTTTCTCCCTATTTTAGATTCCATCTCTTTTTGCCTAGCCTTCTCTTCTCTATGTTTTTCAAGCATGTTTTTCATTTCCAACCCAATGGCATAAATATCAGGTGCATCACATGGGGTAACTTGGCCTCTTTGACCAGCCAAGTGTTGTTTCAACCTGTGAATCCCACCCTTGATGTGTTTTTAGAATATTTACAAAAACTTGATCATGATTTACATTTGTATAGGTCCATGTAGGGTATTTTGTTTTGGGGGCCATTGCAAATGCAAAGAAATCTAAAAATACAAATAAAAACAAAATAAATTTCAAATTTCTTATTTAATAAAATTTAGAAATAAGGGGAAAGTTTAAAATGTAACATACCTTTCAATATGCACACAAATGAGGTGAAGAAATGTTCCAAGCTTGTATATGGGATGCACCCTCCAAATTTATATGTGAATGCCACCACAAAGAGCCCACACTTGATGCCAAACAACCCCAAAAATAATTCCAAATGAACATTATTCAATGCTGCCCCAATCCTCCAAATCCTTTCAAATAAGAGAGGTGCTCATAGATAGAGGTGAGGTGCTCATAAATGGATGCCAATATCACCACAAAGAGCCCACAAGCAATTCTAAACAAGCTCCAAGCCTCCAACTTCCAAGCTCACTACAAAAACTAAATTCTTCAATCTTATGCTCACAAATGCTCAATGAGAGAGGTTTCAAATGAATAGAGGGGGGTGTATTTATAACACCAAATTAGGGTTTAGAGAAATTAAAAAATAGAAATTTTATTTAAAAAGATATTTTTATTGTGATCACCGTATAAGACTATGTTTGGGTCAAACTAGCCGGTTTGGGTTGAAACCAGACTGGTTTGATCTGGTTTAGGGCCAAACCACTCAAGCGGTTTGGTTTTATAAGCGGTTTGTGTAAAAATATACTAAATCGACCGGTTCTGGTTTTGGTTCAACCAATTTTTAAAACTTTTGGTAAACCGTCTAGAATATCCTTTGTCATGATATCTACATACTCACCTATCATTTCTCTTACTTTTAGCAGGATCTTCTTTATTTGCATGGTTGTGTACTCCCTTATTTCTTTTGTGGACCTAGGAATGAACACTAAACATAAGGTTTCCCTCATCACCATATTTAAGAACTCTTTTCTTGAAACCACCAATACTTGTGGACATCTCTCCACATCTACACTTCCATATTTCAAAGGTTTTAATGTGTACTTCCATTCGTCCTGACCAATGTATAGGTATTTGTGAAACCATTATGAAACACTTATTTTTCATAATTCCAAGGTCTCCCAAACAACATATGGCACACTTCCATCAGCTTTATGTCACACATGACTCCATCTTCATATACACCAATCTTTATGCACACTCTACATTTCTCATTCACAAGAAACTGATACCCCTTCAACAACCATGACACATTGTATGGGTTTGGATGCACAATATATCTTAGACTAAGCTTATTCACCATTTACTTAGAAACAAGGTTATTAGTGCTACCTCTATCAACATTAACTTAACCGCACTTACCTCTAGACTTACAAATGGTTCTGAATAAATTCTTCATATGCGTAGGCATGTTCTCCTATTTTATAGGATTCAATAACACCTTCGTCATGATTATCACTTCACCATGTTTGGGTTCTTCGTGTTACTTATCGACACATGACTCTCTATATCAACATGTTGAGCAACATGATTGCTAGCATCATTCCTCTAACTACCACTAATTTTTGTGGCTTATGGACATTTGAATGCATGATGTCTAATATCTCCATAACAGAAATATGTTTTGTTGAATCCTCTACCTCATCCATAACCTCTAACTCTAGACACAGTCTTCCTCCACCTCTTTGTACATGACTCTGCTCATGCGAGGAGATCCATTCTCATTCTTGCACATTACTTTGTGCATCATTACAAAAATCTATACATATATGTGGGAACTTTCCTTTTCCATGTGTGGTACTTTGTTGTCTATGGGACAATTTATCACCCTTCAAAAAATTGATTGGATTCCCCTACTTGATCTCATCCTAACTATAATCAGTTCATCCTAAATAGAAATGTGTAGTCCATAAACATACCTTGAGATTTTTTTGGAATCTACCACATGTCGTGCTCGATGTTGAGTTGATAGAACTCCTTAGTGTACTTACTTACACTTAGCTCCTTTTGATGCAAGTTATAGAAATATTTAAATAAATGATACTTGGTAATCTACAAGCATAAACTTATCCTTCAAAATTTTCACCATTCGATCCTATTTCTTCATCATGTATTTTCCTCTCTTAACTCTCTCTTGTGAACATGATCCCACCACAAGGATGCACAACCTTTCAATTTGGTACTCATAACTTACCTTCTTGTGATCTTCCACACATTCCTACTCAAATTACTTTTTTCTATGATCTAGTCTATCAAATCTTTTGAACCCAAGTTCTTAGAATAACATGGACTATCTATTTTTGGTTTGTTTCCAATCCTTGTGATTTCTTGCAAAAATGGTCCTCTTTTGTATCTACATGATCTTATGAAACTTCTTTCTTTTTAGGTACTCTCACTTCATGATCATCATCTCTTTCATATGCATCAACAATAATACCTCTTCATTGTGTTCTCTTCATAACCTCTAAACGAGCTTACATTTCTTATCAAATTGGCCAAGTCAACAACTAGTCTTGGTGCTCTATTCACTCTTCCTGTCATCTTTCCTCATAATCTCTTCATAGAAAGATTCTACAACCTCACACACTCTACCTAATGACAAAATGTTGTAGATGTTTCACAAATACCTTATGCCCACACCCACTAGTATGGAAATCAACAAATCTTAATGTCACTTAAAAACCCAGATTGATAATCACACTAATCTCTATAGCAGACTTACAAATCCTAAATTCGACTAACCTCAATAGGACTCAAATATTACACTTCAATACCCAATTGATGTATTCATAGTCAGGGTTCCCATTGAAGTGGTTCCTTTCACCATGCAACCCTTGTTAGAGTAAACCTCACAAAGGGAGAGATCTCAAACACAACTTATAAACCAAAAATAAATGAAAATATTTCTATCAATGAAAGGAAAGTGAACTACATATTCAAGCACATACCAATACATTCCAATTATATTCTTGTATGAGATTCGATAAGGATTATTCTAATAATTCCCAAACCTATACCTATCCTAAGCTTTCAAAATTTACTAAACTTCTATAGAACCAAAATTTGGCTCACAATTATAAGGACGACCACCACTAATCAATATTAGCTCAAAATAAGGTCCAAGCCCTAAATTAGGACCGAAATCTCTCATAATAAGCTAAGATAAGCCTATCCCTCAATCAAATTTCCTTAAAAGTATGTAACTCACTTCTATATATAATTGACACGTGCTTAGGTGGGACAATAAAGATACTAATGTGGTTAAAGATCCCTAGATGAATATTCTCTCGCTACCCATGGTCTATCATTGATCTACTTATAATGTTCCTCTTCATCTTATTGGGCTTGATTTAGGTGGTTATCTGGCCATGTAGGATGAATCAAGTTCTATGTGTGCATGTTCACAATCAGAGAAATGTTGATAGGTGCTACATATGTGTGTAGATCCAATCATTTGATTAAATGGGAGTGTTCCTATTGAATCATAGTTCATGGTGCCTTTTTTGGCATCTAATAGTATGAAAATGACATTTGTGACTCTAGATAGGCATTTTCATCTTGGAAAAGCATCAACGACTCTCCTAATACTTTGTGGATTCATATAGGCTTCTATGGCAATGATCAAGATTGCGCGACATTACACATGCTATAGAAAATTTTGCATGGCATGAGTAAGCTTGCACATTATTGTGTTGCTTCTACGGTATTGTGTGGCTTCGTGGGTTTGTGTGGCATTTGAAAATCAGCTAAGATAGGGAAATTATTTCACAACTTGTTTAGGATTGGTGTAGAATTTCTCGTTGGCATTGCAAAACACTTTATTTTCAAAGACAAAATGTTTTTTTGGTTGACACAGATTTTGTATGAACTCGTATAGTCCTACATCAAAATGGAGAAGTGCAATTGATAACCAATAATATTCCACAATAATTGTAAAAATGATTCAAGAAGATGTGAAATGATGGTAAGTGGAAACCTTAAATTGCTTCAAAAATTTGTGAATAATTTTGTAGCTTGTGGAGCATGGACTATCTTAGCACATAACATGAATAACATAATTTTGGGAAAGTGATGCGGAACCACAAAGATGTAATTATAGTGGTATTGAATAGTGGGAAGACCACTAATGAAGTTCATGCAAATTAATCCCCATGGGTGAGAAGGTATTAGTAATGATTGATGCAATCTAAGTTTTAGAGTGGAAGTATTAGGCTTTGACAATAATTGGTTGATAAGGTGGATTTATAAGGAATTATATAAACCAAACACTTAGCCAATTTTGAAATAGGATTTGGATTGAAATACTATAGGTTGATGTGTTAGCATCCTCCTCTTCCATACTAAAATCACACAAAGGTAGTTATGTGCTTTGTAGAAAACCTTGACTTTTGTGATTATTACAAATTTTACACGAGTGTAAGGTTATAGAAGAAATGGTGACTCATGGGAAATAGGCCATTGAATGATGACTCAATTCCTAAATATTACACATAGTTTAACATCCCAATTTGTTTTCTATAATGTTATAGCATAGAATCTCTAATGAAATTTAGAGTTGTTGAGCCTACTCGGTATAAGCAAAGCTTGGTATACTCAAATAAGAACACAACTAACCCATAAAAATATATTTTGAGTTTTTTCTTATGTCTGATTATCCTCGTGAGTTTTTAATACACATTCTTCATGTTTTAAATTTGTTCCCCATCTCTTACTATATCTCAAGATGTTATCGAAAATATCAAAATAAATTTACGTAGGAATGTTCTAAATACTTAATTCATATTTTTTAGTTGATACATGGTGGGTTGATGGGTCCCTCACCCTTTCATTGATTTCAAAAACAATCTTACAATAGATCCATTTTTTCTAGAAGCAAGACAAAAGTAGGCCAACAAAAAATATCAAGAGATACTAAAACATAAAGTAGGAACTTCCATATAAGGATAAAAGAATAGAAAAAATAAGGACATTTTTTCTCATCCAAAATATAGCCACAGAATCCAAGGTCGCTAGATTAATCATGGGTATAACAAACCACCCTAACAATATTTCAGCACTATACTTTCTTTCTTACAACATAATAATTTTAGTCTTTCCTATAGTAGAATACTTAATTCATAGTTTCTTAGAAGGTGCTTGGTGGATTTATAAGACCTAAGGGCATGCATATGAATTTTTAAAGTCTCTTACAAGTTAAGAATGTTGTCTTAGGAATGCATTTCTTAAATCTATACAACCTACCTAATTCTTAAATCCAATTAAAAAATTACTTTGCCATGTGTAGCTCATTTAATATTTCATTGATTACATGTATACATTATCTTTTTCTATATTTATCTTATTAAAGGAAAGGAAATATGTATTTGTATGGTATTTCTTTTGAACCAGAATTACATGGGAAAAGTAGGGATTGTTATGGGGAATTCTACATTTATATAATTTCTAAAATAATGATTTTATTTCCTTTTTTAATGTTAGGGGAAAAAAATTTATTGGTAAAATGGGGGTTATAACAGGGCCCTACCCATAACATCCAATAAAAATGCATCTAAATATGTGATTGACCATACAAGATCATAAGATTCAATTGCCAAAATCATAATTATTTATAAGTAATAATTTGTTATTGCAATACTTAGCTAGATGCATCTTAGCTCAATAGGGAACAAAATATGAAGAGGAAGACACATAGATCCAAGAGAGATCTAGTTCATACAGAAACACTACAAGTAACTACCCAAAAGGAAGATATACATATCAATTATAAGCAAGTTTTTCTTCACTCAATTCCTTCAAAATAGCTTGTACCCCCTATTAAGGTGCAATAATTGATCCATATACAACATTCCAAATATTTCAATATTGGACACATCATTGGATAGAAAAAACCTACCAAAAACTACCAACATTTAAAAATCCACCCGAGAGGAAGGCACCACAATTGGCCCAACCACCACATTTCTTTTTCAACACTTAGGTCCCGAAGATGCATCTAGCTAGCTCTACACAGGTGGCGTTGGATCCCTTTTCAATTCAGCCAATTAAACATTCCTAGCAGCCTTAGAATCTAATTGGGGAGAGATGGTAGGGTTAACACATGAGACTAATTTGGGGGCTTTCGGAGATAATCCCATTCTAAGTCAAGGATCTTGAATTACATGCCTCTTAGGTGATTGGTACATGTAATTCAATTTCCTAATAAGCGAAAAGACATAGTACTCATTATAGTTCGTAGCCCTTCCCCGTAAACTACCTTTAGTTCCTTGACATATTGTTATGCATCCTTATTGTGGGATTCTATTGCTTTCAATGTGTTATGGGTTTCCTGAATTCCTTTGAAAGTACCATTATATCCTCCTTTGCACTTGGTTCCTTCTTGTCATCCCCAATATCTCTTGATTTTGGCCATGAAACACCCCCATCCCCCTTCAACACTAAACTGAGGATCCATTCGTAAACTCTTGTTCCCAATCTATGCCAACTTGATTTGAAAATATTGTTCAATGGTCTCCCTTGATTGCAGCTCCCTTATATTTTCAAGGCCATCTATCCCAAAATCTTGAGAATCATGGTGATACTATCATAATACTTTGCATTAAAGGTCCATTTTTAATTTCCTATCGAAACAACACCTAATTATAGAAGATCATGCACAATCTTGTCTCCCATGGTTGCAGGCATATTTGGAGCTGACTGTTGAGAAGAGCAATGGAGGATGCTTGAAGAATTAGGCAAGGATGTACTAAATAAGGTGTGGAATTTGGAGTGAAGTAAATGAATACATGCCTCTTCAAAATATAGGGGCTGAATATCATCATTTTAAAGGATAATTTCCACACATGTGATCTAGATGGTTGGGTTGGAAACATTCATGGAGGGATGTGGCATGCTTCAAGTGATGCCACATCCATGCTACAGTATGTCTGTAAAATTTACTACAAAATATCACACAATAAACTAGATTCACTATATTCAATGATAAAGTGATTACATAATATAGGCAAGATGTCTCCTCAATCTATGGAGTTCTAGCCATATAAAACCAACCAATCAATCCCTATATATTCTCTCACACTCCTATCTACATGAGTTGTTAAAAATTAAAACAACTCACATTTAATTATTTATTTTCACACTCATAACTATATTCTTACGAAATACATTTTACTCTCACACATTAATAATGTGAGTACTAACAAACAATTTTTGACAATGTCCTCAATAAATTCTATATTTTCTTTTCCTTATTGAATGAGTACTAATATACTTAAAGAAAGAAAACTTAGTGAGCCCTTTCAAATAGAAAATAGATAAATTTACAAATCCTAGATATCCCATCTATCTAGGATTAGCAATGAAATAAGTCTCACCATATCCTCCAACATGACACTATGCATAGACATAATCAGGTTTTGGTCTACCCCCACATTTGTTCAAATATTTTCTAGACAATTGCACTCACTAAAGCAAAGTAGTCTGCAAGATATGGACATGAACAAACTAGTCAAAACTCAAGCTTTTCCAAGAGTTCTATCAAGCTTCCAATTCAGGGTCTTCCGCTTTATCATTGTACTTAATATTGATCATAATCATAGTCTCTTTCCACTATTACATCTCTAATCCCTTTCTTCACTACTAGGTTTAGGACTTCCACTATTAGTTTCCGAGGAATAAAAATATATGTCCCAAAGGAAGATCACGTTATGATTATGAAGAATGCACCTATCTCTAGCAGCCCCGGTTTGTCCCTTGATGATCCACCAAAATTCATCTTTGCACAATCATGGGGGAGGGAGATCCAATTTTCTAATTTTGTCTTTTATAAGGATTCACTCAACTCATTAATGGGGCATGCTATGGGAAGTATTAATGTTTGATTTTTGTTGGACATTCCCTTGGTTATAATTTGTGTACATGTTCTATGTTTCAAAAGTGAGGTGATTTGTTTTTAGATCATGAAAGATGAGTGAGTTCTTAATAATAATATTCTCAATATCATTTGGTTTTATTGGATTGTCTACTTGTACCTTTAATAAGAAGAAAAAAATTCTAGCTAGAAAATTGTTTGAAAATTGTTTTTTTTTACTTAACCATTATGAAGGATGAAACCAATCCCGTTGGAATTTAAATTTTGTCAATATTTTATTATTTTAGTTCCCATTCAAAGCTTATATATTTATATTCAAATACGAGGTTGATAATTTCCAACAATACCATTTATTGAACTTTTAATATAACATCAACTCCTTCCAACATCAACTCCTACCAACATCAAACATACATGTCTATATTGAGAAATACATTTTTCATAGTCACTTGAACATTGTGGTTTTCAAAGGGATGGAAAAGGGAAAAAACTACAAGGAATGAGGGTAATACCAATTGCTAATTGATAATACTTTTAAGAATGCAAAACCAAGTGGATAGACTACTAATGAAGGGAAAGAGGATTTTGTGAAAGAAGAGATAATATATGCAATGAGAAAGTAAGAAGGAAGTTGACGAGTTATGGTTTGAGACAATTTTTGGGAGAAGAAAAGTGTGGGAATGAGAAGCACTACAAGAAAATATAATTTAGAGAAAACACTATGAAAAATAATAGACCAATAATCGAATATGGACTACAATGAAAATGAGGAATAATGTATGTAGGAAATTTGACATAGTAAGTGGTGTTTCTAGAAGAAAAAGGAAGTAGACTTAATGTAATATAAATAACACATGCATTATAAATCATAAAGGTTGAATGGTTATAATTTTTAGGGAAACCAGTATCATGTATGCTTTAGTAGCAATTATAACGCACTTAAGACTCAAAAGAGAGGACTTCACAAGATATTTTGTAAAAAAAAAAATTATATGTAGATTTTGGTGATTAAGAATGTTTAAGATACCATAATTGATTTAAGATTGTTGGGAAACACAAGATACTAGATGAGACAAGAAAAAATAATCCCAACTAAGGTCCTTGTAGAAAATGAGACACTTGATGAGGAAGACAACCACGATGATCTCCAAGGATACTCTAAGGTAACACTATAATATCTCGACAATCATACCAAACATCTTGAAAAGTCCCTAAACAAATAAGCTCCCTAATAGATAGGATGAAAAAAAAACATATTTAAGGCAACGTCTTATATGCATCTATATAGTCAAAAATTCCCAATTTTTCTTTAGGCACGAGTTCACCTGTGGCCAACACAACCCTTGTTTATATGACCATATCTATGCTTATGTAATCGACCATGACTAAGAATATCTCAATCACCTCTACCATGGAGGCATAATTAGGCATTCTTACTTGATCTACCTCAAGTAGCATTCCCTCATTTACCACACACATGCAAAACATCAACACACCTCCAATCATCCCAAGTAAACATGGGAGCCATTGTTCTTAAAATGGTTAATAGAATGCAACAAATGCAACAAAAACATAATCACCAATTTCTACAAATGGGAGCTAAAACTAGTTATAAAATCAATCAATGAAAACCCATATGCTTCAAACTCGATGGAAATGCTTTGAATAAGCAATCAACCTCTATAAATATGTCTAGGATCTTCTCCATCACTTTGTCTACCATCTCCACGACCCTTGAGAATTGCAAATGGACATTCCTTACTAAAAATACCCCTTCAAAATAAGCTCTATACATAGATTCCATGAAAATAAGCATCATCACATGTAGATGGAGGTCAATTTCTGATAGCTCACCTTATAGAATTTTGGAAATATCTATAAAGATTAGATCCTATTAAATCAATATGCAACAAAAATTATATGCCAAACCCTTCTCGGAGATTCCCTAGAATGGTATAGTTAATTTAAATCCAACTCTATTCATAAATTCAAAGATCTAATAAAGGTCATTAACCAAGAATATCAATGCAATGTCTTACCTGAAGACAACTGAGGAAACTTTGTTGATGCAAGACAACAAGACAATAAATCATCCCAAGACTTCATTAAGTCATGGAAAACACTAACCAACAAAGTTGAGCACAAGGTGGATGAACAAGGCATTTTAAAACTATTCCTCATGGCCCTAGAAACTGAATTTTCAATACAAAGTGTGATCTTTCTCTTCCAAAACCCAAGATTCAAGAATAATATTTTGAACAAGCCAAATGCCAAGGCCATATCATGAGACAATTTTAACAACCACAACAATCTAAGCCAACTAGAATGCTTGTTTGAAATGAAAATCAACATGCATGATTGATGATGATGTTTCCGACACTCCAGACATGCAATTTGACCCCAAGCTTACTGTTAATGCCATTGATGCATAAGTACCTCAAAACCCCACTCCAAATCAAATGCCTTCATTATGAACACCTTTTTCCTTCAATCTCTCTATGTTATTATATCCCTATTTTATCATACAAAGGTACACTATACCGGGTTTTGCTGATTTTAGGGACTTAGGTGACCTATATTGAATTTTATCTTCCTTTGGTAAGGATTGTATACCCTTTGTAGTATGCATACGGTTGGTGCATGAAAAATTTAATTTCCAACTATGTAGTATTGAAATATAAATTAATTGAAAAGATGAGAATCAAAAACTCATTCACAGTAATCAATATAGTTTGCCTCAAGAAATGCTAAATTTTACTCATACAACTGTGTAGGTTTCCATAATCTGTTTAACTATCCAAATACTGCACCTATGGAAAAATTTGAAACATTAAAAAATAAATGGAATGGAAGAGTCCAATCCAGTCCTCAAAGGATAGAACTCAAACTAGCCAGCTTTTTTAGAATCTTTAAATCCTTTTGACATTCCTTAATTTATACGACCTCAACATATTTTTGAAGAAATCGTTATAAAGGATATGTTGTTTTACTAAAATCCTTAATGAAACTTCTATAGTAACAAACATACCTAAAAAACTATGTACACCATGCACCCAATGTTTTAAAAATTAGAACCAAACTTGAAACTGGCCGAGGGTCAGATTGGAACCGAATCGAATCGAATAGAATTGGATCGGTTTAAAACTTATGAACCGGTTTACTAAAAATACATAAAATATCACAATTTTAATGAAAATAAGAAATTTTAAAGATTCCAAACCATGATTGCAAAAAATTAGAAGCAAAATATGCATATTTTTATCATGTATATACCATATAAGGATAACTATAGCAAAACGACACCGAGTGCACTACATATCCAAAACAAAATATATAAACAAGTGAGGATCTAAATGGCCTATAGAGTCCAAAAAACAATATGCTATAAAATATTACATGTTTGATATCAATCATCAAAATCAACACCAATGCTAAGAATGGAATCCTCATCCTCATCAATGTCATCATGTTCCTTTGGATCGCATACATTGGACTTCTCAAGGACATTTGTAGTAGTTGTAGTAGCATGGCTATTGTTTTCCATTTCTAGTACTACTAGTGGTTCATCATCCAAAGCCATCCACCCCAAGTCATGGGGGTCAAACTCTTCTAGGTGACTCTCCTCTACCAATTATGAGGTTGGATCAATATCATCCAAGATAATTAGATTCATATTAGGTATCCTATTCAAGTGATTGGTTGCACCTTAGTTGAAGGTTTTATTACACAAAGATGAGATCATTTAACCGCTGTTCCAAAAGGGGTCTATATAACATAATTTTAGGGTTAGGGTTGGTAAAAGGTAAGTTAAAAGCTAAAATTGGGAGAAAAAGGTTTTAAGGAAAAAATTTCCCTTCAACTAGTTCAAAATAGTCCAAGATCGGAATCCACTCAGCTTTGATCGCTTTAGTACTAAACCGGTATTGAATTGACCAGCTTATGTATGAAACCATTCATTGGTTTGGTTTTTCTACCAGTTTGTAATTTTTTTAATGAACCGATCAAATTGGTCAAACTGAAATGGTTTTGAAAAAATTGCATGCACCTTTATGAGAATGGGCAACTTTTAAATGATATATATCTTGGTGAGATTGAATTGTATACCTTTCTTATAAAGAAAATGCTAAAGTAGTATTGTGTTTTATACCATTATTTTACCCTTTTTAGTGCCACAAAAACCTCCTCACATTGTTTCAACTCTTTTCAAGGTTATCTAAATTTCCTAGAAATCCCTACCATAAGAGATGTCTTTGATGTAAATTTCAGCACAATCTTATATTAAATCTGATCAAATAGTAATGATTGTTCTTTGAAAAGTGGTAGGAACATTTCTCAAATGAAAACGTAATACTTTATATGCATATGTGCCATGGGGCATGTGAAAGTAGTTGTATTTTGATATTTGGGTGCTATGCATACTTGATTATAACCACTAAAACCATCTACGATTGATTTTTTTCAATATTGATAGTTATTTAGCACTTGATCAGTAAATGGGAGCAGGAAGTGGTCTTTCAAGGTCACCTTATTTATCTCTATATAATAAAAACATATTCTTTTACTTATCCCCATTTTTGAGACATTAACTGATTCAAATGGGTATGACAACTCAACTTATTTGCCTCTCGTATGGATCTTATCTTACCTCTCGTAGTACAAGGATGCCTATAAAACAAAATCCTACCAAAGACCAACATGGAAGAAATAGTCCCATAAATGTACTTGATACTTCTCATCAAAAACATCAAAAAATTGTCAAATTCATTACAATATAAACTAACTAAACATAGTAAACTTCTTTTCCCAAAAGAAATAAAAATTGTCATGGAAATTGCTGTTATAATTCTCCTAGAAATAGAAATAAACCTATCACAATCAATTGGTTGGGTTAAACATAAGCATGAGTGGCTAGAGAATTATTTTTCTTCAAGGAACTGCCCTCTTTCTTATGTTCTCCCTATTAGCCAAAATTTGCACCTTGCCCATTTTTGTTAACTTTGTACTCTCAAAAATTCAATACTTGTCACATTTTTCTTGTTTTGTGACACTTTGTTCACACCGCGATTCACGGACCATTCTACGTAGCCACGTATCACTCTCACATGCCATGAGAGCCTATCCTAAGTCTGCGATCCATTTTTTCAAGCCATGAAGCATTCTACTCCACCGCATTTCATATATACACCACACTCTATGACCCACATATTTTTGAAGTGTCTTAGCTCATTCTCTAATTCCATTCCGCATTGCGTTAACCATGAACATATAGTGCTAATAATTTTGTTCCCGCAATGCTCTTTCCTCTTCCACTTCATTTCTATCCATCTCTTCATGCCACCCCTCATTCCTTATGTTGCATCATGTTGTCAATTTGTGCGTCATTGCAAAGTATTTCCCAAGCCATAGAAGATTTTCTAAGCCGCTTTATTCTATAAGTATCCACATAGATCTATCTATAGTAAAGGTATTTCTAGGTTTTGAAGCATCATGCAAAGCCATGCTACTCTATCTTTTATTGTGATGCTTCATCCTATGCGGTGATGCATTATCGTGAGCCCATTATTGGAATTTCAGACATCCAAACAATTTTTGTAACCAATGCTCTACTATTTGGCCACATCTTCAATGGGGCATCCCATTTTGTACATTATTCAACTCGATTGAGGACCCATAGGGATCTCGTTCAACTCACAACACTTTCTCCATGTTGTCATGCACCTAGAATGATTCCCTAACTTATTCAATGTCATGGAATGCTTCCACCATCCATTGTTAGATCACATTGATGTGTCACGCTACCCTCATGTCGTAGGAATGCTCGATGGTCATGGATCTCACTCTTTTCCTTAGGTGGTTGCATAATTTAATACCCAATCTAACATGATGTAAGTGGGATGATAGTGTAGGAATTTATGATGTACGCTTCACTTCCGGATCTCCATATGCCTTCTAAAATTAGATATCGGTGTTACTTCAGATTTTGGATTCCCTATAGAAAGGGAGGATCTACTTCTCTTTATTCATGACATCCTATAATTGTTCATAAGTCTCTTCTTTCTATTTTTCAATAAAGATCAGACCTTGCTTTATATTTAGGATTTTGCTTCGTCTTGTCTAGAATTCACTTGAATTCCCCATATTTTATGTATGGTGTTTTAGCCTCTATGTTAAGGAATGTAATGCATCTAGGGCCTTTTTTTACGCCTAATGTATTTTTGTATACTTGAGAAATAGTAAAGTTTTCTTAGCTCATATCTACCCTTCTCCTTCCTCATCTTTTCAAATCTCTTGTATATCAACCTTACCTACATGTTATGTTGAGATCTCTGTGTGTGGACTATACTTGCATTCATCCAATATATTGTGTTATTCTCAAACATAGAGAGGAAGGAAGATCCCTATTTCACTCTTGGTGCATCACCAACCTTTTCGTGCATTAGCACTAAAATTATTTGAGGATCAAATCTCTTTGGATGTTTGCTTCAAGTCACAAGTCCCACAATTGAGAAGCAATCCCATTTTGTGTTGATAGTGAAGCAATCTTCATGGCGGACACTTTCAACCACCAAAAATTACCATTATTTAAAACATTGCATAAAAAATATAATGGTTTTCATAAATATTTGAATGTTGTGAAAGAAACTTTTTCATAAAATTTTGCTTCATATATAAACAAGAAGAAAACATTATATAAATCAATTTAGAAACTTACTTCTAAGTTATATATATTCAAAAACTTACTTGGGATGCTCATTGCCACATGTTGCCTAATATTTTATTTTCCTTCTCTATTCTTATACACTTTTGTTGTTTTGTGTCTTACATTCATTTCCTTAGACCATATATATACATATGACAATCTCTATTTTTCCACTCCACAAAGACTCTTATTTTAGGAAACTTAATTCAAATCAAGCACTAACAATTATTCATGAATAAAACACTCTCCTAACATTTCATTTTCAAATTAAAATTCCTTTCTAAGTGTCTTATTAAAAAAATTCTCCTGAATCCTCCTCCTATAGATGGTTGGGACCTTGGATGCTCCTACATCATCCTCCTCTTGTAAGAACATTTTTGAACCTCCCAGGTTTAGATCTGGTTTTACTTGTCTTCTTTTGTTTCCTCGATATATCAAACCAAGCCTTTACTTGTATCATCTCAATTACAACTGATGACACTTCTACATTTTCACATTGTTCAATCTTATCAAAAATAACATCTTCCATTGTTGTATGACAATTGAAAGTTTCCATATGAAGAATGGAGTTCCCTTTGAAATTCAGATTCAAAGTAGCTACAATCAACTTTATGGTTGTTTTCATTAATTTGACATTTTGAACAACACCACTTACATTAGAAATTATCATTGCCATAGTAGTGGTATTAATTAATCTCCCTAACTTCATGCTTTTCTAAATTCCTCTTATACAAATAGACAATATATCCTCCCAAGTATTGTCTAGATTTATAAAATTTTGACTGAAATTTAACAAAATAGCATATGGACTTACCTTTGTAGGAAAATATGATTTTCCTACTTCCTCTTCTTTTATCTTTTCACTTTCATCTTCATGGTTCATAAGAGAAATTTATACAACATGTTGAACATCTTATACTACATCATCACCAATCATGCAGTCATTTACATTATTTTCTTCTTTAGGAGACATCTCAATCTCTTCTTCCTCTTGATAACACATCAAGAATACACTCTCATCACAATGGACTCATGTATCCTTAGGAGCGCATACATTGGCTCCATTTTCTTACTTGTGGTTCTTTTTTAACAGATTCATCTTGGATACAATCCCAAGTGTTTTATTTTTCCTCCAACATTATACAATCATCAAGTGCATCACCTTCATCCGGGTAGTAATACACTTCTTCCATATACATTTTTTCAAGCATGTGCTATAATTTCTTTGGTGTCTTCAACCTTGTAGATCACTCCAATGTTTTCTCATGTCTCCCTCTTTCTTATTTTCTCCTCCAAAGCATCCAATATTTGCATTATTCTGGCCTAGTATCACATTAAAATTTCTCTATCACTACTAGGGCTATGTCCAACAATGTACCAAGTTTCCTTAAACAAATATCTCTGTAAGCCATTTCAAACTAAAAATCTTGTATTTTTATTCAAACCCAAAGGCTTGTCACACATCATGCTTCGCATTATCATCCACTAGATGGTCGTGATTCGAATTTTTGAAATGATATCTAGTGGATAAACCCAAAGGCTATCCAAAATTGGGCATAATATCTGCATTTTCTCTTTCCTTATCTTTATCAATGTTGGATTCATTCTCCATTGTGGTTGTCTTTCTGGTTTGCATTCATCCTTGATGCATATGTAGTGCTTCATATTTATGTGGGAATACATATATTCTTGACAAGACCATGTAAATACACCTTGGTGCTTAGATAGAATTTTTCATAACTACCTTTTATTTTTTTATCTAATCTCTTACCGATAACATAAATCATCGCTGGATAAATGAAAGTATTCTATGTTTTGAACACTAGAATTTAAAATAAAATTTGAATGTGAAGACGAGTGGTCATATATTTGAATTACACCACCTGTGTTAATATATCCAATTGTTGTCACATCAAGATAATTATAAAAAGAACAACACTAAAATAACCATTAGAGCCTTCATTCATAGAACTACTTATAAATTGATCTTCATTTGAGTCCTTCAATGTTAGGAATCTTCTAAAGTCTGAAGAGGTTTGATTGGGATTTCTTTTACCACAAAACATGAACATCTAGAGATATCTATTCCTCCTCTTCTTATTTGGATTCCACCCAATAAATATCACCCATTAATGAAATGCATTGGGTAGGTGGGTAGAGAACTAGGATCTTAGTGCTACTTCTGTAAGCAATAGTTATGTCTCGCATATCTGTCATCAATGTAAGCATCAACTATAGCAAGCCATTGTCTACCTAGGATACCCATCTAACTCGTTTTAGGAAGATCAACCAAAAATAAGTTGGATACTCCCAAGAAGTAATTACAACTATTATGGCATCTAACAATCCCTATAGTACTACTATTGGTAGGTTGAGAGTGTGTACCTATAGAGCACCGGTTGGAAAGTATGATTTCTTAGTATCAACGATGAAAATTCCTCCAATGTGTGAGAACTTGGCTCCTTGTAATGCCCCTTTCTGGGATGAAACTAAAAAGGAGGGAAATGACACAAATCCAAATCATAGTAAACTTAAATTTTTAACAACAAGCTACAACAGTTTATTTCTTATGAAAACAAGTAAGAAATTACTATTATTCACTTCCAACCCCACTTGTACTCCATCCAAAACTTGTAGGAAATAATAATAATAATTATAACAATTAATTTAATGACAACAAGTGAACCCACATACAAAAATGACTGGAAATGATAATTCCAAGGCCCAAAATTCAATCCAAGAAATGAAATCAGCCTTATAAATTAGGAACAATACAAATGTCCATAAAAAAGAATTTTCGTGCCCTAGATACCACAAAATCCTTAAGCTATGCAAGTCACCACCCTATGAGAGGGTTTACAATGGGTTGTAAATGGTGTGTTCTAAGGAAAATATGAATGTAGATACCAAGTGTGTAATGTTCTTTTTTAGTGCTGAAAATGAAAAAGAGGAAACCACACAAACCCCAATTGAAGTGAAATATTATTTTTATAACAAAAATTTTCATATCCTTTAAAAACCTAAGGTGAATTGTATAAGATTTTAGAAATCACCATACAACCATGCACAACAACTTAAACTTGCTCCTAAATGATTAGTTCAATCATGACCATCAATATCAATCCAATTTGGTAACAATGAATGGAAAAAATCAATGAATATATACTTCTATAATTAAATTTAGGACAACAAAAAAACCACAAACCAAGGCTGAAAATAATAGATAAACCCCACCAAAACCACGAAAAATATAGATTTCAGCCTTATAAATTATGGAGATTTAGAATATAAATACAAATACGAAATTTGTGCCCTAGAAAGCACTAGACCAACTTCAAACCCTAGTTTCTCCCTTATGGAAGAGCTCCAAAATATTGTAAATCCTTTGCAATCCTCCTACTTGATGTCTCCAAATAAAAATGGAGGGTTTTTGTCTTCCTTGATACCACACAAGAGGTTTTTCATCCTCAAGTGGAAAGGTAGTGAGAAACTATCCCAACAAACCAATTGTATATGAAAAATGCATCAAAGATGATTGCAAATGAGGTCCTTAAGTCCTCTTTATATTCTTCCCTCAACACAAAATGAAAATAAGAAGAGGAATGACCTCTTAAGCCTCACTTTATGTTTTAATTTCTTATCTATTCCTTCCAAACCTAGTCGACTTGCATCCTAAAGGAAAGCACTTAAAAGAAAATATTAAATCTAATAAAATAAAACTGAAATGAAATGCAATTAATTTCTTTGTTCAATGATTCTTCTTTTCCAAAATAAGGTAATGGAAATAAGTCCATATTTAGGCCTCAATTCGAAAAAGAGGGCATTACAATCCCTCTTTTCCTAAAATCACTTACCCTCAAACAATTGCAAACTCATATGCCCATGCATCAGCATGTCAAGGTGAAGGAACATGTTGTAGTGCTCCCATAATCTAGACCCTATGCCTATTAAATGAAGGAGCTTTGACCCAAAAACATCATACCTTTATATCCCTTCTCTTTTCTTTTCATCATCTCATAATTTCCACCCAAATGATGGATTTCCAATACTTTAGTAATTCTATCCCAAAAATAGTTGTAACCGTGCATTTTTCTCTCAAAAATTAGAATGTAGGTGGCTGGAAACAAGGTATGGCAGTTATATAACACCTAATTTTCCCCCAATTTGGAGCTATGTTGGCTGAATTAGTTGTCTTCTTCAACTAGAAACATATACCACTATTTTCCAATTATTTAATGACCTCAATTGTTCAAGTCTAAAAACAATAACCCATAATCTGATTTTATCAAAATCAGCAACTTAAAAATAGAACAACAGCTACAAAAATGAATTATCCTTGAAAAATTAGTAATTTTTAACATGACAATAACTAAAAATACCTCTCTAAAGGCTGGAATTTTTATCCCGACATTCATTATTTGAAAAATGCTCCATCTCTTGACTGAAAATACTTACCTCGCCTTGTTGTATGCATGCAAATGCAATCATGTGGTGGCTGATATGAATTTTGAGCTATAGTTCTCTAAATTACACTCCTTTTTCACCACTAACCACCCCCATACTTTTTGGTGCTTCCTTACATGAATAATCAACCCTCAAGCAACTCTACCATGTTTATGATGTGCTACTTTGATATTATAATTGGTTGGAAATGTAAAAATGGGACATGTTTTGTTAATCCATCAACCACAAAATGTAAACAACTCTTACCTTGAACCATAGATAGACTAGTGATTATTTCCATGGAGATACCTTTAAGTGTCTCCCTCTTGCCCATGTCCATAAAAATTATTTCCATGTTTTGGAAATTGAAAGTGATTTATCCCAAAGAGTGCAACCATTGGTCCCTAAGCACAAGATAGATACCAACCATGTTAATGAAATAAAAATCACCACATACTTCATACTCTCCTAATGTGAAAATGAATTGGGGACACCTTTTTGTGCATGGTATGGAGTAGTCACCCACTACCTTGACCATGAAGCCTTTGAAGTTTTCCAACTTCAAATCCACCTTTTCCCTCAAGCTCTCATCAATGAAACTATAATTAGCTCCATTATCAATCAAAACCATGAATCTGTGTCCATGGAGGGTGGAATCCTTCAAAAAAAAATTAGAATAAATAATAAATTAAAAACAATCCTCCATAAAATTTATTTCTAACCATATGCATGGAGTAGAAATATCAAGCACTCCCTCTTTCTTACAATTCAAGGGATCAACTAGAACCCAAAATTTTATGCCCACATAAACTTGGAAGAAAATATGTATGTGCCATATGTTACTCCCCAAGTTCTTCACATCATCACTAATTATATTACCAGAAACCAAACATGACATGTGATTTTTCTTAACAAGTTGCCTATAATGACACAAGTATGGCAATGGCATAAGAGGAAGTAAAATTTGATTATTTTCATCATACCTTGGGCTGCCAACAAGGATCCCGCAATTCCTTTGTTGGTACTTATTTGGAAGATCTTCGGAACTCACTCCAAGGTGATAGAATCCCTCAATTTTCCAATCCTTGACATTTGTTTAAAAATTTCTAGCGAACTAAAAGTAATCATGAGAAACCGTAAAGTGCCTTTCCTTCTTGAACATACCCTTCCTTAATGTCACCCTCTTTACCCTTATCCAAATCTAATTTATTTTCAAAAAATTCCACAAGAAATTATTAGAAAATAATGATATATCATTAATTATTAAAGATATTTTACCTTGGGACTCATACTCCCGATTTCCCTAGGTTCATGCTTCAAACCTTCATCAAACCGTGATGTCTTCATGCCGTTGTTCTAAAAATCAGTCAAGATATTTACTTTGGCAATGGAAATGGGGGCTCCTAAGGATTCAATGGGTTGTGCCCTCTCAATTCCCAACAACTTCAGTGGTTCTTCTTCCTTCTTTGGTTCAATCTTCGAATGCTCTGAAGATGGTTAGAGGCCTCTTAGGAAATAGTTTTTTCTCTTTAGTACCATTCATCCTCACATATTTTTTAGAATAATTCTAATGATGATAAAAATCTTACAAATACATAGTGTGAGGGTGATGCAATAAATTAGTTTACTTACCATTTGATGGTGATATGTAAATTCTAGCAAACTGAAAACCAACATGAGTAAAAGGTGAGGCCTCCTTTTGGAGGGCATGCCTCTCAATTGGGTCATCTTGAATCTTGGCTTCAAGAATTTCTTTTAGATCAGATATTCCTTCACCAATTTTTTTCCACATTCAATAATTGGAAACCACAAAAGCATAATTTATCGTGAAATAATCTTTACCTTCACGCTGCATATTGGTCTTCTCTTGTTCTTGTTTTTTAAATTTTTCTTCTTGCTTCGCCATTATAATTTGGAAGCTCTTCTCCTCTTCCTTTCTCCCGGCATGTTGAAGATCCTTTTGTGGTGTCTGAGATCTAGGTCCATGCCTAGCTCTTCATATGCTCACTCCTATGAACTCAACAAACACAATTGCCTTTTGTATCTCCTTGGAAGTGTCATGTATTCCTCATATATTTCTGCAATGTTTTTCTAGGTAGAGTGACTTTTTCCCACCTTCATAAGGGTTTCTTACCTTCAAAGGAAAGAAGGCCTAGTGGCTAATCCATGAGTTGATCGAAAGGGTCACCGTGAAATATTTTCTCCGATGATCTGATGTCTCTAATATGAACCATAGGTCCATGAAATATCTGAAGGGATAGGGCTAAGAGGCCCATGGAGTCTTCCAATCTCTCTTTCCCATCAATAATCTTGTCGATCTTAGATTTTTAAGGATCCTTCTCGGTGAGCCACTATTTTCCTCTCTTGGCTGGTCTGATTTCTTCTCTCTCCTTTGATACTATAAGAAACCCTTGTTTTCCTCTTCCATAAAAAACCTTGGATGGGAAGACCAAAACTTTGATACCGTTGTAATGTCCCTTTTTAGGGCTGAAACTAAAAAAAGAGGAAACCACACAAACACCAAGTGAAGTGAAATACGATTTTTATAACAACAGCTTATAATATCCTTTAAAACCCTAGGTTGAATTGTATAAGATCTTAGAATTCACCATAAAAGCATGCACAACAAATAAAAATTTCTCTTAAACGATTAGTTCAATCATGAAAATCAATATCCATCCAATTTGGTAAAAAAATGCAAAAAAAAATAGTGAATATATACTGTTGTAGACGAATTTAGGACAACAAGAGAACAACCACAAACCAAGGCTGAAAATGATAGATAAACCCCACCAAAAATCACAAAAATATAGATTTTGGCCTTATAAGTTATGGAGATTTAGAGCATCAAATCAGCTTCAAACCCTAATCACTCCCCTAGGAAAGAGCTCTAAAAATGATGTAAAGCCTTTACAATCCTCCTACTTGATGTCTCCAACTTAAAATGGACGGTTTCTGCCTCCACCAAGTCATGAGGAAGGTTTTTCATCTTTCTTGGAAGCCACTCAAGAGGGTTTTGTCATCAAGTGGAAAGGTAGTGAGCAACTAGCCCAAAAACCAATTGTATATGACAAATGTGCCAAAGTTGATTGAAAATGAAGTCCTTAAGTCCCCTTTATATTCTTCCTTGGCACCAAAGGCCATTAAGAAGAGGACCGACCTCTTAAGCCTCACTTTATCTTTTAATTGTTTTTTTATTCCCTCCAAACCCCACTCGACTTGTTTCCTAAAGGAAAACACTTGAAAAGAAAATATTAAATGAAGCGTAATTATTTTCTTTGTTTAATAAATCTTCTTTGCCATGAAAATGGAATGGAAAGAAGTCCATATTTAATCATCATTTCAAAAAAATGGGATATTACAAAGTTTGAATTCCATGTGAGACCACCAAGGAAGGAATGAGGGTTGTCGTCTTCAAACAAAGTTCTATTGATGGATTTTGTGCTCAGTAGACCTCCATGGAGGGTTTTCATCCTTGATGGATGAGAGAGAAAGAAAAATGTTCTCCAACTCTAAGAGAATAAATTCCAAAGTATGCATAAACATCTTCCAATCCAATTGAATCCTTTAAATAGCTAGAGGTGGCACGAAAAACCAAATAGAATCCTCCTAAAGAGGATCAACCTCCTTGGGGACATAATAGTTCTTTTTCTTTTATTTTTCAATTGTATTTTCATCTTTTTCTAGTCGACCGACTATATACTTAAATAATGCAAACTTCACAAAAACAACTAAAAAGCATGACATTAACTTCCCTTTCTCATTCCCTTTTAGCCCATGAGAAGTGGAATGGGCCCAAGGTATTAGAAATGAATAGCTTGATAAGGGGACATTATAGTCCTCCCTCCCAAAATTACTTTCCCTCAAGAAATTTCAAGCTTTCATGCCCGAGTACCATTATGCCAAGGTGGAGAAATACGTCGTAATGCTCTAATAATATGAAGTCTATACCTATTAAATTAAAGAGATATTGCAAAAATCTCAGATATCTATTTTCCTTCTCCCTAATGATGTTTTTGTCATCTCGTGAAGTTTAAATAATTCCTTGAAGTAGAGATCAACAATTACCTTAAACCCGCCATCTTCGATTCTGATCCCATATGCTCTACCATTTGTTTGGGTGGGAAACAAACTTAGTTGTTTTTCCTTATTTATAACTATACCTACACATGGAACATACTCGTTAAGGGAAACTATGGCTCCCATTATTAATTCTTCATGCCTTCTAGACGTGATGGCCAACTCTCTCTCATTACTTATAACTATCTCATAATCTCCACTTAAGTTATGAATATATGAAAACTCAATCACATTGTCCCAAACAAAACTACAACTTTACATTTTCTTCTCCAAAATTAGAGTGATAGTGGATGGAAACTATTTTATGACTATCAAAAAAGTGAGAAGGGGTTGGAAATGTTGCGTGCAAGAGGTGAAAGGATGATACAACAACTGTCCCACTAAAAATCTTCATGAAATTCCACAATGACAATTTTATAAGGGCTAGAAACAGCCCATTATTGACAAAAAATTATCTCGACGACTAAAAATATTCCATTTCATGAATTTCCCCATTTATGTGGTAGAAAAGAAAGTATTTGGTAAAATAGAAAAGATGATAAAAATACAAATATTAATGACAACATGATTTAAAACCCATAAGTTATAATGCTAAGTTATAATTCTTTGACAACAATATAACATCCATTTTTCTCACTTCTCAACGTATAATTCATGAACTCAACATCAACCCCTATTGAAGGAATTCTAAGAGCATGTCTATCGATTAGGAGATAAAAATTTCTATGAAGTGACCGATGTTATAAAACTAAATGTGAAGGGTTTATCATAACATGTGTTACCCATATGTTTTGCCTTCTTCTAGAAGTTCTCTCCATCCTCTTTGCTTTAGTAACTTGAGGAGCTCCACTTGTCATGTCTTAAAGCATAACCTCTTAACAATCAAGTTTGAATCTAAACTCCATAGTTTGATCGTTTTGGGTAAATTCACTCAAAGAATGCATAATGTCCCCTTCTCCAAGATAGTCATTTTTTGAGGTTTTCATTATTTTGTAGTAATTTGTTAAGTATAGTTAGGTCGGCTAGGTAAAGGAGAAAATCTAAATGAAAATAAAAGAAAATGAACTATTATGTTCTCAAGGAGGTAAGTCTTCTTAAGAACATTCTAATAGATTTTGATGCCACCTCTAGCTATTTAAAGGGGTCACGTGTCTTAAAAGAGGTTATGCATGATTTGGAGTTTATTTTGTTAGAATTATGTTGTCATGAAAATATGTAGCATGAAAATTTCAAACTTTCAAGCATGACAACTAGACCCAAATTGAAAATTTTACTCCCGAGTCTTCCCGAAACCCTCTTTGGATCAGTTTTCTATATCATGCCCATCCCATCCTTATAAGACCTTATATTTTGTTGAACACGCCTTCGTTAATTTTTTAAATTAGGTAACACTTTCATTCAGCTCATACCATGAAGTGTTTCCAATGGCTAGTTTCTCAGTAGGCCTAGAAAGGGCTAATTCTAGCCATTCCAAGAATGATGTGCATTCTTCAAGACGGAACAAAAGACCCATACTCATCCGAAGATGGTATTGAATAAATATAAAGGTTTTGGAAATTATTTAGGAAATTTTAGGGAATATTTGGAGGTTGCATACTGAGCAACATTGGGTTTTTAAGGGGTAAGGAGTAAGTAGGCTAAAATCAAAGGTTGATCTTCATCGAGATGATTATGGGAGTTCTATAGGGAGTTGGAAGAAAAACAATACTCATTAGAAATATTTAAGAGTCCTCTACATGATGAAATCATTAAATCTTTCACAAGACATGTTTTCTTCTCGGCGAGATACACCCTACTATCCTTAAGAAAAAGGTGTAATTTTAGGGAGTTGTAGGAAGAATTGAGGATGATACCCATTTTATTGCTTCTATAATGTTTTTAGAAGTCAAAATAACATAAGACTTCACCAAAAAAGACCTCCTGGAGCTCTAAAACCTCTTCATAAAGTCTCCTCTCTTGTAGAGTACGCTTCTCACAATTAGTCAATTTCGCAAGAGGACACATGTCACCTCTAGGTTGAGGTGCATTTTTGTCTCTCTTTTCCCCATTCCAGGGTTCATTTTAAGAGACCTCTTGGAAATCGGAGGTGGAAAATACCTAGAAAATATCCCCAGAACCAGTTTCGCAGGAAGGTGATGTTTTTGGGGGTTGTATGTAATTGTTTTTCTTGATTTTCAAGTGGTGTGACAAAAGGCTGCAGATGCGTGACAGAATATTTGTTGTTGTGTGACAAAAACTTGTTATCGTGTGATAAAAAACCTCTTGTCACGTATCAACAAGGCTGTTGTTGCACAACAAAGATTGTTTTCACACCAAAATAACCTTGTTGACGTGCGAAAGGAGGTTTGTTGTCGTGTGACAAAAAGTTTGTTGTCACACAAAAAATATATTCTATCGCACGCCCGCAACCTCCATCCTCTCGGTTGTTCATCAAAAAAATCTATCACGTGTCTTCTTCCTCCACACTCCTGTCGCACATAAAAAAACTCTCCATGTTTCACGTTAACAAACTCTTTGTCACGCGTCTACAGCCTCTCCCTCCTATCACGTGTATGTAGCCTTCACCTTCCTATCATGTGTTTACTGTACTTGATAATACATATTCCCTTAGGTGGTATGATTGAGCTAGTAGTGTTCTACCTGGTGAATAATATAGGATTATATAGGGGATATTTTCAAGGGTAGGTGAAGTTGACCCCTAAAAAAAATTAAACGGTAATTTTTAGGTGAACAGGTCACTGACCCACGCTAGAAAATTCACCTTTTCAAAATTTTCAAAAATAGAATATTCACCGTATTAAAAATATCCTCCACTAAAATTATCCTGCCCCATTCACAAGGGGACAGATGGGACAAGAAAATACACCCCATCCCGACTATTCCCCCGGTTTCTCACATGACCATGATAAGCACTTTCGCAAGGCCTATGTGCCTATCTCTAGCCCCTCTCGTCATGCAATTATATTGTGCCACTTGTCACCACCAAATAGGGAGAATTTTTCTATCCTTCTTGTTCCCATTCATAATGGGAAAATAATATGTTCCCCTCTCTATCCCTAGCCTTGGTTTCTCATGTGATCATTTTCAAGCTCTTTGTTGCTAAAGTTAGTCTTTCCTCACTTCCTTCTCAATCTCATGCTGCCACTTGTCATTACCAGATGAGGACACATTTTTCTACCCATATTATCCCCATTCCTAATGGAATATAGGGAATAAGAAAATTCACCCCACTCTATCCCCTTTCAAGGATCTCCATATGACTTGGTCTCAGCCCCTCAATGCTTAATGGTGGTTTTCTCCCTTGCCTCATCATGTAATCAAAGAGTGACACTTGTCAATCCCGAACGACGCACATTTTTTTGTCCCTCTCATCCCCATTCCCAAGGGGACAATGGGGAAAAGAAAAATTTCCTTAATTCAAGAAGTTAAAACCCTAAATTTTGACTAATTGCTATCACATTTTTTGCTAAGAAAAATACACTGTCAGAAGCCAAAGAACACAAAAACTTATTTTTACCTCCATTTCTTCACCGGTTCAACTCAGGACCTCCATATTTAAAGCTGAAAAAATTCCAAAAACATGAAAAACAACCACCATTCTATTAAAATATTTCCAAGGCATCAATGATTGCAAGAACAAAGTTATTCCCACTACCAACAAACTAGGAAACCGATCATACCAAGGGTTTAAGCTGGATTTTCTTCTCCAAATCACCCCTATGATAGATAAAGCTTAGAGAATCCATTAATGGCTGTCATAATAGCTTTGAACCCGTAACGTATTCCCTATAATCTGTTTTTTTATTTCTAAAAGTATTAATAGGTGGAACACAGTGAAATTTGGAACACGAGATCACAACGAGGAGCCAAATTCAAAAATAATATTTCTAATGAAAACCAAGGCCAAAACGATCACTTACTAAAAATACCATATTTCATGCCCATCCACATGCTAAAAATAGTAACTCCTTCAAATTTCAAGCTCTAATCACTTAGCTCATCTAGAAATAGTGCAAAATATAGGAAAGACAAAATTTGACAATTTTTGCCAAGAAAAAGCAAACAAGTAACTGCTAAAAATAGAAACTTACTAAAAATAGCAAGGAATCATCAACGAAGGATAATCAAATGTTCCGTATGGTTGAGAAGGTCAAATTTGAGTAAAATAGGTGAAACATCCCAAATTAGCAGGTCCTAGTCCTACCTACTAACAAAGAAAAATTAGCAGGTCCTAGTCCTACCTACTAACAAAAGAAAGTCTTAGTTTTGGATGTAGAAATTTTTAGTTGGCTCTGATTTCATTCATCTCATTGCTTTTGAAATATTCATTGGGTTGTATAGTGATCACATATATCAATTAAGGAAATTCATCTTCATGGAGGTCATGAATCATTATTTTGATCGTGAGTGTGTCCGAGAGTAAAGCAAAACACAACAAGTAAAATCCGATACTTTGTGTAATTGGAAAAAATTATAAAATAGTCAAGAGATCTAATAATAATAGTAACTCATCAATTTTTCTCCGGCCTCTGCCTCGTGCCTCGGTTTTCTCGGCCTCTGCCCACACCTTCTCGGCCCTTCTCCGGCCCCTGCGCGCGCCTCTGCCCACGCCTCTGCGCGAGCCTCTCTTGCATGCGCCTCGTCCGCAATGGTTTCTACGCGCGCCCACCTAAAATCCACGCACTCCGACGGACCCCCCACGAACCCTAAATGGGGAATGGCTCGAGCTTGGATCAATGAAAATGGCGGCGGCAAGCTACAGATCACTGAAAACGCCTTGGATCCACACAAAGCTGAGTGCCCGCATCGCAAGGATCAGACAGTTGAAAGGGATGAAGGAGGTGAGATTTCGTGGATCGATCTGGCTTTCACAAATGCGGGGGGCCCCGAGGACGGTGGCACAAACCATCAAACTCTAGTTGGAGATGCTCTTGTGCATATGCCGGACAATGGCCCTCTCAAACCCTTGCTGAAAGGCTCTTCTTGTGGGGGGCTGGAACAGGGTACTTTTCCTGTTATTCCACCATTAGCTAGAGAGAATAAACGTGGATCCTCCTTCAAAGACATTCTAAAGGGAAAGGAATCCTCCATGAAACCTGCAGACGTTACCCCGTGTATTACATTTGGGGAAGATGTTATTTCATCTGAGATCTACTACAAAGAGCATGCTTTGATTTGTAGATTCGGGGGACTGTGGCCCAGCCTTCCTGCTCTTCACGCATGGGTCTCTCTACATTGGACTCCAACTTTAACTGGTAAGATAGACTTACATCTGTGTGCTAAGGGAATTTTCATTGTGACTTTCTCTTCAATAGCTGATAAAGAAAACATTGCTTCCAAACTCTGGACTTGTCAATCTAAATATTTGGTCATGAAACCCTGGTTCCCATCCTTTAACCCACACACGGAATCTTTCTCATGGAAACCTGTTTGGATCAGGCTGCCCCACTTACCTATCCAATTCTGGAGTCATGACTGTCTGACAACCATTGGCAACACCTTGGGAATTACACTCTTTATAGATTCTCAAACCACTAATTGCACCCATACTACCTATGCCCGGATCCTTGTGGAACTAGACACTGATAAAAATCTTCCTGCTACTATAGATCTTAGAGTGGAAAATAGAACTTGGTCACAAACTCTTGATTATGAAGGTCTACCTTTCCGCTGTAGAAGATGTTTTGGCTTAGGACACACCTCTACTGCTTGTGAGATGGAAAAATGTCAAAATGAAAAGAGAAATTGGTGGAAAGATGCACTCCCAGAGCACCTAATTTTTGATGCTAAAAGGGATCTTGAATCAAAAGTAGAAACAGTGACTGAATCCAAATCTACCCTTGAAACCCCTCTATCCGAAAATCAAACTATTAGCAGCATGAATAATGCTCAAGTTGTTGAGGGCAACACGGATATGATTAAGGTTGTGGCTGTCCCAGTTGGGACAAATGTGACTAAGGAGAATACCCCTCCTTTGACTTCTCCTCCAACAGTGGAGACTCCTTCAGGTTGGGTTACGGTTAGCAAGAAGAAAAAAAAATTCACCCTTAAGGAGGGCTATCCGTCTGGATGATTTTCTTTGTTTGTGTTCAGCCGGAGTACATGGTTATCATTTTTGTGGCCGGATTACAACATGCTTTCTTTCCAATGGTGTCGGTGTACTATTGCTGGGTGTTCGTTGTTCAGCAGTTGTTTAGTTGCTGCTGAAGTTGTTGGTTGTTGTTTCTTTTTTGCAGACGTAGTTCTGCAGTTGGTCCTTATTGTTATATCTGGATATTGATCCCTTTCTTTGTGCTTATTATTTCTATTCTGGCTTCTGAGCCTTGTTGTACAAGGGTATAGTCCCTTTCAAAAAACTATTTGCCAATAATAATAAAAAAATAGTAACTCATCAATAAATTTGGATCCACCATCATCTTTACGAGTTGAGTTGGTTGAAGTGAGCTTGGTGAGCTGGTTGAGTTTAGTAAGGCAAGATGGTTGGTCTAGGTGAGTTGGCTTATTGATCTCATTGAGGTGAGTGAAGTGATCTAGTCAAAGTGAATTGGTTGAGGCAAGCCAAATTGGTTGAGCAAGTAACATGAGCTAGTTATATTGATCTTGATAATCCAAGAGAGCTAGGTGATCTGGTCTAAATGAACTCGATGAGCTAAATGATATAAGTGAGTTGGATGAGCTGAATGAGTTAGCCAAAACAAGAGAGCTACTAAAGTCATCTAAGTGATCCATTGTAGCATCCTTGTCTTCGAAGCATTTTGACATGTCTTCCCAATGGTGAAGCTTCCCCACAATGGAAAATAAGTGATCTTGCATCAAGTTCCTAAAAGTGCTCCAGTAAGCAACATTGTATCAAATCCTAAAGAGGCATTCCCATGGATTTAAGAAATGCTCGCAAGTGAGCCTAGAACAATGTAACAAGCTATCATTTATGACTTTGAAGCTATATCAAGAACTTACAAATCCAAGCGAAGGAAGAAGGCCTAGATAACTTCCCACTTAATTAGTGGTACCTCAGGTAACCAATATGTGGAATTTGTTAGGCCTAAGAATGAAAATATTATGGAGGAGATGAATTCATTAGATTATGATTTGATCTAAATCTCATTGGGTCAAGCTTCACATGAGGGTGATTCTCATTCTGTTAAGGGATACTCTTCTCGCCTCCTTTCTCGAATGAAGAGTACAAATGAACAATTGAGAAATTGGAGGAACAAGTAAAAACTCTCAATGCTCACATTCAACCCTTCTTTGAGCTTGATTTAACATCTTCCCTTCTTGTAGAAGACATTCCTCCGATCATAAGTGTCGATCCCGAGGTTTTCAAAAATAACAAGGGTACATAATGTAGGGGAAGGCTAACAAGAAGTGGATTGAGAAGATCTTTGAGAGAGGTAAAACAGTTTTACCGAGTTCATCTCTCTAATCAAGTTCACTCTTTCCATATTGTTAGAAGTGAAGAAAGCAAAGGAGGAGACTGTAAAGAGAATATCCATCGGGATGAGGTATTCCTATTTATTTCTAAGATGATATCCTTTGACTCACACACCCTTGTGAGCTAGAACATGTTTGCATTATCTATTGAGAACTTGTCTCGATTTGGGTCCGCATCATAATTGAAAGATATGGTATGATAGCAGATTCCATCTCTAAACTTGACTGCAGAAAGCAACATTCCTTTGAGGTTTTGAAAGAGGTCTACAACTACGTTTAGAAACTTAAGTTCCCTCCACTCACCGAGAATTCATCAACTCATTGTTTCCTTCTAGTAATTGGTCAAGAAAGATGCAGATGACTCTCTTTCCTTCAATGATGATAGCTTGGAGTCCCCGGCCAACATCAGAAACTCCATTTTGTAAATTGCAAAAGCTCATGAACTATGGATCAGTCAATGGAAGAAGATCAGTGAGGTTCCCGAGGCATGGATCAAGGTGTTGGGTTGTATTTACATTCATGAGGTGGATAAGTTAACACTTACGATGGCTAAATTCAGTAAGGAATTCGGGATCATGGAGTAGTATGTTCTTCATCGGATGGATCCTCTTTATCAGATATGTAAACTCCTTCCTCCTCTCCTTCTCTCTCTTTCTTCTCTCCCCTTTCTAATTCTTCATTGTACGTAATCATGATAATTTATCTCATTCACTTAAGTGACTTTCTAAAGTTGAATTGTACAATTCCCTTTCATTAATTAAAAGGTAACTTATTTCTCATTACCTAGGAATATGTAAAGTCACAATTTGAATGATATCTTGAAGAGTGTGGGGGTAGATGAAAGATAGATTCACAATGTTATAAATTGAGATGGCTTCTTCATTCCAAAAGATCTTAGAAAAAGTTTAGTTCTTGGTAGAAATTGTGGATTATGGTTTGGGTGTTGAGATTTGTATCACCAACATGAGAAATGAAAGCTATATTTATTCCATTTCCATTTCTCATGTCTCCTCTTTTTCTCTCTCTATTCTTTAATTTTCAAGCATAGTGATCAAGAAGGAACTTTGCATCCTTGATAGATGAATCTAAGGAAATGTGTGTCTTTAATTTATTAGTCTCACTAATGGCTTACATTTTTGCTTTCCTTTGATTAAATGTTGAATTACTCTGGTTATTGGGTGTGAAATTTGTTATTTCCTACTCACAACGATAGCCCTCATTTCCTTATTTGTCTCCTTTATCCCCCATTTCTAAAATTTCCTCCCATGTACCCTCGTACAAAACATTTGCCATAGGTTCAGTGAAGTGTGTATGTGTGATCCCCAACCTATTTGGTTACCCCAAAACATTAGATAGAATTAGGATAGTTTACATTCAATAATGAAATCCTCCCCATACATAAGGAGGGGCATAGCCTTGTGAGCGTTGGTGGAAACACATAATTTTCCATATGAAAAAGTATTTCACTAACAAGTTAGAACACACTTTGCTTTCTTTCTCATCCATTAAGGATGGAAACCCTCTTGGAAGACCTATTGAGAATGAAACCTCTCAATAGTGAGCTGGTTTGAGGATGAAAGGCCTCAAACTTCCAAAGGGTGATCTCATACGGAGATTTCATTGTGCTTTGAATTCAGTTTTAAAGGCATTTCCAGCCCTTCACAAGGGTGGTGACCTAACCTAAGGTGAAGTTTAGGGTGTTCTAGGGCACTAAAAATTCAAATTCAATCATCATTGTGTATGTCCCTATTTTTAACAAATGAAATCTTTATTTATAATTGATTTTGGGCTTGGAATTCTTCATTTCTAGCCACATTTGTAATGGGTATTTGTTGTTGATAATTAATTTCCATTTGATATTAAATTGGTAAAAATATATATTCTCCGGTACTTTTTCCTTGCAATTATTTCTAGTTGAAGAACAATATCTTGAAGGGTTTCTATAAGTTTTCTAGCTGATTCCTATCATCAAAATACATTTACAAAAGATATGCTTCTAGGGTTTGAGAATTTAATTTCAGTTTTGTTTCAATTTACTATTTGGATTTATATAATTTTCTTTGGTATTCGATTTAGCCCAAAAGGGACATTACGGTGGTATCAAACCAAAGATCTTCCCAACGTGAGGGTATTCATGCAAGACGTTGACAAATAATATATCTACTATTAAAGGAGAGAGAAGAAGAAATTATATTTACTGTTTGAAGGTCGTAACATCGCCAAAAAGGGTTTTTGAAGAGCCCAAGATCGATAGACTCATTGAAGAGAAAGAAATTTTGGCAGACACAATGGATTTACTAGCCTTATCCTTGGAAAAAATTCATGAGCCAAGACTTCACAATGGCGAGGGAAACTTTTCAGGGGTTCACAATGTAAATCAGCCCTAAGGGTCAAATTTTGGATTTGTTGCTAGGCTTTTTCAAACTACCTTCCTCCCAAGTGAGGAATTCATTCCCGAGGTTAACACATGGCATTTAGTATGACATAATATTATGAACAACTATGAAGAATATAGGGCTCATCCAAATGATATTCGTGATGCTATTCACTTACAATATTCATAGGAGTAAGCAAGGGTAGGTTAAGGACTAAGCCTAGATCTTAAGTACCATAGCGGGATCTTCAACATGCTTTAGGTATCAAACCAAAGATATTAGACAAAGGAAAAATTAGGATTATTTTAGACTTGCCTGTTCCCCAAACCCCCATAGATATCAAGTCATTTTTAGGGCATGTTGGATACTATAGGCATTTTATTAAGGATTTTAGTAAAATTGTTTCCCCCATGTTTAGTTTACTTACCAAGGATTGTGAATTCTGTTGGGATGAAAAGTGTCAACATGCTTTTGAGGAAATTAAAGAAAAATTAATCACTACCCCAATATTGAGAGGACCTAATTGGGAGAAACCTTTTCACATCCAAACAGATGCCTCAAATAACTCAATAGGTGCAATTTTGGGACAGAAAGATGAAGAAGGGAAAATGTATGCTATTTATTACCTTAGTAAAAATCTTACTCCCACTGAAAGAAATTACACTACCACTAAAAATAATTTCTTGCTATGATCTATGCAATTAATAAATTTAGACATTATATCACATGGTACAAAATATTTGTACATATAGATCACTCAACAATTAGATACTTAATGAACAAACCAGTGGTTAGAGGTAGGATAATTAGATGGTTATTAATTTTACAAGAATTTGATATTACCATAGTAGATAATCTAAGAAAATCTAATGTGGTAGCTGATTTTTTTGTCAAGACTGACCACTTCATGGGAGAAAGATCCAATTAAGGACAAATTTCTAGATGCAAAATTATTTTCTATTTCAGATGATACACCATGGTTTGCTGATATGAAAAATTATCTTGCAATTGGGAAGTTTCCTCCTTCTTTCACTAAGAAAAAATGAAGAAGTTGATCGAACTAGTGCACAATTTAAATGGTTAAATGGAATGTTGTTTAAATGCGGTCCTAGTTTGGTTTTACGCAGGTGTGTGAGAGAAGATGAAATCTTTGTCATACTCAGGGCGTGTCATGATGAACCAAGTGGAGGAAAATTTTTAGTAAAAAGAACAGCTCACAAGATATTTGGAACTAGATATTTTTGGCTATCTCTGTATAAATATGTGAAGATATATATCAAGCGGTGTGATCCCTATCAAAGGATGGGACAACCAACCTTTACCAGTGAAATGCCTCTGTAACCTCAAGTAGTGATTGAACCATTTGAAAGGTGGGGGATAGATTTTGTTGGTCCCTTTAGTCCTCCTTCACAAGGAAAGGAGCACATTCTTGTGTGTACTGATTATGTGACAAAGTGGGTAGAGGTGCAGGCTTTAACAAATGCCACTGAAGAAGTAGTTGCTGATTTCCTTTGGCACAAAATTATGATGAAGTTTGGGGCACCAAGGAGTATAGTTTTAGATCAGGGGCCACAGTTCATGTCTAATATGATCCAGGCCTTCACAATTTATTATCAGATCAATGAAGTCATCTCCCTATCACCCACAATCAAATGGACAAGCAAAAGTAACAAACAGAGAATTGGAAAACATCCTTACCAAAATAGTTGAATCAGGTAGAAGAGATTGGGTAAAGAGACTACCTGAGGCTGTTTGGGCATATAATACAACTTGGAAGACTACAACAGGGTTTTCACCATATGAGTTAGTCTATGGGAAAAATCCTTGTTACCTATTGAATTTGAACTACAAACATTGAGGACAACAGCTAAAGTGGGTATTGAGTTGGATGCAACACAAAAGGAAATAATTCTTCAACTCAATGAATTGGATGAGTTGAGAATGGAAGAACTTCAATAGATAGAGATAATCCAAGATCAAAGGAAGTAGTGGCATGACACACATATCAAGAAAAGGAAATTCAAGGTAGGGGATTGGGCATTACTATTTGATTCCAAGTACCAAAAATTCAAGGGCAAGTTGAGAACCAGATGGTTGGGACCCTATCAGATTGAGAAGATATTTGACAATGGCTCTATTTAGCTACTTCCCATTGATGGTAGTAGAAGGACACTTTTGGTCAATGGACATAGGCTAAAACTTTATAGGAAGCCTCCTACTAGGGATGAATTCTTGAAGTAGATTGGAGCAGACAAATAATTTGATCATATGGAAGAACCCAATTCTTCCAAAATGATCAAATAATCAGATGCTTGGATCCAAAATAAAGGGAAGAGAATGAAAACTAGCAAATGGAATTCTCTTCCCCAATATATATATACACACATATATATATATATATATATATATATATATATACATATATATATATACATATATATATATATATATATATATATATACACATACATACATATATATATATAAAGGGAAAGAATGAAAACAAGTAAATGGCATTCTCTTCCCCAAAAAAATCTCAAAGATCAATTGAAAACTAGCAATGGTGATTGGTCTCCTCAATAAATGACTAATGCAAAATAAAAATATTTTTTTGAATTCCAGCTATCTTTTATAACCGTTTTAATTTTTTACTTTTAGGAATGATGAGTCAACAAGAAGAAGGGATTACATCAGCAAAGGATGGTAATTATGTCTTTAACTTATTAAATGTTAAATTAAATGTTTACATGTGTGATTAGGCTTGGTTTAAAAGGTCGGTATGATGAGTCATTTATTGTGTATTATGATTAAAAGCAAGTAATCATGAGGTTGATGTTGATAGAATAAGAAAGTGGTGACGCATTTATAATTACCTATCATGTGGGTGGAATAAACGAAGTTGAGAAGCAGTTGTAGAAGAATTTTGAAGAGGAAGCAAAATAATTATATTTGAATTATGTAGCTAAACCCATCAATTCCATAGATAAACACAACAGTTCTACGATAAATATAATAGTTCCATGGCTAAATACGATAGTTTTGTAGCTAACTTTGAATTTGAAGAAAGAAGAATTTGAATCATCCTCTTTGCTATGGGGATTAAAAATAAGTTAGAGTCTAGAGGATGATACCCAACTTCTTGTAGATGAAGAAGTGGAGACCATTTTTGGACAAGCAAGGTGGTTGGAGTTCCTAAAAAGTTCTCGAGGTACAATGACAAATTGGTAAGAGAATTCATTGTAAATTTAGAAGAATCCAGAACTAAAGTTAGAAGCATTATAATTCCTTTTACTGTCAATACAATGAGTAATGTGTCTAGAATACCAATTGTGTAAGTCCCAAATCCTGTCAAGGGAACCCTTAAAGATATGGTGGAAACCTTGATACAAGAGGGGAATCTGAGCCCCAATATATCTATAACACCAAGAAAATCATAAAGGGGTCGAAGGACCAGCTTTCCCAAACCCTTTGATAGGGTGGCATTTTGGATAGTTAAGTATTTAACTTGTGATGGTCAATTTGGGACTATGGGAAGAGAAGTCCTTAAGATGTTAATATATCTTAGGTATGGGAATTCAAAACCATAATGTATAGTAGATCTTCCAGGATTCCTTTTTGACTCCATCCAGACAATAGCTCAGAGGTATTCCAAGGGATTTGGAATAATCAAACATCATGGGTTAATCCATTTGGTATCTTATCACCGTTTTCTTTTGAAGAAAAATGGAGAAGAAAAATGGGAGAAGTTTCTTAACAAGTTTAAGCAAAACCTTGATATTATCAGGAGGGGAATACCAACCCCTTTTTCCTACAATTAATTTGGATATTGATGCCCTATAGAGGAAAAGAAAGAAATAGGTGGGGGTAATGTACCAAAAAGAAGGAGATCTGAAAGAAGGATTAAAGCTACAGAATCTACTATTCCTATCAAAGAAACTCCTTCCTCTGCAACAATGCCAAGAGAACTAATATCTATCTCTAACAGTGATAGTTCACCTAAGCTAGAGCATGAAGTAAAATTCAGAAGAAGCTCTAGGAGGAAACCCATTTCCAGACATTTTGAAGCTCCCCAAAGAAGAAGAGTTCATAAGAGATCTAGGGAAATTCCAGAAGAAATGGAAGAACATGATGGGTTGGAAAAAGAAGCTATTGATATTTTGGGCAGCATGGCCATGACTCCTCCTGGACCAAGCCAAATTGAGATGGAGAAGGGAGATGAAAGATTTGAGGAACATGATTTTCAAGATTTTGGGGAACCAATAGCACAATCACATGAAGAAGAGGAATTGGCATCCTGGAAATGGAAAGGGAAATCCCCTTTGGTAGAAGAGGAATGTTCATTTCCCAATGAACTTTCAAAAAAGGAGGAAAAACAACATTTAAAATAGACTTTGTTTTTGTCCAGAGAAGAACTCATCATCAGAGAGAAAGATGAGGAATTAAAATTCCTCAAACTCAAGTTAGAACAGAGGGAAATTCTCATTGAGAAACTAACAAATCAGCTCACGAATAGGATGAAGAGGTGACAATGTTAAAAAAATAGATTATGGAAAAATAAAAAGAATGTCAATTTTCCAGAAGACCAAGTGTTATGTCAACAATATCTGCACAGACTGAACTGACTTACTGGCCACTCAAATAGTTGTGGGATGATACCTGCAGGGAACTTAATGAATTCAAAACATCAAATGAGGACCTGAGAAACAAGATGGAAGAAGAAAAGAAAGCAAGTAAGAAATGGGAAGAAAAATTATACAAAGAGGAAGAAGACAAATTTAAATGTCTTGTAAAAATACAAATGGTTTGCATGATGAGTGAAAAATTACTTACATGTAGGAGACCTTCTCCTACATACAATATATTTTTAGAAGAACAATTTATTCACGACAATGTCAAGAATTGCATGTGGCCTTCCACATGAAATAAAAGATGAATATGAGTTCATGACAACCTATTCCTCAGCTAGTGTAGAGTAGAAAAATATTCTCTACAAATTCTATCTCTGTAATCTTATGTTGGAAAAGAACACATGCTTTATGATCAATTTATATGTAGGGGAAAGCCAACTGAATGCATTTGTTTTTATTCTTCAAAATCAGGTTGCATGGAAAGAGAGAGATTCTGAGCATCTATTAAAATCCATTTCATCTAGTCTCTGCATGAGGGCTCACTATGGTAAACCATCTACCTTCACTATACATTTCAGATCCCATGCTTTTGATAGTTGGTTCAAGGCACACTACCTGGCCAATTTACAGAAAAGTATTGATGCCTTCACCTCTTATGAGGAGGAGAACTTTGAAGAGATTTATGATGGATGTTTGAAAAGATGGGATTTTCTCACAGTTACATTGAGAAGAAGAGAAGTAATATCTCCCACAAACTTAATATGGAGCTTAGAAAGAGCTAAAGCCTTGTGCACACTAATCCCTCAAGTCAATGAAAAATGTAGGGGCATATGGATGGGAATGAGAACAAGGCCTCCCCTTCTTCTCACTCCCATGTCTCCATGGAAAAATAGAGAGCCTCAAGATCCCACTCAATTTGAGGAATGACAGAGGAAAGTAGAAGCAGGATCAGGGTATAGTACTTCTGAACTAAAACACTAGGATATTTAGTTTCAGCCATTTGACCTAAGCAGTCAATTGGAATGCAGAATACACAACCCAAGATTTGAAGAGTAAAGTTTGTAAGGGGAATTACAAACAAGTAAGTACAGGGGAGATGATAAGGCCAAAATATGTCTCGTTAATGCACAATTAATGATCTTATTTTACTCTCCTTTTTATCAAGTTTGACTGCATTTTGTGAATTTTTTTTGATTTAATGTAAGTTAGGATGTAATTATCCATATTTTGTTGAATATTAGTTATACATTTTAAAAGCTATGTAATTCCTAACAAATTGTGTGGAAATTTAGTTTTTGTAATAAAACAGTTATAATCAGTCAGAGAACAGAGTATGAAGTGATCAACATGTATTTGGGAGCCTTGGATTCTATACGGATTAGTTCCGTAAACTTTCAGACTTAGTTCTGGAACCCCAACACTTAGTTCCAAAACTCTTGCGTTTAGCTCCAAAACTTTCATTATTAGATCAAGAACAATCCCCTTTAGTTCCGGAACTTCTCCAAAGTTCCAGAACCAATGGGAATCTATTATTTTGATGACATCCAATGATAGAGCAATCAATGAATCCTTTCAATCAGGAGAAGATCAGAATATTTCTAATTCTTCATACTCGAAGATCTAGGGATAACTTATCAGACAACTATATGTCCAACAAGGTTCCAAATTCAACATCTATTTTGGGCATAATTTAGTTCCATCTGAATTGGTAGAACAACTATGGCTGTAAATGCATCTTTGAAAGAAATACATATATAGAGACCTGTAGATAGATTAAAGAGATAGAACATACATATACGAAATATAAAGATAGAGATATAAAAATATTTAGTCTGTTTTTGTAAGACAAAATATTTCAACATAAAAATAGTCTCTTTGTTTTGAGAGAATATTACCTTGTCAAATCTTGATTCAAGGTGGAGCAAGGGCCCACTCCTCCAAGAACCAAGATTCTCATTTCATTGGTATTTATATTTCTAAAGCAAATAGTGTAGATCTATTAATTTTGTAAATGTCTTGGATTCTTTAAATTACACTCTATTTTATACTTGTCCCTATAGGTGTTATAGACTATATTTTCATTTCCTTGCAAGCTTTTCATAGCATTTTTAACCGTGTGTTTATTTCCAAGAAAAGTGTGTTTACTTTTGCATTGTGTGTTTATTTCTAGCAATCTATTTATTCATGTACGTGTGTTTATTTCCAGCAATGAGTGTTTATTTCAGAAAGTTTCTTACAACATAGAGATAATAAGGCTTTGGCCATGGAATCCTAAAGACACTACAAAACCCCCAGAAAATAAAATAACAAATACCTATAGTCAATTACTAGATCACTAATATTTCTTGTTGTATATAGCTTCGACACCCCCTGGTTTGAATATGACATCAACAAAGAGTTGATTAAATGAAGGGAATAATGACACCCATCACCCATGAGAAGTGGAATGGGTCCAAAGTATTGAAAATGACTACCATGGAGAAGGGGACATTACACTTCTTGAGAAAAACCTCCAAAGAAAATTGACTCTTATTATAACTACTCTACTTATAGAAAATGAACATGGCAATGAACCAAGAAGGGGATCATAAAACAAATCCAAAGGGTAGATATGAGCCACTATAGACCAGCATTTAAATTAGACTCTTTCTCCCAGCTTGTATAGGACACAATGAATAAAAAAACCTTACAAATGCCCCACACAAAAAATCACAAGAATAATAGAGAGATAAGGGATAGTAACACAAAGATAAAGGATAGAACATGATCCACAATAATAGATGTATTAAGATCTGAAATATAAAGTATATTATAAACATGATTTAAGGCATTAATGCATTTTAAAAACTAAAAACCAGAGCTCGAGGCATTTAAAATCTCATCACCCAAAAGATTTGAGTAATTTTTCATCTAAGGAAGGGGAATTATTTTTACAAGATTGCTTGGACCTATATATAGAAAATGGGAGAGATACAAGATCAATAATATGCTAGAAAATATTTCCTTTCTCATCTTTATCTCTTCCACATAGATCATGGATCTCTAAATGACGCTCAACTGAAAATATCCACCAAAAACCACTTTTAGGAATATTTTGGGATATTTTTTGGCACAATGATGATCCAAGACTATTGAATCATAGCTGAGAGTGGATTGAAACAAATATTATCCAAAAAAACCTTCATGGATTTGTAAGAAGATATGATTTCACAATGATTTGATGCCTTCATTTGTTAGAAGCAAGAAAATATTTTTTTCAAATTGATCTCCGAGAAAGCACAAATTCCTACCCATGAGATCAAGAGAATGAGTGAAGATGAATCTACCATTTTTTCAATAGCTCATGATTTCACCCTTTATACCATTGTAATAAGTCATTATTTTGATCCACAGATCATTCAGCTCCTTCATTTACATTTAGGCGGGGACACGGTGAATATCCAAATTAAAGCATCTTTATAAGAGAATAAAACAACTTAGGAACATCTATGAGTGATTTGGGAACCATTAGATATGATTATGTGAGAAATATATACCTAATAATTTTTTCATAAACATCTCATAGGTCCCTCAACCATTCTTCTCAAAACCAGGATTATAGCAAATCTCTCCGAATTACCTTTCTAATAGTACTGTTGTTTGTCATTTGGAGCCTTAGTTGAAAGTCATGATAAAAAAACTGAAGTTTTTCTCACCATATTTGTTTCAAATTTGATTTCCTTGTGCCTTATTTCTTCCAAAACTTTGGCACTTTTCCCTTCCGAAACTTTGGCCTTTTTTAAAGTTCTACAAAAGTCACAAATCTGAGGTATTTTTATTTGGTGTAGCTTGAAAGTACTCAAACCGTAATGCTGAAATAATTCAAAACTACAAGCTTTCATACAAACAAACTACACTCATCTACATCCTCCGCATTAGTTGCCAAAATGAAATATGGAGCTCATTTTGGAAACAACTACCATGGATATATTTTACATCTAAAGAATGGTATTGGTTTCCCAAAGGCTCTTAATCCCTAGTCACTTCTTGGTTTTTTAAGTCATGACATTGATGGTTGTCCCCATCTCAACTAACACATTGTTGAAAATTTCCCTTCTATTTAAACATTTGATTATAAGACAACCCAAGTCTCCATATTTAGGAAAAGATTACTTCTCGACATTAGATCTAATTATTGGCCTACAACCTACATAAACTTGGGATCAGTCCTCTTTCTTGCATGTAGTTTTGAATCTAGATCTCAACTTACTTAGCCTATATAAGAGTAATATGAAAATACTTGAGTACTAGAACCTTTAGAGTCAAGCTATTTTGAATTCCTCGCTCAATTCAAAGGTGGGTTATAGAGTATGTTTTTAATGATAGAGTATTTTGGGAAACAAGTGTTTGCACTTACTTCTTAACCTGTCTTTGTTTTTCACTTAGGCTTAGGATTAATTCCTCCCTAGGTCCTCTAAAAAAAATTCTATGGGGCTATATATAGAATTTTTTTAAGTTTCTTCTTTTTATTCTTGTATGGAATCTCCAAGATTAGGTCCGGGTGGGAGTGGATCACAAAGCTAACCCAAGTATAACATGCACATCATATAGATGTATTACTTTGGGTCTAGAAAATTAAAAAACAATGTTTAGCTAAAATTAAACATACTTAGTCACATTGTGTGAGCCATATGGTGGCTCAATAGGTATCCCCATGTCTTCCATCTTGTGTTGTCAAGGATCTTAGGACATAGGGAGACCATTAATGCTAGAAATATTTGAGTATTTATTTAAAACTTTGCAATTTTGGTGAGAGGCATCCCGTGTTGTCCATATAATGAGATATTTTGTCTTTATCTTGTTCTAATCATTGAGGTCAATGTAAATTTTCACTTTTATAAATGGGGAAGGATTTTTTTAAAGACATTTTGTCTAACTTTTCGAGTTTTATGAATGGTTCCTATTGTATTAGGGATATTTTATACATCTTCTTTGGAATAGAGAGGCATTGGATTAGTTCTTAGTTGAGTTTTGTCATCAATCTTAAATGATTAAGATGTTTAACCTTCAACATTTTACTTTGATCTCTCTTTTCTTTTTTTCATTTTTTTCCTTGTCTCGTAATTGGTTGTTATATGATGTGTTTTAGAAGGATTGTTTTGAATCTGTAATAGTTATATGTATTTGTAGCAATCGTTTATAGTGTTATTTGGCCTAATGTACAAGGTTTTTTTGGATTTTTTCAAGTTGATAGATAATAAGAGGTAAATCGTATATCTTTCTGATTAAGGTGGGCTCTACATATCCATTCTATATAGGAGATTGTTTAAATTGTTGTGTGTAATAGGTTGTCTTTACCCTACTATGGTTCATTCCAGTGGAAATGAATTTATTATTTATCTTCTTGATTTATTAATTATTGATATACCTTAAATTCTTGTCCAACTCAACATAGTAAGGATTTATAACTTAATTCCTTTGTTATAGGGTAATGATTTTGAAATTGTGTTGGATTGAGTGTCCATTAATGGAATACTAAATTTTTAATGAACCTAGTTCATTACTCAAAAGTAATACACTTGTTTTCTGGAAATAAAAAAGAAGGTAGCAAAATTTATCTAGAAATATTTTCTCGACAATTTCTCAAACAAGTAGTAAGAGCTATTCTATTTTTGTCCATATTTATTTTTATATCGAATATTGTGCTACAACAATTTTTCTTTATTTATTATTTTATCATATGTTTTTACTTGTTATGGACACTTATTTACCTCAAGATATGAGAACAAACTTATTTTTATTGATATAAATATTTTAAATTAAAATACATTTCTTCTCGTGAGTCTCCAAATTTGAGTTTAAGAATATAAATACACTAATACATATAAATCTCTATTTTTTCTATTCTTAGGAGTGTAAAAAGTTACTTTTAATACTAGTGAAATAGCAAAGATAGTTCCTTTTTCGAAATAAACGGCTGTTGGACTTAGTAATGCATTAATACTTTTCTTTAGACATTTCAGACCTCGTGAGAAATCATCATGACACTTCCCCGAGTGAGCCTTACCCTTCCTATTATCACATTACAACCACGTGATATCCTCACTACTACTATCTTATATCACCTTAAGATCACCTTCCTATAACACCTTTAAATCACCTTTATACCTTCTCTAAGTGTCATGCTTTACCCTTCCTTATCTTTCCCCATCTTGCATTCTATGGACCATTTTCATCCAACACCGTCGGACACATTCGATGTTTTCGGTAGACGTCCCTTTATGGATAAGGTAATCAACCATGGTCAATGTCCTCAGTTGTAACTTTAGGTTATGTTCCCTTATTTATGGGCATCATTATTGTCATTTCTCACATATATGTAATGTCCCTTTCTAGGGATTAAACTGAAAATAAGGGTTTAACCAAAAACCCTAAGAATCAAATCCAAAAATACACAAACACCCAACTAAAAATAATCTAATTTTTATAACAATAGATCCAACAATATTAGAAACCCTAGAAACGAGCTGAAAATTACACTTTTAGGGTATCAAAATCATCTTAGAACATTAATTAAGATCCCTCTAGGGCAACACATTGTACCAAAACTTAGGAACAATCATTCACATGTAGTATGGATTGAAAATTAAAATAGAAATATCCTAAATACTCAATAAATCTAGCAAGATGAAACCTGGAGCAAATATATATTTTGTATATTTATTTCAAGTGTAAATACAATTGAAACTTAAAAAATTCATAACTCCATCAATACTTGGAGTTTGAACACAAACCAATTATCAAAATGAATTTGAAGAGACCAAATATCCAATGAAAGTGAAATCACAAATTTCCAATCATGAAAACCCTCTAAAATTTGATCTTAAAATTCCTAGTTGAGTTGCTCCAAAGAAGTAAGGGTACCAACACCCTAGAAAGTGGCCTAGATGAAGTAGTTCCCTAATCATGGATAAACACCTCGTTATTCCATAAATATTTTAAATAAGTCCATCTCGTGACTCCGTATGAAGTTACCAATGCAAAAAAGAGGTTTTATATCCCCAAGTGTTGTGAATATCGAGGGTTTTGTCCCTAATAGGATCCAATGAGGGTTTTCGTCCTCAAATTTGAGACACACCAAAGGTATTTGTCTTCGTGGAGAGTAGGGCACGTCGTGCATAAACCCAAGATATCAATCTTTGAAATAAACATGCATCACCTTTTTAGGCCATTTGATCCACCTTTATATCCTCCTTTTTGGTGCCAATGATGAATTAGAAGCTTAATGCACTTATTAATCTTCCCTTAAGAAGACCGACCTCATAAGAGTATTCAAAATTATTATTTTATTTTATAAAAATAATATGAAATTGTCTTAAAATAATAATCAGTTGGGCCCAAATTAAAATATTATTAATTATTTTTAATTTAGAAAAGGGGAAATTACAATCATCCCTTCCCAAATTTTCTTTCCCTAAAGGAAAATGAAAGCTCTTGGATCCCAAATAAATCTATGTGGATCCTTCTTTGATGTACCTACAGATGAAACAAACTCATTAAAGGATAAATACGTTCTCTTCTACATCCTCTCATGCTTTGCGGATATGATGGATAAGTTCCTTCTTTGCTTACCACCATCTCATAGTTTCCATTCAAATTATTGATTCCCAAAAATTAATAATTTTGTCCCAAAAATAGTTGTAAACTTTCATTTTTCTCTCAAAAATCAGAATGTAGGTGGTTGGAAACCTCCATAAATCAGCCATGAATATGCCAATGTTAGCAGAGTGTGGAATTTATTCAACCTTATAATTAGAGGCTATTTTTTTAGATTCTCATCAGTAGGAAAATAGTTGCAAAATTTGTGAAGAATGAATGAAAGAAGGTACAACAACTATAAACATGGCCTATCTTCATAAATTTCCAAACTACCCATGAAATGGGTGTTGGAAACACATAAAAATTGAATGAATATGCCCTAAGAATGCCCAAGAACAACCATTTAATAACTTTAATGATTAAAAATACTTGTATGGCATGAAATATAAAAAAATCACATAGCTTACCCACTTCCCATATCAAGCATTTCACTGACCCGGTCATGGTGACTATATTCCCATCACTATTTTCCCAATGAGTTGATATATGAGAAAGAGGACCATAGTAAAATCCCCTAGCTATTGTACTTTAGAGACGTGGCCTTGTTTTAGCAACTCATCCTTCACTTTGGTGCTAGAAGGTATAACAAACTTCATATGCTTCCGCATAAGTTTCCATATACACAAATTGCAAGAATCCTAAAAATCAATAAAATTTTTACCTTTCTTTTCTTAAGGTCATCCAAAATCTTCTTTCCATAGTCAACTTGGACTTGAATCAAACCAACTCTATATCTATGGCTGAAAGTGGTGTTATTCACCCCAATATGCTCCTTGGAATTCACTTTATAAGAATAACCATTCTTACCAAGTGTGATAAATCCTCATTGTGGAGAATTTTCTAATTGCAAGTGCCTTATTTATTACCCCAAAATAGTTGTCCTATGTTCCTTCTTGAAAACTCCTTCCATGATGTCATTAACAAGTTGATTTTTGACATAACCAACAATCATAATATTTTTTTAGTCAATTGTTATGCAAGAGAGCAGCCCACAATGTGATTCCCAAATATTTTCTTCAACATTCACTTCTTTCCTCATGCCATAAATTCCAATTTCACCAATTTGATCATAAAATTTTATTTCTTTATCATGATATTTGAGGATGAAATCCCTCAATGTTTGCAATAATTGAACCCCAAGAACATTTTCATCATTAGCTAGTTCAATCACAAAAAAATCATTACATACCTCATGAATTCCCAAGAGAATTTTCAATTATATTATTTTTCGTTGTACAAAGTATGATGGTGTCATTATTTACAAACATAGTGACCCCTTGGCTATGAATAAAACCCTTCACCAATAATGGGTGACAAACATGCATGCCACATACTAGAGTAAGGGGTATTTCCTTTCTACCATATTCTCTCCAGCTCTTTCATATTTATGGAATCATGGAATGGAAAATCAGACTTACTAACATCCCCTTATGCTTCAAACATAGGTATCCTCCCAACATTTCACCTATGTTCCTCCCAACAATAATTTTGGAATTGAGCCCAAGAATACACCAAAAAAATTTACTTCTTATCTCATTATTCCATGGAGTATGAGCTGCATAATGATGTCTAATTAGTGGTGACATAGGACATAATAAGCATGAAATTTGAGCACCTTCCCCAACCAACTATGTGTGAGAGAAACATACCAATAATGATATATAAAAAAGTAACCAAACTAAGATATTTATGTACCCAAGGCTACTTATGACACTCTTATGACTCAAAATTTCTAAGTTAGGAAGAACACTAAAAAAACCCTAATGACGCCCTTATTTAATGCATGATTTCATCCTTAGAGGTCCTTAGTAAATATGATTTGAATTCCTTATGTGGCTACCCTATGTGACCATTATAATTCAATAAACTATCATAATACATCAAAGAATGTTTCCCTTCTTTGGATAGTGATGAAATTGGGATATTTCTTTGTGGATACCCTCATCAAATTTCTCCTTGGTGACTGTTGTTTGAAAATTTCTAGTGAATTGAAAGGAACCATGAGGAACTAGAAGTGCCTTTCCTCTTTAAACCTACCCTTCTGTAATGTTATCCTCTTTTCCTTATGAAAATATAATTTATTTAAAGTTGGAGCGGGAGTAGGAGAAGGAGCGAGGAGGTTTTCAAAAACCAAATGGGCAGAACTGCATCATAGGACATAGGTGACCCTCAAATGAGACACTACAAATAGGGGCCCCACCACCTCTGCTTAGAGAAGGTAAGGTATATTTTTCTTCTTCGTGGGATGATAGGATTGTGGGTCATAACAAGGACATTGTGGCTCAACCTTTGGTCTCGAATATTGAGACTATTGAGAAGAATGAAATCTTAATCCTTGTTATTCTGAGTGGATTGGATGAGAAAGCTAAATCATGAATGGATTTATCCTTGGTTGGTAATTTTTATGGATCCAGACCTAATGTGGAGTGGTTTCATGAATGGGCCCAAAGGAAGTGGAGACCGAAAGGTTCATTAGAAATTGCTTCCTATGTGAATGGGTTTTTTTATAATAAATCTATCTAATGTTGAGGATTGTAAAAATATTCTCCTCGGAGGACCTTGGATTTTAGGAAGATCTAGTTTGTTGGTTTAGAAATGGAGCTTGGGTTTTAATCGTTATAATGAAAAACCTGATGAGTTACTCCGTGTGGGTTAAATTACCAAGCCTTCCTATGGAGTTTTGGGAGGAGGAAATATTAAAGGCTATTGCTAATGTAATAGGTTCATTGGTGATTTTTGATCCAGTTACTAGGGCTCGAACAAGGCTAATGTATGCTCATTTTTGTGTCAATGTTCCTATTGGGAACTTGCTCTGAAAATAAATTGAACTAAATTTGAAGTTTGGTGTTTGGAATAAAAAAATTGAGTATGAAGTTTCACCTCTTTTCATCAAAAATGTTGGAGGATGGGGCATGAGTAGAGACAATGTAAGGAAGCTAAGAAAGGTAAACAACAAGTTCAGAATATTTGGGAGAAAAAAGAAAAGGAGTTGGAGAAAAATAGGGTTCCCCAAGTAGAATTTCTTCAGTAAAATTTGATTTCAAAGTGTTGGAAATTGAAGATCCTGTTATTCAGTAGATTGTTTCGGATCATCAGCCTATCATTGAGAAAATTATCCCGATCTTGTTGATTGAACTTGAAAGTCATGGTAAGATTACATGTGCTAGAGAGTTATGAGGAGGTGGGACAGATTAACAAGGAAGTTCAGAAAGAGGAGGTAACCATAGAGGTGTCTCAAGAGAAGGATCAAGTTAGAAGAGATGATATGTCAAAAAAGAAGAAGCTGATCTCTTAGATTTTGAGGTTGTGCCTTACTCCCTAAATTTGGAAAAGAATGTGGAAGATAAAAATATTAATACAAGGAGTTCTCAGAAAAAGAAAAATTTAAAGTAAATTACAGGAATCCCTTGGCAAAAAGAGGTAATTTTTTAAATAAGGACAGGTGGGAAAAAATAATGGCTATAGAAATTGATTCGGTAGGCAACACTCTATTGAATAAAGAATATCTCCAAATAAGATTAAATGAAGCTCATTTCTTGGAATATAAGGGGTCTTAATAACCCAAATAAACAAAGTATATTGTCAAATTTTAGAAAAACTCATAAGCCTGATATACTTGTTGATACAAGAAACCAAGATGAAAAAATAAAAATGGATGATATAAAAAATAAGTTGTGGTTTAGTTCAGATATGCAATATGTAGCTTTTGTGGGTGCCTCTGGAGGAATTGCTACTTTTTGGATTCAAAAGGACAAAGAAGGTTTGGTTATTTGTAATTCATCCCATCATCTTGTTATTATGTTCAGAGATAAGGTAAGTGGTTTTTCTTGGATATGCTCTAATATTTATGCTCCCAATTCTTTGAGTGAGAGAAGAAATTTGTGGGCTAAAATTATGTAGTTTCATTCTCAATATAGGGATCTAGATTGGATGATTGGTGGGGATTTTAACACTCCTTTGAGCCCAGATGATAAGAAAGGGGGTTAAAATTTGTTTAGTGATAGTATGGGATATTTTGCTGACTTTATTGTTGATTGTAATTTGGTTGATATAGAGTTAAGAGGTGGAAAATACACTTGGTCTAATAGGAGAATGGGAGATGATCTTATTCAAATTAAGTTGGATAGATTTTTAATCAACCCAAGTTGGTTCTCGACTCTCGATGGTTTCCTTACAACTTTACCTAGAATTGGGTCGGACCATAGTCCTATATGCTTTCAATCTAGTAATTATACAGGATTGGTAGGTGGACCTTTTAGATTATTTAAAATGTGGTTGTTTCATCCTTCCTTAAAAGAGGAGATTCAATCTTGTTGGAAAATTAGTGTTAAAGGTAAAGCTATGTTCAAATTGGTGTCTAAGTTGAAAAATGTCAAATCCAGAATGAAAATATGGAACAAGGAAATTTTTGGTAACATTTTTGCCCAAAAACATTTGTTTAGGATATTAAGAGGATTGAGGAAGTCTTGGAAAGTGGGAGGTATGATCAAGAGATTAGGAACAAAGAAAAATTACTTTTGGTGGAGTATCATAATCTGGAAGCAAAAGAGGAATCATATTGGAAACAAAATTCAAGGTCCTTATGGTTAAAAGAGGGTGATAGGAATACAAAAAAATCATTTGACTACTTCTATTCATAAACAGAGTAATACAATAATGGAAATTGAGGATAGGGAAGGAGTGAGGTTGAAGAATTAGGCTGAGATTTCTAATGAATTTATAAGTTTCTTTAGTGATTTGTTGACTGTTGGTAAGCAGCCTGACCTTGTCAAGGAAAGTAAAATCACTGATTTCTTCACACCTATTATCACTCTCTAGGAGAATGTTGAATTGGTCAAAATTCCCTCTCCCTAGGAGATAAAAGAGGTTGTTTTTGATTTAGAAGGGGATAAGTCTCCTGGGCTAGATGGTTTCCCTACTTTTTTCTTTCAGGAATTTTGGGACATTGTTCATGATGATGTGGAGGAAGCGGTCCAAGAATTTTTCATGAATGGTAAGTTACTGAAAGAGGTTAATAGCACTTTTATAGCCCTTGTGCCTAAGATTCTAGGTGTTGGTAAAGTTACTGATTTTAGACCAATTAGTCTATGTAATACTGTCTACAAAATTATTACAAAGATAATTTCTTTCAGGATCAAATATCTGTTGGATGGATTTATTTCTCCAAATCAGGGAGCCTTTGTTGAAGGTAGACAAATTCTTGATAGTGTTATTACTATTCATGAAACTATTCATTCTGTGGATGTTTCAAAGAGGGAGGCAATGTTGTTAAAACTTGATATGAATAAGGCATATGATAGAGTGTCATGGATATTTCTTAGGATTATTTTGGAAAGGTTGGGATTCCATGTTCATTTTATAAATTTTATTATGGAATGTATTACCACTCCTAAATACTCTATTCTTATCAATGGTAAGTCTGAGGGTTTCTTTTCATCTGGGAGGGTTTGAGACAGGGGGATCCTTTGTCCCCTTTTCTTTATATTATTGTGGTAGATACTTTAAGATGACTTTGTGCTGACCAAAGGAAAAGGAGGATTTTGAATGGTTTAATTATTTATAATGGTTTGGACCTTGTTTCATACATTATTTTATGGATGATACTTTTCTATTGGGTAAGGAAACTACCTCAGAAGCAAGGGCTTTCAAGGATATTATTCAAGACTTTGAAGAAGTTACTGGTCAGCTTATTAATTTTCAAAAAAGTTCTATAATTTTCTTGAATGTGAATGAGGAAGTTCAGAATAGAATTGTGGTTGTTTTGGAGTGTCCAATCATTTCATTTCCTTGTGCATATTTGGGAATGCCTTTGTTTAAGGGAAGGATGGTTCTAGATAATAGAATGCCTCTATTTAGTAGGTTTCAAAAGAATCTTGCTACCTAGAAAGGTACTTTATTATCACAAGATAGAAAATTACAACTCCTTCAGAGTTCTTTATAGAGCCTTCCAGTGTATCTTATGTCAATATTTAAAATGCCTACAAAGATAAGAACTATGATTACCCTAGATTTAGAGGAGATTTCTTTGGTCGGGTATTGAATCAAAGGATAGAATTCCCCTAGTGGCCTGGGACAAGGTCACTCTTCCTAAGAATGTGGGAGGATTGGGTTTGAAGGACTTAAAGAGTATGAATATGGCTCTTTTGGATAAGGTTGGGTGGAGACTACAGTAGGAGGAAGGTTTGTGGGCTAAGATTCTTAAAGCTAAATACATGTATGCTTTGACTAGATCTCTTTTATTTCAAATGATATCATCCCTAAAGGCTCTTGTTTTTGGAATGGTTTGGTAAAGTGTAGGGGTTTGTTGATGAAAGGGAGTAAATGGGAAATTGGTGATGGTAACAGGATTAAATTTTGGCAGGATTGGTGGTTTGATGAAGGACCTCTATTAAACCAGCCACTATGGAGAAATGTTGCTAATCATTTCATTTCTATAATTGGCAGCCTTTTGAGAGACTATTGGATTAGAAACAGATTGGGGTTGGTCTTGGAGATCTCTTCATTGGGATGGTGAAGAGGAGAATATCAAGGAGGCTCTTCAAAATATCAATATTAATTTGGGTGGTGTTTATATTTCATCACATCCTAAACCAGATGCTCTAACATGGGAAGGGACAAAGGATGGGGAGTACTCTGTGAGAACTGGATATTGTATTGCTCGTAATGGTCCTCAACCTAACCCTTGGTGGAATTATCTCTGGGACAATACTCTTATTCCCAAGGTGAATTTATTTTTGTGGCATGTCATTCAAAATAAAATCCTTACAGTTGATAACTTGCAGGCTAAAGGTATGATGATTCCAAATAGGTGCATTCTATGTAAATATGATAATGAAACAATTCAAAAATATTCCTCTAATGTCCCTTTTCTCAAAAAAATTTCTCCAAAATTCTGAGACTTTTCTAGGTTTTGTGGGTTCTTCCGAAAACTTTTGTTGACTGGTATGAACAATGGAATTGTTCTTTTTCTCTAGGTGTTTGTCAAAATCCTAGAAGTTGGTGTTACCCCATTTCTTATGGGGAATATGGATGGAAAGAAATCATAGGATTTTTAGGGAAAAAAAAACAAATTCTGATAGAGTGGGGAATATGATTATGGGAGCTTTGATTAGTAATCTTTCCATTATTAGATTTAAGGAAGACAAGAGTGTTCCTAATTGTGAAAAGGAAATCATTCAAGCTCTAGGAGTTGGTAAAAGCTTTCAGTAGAGTTTTCTATGGAAGAAGAATATCAGGGATAATGTGAAGTGGGAAAAACCTATGGCTGGATGGATGAAACTTAATTTTTATGGTGCTACCAAAAGCAATTTGGGTTTAGTAGGTGTGGGTGGTATTATTATAAGGGACAATGGTTCTTTCTTTATGGCCTATGTTATGCCTATAGGCAATAAAACTAATAATTATGTGGAGGCCTATGTAGTTTTGTATGGTTTAAAGTGGGCTAATCATTATCAAATTAGGAAACTTTATGTGGAAGGGGACTCTATGTACATTATTAATGTGATGAAGGGTAAATCAAAATATCATGTTAATTTGAATTCCATTATGGATGATATTAGGGATTTATTACTGAATTTTGAGGATACTCATATTGCACATGTGTATCGAGAAGAGAATGCTTGTGCGGACATGTTGGCCACTTATGGTGTATGAGATCATCATAATAAAATATGGCAAGATGAGGTGGATCTGCCACCATTAACTAGGTTTTCCTTCATGTAGAGTGACATTTATGGCAAGTGTGGGATTGGGATTTGTGTAATACTTGATCTCATTAGCATATGTGTGGGCCCAAATTTCTATTATTTTAATCCCAGTTTAGTTTTATGCGGGCAATTTTTTATTTGGTTTAGACACCTAAAATTGGTTACTCAATTTAATGTGCCCTGTGTTCACTTACCTGTTCTATTCTCGGGTAACCCGGTGCACTTTTGTATCACTACTTCTCTCTTAGGGTATTAATTAAATATCTAATTAATATGCCTATCCTAAGTTTGTTCCACCCCATTATATTTCACCCATGGATAATTAAACATTAACCATGTAATTCTATCTTTTACATTTATTCCAACTACTTATTCACCCCATATCACTTCCCAACCTCCCATGCCATTATTATCCATCCATCCCACCTATTTTTCCTCTCCTGGAACCGTGCAATGGGATTTTTCCACATTTGAGTTGGAGGGATAATATTCTTATCCTCACAACTCATCCCTTTTCACCACTTTGGGAGTCTGTTCCCTGATTGGCACCAATTTTTTGGAATGGTGTCGATTTTACCTCGGTTGGCGCTGACTATAAATACACGACCTGAAATTAGTTCTGGTTAGATGGTAGAGACTTGAGAAATAGTGAAAAACTTGAGTGAATCTTGAAATTAGCAATTGAGAGAGAGAGAATTCTATCTAGATCAATCCCAGAGAGGTGCACCATTATTCTACCCATGTAATATCAATATCGCTTAGGTTCTTCAACCTCTAGGTGACTCCATTTCTCCATCCAACCAAGGTGGAACTTTGTTCACATCTCTACAGCTCCTACGGGTCTCCACAATCCAATCATCATCAATCATTAGTCAAGATTTTTGTGATTTCTTCCCGGTCAATGATGACCCAGCATCAATCGACGCTGATTTGTCCAAATCGGTGCCGTTCCAAACCATCGACACCGATCACTATCTGATCAACACCGACCAATCTACAGAAAGGTACAGAATCCAGGTGACACAATTTCATCTTTGTTTTTATAGTTTCCTACTTTCTTTCAGTTTCTGTTGCTATTTTTACATTCTGTCTGCAACTTAAAATTAGAAAATCTAAACATTTTCTTACATCTTTTATCATGTATGCTTTTATTCTTAATTGAAAATGTGAACTGACATCCATCGAGGAAGCTAATCGCTTCCCGGACCCTCTTCCGGGTAGTTCACCTTATATCTTCTAACGTCATCTTTTTCTATCAAGTATTTGTGCATCACAGGTTTCTTGGATCTACTCCACAGGATTGCTTGTGTGCACCCGTCTTAATTCCATTAAGCTTTCTTTCCATCTACATCTTTGAATCTTGTCCCATTAATCAGGTATCAACTTTATTTGAGTTTTTCAGGTTTTTGTGTTTAGTTTGGTGCATTAACTTAGACAGGTAACAAGCGTAGAAATTCTTGATCTACATTCTGGCACGCCCTGGTGGGACCCTACCAAAGTCCCTTATTGGTAAGTTCATCTCTTTTCCAGTTTTGAGCTTTGTTCTTTTTCTTCACTAATTTTCATCAGTTGTTCTTAAGCATTTCCTTTCATCGTTTCGGTCTTGCTTCTTTCATTTCTAAATTTGCAAAGTTAGGTTCCTTCTTTTTTGCAAATCTCAATTCCAATTTCTATTTCTAAAATTAGTAAATTCTTCATTTGATTTCAAAGTTACATTTTTGATTCATCTCTTTGTGCAAAATTGTCATTTCCTTGAAAGTTTTCTAGTTTCTTAAAATAGAAATTTCCTTTCCACTAGTATCTAGTTATCTAGATATATCTTGTTGGATTTGTTTACGTGTTCTGCTTAACCCTGTTTTGCGGAGCGGTTTTCTTGTTCGCGGGATTGTTCGAGGGGAAGAGCTCAACAACGTGCTTTTTGAAGTCCACACACCTTGGAGAGCTAAATCTACAGGTATTTCTCTTTTGTGGTGTTTTCTCCTTTTTAAGAACTTAAAAAGAACTTGTTTGTTTGTTTTTATCACACTCAAACACTTCGGTTTTGGTACTTAAAATGAATTAATCACATTGGGAAAGAACTTGTTTGACTTTTCTTCATTGAAATCAAACACTTTGGTTTTAGTGCTTAAAAAGAACATTTTCTTTTTCATTTTTGTTGTATGTTCTTCACTTAGTTCTCTAATTAGGTTGGAAAATTGATCAAAAATCGGTAGTGACACTATTTGATTTTCTATTTTTCACCCTTGCACACAAAGACAAAATAACTAGGTATAAAGCATTTAAACAAAAACTCCTTCCCTGGCCTCACCTACTTGGAAGTGACATCCAAGAGGAAGAGCCTACGTGGTACTCGAGCCGTGCTATAAATTCATGTAACTTCTGGTATATATTGGCAAAGCACCCCACTATCTTATCGCAGCGGTGTGTGAAGTACGAGGGTAGGCCCCTATATCAAGCCACGTACTAGTCTTTTACTGAAGTGCCTTCAGGACTCATCACCAAAACATTCCCCAAACCATCCTTAGTTTGGCCAATTAAGTAGTCCCCATTCTAAAAGCCTTCCTTAACATTTTCTTTCTTAAAAAGAATGACAATTTAAAAGAGATAATCACCTACGTTACTTGAATTGTCTGTGCATTAATTAGGTTAATCTCTTTCTGTGTTTGTGCTTGTTTATGACGGTCATCACCCGGTCAAAATCTAGAAAAATGGCCCAAATGGCCTCTTCTTCATCTGAAACCCCCGCTAATATGGATGTTTCGGCACCCATTGGGTATTATTCGGGACCAATGTTAGTTGATTCCCCATCTTGGTCGTATAATCCTTTCTATCATCCTAAATCAATCCCATCACGACTAGCTTCCCCCTAGTCCTTCAGAGGTGTCATCTACTTCTGATATAGAGTATGTTCCTTGTGGAGATCTTGAATTTCAGGAACTCCTTGACCACAACCCGGTAGCCCTTATGGATTACTTAGTGCATAAGTCTACTCAAATATCTGATCAGGGACCACCGATCCAACAAGTTTACGATTATCCTCATGAGCCATCCCAGGCTCTCATAGAACAGTTAGCATGCTTCTTCTCACCTCAAACCATGAAATAAGGTGGTGCATCTATGCCTCCTTTTTCTCTTCCACCAACCATGTTGACTGGTTCTCAAATGACGCTGCCTATCCCTAGTGTAGCAGCTTTGCCTCAGCTACCCCACAACCTACTTTTGAGAGGCCTTCTTCTTCAGCTATGATGAGTGCATCCACACTCCCAAAAATTGTTGTCAATTCTTCTATGTCATCTATTGCATCTCAGGGTCAGTATCTCTCTTTGAGCCAACCCCCTCCTACGAGTCAGTCAGTTCCTCTTTCTCATCTTCCAGCTGATCTTTCTTCCAATGCTCTAGTGACAATGAATTTTACCCATCCTTTGGCGTCGGCACCCTTAATAACTAATCCAATAGTCAAAAGCCTCATTCAGAGTTTGTTTCCCATGTCACAAACCATATCAAATCAAATCAATACCCACATTCCTCAATCCATTCCGATTCAGTCGGCAAGTGTAGGAACCCACCAATCATAGGCTCCATCTTTCATTCAACCACCTTTCTCTCAACCACTTGTCATCTCACAGCCTATTTATACTCAAGCTCCTTCACACCAAATACCTCACCAGGTGTCACCCAGAATGCCTAGTTATTCCTCTTATCATCCTATTAATCAGCAGATGAATCCCCCATTAACACCTCAACAAACATACCATTTTCTTCTTATACGGGACATACCAACATGCCCCCTCCTCAATCTGATGTTGTCTAACTTATTTTCAAGAAAATCACAGACCTAGAAGCCTCCACCAAAGGGGCTCACCCTTCATACTCTTTTGAAGAAGTATGTAATGAACTGATTCATCCATCAGTGGCTTTTAAGCCTTATCCTCCCCAATGGGAACTTCCTAAGTTCTCAAAATTTCATAGTCGGGAGGATCCTCAACAACACCTGCGAGCATTTAAACATGCTTGCTACCTTATAGTCTAGGACCAGGAGCTTATGCTTCATACCTTTCCTATGTCTTTAGTAGGGCCCACTTTAGACTGGTATAATAACATACCCCAACATTCTCTATTTTCTTTCTCTCAATTAGCCCAGATGTTTGTTGAAAAATTCTCAATAAATATCACACATAAGATCTCGATCACAGATCTTTATAACATTCGTCAATTCGATGATGAGTCTATTGTAGACTTTTTCACTCATTGGAGAGGAATAATAAATCAGTTGTCCTTCTCCCTCCCTCAATCTCAGCAAATCGAGTTGTTTACTTGATCTTGCGCCAATCATATTTCTTCCACTTTAAGGATTCAAACCTTTCATACATTTGAAGAAGCCTTTACGATGGCATGCAAACTTGAGTCTTGTGCCATCGAACAAGGAAAGTTAAAACTTCACTCTAAGTCTAAACCATATTTTTCTCGGTTTACAAAATCAAACCCTTCTGCTTCTAACAAAGACAAGAATCAGGGGTCCACAAATGCTATCGTATTAAAAACATCATGATTTGATAACACTTCTAATCAAACACCTCGAGAGACTCTTCATCTTCTCGAAAAGGACCTCCATCATCTCGGTCTTTTACTTTGTTGGGGGAATCATATGCTTCTATCTTAGAAAAATGTTGGAAGTTCACATGATTGAACTTCCTCCTATTAGAAATTTTGATGAGAACCAAGAACAACCATTCTGGTATTGTGAAAATGACTTCTATTGTTATCATAGAAGCAAAGGCCATGACATTGAATGATGTCAGACCTTCAAAATTATCGTCCAAAAATTCATTGATAGAGGTGAGCTCATTCTAGATAACCCACATGCCCCCCAAAATCAGGCGCTTAACGTTTTTAAACAACCTTTTCCAAATCATTCCATGAACAATGACGCTTCGGAGTCTCAAAAACCAAACACACATACTATCAGCTTCATTTCTACTGATAGTTATTCTAATTCCGAGCCATCCACAAACGTGTCGATCAATCAGAAATTCCTTCCGCTCCTTCAAATTCCAAGATTCCACCATCCTTGGATGGTCCATCTTTGAGTCTTCCTTTGTTAGAAATAGAGTCATCTCCCTCTGCCTCTCTATCTGATCTTCCACCTATACTTGAGACAGTGTCATCTTCATTTGTCTCATCATCAGATATTCTTTCGGTGCTTGAGTCATTTACATCCCTTTAAATTTCCACTATGGATACTTCTACTTCTATCGCTCCCATTTTTTCCACGACCATGCCTTTGGTTAACGTACCCATAGTTGTACCAACTTCTATGCCTTTGGAAGCATCTTCGATCTTGAATCTTCCTGTCTCTTTTCCTACAGTAATTACACCCACAATTACTGCATCTAAAGTACCCTCCTCACAAGAGGCTACTTCTTCATTACCTACCTCTTCCACCATCAGTGCTTTTTTCCTATTAAGGAAACATCTAAAGAGATAGCATCGACACCTATACTTCCGACTCTTGGACTCAGACATAAAAATTGGAGTTTAAGCCTAGGGTTACATCATCGATATCGTCTCCTTTACTTCCTCTAAAATGGTTATAATCACCTTATGTGGTCGAAGTTTTCACCATCCCTAAAAAGGGAAAACCAATATTTTAGACCATCAAAACTCTTGGTGCCCTCCCTCAAAAATCCCTCTCTGCGCCTCATAAAAGATTGGATTTATCCACTGAAAAGGTGTCTTCTTCTACAACACCATCTTCACCATTGGTGCCTCGTAAAGTGGATTTACCTACTGGAAAGGTGTCACCTCTTTTATCAGAACCATCATCTTCATCACCAAAAACCAAGGAACCCTTTGTGCCTCTTATAAAATCTATTCCACACTTATCTAAATCAGTCTTATCTAAATCATCATTTGTTTTGGTCAAGTAGCCTTCTTTATCTCTGAAGGCTAAAACATTTTTCATGTCTTTGTCATCCTCAAAATCTATCTTAGGAGTTCCTCCTCCGCTAAAATCAATCATTCCACACTTCCTTCCATCTCAAGAACCTAAGGCTGATTCTCCCAATGTTCAGAAGAGAAAAATAGTCCCTAAAAAAACTGTCAAACCAGATATGCAGGCTCTTTTACCTCGGCAGTTTGCTAAGATTAAAGAGGTGCCTTCTTCACCTCTATCCACATCTTCGTCTACTAGATTTTATACCGAAATCCTTTGCAAACTTATCCAATCTTCATCTATATATCTTCCTCCAATCAAACCCTATAATCCTAAAGGAGTAAAACCTTCATGGTTCAACTCTGATTTGATTTGTGCTTACAATCACACTCCAGGTCATGACACCGAGGGATGTAAAGCCCTTCAATCTATCGTTAACAGCCTCTTGGAAGAAAATGATCTCCTATTAGAGGAGGAGGAGGAATAAGTGTCTCCTATCATCCTAACTACATCTGAGCCTGAATGGTCTATTTAGGCCCCTAATTCTATTGATATCACTTTGGATGATCTTCCACCCTCTCAAATTGACACAATTCGTATCGCCACTAGAACACAACGATACGATAATCCATCATCTTCTACAGCCTCTCGACCACGATTCATTATTTCTGCTGCCCCCAAGGATCTATTCCTTCCTCATCGATCCCAAGACCTTGGTCTCTATTTGTGCTTCACTTTAGGCTCGAGATTCCCATGTCGGTTGAGGAGAGTGTTATGAAACAACTCACCCATGCTCCGGTCAAAATGTCTTTTTTTACCTCATTCAGTTATCTCCCCAACATCGCCAAGCTCTAATTAATAATCTGTGCCACATCGTGGTGAATTCAGATGAGCCCAAACCTTTTGAGATGGTTGTTGGATTGAATAAACCATCAACCACCATCTCCTTTGAGGATTCTGAAATTCCTCCCCTTTCTTCTGAGGATTTAGAGGCTCCTCTCTTTATCACAGTTCAAATCAATAACACTACATTAAAATGATCGACAGTGGTGCTGCACTCAACATCATTTCCTCCCACACATTTGAGCAACTTAAGTTACCAAAGAACATAGTGTCACCACCACCTTTCACCCTTCGATCATTTAACGATCAACTAGTGGTTACTTTAGGAACTATGGTCCTACCCATTCAGGTAGGCAAGAAACTTCTTCATGAGATTTTTTACATTGTCGAAGGAAATTCCACTACAATATGATCCTTGGATGCTCCTAGATCCATACAATGCACTGCATCCCATCAACCCTCCATCGATGCATAAAATATCAGTATGAGGGAAAAATCTATACTCATCCAGAGACCCTTTTCCATCCACACAATGTGACATGACCACAGGGTCTATCCCTCTAAAGGAGAACACTGATTCTCTTGATGAGGCTTCATCCTCTTCCATACCTACAACAAAACTACCAGATCTACAAAATCTAGAAGATACATTGCAGCATTTTTCTCTATGAGAGCTTCCCTTCTCTCTTTTGACACCCATCTCAAACCTAATGAGTATGGTAGGCCAAAAAAACAACCTGAATATCAACTAGGTCTTGGCTACATCATCACCATTGGTCTACCCAATTGACAAACTGACTTCATCTACAATGGTCTTGATGTACCTCACTATCATTCGATTCTCCTCCTAGGGCCAAACCCTATTCAGCAGGGTTTGATTGTCTACAGAATCCCACGTTCGTAAAAACTTATCTATATCGATGCGCGTGGAAGGGCTTTGTCCTGGGAAAGTATGAACAAGGTGTGCATGACCTCACATACATTCCAACTCTTAAACCACATCAAAAATTTGGTTTAGGATTCAAACCTCCCTTGAAAGCCACCATCACCATTCTCGTTGAGCCTCTTTCCATTGAGGAACCATCTTCTCTGTCAGTCACGAAGCATCGCTCGATGTGGATGACACCATTTCTATCCCACCTAAAAAAGTTTAGTCAATACCATTTCCTTAGGTCCACTAACCTATAAGACTCATAGCAAATCCACTTCCATAACATTAGTCTTCCCCGAAATAGTCGGAGATGACTCTCCTACTATCAATATTATCCACTGTTCGGATGACGATTCTATCCTTACTTATCTGGGGGCAGAGGATTATTATCTTCGTAAAAATATTCCTTCTGACACATCTATGCTTCTTAATGAAGCCACTGTTGACCTTAATATAGGGACTTCTGAAGACCCTCACATCATTAAGGTCGGCTAATCTCTTAACCCATAGGACTTAGGAGATTTCTCTACTTTTCTTTCCAACCATTGCCAACCATTTGCTTGGTCATATGAAGATATGCTAGGCCTCGATCCTAACATCATGGTCCATAATATTGTTACTCTTCAAGAAATCAAACTAGTTAAACAAAAACTGCATAAGATGCATCCTCGTGTAGCTCTCCTCGTTAAAGAAGAATTACAACAGCTTGCTTTCCACCAACTTCATCCAACCCATTGACTATCCACAATGGGTTTCAAATGTAGTACTAGTAACCAAATCTACTGGGAAAATTCAAATTTTCACCAAATTTCAAGATTTTAATCTCGCTTGCCTGAAAGATGATTTCCCTCTACCTAATATCGACCAACTCGTGGACTTAACTGTAGGTCATGAGATGCTTTCTCTTATGGATGGTTTCTCTGGGTATAATAAAATTCTCATCACACCAGAGGATCAACACAAGAATTCCTTCATAACTCCTTGGGGGACTTTTTGTTATCGTGTCATGCCCTTCGGTCTTAAGAACGTAGGGGTGACTTATCAATGTGTAATGACCTACATCTTCCATGACCTCTTACACAAAACTGTAGAAGATTACATCGACGACATCCTCGGTAAATCCAAACACCATCAGGATCATCTTCTCATCCTTGCACCTCTCTTTGAGAGACTCATTCATTTCTGTCTTCACCTAAATCTATCTAAATGTTTGTTTAGCATTCTCATTGGTAAACTCTTAGGCTTTATTATTTCTATCAAGGATATTGAGGTTGATCCTGTAAAAATAAAGGCTATCATCGAGATGCCTCCTCCTTCTAACTTAAATAAGATCCGTGGTCTTCAAGGATGCCTTCAATCAATGCGTCATTTTATCTCGTAGCTTTCAGACCATTTTCAACCTTTTCATCAACTCCTCCGTAAAAACATTCATTTTGAATGGGACGAGCATTTCAAAAATCCTTTGATGATCTTAAAGCTTATCTTCTTTCTCCACTTGTGCTCACACCTCCACGCGAGGGGAAGCCATTCTATCTTTATATTTTTGTGATTGACCATGCTCTGGGAGCCATGATCTCACATCGAGATGGTAATGGTAAGGAGTAGGCTGTCTATTATATCAGTCACACTCTTCATGAGTATGAAACTCACTATTCTGAAGCTAAAAATTTGTGTTTTGCTCTCTTCTTTGTGAGTTATAAACTTTTTCATTGCCTCCTTAATCATAAAACTTACATTGTCACGAGTGTCAATCTACTCAAGACAATGCATGAAAAACCTTATCATAATGATTGTATCACTTGTTGGATCATGCTCATGATAGAGTTTGACCTCGAGTTCATCTCATAGAAATCTATCAAGGGTCAGGTTATCACTGATCAATTAGCTGATGCCCCTCTTCTGGACACTCAAGTCCCCCTCACTCAATTCCCAGATGAGTACATCCAACAAATCAATTTCAGTCTATCTCCTTTTAAAGTACAACTCTTCTTTGATGGGTCCAAAAGTTAGCAAGGGGGAGGCGTAGGTTTTTTCATGATTCCTCCTTGGGGTGCACCTATCCCTGTCACACACAAGCTTAACTTTGAATGTACCAATAATATGGCTGAATATGAAGCCCTCGTTTTAGGTCTTCAAAATTCCATTAATCTTGGCGCTTGCCATATCGACATCTTCGGTGACTCTGAGCTCATTGTTAATCAAGTCACTAGTGTCTATTAGTGCAAAAATGATACCCTTCAAAAATATTGTGATATCATTCTCTTTCAGCTTCAATCTTTCGATAAATTTACTATCCAGGCTATTCCTCACACTGCAAACTGATTTATAGATACGATGGCTTCTTTAGCCTCGCTTATTCCTCCATTCACTGAAGACTCACGAATTTATGTGGTTGTTCAACGTCTAGACCAACCATCTCATCTCAGAAAGTTGACTTCAATCAACTCCGTCACGACTGACACTCAAGATGAGTGGTATCAGCACATTTTTGATTACTTATCCTACTCAGTGCTTCCTCTAGATTTGACTTCCAATGGTAGAATATCTTTTATCCAACATGCAAACCGCTATGTTATTCTGGGTGAAATCCTTTACAAATGTGGTTTTGAGGGTATTTTGCTTCGGTGCCTCAAAACCCTTGAATCATCTAAGGCCATTCAGGAGGTCCACGATGGTATATGTGGTGGACACTTTGGTGGTTTGGTTGTGGCTAAGCGCATCCTACGCTTAGGTTATTATAGGCCCTCTCTTAATCAAGACTACAGCGAATATGTCAAGAAATGTGTCAAGTGTCAACAACACACTAATCTTACACACATTCCTAGTCAGGGCTTGCAACCTACAGTGGATTTGTGGCCTTTTTCACAATGGGTTCTTGATCTCGTTGGTCTCACCAATCCACACTTTTTGTAGTGACATCACTCTATCATTACTGCCACAGAATATTTCACTAAATGGGTGGAAGCTATTCCTCTTTCATCGACCAAATCTAAACCTATTGTTGATTTTGTCTATCAACACATCATTTGTCGCTTTGGTGTTCCCCACAAATTCATTATAGATAATGGAAAGTATTTCAAAAACAAATATTTGTAGAAACTTTGTGACACATTCAATATTAAACTCATATTTTAATCTCCATACTATCCACAAGCTAATGGCCAAGTGAGGCTTTTAATAAAACTTTGCGTAATATCCTCACAAAGGTAACTAGTCGAGCTGGTAGGGATTGGCACTTACACATCCCTTTTTCTCTGGGCTTATCGGACTAGCATTTGTACCCCTACCAGTGCTACTCCCTTCTCTCTCATCTATGGGTCTGAGGCTTTCCTTCCTTTGGAAGTCTAGATTCCCTCTCTTTACGTCTCTCTCAGAGAGTTTGTCTCTGATGAAGACTATCATCAAAACTATCTAGCACAGCTTGAGTTGTTAGATGAACGTCATCTCAATGCTCTTGAACATCATCAAGTCTATCTTGAGTGTGTCAAGTGTGCTTATAATAAGCATTTGTAGTGGCGTGACTTCCAAGTTGGGGATATTGTCCTTAAAGAAAACCAAAATGTCACTACTCTAGAACGGAGTCAATGTGGTAAGTTTTCTTATAAGCTGGATGGTAACATACGTTGTCACTCATAAGTATGGGTCAGGGATTATCACCTGTCTTCCATGGATGGTATACCTGAAATGGAACCTCTTAATGCTTTGCATCTAAGGCCCTTCTCTTTGTTAAAATCTATCTTACACGATCTTAGCCATGAAACAGGTCTTTCATCCATCCGCATGACCGACCATGCATTTTGTAGTGATTTGGAACTATGTGGTTCTCCACATTATTTTTTTTATATACCTTAAATATGAATTCCACGGATCTATTCATGGCATTTTCCTTATGTATGTGTTCCTTCTCATGGTAGGAATACCTTAATCATTACTTGATTTGCCCTAGGTGTTCATCTTGATCAAATCCACTTGGGGCATGAGTACGTGCTTATATATGTTTTCTCTCCCTCTATCTAATCTATTTGATCTAAACTCAGCTTCTTCCAAAGATAAAAAAATTATATCCTAGTCCCAAAAGATAGACTGATCCCTCGAAGGACAGCTATCCATGCCTTATCAAATAAAATCAAAAATGTAGACCATTCCTCGAAGGATGGCTACCATAAAATTCAAAATACAGACTGCTCCCTTGAAGGACGGTTGTTTGTTTTATGGCATTTTGAGCCTTTGCAGTAACAAACTTCCTCTCTTGGCCAGTTTTTTCACTTGTTAGCATCTCTGAAAGACTTCCTGTATCGATCAGTCTTTCCATATCTAGCAAACTACCCACATTGATCAGTTTGCTTTTCTATCAAAAGAAAAATCATGAAGCTGTGATATGAGACCTTTTTGATCATATGGAGACCCTATTTTCCCCATATGAGTGCATATTTAATCCTTCATGTGTTTTGATGAGATGCATACTTATCTCTCGTCCTTATCTACCTCCTAGATCTGGTTTGCGACTAACTAGTGTCAGGTTTATTTTATCCATGTCTATGGCCTTGTGTGCATCATCTTTCAATTTACCATCAAGGTCTCTATTTATGGTTAGTTAGGGGACTAGATTATCATTATTTTTCCTATCTAGGTGTAGTGATTTTTATTTCTAAGGGATAAGATCATTGCATCACTTTCTTTTCATCAAATCAAATGGACATTACCCATGTTCATTTGTTATTTATCTAGTTAAATTGACATTTGACATGTTAATTTAATCAATCAAATCTATCATCTATCTATGCTCATCTTATCTATTTCATCTAAAATCATCAAAGCAGCACATATTATGTGGATCCATCTATCCATCTATCTATAACATGTTAATTGAGTCAATTATTCACCCATGACAAATCGAAATCAAATCACATTTATTTATCTGTATCTATCAAAATTAAAAAGCATGAGTACAATCATATGACACAAATGTACAAAGCTAAGGAAGGACCACTTACCCCTAGTGTGTCCTCTTCCTCTTCTGACCACTCCCGGAAGCTTCCATGTTGCTCAAATTCAACTTTTGACTTTTTCTAAATCAATCATCACAATGCAAATGAATCGTTACCATTCACCTTTTCTTTATTTATAGGTTTTGGGGTGGTCGATACTGATTATTCAGGTCGGCATCGATTCTTCAGGTATGATTCAACACCGATTGACTCCCATTAGGTCCGATCGAGTAGATATTAGTATATTTTCTCATATCATCACACCAGGACATGTTTCGTTCTCGTCTGACTATCCTGTCTTGTGCATGTGTCACCCATAACACATTTTCACCGTCATTGTGTCTTTATTTCAGGTACTTGTACCTTTTCACCTTGTATAGCCCCACGTATGTGTCGCTCCTAGCATGAATTTACTTGTATTTCCTCGCTTGGGGCATCTTATCATTATATCTTTTGCATGTGCCACCCCTAGCACACTTGTTCTACCTAGTCTGGCAGCATTTTTATTGCAAAGTCCACTATGTAGTGGCCATGTTTCAATTTCTGTGGTAGCTTTCCTCTCAAGGCCATCACTTCATCCTCCTTGTCTAAGCATTTATGCTTGGCTTGTTTATTTGATCATTGTTATGACCTTATTTTCACCTTTAGGTGCATCTATTCGGTGTTATCACCCATTCCACATTTTCTCCCTGTACATGGGTAACTCACATTTTTTTGCAACCTAAAGATAGCGGGTCTGTAGGCACTAACGTCATCTCATTCAAAGGTTGTCTAGTTGTCCCTACCAATGTGTCACTCTTTGGTTGTTACTATTTTGCAGTCACCTTTAACTCACCAGTCTGTAGCCACTAACGTCATCTCATACGAAGACCTGTCTAGTCTTCCCTACCAATGTGAGTTCCTTAGGTTGCTATTTTTTTTTATGTGCATCATCAATGATCAAATCTACTCTAGATATCTAGTAGGGCATCCTCTTTTCTATTATTTTTCATCTACTATTTTCAAACTTAGGACCATCGAAATTTTTTTAGACCATCCCATCCCTAGTTTGAGGGTAACACATCATCAATATTCTTCCTTTTCTTCCAACTCCTTGTTTTTATCTCATAGCATTGCTTATCGCAAGTTATTCGAAAAAGGGGCAAATGTAGACACATAAATTTGGTTACTCAATTTAATGTGCCCCGTGTTTGCTTACCTGTTCTATTCTTAGGTAACCCGGTGCACTTTTGTATCACTACTTCTCTCTTAGGGTATTAATTAAATATCTAATTAATATGCCTATCCTAAGTTTTCTCCACCCCATTATATTTCACCCATGGATAATTAAACATTAACCATGTAATTCTATCTTCTACATTTATTCCAACTACTTATTCACCCCATATCACTTCCCAACCTCCCGTGCCATTATTATCCATCCATCCCACCTATTTCTCCTCTCCGGCACCATGCAAGTCAGTGATTTTTCCCATATTTGAGTTAGAGGATAATATTCTTATCCTCACAACTCATCCCTTTTCACCACTTTGGGAGTCTGCTCTCGATCGATGCCAATCGGTCCTTAATTGACACCAATTTTTCGTAATGAATTTTTTTACCTCGGTTGGCACCAACTATAAATACATGACCTGAACTCAGTTCTGGTTAGATGGTAGAGACTTGAGAAATAGTGAAAAAATTGAGTGAATCTTAAAATTATCAATTGAGAGAGAGAGAATTCTGTCCAAATCAATCTTGGAGAGGTGCACCATTATTTTTCCCGTAATATTAATATCGCTTAGGTTCTTCAACCTCTGGGTGACTCCATTTCTCCATCCAACCAAGGTGGAACTTTTTCCACATCTCTACAGCTCCTACAGGTCTCCACAATCTGATCATCATCAATCATCAGTCAAGATTTTTATGATTTCTTCTCATTCGATGACAACCCAACATTAATCGATGTCGATTTATCCAAATTGGCACCGTTCCAAAATGCAATGTGAGAAAATGTTTGAATGCAAGGTTATATCAACAATAACCTATTCTAGAGAGACCATGGGAATATACCGACATGGAATTTGTAATAGGATTTGATATGATGTAATAATTCCACTACACTATTTTTGTTTAATAGATAAATTCTTTAAAATGGCTCATTCTGTTTCACGTAAAAATACTAATGATAATATGCTTATATAAAATTTATTTTTTGAGGAAGTTTCCAAGTTGCCTGATTACCTAAGATTATAGTATTTGACTCAAATGCCAATATTTTGAGATTTTTGGAGAAAATTGTGGAATAGAATACTAAGATACATTTTTAATCAACATACCATCCTTAAATGCATGGGAAAACAATGGAAACAATTTGTAATGTTTAGTGGGAGAAAATATAGTATTTTGGGATTCGGTATTGGTGTATGCTACATTTTATTAAATTTGGTTAATATAAGCAGTAGAAGTGTGTCATTATTTATTGTATATGGTTTTATCCCGGGACATGTTGCAAAAATGTGTGACATCAGCAAGGTGGGTGGGAAGAGGATTGAAGTATAATATTTTGTTGAGTATATGCATGACATACATTAGTAGATGAAAGAACAATTGGAACTTGGAATGTTGCACAAAAAAGTGACCTATGGATTTGAAAAGAAGATATTAATAATTTTGAAGTCGAGAGACATGGTCTTAACACATTTGAGGAAATAACGGTTCCCAAGATGGATATATGACAAGTTAAAATAGAATAATTTTAGACCATGTAAGGTCTCGAGGAAGTTTGCAAAAAATGTACATATGACATTGAGCTATCATATGGAATTGGCATTTCACCTATCTTTAATGTGGAAAATTTATACATTTACCATGAAGGAAAAAAAAGTAATGAGAATGCAAGAAAAAAATCTACAAATTTAGATCGAGACATATAAGGATGGTATATATTGGGATGGTGATTGAATCTAAATTATACATTGAGCTATCTTGAATATAATGAGAATGCAAGAAAAAAAAGTAAGATAATGCAAGAAAAAAAAAAGTAAGATAATATATTGGGATGGTGATTGAATCTAAATTCATTGAGAAGACATGGTAGGAGTATAAGGATTATTTAATGAAGTGGTAAAATAGACAAGATGAAGGTGTAACTTAGATGAGCACATCTAAAATTTCCAAACATGGAAAATCCATATAATATCTCATAAAATATTTATCAAAGTGTGAACTCATGGTTCATTTCACTTACCTGACTTATATGATGCAAGGGCATATAAGTCCAAAATTAATCTAACAATAACCAAAATTAAGGTGTAGTAAAAATAAGTGTCTACAACCTTTAAAATTATTAAGGAGCATATACTTAGTGCTTACTCACATAACATGTGAAGATTTACACATGTATCATTTAGATATATCTTGTGATGTGATTTGAGATAACAAAATCGTTCTAGGATTCCAAAATTTCACTAATACATGACGTTATTAACTTCCATGCTAGCTTGCACATTGAAAATTCAAGTGACATCTAAAGACATGCATACCACACTTTTATTTTGTATGATATTTTGTGATATACTTTGACTTCATATGCAATCTAAAACAACATATCTAGTTGAATAAGTCTTATTAAAATTTTAAATTCTTCTTTATCAACAAGGTCACATGATATTCCATGAATCTATATGAAATTAGGAAGATGCACAACACATAAAATATTTATAATTTGTTTTAAAACATCTACAAATTACATTGATATGTTATTCTATAGGTTGGAACACTAAATTTTATCTTAAAATTTCTTGCAAACCTCATTGAGGTTTACCAATATTATGTAGTTATGTGAGGACCACCCTACACATAAGAAGGAAGAACATGATGGTGCACCATGATAAACAATGAGTAGGTGGGTGAAATATTTTATGAAAATTCTCAATCAATGAAGCATGAAATATATCATATTCATCATTACATAATAATGATGCCACATTTTCATGCAAGGTGGAAAGATAATTCCCTTGTCCATATGAGAAATGCTATTAGTAAGACATTAAAGGATCATACTGGATGATGATTTTCCAATAAATGGAAGTTAAACAATTAGAACTTCCATGATAATTTTTGGTTGGATCCCTAGAAAATAGACATCATTTCTCAAGGGGTAATTAAAGGTGAGCATAGGTTGGCCCAACTAAAATACCAAAGACTTTCAAATAGCTAAGATCTATGAAGGAAGATAAGCCAAGTCAAGGAACCAAGTTTGGTTCTTTAGAAACCGAATTTTGATTTGAAGTACTTGAAAACATCAATCTTGACACCATTTAATACATTTGTACTAGTGACATATATTTAATTCATTTAGCATAGTCTCCTCTATCTTACAAATTTATATGCTCAATATCATTTTTATTTTTCCTAGGATTATCGTTCCCATCTATAGACATTTATTCATATTTAATTCCTTGATTTCGACATTTGGCACATGTTTGGTATTCTTGGGAAGGTTCATTAAAAACCTATCCACTCTACCAAATATGTCTTCTCCATGTCATATGGATAATTTTTTATATTGGGAACTTTCCTCAAGTTAGCCTAGGCATGATTTTCCAATTGGTTTTCATGGGAAAAAGATAAAGAGTCTCATATATATATATATGTTGTAGGATCATTTGAGTCCATAGGAAATCATATATCAACAAAAATATTTACATAAGAGTTTGTGTTTTGGGCATTACCAAAAAGGTCAAGGTCATGCTATGGAGATCCATTTTATGTTGCAAAGGTCTAACAAAGCTATGTATGTCTACCAAATCCATTCATGTATAACAAATTCGTAATGGTCTAATAACACCGTAAAAAGTTGTGAATGAAAGTGTATGGTCCATGGAAAGTTTGGGGTGAAGACAAATCACATTTTATGGTTTTCTTGGGCCTTATTTTGGTAAAATTTTATAGTCTTAGGATTTTTATGGGTACTATGTAACTATGCTCGAAGATTCCTTTGGGTGGCTTGCATTCTAAACAAACCCATAAAGCTAAAACTAAAGTAGTAGGGTTGGTGAAAAGATGTCTATTTTAGAGTTTGTGGGTTATTAGACATGTGTTTTTGGTGAGAATTATCTAAGTGAGACTACTAAATTATGATTGTATTTATCTCTTTAAAGATTAATAAGTTTTTATTATTGGAGATTGGTCTATGTTTATGTGATCTGTTTAATTCAATAATACAAAAATCATGTCTCCATATTATACATTATGTTTTATGTGTTAACTCTAAAATTTGTGTGGTTGAAGGCCACTCTTAATTGGGATCCCTATCCACATTTGTATCATTTAGGACTAGAGTAGAGTTTTATTTTCTTCCAAGTGAGGTAAGATGGTTATTGATTTTTTCAACATTTGTGAGTGTGGGTAGAAAATAATTGGAGACATATTATAGAAAAAATTTATTGGGTAGAAAGTGTGAGGATGCACAAAAAGTATTGGTGGTTTTCCACAATTGCAAGTGTGGGTAGAAAATCATCATCTTCTAATAGATTAGTTGTTGGGTAGAAGGTGTAGGGGTTGCATAAATTTTGGGTATCTTACTCTTAAGGAGGTATTAATGGTGAACCAAAGAATAAATCCCACAAGAGGTCAAGTAGATTTAGGCACAAGAATTGATTGTTAGAACATAATATTAAGTGCGTTATAAACCTTAGTTTATAATTAAATAATTAGGAATATTTATATTCTTAATTATTTAATATAAAATATGTTGTTTATGGTTAATTGATTTTATTAAATCGGGGTGCTTCGTAAAAATTCACATCTTGTCACTTAATATTTAATGACCCGCGGTCAAATGATTATTCAAATAATTGTTTATGGAATTCACGTTGTGAATTCATATGGTGGAGAGAAGTGAGGAGAGGAGAATTTACTGGACTATGTAATTGTTTCTCAAATAATGGAAATATCTTTTTGTTGCGGTTTTTTTACCCCTTAGAGATTTTTTCACTTTATATATGTGTTCACAATGTTATTTAATTAATTTAGTTTTTAATGTTATATTTTATATAATATTTAACATGGTTGATTTAATTGGACCTCACATGGTATCGTATCGGGCATGGTTACTTAGTTGATTAATTTAATTTAATTTAGTTTTCTAAGGGTTGCATGAACCATCGGTGGTTGGCTATAACCCGTAAAATTTTAATGTGTATAGTTCTTTAATGCGCGGGTAAAATTAAATTTGTGAGGTAAAGATAAGTTAAATCCAAGGTCTCCCGTAGAGACAACCCTCCATGGAAATAGGGTTTTGAATTTTCTTATTGGCCATGTGAGAATTTATGACAATGAGAAAAATATTATTTTGGTTGTAAAAACCTATGTCTAACATGGTCATGTTCATTTTTAAATTACCTAATTTTAAATAAGCGTATGTTTATATTATATATTTTATATAATATAACCTAAGTTGTATATTTAAATTAAATCCTATGTCCCTAAACAGACCCCTTTACTTAATTTACATTTAGCATGTTATAAACTATTCCTTTATCATATTAATTTGTAACCTAAGTGGTAAATTAAATAAATTACCATCTAAAGTGGCTCGTAAAAAATAATATTTGACTATATTTTTTTACTATAGTGTTATATAATATCTAAACCCTATATGCCAAAGTGGCCTTGGTTTTATATGCTAAATAAGGCTTAGGTATTAAATCCTAAATAAATTTTATAACCTAAATTTATAACATATCCATAATTACATTAACAATGCCAATCACCAAGGTAAGTATATTTAATAAAGTGGCTTTAAACATATTAAAAACAATTATTAGTCAATGACCATTACCGTAGGGTCTTCTATAATTGTTTATTTTATTTAAAAAAACATTTTATAACCTAAGATTATGTATAAAGTTTTATTTTTTATGTGTTTAAACATTTCCTAACCATGAAAGTGAACTTATAGATAGAAATGTTTTATTAGCTTGATTCCTAGTTCTTATATCACTACGCTTTATTGGTTATAAACATAGTGATATAAGAAAATGTTTTGTAAAGGTGAATCAAACTATGCCTACTCTCTCTTTTGAATCAAAACTACAAAATTTTTGTTCATTTGTGGGTATTAATGTCGACATATCCGTATGGATCAAATCATTGAATGACCATACTACTTTATTTGGTGTTCGATCCTTTGTCCACTTATTACGTTTTGATTGGGATATAATTTTTCCCAAGTTAATTTAGGTATATCTAATCATCTTGTAAAAAAATTGTTCCACATCGACATTTGGTGGGAGACTCAAATCCTTTGAACATGGACACACTTATATTCTTACTCAAACACAAGAATACTAAAGGATACCATGTTCGATTCCACAACACTTGACCACAAGTTCCAACACTATTCAACCATATTTTAAACCATTTAGAGGGAGAGGCTTGATGTAGATTCCATACATGAAGTAGGAATGTCATATGAAAAAACAAAAAGACCCACATACCTTATGGCATTAAAAGGGCTAGCCTCCATCAGATTTCAACCAAACATGATGTATTCCCATGCTCAGAATTTCTCTCTTTTCTGATCATTCATGTTAAGGAAAAGAATTAGGCTTTATATACCCAAATTGAAGAAAATAAGATAAATTTATTTTTCGGATATGATTGTAAGGCCTATTACAAATTGCATGAGTTTGAGATAACCTATTACTCAAATACCATTGAAACATGGATGACCACATGAAAAATAATAACTATTTTACATAACTCGACTAAGGAACCAATTGATAATATTTATGCTCCATATTTAAATGACATCCTTATTTAAATATTTAGACCTAGATTCTATATTTGGATGGCATCGATGAAAAAACTATATGGAAACCCCTTTATCAAAAATATTTATGTAGTTTGGATTTCCTTGCTTGCCGTGATTATTGATGAGAATAGAATTCCTTCTCTAAGACAAGTAGTCACATCCAATTTGGTTTCCCAAAGGGCATCTTTTATTGATCACAAGAAACCATTTTTGATGGCCTCTTACCTATTGGATGTTGTTTGTGGAGTTATCAATTATCCTTAACTATGTGATTGTTTGTTCCCATCATCCCCTTTGAAAGTAAATGAAGTATATTCAGATTTGTATACACATAGATTCATGACTCATATTGAAGACATTTTTACTTCATTCTACCCTCCAATGTACAAATAAATGTATGAAGAACCAATGCCAAGGATGTTTGGAAATGTGCTCCATCAATTAGACAAATCAATTTCCACATCTATTATGGCCTCTCATTTTGGATACATAAAAAATAACAAAGTAGTCATAGCTAGATTTTCGGGATCCTTAAGAGTGGACACAAAATAAATTAGAAATACTCCAAGAACTTGATGAACCTTGGAAAAGGGCCCTTGACTATTGGTTTGAGACTACACTATATTTAGTCATTATTACTTACATGATTCGGGGTTGGAATAACTTCAATTAAAAGAAAGTAGAGGTTTTGAGTAGAGCTAGAGGAATATTTCTTAAACAAGTCCCATTCTTAATCCACATTTTAATGGTGGAAAAAGGATTAATTAAAATCCCAATGAAGTTCCTTTAGGGAAAGGCACCGAGGATGGTGTACATGAAGGGGGTGATCCAAGAGACATAACTAATCAAAATTGATGGGGTGATGGTTGGGGTAGAATAAATAGGGTGACATGAAGAAAATAAAAACCAAAAAAATTATATAATTGATAAAAGAGAGATTAGGTGAATTAGTAATTAATTAAAAATAAAAATGACGAGGAGGTTGGAAGAGAAGGATATGATAGACACGAGGAGTTAGAGAAAAGATAGAAAAATAGAGATTAGCAAGGGAGGAAAGGATAAAGAAAATAAACGAAAGAAAAGAGAAATTAAAGAAAGTTTTGAAAATATAAAATAAAGATAAGCCCACTTCAAGTGGAGGCTACGAATGGATACCCCAAGAATGGAGGTAGACATTCAAAGTCCTACTATAATTCCTACCTAAAGTAGACCTATAGATTTTGGTTAATTCGTGGATTCTCATAGAAAAATGTCCATTAGATAGTAGGTTATAATATTCATTATCAAAACAAGCTTGACTAATGAAATAATTACAAGATATATTAGAAGAAATAGAACCAGATTCAAGACAAATACTAGGAGTAGATGTATGAGAGAGATACAAATAGGAATCCCCCTTATTGATTAGAAAAAAGGAAAAGAAGAATATGTTATTAGAATAGAGGTAAATATAGTTAATGAGTTATAATAGAATAAAAACATAGAAGAAGAAAAGGGATAAAATTATTTTTGAAGAATAAGACCTAAAGGAACAAGAAAAACAACAAGAAAAAAACAAGAGATGACGGGTTTATGGGGTTAGAAGAAAACTATAGGTTAAAAGATGTTAGGAAGTAATATGTGGAAGAAGATAATTATGAAAAAGACACCAATAAAATATGCATCCCTAATCACCATAATATCCCAAAGGATATGACCCCGAGATGAGTCACCATTCCATGTGTCGCTTCACACATCAATCGAAAGATACAAAAGGAAGAAAGTTTATAAGAAAGATATCAAAATTTGCAAGAAGAGAGTAAAGAAGAGAAGAGTTAATGAGAGAATTTAGAGAAATACTAATAGAAATTTACTTTGACATTGAAATTATGAGAAATAAAGGAAGAAGAGGATTTAACCAAAATTGTACTCAAAATAAGAAAGTGAAGGAACCTAAAACACAACAACCATTCAGAATCCACCAAGAACTCAACCTTTTAATAAGATGGCCCAAAAGATAAATTTTCCGTTATATGGAAAATATACCAAGGATGTGGAAGAGAATTTGTTTATCCTAGACTCATTTTTGAAAAGTAACAACATTAGTGATGCCACAACCAAATTGTATGACTTTTTGGGAACATTAAGATACGATACCTTAAGGTGGTACATGAAAAAAAAAACCCTCAATAAATAAAGACATAGGATGTAATAGAAAACAAATTTAAGGAAGACTTTCATTATCCCAAGACACTAATAACAAGTATAAGAAAAATGAGGGACCTAATTCAAAAATAAGGAGAAACGACATATTTTTATTATAGATTTAAATTTTTGGCAAGAATATTGGAAAAACCTCTCATAAATAAGAAAAGAATTGAGTGGTTTATCTCTGGATTACTTACCAATGTACGAGCTTTACTAGATGGGAAGGTATTCAAAATATTTTTAGTTGCATTAAATATGGCTACAAGACAAGAATCAAAAAAATGGAGAAGGAAAGGATAAAATGCTCCTAAAATTGAATTAGAAAGGGTAACTAGAATCGGATAAGTTGAAATTGCAACAAAAGATCCAGAGAAAAGAAGATATCGAAACAATTCACTCCCTAGAACACCTGCAAGACCAAAAAATTGGTGTACCATATGTTGTATAGAAGGACACAATAAGGTAAAATTCCTATACCGGAAAAATTAAAAAGAGATACAACAATAAGATAACATTCATCAAGAAAAATTTCTTGAGCAACATAGTTGCGGCTGAAAGAACTTGGTGTGGTATATATAGACTATGGGACTAACACACCCATATTGATTCATAATTGATGGAATTAGCTCCCCTACAAACTAGTTGATGTATCATACAACATGTGGATCATTTAGTCACTATCGTCATATTTTCCCGTAATTAATGCAATGGAATATTTGAAGGACTATAATGCCCGAAGCGTGATGGAAGCTAGAAAAAACATAGTACCAACACCTCCACCATAATAAACCACCCCCACAGTACATCAGCTTTAAAATCTTCATAAAATACAATTACGAACAAAAGCGCGCCACCATAATACCAAGGATATTAAGGAGGAAAACCACAATATGGAGGAGGATATCAAGGAAATAAATACAACCCTAACAACTAAGAGTATGGTGGTGGATATAGAGGAGGCTATCGGGTGAATATAGGGGTGGTTATAATAACTATCAAGGTAGAAGGGGATATCGGGGATACCAAGGATACCAAGGGGGATAAAACCATAACAATGTTGGGAATGGACCACAAGAAAGGAGACCATTAAATTTCTACAAATGTGGGAAAGATGAGCATTTGGCTATAAAATACATTGAACCGAACCAAAGAGGTTATTTCATGAACGAGGAACACATGATTCCTTTAGGTATCCTAAAGAAACACAATTATATAGAAATGATGGTAAAAATTTTGAAGCTTTAGCGAAATGTGCCTAGAAGAATGTACAACATATTACAAGAGTACCAAGGATGAACAAATATGATAAATAAAGAAAAGGAAAACACATAGTTAAGGGAAGGGAAAAACAGATAAGAATAAGGAAAAGATAATGTTAAACAAAATTATTTGAAAAGGAAAACTAATAAGAAAGAAGAAAGTGGCAAAGAAGAACCAATATATGGAGCCGCAATAACTACAAAAAGTGGTCATAAAAAGAACAAGGCAATGAAAATAAAAATTATCAAACCACCAATAGAGGATGATACATCCAACGAAGAAGAATGGAACCCAAAGTGGTTCGGACCGAACTCTATAGTAGGGGTAACAATGCAAAACCCAATCAAAAAAATTACCCGACACTCCAAACTTATAGGAAAAGAAATAAGAAATGGCCCAAATGTAGAGCTGGGGGTGAGATACGAGTGAATAGAGATTCGGGGTAGAAAATAGATGAGCCACACAAGGCAAAATGTAAAGCACCAAAAAAACACTTGCATGCAACAAGGAAAAAAATGACTCAATAAAGTAAAATAACTTTCCTCAAATGCAAAAAAATCACCACAGAAGATAACTCGATCCAACTCAAAATACATCTTGCTAACAAAAATAAAAAAATTGATGCAAAGAAACTCATACGTATGCAAACAATCCAACTCGCTATGGAGCTCACCGAGATTTACAGAGCTTGGCCAAGATGAGAAAAATGAGAGCAAGGCCAATAAGGGAAAATGTAAAACCAAAGAGGGAAAGAGGCAGGGAAGGATAAAACAAGAAAAATTGTACTTTTAATGAAAAATAAAATTGATACAACTAAAAAAATAACCTACCTCCAAAAATAGAGATTCCCTCATAAATTAGTTACATCTAGCTAGATCTCGTGGAGAAACCCCTAAAACCTACACATGCACAACCAAAAACCAGCAAACTCCAAAAAATGATATTGATAAACAAACTAGTAAGATTCCAAAAATGATCAAAAACTTACTCGAGAAGTATAAAAATTTAAACCGAGAAGTAATTAATTACGAGAATAAATGAGTGCACGTTTGCAAAATACCACTCGATACATGTGAGATTATTTTGCAAGGATCAATGTAAAACCTCTTGTACATCAAAGAGGTTGCACTCCAATGGTGATATGAATGCTACAAGTAATCGAAAGAAAAATGAACACAAAGGAAAATAAAGTTGCAGACACCTAAAATTAGCACTTTATCGCTTATCTTAATAGAATCTATCACTCACCTTGCATTTTTGAGTGTATATCTATCTACTTTCTTTCTCCTTTGAGCCATTTTTTGATCCCTAGACTACCATTGGATCAAGTATCACCATCAGACCATCATATAATTGTGGACTATGTCAGTCCCTTTACGTTTGCATTATTAGTTATATTGTATGTTTTATCATTTTATATTATCATTATCAAATTAATTTCTTAAACGTGGATTGACATCCTTACAAGGAAGTCCATTAAATTTTGGGGACTAGCCTTTTCTAGGAAATCTACCATATCTATCTAATCCTATATTTTTTTAAGTGTTTGTACATTTCAGTAACCTATCCCATTGGAAGGAAGTAGTTGTGTACACACTTAGATCTATCAATATCAACATTCATCAACATGGGTATCGATAAACCCCACAATATTCTGAGGTCAATTTGTTTTTATTATTTCACTTCATTAAGATAAAGTAGGAAAGAAAAAACTTTCTCAAGAAAATTATGAAAGAATAGGTCTACTCATTATTATAACTCAAATAAAAAGGGTACATACATAGGAGTGTTGTGAAACTCCCATGTATGACACATGGACAAATGAAACCTAATTACACCTAATGACCTATGATCTCACTAAGTGAGATGACTCATTACATGAGGTGGACAAGATGTTGAGTGATGATGAGGCAAGTCATATACACTAACATTATCATAGGTCTATCCATCTTTAATTTTCTATTGCACATATTATGCTTACTATATTATTTATATAGGATCATCCTCATTCTACTATGATAAATTTGAGGGCTACACATCCTTCACTAGCTAAGGTTTGTCTTACCTCCTAATGATGTGTTTATTGGATATATCATGTGTTATCCCATTTCCTATACATAGCTATTTTTTAAACATTCAAATAATCACATAATACAAAAAGAAGCAAATATGTGGAGAAATAAAAATCAATACATGTTTGTAGTTTGATTGGCTTATTCATTATTTTATACATGTTTTGTGTCATGTTGGTTTGATAGATAACATATGTAATATTTACACACATTTATTTAAGTGGTATATTGAGCTTGATGCATGTCATGCATAAGATGATACACGATGATAGCGACTATCTTGGTTTCATGCACTACTCTTTGGGGGCATCCCAAATGTTATACAATGATTTTTTTATTAAATATACTTGACACCTTTCCCATCACACTTAATGATCTGTAAATTAGGTGGTTATTTCACATGAAGTTTCAAAACATGGATCCTATACATTCCTCACAATTCACAATTCTCATATTTCATTAATAAAACTGATTGCTTTTAATTTAAATGAATATCCATTAAATGTGATTTGGAAATACACTAAGAGTATTTCATAATCAAATAAATACTGAGAAATGAAAGGAGAAAACACAATGAGAGAGACATAAGATTTTACCTTAGGGAAACTCAATTTGAGAAAAATGTAGCAAGAGTGAAGCAATGATTTCTCATCTCACCATCATGTCTTTGTTAATAAGATTAATTCCTTCTTAAGGGCTCCATGAACACTATGATGTTTAAACACTCATACAACCTTACAACTCACTCATTCAAACCTTCCTTTCACACTCCAATTCAAAAAAATACATATGATCAATAATATAAATTGTTTAGAATATCTTCTCCATTTCCTTACAAATACCTTCCCCACACATATGTGAAAGTTTTAAACCAAGGATAGCTTAAAATAGAATCCCAAAAGACTCAGAAGTTGAAGAGGAAATTTCTGTAGCCATTTACTCTTCCATACTTTCTGCGCATGGAAAAACCACTACTTTCCACAGACCGGTGGTTATGTAACCACCACTGATGGTTACATAACTGTCACAACTATTATGAAACCTAAACTGAAGGTTACAAAACTAGCAAGGTGGTTGTGTAACATCTACTTTGGATTTAGGTGTGGTTATGTTACCATACAAAGTATGCCAACTTCCAGAGGTCATAACTTTTGCATACGAACTTGAAATTGGGTGCCCTTTTTTGAACTTAATAATTTTTCAAGAGGAAAAAATATGTAATCAAGTTTGATTTGGATGACATATTCATTATGTTTAATCATTTTCACCAAAACCTATCTTTTTTGAGGTCTCATGGTTTCACAACTTCTTCTCAAACCCTATTTTGTGGTTACATCCAACAATAGCCATAGAAATAGTGTTAGGTGATAAAAAGATACATAATCATAATGGTGATTTTATTAGCTCATGATGCTAACATTACTTATCAAAAATTTGGATCATGCCTCCCCAATTAAAGGCTTTTGGTCCCCAAAATCTTAGGAACTCATACGGTGAGGAATTTTCTTTCCCCACTTCTTGAACCTCTCTTGTACCTAGAGGTGCATACACTGAAATACATTCTCTATCATGTGAAATTCTTGGTCCAAATTTTCATGCCCTTAATTTTGGTTATTCCTTCCTTTCCTGTGTGTAGATAACTTGGTGGAAACTACATCTCATGCTCCTTTTCAAAATAACAACTATGGATATCCTTACATTCTTTCTTATCTTTCAAAATGAGAAAGAAACCTTCCCACTTACATTAAGAAATTGGTTACCTTGAGTGGAACTTACCAAGGAGAGCTTAGATTTTCCTTCATAGGATTTTATGGTGTAGTTTTTCCCATCTTTAACCAACTGGTATTGATTCAATCTCCTCCTGAAAATAGCATCTCTAACATACATACATATAGGGTCTTCTAAAAACTATACCACAAATATCAATAGGTGCAACATCCACAACAACTTCATCAATGAAATGTTCATTTATTGCAAACTTGACTTTGCATTGTTTAGAAACCCTTATCTCTACTCCTTTTTCACCCATCTTAGAGCATATGGATTAGGATGATCATACATTTCCAACCCAAGTTTATCAACTAAATCTTTTCCAATAAAATTTACTTGTGAGCAAGAATAAAAAAGAGCATCAACTTTTACCATATTAATTTGTACCTTGATATGAAGGTTCACCTTTGTTTTGAGCATCATCATTACCCAAACATACCTTTTTCTAAAGGCTAGTACAACACAACTGATCATCCACCTCTTCGATGCTCTCAACATAAATTGGTTCTCCTTGAAGTGATGGCATGGAATTCTTTTTCTTTTTCTTGTTCTTAAACAGATGTAATTCTAGATGCAACTTCCAACAAGTCTCATTGGTGTGACCATCAACATCACAATTCCCACAATGTTTGGTTGAATATTTCTTGGCAATTGTAGAAGTGGCATTAACCCCACCTTTCTTCTTTGGAGCATTAGAAGAATTTGAAGAGGGAGATGAACCCTTTTTCTCATCCATCTCAAGATAATGGGCTTGAGAACAAGCCTCATCTATGTCCTTTGGATTTGCAAAAGCATGGGCCTCCTTAAGTGACTATGCAGCCCTCTAACATACTTCATGAGGATCTCATGATCAAATGTATATTTTCCCATTTGGACCACCTTTTTCTGAAACTCACTTGTATAAACCTACACACTTTGACCTTCTTTTTACCTCAAATATTTCCAATCAATAGACCTTTCCTCTTCATAACAAATAGGATAAAATTTCCTCTTAATCAAAGTTTTAAATTCATCCCATTTAGTAATTGGGGGTAACCTTTTAACAACCAAAGAATTAAGATAACTCTCAAACCAAGTTAGAGCATGACTTGCTAGCTTCAATTGTGAAATAAATTCGTTTCTCTTCACCAACTTTATGCAATTAAAAGTATACCTCTAATCAAGCTAACCAATGATCAAGTTTATCTACATTCACCTCACCTTCATATGATTGAATATCAATTTTTGCCTCTACTTTGAATGGAGGTGGATCTTGGTTGGGGATACTCTTTCTCATTATGGGAAGACTCGCACTCCTCACTTGCTTCAAAAATATCCATATAAACTCCCATATTTTCCATGAAAACCTTCATAATCTTCCCAAGCTCATCCATGGAGTGAGATATGTGGGAAACATCCTCCTCCAATTTGTGGAATATTTCTTCACCATCTTCAGATTTCCTCATCTTCATGGGCCATACTTCTCACTTATCTCTTCCACTTCCTTATGGAGATGTCTTGTTGCAAAGAGACAAAATCACATTTTCACTAGCACTTGTTGCTCTTATAATAGGAATATATCTAAAAATGATCACTAAACAAACCACACACTATGGAACATGAACCAAATCTAATACCAATATAATCAGTAAACTAGGTGGTTATTACACACTAAGTTTCACCAACATAGATCCTATGCATTCCTCACAATTCCCATCTTTCATCAATAAAAGTAATGGATTTTAATTTTCATGAATAACCATGAAATGTGCTTTAGAAATGGACTAATTTTTTTCCTAATTAAATAAATATTGAGAAATGAAAGAGAAAACACAATGAGAGAAACACAAGATTACTTTGGAGAAACTCAAATTGAGAAAACTCTAACAAGAGTGAAGAAACACTTCCTCATCTTACTATCATGTCTTTGTGTACAATCTTACTACTTTACCAAGGCCTCCATGAAAACTATGATGTTTAAAAACTCATAGCACTTTATAACTCACTCACTCACACCTTCCTTTCACACTCTAATTTAGAAAACCATACATGATTAAGAATACAAATTTCTTAGAATCTCTTCTCAATTTCCTTAAAAAGACCTTCCCCATATATATATATATATATATATATATATATATATAAGTTTGACACCAAGGAGATCTTGAAATAGAAGCCCAAAAAGACTTAGAAGTTGAAGAGGAACCATCTCTAGCCATTTAATCTTTCAAAATTTCTGCATGATAGTGTTAGGAAATAAGGGATAAAATATGCAGAATAATTCCTCACAAGATTACAACAATAGAAACTAATATGTAGAAAATATTATAGATCTCAAATTAAAGTGCGTAATAAAATAACACGACACAAAGAGACAATATTTAATAGGGCTCACCTAATTTGGACTACGTCTCGCCAAGAATCACTTGCTCATATTTTATTACAAGCCACCACTCTCTCAATATAATACCTAGATCTATTTGGAGCTATGCTCAACAAAATGTACAGAATTCATACCCAAAGTCAAAACACATATGCAATGTTACATTATACCTACCATATGCATAAAACCATATAAGTAGACAACTGATTAAGTAGTTTTTACAAAACCATGGTTATTAAAACCATGGACCAAAACCATCCCATAAACGTATGGGTCAAAATCCCACCCATATGAGAAAAGCACGTTTCCCAAAGATATCGGGCCCCGAACCTTGGTGAGAAAATTGTGGAGAGTGTACAATACTCTTAGTGTATAGTCTTCAACACTTTCACACATGAAAATAGGCTCCACAACCTAATGCAGATGTAACTACCACTTTCCACATATCGGTAGTTGTGTAACCACCATTGATGGTTGTGTAACTTTCATGATGATTAAGAAACCACCGGGAAGTTACTGAAACTTCAAATAAAGGTTACAAACTATCGAGGAGGTTGTGTAACCACCACAATGGCTCTAGGTGAAGTTCAGGTCACCATACAAATGTTTTTACCTTCCTGAGGTCATAACTTTTGCATATGAACTTGAAATCGGGTACCATTTTTGTTTGAACTTACATAATTGTTTGAGAGGAAAAAAAAAAATCTATTTTTAATTTTGATTAAATATTAATATGGTTTAAGCCTTTTCACTAAAACCTATCTTCTTTGAGGTCTCATGATTTCACAACTTCATCTTGAACCCCGTTATGCGATTTACATCCAACAAGAGCCATAGAAATAGTGTTAAGTGATAAAAAAGTTACATAATCAAAATGGTGATTTTATTAGATCATAACTATAAATTTTATGATCCAAAATTTGGATCATGCCTCCCTAATTAAAGGCTTTTGGTCCCCAAAAGCTTAGGAGTTCATACGGTGAGGAATTTTCTCCCCCATTTCTTGTACCTCGTGGTGCATATGCTGAAATACATTCTCTATTATGAGAAATTATTGGTCCAAAGTTTTATGCCCTTGAGGTGGTTCCTTCCATTCCTTTCCTGTGTGTAGATAACCTAGTGGAAACTGCATCATATGCTCCTTGTCAAAAGAACAACTATGAATATAATTACATTCCCGTGTTTATCTTTCTAAATCAGAAAAGAAATCTTCCTACTTACATTAAGAAACTTGTCACCTTGAGTGGAACTTACCAAGGAGAGCTTAGATTTTCCTGCATAGGACTTTATGGTGTATTTTTTCTAATTTTTAACCAACATGTATTGATTTAATCTCCTCCCAAAAATAACATCTATGACATACATATAGGGGCTTCTAAAAACTATACCACAAATATCAATAGGCACAACATCCACAACATCTTCATCAGTGAAATGTTCATTTATTGCAAACTTGGCATTGTATTGTTTAGAAATCATTATCTATACTCCTTTTTCACCCATCCTAGAGCATACAAATTAGGATGATCATATATTTCCAACCCATATATATCAACCAAATATTTTCCAATCAAATTTACTTGTGAGAAAGAATAAAAAAGAGCATCATGGTCTAAAAAGTGACTTGGTAATAATCTCATTTTCTTTATGTGAGGCACATCATGCCTCCTCTCTTGATTGTTTTATAATGTCATGGGTGTCCCATGTTTTTGTTTCTATCCCTACATAGTATATGTTTCTATATATTAGTGCTTATTTATCTCCACATTATTGTTTCTATTATTATATTGTTCCAAATATGTTTTATGACATGATTGATTTTTACTTTGATGTTTTTATACTATCACTAATCTAGTTTATGACAAGCTTTATTTCTACTTTGATGTGTCTATGCTAGTACTACTCTAAATTATGACATGATTGACACTTTTATCTTGTTTTTGTTGTACTACTCGAAATTTTTTATCAAGCTTTAGGCAAAGTTCAGTCACCATACAAATTTTTTTACCTTCCGAGGTCATAACTTTTGCATATGAACTTGAAATCGGGTACCATTTTTGTTTGAACTTACATAATTGTTTGAGAGGGAAAAAAATAATCTATTTTTAATTTTGATTAAATATTAATATGGTTTAAGCCTTTTCACTAAAACCTATCTTCTTTGAGGTCTCATGGTTTCACAACTTCATCTTGAACCCTGTTATGCGATTACATCCAACAAGAGCCATAGAAATAGTGTTAAGTGATAAAAAAAAGTTACATAATCAAAATGGTGATTTTATTAGATCATAACTATAAATTTTATGATCCAAAATTTGGATCATGCCTCCCTAATTAAAGGCTTTTGGTCCCCAAAAGCTTAGGAGTTCATACGGTGAGGAATTTTCTCCCCCCCATTTCTTGTACCTCGTGGTGCATATGCTGAAATACATTCTCTATTATGAGAACTTATTGGTCCAAATTTTTATGCCCTTGAGGTGGTTCCTTCCATTCCTTTCCTGTGTGTAGATAACCTAGTGGAAACTGCATCATATGCTCCTTGTCAAAAGAACAACTATGAATATAATTACATTCCTGTTTATCTTTCTAAATCAGAAAAGAAATCTTCCTACTTACATTAAGAAACTTGTCACCTTGAGTGGAACTTACCAAGGAGAGCTTAGATTTTCCCATAGGACTTTATGGTGTATTTTTTCTAATTTTTAACCAACATGTATTGATTTAATCTCCTCCCAAAAATAACATCTATGACATACATATAGGGGCTTCTAAAAACTATACCACAAATATCAATAGGCACAACATCCACAACATCTTCATCAGTGAAATGTTCATTTATTGCAAACTTGGCATTGCATTGTTTAGAAATCATTATCTATACTCCTTTTTCACCCATCCTAGAGCATACAAATTAGGATGATCATATATTTCAACCCATATATATCAACCAAATATTTTCCAATCAAATTTACTTGTGAGAAAGAATAAAAAAGAGCATCATGGTCTAAAAAGTGACTTGGTAATAATCTCATTTTCTTTATGTGAGGCACATCATGCCTCCTCTCTTGATTGTTTTATAATGTCATGGGTGTCCCATGTTTTTGTTTCTATCCCTACATAGTATATGTTTCTATATATTAGTGCTTATTTATCTCCACATTATTGTTTCTATTATTATATTGTTCCAAATATGTTTTATGACATGATTGATTTTTACTTTGATGTTTTTATACTATCACTAATCTAGTTTATGACAAGCTTTATTTCTACTTTGATGTGTCTATGCTAGTACTACTCTAAATTATGACATGATTGACACTTTTATCTTGTTTTTGTTGTACTACTCGAAATTTTTTTATCAAGCTTTAGGCAAAGTTCAGTCACCATACAAATTTTTTTACCTTCCGGAGGTCATAACTTTTGCATATGAACTTGAAATCGGGTGCCATTTTTTTTTGAACTTACATAATTTTTTGAGAGGAAAAAAATAATCTATTTTTAATTTTGATTAAATATTCATATTGTTTAAGCCTTTTCACTGAAACCTATCTTCTTTGAGGTCTCATGATTTCACAACTTCATCTTGAACCTGTTATGTGGTTACATCCAACAAGAGCCATAGAAATAGTGTTAAGTGATAAAAAAGTTACATAATCACAATGGTGATTTTATTAGATTATAACTAAAAATATTATGATCCAAAATTTGGATCATGCCTCCCTAATTAGAGGCTTTTGGTCCCCAAAATCTTAGGAACTCATACGGTGAGGAATTTTCTCCCCCATTTCTTGTACCTCGTGGTGCATATGCTGAAATACATTCTCTATTATGAGAACTTATTGGTCCAAATTTTTATGCCCTTGAGGTGGTTCCTTCCATTCCTTTCCCGTGTGTAGATAACCTAGTGGAAACTGCATCTCATGCTCCTTGTCAAAAGAACAACTATGAATATAATTACATTCTGTTTATCTTTCTAAATCAGAAAAGAAATCTTCCTACTTACATTAAGAAACTTGTCACCTTGAGTGGAACTTACCAAGGAGAGCTTAGATTTTCCTGCATAGGACTTTATGGTGTATTTTTTCTAATTTTTAACCAACATGTATTGATTTAATCTCCTCCCAAAATAACATCTCTGACATACATATAGGGGCTTCTAAAAACTATACCACAAATATCAATAGGCACAACATCCACAACATCTTCATCAGTGAAATGTTCATTTATTGCAAACTTGGCATTGTATTGTTTAGAAATCATTATCTATACTCCTTTTTCACCCATCCTAGAGCATACAAATTAGGATGATCATATATTTCCAACCCATATATATCAACCAAATATTTTCCAATCAAATTTACTTGTGAGAAAGAATAAAAAAGAGCATCATGGTCTAAAAAGTGACTTGGTAATAATCTCATTTTCTTTATGTGAGGCACATCATGCCTCCTCTCTTGATTGTTTTATAATGTCATGGGTGTCCCATGTTTTTGTTTCTATCCCTACATAGTATATGTTTCTATATATTAGTGCTTATTTATCTCCACATTATTGTTTCTATTATTATATTGTTCCAAATATGTTTTATGACATGATTGATTTTTACTTTGATGTTTTTATACTATCACTAATCTAGTTTATGACAAGCTTTATTTCTACTTTGATGTGTCTATGCTAGTACTACTCTAAATTATGACATGATTGACACTTTTATCTTGTTTTTGTTGTACTACTCAAATTTTTTATCAAGCTTTAGGCAAAGTTCAGTCACCATACAAATTTTTTTACCTTCCTGAGGTCATAACTTTGCATATGAACTTGAAATCGGGTACCATTTTTGTTTGAACTTACATAATTGTTTGAGAGGGAAAAAAATAATCTATTTTTAATTTTGATTAAATATTAATATGGTTTAAGCCTTTTCACTAAAACCTATCTTCTTTGAGGGTCTCATGATTTCACAACTTCATCTTGAACTCCGTTCTATGGTTACATCCAAAAAGAGCCATAGAATAGTGTTAAGTGATAAAAAAGTTACATAATCAAAATGGTGATTTTATTAGATCATAACTATAAATTTTATGATCCAAAATTTGGATCATGCCTCCTAATTAAAGGCTTTTGGTCCCCAAAAGCTTAGGAGTTCATACGGTGAGGAATTTTCTCCCCCATTTCTTGTACCTCGTGGTGCATATGCTGAAATACATTCTCTATCATGTGAATTTCTTGGTCCACATTTTTATGCCCTTAAGGTGGTTCCTTCCCTTCCTTCCTTGTGTGGAGATAACCTAATGGCAATTGCATCTCACGCTCCTTGTCAAAAGAACAACTATGAATATAATTACATTCCTGTTTATCTTTCTAAATCGAAAAAGAAATCTTCCTACTTACATTAAGAAACTTGTCACCTTGAGTGGAACTTACCAAGGAGAGCTTAGATTTTCCTTCATAGGACTTTATGGTGTATTTTTTCTAATTTTTAACCAACATGTATTGATTTAATCTCCTCCCAAAATAACATCTATGACATACATATAGGGGCTTCTAAAAACTATACCACAAATATCAATAGGCACAACATCCACAACATCTTCATCAGTGAAATGTTCATTTATTGCAAACTTGGCATTGTATTGTTTAGAAATCATTATCTATACTCCTTTTTCACCCATCCTAGAGCATACAAATTAGGATGATCATATATTTCAACCCATATATATCAACCAAATATTTTCCAATCAAATTTACTTGTGAGAAAGAATGAAAAAGAGCACCATGGTCTAAAAATCGGCTTGGTAATAATCTCATTGAGGTACATTTGGATAGATCTCTCATCTCAGTTGAATGGATCTCAAGTCAAGATTTCCATATTTATTCTCTTCCCAACACCACCTCAGACCACAACCCCATTGTCCTGAATATGTTAAACAATGAAATACTGGCCCAATATTCATTTAAATTTGAAAAAATGTGGTTTGACCACTTGGAAATACTAGATACCAAAGAATGGCGGGGGATTCAAGTTGAGGGTCAACTCAATATAGATTTGCACATAAACTCAAAAATATTAAAAAGAATACACGGGTCTAGAAGAAAGAAGTTTTTATAAACATTTTCAACCAGAAAAAATAAATCAAAGAGGATATTGAATATTTTGAAAATAAATTTGTCATCTTTGGGATGATTCAAGAAGACTATGTCCGAAAAAACCCTTTTAGTTGAGTTCCATACCATTTGTGTAAGGGAAGAATCTTTTGGAGGCTTGAATCTAGAGCAATGTGGCTTAAAGAAGGGGATATGAACACAAAATTTTTTCATATGACTACTTTAAAGCACATGGCCCACAATAAAATCACTGAAGTTACCAAACAAAATGGAGAAATGACATCAAATCCAAATTGCATCAAAGAGGAAGCTGTTAATTTCTACAAGAAGTTTCTAAATGACACTCCTTCTTTGTCTCTTGAAGATACTAACACGTTGTTGGACTCTATACTGAAAAATCTTATGAATCCTGAAGAGTTTTCTACTCTATCTAAACCAACTATCTTAGACGATCTCTAAAAAGAATCCTTTTCTATGGAGGGAGATGAATCCCGTGGTTAGATGAATTTTCTTCCTTCTTCTATCAAAGATGCTGGGATATTTGTGCGGATGACCTTCTCAAAGTAGATAATGAATTCTTCAGGACAAGAAGGAATTCTCAAAGAAATTAATAACACCTTCATTGTCCTAATTCCTAAAAAGAAAGGGAGAAAGACTTCAAGAACATTAGACCCATAAGTCTTTACAATATTCTATATAAAATCTTCACCAAAATCATCACTTCCAGGATTCAGCCTCTACTTCCTCGCATCATCTCAATCAAACAAGGGGGTTTCATAAAATGAAGACTCATCCAAGATGGAGTTGTCATGGTTCACAAAACCATACACTCAATGGAGAAAAGAAAAAAGGCTGGCATGGTCTTAAAGATGGACATGAACAAATATTTTGACATAGTGTTTTGGTCTTTCCTAGACAAAGTTCTGGAGAAATTTGTCTTTGATGCTCATTTTAGAAAAATCATTTAGAATTTTATTTCTTCTTCCATATTCTTTGTGATTGTCAATGGCAGTGTGGTGGGCTTCTTCCCAAGAATTCATGGAATCTAGCAAGTTGACCCTATCTCTCCCATTATTTTTATTATCATGGCGGAGCAGTCTCGGTTGTATTATCACTGAAGTTATTTCTTTAGGTTATCTTAATGGCTTTAAGCCCTTTTCCTTTGACATTACAGTCTCCCATCAATAGTTTGTTGATGACACTATCCTTCTCCTTCTTGCCTCTATTCTAGAAGCCAAAAATATGAAGCACATCCTCTAACTTTATGAAGAAGAATCTGGGAAGAAAATCAACTTTGATAAAATTTCTTTATACTTCTTCAATACTCCTCTTTTCAAGAAAAGGAAAATTTATCAAATCTTTTGTTGTGAAATTAACTCTTTGCCTACAACATACCTTGGTCTTCCTCTAGGCACTAACAAGGTTCATATGAGTGTTTGGAATGTTTTCTTGACAGTTTCAAAGGAATCTCATTGGTTGGAATGGCTCCATCCTTTCTAGTGCAGGGAAATGCCTACTTATCAAAAGCACACTCCAAAATATGTTGATATATTTCATGTCCCTTTTCTTTATTTGAGAAGCTATCATTGATAAAATATAAATAATTCATAAAAAATTTCTCTGGATAGGGACAAAAGAGAAGAATAAGATGTACTTGGTTGAATGGGATAAGGCATATAACAACAAGATAGTAGGAGGTATTGGCATTAAAAAAACTAAACTATGAATGTTGTAATTGTTTCTAAAATGGGTTGGAGACTTGTTAAAGAGGAACACCCATGGGCCAATCTCATTAAAGCCAAGTATCTTAACCAAGGTAATGTAATGGATTATTTACACAATGTTAACCACCCCTTGGGATCACTTTTATGGAACAATCTGGTTAATATTAGAAAATAAATTACCTGAGGTTATAAATGGACATTAGGTACTAGAGAAAGCATCAACTTTTAGAAAGATAACTGGGTTGATTTTAGCACTCTTACAAATAATGAACAATGGGAGCAACTCAAAGACAACCTTATTGCAACCTTGGGACAATAGGTCGTGACTATATCCAAAACACCGAAGGTAAACCGCATTGGAAAAACCTTTAGGCTTTTGGTCCTAATCACAAGGAGTTGCTTGGGGACCTTTAATAAAACCTAATCCATATTCCCATTAGTTACATTCAGACTATTGATGAATTCACTTGGGATTTTTCCTTTCATGGTGATTATTCGGTGAAATTGGGATAACAATGTCATGCTAGCAACTTCCCCTGGAGAAATATCCCGTTTAAAGAGGTCACCCCATAAATAAACCATTTTTTTGTTTTTGATGAATAAAGGCATTCTCACCATTGATAATCTTATTAAAAGGGGTTTCACTATGCCAAATAGGTACTATCACTGTAAAAGGACAATGAAACCATCCAACATCTTCTCCTACATTGTCCAGTTACTAGCTCATTGTGGAAGATCATCTTCAACAGGATTGATATTAAATGGTCATTCTCGAGGATATTAATTAAGCTTGGCTACAATGGGATCCCCCTTTAAACATGATCTTCTCTGGAGGCTATGTAAATCATCTTTCCTCACACCATTTGGAGAATATGGAAAGCTTGTAACTTGATAATTTTTAAAGGTACTAATAGGAAAATCAAAAGTATTCTAAATGAAATCATAGTGGTTATTAAAGAAAACATTTAAAAATACAAACCCCCAAAAAATATTTGTATCCTCCGGAGGAGAGGAGACATATCTCAAGGCTTGGAATATTGATGCTCAAAATTTGATTTCCCCATTCCCTTCATTGATAGGTCTCTTGTATAGTGGATTCCTCCCATTGAAGGATGGTATAAATTTAACTTTGACGATGCCTCCAAAGGTAACCTTGGTGTAGATAGTGGTGGTGGATTTATAAGAAATCACAAGGGACATCGAAATAAAACGTATGTTGGTCCTATGGTTAAGAAAACTAACCACTATTTGGAGGCCCTAGCAGCTCTCTAGGGAATCAGAATTTCTAGGAACCTCAATGTAGGAAATATCATTGTGGAAGGTGACTCAATGAACATTATCAACAACCTTTCTAAGTCCCAAACTCCTAGCTGGACCATTAGAGATTTTATCAATGAAGCCTATACATTATGCAATGGTCTAAACATCATTTTCCAACATGTGTATAGGGAGGGGAATAAATCAGCGGATACATTAGGAAATGTGGGGTTTTGCATTAATAATTATAAGGAATGGTATGATTTCCAAGACACTCCCCATGAAGTTAGACACACCATTATTATTGATGTGAATTCACTAATCAAGTACTCCTCACCGGAGGACTTTACATGTGTGGAATCCATTATCTATATTTCCAAAGAAGATCAATTTCACTCAAATTTATTCCCCCCTACTTTGAAAATAAAGTTCTCTTTACAACTTAAGTAAGTGAGTGGGAAAGATTTGGGCTTCATCTTTGTAAATCATGGGAATCTAGGCTACCAGAGGGTTGTTGGAGGGACTACAGACTATTTTTTTTAGTTGAATTTACAAGTGATAAACATAATGGGAGGTGCTCCATATAGATTTGAGTTCCTTTTTGATCTACAAAGTGGTAGGATAATGTTGAAATCTAGCCAACCCTCATCATTGGGGTTTTATATATTTTATACAAAGGATTAAGGGGCACGACCAACACATATCTCTTCAATTTTTTGAGAATTGGAAAGACATGTCCATTAAATTCAGAGGAAGGGATTTTAATATCTCTGAGGAGTTCATTTCTTTTATCACTGGCTTAAGCATGGATGGAAACAAGTTCTTTAGGAACAAATTCGATAAGGAAGCTGAGGAAAGGGTTTTCCTGGATGAAGGTGAAAGCCTCAAAATCAAGAAGGAAGACATTGTTTGTGCCTCTATCCCACAACCTTTCGATGAAGTCACCCGAATGATGGTCTGATATGTCACTCTCGAAGTTAGATTCTCAACTATACCTCTGCCACCTCATTTCTGCTCAACCACATTAGGCACGAGATTAAGGTGAGTTTATCACACTACATTCTGCATTCTATGGAAAAATCAATCCTAGAAGTTCAAGGGCATAAGAGGATAATTCCTCTACATCAGGGGGTCATTTTTCTCATTAACTAATACATGATGGATGTTGTGGCCAATGATCCCTAGCCCCATTAGTCTCCCCACTTCCCCAACATCCCCGTATCCATTCCAAGAATCTAATGTACCGTAACTCAATCTTTTAACCACCTCCTAAAAGGATCCTTCGTAGCAGTAAGAAAGACAAAGATATTCTAGTTGAGGATAGCCCCCATTGTCATTCGTGCTAGCTCCATTAATTAGGGCACCTCCTTAGTTTTAGAAAAAAATATTACTATGCATTTTGAGACTTTGAAAACTCTTGAGAACAACGCAAATTTTCTCCACAAGTTTTCCACTAAGGACCCAACTCCTGACCCTATCCCTAGCCTCGGGATGAAATCAACACTCTTACCACCAAATAAAAATATCTAGAGGAAAATTATTACAACTACTTGGCCATTCAAATCAAAATTCTCGACCTCATGTAAGTCCACATCCAATAGATATGTGATATCAGTGGTATCCCAACCTCACATGGAAGAATGCCAAGATCACCAAGAATTTTAAAGCATCTAACTTAACCCTAATATTGGCACTACACAGAAAATCTCTATCATGTACTTATAATTTCTTTAAAGTTTTAAAACAAATCACGCTTAGTGCTTTTGTATCTTTGTTTTATGTGCACTTTTTGTTATGATGTTGTTGTTTTGCTAAAGTTTTTTTGTTATCGGATCGTAGTAGGGATTTATCTAGGAAGATAGCCCTTTCCTTAGCATTATTTTTTTGTATATTTTGGATGGGGTGGGGGCCTGTGGTTTAAATAAACCACTTTTTTATACTTTGAATATCTTTGCTCTTGAGCCTTTGGTTGTAATACTGGGTAAGGTCCCTCCAAAACCTTTTACCTTTAATAATAAAAAAGAGAATATAATTTTACCATCTTAATTTGTACCTTGATATGAAAAATATTATAAGGTTCACCTTTGTTTTGAGCATCATCATTACCTAAACATACCTTTTTATAAAGACTGGTACAACACAACTGCTCATCCACCTCCTCGCTGCTCTCAACATAAATTGGTTCTCTTTGAAGTGATTGCATGGACTTATTTTTATTTTTCTTGTTCTTCAATGGATGTAATTCTGATGCAACTTCCAACAAGTCTCATTGGTGTGACCATCAACATCAATATTTCCAAAAGTCTTCTTGGAAATTGTAGAAGTGTCATCAACCCCACCTTTCTTCTTTGGAGCATTAGAAGAATTTAAAGAGGGAGACGAAACATTTTTCTCATCCATCTCAAGATAATGGTCTTGAGAATAAGCCTCATTTATGTCATTTGGATTTGTAAGAAGCACAAGCCTCCTTAAGTGAATATACAACCCTTCGACATACTTCATGAGGATCTCACGGTCAAATGTATTTTTTCCCATTTGTACTGCCTTTATTTGAAACTCACTTGTATAGACCTACACACTTTGACCTTATTTTTACCTCAAATATTTCCAATAAATAGACCTTTCCTCTTCATGATAAATAGGATAAAATTGCCTCTTAATCAAAGTTTGAAATTAATCTTGTTTAGTAATTGGTGGTAACCTTTTAACAAACAAAGAATCAAGATAACTCTCAAACCAAGTTAGAACATGACTTGCTAGTCAACCTTGCAAAATAATTTTTTTGCTCTTCACTAAATTTATGCAAATGAAATTACAACTCTAAATGAGCTAACCAATGATGAATTTTATCTGCATTCACCTCACCATCATACTTTTGAATATCATTATTTCCTTTTTTTTAAATGGAGGTGGATCTTGGTTGTAATAGGGCTACTCTTTCTCATGGTGAGAATACTCATAATCCTCACTTGCTTCAGAAGTATCCATAGAAAATCCTAGACTTTCCATGATAACCTTCATAATCTTCCCAATCTCATCCATGGATTGATATATGTGGGAAACATCCTCCAATTTGCATAATATTTCTTCACCATCTTCATATCCCCCCTCATCTTCCTGGGCCATACTTTTCACTTGTCTCTTCCATTTCCTTGTGGATATGTCTTGTTGCAAAGAGACCAAATCACCTTTTCCACTAGCACTTTTGTTCTTGTAATAGGCATATATCTGTAAAATGATCACTAAACAAACCACACACTATGGAACATGAACCAACTCTGATACCAATCTAATTTGTAAACTAGGTGGTTATTACACACTAAGTTTCACCAACACGGATCCTGTGCATTCCTCACAATTCCCATCTTTCATCAATAAAAATAATCAATTTTAATTTTCATGAATAGCCATTAAATATGATTTAGAAATTAACTAAGAGTGTTACATAATAAAATAAATAATGAGAAATGAAAGAGAGAAAACACAATGAGAGAGACGTAATATTACCCTAGAGAAACTCAAATGGAGAAAAATCCATCAAGAGTGAATTAATTATTCCTCATCTCACTATCATGTATTTGTGTACAATATTACTACCTTCCCAAGGCCTCTATGAACACTATGATGTTCAAACACTCATACAACTTTATAACTCACTCACTCACACCTTCCTTTCACACTCCAATTCAGAAAACCACATATGATCAAGAATACAAATTTATTGGAATCTCTTCTCTATTTCCTTACAAATACCTTCCCCACATATATATAAAATTTTGACACCAAGGAGAGATTGAAATAGAATCCTAAAAGACTCGAAGTTTAAGATGAACTGTATGTATCTGTTACTCTTCTAGACTTTCTTGCATGACAAAAATGTCACTTTCCACAGATCAATGGTTGCGTAACCACCACTCAAACTTAAAAACCACCATTGAAGGTTACACAACCACTAAGGTAGTTGCAAAAATTCCATTGAAGGTTACACAACCATTGGGGAAGTTGCGTAACCGCCACTCTGGTGTTAGGGGTAGTTATGTCACCATACAAAGTCTACTAGCTTCCAGAGGTCACAACATTTGCATACAAACTCGAAATTAGGTGCCATTTTTTTGAACTTGCATAGTTTTTAGAGAGGAAAAAAATATGCTATAAAGTTTTTATTTTGATGGCATATGCATAATGTTTAATCCTTTATATTGAAATTTATCTTCTTTGAGGTCTCATGGTTTCTCAACTTCCTCTTGAACCCTGTTTTACAGTTACATCCAACAAGAGCCATGGAAATAGTGTTAAGTTATTGAAAAGTTACATAATCACAATGGTTATTTTATTATCTCATAATGTTAACATTTCTGATCCAAAATTGAAATCAATTGATTATATACATAGTTATTATTGCTATATTTTGAGCTAAGAGGAATAACATGTGTTTTGTGCATCACTAATATATCTTGTTATCTTTGTTTCTACTATTATTGTCTTCAATATTTTCTTCATATACTATATTCACTACTTTCTTATATGGGTTAATTTCTTTATTGCTTACCGTGTTATTTGAAATGATTTCCTTTCTTGATTCTATCATTGTGATTGAGTTCTTTATATGAATTGAGTGCCTTGATTATCTTGTGACACTATGGTGGTCCCATTTTTACAATTCTATGATTATCTTGCACATATGCACTTGTTTCTTTATGTGAGGCACATCATGCCTCCTCTCTTGATTGTTTTATAATGTCATGGGTGTCCCATGTTTTTGGTTCTATCCCTACATAGTATATGTTTCTATATATTAGTGCTTATTTATCTCCACATTATTGTTTCTATTATTATATTGTTCCAAATATGTTTTATGACATGATTGATTGTTACTTTGATGTTTTTATACTATCACTAATCTGGTTTATGACAAGCTTTATTTCTACTTTGATGTGTCTATGTATGCTAGTACTACTCTAAATTATGACATGATTGACACTTTTATCTTGTTTTTGTTGTACTACTCTAAATTTTGTGTTGCATGTTACTTTCTCTATGCACCTTGGTTTCAATAATGTGTAACCCCTTTTATAGGTACATGTTCCTAATAATGGCCACCATTCTATAATTCTATTTGATCTTACATAGATTACCAGAATTATTACACATGGGTACCCATCTACTCTTTTGAGATGGGAGCTCAAATGCTTTATGACATGTGCCTCAAAAGAGGGGGAATTCATTGGGATATATTAAATATATACATATAGCTTTTAGATATAGGGACATGTTTTGTAGGGCTCAAATCCTTAAAAATCCATAGATACTATAAAGTGATAAAATCCAAAACACATCAAAACCGTTTAATATAGTCCGACTATGGTGCAATCTTGATCATGATGGGAATTTTTAAATAGGGAACACATTCTCAATAATTTTTTATTATTCTCATATATTATCAATGATGCAAAATATTTCTATATAGTCTCGAATATAGATGACTCAAATCATAACATTATACAATGGGCATGAGTACTTCATTCCTTCTCTCGCTACACTACTCGACTTAGTTACAAGAAAATTATTTGGGGCATGGTCCTCCTTATCCCCTATAAAATTTCATAAGATATACATTCAATTAGCAATACAACACCGTTAGTGTGAGTCACATTCCACATCACTAGGTAGGTCATCTCCTTATGCGAGATCATAGGTCTAGGTGTCGTTTAGGGGTCACCATTGGATTCCCTTATGTGTGAGTGTTTCATATGTGTCATTGGGAGTTACTTCCCATTCAGGGAATGTAATCCCCCTGCATTTGAGAGGTCATGACTACAATAATGGGGGTTACACAAAATCCTCTATATGTACACCACCCTTTAGATCTACGAGATGGTAGAGATGTTGAGTTTGTAATGAATTTTTCCCTTTTTTGAATCTTTGCATGCACCTATGGTTGATGCTCACTCTTCATGAGATCTCATCACATTGTTAGTTTGCACTATGGTCAATGTTCATGCCATCTCACATGATCCTCATGCTTTGCATTTTCATATTCTCCCTCATGGTATTAAAACACACATTGTGTGGATCTATGTAACTCTCTAGTTTTTTATAACTCTTGGATTTCCATTCATGATATATAAGTTTCTTATGAATTCATCATAATGGTTATTCCATTCATGATGTACTTACATTGATTCAGAGTTTTAATCTTGTTTGGGTGCTTGTTCATGTTTTTCAATTCGTGTTTTTGTGTTTGTGGGTTTTCACCTTGCATGGATGTTAGAGGTGATTCACAGTTTCACTTTGCATTTCAGAATTTATAGATTAGTTTTTATGGGTGCTGGTTTGGTTTCTATTAAGAGTGTAAAATTTGTTTTTGGACTTGACTCGGCACCACTCGTCAAGATGGGAACCGAGCTAGCTCACCCACTTTTCTCATACAACTCACTCTCCTAATTTTTCAACTTGGTCTGCATTTTTGTTCTTTTCTTCAATTCTAAAGAGCCTTCAACTATTTTTGGTACCTCCCTTTGTATTATGGTTTTTGTGAAGAATACTAAAATTTCCAAGAAAATCTAAACTAATAAGAATAACACCACATAGTCTAATTAATAAATGTTTATTGAATCTAAAAATAGTTACATTAATGATTAAATCTTAATGAAATGCTTGAAAAAACTAACATGATGTATCAATCTATCTTAGCTAAAGCATGCCTACTTAACATTCAATTTCTAACTAACTTAGACCTAAATAGATCTAGGAGATATAAAATTAGAGGTTTGTTTCTACTCTAAGGAAGGTGAGATGGTCTCTCCAAAAATGACTAAAAATCACATTGGATACCTATCTACTAACCCCATTGAATACTTGAGGAAAAGATTGATTTTGGTTATTAATCATATTTCTTATATGATATGCGAATCAAAACATGGTGTAAAATTTAAAGGTATGTGGTTGGTATTTTTTATAGTTTTTTCCTTTGAGTAAAACTAGCATATTGGTGCATGTGGGACTAAAAGAAAAATGTATATTAATAATTGATAATCCTAATTAAGGATTTTTCATCATGATTAGTGAATTAGCAAGTTATTAGGATGTGAGGGGCTTTAATCAACCACTTAGGGTCAATTAGGGGCTAGGATAAGCTTTTGAAGCCTTTTGAGATAGCTTTTGAAGCCTTATGAGATGTTGTGGAAGGAAGTGGGGTGATTTTTTAGTGATTGGAAGAGTAGTTTGAGCCAATAATAGGGTATATTGACTAAAATAAGAGTAAAATAGGCTTAATTAGCTAATAATCGCTAATTGTCGGTTTGGAAGAGGATTTTGACTTATAATATATCATAAAGTGGCATCCTAAATGCGAAAGAAGATAGGTAATCAACAAAACAATGTTAATTGAACAAAATGGTAAGAAACGCTAGTTAATTATTAGAAATCACTAATTATAATAGAAATGGTAAGAATGAGAGTGATTAGTGTGCTTTTGGTAATAATATTGCAAAAGCGGAATTTAGGTGTCTACATTTTTCCCTATTTGAGGTGAAGTAAGTAACTTCACTTCAAATATAGTAGATACGCATAAACAAGTAAGTTTTGAAGAAAAATTACTAGAATGAAAGATTCCCCCTTGAGCGTCGATGGGGTTATAGAATAATTCGATCGATTATCGAAATGGATAGAAGAAATAGGATAAGAATAAAAATGATTGTTTATTTCCCTAGGTGATTTGCAAGAAAAATTAATACCGATAAGATATGAAACTCGAGAATAGGAATAGCTCTTTGCATCCAATATTTAATAAGAAAATTTTATTTCAGCATGTTTCTCGTATGATCTACATCATCAACCTTTATTAAAATAAATAAAAGTGTAAAATAACATGAAAAACTATATTACTAACATTTGTTCATTATTAAAAATACGTGACTCCATGCAATATACATAATGCAATACAATACGAGAAAGTAAAAAAATCTTAAATCCATGCAACATACATAATGCAATGCAATACGAGAAATTAAACTAGATAAACTACTAAATAAATAAGTACAATCAAACATACTCAAACAAACAACGGTCAAGAAAATTACACCCATGTTTTTGTTATCAAGCTTCAGTTCCTAAATGTTCGTGTTGTAACGAAAAGGGTTTAAAATGGTGCCCCAAGTAAGGATACATGTGATGGGAATAATGGAGGACACAAGTAGTCCCATAGAAATATTTTGTGCTCTGTGACATAGTCTCTGACAACTCACTGTTACACGGGAGTACCGACATAGTAAGTAAGCCAACTTTGTTAATGGATGTAGATCATGATGATCCACAAGTTGTTAGAGATGAGAACAAGAAAGAACCTAATAAATATGTTTTCTAGGAAAATTTTCAATGTTTGAGGATAATACATTTCATACAAGCTTCACCGGATGCATGTCATTTACCCTTTTTTTTAAAAAATTGCAATTTTTGGATTTTTAATGATTTTACCAATTTTTTTGGATTTTTGAATTTTTAGGAAGAAAATATTGTAGAAGAAATAATGAAGTCATGGGACATCACCAAAAGTCACCATGAGGCAAGAATATGCCCTATGTAGTAGAAAAGGACATCGGAAGCAAAAATATGCCCCAATGTAGCAAAAACAGTGTAAAATAATTGTTTATTAAAAATAATCATTGTGGAAATTTTAAGAAGAATTTATAAGAAGAAAAATGGATCAAGGGAACCTCGAGGGTTAGAAACACCTCACGGGGGTAAAACTAGGCACGTAAGCCATCACGACAAGTTTATTTACCACATACACTTACCTTTTTACTATTGATTGAGCTCTAACCTACGAGAGAAGATGGTGAGGGTGTAGAACTGAAAACACCATGTGGATCACATGAGAGACTACATGAGACTTCCCGGGGATGGCCCACAAGTACAAAAAGCTGAAATTTTCACCTTTTTTCTTTTGTAGCATTTAATTTTGGTTAAAATCACATTTATTAGGGTAGGTTTTGTGTGTAAAGGTACTAACATGTCCCTTGGGGCACGTAATCATTCATGGGGAGGGTGAGGCTTGTGTTGAGCAAGCACATGAATGTTCACACCAATGTATTAGGATGTATGATCATGAATTATTTTTTAATAAGGCTTAGATTCCTCTCGCATAAATTTTAGTGCCATGAGATGCACACCTATGCACATCGAAGGGTTGGGGTAAAATAGGGCACACATGTGTGTGGATGGGGGTGATAAAGTGTAGAAGGGGATGTTGGTGCTTTGAGGGAGCTGAAGTTATAGGGGGTGCGTTGGCACCGCTTTGGGGCGATGGCATCATAGAAGTCATTTTGGAATGAACTTAAAAGGAATGGGATGTTTTTAGCAAAACCTAGATGGTAGGATAGATGAACCAAATGATAGAAGAAAATAATAACATGATAAAATAGAAGAATAAGATCATGAGTCATGACTTGGCTAACCCTATAGATGGATTTAGAGTGGCTAGAGATGCAAGAGACATAGATGACTTCAGGGTTATGAGGTGACATTCAGATGATAGGACTAAATTATCTTGGAGATCACACTGGAGGTGACTGGTCTATCACATGTGGTTCACATGCCACATATTAATTTAGATCATAGCCTGGTCACAACCTTAGCTAAGAGATGGCGCAATGAGAATTAGCAGCTTTCACCTTCTAACCAAAGAGATGAGCATCACTATAGAGGATGTGAGGTGGATTCTACGAGTTCCAATTCGGTGTTGGTTGATTACCTACTATGGTCATCGGGACCATGTTTGGAAAAGTGTATTTGAGATCTTTGGGATGATAGATATACTATTTTGGGGTATGTCCATTGAAATTACCGAGTACATGGCTAATTAGTGGCTGAGATGGGTTCCCATATTTTTGTTAGCTCTTGTCAGCATCATATTGTTTCTTGGCAAGATTGGTTCTCAATTTCCTCTGGGCCTTATTGGAGTGATTCACGACCTCCTCTAGGTGGAGATTTACTATTGGGGATAGTGCATTCTAGCTCATTTACACGGTCCTATCACTATGTTACGAGATATGTGCTTGGGACCACATTTTGATTAGAGCTCCTGCAAGAGCATTGAGAGATCAGGTTATTAGAGAGCCATTTATCATGGGAAGGGTTCCAAATGGAGATGATATCCACAGCCACATGGCGATCTGATTACTACATATGCATTTTTGACAAACTACAACCCCCACATGATTACATGGTGGCCATATAGGTTATACCAGTGGCCTCAAGATGTAGATGATTTGAGCACCATTGTAGTGGACCAATTTATCCTTGGGAATAGGAGTCATATTATTGAGTGGTACAGAGTGGACAGGGTCTAGTGATAGTTTGGTCTCATCCAAGGGGTTTGTGGGGACGATAATTGTTACGGGCATAGATATAGATAAACCTTTTACATTGGGCCCTAGATCATGTTATGATGGGCTCACACTAGCTTCTTATAGGTGGTTCCACATGCTTGAGAGTAGCAAACACGAGATAGTGGATCCATGGATGACCCCAGATTATGTAGGGTTGTATGTGAAAATGCTTCCATGGAGATTGACCATATAAAAAAAGGTACTAAACACAACATAGGTTTATAAGGGCCTAGATCTTAGGGCATAGACATAGGCACAAACAGTCCATAAGTAGGGCCACAAATAGGGGTACCAAGACAAAAGGTGTTGGCTCAACAATAGGTTTTAGTGAAACATCAAGTGGTGGTGCAGCCACAAGTATTAACACCATAGATTCCCCTACATTCCATTATGGGCACCATTGCAGGCACCTCCATCACCCCCTCATGCAATTCCACCACATAGTCCACCGGAGGTAGAGGAGATGAAGGGGGTAGAGAGAATATGTGGAGGATGTACATGTTTGTGATCAAGTGGCTACCTTATAGCAACAACTATAGTAGGTGATAGGCCTACAACTCCATGATACTATAGAGAGAGATTAGATTGTCATAGAGTGGGATCAAATTACTATGGATCAAGATCGGATCAGGGGCATAAAGAGATCAACTCGGGGTAAATCGAGATGAAGTATGGATAGAGTGAGATCTAGTGAGCATAGTGAGGGACTAGTTTGTATTAGACAGAGCCCAACTGCAGATAGAGCTAGCTAGTGTGAGAGCGGCGCGTGACATGCTTCAATAGGAAGGTACTGTTTCAGGAGTATAGATTTTGATTGGCCAGATTACTTCCCTAGCATCCGAGGATACATATTATAGGATGCACTATCATGTGGTCATCTTGGACGAGTAAAGAGCTCCCCGAGTTCGAGTTAGATAGTTGGAAATATGTCACGATCTATATCACAGAGGCCATCAAAATCAATGCAATCCGTATAGGGTCCTTCAAGATAGTAGGCTTCAAAGAAACATTAGTGAACACAACATAGTGCAATTCCTTCTACACATCCATCACCTCATATTCCCCCACATAGAGAAGACCTGGACCAAGCAACTTAGTGAGGGTGAGATTCATGGTTGACTCTCTTATTGATATTTTAGATGTATATTTTTTGTGTATTGCCTCGATATGAAGGCATAATTTTATACAGATGTATATGTATTATTTTTATCATGCCTCATGATGAAGGCACATTTTTATACATATGTACATATGTATTGTTTTTGATTATGCCTCTTGATGAAGGCACAATTTTGATCCATGCCCATGATGGCTTTTTGTATCTGATATGTATCAAGACACATTGATTTTGTACATGGACATTTATATTTATGATGATTGATGGATTACCGATGTATCACATTTTGTTTATGAGATATCATGCTTAATCTGTATGTTTATGTTTATATCACATGTTGTTATATTATGATATATCACTTGATGATATCACTTTGCATGTCGATGAGATGTTTTATCTATCACATTTTTTTATGAGATAACATGTTTAATCCACATTTTTATTATGGTCTATGTTTGAGGGGGGACAAAAGGTGGTCCCTCTTACCCCTCTTGGTGATATTATATGATGTTAGATTATCATACATGTTGAATTTTCTTGCTCATGAGGATGTATCTTATCTTTTATATATATATATATATATATATATATATATATATATATATATATATATGTATATGTATATGTATATGTATATGTATATGTATATATATATGTATATATATATATGTATATATATATGTATATCTATATATATATATATCTATATATATATATATATATATACATATATATATATATACATATATATATATATATATGTATATATATATATATATGTATATATATATATATGTATGTATGTATGTATGTATATAGATGTGATGATATATGATATGATGATGAAAATGAAAATAAAATATACAAGCACAAATTATTTAAATCTAATAAAATCCACATAGCTATCTATAAGTATGCAAGATAAAATGAACTTAATGTAATGCACTACAGTATTAAAGTAACATTCAATCTAAGTAAGCAAGTGAACCTAATTTAAAGCATATAATACAAAAACAATACAACTAAAACCATACGACCAACTAAAAGTAATAAAATGACTACTTTGTTTTTGTGGAACATTTTCTAGACATTTTTTTTATTGTTTTGGGTATCAAATCGAGACAAGTTACTATTGTTTTGGAGTTTTCTATGAAACGTAATTAAATTTTTGGGATTTTAAAAATTTATACGAATGTTTTCTAAGAAGTTTTCCAAAGCGAACATGCAAGGAAATGGAGAAACATGGATGCCTCGGCATTAGATGGGATGTACAAGGGAAGAATTTTACATGCTATGTGTAATAAGGTGATGATGTGAAGTTTCGTCTAGTGTGAAATAGGAATATTAAACCTCAAAATCTCTACATTCAAAATTAGGATCAGCCTGATCAGGGAAAAGAGGGATAGAATCACAAGGGACTCAAATGGTGGTAAAGACCAACTTAAGACTAAGCTATCATACTGCTAGATTTGAAATTCTTATGAAAAATGAACCCTCTAATGACACTAAAAACCATTTTCACCAAAGGACTTGTCCAAAGTGCCACCATTGTGTGGTTCTCACTATTTGACCCACCTATTTATTTCTCTTTTTCTTTTTTTTATTTTTATACTTTTTTGTCATTTTCTGATATTTTAGGGACCCCACACCTAAGCATAGAAATTCTTAAGATGCATTGCATTCATGGGTTCCCAAAGCTTTTTTCCATCTAAATACACAAGCTTATATGCACCTGAAATGAATTTGGAAACCACAACATAGGGCCCTAGCAAATTAGGCTCTCTTTTTTAGTCCTTTGTGGTGTTTAATCGATTTTCTTTAAACACCAAGTACCTACCTCAAATTAACGAGGTAGCACTCTTTTATTATAGCTTCAACACACTCGACCCTGATACACTTTATGTTGATTGAGGAAGTGAAGTCATTTTCCATATAATAGCTCCAAATCTACCAGTAGAGTAATACCCAAAAAGGGGATCTCAATATTTGGGGGTAACACAACTTCTATGCCAAATACTAAGGAGTATGAAGTGTTTCCAGAGGAGTGTGGATAAATGTTCTAAATTCTCAAAGGGTAGGGTGAATATGTAAATACCAGATTCTGATCATGTTGAATTAACCATATTCTCCATAATACGGATGAGTGTTTTATTGAAACTTCGACTTTCCCATTACCTTGAGGGTAATAGGGGGTTGAAAACTTAAGAGATATTTGAAAACGTTTGCATAACGCTTTCACAATTTTATTTTTAAATGGCTTACCATTATCAGTGATAATGGCAGAGGGGATACCGTATCGACAGATGATATGGTTCATTATAAATTTAGATATTTGGGCACCTTCAACATAGGTAAGAGGAACAACCTCTACCCATTTTGTAAAGTATTCAGTATTATGATGAAATTATGGCCATCTGAGGATACAAGGTTAATATTTCCTATTAGATTGAGACCCCACTTTGAGAACAACCAAGGTGTTGTGATAGGTTGCAAGGATTGCGCTGGTGCATGTATCAAATTTTCGTACTTCTGACAATCCAAGAATTTATTCACATGTTTGCAACAATAATTTTCCATGGTAGGACAATAGTAGCCTACTCTGAGTATTTTCTTTGCCAATACAATCCCATTAGTATGAGCCCCGAATATTCCTTTGTGCACCTCTTTGATTTCTAGGATAGATTGTCCGAATTTAAACAGTGTAATAGATTCTTGTCATAGCCTCGGTGGAAAGGGTACCCCCAAGTAGGGTATAATGGGATATATGTTGGATGAGGTTTCATTTATCAGTATGATAATTTTTTTGGGAAAGGTTCCATCATGGTGGTAATTAAATATGCCACAAAGCAATACCATGGGGAAAAGGTACTAATAACCTCACATACCAAATAAGATTTGGGTGTGTCATATGTTGACATTCATAGATGTTTCATAAAAAGGGCATATAATTGTTTATAGGTGGAATAATCAACATGGATCCTATTATAGCCATAACATCTGCTACTCTATTATGAGCTCTTGGTGTTTGTTCGTATGTTATTTGTTCAAAGAACTTTTTCAAAGAAACAACCATTCTTTTTTATGGAAGAATTTTCTTATCTTTTACTTTATATTCATCTGTCACCTATTTTATAATCAACATGGAATCACCGATTACATTTACTCATATGATGTCCCACTTAATAGCTAGTTTCATCCCCATAATAAGGGCTTCATAATCTACTATATTATTTGTGCATGGGAATCCAAGTTGAAATTTTGAGCAAATCAAGTCTCCTATAGGAGTGATCAACATCATAAAAGGTAAAGGAGCAATCAAATTATAGTTTCCATATGATTGATTCCTTAAGGTACATCATAGATGCATCTGGGAGCTCTAGACTCAAAGGTTTGGTACCTAGTAGTGGAGCTTCAACTAGTTGATCTACTAGAACCTTTCCTTTCACTAAATTTTGATGTACATACTCAATGTCAAACTCATTGAGTAATATGATCCAATTATCCATCTTTCCTATGAGTGTGGGATTTGAACGAAATTACTTTAACGGATCTAATTTTGAAATAAGCTTGAGCTTATTATTGACCAAATAATGACGTGGTTTCTAGAAGGAAAAAACTAATACCAAACAAGCCTTTTTGATTTGCAAATAATTGAGGTCGTAAGCTATCAATGTTCTTCTTAAGTAGTACACAATTTTTCTCTCTTCTCCTTATCATACTGGGCCAACAGTGCCCCAATTGTAAAGTGTGTGGTAGAGATGTAGAGTAAAAAAGGTTCACCTTCCGTGAGTGGCATTAGAACAGGGGTTTAGCCAAATAGATTTTAAGTAAAGCAAATTCTTACTGCTACTCTAGTCCCCAATGAAAAATAACATCTTTCTTAAGAAGATGTGTGAATTGACATAGCCTAGAATTCACCGCAAGTAGCCTAAAGCGCACTAGTGCATCACTCAAACCATAGGAAATATTTAATAAAAATGGGTATAATGATATTTACCATGCAAGATCCATATTTAGTCATATCTAACACCAATATCCAGCCAATATGATCCATTATATTAAGTACTATAAAAAATAAGCTTCATACATTACAATAGTGTCATCATGAGTCATGCGCGCGATGAACAAAACCATAACATAACTCTACAATCAAACAATATCAACGGGATCCTAAACCGTGTAAATCAATACATATATATAGGGGTGGAGACTTTCCCTTCACCACCCATGCACCTTCCAAAAATAGGCTACATGTTAATAATATCCATGCACCTTTACAAGAGGATACAAAATCATACAAGTGATAATAATAAATATTCTAAATTTAACTCCGAGTATAGATCCTATTAATAGACCAAAATCTACATGGAACTTGAACTTATGAAAATCCTAAAATAACCTTGGCATAATCTGAAAGTCTTCTATGAAATTTGTTTTGCACTCTTTGTCCAAAATAGCCTCATTCCAAAATGGCTAAGTCCCGATTCCAGTGTGCACCTGTCTTACTACTTTTTTACACGTACTTTATGCGCCCCCATGTTTGCACGCCCAAACCTTACATGCTTACCAAAATTAGGCCATATTTTTCATCCCAACATTACCCCACACTAAACTGGATTTCCACCCTTGGAAATGGGTAACCAACTTATCTCTCTAAAATAATATAATAATGAATGAAAGAATGAATAATTACTTTTCAAATGGAATGGTCTACTCAATGCTATAAAGCAAGTCAAACTACTTGGTATATTTTTCTTCTTCTAAGAATTAACTCTATGGATACTCACTTTGAACTTCTACTTTGAATGCATACCAAGCATTTAGTGCTACATTTGTTTTGTCTCGGGATGTTTGCAAATATGTCGCCTCTAACTCATCAAGAGTCATCTTACCACCTTCATTCTGCAGAATTATGAGTATATTGGCCATACTTGAGACCATCCCTTCCATCACGTCCATCTTCTCCACGATGAAATTTCCAATTTCCTTTATTCTCTCCTTATGTGGGATCTTGGTAGCCTCAAGTGCATCATGCTTAGTCTCCACTAGCTTAAGTCTTTCCACGTGCCCAAGTGTTTCATTCTTGGCCACTTGAAAGACCTCATCTTCTTCTAATATATTTTTTTCTTAATGATTATATCTGGTGGTGCACACATGGTCAAGACCAGATCCACTTTCTTCAGTTCATCCTTTAAAGCCTGCATAATAAACTCATAACTGGCAATCTTTCTCGAAACTGTAGCTTTGGCTCTAGATGACTCCTCTATAACATCCTTTGGTTTTGGCAAGAACACTAGTCCTTCTTCTAAAAGAAAATGAACTATTGTTCACAAATAATGAAGGGAAAATGGATGGAAATCCTTGGAACCTTCTCTTGAAATTCTAGCCTTTTCTCCATAATTTCATCAGCTATCTACTCTTGGCCATTTTACAAACATTTGTGCTTCTACCATTACCTTATCCCTGTTCATCTATAAGTCACTTGATCTCGTAGTCTCTTTGTCCTTCTTATCCTCCGAAATTTCCCTTATAAGTGTCACTTTATCAATATTACGGTGCACAATTCTAGATACTTTAACAAGTGCATTACTTACCTGTTCATCTGATAGATGTGTAGGCTTAATGGTGATATGATAGGTATGTGGTGCTCATTTCATCTTCTGTGATACACACGACTCCTCGCAGATGTCAAAATCAGGCTCATCCATGTGATTTTGCATGCTCCAAGATAATTATTTGTGAGTGCACATTATCACCATTTCTGGGTCCATCAAATCCCAACCATATAATTGTTCCTTAGGAAATGTACTCTAAAATGGGTGTGAATAATCTTAGTCACATGTCATCAATGTAGCCCAAGGTTTGATTCCTTACCACATCCTCCTCCATGTTTTCAAACTTGTGCTTCTCTCTAATTTGCTTGTGTAGAAGTACCTACATCTTATTGTTCTTCAACACCCACTCTATGTGTACTTCTTCCTCCTTTTCCTTTTTCCTTCACACACTGGGTGTACTATAATATCTATATCCCCATCAACATTGCTTTGATCTCCAACCGGCTCCTGGATGCTTACACTTGGGCTAACTTCCTCATAAACTACTTCATCACCTATGTCCTCATCTTCCTAAATTTCTAGGTTTGAGAGAGGCCATGTTTTTTACATGCTTTGGTGAGAGGACTTCTCCTCCTCATTATCCCTTACCGACATATACTTCTAGAGCTTCTTATTTTTCTCATCAACATTCTTCACCGTAGTGACTTGTGGTGACCTCCTTATTGGTGGTGGAGTCCCAACACTGATATATTGGATGTACACTCTTGCATAAAAAATATTTGTGTATGGTCCAATCCAATGCTATCATCTGGCTCCTCTTCCTTATCTAAACATTATCCAAACCCATAGGCAACTGGTTCTTCTTGAGTGGGTGGTGCAGGTGCAACTTGGCCTTGAAATGCCCATTGTCTATTTCTATTTTGGTGGACTCAGAAATGCTATGTCCTCTCCTTTGAACACTTTTTCCTCTTTAAACATGACCTTAAATAGGCATAGACACACACTGGCTTGATCTTCCCTATGGCCATAGTCTCGGGGTGATGTCAATGTTATATATTTCAAGTGTTTCAACATACGCCTCTCGGTTTGGCCACACATATGTTTTTCAAAGATATGAATATCTACATCTACCTTATCAATGTCAAACTAAATTTTACACACGTTATGCAACTGATTGACAAAATCCCTAAAATATCATGTAGTAAATGTGAAAGGTAGCTTGCACCAGGGGCTCTTCTCTCCTATCTTCATATGGAACCACCCCAAACTAAAAATGTTATAGACAAATGAAATATGCTTCATCATTTAATACTTAGTAGAAGCTCACACGTGGAACACCACTCCCCTTCAAATGCCCAAGCGAACCTCCTAAACCATTTTTTCAAAGTGCTCCTTATAGGTGTTTGGAAATTGAACCCCGTAATATATACTTTGAGAACTTCTTTGCTAGGGGACTTATTGTCCAAGGAAATTCCCAAACATTCTCCCTTGGTCCATTAGGTACACCAATCTCACTGAAAATAATCAATAGAAGAATGATGCCCCAAGTTATCTTCTCACCTTTTTCTACCTAAACGTGTCCCTTGGTTACCAAGCTCTCCGTAATGTATCCAACGATGTTATAGTAAGTCTTGTTGGCCATCTTGTGTGCTATGTGTAACCAACACTGATTTACCTCATTCCATCTCTCGAGGCACCCAATTTATAGCCTGTCAACCATGTTGTGACCCTTGTAGCCATATCCTCAATATTTGTCACCTTAAATTCTCATCCCCTTTTCTTATACTTGAGCATAGTGGCTATTTCATCAATCCCTTCATCATCTTATAAGTCATTTGTAACTTCTTGTCTGGAGTCGCGTAACCCTATTACCTTCCCAATAAGTTTAGGAATGATCTGCATTCTTCTTCCCACGAAGTAAAATAAATCTTCATGTACATGTGACATGAGCCATTGATATAGATTCTCGGGCTTCCCAAAGTAAGGAACTCGAGGATTTGCATGACCCCTACATTCTCCATCAATATCCTCATAGATTTCCAAAACCTCTCTCTCCATTTTTCATCCTTCGATTTGTCTTTTGACGACTTTGGCAAAGTGATATCCTTCATGCACTTGTTTGTTATGTGGTTGGTATCTGAGATCTTACACTGTGTTATTTTTTTTTCCATGGTCACCCCTCAATTACTTCCTCTAGATACAACATTTCCACCAACCATTCTTTTGTCACTTTGTCAGCCTCTACCTCAAAAACTAGAGCTCTTTATGGTGCCATCCTCTTTTCCTCACCTATATAGAACATTTTTGTAACTTAAAATTGTTACCTTGAAAACCCTATTTTCCATGGGTGTGAACTAGTCTTCAATTTGTCAAACCCTAGATGTAGTTATTTATCCTTCAAACCCTAGTCACATCCCTTCTAAAAACTCGCACCACCACCCGAATCTCAATTTGTACCAAATGCTTCTAACCACCATGCTTTGATCCCACTAGTTCATTGATCTATAGATTTCTCTTTGTCTCTAGCTCTTCTTTGCACTTCACACTTCATTCACTCCAAACATGCAAGGTAACAATGCCATTACAAAACACCGACTTTATAGAAAATTTCAAAAATTCTTCACATTAATTTCTCCCATCTACCACCATACATGACATTAATTTCACATCCATGCTTCCCTCACACATCGCGCCCTTCTTCATGCCTCTTACTTTTTTACCTCATTCATAACCTTCTATGCGTGCCTACTTCTTATCTCATAGATCTCCTCTCCCCATCTTTCCTTCATGCTGAAGTACCTATCCAATGTGACTCTTCCTAAGTAGTCTCCAATGTTTAACCTCCTTTATGTTATACTGAGTGTCCATCTCCCTACACATGGTCTAAAATTCAAGAAAATTCCTAATTTTTTATTTTATAAATCACATGTGAGTTTATCTTTATCATGCACCACAATCCATTATACAGTACCAGTATTCAATCCTTCTCCAACCACCCCACACTAAGGGTATGCATGGTCCTCTTCACATGAAACACTTTAGATCATAATCAACTTTTGGTGTAAGCCCACTTATTACACAAAACACTGAACTAAATTGAAAAATCATAACAACGATGAAGGAAACACATATAAAGAAATGCATTAAGGAAACCTAATCTAAGTGGAAATACTTCCTTATTACAAACACCAAGAAGACTTATTTATAGTAGGGATTCACCTACTCCCATTGAAGTAACCGAGAAAATGTGTTCCATCTAGTGCCTCTAACTAGAAAGCACTTAAATCAAGTATATGAGTGATAACATATGGTCCCAACCAATGCACTTTAAGCTTTCCAGGGTGGTAAAAAAACTTTGAATCATACAAAAGTACCATTTTCCCAACCTCAAGATTTTTATCCTTGATGTGCCTATCATGCCATGCCTTCTACCTAGCCTTTTCTTGCTTTTGACTCCATCTTTCTATGGCACACCTCTCATCTAGCTGCATTATTTTTCAATATGTTCTTCCAATGCCTTCTCATCATCTAGACCTCTTGCACATGTAATACACAAAGAAGGTAACATGAATTCCATGGGTAGAACTACCTCTGTGCCAAACACCAACTAAAAGGGTGTTGCTTTATTCAACCTCTTGTAGGTTGTCTTGTATGCCCAAAGTATAGTAGAAACCTTTTCATCCCAATCTCTCCTTCCAACATCACAATTTTTTCAAAGTATGGCTTAGTATTTTGTTGAAGCCTCAATAGTTCCATTTTCCTGAGGGTGATAAGGGGTTGTCCTATGGTGTGCAACCATAAATTCATCCAATAATATCCTGATAGTCTCATTAAGAAATGAGTACCCTATCACTTGTTAAACTTAAAGGGCATCCATACCTGCTAATAATATTTTCCCATAAAACCTTGATGTCATAGTTGTTGTGTAATCCTTTATAGGTGCCACTTCTTCCCACCTTGTAAGATAATATGTACAAGTTATAATATAGTGTGATCTTGTCTTGCATGCATAGGGGAGATAGGGCCCACAAAGTCAATTTCCCACTTCTCAAAAGGCTCTGCACTAGTAATAGGCCTCAAAGGATTTCATCTCTATGTCCAAGATTTCTAAGGTGCATTAATAATGGTCACATGCCTTACAATATGCTTTGCAATCCTTGTATAATGTTTCCCACCATAGACTAGCAGCTAGTAGAATCTTATACATGGTGGCATCCCCTACATAGTGTCCACCTGCAATACCGCCATGAGCCTCTTCATAATTTCTTCACACTCATGCTCAAGTACACACCGGCACAAAAACTTCATCATGACCTAACTTGTATAAGTCTCCACTAATCAACATGTAAGGTGAGGTGAATAAAGTTGTTTCTTTTCTAAGGCCTTCATTCCTTGGGTGCCACACCTGTGCATAAAATATAAAATATCCTCCAAGTTTTAGGGTGTGTGATTTAACCTTGAATAAATGTGCATCTGCATTATGTCCTCAATGCTCTACATGTCCTCTCCTGATTGAATCCTTGATAAATGGTTTGGACCAGAATTTCTCTTACCTGGCTTAACCACCACCGTAAAATTGAACTCCTAAAATAACATTACCCAATGATATATGCACCCTTGAAAATGGGCTTGTTCACTAAGTACTTCAATGCCATATGGTCTATATAAAAGATGAAAGGTGTAGCTAGCAAATAATGTCAAAACTTATGGAGTGCATAGATCATAGACAAGGCCTCACACTCTGTCATTGTATAATTTTTTTCTTGGAGTCAACTTCCTACTAGCAAAAAAATAGGATGATCAATAATCCCTTCTCTAGGTGAGCTAGTACCACACCAATGGCCATGCCAGAGGCATCTACATGAACGTGAAAAGGTTTGGACCATGAAGGAAAGTGCAAATAGGTACTATAGTAAGCCTCTCCTTTAGTGTGTCAAACACATGTGCTATTGTGCCTCACCCCAATAGAAATTTTCCTTTTCCCTTGAGTAATTATTCTAAGGGTGCAAAGATCTTGGCATATCCCTTAATAAAATTTCTATAATAACCTATGTGCCCCAAGAATCCATGCACCTCACTTTGGCTAGTAGGTCTTCTAAGCCCAAAATCACAGCTACCTTAGTAGGATCCACTAGTAATCCCTCTTTACAAATGATGTGTCCCAAAAAATTCCAAAGGGTGTGGAAAATATACACTTCTTAATGTTCAAAGAGATGCTCAACTACCTACATCTCTCAAAAATCAACCTCAAATTATCATAGTGATCTTTCACGAGCCCATAAATTTCCAATCATCTAGATATACCTATAAGAACTTGTGAATAAAATCCTAGAATGCTTGTACCACTATGCATGAAAATATTGCAGGTGCATTCTTTAATCCAAAGGGAATAACCATGTATGCAAAAATTCCCCACTCATGGTTGAAATTTTCTTCTCTTGATCTTATCTAGCTATCCTTACCTGATGATATCTAGAGAATCCATCAGTGAAGGAGTATATTTCACGCCCTGCAATGCCTTCCAAGATTTCCTTAGTAAATGGTGTGGGAAAGGGATCAATCACACATGCAACATTCAACTCCTATAATCCACACAAATTTGATTCTTACCATCTTTCTTGATGTTGATCACCATAGGGCTCACCCATTCTGACTCCTCGATGGGCACAATGATCCCAGAAATTAACATTTTTTCAATTTCTTCTTTTACCTTGAACACAAGTTTGGATTCATCCTATAAGGCCTCTTCTAAACTAGGGCACACCTTCCTTTAATTTATCTTCATCTCTCCCAAAGATTCATGTACTCCTTTCAATTCATGATAGCCTCTAGGAAAAAGTCTTAAAAGTCATGTAATAACTCAATGATTTTAGCAACTTTAGAGTCAAACCAATAATCTCTGATAATGGCTTCCTTGGGTTCAACATCCATTCTAATGTTCACTTTCTTGTCTTCATAGGCTCATGGTAGGCATGTGCCTTCTCATCTATACTGTCTAAGACTTCACACATACCCTCTGTGTGCTCAATGTCTAGGTCCTCTACCTCTTCATCATCAACCATGTAGATCATCTTACCATTTTCTCTTTCTAGGAAGGAACACCCAAGTTATTCAAATCTATTTCTTCATCTTCAAAACATGCCACCAAGTCTAACTCATAAAACAACTCCTTAAGTAACTCTTCAGCTTTGCACTATCCCCCATAGTTAAGTACTTCATAACCTGTAATGCCTCATTCACTAGAGGTTTAGTATAAAAAATAGTCAAAGGTCTGAATCATACCTATGGTAAGTTCTTGCCAATTTCTAGTCTCTCTATTCAACTCTAAATAAATGTACCATACACGTGTGTAACCTCACAATGTGAAATAAAACTTATGCACCCACAAAAAGGTGGTAAAGCTTCCTACCCCTCTGTCAAGAGTCTCTCACACTATTGAACGTGGTGTTGAACAGGATCATTACCATGAAATACATAGATCTAGTAGGTGCATTTCTCCTCAAAATCTAGCAGATAAAGTGATCCTCACTTCTCTCCACTCTAAAATATTATCCTTGTGAACCATCCACCAACACACTTTGCCATCCCATGTTGAGTATACACTAACATGTTCCTTCTTTCCACCTAACATTCCATTGAACTTCTATAGCAAGTAGGAATACTTCTGGATTCTCTTCACTATGTACTTTGGTACTTGGTTGTACTTAAATTCTTAATACTACGTGGCTTAGTGACATACGTGCGAAATGCACTTTGTACTTTATGCCCAACCATTTCATAAGTTTCATGTGCCTAATTGTCACATGCAACACTTGTAGTATCACTCATGGACTGTGCATCATCCCACTGGAGAACTCCTTCTTTTGATGGCTCAAGAACTTCTAGATCTCGAATGGTGCACACATAAATTTTGTTCAAGTCTTCTTCACTTAAGGGCTCTACATAAGGTATATTTTCCCATATGTTAAAGGGATAATGACACATTCTTCCTTATTCTCAAAGATTATATACCACTTTTTGAAACACAATTTAGTGTTGTTTTCATAACACCAAGGGCACCCAAGTAATGCGGGAAAATTTTGCTTTTGTAAGTGCTAAGACCTCAAATTCCCCAATGAACTTGGCCCTCTGTATAGTAATGGATGCATCTTTTAAAACTCCAATGGGTGTGGCCTTCATTTGGTTTTTCATGAAAAAACACATTAGAGGATGGCTATAATGGAGGTCTACCCATTTAACCCACATCCAAAGTGAAGTACATTCACTTCCACACCTATGTCAATCAAAATGTTACTCAAAATCCAACCATCAACAACAACATTTAGAGTAATCTCCTTGTCATAATCCAAACTATTCAAAGGAATATTAGCATGCAAAATTATCTCTCTCATGCTCATTCCTAGTGCGTAGAGTGTTTCCCTTCAACCAATTCCCTAACAATGGAATAATGTTCTCTTGGCAACATCTTACAAACCTCCTTTAAATCATCAAAATATTTCTTATGAAGCTCATTTGATTTATTTTTTCTAACTTCCACTGTTCCTTCAAACATTGTATCTCACCCTATAAATTCTGAATTACCTCCATGGTTTCTTGATAAACCTCCTTTTTGATGCATAGGGTCTAGATACTTGGCATGCAGACTTCCTCCTTTAGTAATGGTAGGCTTTTTTAGAATGCTTCCTATGGCACATGTAACCTCAACATGTAGTAATCTTCACAGGTACCATTAACTCAATCCGTGCTAACTTTGGCACATCCATTGGTCTTCCATGATGTGTTGTACTCTAACCATTCCCATGCCCTTATTTTCCTATTTATGTTTCTTTCTTAAGTGTTCATACAAGTCCAGGAACTCTTCATAACTATGATTCTTTCCATAAAAATAACACACAATATTTTGTGGACATTTACACCTGTAGTGATCAGGAGATCCACATGTATAACAAGTCCCATGAGGGAAATCACTCCTTCCACCCCCACGACCTTGACCTCTAAATCCACCTCTATAACCTCAACTCTACCACACCACCATCAAAATTCCCCTCACTGTGATCATAGTCATGATGCTCACCTTTTCCTTGGAATTATTTACAACACTAGTCTATCATACGCCAATATCAATGACATCATGGATCTAATCAATCAACTTACAATATTTAGTATCATGAGTCGAGGACCTAAAATATTATAGTAATTGGACACATTCTTTCTTATCACATGCTAAAAATGGGCACTCGACTTAAACTATGGTCTAGTGACATATCTCACAATCCAGCAACAAGGAGCACACCAATTTCAAGGGAAACTATCCTTAGTATGCCCCTCTACTTCAAAATATATACACCAAATTCCACTCATCGTATCTGTGCTAAATTAGCAATAATTTCTCTAACTTTTTCACCATTGCTATAATTTGAGCTTCCAAGAATGGGCTCACTCCCATGTCCACACTTCCTACCGCCTCAGCATGTAGAGCTGCTTCAAGTGCCTCATGTGGATTTGTATAAGTCTTATGAAAAACTCTCTCTAAAAGGCATGATCAGTCCTCCAATGAACCACTATGCATGTTGGCTTGCATGGATGTCATAAGATAACTTAGACAGAAAAGAGTCTTGAACCGAGCATCATATTCCTAAACACTTTTAGTAGTGCCCTTAATGTCTTTGAGTACGCTTATGTTTTTCTACTCAAACTCAGGGATATTAAATTCCTTTAAGAAAGAATCTCGTAACACTGTATAGTCCACACAAGTCTGATCAAGATCAAACTTTCTATACCAATTGTGTGTGTGTCCCTACAACGTAGTTACAAACTAACTTGCCTTGCACTCTAGAGCTATAATCCCTTTGCATGCCATAGTATCTCACACATATGCACATGTTCTATTGCATCTTCAATGCCTCTATACTCTGGAAGATGAAGAGACATCTCCATGTAAATTTGTTGAGGTTGGTGTGGACCTTGCCCACTAGATCTAGAGCCTCCTGTGTTTCCTCTTGTATTTCCACCACCTCCAGATCCACTAGATCCTCTAGCACCTGAGCCACCTGATCCTCTCTGATCCACCCCCTAGTAGGAAAAGACCGAGAGGATGCACTACCCTATGTTCCGATGGTTGTGCTAAACTGAATGCCCATAGTATGCAAAGTTGCACTACTTCTAGATGTGATGCCAAGGTTTTGTGTGCCTATGTTCTATGCCGATGATGTGCCATAAAATATACCTCCAACTAGTCCTCCAAATAAAGTAGATGATGATTGTACCATAGATGAATAAGCTCCCTAATTAACTCCTAACTTGACTAAAAATTAACTCTATCTACTACAACTCTACTACTCACACTATCTTGTTGATTATTGACTGTTGTAGAAACTAGAAAACCAAGCACAAGGGCTAGGTCACTAGGTAGATTCAGATGCATGCCCATGGCCCATGTATCTCTCTACTGTGTGCTCTCATCTGAGGCTGAAGAGGGTTCCCTACCATGCTTTCCCAAATGGGGAGTTCCAGATGCTCTGGCTCCATGTCTTCTACATGAGCTCCAAATCCTTCATGAGCCATCTCTCTCCAAACGCCATCCATTCTACAACTTCATGTTGTTTCTAAATCCCTCTCACACACCTCATTGAACTTAAGCCACCTTTCTTCCCTTTTCCTTTCTACCACTAGGTCCACCATCCTTCACCAATCCTACTCCTACCCCTATGCGTGGTGGGGTTTAGTTAGCCATCGACTTCTCTTCCAAATCTAGGGTTACAATCAGATCTTGATTACCAGTGGAATACCGTAAAAAATACGATCCTTTGGGTTCACGTAAAAACTAAAACTCAACAACCTCTAGGAAAGAGTAATTCAAAATTACATACTCAAGAATATAGTTGTATTCAAAACACCATGGAACCAAACATCCACAAAGTGCATCCAAATCATATATGCATCATACAAGGCCTGAATTCTTCTTACATCCAAAAAAGTGTGAAACCTCCAATTCCTCTTAGACACATAAGCAACCACCACTCATGTAAAGCTCTATTTAATAGAAGAAAAAAAAAATGTCTCATACAATATGTCATACAAATTCTACTCAACCCACACACGTGCATTAAAATCAGGTCCAAGTGTTGAATCTATGAGCATACTCTTCTTCTAGATCTTCTAACCACTCCTCAATACTAGCCAAGGTCAATTGGTATGTCTTCATCATGCAACATCTTAAAAAATAGTTGAGAAAGAGGTCCCAACAATGGAACCAATGATGTAGCCTAGAATTCACTACAAATAACCCAAGGCATGCTGGCACATCACTCAGCCTGAACTGAGTGCTCACCCAAAGCGCGCAAGGGTACCAGGTCCCTCTTTAGAGTTTCTTTTCCAAAATGTTAGCATGATTGAGTATGTATATATCCAGATTCATAACAGATAGTAAATAATCCACAGTGCATAAACCATATCTAGATCTAAACCATATGAAATATTGACTAAACAATGACTATAATGAGATTTACCATGCAAGATCCATGTTCAGTCACATCTAACACCAATATCCAGCCAATATGATCCATTATATTAAGTATTGTAAAACACATAAGCTTCATACATCATAATAGTGTCACTATGAGTCATGCATGTAAACAAAACCAAAATCATAACTCTAAGATCAAACAAGATATCAACGGGATCTAAACCATGTAAATAAATACATATATATAGGGGTGGGGACTTTCCCTTCACCACCCATACACCTTTCCAAAAATAGGCTACATGCTAATAATAGCCATGCACCTTTACAAGAGAATAAAAAGCATGCAAGTGCTAATAATAGATCTTCTAAAGTTAACTCCTAGTACAGATCCTATTAATAGACAAAAATCTGCATGGCACTTGAACTAATGTGAATTCCAAAATATCCTTGGTGTAATCTACAAGTCTTCTATGAAACATGCTCCACACTCTTTGTCCCAAAATAGCCTCATGCCAAAATGAAACAATGAATCCTAGTAATTTTATAGATAACATGCTAAAGACACACTTCTTTGGGTTTAGTCAAACCTTTTATTCCCTTACATGCTGAAAGATGTGTCACAAAATTTCTGGGTGCTCTTCTCGAGTCCTATATTTTACATGTCATCTATGTAATTTTCCATGATTTCACTAATCATATGATGAAAGATAACCATAATTACCCATTGATAGGTAGTTCTTGCATTCTTGAGGCCGAAGGGCATCACTTGATAACAGAATGTCCCCATGGGGTAGTAAAATTTGTCTTATGTTGGTCTTCCTCAACAATATTTATTTGGTTATATCCTGAGAAGCCATCCATGAGTGATAGCATCTCATAACCAACTATCAAATTGATAATCATGTCGATGTTGGGAAGAGGAAATTTGTCCTTTAGATAAGATTTATTAATATCTTGGAAATCAATACACACTCTGATATTTTTTTGAACTAGGAACACATTAGAAATCCACTTTGAGTAGTTGATAGGACTAATGAAGCCTAATTTTAATAACATTTCTATCTCTTCTTTAACCAACAAGGTGACATGAGGATGCATCTTCCAGAGATTTTGTTTTATGGGCTTAGATCTAGATGTATAACAAGATTTTGTACCACTAATGCAAGATCAAGTCCTGACATGTCTGCATAAGACCAAATGAAGATATTTGCAAATTCTCTCAAAAGTACTGTAAAAGTTTTATGTTCTTGAGATGAGAGTGAATCTCCTAACTTAACCATTCTAGGAAGCTCCTTCGTGCCGATGTTAACATCTATTGTATCCTCCACTAGTAACTTGGATTCGTCTTCCACACACATAGGATTAGGAGGGAGATTGATATCCTCTTCTAACAAAGGTGGTTTAGGGAGGTCTTCATCTTTAGGTGGGTACATGTATGTACCCAAAATTGTAGGGTATTGCACCATCGGAACAACATAACACATACCCCAATGATGATACAGGTCTCCTCGTAAGGTGTTTGGGATCCAGAAAAGCTCTCCAAGTGTGTTAACATCCTGTATGCCCCACTTAGCCCCCGCATGCTTTGTTTTTCTCTTTTTCCCTCTTTTTTTGGCCTTTTGCTCTTCGATTCTGAAACCGCCGCCCGCTGCGGGCGACGATCTCATGACCGCCGCCCTAAGCAGGGCAGCGGTCCTATAACTGCCACCTTGCTTAGGGCGGCGGTCCTTTACGCATTTTCTAGAATTCTCTTTTAACACGACTCACGTAAATTTCAACGTTTACCATTTTTTTCACCGCCATAATCTTGCATTAATGATTCTAGTTCCCTGGAATAGTGTTTTGCCATTGTTTATTTTTTAAGAGTTCTATTTGGTTTTTACCTTGGGTAAATGCAAATGCTATAAATAGTTGGCTTGTGCTCAAGCAAATGGCCCCTCAAATTTGCCTTTGAATTTCTCATTGCAATATATTAGTCTTTAATTTTATTTAGGATTCTTAGTTTCTTTCATTGCATGCCTAATTAGTGTTGTTTTGCTGTTAGGAAGCCACATATCCATCTTGTGTAATGCTTTGTTGATATTTTATCCAATCCATTGGAGTAAAATAGTTTGTGTTCAATAGGAAGCCATTAAAGTTACAGGTTTTTTTCTTCAAACAGATAGTTTTAGGTTCTCGACGTTCTATGTTGCATGACTCGTAATAAATTCCGTTAGGAATTTCATAAGCCAAGCTCTATACTCTTGCACTATCTCTCTCCTACTCGCATTGTATTCAGTCTGTATCCTAAGCTGCCTTTGTCCCAATATCTACTTCTGTTGATGCTAGCATTACACACTTTTCTATATTTACATGAACACGAAGGAACGAGGATATCACACCGAGGGATAAGATCACACACACCATCGAATTCACCACTATTCTATAAAATCTAGTTTCTAGCTTTCAAAGTTCTAATTAGAATCATATCAAATAAAGTAGTTAATCACTTTATTTTAGTCAATTTTACTTTCGATATTGCCAGGGAAGTTGTGGGGATTGATAGCTTCTGAGAGGCTATGATTCTTTCCTCACTTATGAAGTAGGATCGAGAGTCTTTCAAATAGATTAGATCAGTTATTTCATTGCTTAGAATAGATTTACAACTGCACGCAGAAAAGTAGCTATAATCGATTACTTTGTTTGTTTTTTAAAATTTGACACTAGGTTAATTGTCAATTTCTAGATATACAAAAATAGTTTCTCTTTCAAATTCATTTATAAAATTCATCAAAAATAACAAAAATATAGAAGTTATATATATTATAGACATACTTCGCATAGTTAATTTTATTTTGCTGCATTCAGTTTGCATTATTGCTTTTGTATGACAATCACGGGACCTAGAGAGCCCAGGGAATACATATTCGAGCCAATCGTGCCCCAACCCAATCTCGTCACAGCCATAATTGATATAGATCAGAATCTCGATCTAAGTTCTCCAAACAATAGTAAACTTACAACAAATCATTTTCCAACTACACGGATTAAACATAGAAGATGACCAAGCACACACACTTTGGTCAAATCAACCAAACTACATATTACCCTAGATTCATATCCACATGACTGTAGAAGGGTTTGAAAGATAGCATACCTTTGGTTATGATCCTTTGGTCCCACAGTCAGATGCAGGAGACACTCTCACAGATATAGATACCAACTTGAGAATTCAGGTTGCATAAACACCTGTAAGATATTCTGAGAAGATCACACAATTATTAATTTTGAATATAGAAGTTGAAAAGGCATATGACTATTAGATACTAGGGATTAGGGATTGATTCCGCACATGACCATAGCAGGGCCACAACAAATACGAATCTTTGGTTACGACCCACAAATCCCACAACCCAACGAGCCCATAGGTGAATCAAACATAGATGCTAGCCTACGTATACTAGTATTCAGATCTACTCCACTTCCACCTATCATCATCGAACAGTTATCCTTCCTAGAGATAGCAGCTAACAAAGCTAAAGAATTCTGGACTAGGCCAGAGAATCACCCATAGAGTCAATTATATTTACCATCTCGCCCTATGACCTTATCAGAAACATACACGAAACTATCCTGTGTCATTTTCCATGTATTCCACAACCCATGGACCGAATCATGCCAGAGCTCGATATTGATTGAGCCTTCAAGAAATCATCCTTGCTGATCGATCTATCACACCGATTCAGTTATAAGGGCCTTCTTTGCCTTAGATTCGTAATTTCCACTAGTGCATGTCGAAGACATCAAATTTCCCAATTAGCTTATCTAAATCCCATGCATATTCAATCCCCACCGGCTATCTCGCACGACCTTGGGAGCTCGAAAGTGCGAGGAAAAGTTACTTGTAGATTCCTATGCTCGCTTGTCACTTTTCCATCATACAAAATTGGTGAACCCGACGTGAACCTTTCTACTCTCTGGTCTGGAGTCAGATTTCTACTGGTTCTTTCAAATTAAAATGAATCTTTCATCTTTACTACCTCATTAGCTTTCACCATCACCTTCGCTCCTTCCCATTATTTTGCAGGTATTCATATACCCCCAAATATGTTGGGATTCGATGCATATGGTAGGCCTCTCTTAGGTCTTGAGGCATACTACGCTCAACTGAATAGACAATCATCACCCTCGCTCTCGGTATGGGGTGACAACTATTCAGATAACCAATTATCAACACAAACTCCATCTCCAAGGATCAGATATAACTCATCTTTCCAAACAGAGGAGTTGGATCAGCTCGCTCAACAAACAGAGCCTTCAGGCTCGAACAACATGACGCTCACAGGAGAGTCTAGCTCATCTCCTCAGGTACTACTTAGACCACAAATTAGTAGACAATCTGACCCATACCTAGGTTTAGATGATGAACATTCGGTACGTTATGTTAGGAATGAACAACGTTCTTGAAGTATGTACCCACCTGTAGGAGGTTTACAAACACAACCCGAGGTCTCTTTTCAAGAAAATACCTCCATGCCACTACATATAGGAAATACCCTCAAGGAAACTTGGTAGGGTAGCGATCAATTCATATCAAGATATCACATGCCTATACAACACCATGATATACAACAGACGCCGCTAAGGAAAAACACCGTGACTTCACCAAATGAAGTCATTTCAACATTAGTAGAAAAAGTGAGAGGGTTAGAACTTGCCCAGAAAATCACCATTCTCAACTCATGCAGTAGGAAATTCCAAACCTAGCCAAATAGACCTCCTCACAGGAATAGGTACGTTAGGTATGACTCCTCAGTATTCACAACAAATGCCGATTAGAACCACCGTTTCTAACACCATTCCAATACCTCCCGGTCTGCAGTACAAAATAATCCATTCTTGGACAATCCCCTTCATACTTAAACATGTACTCCAAATCACCACAAGGGGATATGTTCTCCTCTCTGTTATTTTCTCTCAACCACACGGGGGTTCCCTTATGCTCCTACCAATGCATATGCAATGCCATATCAACAACCCATTCCACCTCCACTCCCTCAACAAGCACCATCAATGGTCGAAACCTATGCGATAGGGACATATTCAGAATACTTGAAAGATCCCTTAGATTTCACGATACGAAGCGTCATGCTTCCAAGACCTCTTCCCAATTTTACCAAATACAAAGGTGAGGGAGATCCAAATGCACATATCAAAGCTTACGCTATAGCCATCCGAGAACTACTCCCATGGGATGGGGTTGTTGCTAAAATATTTCCCAAAAATTTGGAAGGTATCGCTCTCGATTGGTATTATAGAATACCTGAGGCTTCCATCCATTTGTTCAAGCAACTCGTGTCATAGTTCATCAAGGCCTTTGACATGAATAAACTATTAAGGACATGAATCAGGGAATTCTTGCACATTAAACAAGAACACAATGAATCAATCGCCCATTTCATCCAGAGGTGGCACACGCTTTCTCTATTCTTCGACAAGTGCTCCGAACATGGATCAGATGGAACTATGTGATCTATTCCTTCATTCTCTCAGTAGAGAGGTAAAGGAAGAGGTCCAGAAGTTCCCGCTAAGAACTTACGATGAAGTACTTGAGAGTGCTCTCCGAATAGATCAAGCGGTAATTGATAGTGGTCACAAGACATATGGAGAAAACGGGAGGTTAATCACCTCCAACCAAAACACTACAAGTTATCCTACTATCACGAATGTCAATCAAGGACCTAAAATCCTTAACAAAAATCACGGAGTGACAATGAATGGAGTAACCGATCAGGCTAGAAAGGTAAATGTTGTGAATACTCCACCACAAATAAATAATCAACGAAACAATAACTTTACTCCAACAATCAATACAGTGGATTTTAATCATCCACAACAACAACAACAACAACGGTGAAGCCCTACATGGGATCCAAATCAAAATCAAAAACAAAAACACTAAACTTTAATAGAAAACTTTAATAGCAACGGTTTGATCAAATTTTTTGGGCCACAATATACACCAAACCAACAAATTAGGAATTACAATCCTAATTCTTATTGTGGTTTCTACAAAATTTGGGGCCATGACACTAGAATGTGCCGTGACTACAATAAATTCATGCAACACTTGCTAGATGAACAAAGACAACTTTTCATAGATATATTCTTGGCATCCTACGTCACCAAAGATCAATACTTTTATAGGGGTAGTTTCCTCAAAATGCACCCCTCAATATCTTCAATGATTCGCTCCCAAATCACAACAATAACAAGTTAAATCCAAATGGGACAAAAAAGGGTGTAATTGCAGGAAACAATGATCATGAAGCTTCAACTTTGCTAAATCCATTAGTTGCGCCACAACTAGGAAATCAGCCACGACCTAAGATAGTCAGATTAGTGGAGTTAGATGCCGAACTACCCGTAGAAGCTGTAACAAGGACACGAGAGTATTCCCGTCAGCCAATTCCAAGCTACCCACTAGAAATAGACAATATCCAACAAGTATTAATAAAACCCGTGGGTGCTTATGACTTAATTAATGATCTAACAAAAACCTTCTTGCACATCTCCTTTTTGGATTTATTGAAAAATCCCTCACAGGGCTTCTCTTTTAGAATCATTAGGTTTAGGTCATCTAATTAGCATCACTCCACCTCCCGAAACACAGGTAAACCATATAGACTTTGATATCCATCCTCCGGGGCATCTGGATAGGGATGTCAAATTCATATCTCGAAATAAAAAAATGCCAACAGATGCTTTTTGAGATTACACGCCGAGGTGATCCGGCCTTACACTTGTAAGTGTGGGTTTATAACAATTATGTGAAACACACGATGGTTGATTTGGGGCAGCAGCTTAACATAGTCCCTTTTTCTTTCCTTCAAAAGCTAGGGTATGGAGAAACCAATTGTTCCATGACCTGGAATACGCTAAGAGGCTATGACAGCCTTAAAGCCACTTCAATTGGGACTATAATACTACTGGTCACCTTAGGACCCAAAACAATCCTGACTGAGTTTTATATTATAGATCAGGAAACTAACTATAATATGATCCTCGGTCGACCATGGATACACCGTATGAAGGCAATCCCTTCTATGCTATTTCAAGAAGTAATGTTCTTGCATTTAGGAAAGGTGGTCATAGCCAAAGGTGATCCAAAACCATTCGATGTACACCTGGATGACCTAAAGAAAATACCAGGCATGCACTCAGAGTTTGAAATCCCAACAAACCAACTTAATAAGCCTACCGACATGAAACCATAAGACAAGTTGATACCTATGACAAACCTTGAAACTATGAGCCTAGCCAAGGAAACCCCAGCCCCCAAAGATGAGGCTAACACTATAGAAACAATATCATTAGGAACTACTACAAAAATTGTTGAATTACTAGAACAGGATCTACCAATGTTCCTACCATTTGATTCTATAGGCATGGGGTGCACCCTAGGTGTCGGTTCTCTCCCAGGGTAGATCTCTACATGGTAGAGGTAGAAGATGTTAACACAACAAATATCCCAGTGCCCATATTCCCAGCTAAGTATTGGACTCTCCATTTCGATGGAGCTAAATGTTGTTACAGAGTTGGGGCTGGAGTAATCCTTACTTCTCCCGAAGGAAAAGTCCTACCATTTTCCTTCAAACTAAATTTCGAATGCACAAACAATGGCACTGAGTATGAAGCCCTTCTCCTTGGCCTCATCCTAGCTAAGAGAATCGGTGTTGATAACATCAGAGTGTTAGGAGACTCGCAATTGGTAGCAAACCAAGTCTCTGAAGTATATGAAGCCGAGCACCTATAGCTCTACAAAATAGTCTGTATTGAATTTAAGCAAGGAATTTGACTTCATATCAATCAAGCGATCCCGAAAAGAAAAAAAATATTCTCGCCGATTCAATAAAGAACCTCAAAGATGGCACTTTACTCCAAATAGTAAGTTAGAGGATACATGTTTCATGGTATCCCTTCATGATGAACCATTGATAAAAACAATGTCAAATCCTCTTTTAAATGGAAATGAAAACAAATCTACTATCCTAGACCACATCAATAGTGATATAACCACTCTTGATTTCTTAAACGCCTATGCGGCATTACATCTTGCCCATCACGTAATAGATTTGCCTTTAATTCTTCATTCATCTTCCTATTATGGGAATCCCATGACAGAGCTTCCCCCACAAAAGGAACCCAACATATACATAGTCGAGAATGGAGATGAGCTGGAACTACCTCCAGCCCCGCCTGAGTTTGAAGAAGGTAACGCTTCTCTAATCGAAGAAACAATTAATATTAACATCAGAATGGAAGATGAACCAAGGATATTGAAGTTAGGATCCTCGTTAACTCCATTAGAAGTAGAAATACACACTCGGATCCTCAAGGAACATCAGAAGGAATTTGCATTTAATTATAAAGAAATGACAGGGGTTACACCACACATTGCAGTGCACAACCTCGTCACTAAATCAGATGCAAAACCGGTTAAGAAAAAATCGAGACCAATGAAACCCAAGGTAGCTCTCATGGTAAAAGAGGAGGTAATAAAGCTCCTCCAAGTAGGATTCATCAAACCAGTCGATTACTCTCAATGGGTATCTAATATCATTCCGGTTCTCAAAAATAATGGAAAGATACACATCTGCATAGACTTTCGAGACATTAACAAAGCATGTCCTAAAGATGACTTCCCATTACCATCCATAGACATCATTTTTGATGCAACAACTGGATTTGAGCTTTTGTCTCTCATGGATGGATTCTCGGATACAATCAAATCAGAATATCTGAACAAGATCAAGCTAAAACCACATTTATAACTCCTTGGGGAACCTATTGCTATGCTGTTATGTCATTCGGACTCAAGAATGATGGTGCTACATACCAGCGGGATATGACGTATATATTTCATGATCTTATTCATAAAATTGTGGAATCCTACGTAGACAACTTGTTGGCCAAGGCCAAGAAGCATTGTGACCATCCGGAAGTGCTTCGCGTCATTCTTTCACGTCTGATAGAATACGAGTCACGCTAAATCTAGAAAAATGTGTCTTTGGTGTGACAGGAGGGAAGCTTCTAGGTTACATTATATCATCACGCAGGATCAATGTTGACCCAACCAAAATTAAGACTATTCTTGAAATGGTCCCACCTTCGGATGAATCTAGAATTAGATCATTTCTCAAAAAACTTGGTGCGATCCGGAGATTCATCCCAGATTTAAGTTTCACCATTCATCTAATCAACAATCTACTCAAGAAAGATTATAGCATTGATTGGACCGAAGACTGTAATGAAGCTTTCAATGCAGTTAAGCATTTCTTGTTATCACCACCTACGCTAATGCCACCTAAGCCAGATCACCTGTTAATTTTATATTCGCGAGCCACCAATGTCTCACTAGCCTATATGTTGGCTCAAGAAGATGATGACAATAGGGAACGTGCGATCTATTTCATTAGCCGGACATTGCTCGATTATGAAACACACTACACACAAGTGGAATGAGAATGCCTCACCATAGTCTTTGCAACAAAACACTTAAGACATTACATGTTAAATCAAGAAATAAAGGTCATTGTAAAAACAGACCATTTACAAACTTTCCTCACGCAAGGGTCCTTGTCTAAAAAGGTTGGACGCTTTATAACCTTAATGGGTGAATTTGAATTAAAGTTCGTAAATCAGAAGTCGGTTAAAGGAAAAATCATCGCAGATTGGTTAGCTGATAATCCATTGACGGAGGCGATCTAGTAGATCTGGACTTTCCAGATGAGTGCGTATACTACGTCGAAACCCGACCTTCTATCTCTGAGTGTCCTTGGTATACCAATATTATTAATTATATCATGGACCATATGTATCCAGAAGGTGCTACGCCACAACAAAGAAGGTGGTTACGCATTATCATAGCCAAATACGTCATTATAGAGAAAGTGCTCTATCAAAAAGCATTCGATGGAATGCTTCTAAGATGTGTCGACACAGAAGAATCCAAGAAGATTCTCCATGAATCTCATAGTGGAATGTGTGGAGGCCACTTTGGTGGCCATGCCACCGCTCGAAAAATACATCGAATGGGATATTTCTGGCCCACTCTAGAACACGACGCAGTAGATTTTGTACGCAGATGTCATAAGTGTCAAGAATTCTCCCACGAGATTCACATGTCAGCACAAGCTCTACAACCAATCGCTACTCCGTGGCCCTTTTCTACGTGGGGCCTAGATTTAATAGGGAAATTCTCTCCCTCATCTATAGATGGCCATAATTTTATAATCACAGCCACCGAATATTTTACCAAGTGGGTAGAGGCTATGCCTCTTACTCTTTATCGTACGGTTCAGTAATTTCCAAGTTCATTTTGAACCAAATCATTTACAGTACGGTGTCCCGCAACTCATTATCTCGTATAATGGGACTTCTTTAAGAATGAAAAAGTTTGCAAGTTATGCAATAAATTTAAAATAAGCCATCATACGGCTTCATTATATTACCCTCAAGCCAATGAACAGCCGAGGCGACAAACAAAACATTAAAAGACATTCTCCTTAAAATGGTGAGAGAAAATAAACGAGATTGGCATTTGAAGTTATATCTATCCTTATGGGCCCATTGAACCTCAATAAGGACACCAACAGAGTAACTCCTTTCTCACGCCGGTATTCGGGCGTAAGGGCAGTTCTCCCGCTTGAGGTTGAAATACCCAGTACTCCACATTTCATTACAAGGGATTCTAGATGAAGATGCTTATAGAGAAGCACGTCTCTCCCAACTAGAAAGTCTAGATGAAGCTAGGTTAGATGCCGAACAGTGACACAGAGTCTATGCTGACCGGATGTGCCGACAGTATAACAAGAAGGTCTATGAGTGCGACATATATGAAGGTGATCTAGTTCTAAGGCTAGACAGCCAGATCGATAAAAAGAATGGCGAAGGAAGGAAGTTCCAGCCCAAATGGTTGGGCCCATACCAAGTCATGAAGGACTATGAAAATTGTGCATACCTCTTATGTACGCTAGAAGGTGAGGAATTTGGTGAAACAGTCAATTCCCTACACCTCAAACGATTCTACACGTAAGCAACTAGCACTACTTGTATAATTATATCTACATTGCATCTTCATATAGATTAGGATAATTTTGTCTGCTTGTTTCATACAAAAATTGTGATCAAGGAATTTGTTCTCAAAAAAATTCATTACAAACTCATGATGTTGTTGGCATAAACACTCTAATCATACTTCTCTATTTCCATGATATCATCAAACTATTTCGGAATCATTTCATCAAATAAAACTAGATATGATGAAGTCTTAACTGTAACCATACCAAGATCTACATGTTTGTTCTCACTTTTGGTTTCTTCTTAGGATAGGTGTCTTGCCTATGGTCTATTCTAGAAGCTTCATCATGTCACCTCTATCCCATATGTATATCTCTTTGGAAATAAGCACATACTGACATTTTACTCAAGTAAACAAGTCAAATATAGATCAAATAGAAAATTTTAAATTTACACATTTCCTTGCCCCACCAACCTTCGGTGATGAGCTTGCGTCTCTTACTAGTGACGTAGGGTTGGGAAAGGATGGAAATGCCCTTACTCGCCTATATCTTGCCTATGGTGATAAGCCCATACTTCTTACTAGTAGCATGGGGCAAGGTGTAGGGGGTCCTCTTGACAAACAAATGCAAAAGGTCATAGACAAACAATTCAAATTTTAAAGTCTTGAGTCAAAAACAAATGAATCAGATGTCCAAAATTCCAAGAGAATTAAAAATCCTAAAAACCTAGATTTTGTCTACCATGTGGCCATCTATGGATCTAAGTCTAGATAAACCGCAAAGCAAGTTGCATCCCAAAACTATGAAGTCACTCGAGTGGAGTAAGCTTGTAGCATCCTAATTTGGTTCCACAAAGCTTTTTCTATCTCTCATCACTGCCATTTCAATACATTTCACAACTTGTGCCCTTTCTAGCTCTCGGTGATGAGCCCTCACATCTTACTAGTTGTGTGGAGTTAGGAGAGGGGCAAGTCTATCTACTCATCATACCAGTTTGTCTTCACCACTTTGCCAAAACAAATATGAAGTATCCAAAATTGCTTACAGAAACTAAGATTCAAAATCACATTATATCTACATTATCATATATCAGCATCATGAAATACAAAAAGAAAGTAAACACTTGCATCATTTGTTCTCCATTGCATACATTCTAAAGAGCATACAAGCATAATATCATAATTTACATGAGGAAACTAGAAAAGAAACAAAGCCATAAATGCCAAAAGTCTGATCCAAAAAGAATATATATATCTATCAAAATTCCTATACAATGCCATCATGCACTAAGAATGGTCAAAACGCTCAAAGAGCCCGGGATATACAAAATAATATATCATAAAAATATAGGAGAGCTAAGTGGCTTCTCAACCCCTATGATACCCCTCCGAAGGTGCACGCCCATGCCTAGGACTTCGGCTATGCCGACGCTTTGAGTGCACAGAGGGCTCAGATCGCGAGGGCAGCCTGCAGCCTCGCCATGAGAATGACTCCTCATCAGGTGCTCGGCTGTCCTATACCCCGCTAGCTTTGTGCGAAGAGTTGATACCATCCTAGCCATATGCCAGACTGGGAAAATATGTAAGTGTGTCTACCACCACAGCCGAGGGCTCCCAAAGATCCACGAGAAAACTCGCACGGGTCCTCTCCATGGGGATCATCAAGGTATCGGTGCATACCCTGCGAATCAAGTCCCGCCACTCATCGGTGGTCTCTGCAAACAAAGGAGAAAACAAATTAGAAACAAAACAAGAGATAAAATACAAGAGCAAACAAGAGGAGAAATAGTAACTAAGGCAATCCTAATTAAAAACAAACATTAAAAAGAAGGGTGGTAACTTACTCGGATCACCAGGCCTCTAGGATGGATCTCTAGGGTCAACACCTGCCACGATGCCGCTGCTGACTAAGGTGCTCCCCCCGTGGCTGGAGCAATGTGGCATCCTACAATGGACTCATCCTCCCCACCATGGCCCTGGGAGAGTGGCTCCTCTGAAACCAGAGTAACTCTCTCTGCACTCTACTCGGCCCTCGCTGCCAGCATGATATCCTGAGTGTCATGCCACTCGGATCACCGTCCTCCTCGGGCCTCCTCCTCGCTCTCCCCGTAAACTCCTCGACTTGAGTCTATGTCAATGGGGTCATCGCTGCTATGGGCAAGACCCGCGCAATCCAAGCAAGGGTGCTCGAGGTGCACCGGCTCTCCTCGAGCACGTACTACCCTCCCGGCTGCAATTGGAACATCGAGTAACAACTGGCCCAACCCCGCCTCTAGGACCCTCTCTCGCCTCTCGAATTGACTCGTATATTGGTGCAAACCGGGTAAGCATGCCCATGTAGGGTAGGCCAAACTGCTGAGGAACTCGGCCAAAGGGGTGTATCTCCACTCACCCCACTCTGTCAATAAGCTGCCCTATGGTGGAGCAGGAGATCAAAGTAAGAGCCTCCTTGCCCCATATGCCTACCATGGTCTGATATGGTGTGGCCTCCATGTCGCTCGGTGGTCGAGAAGTAATCGGGCTGATGAGGTGCTCTGAGCACTGACATATCTGTCCATCTAGCTGCCCTCATAGCTCCGGATCTGTCACCTCTACACCTCTGCCATAAGGGATGAAGTGCTCATAGACCCAACTCATGACCAGGGTCGGGTGGCTCAAAGACTGCCCCTATAAACGGACTACCCTGTATAAGTCATGGTAGGTAGTCCCAAGTATGTCTTCTCCCGTGCGTAAATCCGGCCATGTCCCTCTATCTGTGCAATGATGGGGGACCAGCAGTATAGTAGTGTGTCTCCTCCCTTGTCCCCGATTAGTCTCGAGGCAAGGATCCCCATAATAGCCTGACGAAGCAAGGGGATGGGAAAACTAGGAATGGATCAAACTCTAACCCCCTTCTTCGACCCCGTGGAGATGACTGCATCTCCCATATAGGAAGCCCACTGTGCTATCTGGGCCCACAAACTTGTTGTCTCAAGGGTGAGATGTCTCCCAATAATCGGGACCCCCAAAATATGATAAACGTCCTCTAGTGTGATGGTCCACTCACCTCAGACCCCTGGTAATCGGAAGGTGTTCCGATTAGCATCCCAATAGGAGAATAAGTCACAAAGAATGTGACTAGATGGTGCAACATGTGGAACGCGTGAGATACGTAGTATCCCGGCCCTCTAAAGAGTGTCCTCCTCATCCTGTGAAAGTGCATCTAGTATAGCTGGGAGCCAGTCACACTCTCTCTCTCAGCTCCACCGAATGTACTCCTCTCTCGCCTACATACACCCAAAAACACACAAAATAGAGCAAGTTAGCATCCGAGTAATACTAGAAAAATCATGAAAACACATAGAAATGCTAAAAATGTAAAAATAATCTCAAACAGATGTTCTTTTGGCATTCTGTGTAAAACTACCACCCTGAGCAGGGAGGCGGTTTTGTAACCACCGCCTTAAGGGTGGTGGTCGTGTAAACTCCACCCTAAACAAGGCGGTCATGGCCTCGAAAACCCACGCGGGATTTTAAACCTAAAAATGCCTAAAAATGCCAAAAGAGGACCATTTTTACTAAAAAAAGGCCTACCCAGTAGGCGCCCCCCCTAGATGGACCTTTTGAACCTAACATTTTCAAAAATTACCCCCCCATGACAAAGATTTTAGCATTTTAAAATTAAGGGGGTGAAAATGATAAATTGAAGAAAACTAACCTGTGATCTCGCGGGTCGATGTTCCACTCGCAGAGGCATGATCACTATCCTATCACGAATGTTTTGGCTCTACTCATGCTAGAAACCATCACCATGGGTCCCAGAGCTCAAAATCAATCAAATCAACACGCACAAATGAATAAGAAAATGGGCCCACTTTCATATATATAGCAGCCTGATTTGTTTTAAAAATGTTTTTTTTCGTAGGTTTAGAGCACTGACGGAGGTAAGTTCTTACCCCCACACAAATGGCATGTCCTCATTTCCCATTATTTTAGCATTTATTTTCTGATCTATCTTGTCTATCTGCACTTTAGTTCTCTTTTCATTTTGCAGGGAGCGGGAATTTTGGATGGCATTATTTCGACACACGGACGTATCAGGTATAACTTTCAACTTCCCATTTCGGGACCGCCATACTCGACCCACCGTTTTACACCTCTTCATGGATAAAATGATTCTCCGAGGGGGCAATATGTACGTACCCAAAATTGTAGGGTACTGCACCATCGAACAACGTAACACATACCCTAATGATGATACAGGTCTCCTCGCAAGGTGTTTGGGATCCGGAAAAGCTCTCCAAGTGTGCGTTAACATCCCACATGCCCCGCTTAGCCCCCACATGCTTTTTTTTTCTCTTTTTCCCTCTTTTCTTGGCATTTTTCTCTTCAGTTACGAACCGCCGTGATCAAGGCGGCGATCTCGTGACCACCTCCATAAGCAGTGGCGGTGGTCTCAGTAACCACCGCCCCGCTGTGGCGGCGGTCCTTTACGCATTTTCCGGAATGCTCTTTTAAATCGACTCACATAAATTTCAACGTTTTCCATCTTTTTTTCACCGCCATAAGCTTGCATTAATGATTCTGGTTCCCTAGAATAGTGTTTTGCCATTGTTTATAGTTTAAGAGTTCTATTTGGTTTTTACCTTGGGTAAATGAAAATGCTATAAATAGTTGGCTTGTGCTCAAGCAAACGGCCCCTCAAATTTACCTCTCGAATTTCTCATTGCATTAGATTAGTCTTTCATTTTATTTGGGATTCTTAGTTTCTTTCATCATTGCATGCCTAGTTAGTGTTGTTTTGTCTGTTAGGAAGCCACATATCCATCTTGTGTAAATGTTGTTGATATTTTATCCAATCCATTAGAGTAAAATAGTTTGTTTTCAATAGGAAGCCATTAAAGTTACAGGTTTTGTTCTTTAAACAGATAGTTTTAGGTTCTGGACATTTTATGTTGCATGACTCGCAATAAATCCCACTAGGAATTTCATAAGCCAAGGTCTAGTACTCTTGTGCTATCTCTCTCCTACTCGCATTGTATTCAGTCTGTATCCTAAGCTGCCTTTGTCCCAATATCTACTTCAGTTGATGCTAGCATTACACACTTTTCTGGATCCACGTGAACACAAAGGAATGAGGAGATCACACTGAGGGGACAAGATCACACACACCATCGGATTCGCCACTGTTCTGCAGAATCCAGGTTCTAGCTTTCAAAGTTCTAATTAGAATCATATCAAATAGAGTAGTTAATCACTTTATTTCAGTCAATTTTACTTTCGATATTGCCAGGGAAGCTATGGGGATTGATAGCTTCTGAGAGGCTATGATTCTTTCCTCACTTCTGAGGTAGGATCGAGAGTCTTTCAAATAGATTAGATCAGTTATTTCATTGCTTAGAATAGATTTACAACTGCACAGGCAAGTAGCTATACTCGGTTACTTTGTTTGTTTTATTTAAATTTGACACTAGGTTAATTGTCAATTTCTAGATATATTAAAATAGCTGCTCTTTCAAATTCATTTATAAAATTCATCAGAAAATAACAAAAATATAGAAGTTATATATGTTATAGACATACTTCACATAGTTAATTTTATTTTACCGTATCTGGCCAGCATTATTGCTTTTGTATGACAATCACGGGACCTAGAGAGCCTAGGGAATACGTATTCAAGCCAATCATGCCCCAACCCAATCTCATCACAGCCATAACTGATATAGATCAGAATCTCAGGATCCAAGTCTTCCAAACAACAAGAAACTTATAAGAAATCGCCTAACCGCACGAATTAAACATAGAAGACGACCAAGCACACACATTTTGGTCAAATCAACCAAACTACAGATTACCCTAGATTCATATCCACATGACTATAGAAGGGTTTGAAAGAGAGCATACCTTTGGTTGTGATCCTTTGGTCCCACAAATGCACGTAGGAGACACTCTCACAGATATAGATACCAGCTTGAGAATTCAGGTTGCACAAATGCCTGTAAGATATTCTGAGAAGATCACACAATTATTAATTCTGAATATAGAAGCTGAAAAGGCATATGACTATTGGATACTAGGGATTAGGGATTGATTCCACACATGACCATAGTAGGACCACAACAAATATGAATCTACGGTTGTGACCCACAAATCCCACAACCCAACGAGCCCATAGGTGAATCAGACATAGATGCTAGCCTACATATACTAGTATTCAGATCTACTCCACTTCCACCTATCATCATCGAACAGTTATCCTTCCTAGACATAGCAGCTAACAAAGCTAAAGAATTCTGGACTAGGCCAGAGAATCACCCATAGAGTCAATTATATTTACCATCCACCCTATGACCTTATCAGAAACATACACGAAACTATCCCAGGTCATTTTCCATGTATTCCATAACCCATAGACCGAATCACGCCAAAGCTCGATATTGATTGGAGCCTTCGAGTAGTCATCCTTGTTGATCGATCTATCACACCAATTCAGGTTAGAAGGGCCTTCTTTGCCTTAGATTCACAATTTCCACTAGTGCGTGTCGAAGACATCAGATTTCCCAATTAGCTTGTCTGAATCCCATGCATATTCAATCCCCACCGGCTTTGTCTCGCACAACCTCGGGCTCGGGAGGTTGGGTGCGAGGGAAAGTTACTTGTAGATTCTTATGCTCGCTTGTCACTTTTCCATCATACAAGACACTATCTTGTCCATAGGTTTCTCTTTTGTTTTTCCACAAGCACCTCAAATAGGTTTTCACTATAGGACTTGGAATTTTTCTTTCGTAGGAATTTTTCCCTTTCTCACTTTTTAATTTAAGTGACCACACAACTCTGCCTCCTCTTTGAAGTACGCACATGTGTTGAGCTGAATGGAGAAGTCTTTCTTGTGGTCATTTTTGGGTTTATTATCATGAACCCCAAGGAACTCGCCAATAACCTCGTCATTCTAAAACACGTCAATTGACACATGTTATTATTGGTCCCAATTCATGAGTGATGGGTAGATGAGTTTTAGTGTCTGAGTTATAGGGGATATGGTGGGTGTTATGGTTAGGATAGCCATGCAAAATAATAATTTTGTGGAGGAAATTTCTTCGTAAAGACTACACCAGGAATTTGTTTCATTTTCATTTTTGAATGGAATATCTTCATGTTCAGTAAATGCCTCTTTTCATCTGAGGAGTGAGACTCATACGGATGGATGCTAATACAAGACTCACCCATTTTATGATGAGGTATTATAAAATATTCCAATGAACCTTGTTCTTGATGGCCACAACCACATCCTTTATATCCCATAGTAAGCATTATTCGGTTAGGAATAACATACTTGGGTGATTGGTAACATAAAGTCATTTCATCATCTTCAGGATGAAAAATAATATTGTTGAGTATCCTTTCATCTTCTAGTAACCCACCAGGGGTAAAAGTGTCAAAGGGGAAATTTTCCCTTGATCTTTGGAACTTGTAACATGGCCTACCATGTGCTTTGGCAGATAGGGGAATGTTTTGAACCAAAAGGGCTTGTTGCAGATCATACTCTCCATAACCACTTGGTATAACCTTCATCTCCCATGTAGTGAAAGGAGTTTCTAAGGTGGAAGCACCATTTTCATTAGGAGATAAGGTATCTAGATCCACTCATGAAGTGATGGCCTTTGACTAAACATGAAAAATGATCTCTGTAGAAGGTCACTTGTAAATGGTGGGAAAATAACCTAACAATTCTCTTCAATGCGAAAATGGTTAGAGATCCCTTGTATAGTAAGTGTATGTCCTTCATGGTGTAACTGCAAAAACTGATGATACATTAAAGGTATAACTTGCATGACATGAATCCATGGGTGATTGAGAAATATGTTATAAGGGAGCTCCAATTCTAAGACATGGAACTTTGTATCATGGTTTATAGGACCAACTTTTAGTGAGAAAGTGATCATTCTAGCTTATTTTCATTCTTCATTGTCATACACCTTTATGGTGATGAAATTTGTCTCCAAGTCAACTTCTGTGCACCCTAGTTATCGAACTAGCTTAAGAGTACAAATATTTAGACCTAATCCATCATCCACAAGTACTCTCTTGACCTTATGTTTGATTATTACTTTAATGTGTAAGGGCAGGTTGTGGGAGGGATTTTCTACTAAGACTTCTATTGGACTGAAGGTTATGTGTTTATAAGGAACAATTTGTGCTACCATAGCCTATAAGTGTGTTGGGTCTATATCAATGAACACTCTTGATCCTTGTAAGGTTTTACAAAGGATATCCTTATGAACATTAGAAATTTTTAGAAGGTCTAAGATTGAAATATTAGTTGTGGTTTTCTCTAATTGATCTAACACATCATAGTGACTCTCTTGAGGAGGAGGGGGAGGAGGTATTGAAATATCAAGCTGAGCTTGTCACATTGCCAGTGGTGCACTCTCTTACTTTAATTTTTATCATGTTGATATGCTCAACAGTGAATCAACACAACCTATTAAGGCATCAAAATGGTCTATCTTTGATACATAGTTGGTACTCTTATTTTGAGATAATTGTCCTTAATCCTGATTTTCCTTTCCTTTGTGTTTAGGGAAATGTTCTTTAAAAATCCCCATGTTATTGTTTGGAGACTTAGCAGGGGTGGCATAATTTATTTCTACATTGCCACTGTCAATCAAGTCCTAAATGTAATGCTTTAATTTCAAACACTTGTCAGTTTTGTGACCCTTAACACGGTGAAATCCACAAAATTCATTTTCCCTAAACCATGATGGCTTAGGTGTGTCATCCCCATAGGGTTGTGATTCAAGGTATCAAACCATATTGATGGCCTCTAACTACTTTAGTATTGATGATATTGAGTCAGATAGAGGAGTGAAAGCATGACATTTATACTCTGCAGGTAGAGCTCTCTTTGTAAGCTTCAAATAAGCATTATTTTTCATAGATTTTACTTGTTTAGATCACCAAAAATATTTTTATTTCTATTAGTGAAAAACTTTATCTTGTCATTAGTTTTGGAATCATTATGATCGCATGAAAAGGGATTTAGGGTCCCTCTAGCTAACAATGCTTTTTCAATTACCTCTTCAAACGTGTTGCCACAATGCATTTGCAAGTGGAACATGATGTTAGGGTGGAGGTTGGGAAAAATATACTTATTAGCTATTTTTTAGGTATGGAGAAAGGGAAGTGGCTAGCTAACCCTCTCCATTATTATAGGAAAGTAGTGAAGTTCTCGTTGTTTCACATTGCACAGATCTAGCATGGTGACATCACTCTCTATATTAAAAGAAAAGTGACATACAAAATGTTCTGCTAGTTCCAACCATGTAGATATGGATCCCTTGGGGATGTGTAAAAACCACTCTAGTACCTATCCTCCTAAACTTTATGGGAAGAGGTGAATAAGATAGTTGTCACTATACGTGACCTCTTGACATGCCATATAAAAATATTTGATATGATCTCGGGATCACCTTTTCCCTTGTATTTATCAAAATTTGGAAAATCAAAATGTCGTGGGAAAGGTACTTATAACATGGCTCTATCAAATGGATAAGGGCATAATTCATCAAACTAGTATTTCTTGTTGTTATTACCAGTTTTTACCTTCTTGTAATGCTAGAAGGGCGTTCTTCATAGTGGACCACTCTTGATTGAAGAGTGGATCTTGTGTGGGTGGCGTAGGTCTATACGAAGGGTTAAATCTAGGTGTATTACTTCCCTATTCTCTATGAAAAAGTCCTCATATGGGTCTTTTTGTGTCTCTCGACGAGGAGTATTTGTCTGGAAATCATGATGTGAAGCCTTAGGTTTGGATTTTGGTATGGCTTGTTTTAATGGTTTTAGTTGTTCCTTGTTTATGTGTGAGGCTAAACTTTCCAATTGGTGAGTGAGAGCTTGTACTTTTTCTTCTAAGGTTACCTCCTAAGTGGGTACTTCGTTACAATTTTCATGAGGAGGAGGTTGTTCATGATGAGCATGGTCTTCATGATCTTTGCAGTGAACTCTAACCATGAGGTATACGATAGTATTTGTTGTTTTCAAAAGGTACCTCCTCATTATTCTATCATCCAGAAGTAGAGGCGTGTCCTGGGTTTAAAATCTCATTAATATTGCAATGAGGATGTTCCACTTCTTCTTCTCCCCAAACCATGTCAGCGATAAGAGAAGGGTCAACTGTGGAAGGTAACTTAGCTCCTAGTTCTATAACACACATAAGAACCTCATGTTTGTTGTGAAACAAGTAATCATCAATATGGGCAGGATGAAGCTCTATATCCGCACGAGGAGAATCCTCCTCTCCACCACTATGATCAATCATGACATTATCCTCTAAAAGAGGGTTGTCAAATTTGAAATGATCATCTTTTTTTCCCATTCTCATAGTAGGCATACTTTAAATAGGGGTATAACATGAAATTTTTCCACTAAGGTTTACTAAAAATGGACCCTAGGAAAATTTTCGCAGTGTAACAATGTTAAGTCATCACAAAAAAGGTGACTATAAAATAACGAATCTAATAGGTCAATATGAACCTAAGGATGCTAAATAATAAAGAATGATGGTAGTATATGACATGATACTTCTTGAACAATATAATGATGTATAAAACTCAAATTTAGTCACAACAAAAGTTTACTCCCTATGATTTTTTGAGATAGGTTTAAAACAAATAGTGACAACACAATATCACTAGTTAGGCCAAGTTTGAAACAAACAAGACCTAAATGCTAAGAGAGTGTTGACGCGATCCTCTAATAAGGTATACTAAAAACTAGTTTCTAGACACTAACAAATTCTAAGTCTTGTAAAATGGAAGATACAAATGTGAGCAGCGTAACAACACTATTTGGACATGTTAATCAAGATTTGAAAGAAATTAGTATCAAAATGGCATTATAGTGATGAAAAAGAGTAACCTTAACACTTATAAAATTCAAGACAAGTATAGGATGTAAAAAATATCCCTAAGTATATCAGGGAATTACTATGCATGCGAGTAATGTAACAATACAATCTAGAGATTTAGGCCAAGTTTCACAATGGAAACAAGACATAAATATCACAATTGTATGGCTATAATGCGGGAAACATAACAACTCAAAAGAATTCAATGATAAGACAACCTAACTACAATGATAATAAGTCTCAATATGGGTTTGAGATAAAGGGCCTACTAGAACTTGATGACATACCATTCACACTTTCAAAATTTACATTCCGAAATTACAACTTAGTCATGCAAGTAGACTACGAAATTGGTGGACATGATTATTTATAGTGGTATCTGTATATGTTTGTTCTTATTTTTTCCCAAAATGAACAACAAGAAAAAAAAGGAGTAGACCAAGTGGTGATGAGAAATACTTGGTATAACTTTGGCATAGTTTCACATTGTCTAAGAAAAATTTAAAAACTAGGACAAAGTAACACTAAATAGATTTCATGATGAAATATCACGTGGTTTCAACTTTAAGAGATTATTTCCCTTTTTTAAAAAATAAGATTTTGAATCCAACAAAGTTATCACTTTTTGAGAGCTCTCAAGTATAATAGTTAATATAAAATTTGCTCCAATCTAGCAAGCTTCATATTAGTTCTCTCACCTAGGTTGTCACAAACTACCTTTGCGAGCTTGATTTACCGTGATTCCAATGAGACTAATTTTGTGCAATTTCACCAAGAAATGCAAAATACATGGCCTCTTGAGTGGGGCAGGCTGCTAGGGTTTGCTAGGGAATTTCTTCCTCCTTTCAAGACGTGCAATAAGTCTATTTGGTGAAATGCATTATTGAAAATATTTTCCCCTCTTTTCAATTCTTTGCATATATTCTCAAATGATTTGCATTAAATCTTGGTGGGCCCATGTTGATTTGAACATTGTGTGAAGGGTTGAAGTGTTGATGTTTTTAATGATTTATAACTAGTTTGCTCAACCAACTCAACCGAGTTGTCTCTTTTCTCCTTTCACCAAACATTCCTTGGATGTTGAGTTGTGTTTCGTGATTCATCACCAAAATTCCTTTATTCCTAATGTTGAAATCATTCTTGAATGGAGATTCATGTCGGGTGCTTCACTTTAAATGTCAAACCACTTTTATATTTGTGAGCCCACGTGTGCTGCCGATCACCTTATAACTCCCGATTTGGTTGCTTAGGTATTGATTGATCCACATATGGCTCTCGCATGAAGTCAACTTAGAATTACATGGATTCACCACTCCACTTGGTGCCACATCATTATACGACTTTCTAAGCTATGTCTACATCAGACCTTTGAATGATGAGCCTCCTTTGTCTTATGACCGCTCCACCAACCTTGCATTGTTCCTTGTGAGACATGGTACACCATCACCTTTTCTTCTAGCATCGAGATGGATATCCTCAGTCCTCCTAGAGATTCTCGACTCTTTAAAATGGTGTAGATCCCGGTGGGACCTAGGCATGCATCATGTTCTTTGTAGCACACTCCACGTGGATGCACTATGCTCCCCGTGGTTCCCGTCTTTCCTTGCCCTACGAAGATGCGGCTGAGGGGTCATGTGGAAAACTCCACATGACTCCATCTTAGGTCGATACTTTTTCTAGCTATGGGAAACATCAACCACTAATAAAAATCTTCACACCTTCATTTGAGCTTGCCATAGCATATCCCTAGCTCATTCTACATTCGATCCATGCTTTGACTTTGTTTTCTCGTGCTAGAATGGAAATGAATCCCCTTCTTTGCATCGAATGATGATAGCTTGTATTCCTATTGAACGATCTCGATATTTCTCTAATCAACCAATGCACTCTAAGAAATCAACTTGACTATAGTTTGAGGACCAAGTGACCTACAACTGACTCATTGATATGTTGAAGGGTTAAACCATCTCGTCATCAAAATAATCAACCTCGGGGAGGTCTAAATAGCTCGGTGAACCAAAGTAGTTTGGTCTCTTCGCTAGAGGTCTTCATGGATGACTTGGTTTTGAATCAAAATTTCTAGGCCCCTAGATAAGGCTTTGATTCATTTCCCGCATTAATTCAACCACTTTGAAATAACTCACCGACCCTTGGTACAAAGGAATTAAAGAGATTGGCGTATAAACTATTTCTTCTAAAATCACCGAAGATCAGTAGAGCTCGGTCTTGTCACACGATGTTATATTTGAGCTCACAAATACCCATCTCAAACTCATGGCCTACCTTTATTGTCCCCTGGATCACTCGTTGATGATTTCCCTTGGCTCTTACATTATCTCAATCCTCATCGACTCAAATTAAGGGATTGTTTATACCTACACCAACTCGAGCTTCAAAGAGTGGCTTAGAGACATGCAACTTGGGTGGACTTTTTATGAACTCGTGGATCTAAAAGTATCTCGGTTCTAAACAATTAAAATATATTTGTCACCAAACACTTGGCTCGATGAATTTTTGACAGCTTGGTTACTCATTCTTAGGTAGCTCAACCTTCCTTTGCATAGCTTGGTCCATCATGAGCTCACCCCTATCAATGGAGCTTGACCAAGAGCTCAAAACATATCTCAGTTTGTTGCTAGAATAGCTCGATGACCAATGATTTAGTTTATTTAGTTCAAAACCAACTCCCTCCACAACCATCTCAGGTTATGGGATTGATGGGTTAGGGACTACCGCCTTGAAATCCACACTCTTCCTCGATCATTTTATGCAATTATGGATATATAAAACTATGGGAAAATGTCAAGGGTATGTTTGCCATTTTTTTCTATTGGTGGGCCCCGATCTTCTATTTTCCTTCATTCAAAAAATTTCAGCTCTGTGAAGACCAAGAAGAGGAAAAAAAATCATTTTATGAGTTTCAACCCTCCCGGAGACCTAAATTTTTGTCCCCCAATACTTGAGATGTTCCTATAGGCCTTGAGTTAACTATGAGGGTTTATTAATGCAAGCCTCCCTTGTTGTCTAATTTTTCTAGGGTAGTGAAATTGGATAATAATTTGGTGACTCATGGGTGCCATTTTCCTACTAAATGGTCTAACTAGTTTCCTATAGTTATCCATTAGGCATGGATTCTCGCATGGTTATCATGATCTGATCTCGAACTCCGAAAAATCTTAAAAGTTGCTTCCTTCTTTATGGAACTTCCTTGCATTGCTCGCACTCTCAAGTTTCATAATAAAATATTGATATCAAAATGTTTGATAGTAGAAAATTGTTTTAAAATTTGAATTTCAACCTTTCCTACAATTGTGATCGGTGAGGCTGATTAATGAGAACTTATGGACACCAAAAAATATGGCCTCGAGATAGATTTTCTTAACAAGGTGAAGCATAGTACTACTTGGAGCTCATTGTATGTGGGAGCTGATTTTCTCGACTTGGGCTGCAAGTTGATTTCTTGATTGCTTGCATCGTCTCAGGGATTGATACAACTATTCTTAGATATAATCATCAATATCACCTCCTTAACTAATTTTATTTGCTCGTATTTGTTTTGATTTGAATTTTGCAACAATTACATGCAACTATGATATTCCTACTACAAAAATGGGGATATGATGCAATCCTGTCGCCTAGAGCAACATGAAAAAATCTATCTACAAATAAACAAATCATACATGCCTCAAGTAAGACATGCAGAGTGTGCACAAGCACTTCTTCACTGAAAACAAACCTACTCCTACCCTACACTAACCAGAGAAATTGGAAACTTCAAACAAAACTTGATACTGGAAATGAAAAATAGTTTCCCTTTCTTACAATTTGCAGCCATGAAGATGATTTGGTAAAAAATCCAACAAATATTAGGAGTGAAAGGTTGGCTACAAATTAATTTTCCACTCCTTAATTCTTCAAGGTATTAACTCGAGACAATATTTATACCTCTTCTAGTAATTGCTTGTTTGTTTCTAAGAGATATGGTTGTTGATCCTTGGCACATTGAGGTTCATCCTCATTCTCATAAATAAGCATTACTAGATTTGGCTTCTCCATTGGCTCAAATGAAGCCAAGTACCTAATTGGGCAAGGTTTGGTCCTTTGAATGTGCCCATTGCTCGAAATTTAACTCCAAAGGTGGATCCTTTTTGAAAAAGGGGATTGTTCGTAGCTTGATCTTCTTCTTCTTGCACACCTACAGACAACTCATGTCCCTTTTAAGTGAATGATATGGAATAGATGATGAAATCTTCTTGATCTTTCCCTTACTCTTTCCGGTATGACATTTGGAAGATCAAACTCTTCCAACTTTGATTCAATAGTCATATTTCAAACCACAAGTTTACCTTGCACAATATCCTCTATGGCAAAGGGTTCTTGTGGTTAAAGGATGAATGATGGGGCAATGAAAGTTGTAATTTCTATGGGCTCTTCCTCATCAAAACATTCCTCCAAGTATGATAGGAAATCAAGATCTTCATTGTCTGTTATGCTAAATGGCCTTTGAATCTAAAATTGTTCCATCATGCTTTTCTTCTTCTTCAAACATGAAGCTAGTGAGTTTAAACTCTTCCAAAAATCAGATTTTTGGAGAGATGAAGTGGGAGAAGGATATGAAATATCCTATGAAACTTGCTCATGATTCAATTCCTCTCGAATCCATCTTGCTTACCTCCATGTGCTCCTCTTCAACTTGATTTGGAGCTATTTGTTCTTCCTCTTCTTGGATTGATTTTGCATCTTGAGTTGGGTCAGCAACCTCTTCAAACAAAATAAAATTATGGAAACTACATTCGAGCATACGATGGTTGGTCATCTTCTTGTTTTATTGCTACAATAAAATCAACCTCATCCACCACTGGCTCATCAACTTTGACCTCCTCCTTTGGCTTTACCAACAAGGGAATCTTTTTGGTTCCAAATTTGAGAGCCCATTTTTTCATTTCCTATGTTATTTATTGTTTTTTGAACTCATTTTTTTTTCCCTTAGCTGGTTTTTTGGTTGTTTTCATGCCAAGATAAATTTGGGACTACAAGAGGAGGGTTGGATTGGGATATATCTAGTTTTGTAATTATTTTTGGTGGTGAGGGAGGTAGAACTTCCTTTTTTTTTTCGAGGGAGGATTGCTTCAAAGGTAAAAGGGTAGATAAGCTAAGATGAGATGGTAAATTAGAGGATGGAGAAGGTAAATCAACACTTGGGACAACAGGTAAGAAGTTTGGGAATTGAGGCTCTGACTAAGGTGATGGAAATGTAGCACTTTTCCATTGGAAAGAATGATTTACCTCTTGTTCAAAGGCCTCAACATCATTAATCCATGCCTCAAGGTGGGGCACCATCTCAACAATGTCATCAAGTTTCTCCTGTGAGCTATGATAACCTAAAAAGGAGCAAACCATGGACAAGGTACCTTGAATCCAATCCTAAGTGCCTTTGCTTGAGCTACAACCCTGGTTTGCACCAATTTTTCCTCCCAATTTTTCACTTTCAACTATAACTCTTCATCTTCAGACGTAGGATATCCTCCATAATTTGCATACTCCTACTCTCCAACAATTGCATAATCTGGCATGTAACCAAATTGGTCTGCATATTGTTCTTGTTCATATGGGCATCCATTCTCAAGGAGGTTAATAATAACTCCGAAAATGAATATTGCATGTTTGGAGGTGGGAATAGACTATATAGAAATTGCTGCAAAATGTGAATCCTACTCATGTAATGAAGCCATGATTGCACAACTTCATAGAATGGAGGAAAATGAAAGAGATGGAAAGGAAAATGGATAGAAATGAATGGAAGAAAAATTCTACGACTTTATAGAATGAGTTATTGACTAGATAGATTCACCAGATGTGTTTTATATGCTTCCAAAAGATGATATTTTAACAAGAACACACCAACCTGTTAAAATGGAGTCTGTTGTAAATGATTGAACTGCACACCTGTAAATGATCTTCAATTCAACTCTATAGTAGAACACCCTTGAAAGATGAAACTTTGACTTTTTGATGTCCCACTGGCATGCCAAAACTATTACAACTAAATCAGAACACCCTCTGATTTACATAAGTGTGTTTGCTTTAGATCATGGTGTGATCGGGTAACATGAGTACTTTTTCCAAGTGTGGGACTTGTTGCTTGAGATAGACCTCCAAAGAAGGTTGGTTCCTCTTCCTACTCTTAGTGTAAACTAATTCTAATGAAATAAAACTACTGACTATCTCTATCCTATAATTTCCAAGGGACCAAGGAGAGAGAAAGAGCATGAAAATGAAAGAGGTGATGAACCAAAAGAATGGTATGAGAATAATCCCTAATGTGTGAAAATGGAAGCAAAATGCAGATTAGAGAGAGTGATAACAATTCCCCGAGTCTAACAACAACACTTACAATAACATTCCCATGCATACACAATAATAATGAAACCCTGTAAGATCATAAAGTAGACATAATACACCTGTAATAGTATTGAAGAGGCAAGAAGAATGCAAATAAACGTAGCAAGGGAAGATACATCCAAAAACTTGCATCTATTGCTTCATGGATAGGCAAAGTTCAAAATCTTACAAATGAAATGCCTAGATCACCATGAAAATATTCCACTATAAAGGCCTTCAACACATTGGATTAAAAAAATGGGTAGAGTTTTGCTAGTCAAATCATCCTCTTCAAAATGAGGGAAAATCCCCAATTTATAGAAAATGGAAAGAAGGAAAAGGGGACAAGCAATCTCGGATCTGGATTTTACATCAATTAAAAAGTACCCAAAGTGGGTAAAAATCATGATTTTAACTTTCAAATTCATCCCCATACTGCTCATAACTTGCAGTGTGTACAAAAAGTACCATCCATGCCCATTCATTACATTTCCACCCACCATCCAACTACCTTCTTGAACAAGTTAGTTTTTTGTAAAATACACCTTTGAATCTTCATCAATCCATATATTATTTGAAATGTTTGTGTCAAACATGGAACCAATATTCCAACAAGACAAATTTTGTGTAATTTCACTAGAAATGTAAAATTTATGGCCTCTTGAGCAAGGGTAACTATTTAGGGTTCACTATGGCATTTCTTCCTCCTTTCAGGATCGTGTAATAAGTCTATTTGGTGAAATGAATTATTGAAAATATTTTCCCCTCTTTTAAATTCTTTTCATATCTTCTTGAATGATATGCATTAAATCTTGGTGGGCCAATATTGATTTGACCATTGTGTGAAGGGGTGGAGTGTTGATGTTTTTAATGCTTTATAACTATCCACTCAACCGAGATGTCTCTTTTCTCCTTTCGCCAAATATTCCTTAGATGTCGAGTTGAGATTCATGACTCATCACTCTTCCTTGCACATGTTGAAATCATTCTTGAATGGTGATTCATGCACAAAAATTTGATATTAATTCCGAACCAATTTTATATCGACGAGCCCATGTGTCTTTCGACCGCCTTATAACTCATGACTCAATTTCTTGATCCACATATAACATTCACATAGAGTCAACTCAGCATTGGATTGATTCACCACTCCACTTGGAACCACATCATTATATGATGACTTGCTAAGTTGTGTCCACAACAAACCTTTTAATGGTGAGCTTCCCTTGTCTTAGTATTGCTCTGCTGACCTTGCATCGTTCCTTGTGAGACATGGCCCACTGTCACCTTTTCCTCTCGTGCCGAGTTGGTTTTCCTCATTCCTCATGACGAACCCAAATTTTCCATGTTGTGTAGATCCTAGTGGGCCCACAGGCTTGCATCATATTGTTTGTGGCATGCTCTATGTGGATGCACCATTCTCCCCGAGGTTCCCATATTTCCTTTTCCTACTAAAGATGCACCGAGGGGCCATGTGGCAACCCCATGTGACTCCATCTTAGCTCAGCATTTTTTTCTCACTGTGGGAAAAATCGATCACCGAGCCAAATCTTCACACCTTTTGAGCTCTCCATAGCATCTCTTTAACTCGTTATGTGTTTGATCCATAATTTGACTTCTCTTTTCCCTTAGAATGGAAATTACTCCCTTCTTTGCATTAAATGATGATAGCACGGATTCCTATTGACGAGCTCAAAATTTATCTAATCAACCAATACACTCCAAGGAATCAACTTGGCTATAATTCAAGGACCGAGTGACCTACAACCTACTCATTGATATGTTGAAGGGTTAAACTAGCTCACCACCAAAATAATTAACCCAGGGAGGTCTAAATATCTTGGAAAACCATTAGCTTGGTCTCTTCACCGAGGTCTTTGCGGATAACTTGGTTTTGAATCGAAATGGCTTGGCCCCTAGATAAGGCTTTGATTCATTTCCCACAATAATTTGACCACTTTGAAATAACTCACTTGATGTTTTGTGTGAAGGAATCAATGAGCTGGGTGTATAAACTATATCTTTTAAACTCACTTAAGATTTCGAGCTCGGTCTTGTCACATGATGTTATATTTGAGCTCACAAAGACCCATCTCAAACTCATGGCATACCTTCATTTTCCCTGGCTCACTCGTTAATGGTTGTCCTCGGCTCCCGCATTAGCTCAATCCTCATCAACTCATCCTAAGGACTTGTTTATACCAACATCAACTCGAGCTTCAAAGAGTGGCTCAAAGTGCCTGCAACTTAGGCAAAATTCTTTACAAGCTCGGGAGTTAAAATTAGCTCGAGTTCTAAATAATTAAAACAGCTTGGTCATCAAACATTTGGCTCGATGAATTTGTGACATCTCTGTTACTCATTCTTAGGTAGCTCATCCTTCCTTTGCATAGCTCCTTCCATCATGAGGTCACCCCTATCAATGTATCTCAATCAAGAGCTCAAAACATAGCTCGGTTTGTTTCTAGAATAACTCAACCACCAATGATTGAGCTTTATCACCAAAACTAACTCCCTCCACCCATCTTGATTATGGGCTTGATGGGATGAATCTAGGGCTGTGGACTACTACCTTGAAATCCACACTCTCCTGATCATTTTATGCAATTATGGATATATGTAACTTTGGGAAAATGCCAGGGGTATGTTTTCCATTTTTTCACTATTAATGGGACCTAATCTTTTGTTTCCCTTCATTTAGTGAAGCTTGCAACTCCGTGAAGACCAATAAGAGGAAAAAAACCTCCTATGATTTTTAACCCTCTTGGAGACCTAAATTTGTGTCCCTCAATACTTTGAGATTTTAAGACTTGAGCCGATGTGAGGGTTTTTAATGCAAGTCGCTTCTATTGTCCAAGTTTTTCAGGGTAGAAAAATTAGATAAAAATTCCTTTTTATAGTTTTTCCTTTGAGTAAAACTAGCATCTTGGTGCATGTGGGACTAAAATCACAAAGTAGATTAAGATTTTCTAATCATGATTAAGTATTTTTAATCATGATTAGTGAATTAAAAAGTGGTTAGGATGTGAGGAGCCTTAATCAACCACTTAGGGTCAATTAGGAGGCTAGGATAAGATTTTGAAGCCTTCTGAGATGTTGTGGAAGGAAGTGGGGTGATATTGAGTTGTTGGAAGAGGGGTTTAAGCCAAAAATAAGGTATATTAACGAAAACAATGGTAAAATAGGCTTACTTAGCTAATAATCTCTAATTGTTTGTTTGGAAAAGGATTTTGAATTATGATTTGTCATAAAGTGGAATCTTGAATGTGAAAAAGGATAAGTAATCGAAAATTGTTGTTAATGTTGGCACTCGATCGAGAATCATGAGGTCAAATGCCCAAAGAGAGTCATTATCAAAGTGGCTAGTTTGAAAGATGGCGGTCCGAGCTCCGGGACATAAAGCGGGGATACTAAGAACTAATGGCAATATTTTTGCCGCCTTATCTGTTTTCTATTATTTTTTCCTATTTTTGGTCTTGGTTTAGTTACTTATAAAAACTATTGTTAATATACAAACTATTTAGTTTGGATTTGTTATGTGGGGGCCTAGTTGTCAATCATTTTTTACTCTTCCTCCTTGGTTTCATTGGTGTTTTTTTGTCCCCGTTTAAAACCATTTTTTATCTTATCTAAAAAATAAAGTGATGTTACTTGACCAAAATGGTAAAAATGTTAGTTAATTAGTGGAAATCAAGATTATAATGGAAATGGTAAGAATGAGAGTGATTAGTTTGCTTTTGGAAATAATATTTAAAAATTAGAATTTAGGTGTCTACAAGTGTGATATACCTCTAACTTAGGCTACCCCATGTTGCTCCTTTGTCGTTCAACTCTTTGAATCTAGCCGCATCCAACTTGGTTTAAAGCTCTTGCTTTAGTTGGCCCATGTAACATCCCCAAGCCTTATCTCTATATGCATAATACCTTACTTGTGTTTCTCAAACATGCATCCCCACTACTTGCCTTGGCTTGAAATTACTCCTTCCACATTCTCGGTTCGTGTTTCCCATGCTCACTCATCCCTCTAGTACATCGTCCACTTTGTGCCCTCTATCACATGATTTTTGTGCTACTTCCAACCATTACCTCGGAAACCACCCTGTGCCATTCTTGCTATCTTGTAATATCTCCATATCTCCCATCTCTATACGAAACATCCACACCTCGGTGTGTGACCTGATGTATCTCACTCGACACGCATCCTCTCGCCATATTGAACTCATCATCCAACTCATGGTACGTGGCCTTCGTGTCTTCACTAGCTCACTACATGTTATGTCTCATGACTTGTACCCACCTCGATCTCTTCTTAGAATCCAATGGCTCTACCTTAGCCTTTTGTTTAGCTCCATCCATCCAACAACTTGGATCCTACCCCACCAACCTAACTTTCCATTAATCGAGCCACCTTGTCGATGAGCTACCTCAACTCACCCACCGAGTCCCTCCTCTTTAACATGGTGCCCTTACATCTCTACTCTCATCCATCCCAACTCTCTAGACCAATCCGAACTGATATATAGCTCACCTTTGAGCTCGCTTATCTCCCATATCTTGCCCCATGGATTTATGTACATCTCGCCGAGATGTTCATGCACCGAGCCTTCGATATCCTTTTGACCTTTTTTCAGATTTTTTACTTTTTTCAGCCTTCTTCAACATTGTACAAGCATTGTAAGGGGGAAAAAAATAAAAATTCATTGTACACAAGGGGAGTATTTTTTTGGAATCCTTGTATATGTTTATTGGGCTTTCCAGGATATTTTTTCTATCTCATGCATTATAGTGCTCCTCTTCACATGCAAATAGTAAGTGCATCCATCACAACTTTATGACAAGAGTGCCTTCTTTTTTGTGTTGTGAGATACCTTTTCTATCACTTTGAGTAGTGTACCCTTGTTCTTTATTTTTTCCTTTCGTGATTTATTGTGTGTGTTCCTCTACTTCTTACTAGGACTTAATTGTGGCCTCCACTCTCGCGTGACTTACCACCTACTATGAGGTGAGTGGTCAATTGTCTGATGTCACATGAACAAACCCTATTGTAATCACACATTACTTATAAAGTGACATAGATAGGGGTTATCATTGTTCTTATGTGTCATGTTGCTTGCATACATATTATCGGCTAAGTCCAATGTCTTGCATTCTTACACCCTCTTCTTCTTATGCACCTTACACTTTTACTTCTACATCATGGAGGATGCTCTTTCCAGACTTGAGCATTGTAGGATCACCTTATAGCCTCCACCACTTATTCTTGGGAGAGATAACTATACATCATGGTATGCTTCTATGGAATGCTACTTCTCCTATGAGGGTCTTACACACTTCTTGCTTGGGCTAGTTCCTGCACCCACTGATTCCAGTCATCTTGAGGACTTTCTTGACACATGTGACCATGTTGTTGGTCACTTGATGTTGTCCATCACCAGACCTCTCCACATTCACATGGCAGACTCAAATCATCCCCACCGTATCTAGAGTATCTTTTAATCCTGTTTGGATACCCTACACATACTTTCACCATTGTTGTTGTTTCTAATCCAATTGTATCCTCTTCTTATTTGTGTGATAGAAGTTTCACTAAATCATACTCGCTTGGTTCTACTTCTAATGATGAGGATTGTTCTCCTAGTTCGATGATATGATTACCATAGAGGACTTCTCTCTTCCTCTCAAATTTATAAATAGTGTTGACACCTCTCTCATCTCATCAAACATTGAGTAGTCCCATTTTCAACCTCATACGGCCATTGCACCAACCTCATTTCCACTTCCAAAGTGTGAGGCCCCTTTCACTCCTCTTCCTTCATGTATGGATGAATTATAGCTGTCCAACATTGCTCTTTTGTTTATCAAGCCCCCTTACTGGGATGAGTATCTTCCCAACCTTGGTAATATCTTTGTAGAGTCCACTTTTGATGTAGTACATGTCCCTCATCCTTCTACAGTGTTTCGAGGAGTCCATCGTCTCTATGTTTGGGAGTGCCCCTTCTGGGACTCTAATCACTTCCATGTTTTCAGGAGATCATCATTAATCCAACCTTTCTTTTGGATCCCTTTTCTATTGTGGGGTTTTCCATTACCTTTGCATCACTTTGACATCCTTTCTATGGGTGTTCCTCCTTCACACTCCGATAGTTATATGCATGTGGTATTACCTTTGGTTCCTTAGCACTCATTTTCCGGACCTATGTCACACTTTTTTGGACTAGATTCGAGTTCTTCGTGTTGGTACCTTCGCCCTTTGCGGAGTGGGTGGGATTCCAACACTTCATTTTTTTCCTTCCTAAGGGTATACACACAGTTTAATTTTGGTGGCTATTCTTTAGTCTAGAGGCAGATGACCACGTCATCGACACTCTTCTAGGAGACTTTCTAGAGTTGTAGAGTTTAGATCTGTCCACGGAATCTTTTGCATTCCTCTCATCTCCCTTTTTTTCCTCTTATTCTTCCTTCCGAGATATTTCCTTTTAATCATGGGTACCTTATTAGGCTCCTCAATTGCCAGGACTCATTTTTTTCATCCTAATTATAGTATAGAGTGTGTTTTTCACTTGTGGTGGATGTTTTTCCCATTGGGTTTTCCTCCATTGTTTGGGACCGTTGTTGTGCATGGGTACTTCATCGGTCTTCGGTGTCGAGATCCATTTCCCTCTTCGACTCACTACCTCATCCTAAGTTACAATGAAGGGGGGTGTTGGTGTGAGTCACATTCCACATCAATATGTAGGTTATCTCACATAGGTGGGGTAATAGGTATAGGTGTCATCATTTGATTCCCTTACGCATTAATGTGTTATAGTGTCACTAGGAGTCACTTCCCATTTTGGGAATGTAACTCCCTCACTCAACTTAAGAATTCATGATTACAACACTTGGGGTTACAAAACACCCTCTATATGTACACCACTCTTCATATTTATGAGATGGTAGAGATGTTGAGCTTGTAAAGAGGTTCTGCCCTTTTTGATCCTTTGCATGCACCTATGGTTAATGCTCTCTCTCATGAGATCTCGTCAAGATTCCAAATTTACACCACATTTGATGTTCATGGCATACCACATGATCCTCATGCTTTAAATTTTCACGTTCTCCCTTAAACATATTATGAGGGCATGACAACGTTCATTCCTTTTATGGTTTGATCTTACTCAATAGTTACAATAATACAAAATTAGACTTAGATTTGTTTGTACTCATTGTTGTGGTCTATGAGTTTTGTATAAGGTGTCAAAGAGGCTAAGTTATTTGTAGGTTTTCCTTCCCATTTTCTTAATGGATTCTCAAATTTGGAAGGCATTAAAGAAACTAATTTCTTTATAAGATGACCTTCCTCTTTATAAAGTTTCAAAAAGGGACACTTTGGTTCCTCTTATCTCTCTTTGGTGTTGAGTTGAACTCAATACCTTAGTATCTCCTTTGTACTGATTGGAGATTGATCAACCCAATACTCCAACATATCAACAATAATTCTAAGTCTCTAAGGACAATAAGAATGAGATCTCCTTTCCTTGCAAAACAAACAAGTGTATTCCTTCCATGTTTTACATCTCCTTTGCTTACTTCAAACTTGTTACAAAAATTATCTACATCTTGAGTTATGGTTCAATTTATATCATAAACATTAAATGTAATATGTGTTATAAGTTTCATCATGGAGTATGTCAACACCAACACATTAAAGATCTATTTATTTTCACCCTTTTAGAAGTTTAATTAGGGTTTTACAACTATAACCAAACTAAGAATGAGAGAAGAGCCACAATTCAATATCAAAATAATGCATTAATACTTGTAAAATAATGTAAACAATGCAATACAAGCTCACAAATACATGGTATTGAATGCACTTAGCTGATTACATGTGATTCTAGGCTGATCTAGGTATTATAAATGCTCAAATAGGGGTTTTTAGACCCGAAAAACTTCAGAACTAGATTTTGAGTTAAAAAACACTTGGGGTAGTACTTGTATAATAGGGGAAGGAATGACTATATGGTTTTCCCCTAACTATATGGTTTTACACCTAGTCATAACTAGTTCTTGTGACTTTCTAGGTTTGTTGTTTATTTGATTCTCTTTGTTACTATTTATCTATCTCTCTCAATCACACTACAAGAATATATGAATATTATATTCAATCCTTCAAAACCCTAAGCATGGATGAAGTTAAAAAAATAAACATTATTTGGGTTTATGGTACCCATGTGCACCACCAATGTCAGCACTACTCTAAAGAGGCCTCAAACCACACATCGTTCTCCACTTAGTATGTGATATCTAGTTGTAACACAATCATATTTGACATCCTTTCTTTTACAATACTTGACTTGAGTTTCTCTCTTGTAAATTGTTGACCCTAAGCCCCGAAAACAATGTGAAACTTAGGAAGTTTGACCTATTGTTAGTGATGTACATGGGAAAAGTAAACTACTCTAACTTGTGAATAGAAAGAATGTAAAATTACACATTCTTATTTCAATATTCATTACATTAGTCTCATTCTCATACAAAAATCCTCTCTACTTTCTCATATATTTTTGGTGATGCTCATATACTTTTCTTATGGCACACACACACATATACAATAGATTAATTACAATAAATATCTTTCATACAAAATATTCCAAAATTCACTTCCTTTTTATCACACCTATATTAGATTCTATTCTATTATTTCTTTGTTCTGTGACTTTTTGTCGTCTTTCGAGCTTTCCTTCGTGTATCGGGAATTTTGTAGTGTACCACAGATTTCCTTAGTCTTTGGTGGATCTATTCTTCTCTTCATGGCTTCATCCTTTTATATGTGGTTTCACCCTTTTATATGCAGTTTCTTCTAAGCTTTAACGACTTCTTCTTGATATCTCGCAGCTTACCCAAAATCGATGAAGAACCCCGTCAAAGTCACCCCTGACTTAAACCTTGTCTCTTCCTCAAGATAACATCTAATGAAGAACCCTGTCCCTTTTTTCCAAAATTTTCTCAAAAAAATTCTCTATAGGAATCAATCCCCATAACTTAGATGGTTGGCATAAGGAAAGGTTCCCCCATTTGACTCATCCAACTATAATTATTGGACGCCATCTTTGGAGGGTAATGGCATCAACCCCCCAGAAAATTAAATGTCTAGCGTATGGAAGAGTTAATTTGCTCGACTCACCCGAATGGGTTTGTGGGATGCCCCGCCTCTTACATTTATTTATGGTGGGGCTTTGGAGATGCACTTTGTAATATGTTGTTTTATATTCTTCTAAAAAATGTACCATAACTCAATATGAATGTCAATTTGTTTTACCTATTCTTGTAGCTATGTGTTTTCTTGGACCAATGGAAGAATGTCCGAGGGTGGTGGTTTTCTTGCATTTTACCCCATCTCTATTGAGAAATTGTGAACTCTTGTTGCATTCTGATTATTTTTTTCGTCCATCATAGTGTTGCATTCTTGCATTTCTGTGATTTTTTAGTCAGCGCCCTTTGCTTGGTTTGATATTTCTCTGTAAGTTTTGCAAGATGAATTTTGTGAGCTCTATCTTTATCTTTGATGATTCCATATTCTATATATTTAACATGTATTTGTTGTTCTAATTTTATAAGATTTGCATTCTCTTGTTGGGTCTCATTGGGAAACCATATCATGTATGTATAATATGTCATGACATTATTCAACTATGTCTCCAGTTTACTTACCGTGACTTGCATTGGTTTCCTATATTTTTGGTTTTCCAAAGTCTGTGGCTTTAGGATTTGTTTATATTCTTCTACCTCTCCCTCCCGTATTTTCTTCTTCTCTTCCCCAACTTAAGCTGACTCTTCTTTCAATAATTGTATCACCACTTTATCTATGGCTACCTCTACTTGGAGATTTAAAGTTGTACTTGATATATATGGCTTGGCTATTTGGATGGAAGATAGAATTTTTACATTGTTTCTTCTAAGTCCACACATCGCTACATCCAATTCTATTTAGAACTTTGTTCTAATGCCTGGATATAAGTTGTTTTCTCGTAGGGGAGAGAATTTGTTCAAATGTACTTGGTATCCTTCTTTTGTTTGTTCTACTACTCCTTGTTGCAGCTGGATAGATTGATCCTTTTTCCTTTTTTGTAGTGTTTGTTTGATTTTAGCCAAAGAGTCTCTAGGTGCTTGTATTGGTACCATACTTGTAGATGTATCTGTAGATGGTGCTAATGGTACCATATTCTATTCTTGTGCCTTATTTTCCTACTCTAGTTTTTCTTGTTTATTCTTTTCTTCTGCCTCTTTTTGTTTCTTTTCTTCTTCTTGTTTTTCTTTCTTTTCTTTTTATTATTTTTCTCTCTTTTATTTTTCTTCTTTCACCTTCTTTTCTTTTGCTTCCTCTTTCTCTTTATTTTCTTGTTCTTCCTTCACCTTTTGTTCTTCCTCTTCCTTCTCCTTCTTTTCTTTCTCTTCCTTCTCTTTCTTGGCTTTCTTCTTTTTTCCTTATTTTCTTTCTCCTCCTCCTTGGTTTTCTCTTCTTTCTCCTTAATTTATTTTTCTTCCTTCTCCTCTTGTTCTTTCTTTTGCTTCTCTACTTCTTCTTTTTGTTCCCTCTCTACCTCTTTTTTTCATTTCTTGTCTCATCTTCCAACTCATTTTTCTTTTGTTCCTCTTCAGCTACTTCCTCAATTTACTTTTGTTTTTCTTCTTGTTCTTTCTATTTTTAGAATTTTATTTTCTTATCTATCTACTTCCATGGCTTTCTATTGTTCTATTGCTAGTTATTTCCTTCTCTCTTCCTCCACCTCTATCTTTTTCCTTCGATTTTTGAGTTGTGGCCTTTGTGGCTTCCTTTTCTCTTTCTTTCCTTGCTTTAATGAATAACACAATTAGTTCCTCCACTTCTTATATTCAATTTCGATCCGTGATAGTATTTTTATTCTTATGCTTCAAAGTCTTTTATTTCTTATTGAAGGGCTTGTAGATGGTTTATTTTTATACTTATATGTGTTCTTGGATTTCATTTACTAATTTAGGTGGAAGTAAGCAAATGCTATCTCCTATTGCTAAACTAAAATTTTCCAAGTAGTAGTTTATGGCTTCTGCTATAGCCATTTTTCTTTTCCATTTTTGGCTTCATATTCTTATACTACTTGGTAAATTCCTCTGAGAGATAGAAATTTATTATAATACCCATAGGCTATATTTGTCAAAGTTGTTTCTATCCATGGATTTTCCTCCTTTGAAAATTAGGGCCCTACCTTTTCTTGTGATGGTGAGGGAGAGGGAGTTTTCTCTGTTCTCGATTCATAAATTTCTTCTATCTCTTAAAAATATTGTGCGTATTCTTCTTATTCACAAACTCCGAGCTTCGTTGGTCTTCAAACTCACACCCATGTCTTGGATATGGAAAACCCGAGTCATTTGTGACAACAATGGAACCATCCCCAAGCAGTGTGACCTTGTGTGCTTGGGATGGATCTTCGGAAAATGTTTGTTCCTCTATCTAATTCTATTGCTACTATTACTCCTAGTGTTGATGGGGAAACTAAGATAATAATTCCAAGGGATAAGGGATAAAAGGATAACGTGAAAGGACACTACACTAAAAAGTGACAACACTAGAAAAAGAGGGATGAACATTATCTATTTTGAGTGAAAATGAAAGGAAATGTATGAAAGAAGGCTAGGCACATGTAACACAACTTAGAACGTATTTACCAAATCGGTTTCATAGAACACAACAAAATAAGGAGTTTTAAGAGACGTAGAATGGTACAACGAGAACATAATGCAAAAGAAAAGGCACAAAGAAGGAATGTAAACATGTTAGGATAGAGAATAGTCACAACATGATGCTTTTATTACTTCTATAAATGCACAGAGCTATTACAATGGTGAAAGAGGCCGATATCCATATTTAAGAGCTAAATCTAGAGGTTTGCAACTCGAATATAGAAATATGAAATCTTTGGAAAAATGTATAAGGATAAAAATGTCCAACATTAATATTGAGCCCAACTCTTACATTTATAGATGAATCCATGGAAGAAGAAGAGAAGGAGAGAAAACCCAAATTTGAAATACAACCACCAACAAGTAGTATTTAATACTTGTAAATCCACCTACAAATATGTCAAATACATTTCCCCAAGTCTATTTATCATGTTGGAAAAGGAAGGAGGGTGGATCAGATCAAATTGGTTGGTTAAAGTAATCAAATCTACTCATCAATGCTCAGAAAGACATTTTCCCATTTCTCACCCACTGGATCTGCCAAGAATTTGAATTTGAATGTTTAGCATTATAGCCCATGTCAGTAGCTATTGATTGAGACTAAGCGTGTACCGATCAGATATTTATAGAAAAATATATGGCTATCAGAAGATGTCAGAGCCATCTAGGCACGCAAAACACATGGTGTGCATGGATTAGCTGAAAGGACGGCTAATCTGTGCAAATATTCTTCTCATTTTTGTAATGTGTCACTCATTATTTGGTTGTGCGGATTTGGTGCCATGTTGGCCTACTTTAATCGGGTTATGTGTGGTACACATAATCATATCAAAGGATGACATGGCACGGAAAGGTGTGAAGGAGGGTGTAAAGGATTACACGTGGAAGAAGGTAGAAGGAAGGCATGCACGAAAAACGTGAGGAAATGAGGTAACCTAGTGAGAGGAAAACACATGGTTAAGGTGTAACTATTACAAGATAATGTGTGGGGTGTGTAAGAATGGAAGGGAATTAGCTGATTGAAGCAAGTGCAAAGCATGTGTGTAGGAAAAAAATAACTACTAGGAAGAAGGTGAGTGCGTAAAGGATGCACCCAAGGCAATATTAGAACACAAAGGAAAAGGAGAGTGGAAAGGAAGAAGGGAAGCACGCATTGACGCACGAGGAAACAGTGACCAAGTGAATGTGATAAGGAGATAATTTAGGTGTGCACCATTGTAATGAAGATCTTTGAGTCATTATATGTATGTAGGTTGTCCAAATAACTAGGAGAGTTATTTGGATAACAATCTTGGTGAATTTTGGGGCCATCTTCCTGCTAGATGAAGAGACTAGTAGCCTAGAGCATCCATTGTGCATGGAGTCCACTATGTAATCATGAAATTCTAATTTATAACTTTGAAGAGTTACCCTCAATTCACTTGAAAGATCATTTCTTGAATCTACTCAATCCTACAAACTTTTGAAAATCATCGGCATCCTGGAACCAAAAGAAGAGTGCGTGCATGAAGCACACAAGAAGGAAGAACTATGTACAAATGAACAATGTGCACGCAACACACTTAGAGTAATTTGTACTACACTAATATGTACAAAATGATGTAGAAAAATTAATGGAAGGCTTTGAGATATATCCTATTTATTAGGATTTGTAGCATGCCTCCATTAAGATGAGTTAACTCAAAAGAGTTATCCTCGTTACATGAAGTGATGATGTAGGGGGCACTCCAAAGTGCATCAAAATTTGAATGGAACCCTTGTTTAGCTTTGTCAAGATCCATTTCAAGACCAAGTCCCCAACTTTGAAAGCTTTATGCCTAGCCTTTCTATCAAAAAATTTCTTTGTTGTTTGCTGATGTTGTTCTAGCTTGATCATGGTAGAGTTCCTTGACTCTTCAAGATTAACCAGCTCTTCCATTTTGATTTCTCTCTGGTCTACACCTTCAAACTCCAACTACTGGGAAAATGCCAATGAGTTCAACTCCAGTGTCAAAGGAAGGGTATCCTCCTTTCCATAGAAAATATTGCAAGGAAAATTTTTTATTGCCTTTTTAATTGTGATTCTATCTCCCCGAGCATGCGTAAGACCTTGGTATGCACTATCTTTAGCTGATGTCCATTGTGTGTTTCATGATTCTGATCAGGTTTTTGTTTGTTGATTCTACTAGACCATTGGCTTGCGGGTAATAGTTGGAAGAATTTTTAGATAAATTCCCAAATTTAGAGCCCAATCGGACTTTGGTCCCGAGGAAGGATTTTGCATTATCGAGAGATAATTAATGGTTTGAGGAATGCCAAACCTTGTGACTATACCTTTGAGAAATTCAAGGATGAATGAATTGGTTGATTATTTAAACATGATAACTTCTATCCATCTGGTGAAGTATTCTGTAGCTATTATCACCCACTTTTGTCTAGCACTTGAAGGTAGATTGATCATGCCTATGAAGTCGATACTTCCTTGCACAAAACACCATCTACTTGAATTGGTCAAAGGGGAAGTGCTTCTAATATTTTATTACCTGTAAAGAAATCACATTCCTTGCATTTTGTGACCCAATTGTGTCCATATGCAAATAGAGTAGGCTAAAATATACCTGCCATTATGATCTTCATTGCATTAGTTTTGGTAGAGAATTTTCCACCAGAAAATCCATCATGAAATTTTGCTAACACTTTTTTAGTCTACGCACTTTTGATACACCATAACAACATGCCATCAAGATTCTTCTTGACGATAATTCCATCGATAAAAAATAAGGGATAGATTATAACCTCATATGTATTCTCTTTGCTTTGTTTAAACAAGGAAGGTATGCACCCTCGAAAAGGAATTTGATAATGTCATCCATCCATTCATGCATGCCAAGGTTTGTATTTTGTTTAATTTTTTCACACAGGAGATCCTCATCTAGAAATAACGAAGCCTCAAGATCACTGTGTGTGTCCTCAACAAGCTACTTGTAGAGAATGCTACCTCTTACCAGTTTTGTTGCTTTGATATTCACATCATATTCCATGATTTTGGTCACCCATCATGCTCTTTTTCACTATTTTTTTCTCCCATGATGAATTCTATGAAAGAGGAGTGGGACACTAACACATTGATATGATTTTGGTGAGCATACTCTTGAATTTGTTGAGCACGTGCATGATGGTGAAGACCCATTTATCGATGTGAATGCATCTTAATTCATAATCCTTTAGTGTTTGGTTGAAAAAATCCACTTGGTTGTTCCAATCCTTGTTCATTTTCTTGTGTTAGGACGATAGAAATGCTCGTGATCGCTGCTATAAACATAAAGGATGAAATCCTTTGAATAATTCAGGTTGATGAGTGATGGCGTGTAAGTAATTTCTTGCTTGATTCTATTAAAGCTATCTCTTCCTTCTCGCTATCCATCAAGGGCTATTTCCTTCTTGAACATCAGGGTGATGGACCAAACTAGACCTAAGAAGTTAGGAATAAAGCACCTAATGAAATTGATCTTACTGAGGAAGGATTGCAAGGCATTTTTTTACGTCGATAGGGAAAGATCTAGGATGGCTGAAACGTGCCCAGGATCAATTACGATGCCATACTTTGTAACCATAATAAAATTACACTTATTAGGGCTAAGGGATACCCCAAATTTTTGCATCTCTCAAATAGTTTCTCCAGGTTTGTCATATGATCCTCACTCTACTTTAAGAAGATGGTTATGTCATCAAGGTAAGCTAAGATGAACTCACTTATATAATCTTTGAAGGAAATGTCCATGACACGATGGAATATAGAACTTATGTTTGATAGAAAAAAGGGTATCTTTTGGTATGCATATGTTCCCCACTTGGTTGTAAACATCATTTTGAATTGATCCTCTTCCTTGACCAGAATCTGATTGAAACCTCGAATACCCATCTAGTAGTGAGAATCTTTACACATTTGCCACAGTCTATATAATCTACTCCATTGAAGGCAAAGGATAATGATCCTTTAAAGATGCCTTGTTCAAATATTTGAAATCAACATAGAGTCTAATTTCACCATTCTTCTTGTGCACTAGAACTAGATTTGTGACCCAAGTAGAGTACTTGATGGGAAAAATAATTTTCACCTCAATGATTTTGGATAATTCCTTTCTCATGAGGGGATCTATCTTTGGATTGACTGGTCACTGCTTCTATTTGATGGGCTTGATACCAGGATCAAGGTCAATGGAGTGTTGAGAAACACTTGGATTAAAACCTTTGAGGTATTCATACTCCCATGAGAAGATATCACTATATTTTTGACAGAGAGAGATGAAGGCCTATTTTTCATCATGCGTGCAAGTCTTACTGAGTAGTAACTCTTTTCTGTGTGTAATAATGACTGGGGATTAGTCTTCTTGCATGGTGCATATATACTTTTCTTCACCCTTGAACTCATCATCAGGGATAAAAATTTTCTCTAAGGTGACCAACCCTTTAGGCAACTTATTTATCTTTAGTTGAATCACTTGGTCACCATAGCTATCATACAAGTCAGCTTGCATGCTTGATGAGAACTCAACTTCATTCGGATGAACTAGATTATTTGTGCATCACTTTTAAACACTTTCCAACTAGTATTTTTGTCTAGAATGGATGGTCTAATTACCATCTTAATGTGCTGAGTTTTTCCTTTAACAAATTCTTCAAAGATGAGAGAACTACAAACCGAGTGCGGCCATTTGGTCACTTCCTTATTCATTTTGTGCAGTACCACCTATAATTTTAGAGCATTAAATATTTCAAGGAGGTCCCAAAATCTATGTTTATAAGATTTGAGAAGCTTATTCTTTGTTTGGAACTTGTTGGTAACCTTGGTGAATAACCAACTCTATATCACCAAAGATTTGCGAGACCTTAATATTTTTCTTTTCAATAATAAGTAGACCATGCACCAATTCATCATACTCTATGACATTATTGGAGCATGTGAACTATAACCTATGAGTGAATAATAATTTATCATTCTTAGGATAAATGAGAATGACTCTTGCTCGACATTGTTTCTCTTCTAGATCCATCATAATATAGCTTCCATAGACCATGTTCAACTTGATCTTTCTTGAGCACATGTGGTAGCACAACTTATTCTTCAAGAATGTAGTAAGTACCAAGCCCAATTTCATAAGCTTCCAGTTCTTCATCATATGGGTCAAATTTATGGTGCCTCTCTACCCACTCATCAAGTACTAGATCAAGAATAGAAGGTGGAAGAGGATGTTCTTCAGGAACTGAAGTTGGTTCTTCTTGGATTAAACAATTGGCTTGGAGAGGGGATGGGACATATGACTCTACATGATAGGAATATATTGTTTTAGCTTGTATGTTAAAGTGGGCACCATACCTTATCTTGAGTAACATATGAGACCAATTAGAAGACAAGTAACCACTCACTTTAGAAGTAAAGTCTCTTGACAGACATAAGGAAAATAAGGTAGGTAGGTCAATGATTGACACATCTTGAGTTATTGTTAGACTTGGACATGCATGAATGGTTAGCTCAATATCCTTGATGATCCTTAGGGTAGTGAAAATTGAACCATCAAGTTGCAGGACTCCTTTTTTCGAGGGGATATACTTAAGACCTAAGACATCAACAATCTTCTTAGGTATGACATAAGTACTAGTGCCTGATTCAATCATGTAGTTATGCACTAGGTGTTTTCTTATGATAAGGATATATAGAAGGGTGGGGATTTAAAAAATTTACTTAATTGCTTCTCCTCTTCTTGGAAGATGTTGATGGAAGCACATGGCTTATGTATAGTTGGATCAACACATGAAAGTTGCGCCAAAGCTTCATGCAGTAAGTCACACTAGGATGGAATGGTCAGGGCATCCCACATTGTAACATTTATGTTTGTATTATTCATTTGGTCCATAATGCTAAATGGAAGACCCACTAATTGTGCATTTAGGGCACAAAAACATCCTTACTCGATTGTTTAGGTGCAAACACAAGGGATTTTGTCAAGCTAATACTTGACATACCAAAGGAGGGGGCGTGCACCAATTCTAAAGGAGCTTTGCATGGGGCCTCTTGTTTAGATACTTGAACACTTTTACTATTGGAAACCTTGGCTACATATTTCTACTTCTGAGGGTCTACTTGTGTTGCTAGAATTATGACATGCATGCCGAGACTCTAGCATTTTATTCTTGTATCTTGTGTTGTCTGTAAATTGGGTCCACGGTCTATTTATTTCATCCGTAGCTTGCTTGATTGTATAGAAGTCCTCGACGCCAAGAACATTAGACTAGAATCAAGAGGAAATTTTGGCCCTTTTGGTTCTATATTTCAAGTGCACTTGTTAAAGTCTCACAGGTGGAAGCATTATGGATCATATAGGCTTATGCATGCGCAATATCGGCACAATGATATTGACTATGAGGCATGTTACAAGGTAAACACCATTCTGACTCTTGTGCCAAATTTTTCTTAACCAGAACAAGCACCTGAATCACACTAAGTGCTGGAAGAGAGGGCATTGGAGGAAAAACTTGCAATGAAAGATGTGTGATGGCATTCCATCTATCATTCCGATTGTTGGGTGTGTATCTTTGATTTCCATATTGATTTTTCTGATTGCTTTGATTTTCTACTTGATTAGAACTACCTCTATAGGCTTGTGCCTGTTTTTTCTCCAATGATATGACCTTGTTTGAAAAATTTCTAATTAGGGTATTCAACTATTCATCTTATTTCTTTTGCCTGAGAGTAGGATTTTGATGTAATAGGTTGTGTGCTTTGCTTAGAACAGAATAGGGGCCACATAAGGCTGGGGTGTTTGTGACATTTATAGGAATAAGAGCATATGTGGTCTAGGAGATATCTTTCCCACATGAATAAGACTATTTTCTACCCTTATTGTAATATTGTAAGAGAATGGTAAAGTCCTACCTCCCATGGATTTAATCATGACTCGAGATATCATTGTTCAAAGTGCCTTTAGATAATACATAGAAGTATGTTGGGATATAGGCCTTACCACAAGAGGGATTTTGTCCCAAGTCTTCTAAAACCTGATGTTGAAATCTATCATATACTCATTGGGTGCCCTTTTTGTTGTCATCGGCTTGCTCCACTAAAGATAAGTGATCTAAATTATCTTCAAAATAATTACAAAGAGTTATTCACAGCTCATCCTAGGTGGCAATAGATCCAAGTCTCAAGCCTCGATACCATTGAAGTGATTTACCTTTGAAAGAGGCTACAAGTATCCTTACTGCTACATCATCATGTGTGGTTAAGTAGAGTGAAGACATGTTTGCTACATCCTGGATATGCTCCTAAGGGGTGACTTGATTCTCACCAGTAAAGTATGAAATAGTTTTGAGCAATCCTTTTGGCATATCATGTTGCACGTCCAACACCAAGGGGCTTCCTCCAGTGAAGTTAGAAAAGTTCCTAAGTGGATGAGGTGGTTGATGCACCATCACAGGGTGTGCAGGTTATTTATTTTGAGGAGTTGAATGGGTGGGACACACTGGAGATGGAGGTGTGCAAGTAGGATTTATGGAATCAACTCTTCCCGTGGATAGCTAGAGGTACTCAACAGAATATTCATTCAAATTCTTCTTGTATGTAATCTTCTCATGAAAGGCATTTAGGGATCCTAAAACAGATATTTGTAAATGTTGGGAGTCGTTAGATGTGTTGAAATGAGCCTCCAAAGGTTGAAATACTAAGTCCACACACCATAACTTAGCAATATGAAATTTAAGCTTTCAATGTTGGTCCCACTGGGCATGCTAGAAATTTTTGGTCATCAAACTTACACCCGTGTCTTGGATCCAGAAGAACTGAGTCATTTGTGACCACAATGGAACCATCCTCAAGTTGTTGGACCTTGCGCTTGCTTGACAGATCTCCGTAAAAGGCCGGTTCTCTATCTAATTCTACTACTACTTCTACTCCTAGTGTTAAAGGGGAAACTAAGCTAATAATGCCAAGGGACCAGGGATAGAAGGATAATGTGAAAGGAAACTACACTAAAAGGTGATAGCACCAGAAAAGAGGGATGGACATTATCTGCTTCGAGCAAAATGAAAGGAAATGCATGAAAGAAGGCTAGGCACATGTAGAAAAACTTAGAACATATTTACTGGATCAATTTCATAGAACACAACAAAATAAGGAGCTGCAAGAGACGTGAAATGGCACAATGAGAACGTAATTAAAAAAAAGGCATAAATAAGGAATGCAAACATGTTAGGACAAAGAATAGTCATAAAACGATGCTTTTATTACTTCCAGAAATGCACAGAGATATTACAATGGTGAAAGAGGCCGATATCCACATGTAAGAGCCAAATCTAGAGGTCTGCAACTCAAAATATAGAAATATGAAATCTTTTGCAAAATGCGTAAGGATAAAAATGTCCAACATTAATAATGAGCCCAACTCTTACATTTATAGATGAATCCATGGAAGAAGAAGAGGAGGGAAAACCCAAATTTGAAATATAACCACCAAAAAGAAGCATTCAATGCCTGTAAATCCACCTATAAATATGTCAAATACATTTCCCCAAGTCTATTTGGCATGTTAGATAAGGAAGGAGGGTAGATCAGATCAAATCAAGTGGTTGAAGCAATCAAATCTACTCATCAATTCCTAGAAATAAATTTTCCCATTTCTCACCTACTAGATCTACCAAGAATTTGAATTTGAATGTTTAGCATTGTAGCCCATGTCAGTAGCTATTGATTGAGGCTAGACAAGTGCCGATAGGAGATATGTAGAAAAATATATGGATGTAAGAAGATGTCGAGTCATCCGGGCACACAAGACATGTCACGCACACGATTGGCTGAAAGGATGACCAAATGTGCAAATGTTCTTGTCATTTATTCCATGTGTCACTCATTGTTTGGTTGTCTAGATTTGGTTCCCTGTTGGTGTGCTTTGATTGGTTACGTGTGGCACACTCCAAGCATGTCAACGGATGACATGGCATAGAAAGGTGTAAAATAGGGCGCGGAGGTATGCGTGTGGAAGAAGGTAGAAGGAAGGCACGTGCAAAGCACATGGGAAAAACTGGAAAGAATGTGAGAGGAGAACATATGGTCAAGGTGAAAATATTACAAGATAATGTGTGGGCACACAAGAATGCCAAGGAATTAACTAATTGAATCAAGTGCAAGGCGCATGCACACAATGAAAATAATGCTAGGAAGAAGGTGAGTGAGTAGAGGATGCGCACAAGGAAAGAGTGGAACAAAGAGGAAAAGGAGAGTGGAAAGGAAGAAAAGGAAGTGTGTATTGGCACGTGAGGAAATAATGACCAAGTGAATGTGAAAAGGAGACAATTGAGGTGTGCACCATTTCAATAAAGATCTTTGAGTCATTATATGCATGTAGGTTGTCCAAAAACTAGGAGAGTTATATAGATAATAACTTATTTTAGTTTCACTTTGGCTTCTAATTCTTTTTTTTTTTTGGTGGAAGGTGTTAAAGAAGTAGGGCCTTTCTTCCTTTTATATGTTTTAAGACCTCCTTTTCTTGTTCTATTTTTCCATATTGGGCTGGGTATGTTTTACATATACTCTTCAAATGTTTCTTCAATGACTTGATCAAAATTTGGAAGTTTTGGTTTTCTAGGATCCACGGGGAGATTTTTGATTGCCTTAACTAAGGTAGCTACTAATTTATCAAAAGCCTCATATGGAAATGGGGGTATATGTGTTCTACATTGAACTATAGGTCGAATTATATTATACTCAATATCAGCACTAAAATATATCTCTTATTCATATTTTTCCATGATTTTTTCTGAAACCCAAGACCTATTTCTGATTATCTACCTTATTCTATTTACCCATCCTAATAAATAATTAATTTGGATGACTACATCTAAACTATTCATGTGTTCCCAAATTTTCTCGACCACTAGTGCATTTGACTCTATTTTACCAGTTCTAATTTGTGGGGTAGGGTTTCCGTGAAATACATTTCTAGGCATATCAATATTGATCTATAATAGAAAGTATGCTTTCATTATTTTATTTTCTTAGCGTTTTCATGAAATTATGAGGCCAATAACTCAAATAGGTTATACTTTGAACATGAATTCACCATGTCCAGGGCTATTAGTGCACTGACTCCATGGGCACCTTCTTCTCGATTAGTATGATAAATCTTTAAGCATATGGATTTAGTGGCATACCTTAATTTATTTACAATGTTTACAATGTGTACTCCCATGCTTTGTCTTTGTTACTCCCGTTACTGATGTCATATTTTTGTTGCCATCTTATTCTTTATAATTTTTTATCATCCTTATGCCCATAATCATGTAACCCTAGCCATGACCTCTATGTTAATAGGGTATGATTGATCCAAATACAACATTTGACTATGTAGCTGGCTCAAAGAACCCTAATTGCATGATCTACCCTTGAAAAATATGGAATTTGAATCCATACATCGATCTTTAATTTATTGATCACTTTGGTAGTCTTCTTATACACTAGTTCCTTTATATTAGGGTCTTCTTACAGGTTTAATTCTCTATCTACTTTTAGTTATGCATGGTCATATTCGGCTATCTGAGAGTGAATGTATTTTTGTAAGTGTCAAGTATGGGAAAATTTTAACAAGATATGTGAGAAAGCTCCCTCTGGATCATTCTTGTTTGATTTTAGCATCGCTTGCAAAAAAACTGGTTTTGGGAGATTGTCTTGTGCAACCTCAATTTGATTATCCATACTTTCTTCTCAATTTTCCCTATATTTTCATAGCTCTCTTCTTTTCACTATTTTGGTGAATCCTTCTTTCTTTGCTTTAGATTTTTGTGCCTTATTTTTTTACAAGTCAATGCATTTTATAACCTTCCTTATTGTACCTACCACATTTTTTTCATGTCCTAGTATTGTTAAAGAATTGGGGTGATCGGTTCCTGATTATGCCAAGAAGATGTTAGAGTATTTGGTGCATGGAATCCAACACATGAATGTTAAAGATAAATAAGGAGGAACCAAAGTGCCCCAAGAAGAAATAAGACCATGTATCAAATTCATTCAACAACTCTAATATCTTCTACCTTAGGTGTAATAGGAGAGGAAGGACTGCATGTGAAGAACTTAGATAATTTTCTACCTTTCATAACTCCATGAACATACCACTACAAATGGAACTAGGTCCCATTTGTAAATTAGGACACAATAACAATGAGAATTAATTTCCCCCATAATCTTCCCATGTCTTTGGAAAATGCGAGTAGAAATGAATAAAACTTAAATGTGTTGAAAATATTATAAATTTGGTCAAAGGTTCAAATAAAATAAAATAATTTAACTCATATCATAAAACACTTTTTCATTCAAATCATTTGGGACAAACCATACAATTATATAGGTTTCCAATCTCTTATTAAAAAGGAGATTGTTATAACAACATACCTCCCATAATCTAATGTTAGTGAGTTACTAAAACAACTCACGTAATCACTATTCCACAATTTAATCATATGACATGATTTTATAGCTCACTTATAAACTATAATGTAGCACTAAAAGATAATTTCCTAACATTCCCCCTTAGTGTGAACATAGGGAAAACATGCCTTTGTACTTGCACCTATTTTCATGATTAGGTGATTTTAACTATAGGATGATCATAAACAGATTAATGATTAATCATGTGAAAAAAATGGTGGTTTTCAATTGGAGTACCAAAAACCAAAAATGAAGGTTTTCAAGTGGTTTACCTACAACCACATCATGATGTGCTAAGTATTATTATCATCCCTCATCACATTTCATTGCAGGGAAACATAATTAAATCTATTGCTCACACATTACAAACTAAAAAATGGAAATGGAACATTGCATCATGTGCCCTCTTAATGTGAAATTTCCACTTATTCAAACAAGAACACTTTTGTAAATTGAAGTAAATTGAAAAAACTAAAAGCTAACACTCTCTAAAAAAATTTCACCAAACCTTCATACAGCCCCATCGTTGGTGACTAATGAAAGGTCATTGATTTACCTCCAACCTCTATTTTCCTCTCTGTCCTCTTGTATCATCTTGCTAGCTCAGCCGGATTTGATCATGAAGCTCAATTTTACATACCTCAATTAGACGTCGGATTCCATCGAAAAATGTGTCCGTATGGAATTTTTTTTTACTTTTATAATATTTTGACTCTAACTCATCAGAAAACTTGACTATTAACATGAATAACAGAACAAAGAATCGACAATCTTATTTGACTCAAATGACTATATGACTAGTAACTTGTCACAAAAATGACACAATAGATACGATAATAAACCAAGACATTGAGCAATTGAAATAGAAAAGACTAATCCAATGATTTTCAAACTCTTATAATGACTCTACTAGACTTAGAAAATGAGATTAATTAAATTAAATTTGCATGCATCATAAACTTATCGCAATCTTCAAAGGTCTAAACACCATTAAAATTTGATTTTTGTTTCATGAAGACCACCTACATATGGATAGTAAAAACATAACCTATAATTACATAAAACAAAACTTCAACTTTTGGATGAAATATATATCTAATAAAAAGACTATCAACTAAACTATAAATCACCATATTTTAGACTAAATATAGATTCTAGCAATACAAAATTGGTACAAGGTGTATATAGAGCACACATAAAACTTCACGTCTTTACGTAATATCGAGTAAGATGCCATGTTAGACACTCCTATATTCTCTTTATGGAATTTCTCTTTGAGATTTTAGGCCTTATAATAATTGATTTGGTATAACATAGATGATTTATAATGTAATGGTGAACAAACCAAAGATTGCTGCAAAATTAAACTGGAAAAATCTTGATCATGGTGAGTTGGATAAGGATGTTCTCCTTTGGCCCAATAGATAGACACTTTATCTTCACAATGAGTAACATATATTTTTGATGATGACTCTTTAAAAATTTATTGGCTGCAAATTCTTTAGAAAATCAAATGTAATTAAAATGGAAAACTTTCCATTTAAGATCTCACCTTAGTATAAATTACAAAGAAAACTTTCTAACTGTGCATTTAACTTTCTGAAATTTTGAGAACCCTCATTTGTTTTACATTTTTCTCAAAAAAATAAAAATTTGGTTGTTCTAAATTTTTTACTGTATAGTCATAACATGCTTATAGTTAAACCCAATAAATATTTTTTAAAATCTAGGTTTTTGATAAATACGTAATTTATCAATAATTTTGTTTCAATATCGAATCCTTTTATTTATTTATACCAAATACTTACAAAACAACACTTCCCCTCAACAATCATTCTCAAATTCCATCTAAAATAATTTGCACCTACTCTGGTACCATTTATAAATTTGGTTAGATATTCAAACAAAACAAAAATAATTTAACTCATATCATAAAACGCTTTTCATTTAAATCATTCGGGACAAACCGTACAATTATATATCTTTTCAATCTTCTATTAAGAAGGAAATTGTTATAACAATATACCTCCCATAATCTAATGTTAGTGAGTTACTTGAAACAACTCACGTAACCACTATTCCACAAATTAATCATATGACATGATTTTATAACTCACTTGCAAACAATAATGGAGCACTAAAAGTTAATTTCCTAACAAAGATAGTTGGATAAAGGATACTCATGCCTCCAATATCCCTAAAAATGGAGCTAAAACTGAGTTTTGTGAAGAAGAAGGAATAAAATATTTCATGCCCCCTAAAATTTATATGAATTGAGTGATTTGAGTTTGAAATTGTGCCAAAAACTTGTACTCATAGGTGAAAGTCTAAAACTGTTGAGAAATTGTTACAACTTCCCTAGGGTAAAAATATAGGAATGGGTCATGAACATCCATATGGTCATGACCCTACTGTACATTTTTTACCCTTGTAGTGCCCACCTATTTTTCATTTCCATTTTGGACTATGCTTTGACTCATTATACAATTATTTTATGATGGTACTTGTGTTACTATCATTTTGGTGTTGATATTGTTATATGATATGAATGTATGTTAACTTAAGATGATAACTCTTTTTGGATAGGTTATTGGTGGGGCATATGATGTCGATATTATTGATCATGTTATGAGTATAGATATTATCTCATAGTTGTCTACTTGATTCATCTTGGATGCATTGTTGTAAACTCTTCTTGTTACATCGGATGATTTATCATAATATGATGTACTTACCTTATCTATTTGTTGATCTTGTATGGATTATCATCATGATGCATATATGTTATCGTATCTTTCAGTTATTGGTATTGGACATGAATTATTTTTGACTCGAGTGTGCATGTCACATGTTTTAGCCATATGAGAAACGTGGGACTCAGGAAGACATATTCTAGCTAGCACAATAGACCTTGTGGGGCCAAAATTGCATTCCCTTATTGATTGTGGTGTTTTGTTCACCTTTTTTAGAATTTAGTTTATATGTGGATTTACACTCCTATGTGCTTGTATTATCCTATTCCTTTACCCATATGGTTGTGTTCACTTGTTTGATTTCTTATCTTATTGTTAATTTTAACCCCCTTTGTATTAGTAATTAATTTTATTTTTAAGTGCTAACCTCTTGTAATTTGGTGGATTTGACTTTGGGTTGTTTGATTATTCTAAGGAGAGATTTGGGGAACCTAATATTGGATTAGGTGAGCCTAATTACCCCTCCTAAATGCCACATCTTTCCCAAACTCGGATTTGGGAAAGATGTTCCATTTAGGAGGAGTAAAATGCAAAAAAAGGGCTATATTTCCTTTGAATTGAGACCCTATGCCTTACCCCTATGGGCAAGTGGGATCTTTTCAAGTAAAATGGAGCTCATTTACCCATTTTTCCTCCTTTCACCCACCTTCTCATGATGGTTTTGATTTTGGGTTATGTTTTGGAATTTGGGATATTTTCATGAGTGCTTGGGTTTTATTTTCTTTTTCTTCTTTTTGATTTTGGGGTGAAATTTTGGAAAATTTTGTTTGGTTAAATATTTGGTGCCATTTTTTTGTGTTTTTAGCTTTCTCTCTATTTAATCCCTCATGTTTAAGGGAATGGGGTTATTTTTTCTCATTTTTTGGGTGGTTTTGGAGAGCTTGGAAGCAAGAAGAAGCCTTTGGTGGATGAGCTTGGAATTGGAATTTTTATTTGCTTGTTAGGTAGGATCTTGTTCCTATTTTACTCTTTGTTTGTTTATAAAAATTTCTATTTCATGGTGAAATTTTTTTGAAAGCAATGTAATTGTTTGTGTTGGATTTATGTTTTCTTTTACTCCATCCACCCTTGAGGGGAGTGGATTTGGGAGTGTGTTGGGAAGAGGGAGGAATCCCTTTCATTCTCACCCTCATTATTTAATGGTCAAGTTTTATGGGTTTACATTTTCCCCTACATTTGGTTTGTAGTAGGGGTTGATTTCCATTTGGTTTGGAAATCACCCCTATCTTCATTCAAGGAAACTTGAAGTTTGAAAACCCTTAATGGAGAGGGTATGAATTGATAAATGGTGAAAAAATGGAGAGATAAGAGGGGGAAATGGAGAGATAATTATTTGAAAATTATTTGTTAACATGTTTGGAAAAATTGGGATATCTTCATCCCCTCTTCCCATGGAAAGAATCTTGGAGCTTCTCAAAATTGTGTTTACTTTTATGTTTGGATTTGTTGTGAAATTGCAAGCCTTGTATTTGTGATTTATTCCTTTATCCTAGTGTTGGTTAGAGACATGTCTTCCTCTTTCCCATGGGCTTGGGAAGAGGCTAGCATGCTCTCATTGTTCTCTTTGAGGCATGTAATGATCTCATTTGGTTGGGTTCTCAACAAGTTGTTCTTGTGGTTGTTTGGGAGCTTTTATGAGTTATTTGGAGCATGGATTTTAAGCTAGAACTATGGAGAAAGTTGTAGGTTTTGATTGTTGTTTTGGAGTTAGGAAATTTGCAAAAAATGTTTCCATGTTGTCTTCACTTTGTGGAGGGCTTGTAAACTTATATTTTAAGAATAATTTTTCTTTCTTATGGTTAAGGATTGATTGTAAGAAATGGAAATTTTAAATTTGCATTGTTTTTTATGTTTGAAAGAGTGTTTTAAACCCCTTATGGAAATATGTAGTGATGTTTTGGATTACATTACGCTTTTTTCTGGCATAGAGTTTTTGTCTTGTTAAAAAAATTTAAACTGTTGTAGTTATTTTATTATAATTCTTGAGCCCTTTTCTTTCTTTTAAAATGGAAGTGAAATACTTAAAATAAGAAGTAAAAATTTATTTTGTTCAAACAAAAGTGAAATGTGCAAGTTCACTTATCCTTTCCAATTATGCACTTGTTTCATATATTTCCTTTCTTGGAGAAGAAAACAGAAAAATATTGGTTGCCCTTACTTTGCATTCTATCTCTAATTTTTGTTTTAGTTGAACAAATATTGGAAATTAGAATTGTTTCATCCTTGAAAATGGATTCTTCATAATCATGTTTCTTGTCTATTAATCTTGATATAATAAACTGAGAAATTTTGGAATTTGATTTACCATAATGTTGTTTTTGGTTATGTCATTTTATTGTTTTAAATTTTGAACTTGTAAATAACTTTGATTTGATCATGAGTTTGGAAAAAATTTCTACCTTGCATATATATCTATATACATATATGTACCAATATATGTATGTATATATAGCTATATTGAATAGATGTTAACCTTATAGTTCTTGTGAATGTAATTCTTATATACTATTTCTAAAAATAAATTATACTAATTGTTATGAGCAAGAACAAATCAGAAATCCATTGTACCCACACACACACACACACACACACACACACACAAACAATATTTTTTAAAATAAACTTTGATTCAAATATTTATGCTACCTTTTTGTAAATGTTAATGTTTTTGTTTTAAAATGTATATATTGAAATAAATTTGGTTCGGGTTGGGGAAGGATGGGATGATCTGTCCCAATCTGCCCCAACCCCACCCCTCCTTTTACCCTTGAGTGGTATTGTGGAAAAGGCCATAGAATCCCTTTCCGTGCCCACACATTTGGTTACAACCCTTGGGGCCTGGTTGTTTGGCCAATATCCTTCCTTGTGAGCCCTTTTAGGCCTGATATTTTATGTTATCTCATTCTCACACATGAAAAAACACACACGTGTGTGTGTACGTATATGTGTATATGTACATATACACATACACATACACATATACATATGCATATGTATATGTATGTATTTATGTATGTATATTTGTATAGATATATTTATCTCAAATGTATATTAAGATGGAAAATATTAAAATAAAAACAAGAAAAAAATGAGACCCAATATAATCTCACATAGCCCGAATGAGGAACTTTCTCCCCTCATAAAATGAGAAATTTGATCCAAGATTAATACACGAAGTATAATGGATTTGTGAACAAAAAAATAAGTAGAAAACTTGCTAATCAAACCCTAACAAATATTTCCATTGAGATGTAAAAATTAAAATTGAGAGGCACCATGTTTTCCTTGCTTGAGCTCCATGAGAGCTCTCTCCTTCTTCTCATACCTGAAAACAAACATTTAAACAAATGAGATTGAAAATGGAATTTGAATGTTTTTGATCAACCCATTAGGAAATTAGGGCATTCCTAGATTCCCTAAGATCCTACGGTGGAGGGCCCTTTGATACAAAGGCTCTCCTTTAATCCAGATTTGGGGCATAAGTGTTTTTAATATTGCCTTGTTATTTAATTTATTAAGAATGTTTATTTACCCTAACTTTGAAAATTTAATCTTAATAGATTTAATTAGTTTAGAGGGGTATGGGTCCATTTTGGGAAGCAAATTGGACCCATGCCCAACATTAGTAACCATTGGAGAACCTTTCAACCTAAATTGTTTTTTAAAAATTTTAAATACACAAATTAAATCAATTGAACTGATTATATTCACCACAATTTTATTGTCACATAATAAAACATTTTAACTGGTTCACATAAGTGGCCTAGTACCATTTTCATCCTTAAAATTTTGTAACTTTGAAATAAGCACATTTTATTCTATCACATCGTATTATTATAAATTTTTAAAAATCACCATTTTATTATTATTATAATATTAATCCTAGATTCCTTTGGTAATTTTTTGGACTTATTTTGGACCACATCAAATGGCGCGCGATAACCATCTGTTTTCTTTATTGGGTTTATGTGTCTAGTGTTGTTTCTTAGTGATTTTGTTTGTTTTGTTCTTGTTCTTGAGTCTAAAAATACATTTGTGTATTTTGTAGGTGTATAATATACTGCAGACGAATGCCCCCTCTTTTGAGGTATGTGTGATAAAGAGTTTGAGCATGACTCAAATAATAGATATGTAACTAATTCTAATAAGGATGATAATTTGCATAGAAAACATACGAAGGGCTAATGTGGTGGCCACCAAGAAGAACATGTACCTACAAAAGATGATGAGCATGGTGGAGACCATGAAATAAAATCAAGAGCAACAATAGCTACAAGAAGAATGATAACAACAATGTAAACAAGATAACTAGTAATAATTGACAAATAATAATGCAAATGTAAGTGAAAATAGAATAATACAAACAATTTCACACAAAAGGATTTATGCCTACAAACATGGGACACCCATGGTGTCGCAATAATCAAATCCCTTAGGCCTAAAAACAAGAGATACAATATCACATAAAGAAGGCATGATACGACAAACATGGGACACCCATAATGTTGCAGAGATAAACAAGGCCCCTAGGTTGTAAATAAAGAAGCAAGAAATGAACTACACACATAATTAGAAAGTATATATAGAAAAGTAAGAGTATTATGATGTGATATAATGACATATCAAGTGAGATATAAAAGAACATGTGAAACCAAAATCTTCCAACACCACACAAGACATATGTTAGTCATGTTAGTCCAAAAGATATCAAATACTATCTATGTAATTAATCATAATGAGGAAATAAAAAAGGTACTATGATGAAGCAATAATACCTAGTTGGTGTGCAGGGGATGCCCCCAAAAGAAGTATGTAAGGAACTGTGATAGATATTATAATCATGTATCAATTTGTATGTTCTACTTTATGCTCAATATACCCTTTTAACATGTGTGGAAACAAAAATTCCATCTATCCAACCAAGAGGATAAATAAAATGTATAATACTAAGTGCTAATAATGTATGTTACATAAATAGGTCCCGATTTTTGTGTTTTTGTATATATTTAAAAGTTTTTCACTTTTTTGGTGATTATATCCATATTTTTGGAATTTTTTAGTGCATAGCTATGTACAATAAGGGGGATAATTTTAAAGCTACCCAATGAGGACCTCCGAAAGAGGGAAAGCAACTACCAAAGATGATGGAGGGCCAAGCCTCGGATGTGATTCAAGTGCCAATGGAACAATGGTAGTAATATGTGTCAAAGAGGGCCTAAGATAAGAGAAACATGTGAAGTGTCTCTAGAAATAGTGTGTGTAGTATAAGACTTTGAGTTTCTATTTTTGAGTAGAATATTGTGTCTTGAAAAATTACAATTGGTTGGTATTAATTTTGGTGGATGTGTGGAAGCCATTGTGATAGAAGAGGTATGACATAATAGGAATAGAAAACATATTGGAAATGTGACCCTTACCAAAGTACACAAGGGCATGCAAGGAAACCTATTCTTGGAAAATAAGGAAGGGAGATCCATATATGCCCCCAAGTATTGGAGAATGTATTATACAATGGTGCATGTGGATGAAGATTAAATATATAGTTACAATTGGTAGGATTACTTAATAATAGCATGTCATGAGTGAGAATGTAATGCTAGATGCATGAAGGGTTGTTATGTTGGATGTGTAGAATAGTGACACATGGGTTCTACCATAAGTATTTTTCAAGATGATGAGGAGGTGGATTCACTGGGGCATTACTTAGCCATTTGGGAAGCTTTATGCTTAGCATCTCGATATCGAGAAACATGTAATTCTTTTGGTGAAAAAGTTTCCTCTTCATCAGTAGGCTCAATATCTAGAAAGTTCTCATCAAGGTGTTTATAGTCATCACAATATTAAGTAGGATCAAAATCATCTTTATCTTCAAAATTAATTAGTAGTGATGAATTACTGTTATCTATGATATTATTCTACATGTTTCTCCTAAAATAATTTCTAGAGGTAAACTTACGATTTAATCTATAGTTTCACATGCATGTATAAATCCACATGTCATCATCATCAATAATACTTGTAGTTGGAAAATTCCATGCATATGTAATAGGTGCCACCATTCTAGTAACTAGTGTATAATCCTTTGTATTTTTATTATGATCAATATCGATAGGTGGATTAGAATATATCATAGTTTTTGGTGGAGAAGTAGAGATATCCACACAAGTATTACTTGGTGTATCGATTTGGTCATCACTATTGCTATCATGATCCCAATCATCAACCCAATTATCATCTTTTTCAAATGGATTTGTGTTGGTAATATGGTGCTAGCCTTGAGATTTTCCTTTGTATTCTCTATGTGCTTTGAGGCCATGTGTAATTGGTCATGTTCGATTGGTAATAATTTTATACAAGTTTGTACACTAGTAGGATGTAACACTTCAACTAAGATTGGTTCTCTTAAAGGAGGTATTTCATTCTTATCCTCTTGTATTATTGCAGAAGTTGCATCATTTGATGTTGCATTATGTTTACCACACGATGGATCAAATTTAGGAACCCATTGGGATTTGAAAACTTGAGATGAATGTGTAGTAGAATGTTGTATAGTAAATTAAATAAATATTTTATGATTAAGTTTTGGACTCTTCGTTATAAAGCATAAAAATTATTGTTGCGGTGTCCATTAATTCCATGATAATTGTAAAATGGTTGACCTTTGAGTCTTTCAAGTTGTTAGTATGGGTAGTAATGAATAGGTAACAAAGTTATTAAACACTTATCAAGTATCTCAAATAGTATATCATGTTGTTTAACATTCTTATCAAAGCAAAGAGGTTCCTTCGGTTGTGGTTTCCTTAGTGGTCAAGATTGATCTTGTGGAACACACACATTGTTTCCTCTATGTAGGAATTTTACTTCACTTATATGAGCACATGTATCATGTAAGGAATTTGTATGATATGGCTTGTTATAAGTATTTTTGATGTGATATTATATCCTTAAGAGATTAGAATTCAGCATTCATGGCTTGAAATTGGGTCTGAAAAGCATGTTGTAATGATTGAATGTATTCTAGGATGGTGTTATAAAAGCTAACATCATTATGAATAGGAGCTGAAACAACATAGGGCATGATGATAGAAACAATGATAAAAGAAAATCCAATCAAATAAGAAAGAATGATAATAAACACATGGAGAGCCGATAGTGGAAATATCATAGGAGATAAGACCCAAAAGTGATGGTGAGTAAAAAGTGACCAAGATAAAATGAATAAAACAACAATATCTCAAAATAGAATTTGAATTTTACAACACAAAAAGAGGCATTTTGAAATCTAATTATGTGAAATAAAAAAATCAAAGGGATTTTTCCAAAAGTGTATACTTTTCCAATTATATTAAAAATTAGTGAGAACAAAAAGAGGTTCTTGTTAAATATGTTAAAATTCAAAATAACCTCAAAGGAATTTGAAAATAGAGGCGGTATGCTCAAGATATGAAACAAAAGGTTATTTAGCAATTAGGAGGCCTAAAAATTGACCTAAAGCATAGAACCAACCATGAAACTCTAGGTAAATTTGTGCAAATCGAGTTTAGGATAGATAATAGATGAAAATCAGGTGTGGATATGAAGATAAAATATAGATATGAATCCTAAGAAACTAGGGGTTTGTGATATGATGTTTGATTCAAGATTCAGGTTCACCAAATGTTTTCACCCTTTTAGAAGTTTGATTATGGTTATACAACTATAACCAAATGAAGAATACAATAGGAGTTACATGGGGTTATTTTTCTTAATTAACTTCTAACATTAATAATTCAATATCAAAATAACACATTAATACTAGCAAAAAAGTACATAATGTAATATAATATTGCAAATGCATGGGATTGAGTGCAATTAGATGATTATAGGTGATTTTGGGTTAATTTTGGTATTCTAAATACTAGTACAAGGGTTTCTGACCTTATAGAGCTTCAAAACTAGAGTTGTGATTTAAAAATACCTAGGGAAGGATCGTAGGGGCATGAATGGATGTATTATTTGTCCTTACCTATACGATTTTACACTTGCTTGTAATTGGTTCTTGTAAATTTTTAGGTTTTTCTCTTGTTTGATTCCCTTTTTTGTTGTCTATCAATCACTATCAATTACAATATGATGGTCTCTAGATATTCTACTCAATCCTTCAAACCCTAATCATGGATGAATTCCAACAAAACAAACATTACTTGGGTTATGGGAACCCCTATGAACCGATGACATCGACACTACTCCAAAGAGGCCTCAAAATACACATCGTTATCCACCTAATATGTGATATCTAATTATAACATAATCAATTTTGACATCCTTTCTTTGACAATGCTTGGCTTGAGTTTCTCTCTTATAAATCTACTTGAGTGGGCGGCTTTGAGTGCTTAAAAATGTAAAAAGTAGTCCCCTAGACCTAATGGGAAGCTGCAAACCTATAAATAATGTTGCCTTAATGAATGTGCAGGTGTATTTTTAGAGTTTAGGGAGTTTTGGGTGCCTTTTATGCTAACTTTTGCACTAGAAGTCCATAAGATTATTAAGTACTAAATGAGGTGAGTTTCACTTTCTTATATATGCTTTTGAAGGTGATTTATGTTGGAAAGGATGACTGCGAGGAAGTGAATGACCCAAAGAATAATGTGCAATGGGAAGTTAAATAACAAAGTGAGCTATGTCAATACCATGCACTAGGGTTAGGACTATACAGATGTTTCTGCCTTTGGTGTATGTTTTTGACCTAAGAGTGCAAACTTGCAATGTGAAGTTTGGAAGCTGACAAGTGGATTTTCTTACCATGTTTTATGCATTTAATTCTTATAAAATGCTGATAGGTGAGTGTGTAAGATCAAATAATCTTATAAAAGATACCGAGGGATATATCAAATGAGAATGGGTAGAGTATAGTTGTTTGAACAAGAGAGAAATTCTAAGAAAAACAATGCCAAAGAATAGAATTACCAAATTTGAGTGTTTAAAATATTATCAAGTGAAGAAAAGATCACGTGCATACTCAAGTATGTTATTCCTTTAAGCATGCAATTTTCAATTACACATTAAAAAAGGGGAAAATGTAGACACTAAAATATGGTTATTGTCCTTTTGTAGTGCCAAGTTTGACTGTTCTCTTGCCAAGATAAGTGCTCACATTTGGAATCCAGTTAGTTCATCTCTCTAGCTCTTTTGTGACTTGCTTATCTATACACTCTAATTTGTCATAAATTTTAGTAATATTATCAAATAAAATTAGTAGCTTTAATTCATGCCATAACTTCCTATTTCACTTTATGTCTCTCTTGTCCATAAGCTGTACAAAGGGTCAAAATGTGGGGTCTAGTCTTGGTGACCTATACAGATCCTGCCCCTTTACTTTCTCCAATTCTATTTTCAATGTGAATATATATATTGGGTCATTCCATCCTCCTAGGGTCAACCTCATCAGAATATTTCACCTATGGAAGGCTATATAAGTCAACACCACTTTATAACTCACCCAAAACTCTTACAAGATCCTATTGTAAATATCATTCCAAAAGCACTCAAGGTTTTATTATATTTTTCCAAATTAGATACACTTGAATTAAAGTGTCCCTACTATAGGTATGAAGCACTCAACTAGGTCAATGAATCTAGATTCCTTCATTTCTAAGTATGCAAAGGTCATAAAGCCATGCCTTAGTAAGAACAAATTCACTATAGTAATTGTTTCAAGGGTTTCAAGAAATAAAGGGTTAGGTCACATAGTTGAGACACACCACATCACATTACTATTACATTTGGTACATTCTATACTATACAATAAACTTGTTAACTCAGGTGTTAAGAGACACAAGGGCACCCTTATGGGTTGGCTAGTTAGCACTCACACTTGCACAAACACTTAAGAGTACTATATGAGATTTGGTCCCGTAACAAGGGCATGTAGTGCAAGACTAAGATTGGTTCAATATTTGGGGTCTGACTGCCAAGGGTAGTCCAACATCACCAAACACATATGATTTCTTATTTTGGTTTAGGGTAGTCCAACATCACCAAACACATATGCTTTCTTAATTTGGTTTGCTAAAAGGTTCTAGGGTTTCCAATTTTTGTAGATGATTACGAGTCATCGTGATATTCTATGAGTAAGATCTATATACAATGATGGTAATTTCTATGCAAATAAATCACACATGAAGTTTCAGACCTAGAATGTTGAAGGGTCTAGACCATATAGATCTTGGTCAGGACTGTATAGTTCCATTCTTGCCTTGACTTAGTTTCCAGTTCTAAAGCTTGCACCAAAGCACTCCTAGTCTTTGATCTATCATTTCCACTGTCTGCACATCCATATCCTCCTTGTTATAACTCGTACCACTAAGTCTATTTCTCCTCTTGCATATTTGAGCTATTAATTATTGTTTTATCAATCATTTTAAGTGTTAAAGCATTATTTTGGATGTGAACTAATAAACATAATCCCATTTACAAACTCTTATGCCCTTTTTATTATTGTACAATTACATAAAATTTAGATTTATATTTAATTAAGGTGTAAAAAGACATTACATGTATCTAATTAATATCAAAGGAATAAGAGATAAATAAAATGGTAATCTTGTTGTCACCCTAAAATTCCCTCCTTTTTCAAAGACAAATTTCCAAAATTTTGAGTCAGTGTCCTTTGGAAGGGTTCTGTAAAGAGAGAAATTCAAAAATTTAGAAAATTTCATTCTTTAGAGTCATTTTTAGTGTTTTGTGGCTAAGTCAGATATTTTTGTCCCATGTGTCCCAAGTGTCGTCGGGCCTCCAGTTCACCGATTTTCCACTTTCTCCACACTACTCGCTTATGGCTAAGCTAGAAATTTTTGTCTGTGTGTCCCAAGTACACTTGGGCCTCTTGTTCACCGATTCGCCACTTTTCCCGCATTACTCTGCTCATCAGTTTTTTTGGGTTTACGTGTCCTTCGTGTCCTCGCGTCCCATGGACCATCTGTGCTCTCTGGACCCAGTTTTTCTACATCGGTTGAGTCAGCTCCACATGTCTCACATGGCTCAATGTCCCATGGACTGTATGGGCTCTCTATACTTGTATTTTACACACTACTCTTGGATCGGGCATTTCGGATTTGCACATCCCTCATGTCCCAATGTCCCATGGACCGTCTGGGCTAGTTTTTTCCACTTCTTCCACTTTTTATATTTTGAGTTAGTGTGAGGGCCATTTATTGCACATTCATGATTTTATCTCTCCATTCATTCCAACTCATGGCTATTTAAAGAGAGGTAACCATTCATTCATTTTCACACTTGCTCGCTCATTCCCTCTTGCTCATGTTTGTGCAAATCAAGTCGTTGCCCACATTTTTGCTTCTATATTTTCTCTTGCAGGTAATACTCCATTGAAGGTTATCTTCTCTCTACCTCTGTCACGATGAAGATGTAGTACCAAGGGCACGAACACCTCTCCTCATTGGAAACCTCTATACCTGACATTGGTGACAGTGAAGCTCGACATCTAGACCTTGATGATTTTTGGAGTAGACTTGGATGTGATAACCCTACTCCCATTGCTCAAATGATCAAAAACAATGGGATTACATTTACATGTAGTTTTCCTATATTTTTTTAGTGTGCTAATATCATTCTTTCTTGTGGGGCTTATTTTAATCTGGAATCCAAAGAAATTGTTGATGTACATGGTGAAGTAATTATGTGACTAGATTCCAAAGCTATTTGTATTTCTCTATGCATCCCAATGATGGAAGGTGCCAATACCCTCACCCTTTCTCAAGCACAAGCACTATTTGACCAGGATAGTGAGAGATATAAGGCTAGGGTAGCTAAATCATGGTTGAAATAATTGTTTAGGGTTGATTTCAATGAAGAGATTTTAGACATCATCACCCTTCTTGCTAGAATCATGGGAATGCCCTCTACAAATGAGTTTCACTTTTGGATGTGTCCCTTTATCAACATCATTTGTGAGGGGAAGAAAAATTTGAATTGGGGTGAGATTATTTGTGAAAACCTAATAGAGTAGTTGGTAAATGTTCACAGAACCTGAAAAATTCTACATGTCATCCTACCTTATGTACACTATTACAACATCTAGGGAATGGCTTGGTTTCTCTTTTGTTGAGGATAAGAAAGATGCTCCTATATATGAATATTGTCCTCAATTAACTCTCAAAGTCAACAATCATAATTTCAAGAGAGTCAATGATGCATTCACCATGTACATTGTGAGGATTTTAGAAGGAAATACTACTCGGAGATTTTCTGAGGAAGAAAATACCTTGATCTTTGAATATGGGAGTTTCTTCACTCAATTTAGAAAATTCTCATATATTAGACTGGCTGGTTTCGAAGGTTCACCTCTAAAGCTTCCTATGTTCTGTAATGATAAAATGGATCTTGTTGAGATTTGTAGGTAATTGGATAAGCTCCACTGAACCTGTAGAGATAAGAAGATTACTGACATTCATTTTCCTATCTCCTTGGGAAATTATACATGTAGGACAACCTTGGATGCCTAGAACATTGATAGAACCATTGTTCCTCTCACTATCCATCACTTCAAATCCAGAACTTGTTTTGATATCAAAGGATACATTGCTAAGAATTTCAGGATGGTCTTTTATCACCTTCCTGACACTGAAGATTATTGGGTTGATTACAGATGATTTTGAGGCTAGGAGAAGGTACTTTGGCAGACTCTCTCTTCAACAAATTATAGATTTCAATCTCTACAAAGTACCTAAAAAACTCCAGGATGATGATGAAGACTTGCAATCTATTGAATATGAGAGGACCATCAAACACTCTCCTCTTGAAACCATTGATTGGTTTGTAAAAGAGCAGGATGATTTGAAAGAGGTGATCAACCCGATTCTAGTGAGAACCAAGCTCTGGTTTGATAAGAAGATGTAAAACTTTAGGATGAATAGAGCTAGGTATTCTTCGCAAGAAAATTCCTCTCCTAGAAAGAAGAACCTACACTTGATGTTGAGATGCCCGAGAAATCCACTCCTTCCTCTTTGACCAAGGTATACATGAAGAAAGGAAAGTCTGTCAAGTAAGAGAAAATGATTGAGGAAAGGGAGGAATTTTCTTTGGAGCAGTCACAGGTTCTTGCAGAGTCAGAAGATGTCATTGTTTTGAGTGAGGATAATAGTGAAGAACTAAAGGAAGGGGAAGAAACCCCTATCAACACTACTGAGATGGAGAATAAGGGCCAAATGTCTGAATCTCTAGGTTTGGTGGACTCTTCTTCCAAGGACATTCTTGAGGACATGCCAACCTCTCCATTAGAAACATCTATGGTACAAACATTGAGTGCGATGAGTACACTTACACTCGGACCCATTGCTCCTTCTGCCTCTTCCTCCTCCTTTGCTTGGGTTCAGATTTTTTTGATATCACAAAAAATAAGTCCACCTCTCATATTGTAGTTCCCAAGTTTGATGTTGTGGAATCCTTTCTCGATATTACCCCCTCCTCCAACAAAGAAAGCAAAGATGACCTCAAGGATAGTATCAGATTCAAAGGGTCAACAATTCATGGAGATTGCAAAGCCTAGGGTGGATAAAGAAGAGAAAGACCTTTTAGTGTCTGATTTGGAACTCATAAGGATTCCACTTGGGGAGTCTATGCCTGAAAGTGAGGTCCATAACCTCAGAGAGACTATGACCAGGGTCATTGAATGAGTAGAGAAGGGCAAACAAACTATGGAGAAATTAGAAGAACATAATCAGGTTCTCTCAGATTTTATAAAATCCCTGTTGGAAAAAGATAAGGTGTTGGATCCAACTCCATTAACCACTCTTCCTCCTCCCTTAGTTCTCAGCAAGGATGAAATTCAAACCATCAAGGATATTCACAAACATGTCACTTATGGAAAGGCCATCGAATCACTAGTTGATGATATGACAGTGGTTGGATTGAACTTCATTGAGGAGGCCTTCAAGTCACATGAGAAGGTATCCAAATTATAGTTGAAATTCAACACAACACTCAGTGGCTTGGAGAAAGAACTAAAGCTATGGTGTGAATGCATCCAAGATCTTTGTTTGATGAGCAAGATAGATGAGCAGATTTTATTGGCAAGAAAAGTGTTTGATGAAGCCAAGAATAACCTATCAAGATCCTAGGTTTTCAGTATTGATTGGAAGATCAAGGTTTTGGAGGAAGTAGTGGGAGAACTAAAAATATGTGGTAGAAAGGAGAAGCTTTCAAGACTTGTGTTTTATCTATTTTCCAAGATATTCATTGTCAAATCTAGAATGAAGCCTCAGGTAATCAGTTTTCCTTATAGGAAATTAAGGCCCAATTCAACACCTTCATCAAAGAGGATCTTTTCAAGGAAGAGTCAATGTCTAAAGAGAAGATGAAATATGTCTTCTCTCTCAATCAACTATCACCGAGGAAAATAAAGAGTTTCTGGAAAACACAGAGTTTGAGAAGGATATGGAGAAGTGCCTTGGAATGTGGACTCATGCCACTTCTAACACCACCATACCCAAGTGCATGGAGATAGCTGAGGCATTAAAGAAATTTAGACATTGGATTCTCAAGATGGTTGGCCCTTCTAAGCCTCCATTGGATGTTTATACTTCTGGGTCCTAGGACACTTCTTTTATTTCCTTTGGGTTGTAACACCCATGATGTAATTTTTGATTAAAACATTCTATTAATGTATTTGTTAAGTGGTCTTTAATCTTTAGATTAAAAGAAGTTGGAATTGAATGTAACTGTCTTGTAAGCTATTTAATGGGCTCTTCATGCCATTGTTAAGGGCTGGACCCTGATACTCTTGAAATGTAATAGATTTGAAAGTAATCAATACAATTTTTTTCCCTTATCTCTTATTTCTATCTGCTATCCTTTCTTTCCTTATCTAAAATTTGTGAATCATCAATATTTCATGCTAAGAAACTTTGTGTTCTTGTGATATGATTTCTAGAACTTTGCGTCCATAGAATTGTATCTGATGATGCCCATGTGAATGATTCCATTATGTATCTCTTTTGCTAAAGTACACATAAGGTTATATTCTGCTAACTATATTACCTAAAAGTATTGTTGTGTTCTTCCCTTTCAATTTCCTTGTTCTTCTATTTCTATGTATTGATAATATTTATTGGCATAAAACATTTCAAAGTATCAGAGTCCTTATTAATATGAATTTTTATATTTGTATATAATCTTTTCGCTCACTTTCAATAAGGGAACCTCTCCCATAAAGAGGAGGGACTTGTTGTCCCCTGACATTGATTACTAAAGTACTAATTCAAAAACCAAAAATCTAGATAGTGATTTTTTAATGGGTAAGGCTGAATCATAAGCTATATGTTATTTGTATTATGTAGATTGAGATAGAGAAGAGAGAGCCGTGAGGGAGAGTGGTTAGGCATGTGAATTGGTATAATTACCTCAAATTGAAATATATAATAGGAAATGGATCCACTTCACACCCATTCTCATATTTCAATTTTTTTAGACTTTATGCGAGTCTATATTTGCAATTACTTTCTAAACACGTGAACAAATTATAATCTTTAGATGATTATGAAATTTTAGGTAAAACTTGAAACATGATCTATAGTTAGACCTAAGTAGTTTGAGTTTGAGCTCTGCTCATCTACTTTGAAACATGATTGAGATTGACAATGACAATGACAATGGGGTTTCATTGAGGTGGTTTTGGCTTTCCAACCACAACAATTAATTCTCAATGCAGGTATCTTATTGACATCCAACCCTCCTATACATAATGGAAATCCCAAAATGGAAAAATAATGTTTTTCTTAATTTTGGGAAGACCACAAGGCATTCCTACCATGTTGCTCTTTCCTATCAACTCAAGGTAAGTTTTCCTTTTATATTTCTTCTATTCAAACCAGAAACCATATTTGTTTGTGAGCACATTTTTGCTACGAGGATCTGCCATCTAAATGTAGGTCTTTGTACTTAACAAGTATGAACTCAAGTAAAAAAATAGAATTTATTAAGCCATTAAATGATGACATATGATGGAGTTGCATAAATTCATAAGATTACTACTGATTTCAATGTTTGAGCATAAAACTTGTAAATAAATGTTTGACACTCGGCTCAATTTCTTAACTCACTACACTACGGATAAGAAATTTGTTTTCCCATTTCTAAGTTGTATTGATCTCAAAAATTTGTGTAACATTTGAGATGGTTTTATCTAAATAAGTTACAACTGAACATGGTAAATTAAAGATAGATGAAGAGTAATGTTGAAATACCATGGAACTTGTTCTTTTTGTTTTGTTTCAATGAATTATTTTTAAGTAGTTTATGACATAGATTTGTTTCACTTTTGGCTTCATTTATTTCCACCTATTGCACCTAAAGCAATCACAATGTATCTATGTGAGAGAAGAGAAGTATTCACAAATAGATATTATGAGTAATTATTTTATTATCTATAATATAAAATAATTTCAATGATAATTTTGACATAAAATAGTAGAGAGGGTTTCGTATCGGGATACAGGGACATCCTCTTGAAGATATGGATTGCATGTGGTTTGGGTGTAACCTCCTCAACATGGAAAGTGATATACAAACAAGTTGGCGCTCATTGCATATTGATGAATGAAAACTCATTCTCATTTTTGTAACTTAGATCTGATGACCTAAATATGATACACAGGCTGAAAATATAAAAAGGTCATCTGTTATTGTTTTGTAAAGTCTCATCCTATCCTCAAATGATAGTTCCTCTACCTATTTTGGTGTGATCTCCCTTCCAACTTAAAAAAGAGAGAAGAAAACTCCCTTTCATCAGGCCCATCTTCACATCCCTAATTACACCAATCAATAAAATAATTAATTTTTTTACCGCTACTGTAGTAAACCCCAATTACACTAGTCAATAAACTAATTAAACTTTTTTATCATTTCTGTAGTAAACCAAAGATAATATACTTACACACAACAATGGAAAATGGGTATGGATTGATTCACATAAGATGTGATCATCACCGAATCATACAATTTTATCTTATTAGATGATCGTTGGGCACCACAAAGGCTGCCGAAATATCAAGATCGTTTATGTAGTAATAGAGCATCCCATCGTCGCTTTTTCAACACCAAGACAAAATGGAAGATCAGATATCTTAGAAATCTGATATGCTTTCTTAAAGACTCTAGCGATTCTGATGTCAAAGTGATAATTTATCTTAACACTCTTAGGTATATATTTGATGACTAATATTTTTTTCATTGTAAATGTAGTTGAAGTTGTAGTTCTGAAAAAATAATCCCTTAACAAATGAGTCTACACCACATGAACTCCGATATCAAAGAAAATTCTTTTCTAGTGAATTTATTTAACCTAATTAATTATAATATTTATAGCAAACCCTAAAGATGATATTTTCTATTTCAGATGTGGTGGTTATCTTTTATCCATTATGTGTTATCTTTTTTAGTTTTGTTATCTGTTTACCTTGTTTTCGTTTTGTTATCTTTTTATTTGTTTCTAATTTTGACTGACATAAATTCATGTCACATTGTCAATTTTTCATGAATTTATGCCATTCAAAATAAGAAACAAATAACAATTTAAAAATAAGATAAATAGATAATAGAACTAAAACAAGATAACACAATGGATAAAATATAACCACCACATCCGAAATAACAAAGCTCTTCTTTAGGGTTTGCTATAAATATTATAATTATTCAAGTTAAATAAATTCATTGGAAAAGAATTTCTTTTGACATCAAGTTCATGTGGTGTAGACTCATTTTTGTGAAGGGATTATTTTTTCTGCAACTACAACTTCAACTACATTTACAATGGGAAGATAAGCATTAGCCATTGATTATATTCTTGAGAGTTCCAAGCACAAATATCACTTTGAAAACATAATTGTTGGAGCCCTTAAGAAATTTTATCGATTTCGAGATATGTGGCATTCCATTCTATTTTGGTGTTTAAAACAAAGATGGGATGATCTATTATTACAAAACAATTTTGATATTTTTGGTAGCCTTTGTGATTCCCAAAGATCATCGAATAAGATAAAATTATATGATACATGTGACAAACACATTTTCGATGAAACAATCCATACCAACTTCGCCATCTTCATGTGTAGGTATATTTATACTAGTTTACTATAGGCAGCGTAAAAATTTAATTAGTTTATTGATTAGTGTAATTGGGGTTTACTACGGGCATCGTAAAAATATTAATTAGTTTATTGATTAGTGTAATTGGGGTTTACTATAGGAAGCGGTAAAAAGTTTAATTAGTATAATGATTAGTGTAATTGGAGATGTGCGGATGGGCTTGATGAAAGGGAGTTTGCTCTTCTTTTTCCAAGTTAGAAAGAGAGATAGTACCAAAATAGGTAGAGGAAAAGTAATTTGAGGAATGAATGATACATTACAAAATAATAACAAATGACCTTTCTGCAAACCCATTTATTACATCAGTCGCTCCCTTCACGATTATGAGAATCGCTACGCTGAAGCTAAAAAGTTATGTTGCGCTCTTTTCTTCACTACCTCTAAGCTTCAGCATTATCTTCCCAATCACAAAACTTATGTTATCACTAGCTTTCACCTTCTCAATACCATGCATTATAAGCCTTATCATAGTGATCGCATCACTTGATGGCTCATGCTCATGAAAAATATTGACCTAGAGTTCATATCTCAAAAATCAATCAAGGGCCAAGTTATCGTAGATCAACTAGTTGACACCCCTCTTTTACAATCACCTTCCTCGTGAAAAATTTCCAGACACATCCATCAACAAATTTGAACATGAATTTTCCCCTCTCAAGATGGCTCTCTTCTTTGATGGCTCTAAATTTCAGCAAGGGGGAGGCGTTGATGTCATTATCATTCCTCTTTGGGACACTCCTATTCTTATCACCAATAAGATTAATTTAGAATGCATAAACAATATGGATGAGTATGAAACCCTCATCTTAGGCCTTGAGACCACCATATTACCTGGTTTTCAAATCCTTAACATCTACAGGGATTCTCAACTTATCATCAATCAAGTCAAGGGTACCTATCAATGTAAAAATGACATCCTTAAAAATACAAGGACATTGTTGAATTCTTTCTCGAGGCATTCGATTTCTACACTATTCGGACTATCCCACATTCATCTAACCATTTTTCATACACCATGGATTCCCTTGTCCCTCTCATCCCTTGTACAACTGAGGAATCTAGGATTTCCGTTGTTTGGCGTCAAGATTAACCATCACATTTTCATGAGCTTCCTCATATCAACCACGTTGATACTAATCCACATGATATTTGTATTCTCAAATATTTGACTATCTCTCCCAATCCATCATCCCCTCTAACATATCTAAAAATGGTAAGAATATTTTTATTCAATGTGTTAACTACTACGTCATCCTTGGTGGCATCCTTTACAACCATGGCTTTGATGGCATTTCACTTCATTGCTTTGAATCTCATGAATCATCTCATGTTATCCAAGAATTCCATGATGGTATCTTTGGTGGCTATTTTAATAGCTTGGTTATCACCAAACACTTCCTTCACATAGGTTATTATTGAACCTCTCTCAATCAAAAATTTTGTGAATACATTAATAATTTCATCAAATACCAGTAGCATTCCAATTTAAGCTATATTCCTAGTCAGGCCTTACAACCGGCTCAGGACATTTTTCCTTTTTCACAATGGTGACTTGACCTCATTGGCCTTATCAATCCATGTTATTCCTAATGTCATAATTCTATCATCACTTCTATTGAGTACTTCACCAAATGGGTGGAAGAAATTACACTCACATCGACCAAAGATAATCAAATCATCAATTTTTTCTATCAGCATATCATTTTCAGCTTTGGCATTCCTCACAAGCTCATCATGGACAACGGAAAGTCCTTCAAAATAAAATAGCTCAAGAATATTTTTGAATCATTCAAAATCAATCTTATATTCTCTTCTCCATATTATCTTCAAGCTAATGGTCAAGCTAAATCCACTATCAAAAATCTTCATAGTATATTTACCAAGACTATTAATAAATTTGGTCGTGATTGGCATCTTCACATCCCCTTTTCTCTTTGGGATTATCAGACTAGCATCCACACCTCTATGGGTGTTACTCATTTCTCTCTCATCTACATCTTCAAGGTCTTTCTCCATCTTGAATTCCAAATCCCATCCTTACGCATTTTTATTTACGACTTCATCTTCGATGAATGTTATCGCCAAGAGCATCTAGCACAAATTGAATTGTTAGATGAATTTCACCTTCTCGCTCTTGAAAATCATCATGTCTTTCAAGATTACATCAAACGTGATTATAATAAATATCTCAAAAACATGACTTTAATATCAATGACCTCATCCTCAAATAAAATCAAAATGTCACTACTCTAGAAAGGAGCCAACGCGAAATTTTTCTCCCAACTAGATTGGACCTTACATTATCATGCATAAGTATGGATCTGGAGCCTATCGTTTGGCTTCCCTTGATGGTAAACTAGAAATGAAACCTCTTAATGCATTGCACTTACAACCCTTTCTATTATTAACATACCTACCATTATGAACTTAGTCATCTTAGTGTTCATCTATCCATCTATTAGCCATTTCCATATTTCATCATAATGATTTGGAATTATGTGGTCTACCATCACTTTCCTATATGTGACCTTAAATATGGGCACCATGGCTTTTCTCATAGAATATTCCTTATGGAAAATTTCTTCCTTCTTGGTGAGAACCCCATGATCATTACATCCATCACCCTCTTATTTACCTATTGGAACCATGCTAAGGGTCCATGGGTTTCACTTATGAATTCTTTATCCCTCCTAAATGGTCTATGTAGCTATCCCCAACTCTTCCATTAAAGTTAAAAATCATGGATGCTCATTTTCTAAAAGCTATCATATCCCAAAGAAAAAAAAATATCCCTCGAAGGACAACTGTTTTTAAAAGAAAAAATGTTTAAAGTATAGATTGATCCATCGAAGAACAAATATCATGCATATCTTATCCTACCATTCATAAAAGAAAAAAAAACATAAAATAAAAATGTAGACCACTCCCTCAAAGGATGGCTACCATCTCATATCATGGCAGCAAAGGCTTCTTACATTGATCAACCTTCTATATCCTCAAAAGAAAAATAAAAAATAAAAAAATTAAACATCCTAAAAATTTTCCCACATCGATTATCTTTCTCATCCATAACAAACTTCCCACATTGATCAGTTTGTGTCATATTTCTTAGAGTTGGGGCATAGACCTAGGAACACCTACCTATGGATAACCTATATTCCCATGTACGAGTTACATCTAAAACCCATTATGTCATGTCGACATTAGGTTTATAAGTTCACCTTCCATTCTTTCCTTCATGATCCTTGAGATCACTAACTAACAATGGTTATGTGTCAACACATGTTATTGGATGCAAGTGTATTTCCTTGATTGGATTCTTTTCTTGTTTACCCCTAATCCATTTCAAAGCATCATTCCTTTGTGTTCTCTTTTGCTACAATTAAGTGTTGTTTATATCTTTTGGGTCATCACCTATTCATGTCACATTGTGATTTTATTCCTAATCTAATCATTTTATCAATATTTAGGCATATAATTTTTAGTGTCTCATCAATCATTTACACTTAACACATGTTACATCCATCATCCTATCCAACGAATTTTATCTTTCTGTTTGTCCAACATCTATATCTAATACAAAATCCATCTCATTTTTACTTAATTCATAATAAAAAATCATCATCTACACATCACGATCCAACATCTAAACTTACATCACATCATAATTCAAACATCCAAATCAAACATCTACATCATAATCATATCCATAACATCTAAATAAATCATCACATACATATCTAATCCATAATAACCCATCATCATCTACATCTAAATCAAATTCATAATATCACAATTCAACATCCACATCACGTCATGACCAAAATACACAAGAATTTATATCTATGTCATAAACATCTATATCTGATCCAAAAACATCCATAATCATCATAAACACATCCATCACATCATGATTCAACATCTACATTATAATCTATCATCAAAATCCAAAATTCACATAACACAAGCAAATCCATATTGTCCATCATAAAATATCCATAATCTAATATCTAACATCACGTCATCATGATCACATCCATAATCACATCTATATCTAATCCCTAATTGAACATCCATGAAATCTATAACCATCACATCCACATCTAAAATAAACATCATCAAAATCATAAATCAAAACACATGACACACAATGGACCATGAAAAAAATCATATATATATATATATATCATTAATAATTCAAGTACATACACATACATCATACATCAAGTCATAGGCCGCTATAAGTCTTGTTTCAATCCAGATACATCATTAAAATTGGTAAATTACACATCATATAATTTCATATCCTATCCTTCTAGGAAAGTTCCTATATCAATCAAAGGGCCTCAACACCTTCATCGTGGCCCACATCTCACTGTGGTTGTGTCATGTTTGTTGTACTCCCAAATGGCGTTATACCACTTGCTCATAGTTGTGCAGCTAGATAAGATGCATATCTAAGTGTCCATGGTAGCCGTGATGTCACAATCTGCTCGATATCTCACCTTGGTAGCCAATGTTGTCTATAAACTTAGGGTACAGTCCCTAGAGGCACCACTTGTCTAGGAACTCCCTATGATGTAGCTAGTGCATCACTCTCTCACTCTCTCTTTATAGCTCGTAGAGATTTTAATTATCACTTCATAGTATGCAAATGAGCTTATTCAGCTAAACCATGGGATTATATAGCCCATCGACCTTGGTCATCATTGACATCCCTTGAGTTACCACTACTTTACCCTAGTCATCGCTTTGAGTGTCTCCAGGTTGTCATCATCGACCGGCCCTATCCTCTTGGTTCATCTTTCTTCTTGCATTCTTCGATCAATAATTCCTTTCAAATTATCTATTCTTCCACTTTTGACTTGAATGATCTTCTTATCACATCCTTGTTGTGTCATGCATGGGATTTGTTATCAATCATATCATCCTTTTGCATCCTTTCCTTTAAGGTCATCCTCGTTTTTCCTCTTGGGGCACCATTATTTTACATTTTTATTTATCCCCCTAGCTTCGTCATCTATTATCATGCATCATGTTTCCTTCATGGCCATCTTTGTGTTCCTTTTTTATGGTACCAATATTTTACAACCTTTTTCATCCCACCTCAGATGCACATTCTCACCCACCCTTATCCTCTTTTTCATGACCTTTGTCTTAACCATTTTTGCATTTGTTTGCACATACTTGATGTATGCCTTTGACATGTTGGTCCTACGGACTGCACATCCATTTGATCGATTCTCATTGGATTCCCTCCATTTTTTAATGGTTACTTATGAATCATAGGTCAGTAGGACATTTTGATCATCTCCATTGATGTTGTACTTTGTCCCTATTGAAGTGACTCTGAAAGCACCACCATATTTTTATTTAAATTTTTAGTTTTTTTCTATCCTCATCTGGGATATCTTATCTCATCCCTTTCTTTTCTCATCCTTTCTTCATATATCTCTTCCAAACTTGTGACCAACTTCCTTTGTGTCGTCGACCCCTAGTTTGAGGGTGAGCACCAAATAATCTATCTTTCCCATCTTTCTTTTTTTTGTCTCGTAGCTTTCTTGACACAAATCACTAATCAAAAAGGGAAAATGTAGACACCAATTTTAGTATCACTACCCTCCACCCCATATTCACTTTATTTTCCTCATGAACATCCATTCAAATTTCATATTCCCTCCTAATTTCAATTTATTCCATTAATTTCCATTTTCCAACCTTAATCATATCCCATTATTCCATGTATATTAATCACCCTTAATCATCATTAATTAACTCTAATCCTCATTTAATCTATTTCTCATCCCTAAATCTCCTAATTTTCTATCCCTAGGCCATCATTTAATGTTTTTACCCATCCATGACCTTTATTTAATCATTTCAACCTCGTATACCCATTTATGTTCCTAATGCAACTCTAGCTCATATATATCCATCTAAACCCTAATCCCACCTCCTATGGGCTTGATGCCTCAAGTTGGACACCCCTCCATTGCCCAAATGGGTAGTTCCTTTTAGTTAGTGGTGACCCATCCAGGTCATCATCTACCCTATAAAGCTACCTTTCCCACTCCTTGTTCGGGGATGCAATTTTGATATTTCTTGAGCTCTTGCGACCATTGCTTCATTTTCCACCATGTTCTTGTAGCTATCATCTTATTTTTGAGCCCTCTTGGAGATCTTGTGTTCATTTTGGGAGATTTGGATTCCTCTTGTTATTATATGCTTGCATTTATCATCATATTTTTGTAGCTACCATCATTGTGTTTGTAGGTTCTGCAACAATCCCATAGACTCATTATTTCATCCAGTCACCTCCATCTTCATTTATAGGCCATCATTTTTTCCATTTCATTTGTCAAAATCTAAGTAAGCCCTAGTCACTATCGACCATGCCCGATTTTCATCAACATGTCTCCTTGTTTCTATTTTTTATCATCTTCCCCATCACCTATTTGATCCCTGTCATTCAACTTTCAAATTCAATCATTTTTTCCTATTTGCCATCTAAAATCCATTCTTCTAGCCCCGGTTTCCACCGACCTTGCCTAATCACCATCGACACGATATTTCTAACATATACCATCTGTTTTCATAATTTTCATGCATAATTTCTGTTTGATCTTGTTCTAAATCTTTTGCAGGATCCTATCTCGCCATCTCAAGTGCATCATCAACTTTAGATCTACCTTGAGCCTTCAAATTTGCATTTTCATAACTATTTCAGTTGATCTTCCCCATTCATTCTCGATTGGCCTTTATAGTCTTAGGTCATCATCGAACCATGCAATTTTGGTTTATTTAACATCTATTTAGATCAGATTTGTACTTTTTCTACATCTCTACATTTCAGTATTTTGTTTATCTAAGATTTACTACATATTATTCAGATCCTTGCTACATCTAATTTATCAATATATAATTTTATATTATCTTATCAAAATGAGGGTTGACATCCATCCTAGGAAGTTCTTACTTCTCGGGATTGAAATTTTCAGAAACCCTCCCATCTATCTACTAATCCATCCTATTTTGAGTTTTTATTTATTTATAGGTCACTTAGCTCATAGTGAGGAGTTCATATTGTGCCCATATCCATCCATATCACCTCGAGGTACCATAAACCCTTGCATATTTGGAGTTACTTATTTCCTTTATTACTAGTTCATGAATCTAAATAGGAATGAAGAAAATTGGTCAATAGCTAGACCTAAGTAAGAGAATCGAGGAGATAATAGTGATCATCCTAGAGTATAGAGAGAAAATATTAAACCATCCTTTGGAATCAGTAGGTGTAGTTTTTCAGTGACTATTAATTTCATGATTCATGGCATATGTGATAAACCCGCCTTTGAAGTCAAGCAAATTATTTGGCAATTGTTCAAGTCTTGGGAAAGTGCTATGAACCTCATATGAAAATTTAGAACACAAAAATAAAGAGATTAGCTACCAAAAATTATGTTATACACTCTACATTAGTATGGCTCAATGGACTTGATGAAGATGTGTGTTGGCTAGATAAGGCCAAGCACACACAAATTTCCCTTAAACTGAACATGAAAAATCTTCCTCAGTTTTCTTACTTATGTGTAATGAGCAAGGTTCTAGTGAATTGGGAAGTCTCGCATAAAATTTCAATAAGGAGATATTTACAAGGTGAGAAGTCCCTACAAGAGCAATTCTCATCGTTTATCCTTGCTGATATGAATTTGTCACCAAATTATACATGAGACAAAAGAAATTATACACAAGATATGACTTAGGGAAATACATGGCTTGTGTTGGTAGAGAGTTTTATGGCCTAACTATGCCATTTTTAAAAAAATCACTTTTCTAGAAACTATATTTTAGCACAAATCCGAGTACAAATAGAGATGGGTATTGGATGTCTACCCATGAAATTTTAATTCCCCATAAAGTAGTCAAATTTATTGAATGTTCATTAAAGGGGTGTTTTCCTAACATGAATCATGCGTAAAACTTCAAATTTTCATAAATTTTCTATACTGTGGTTTTTTCATGCAAATGTGTATCATAAAAAATTCAAACATTCAACCTTGACAACTTGACCCAAATTTGAAAATTTTGTTCCCGAGTCTTCCCAAAACCCTCTCTTGGTTAGTTTTTCTATTGTGTCACACCCACCCTGACCTTATAGGTACTCCAATTATGTTTAATAATCTTACAAAGGTGCTTGAAGCAGGTAATGAGGTCATTCAACTCATTCGGTGAAGTACTTCCAACGCGACAAGTTTCTCAGTAGGCCTAGAAAGGCTAATTTCGGCCATTCTAGGGTAGGTATAAACTCTCTGGGAAGGATATGAAAGCCCACACTCATCTGGAGGTGGTATTGAAGAGATATTAACATGTTGGAAATGATTTATAAATATTTAGGGAAATTTTGAAGGTTTGAGAATAATTGTAGTAAAAGTCGGTTTTTAGGGGTAAGGAGCATGCAGATTAGATTGGTACCTAGACTTTTGAAGAGGATTTTGAGAGCTCGTATGGAGTTAAGAAGTAAACAAATACACATTGGAAAGATTATAAAATTGTGTATCTAAGTTGTATGTTGAAAACATAAAATGGAAGCTTACAAACTCTTCTCATTAAATTGAAAAACTAAAAGGGAAGCTTAATGGAGACTTGTGATGAAAACCTAAAATGGCATCATTGAATTGAGAATCATGTGTTAGATTTAAAGATGAGAATAATGTGTCATATGTCAAGTCGATTTGGGCATCATATATCATATTTTTATTTTCTAATTATTGGGTTCATTTTGATGTTACGGATCCGAGTTCGTGGATATTTCATTGATATTGCGACTTGATGTAGATTGTGGTGATACTCCAACGATGCATTTGGACATATTATATTTTGGATACATTTATTCATTATAGATTGTGAGTGAGGCCTTGATTTGATGGATGAGTTGCATACAATATTTTATAGTTGATGTGGATTCAAGTTATTTTTGGACTAATGATTGTAGATTGGAATCGTAGTTGTTGATGATTAGTTGAGTAACCAGATGTCAATTTTTTTACATGTGCACTTAATGGAGAATCATAGTTTCCATAGCATTTGGTTGTTTAGGATTAGATCACTTTTGAGTAAATTGTTACTTCAGATTTCCAATATGATTGTATATGTTTGATTGAGATGTATGTTGACTTTTGGTTGTATATTTCACACACTACATGAAATGAGTATGGATGTCTATCAGATTGATTATGTATGGGGTTGTAGATATTCAAGATGATTTACCTAGTTACATATTGACATATTTCTTATTCAAGTGATTTTAGATTAGTGAGTTTTCCTACATGTGTTACCTGTTGACTACTCATATTGGCCACTAAGGATTGGTCATTAAAAGTATTATAAATTACAACTTATGATATCTTTGGATAGAATTTAGTCCTAATTGATTGTAGTATTAAGGATGGGATATGTGATAGGACCCGGGATCTTGATATCCATTTTTGTGTGATTGATGTTCGACTAAGAACCAACACATTAAATTTTAGAGATTGTATATTGTGGATTTTGGTACTAACATTTATAGGAGATTTTAGTATGAATTTTTTAAGACTATGTATGGAGATATTTCATCAAATAATATATTTTACTTTGAGTGTGGGGTTTATGATGACTATGCATGGAGCTAGTTCATCACATACTATGAATTTTAACACATATTTTTGTCGAGGTGTAGTTTTTGTGTTTACATGTGCCTACATTTATTGAGTTGAGAGATTTTGGACTAATATTGGTTCAAATATTTTTATCTTAGAAAAGATGGAGATAGTTAGGCTTTATAGTGTAGCTGTAACACACTTTTGGGGTTTTGGGTTACTCGAGGTCGTCGGCGTGAGTTATCCAATTTTTTTCTTTCTTTAGGCACATGGTTCATTAAGACATACTATGAGTGGGTGTGATTCCTTATATTGGTGGAGATGGATCACATATAGTGATTTCATCATGATTTTCAGCTTTCCGAGATTTGACCACAATGCCTACAACATAGTAGTTACTGAGAGACTAAGCAACTTAATGGAATTATTGTCCTCTACTATACCTCTTTGGATTAAGGGGGATTTTTAGGACATTGTGATATGATGTTTTTTTAGTGTGGTAGTTAGAACTATATGTTTAATAAATTAAATGCTACTCACTTTATATTAATCATTAATATAAAGTGTTAGTTCTGAAGTTAAGTAAATAAATTTGTGGGAGTTACGTGTGTAAGAGATAGCTAGTTGAACTATTGGGTCCTATGTAACTCCATGTGAAATCTTATAAATCTTTTAGAACCATGCAATAAAATGGAAATGAAGATTTATACAATGTATTTGAGTTTTTTTTATTGAAAGAGTAATATGGTTTTTGAATTAATAAATATTTTACATTACAAACATGTTTTAATGGAGTATTTTCTAGAGTGCTCTATAATTCTATCACATCTTGAATGGAAATGCATAATCCATTAACATACCTCAAGATTTTTTTGTGATTTCCTCCACATGATCTGCTCTAATTGCGAGCCTATAAAATATTTTGTGTGTTTCTTCACACTCGCTTATTTATGTCACAAATTCAACAATCTGCTTGTACAAACAAGACTTTGGTAATCCATAGGCATAAAATTAGCCTTGAAATTTGTCACCAATATATCCCAACTCTTGATATTATATTTTCCTCCATGCACTCTTTTGGTTTACATGTGTGCTCACCACAAATATTACCTTCTCATTATCTTTTATGTCTTCTTATTCGATGAACTAAATTTCTAAAATCTAGTCAATGAGTTCTCTAGGACCTAAGCTCCTAGAATAATTTGGGACATTCACCTTTGGCCTATTTCTAATCCTTGTGATCATGTGAAAAAACCTATCCCCTTGTGCATCAACATGCTTTGTTTCAGCATACTAGTCATCAGTGGTCTTTTCGTGTGTTCATCATCATTCGCATCATCATCCACCACTACTCCTTTGTGTTGTGTGGCTTTTGTAGCCTCCACATGGGCTTGTAGTCTCATCATTTTAGATGATTCTGCAATCCTTATCACTATATTTCCTCTAGCTTTCATCCTATGTGACATCACTTATCTTCCATAATCAATCACTTAACAAGAATCTGCTTTCCTACACCTTTTTATCAACAACCCAAATATTGGAAGATTCATGTAACTACTTTCTACTCACACACAAACACACACACACACACACACACACACACACACACACACACACACACACACACACACACACACACACACACACACAAAAAAATCAACAAAAATAAATATCACTCACTAGACTAATGTTATTACACATAAGCATACCACACTAAAACATGACTTAAATCCTTTCTCTAATATTATATTGATGCAATCACGGTTAGAGTTCTCAATTAAGGGATTTCGTAGACCACACAACCCATAATTTTAGAGTTAGATTTCAATGAAGCAAGATCTCAAGCACAAATTTAATAAGAAATAATGAACACTTCTTCTATTAATATGAGGAAATATTACAAACTTAGGCATAATGGCTCTATACTCAATGATAGTTTTATGGAAAGACTGCAGGAATTCTTCAAGAATTCCAATCCCATGACCTACCCTATCCTAACCTTGTTTACTCTGTTAAGCTTCTAGAGAACCAAAATTGGCACAATGTGACAACTAATTAGATTCCTAGATCCAAAAAATACTCCTTGGATGGATTCCTTGATTTCTATACTATAATTGGATTCCTTACATTGTTCACAAGTCCCTTTTACTTATAGAAATTTTCTTGATTAGGGTGGGGAAAAAATACTTTTACAAGAAAAGATACTCTTACAAAGATTCCTCAAGATTTTTGAGAGCACCAATGATCTCCTTAACAAACCGATAAGTAGTTTGGCATGAAATCACCTCCATTGAATCTAGTTTTACTAGGTTTCTCGACTTATCAATGTCGAAGAAAGTGGATCAATGTCCACATGTGCTTCCCCAACCGTATCGATGTTGAGAAGATATTTTGTAAGATGCAATATCTCACCATGGTAGCATCGGGAAGTGGTTCTCATAGGATGTATAGTAACACAAGGCTTCAAGGCATCGAGATTCATTTTGGCATCAACAAGGATTTGGCAGCATTGTGCAAGATTTTGGTGGCATTGTGAGAAAGAATATGATAGCGTAAGGTGTGTGCAACTTGGGATAAGGTATGTCAATTATACACAACATCATTAGGCACTTTTAGCACTTTGTGGTACGTGTCGAAAAGAGTAAGGATTTGTTGGATTGTGGTTTTGTGAAACAAGATAGGATATTATGGCATCAAGTAAGTGTGGCATTCCTAAGGGCTCGTGACATATGTGGTATGCTTTATAAGGTGCTTTGCAGGATTGTGCAAGTCTTTATTAAAATAACTCTTAAGTATTTTTGGCTAACACAAGATTACAAGTGAATTTGAATTCTTTTACATCACTTCATCTCACCGCCTAAGCCATCTTATCTCACTTTTAAGTGACTTAGCTCGGGGGTGACAAAATTTCTCTAACTTGTTGCTAGGGTGCACTCTAACTCACATCTCATTGGCTAGCTTGGTCATGAGAAACTCATCGCTACACAACTTGTTGCACACCTAAATTATTGAGCTAGGCATATGCGGTTTCCATCAAGCTACCAAACTTAGTGCTATAAATTTTAAAAATTTCAACGAAATGTAATGATCCAAAGGAAAAATTACTCTAAAATTTTATGAGGAATCTAATGGCATAATAAAGATTTAATTTTGGGAACGTTTTAATGTCTTTTCAAAATATTTTGTAGATTTGAGATAAACTTTTTGAACAATTCAATTAATTGAAAATATTTCACATCTACAAATCTAAAGTTAATCCCAAAATTGATCATCATTAATATGTAAATACAATTAAAATTTCTTTCCTTTTCCATATCAATACATTGTAATTCATTCCCATGAATCCCACAATATGCAACTTCTCATTTGGAGCATAGTTTCATAACCAAGAAAAAAAAATCAAGAAAATTATCCATGGGTTATTGTTAAGTTAGGTCTTCAAGGATGATTCAATAATGGAAGGATTAATAGCAATAAATGAATTAATATGCAACCTTTGGTGTCTTCAAAATAATCTATACAATCTTTCTCCAGCTTGTAGAAAATTTCTCATTTATACAAGCTCCTTAAAACATCAACTCGAGAGATGGATTACTCACATCCCAACCTACTTGGTTAGTAAGATTCACTAACCAACCCCTAGGCACAAGGTTCCAAGGACATATCCTCTTTTGTTTGTTCCTATGATTTTAGTTTCATCTCATGAGTAGTATCAACTAGTTTCAAGGTGACATGGGAAGGTACCTATGAGGTAATGCCCTACATCTATGGCCATAAACAACACAATCAAACAATGTAAACTACATTAGAAACCACATTGATAACCTCAAGTTTACACAAATGGGATGAGATGTTATCTCTTCATTTTAAATACCAATTCCATAACTCCTCTAAGATGAGAATGTAAATGTGCCTCCAATTCCAAAGTATGAAGAAAATATGGCTCCACTTCAGAAGTAGGAATAAAAAGGAGAAGAATTTTTGTGGATTGCTTGAAAGCTCATTATTCTAAACCCCTTAAGGTTTTCTTTGTAGGAATGAAGAACATGGGGTTGTGGTGTAATCATCCCATTCACATCTTTTTGTTAATTGAATTTTAAAAGAATAACGATACACAAATTTCATTAAAAAATACAAGAAATGAAAAGAGCTAAACAAAGAAATGGAATGATCAAATGTTAGAATGTTTTGGTACAGGTATGGGTACAGATACTATATGCTGAAATGGAATTTTTCTAAAACCTCGGGTATGGTACACTATGGGTACCTTCGTATAATATACTTTTAAAAAGTAAAAAATATAAATAGATATAAAAATTTAAAGAAAACAAGCTTATAGTCTCAACAACCTATAAAATATTAGAAGCCAATAATAGGATTATTATGAATCAAAAGCCATCTAAATCCATATTTCTTTGAATGAATACAAGAAGACCACAAAAATTAAATCTATGAGTCCATCCACTAATTGTCTCGCTAACATTCCACTTATTGTTAGAGCCTAGGGAAAGGTTTAGGGAGAAGGAAATATTTTCATAGAGTTGTTTAGAGGTAGCCTCTTAGAGAAGGGCCCTTTGAGCCACCTCATAGAATCCCAAAATTCATTCCCATCCTCCATAATTAGTCTAGTATATGGAGATGTGAAAGAATTTCGAGCATGGTATCCATTCTCGAATCGATATTGAGGAAGCTTATAGAAAGCTTTAAGGTCTTTCCATTCCATCCACTTCCCAAATCTGTACAAGTCATGAAATATTTTAATTCCTTTCTCAAACCAAAGGAGGGCGAGAATCCTATTGTCAAGGAACGGATATTGTCATTATATTTCAAATTCGACAAACTTGATTTGTAGGCTTGCACCTAGTGTCAAAGGAGGAGAAGATAGGATTCCTAACCACCAAGTGCTTCACTTATTCCCATGCCTTTGAAATTGAATAAAGAATAAAGGACCCATGAGGAGAAACAAGAAATCACCCAAATAGTAAGTCAACCAAACAAATTCATTTTCATCTCTTTTGACCCTTTGGAGCCTATTAGCAATATTGAATCTCACTTGAAATTTCCAAGGTTCAATTCCAATCAAAGCCCTCAAGTTTTATTTATTTATTTGCACTTTAAAAAAGTATGTGGGTACGTTATGGGTATGTACCCACAACATACCTAAAATGTACTTGTACCAGTACATATCGGGCCTAGTATTGGGGTTACTTGGTGTTTCTGGGTAGTCTATCACAAAATCCATTGATCAATTGATCAAACCCTCAAGGAAACTTGCAAGAAATTATTCAACAAAAAATAATGATCCATGGAAAAATTGGCTAAAGATTCAAAACATAGCAATGCTCGTGGCAATATCCATGAAGAATATTTTTTTAATACGAAATTACATAATTAACAAGAAATATTTAAGAAAAGCAATTTCCATGAGGAATCAACAAAGAATCAATAAGAAAATACATTGAAGGATGGTTTTCTTGGCTCCTCTAGTTGATTCTCTAGGTTTTTTCCTCTTCATAAGCCCTCTAAGATTCTAATCTCCTCCTTCCAAATTTTGTAAAAGACCCTCATCTAAAAGGGAAAAATAATATAGAATGACTTCTAAAACTCCAGTCAATCAAGAGTTGAAATGTTTCCCATGGGTTTTGTTTCTTTTCTTGTTCTCTAAAATTATATTTTCTAGACCCCTCCTATAGTTTCCAATCCTCCAAAGAGATAAAAATGCTTCTAAATTAATCTTTCACCTATTCCTATGGATTCCAATGAGTTTTAGCTTGTTAAAATATGTTTACTGTATACTGAAGCTTATTTAATTTTCACTTTAAGGCCAAATCCTACCCCCAAATTCTTGTAGCTTCAAGTGGGTGAGAATAAATATCCCAAAAGATGATTTTTAACATTTTATTTTTTTCTTTTATTGGATTAGTTATCAAGGTAAGGTTTTATGATAAGTATGCAAGACATATTTTTGGCATAATCATGTTTTTTTAGTGGGAGGGTAACATAGCTAGGGAAAGGGAATACAAAAATTTAATTAGAGTGTGCACATTGAATTTAATAGTGAAATTAATTTATGTAGCCTCTATTTAAAGTAGAAATGATATAATTAATTTTATAGGCAACATAATTAAATTTGGTGGCATTAATTTAGAGAACACACCAAAATCCAAAATGTCAATAATTTAAGAGATTTTACTGGATTTTGGGAATGTTTATCACTGGAGGAAACTCATTCAATTCAAGGGTTTATAATTATTTAGGAGATAATTTTCTCTTTATTTATTAAATTTGTTTTAATGCTACAAAATGAGTTTTGGCTAGCTACACCCAAATTTATGTGGCAAGCTTAGAATATTATCATCTACATCTCTTGGTCAAACTTGTTCCCTACACATTCATTGCATCCATCAATACATCTGATACAATATTGCATATAATTAAATAATATTGTAAAAGAGTAGAATCATAGAGAAACAAATCAAACTTGTTCTACCAAGGAACATTTACACTTTCATGGGGCCTTAGGGCCCAAAGCAACCCATCATGGGTATAATACAAAAGTCCATCTCATAAGCATTGCATGTCGTTATAATGTTCAAATATCCATTCAGGTTCCATAATTTTTTTTTCTAATAATTCCTTTAATATACTTGAACATAAGTACACATGCATTCATTTCATAGCATCACATGTCAAAGAAATGATCAAATATTTGACCACCAATTAGACCGCTCGGAGTAGAATTTCCTACTTTTTTCTCTCTGGGAGGTTGAAACTGAAGAACACTTCATTTTCTAGTGTCATGTTTACTACAAGATTAGGGGGATATTCCATTACCTGTTCTATGAGCATCCTTCCTTTGCAACTTTCTTCAAATACTATGATCAGATATGTCTTGCCCTTTATCTGTAGGAGTCCCTCAGGCTTCGGGAAAATATCCTTCACCCTCCTCCCAGAGGGATGGATACTAGATGGATAACCTCATTCTTATCGGTGCTCCCATCGGAGAGGGGCACTAAGCGACATCTTGACACGAGTACAGACCCCCAAGTTTAGATATGTTAGGACTCATAACTCTAATTCCTACATGAGAAGCTCCCGACCTCAAGTGCATTTCAGCCCCCCCCACATAGAAAAATATCCACCAAGCCTACGCAGAGGCACCGTCTCTCTCCCATACATCATATTTCTAAGCATTCCATAGTTTTAGTTCTTCGGACATCGGTGCATCACCAGTTACTTCCAACCAACCTTGAATGTTAGGTGATGTTTTTGGGGGTGTTTCTCCTTGTTCCACTCCCCCACACCATCATACTCATCCTCTTCTTCTTCTTCTTCTCTAGTTTCTCGACACTTGTGGCCCCTTCTGCTTCCTTCTCTTCTTCTCTTTTCTCTCTTTGTGTTTAGGGCTACCCTTTAGTTGGTTCCATTGGCTTTGTATTCTACTGAGACTCATTGACCTAATTTTGTAGTAATTTATTATACATTAATAAAATTATATTATCTAAGGCCTATAACTAAATTTCCAATAATTAGATAACAATCCATGAGCATAATCATTTATAAATCCATCTCATACTCATGAGTAACATGGAAAGCAATTCATTTCTTTTGAAATTATAAGCCAGGACACCAATATATGAATAACATGTCAACATGAGAATCTAGACATAGACTAACTCACATGTGCATCATCATATTAAAATCACCATATCCATAAAATATAGCAAAAACATGTCATAATAGTATCTCTAGTTGGGTCAAAACATAGAAATTCAGTCAAGAGTCAATAAATCAAGATCGATCTCTCTCATAATAAGATAAACTTAGCCTTTTCCTAAATAAAGATCCTTACAAGTATGTACCTCCCTTATATATAACTCACATGTTATCATGCAGAGAATAAAGTGACCAATGTAGTTAAAGATCACTTGAAAAATATTCTCTTAGGTATCCATGTTTAGCCATTGATCTTCTCTAGAATATTCCTCTGCATCCTAATGGGCTTGAATCGTGTGGTCCCTAACCATATAGGACGGATCAAGGTTCATGTGTGCATGTTCACACTTGAATTAATGTTGAAATTTTTTCCATGTGTGTGTAAATCCAATCATTTAATTGACTAGGAGTGGTTTAATAAGATCATAGTTCATGGAAGTTTCTTTTTGTTCATGTCTAATAGTATGAAAATGAAATTTATGGCTCCAAATAGGCATTTACTACTTTACAAGCATCAACATCTCACATAGTAATTTTCAGCTTTGTATAGGATTCTACGGAAATGGAGAAGATTTTGTGGCATTACCCAAGGTTGCATGGCCATAGATATGCTTGCATGGCATGAGGAAAGATTTTGTGGATTATACAATACTATGTGGTATCTACAATATTAAATGATATCTACAGTTGTTTACAGCATCCACAATATTTCATGGCTTCTACAATTTTGTGTGGTATCCACAATTTTTCATGACATCCAAAAATTGGATAAGAAAAGGAAATCATTTTGCAGCTTTTTTAGGAGTGGCATGGGATTGCAAAAGGTATTGTATGTTGGCATTTCACAAAAAATTATTTGGGAACACCAAGTGTTCTTTTCAAGTTGACATAGGATTGTATATGAACTTGGTTGCTCCCGCATCATACATGTTGGGTAAGAAAAACTTGAGCCCCCGCTTGCAGCGATTATTTAAAGGTTTGAAATGGAATGAACAAGTCTTGAAATCTCTAGTTTTGTAAGCCAAGATGAATCCTTGATTACTCAACCTATTTACTTTACCAAATATGCCTTGTGTTTCTTTCTTTGCATTGTTTTTACTATGTGGTCTTGCAAAATGCATTCCAATTCTAAGCATTTCTACTCGGTGGTTGATGTTTCCAATCTACTTTTTCACGGTTCTCTTCTCCATTTGTTTTCCACTCATAATATGAGTATAAATCTACTATGTTGAATATAGGAAATATATCTATCCCTTTTTACAACTCCAACTTGTATGTGTTCTTTGCAAACTTCTTCAAGACTTTGCAGAGTCCAGGTCTTCTTCCACTTGATTTTTTCATAAGTTCCTCATGGGAGCCTCTCTTCCTCAGTGCAAGAACTAAGTCTCTCACCTTAGACTCTAAGTGTATTCTCTACAAATCTACATGCTTTTTGTATTGTGCATTACTCTTTTCCAATTATGTTTTCACTTGTTTGTGCACTTCTTTTATGCATTGTGCGGATCCCTCTACTTTTTCACTCTTCCCCTCTTCTTGGGTAAATCCTCATTTCCATAATTACCCTTGTAATTTTTCTATACACTATTTAGAAAGGTGACTTCCCAGTGATTTAGTTGGAAAAAACATTGAATGCAAAATTTTCTTACGTAAAAACAACATCCCACGTTATTGCCTTCACTCTTACCAAACATCTCAACAAATTTCCAAGATCTTGTTGACAAATTCTGTTTATAGGTGATATGCTATACCAAACTGCAACTTCGTGGTGAGTTTCTTCCATAGTGATCACCAAAAATGACCCAAAATTTTTGTATCTATTGGATACAATGGTGCATGAAAATCCATGCAATATCACTACTTCCTTGAAAAACAAATTCACAACATGAGTAGCATCATTGGTCTTCTTACAAGAAATAAAATGAGCCATTGTCAATTACCTATCCATAACAACAAAGATAAAGTCATGATGCTCTTTTGTTTTGGAAAATACCAAAACAAATTCCATACTCGATGCTCCCATGGTCTCTTAGGTAATGGCATTAGTCAATATAACCCTATATTTTGACTTCTCCTTTTCATGAATCGACAAATTTTAAATTATGCTTCTCTACACATAATTGCACACTTTTGTAGTCATTTGCGGCCAATAATATCCTTCACCCAATTGTGCCAATGTTTTATCTACCTCAAAATTCCTTGACATTCCTCTATAACTTTTATTTTGGACCAAATTATCCCTCATTGATCCATGTGGTGCACACAACCGTGTGCCCTTGAACAACTACCCATCTTTTAGGATGTTGTCTAACAAAGGTGTGCGGTCGACACTTACTAGTTATGTGTATTCTCTCCATGATTATGTAAAGTCTTCTTCCTTTGCATAGAGTTCCTTCATCCTCGTGAAACCTATCACACTCACTAACATCTCACTCAACAAGATACATATTTTTCTTAGCACATTTGCAACTTTCTTGGATTTTCCACTTCTATGCTTCAGGAAAAAATGAGTAGCTTTATAGAACTCAACCCATTTCACATGTATTTTATTTAGCTTCCTTGAAAGTTAATGAATTGCAATTATTTTTGGTTTGTGTACAACACAAACTCCTTGGGAAACAAATAATGCCTCCACTTTTTTAATGCTTGTCAATGGCATAAAAATCTTGGTCATAAACTGAATACTTCCTCCTTGTGTCCTTTAGTTTCTCATTGAAGTATGTGATGGCTCTTCCTCTCGACTCATCACTACTTCTATTTCTATCCCACTAGCACCATAATAAACTTGAAATACCTTTTGTTAAAATCAAGAAAAGCCAACACTGGTTGATCTATGACCTTCTTCAGATCCTAGAATACATACTTGGAATTTGTGTTTGTAATGTCCCTTTTACCCATTCAAAGATAATTATGGAGTTTTTAGTTATTCCTATCCATGGCCGAGTCAAGGAGAAGAAGCAACAATTAATGATCATCTTTTTATATTTTTATAAAGAAAATAAATATGTAAGGATGGGTCGGCCATAATAGGGAAAATTAACATTAAAGGGGGTCGGCCAAGATATTTGAACAATCATGTCTATTCAGTTGGCACCACCTTTAGAATTAGTATAAATAGGGGTCATAGGCTTTATTTGTAGATATCGACTTGCTTGTAATCATTCAAAAATTGTGAGAATTGTTCTCATTATTTCCTATTGGGAAAAATCCCCATTAGAGGTCTATTCTAGGGACAAAACCCCTTGAATCTGACTTAAAACATTTGTGTAATCATTGCATATTATTGAATTCAAAGTATTTTATCAATTCAGATTTATACTATGTATAAATTGAAATATTAGAAGGCTATTTTTACAGTTTGCACACAAACCGAGGTCATTTTCATGCAAATCGAATCACCTATCTAGGGCTGCGATTTCCAGAACTTGTACAGTCTGTAACAGCAGTTCGAATTTCCCTCCAATCTATTCGATTTGGCTTGGAATCGCTTCTAAAAGTGTTTGATAATTTTTGCTAATCATTCCCCGATAATTATTGAAGACTTTGAGCACTTATTTCCATAAATATCCTTCGCTGCAATTTAATTTCAGTCTGCTGTAATTTAATATCAGAATTCTGATATTTTGTCTAAGTCCCTAAAATGGGACATTACAGTGGTATCAGAGCTTTATCCTCTTAAGGCCTGGGGAAATTCAGTGGATGATATCATGGCGGGACAAGAGAATTTCATGGAGGCTATGGACCTACTTGCAGTATCTATCCAAAATCTAGATAATCTGAAGCAATCTTTGAGAGCAGCCCGAGAAACGAGATGGAAGCCCACCTTCGTATCCAAAGATGAAGCCACACCAGAAAATAATCCAAGCACTGCCGGAAGAGAAAGTATTGAAGCAAGTTACAAGGAGTATATGGCCTTGCCCAAGGAAATTCGTGAAGCCATGTCATTTACAGAGTTCATGGAATTGAATAGTGGAAGATCTAGGCCTAAGCCTAGGCATGTCAAGCCATGAAAAGAGAAAGTGGAGAAAGACTTCCAAATTACATTGGCAAAGGAAGAAGAACAATTCAAGGAACGAGCCAAAGAGAAGGATGCATCAACACCCACCACCGTTATTGCTCCAAATGATCAACATGTTGAAGTTAGCATTGATCATTGCTTAGTTAATAACAATGATCTTTGTGCAAATGATAAATTTAAAGGTGATGAACAAGAAGCGGTAGTAGCAGAGGAAATCCATTCCCAAAAGGGAGAGGATAAAAGACAGCCCGCTGGTCCGTTTATCACAATGGACAATGATGCAGCCAAAGACGAAGAATTGAATTTGGAGAAGAGATACCACGATATTCCAAAAGTGTGTGAACAAGGAGTAAACAAAGAAGATAATAAAGAAGGAGACGAAAGATTTGTTGAAGGTTTGAGGATTGGATACATCTCAGATCTCTTGCTTCCAAGAATTGAGGTAGAAGATGATCTTCCCTCCAAAAACCATGATTTGCATGTTAAGGTAACCAACTCCTCTCTTAATTTGGTTGGCCATTCTTTTGATATGCTTATGTTAAAAAGATTGCTTTGGAGTTGTGTTGAAAATAGTCCTATGGAGGTATGGAAAGGGGAGAAAATTTCTCATAAAAAACAAAATAAAGAAGCTGGACTATACCAATCATGCAAGCTATTCTTGGGAATGCACATAAGAAGTGAACACTATTCATTTGATCCGGGCATAAGGGTAAATGTATGGAGTCCTAAAATTGTCTCTATAAGATTTTGTATTGTCAGGTTTAGGACAGTAGACATACTACATAATTCATATTTCTTTAGGGACAATCCATGATGATGAAAAGGAAACAATGAAGAAAAAGTCTAAGGGAGCAAAATTGGAGCTCCTAAATTATGAAGAAAGCTTGATGGTGGAAGCTATTCATCCACTGTCCAAAGGAGGAAATGTGGGGCAGCTAAGGTCTGAATACCATGTGCACCCGGACATACAAGATGGGCAGCCAAAGGCATCATTCAATGAGCTTCAAAAAGGAAAAATTCAGTCCTATGTTCATCACCAAAAAGGAAAGGTCAACAAAGGTTCCATCAAAGATGTATTCAAAGGGAAGGGTTTGTGTTTTGAAACTCATAAAGAAGACAAGGAAAGGGGCAGCACCTTTGCATCATTCCATGAAGACCTCTTAAAAATGGAAGAATAAATAGCAAGTTTGCTGGCCTGTACATCACAGCGATGCATTTGAAGCCAAAAAATAAGTTTGCATCTCAAAAAATGAGCCCCATGAAAGTTTCATGTCACTAAAAATCAAGGGAAAGTAATTTCAAGATAAAAGATACTTTATTGAAGGATAATTACAAAGAGAAGAAGTCTAATTTGAAATAATTAATTCTAAGGCCACGAGATTTTATGGAAAACATGTGCAAACCACATGGAGGTAAAGCACATAACATCATTCCAAGGTATGTTAGGATGTACCTCTTTCTATTTTTTCCTTACAAAATGTACATGATAATGAATCAAGGGGAGGTACAAGGGTGAATTTTGGGGAAGCATATAAGGATGAATGAGCATGTGCATATTATGGCATCATATGAATTACCATGCTGCAATTTTGAACTGTGAGAGGCAGCCTTTGTTTGGGTGAATCCCTCCAATGTGATCATTTTAGAGGGCTTATTGGTTTTCCACAATCCAAGGGACTGCAAGTTAATGAACATGAAGAATTTTGTTGACACAGATGTTGATATAAGACTGGCGAGGAGAATAAGGCGTGATACGGTTGAGAGGGGACGAGATATAGGATCAGTCCTTGAACAATATTCCAAATTTGTGAGGCCAGCATATGACAACTTTATATTTCCATCTAAGAAGTATGCAGATATAATCATCCCTCGTAGAGGTGATAACCATGTTGCCATTGATTTGATAGTGCAACATATTTAGACAAAGCTTGGGGAACATGATTTGTGTAAAATATATCCCAATCTCTATGTTATTCACTCTACGTTTCAAATAAAAGGAATGCATGCATTAGTACATGATATTGAAACTACCAAACATGATTTTGTATTCTATGTAGATTGGATTATTCGTTTGGTTGTTGAACATGGTCTTGGTCATCTTCCATTTACAAAAAGTAGGTGTTCACTCCTACTGGATCAGTTTATATTGGAGTTGACTTTTGTAAGAATTATGTGGCATTTCAATAATCTGCAGTGGTGAAAGCATGGAGAATGCATTACGGGCATGCTGCAAAGAAATTAAGATTGGTAAGATTATAATTCATAGAGATGGAGATAATGGAAAACAGTTGATATATGAGAAGCTTCCAAAGGAAATTTCAAACCGTAATGTACTGCTTTTGGATCCAGTCCTTGCAATAGGAAATTCAGCTGTGCAAGCTATTTTATTGCTGCTAGAGAAAGGAGTACACAAATCAAATATTATTTTTCTCAACCTTATATCTGCTCCTGAAGGAATACATACGGTCTGCAAAAAGTTTCCAAGGCTCAAAATTGTAACATCAGAAATTGACATGGCATTGAACGAAGAGTTTCGAGTGGTTCCAGAGATGGGAGAGTTTGGGGACCGTTACTTTTGTACAGAAGATGATGTACCATCTTTTTGGGATGGAGACTTTACAAAAAGGGAGCAGCAGAAGATTGTTTGGGATCCAGGCATTAGCGATTGCTTGAGGACAAGCAATCTTGGGGAGGGAGGACTGTAATGTCCCTTTTTCCCCCTTCAAAGATAATTATGGAGTTTTTAGTTATTCCTATTCATGGCCGAGTTAAGGAGAAGAACCAATAATTAATAATCATCTTTTTATATTTTCTATAAATAAAATAAATATGTAAGGATGGGTCATCCCTAATAGGAAAAATTAACATTAAAGGAGGTCAACCAAGATATTTGAATAGTCATGTCTATTCAGTTGGTGCCACCTTTAGAATTAGTATAAATAGGGGTCATATGATTTATTTTTAGATGTCGACTTAATTGTAATCATTCAAATTTTTTGAGAATTGTTCTCATTATTTCCTATTGGGATGAAATCCCCATTAGAGGTTTATTCTAGAGATGAAAACCCCATTGAATATGACTTAAAACATTGTAATCATTACATATTATTTAATTCAAATTATTTTATCATTTCAGATTTATAATGTGTATAAATTTAAATAATTAATTGTATGTGGGCAAACCATTCCATAAACTTTTTTCTAATCTGGTCACTTTGACATTAGAAGACTATTTTTACAGTTTGCACACAAACCGAGGTCATTTTCATGTAAATCAAATCACCCATCTAGGGCTATGATTTCCAGAACTTCTACTGATCTATAACTATAGTTATAATTTCCCTCTAATCTATTTGATTTATCTTGGAATCACTTCTAAAAGTGTTTGATAATTTTTGCTAATCATTCCCGATAATTATTGAAGACTTTGAGCACTTATTTCCATAAATATCCTTCGCTGCAATTTAATTTCAGTCTGCCATAACTTAATATTAGAATTCTAATATTTTGTCGAAGTCTCTAAAATGGGACATTATAGTGTTACAAAAACTCTCTTCTTTCTTTGTGCGTCACCTCTATGATTTTTGTGCAAATATCAATGAATCCTATGATGAACTTCTAGTAGAAGCTCACAAGTCTATGGAATCTACAAGCCTTTTTGATACTTTTGGATGATGGTCAATATACTTTAGCTTGTACCTTATGACAATCCATCTTCAAGCCTTAATGATATATCAAAACTCCCAAGTAGACCAACTCTTAAATGAAATTGCACTTCACTTTTACCAACAACTTCTCCTCGCACAAACACTCTAACAATTTCCAAAAATGGACTAAGTGTTCTTCCTACATTTCATTAAAAATAAAAATGTTATCTAAATAAATAATGATGAACTTACCCATAAATGGATTCAACACTCCATTCATTAACCACATGCATGTGCTCAAGGTCGTTAGTTAACCCAAAACATGACCAACCACTCATACAAATGATCATGTATCCTTTGTCATCATATCTACATACTCACCTATCATCTCTCTTAATTTTAATGGGATCTTCACTGTTTACACTACTATGCACTCCAGGTTTTTTTTTGTGGACCTAGGAATGAACATAAAACATAAGTTGTCCCTCTTCGTAATATTTAGAAACTCTTTTCTTGAAACCATCGATACTTTCATACATTTTTCTACATCTACACTTCAATATTTTATAGGTTTCAATGTGTACTTCCATTCATCTTTGACCAATGTATAGGTATTTGCACAACCATTATGAACCTCTTGCTTTTCATAATGCCAAGGTCTCCCCAACAACATATAGCACACATCCATCAACATTATGTCTCATGGGACTTCATCTTCATATACACCAATCTTTATGCGCATTTTAGATTTATAATTCACAAGAAATTGATGCCCCTTCAACAACCATGATACCTTGCATTGGTTTTGATGCACAATCTTTCTTAGAGTAAGCTTCTTCACTATTTCCTTAGAAATGAGGTTATCAGTGCTACCTCTATCAATAATGACTTAACTACACTTACCTCTAGACTTGTAAATGGTTTTGAATAGATTATTCCTATGCATAAGCATGTTTTCCTCTTTACAGGATTTAATAACACCCTCGTCATCATTAGCAATTCACCATGTTCGGGTTATTTTGTGCTACTTGTCGACACATGAATCTCTATATCCACATTCCGAGTAACATGATTTCTAGCATCATTACTCTAACCTCCCTTGATTTGTTCAGCTTGTGGATATTCGAATGCATGATGTCAAGTCTCTCCACAACATAAATAATTTTTGTTGAATCCTCTACCTCATCCATAACCTCGATTTGCTAGAAAAAGGTCTTCCTACACCTATTTGTACATAGTTCTACTCACGTGAGGAGATAACTTCTCCTTCTTTCACATTTCTTTGTACATCATTTCAAAAATTGCTACATCTGTGGGAAATTTCCTTTACCATATGTGGTACTTGTTTGTTTGTGGGAAAATTTCTCATCCTTCAACAAAAATTGATAGGCTTCCCTACCGATCTCAACCTAACCATATTTAGTTCATCCTGAATAGAAATGTGTATTCCATTGACACACCTTGAGATTTTTTTGACATTTTCCACATGTCTAGCTTTGATGTCGAGTTGATGAAACTCCTCGGTGTACTTCTTTACAATTAGCTCCTTCCGATGCAGGTTCTAGAAGTATTTAAATAAATGAAATTGATAGTCTACAGAATAAACTTATCCTTTAAATTTTTCACCATTTGATCCAATTTCTTCATCATGTCTTTTCCTCTCTAGACTCTCTCTTTCTAGACATGATCCCACTCCAAGGATGCATAACCTTTCAATTTGGTACTCATAAATAACCTTCTTGTTATCTTCCACACTTTCCTACTCAAATTACTTCTCAATTTCTATGATCCAGTCTATCAATTCTTTTGGATCCAAGTTCTTATAATAACATGGAATATCTATTTTTGTTTGCCTCCAATCCTTATGACTACTTGCAAAAATGACCTCTTGTGTATGTACATGCTCTTCTACAACTTCTTACTTTGCGGGTCTTCTCACTTCATGATCATTTTCTCTTTCATACACATCTAAAACAATACCTATTCATTTTGTTCTCTTCATAGCCTCTAAACAAGCTTGAATTTGTCTTATCAAATTGGCCAAGTCAGCAACTAGTATTAGTGCTCTATTCACTCTACATGTCATATTTCCTCACAATCTCTTCATAGAAATATTCTGAAACCTCACACACTCTACCTAATGACATAATGTTGTAGATGTTTCACAACTACCTTCTATGCACACCCCTAGTATGGAAATCAACAGATCCTAAGGCCACTTACAAAACCCATATTGATAATCACATGAATCAATATAACATGACTTATAAATCCTAGACTCTTACTAACCTCAAAAGGACTCGAATATTGCACTTTGATATCAAATTAATGTAGTCGCAGCCGGGGTTCCAAATGAAGGGATTCCTTTCACCAAGAAACCCTTATCAAAGTAGACCTCACAAAGGGAGATATCTCAAGCACAACATATAAACCAAAAATAAATGAAAATATTTCTATAAATGCAAGGAAAGTGAATTACATATTCAAGCACATTACCAATACATTCTAATTATTCTTGTATGAGAATCCATAAGGATTATGCTAATAATTCCCCAACTTAGACCTATCCTAAGCTTGCAGACTTTGCTAAAGTTCTACATAACCAAAATTTGGCTCATAATTACAAGGACGGCCACCACCGATTAAGATTATCTCAAAAACAAGGTTCACGCCTTAAATCAAGACCAATCTCTCTTAGAATAAGCTAAGCTAAGCCTATCCATCAATCAAATTTACTTACAAGTATGCAAATCCATTCTATATATAGAATTGAAACGTGCTCGAGATGGGAGAGTAGAGATACTAATGTGGTTAAAGATCCCTAGAAGAATATTCTCTCATTTTTCCATGGTTCGTCGTTGATATACTTTGAATGTTCCTCTTCATATGATTATGCTTGATTTAGGTGGCTCTTGGCCATGTAGAATGAATCAAGTTCTATGTGCGCATGTTCACAACTATAACAATGTTGATAGGTTCTCCGGTTGTGTGTAGATCCAATCATTTGATTAAATGGGAGTGGTCCTATTGAATCATAGCTCATGGTGTCTTTTGTTAGCATCTAACATTATGAAAATGACATTTTTGACTCTAGATAGGAATTGGCATCTTGGAAAATTATCAATTTCTCTCCCAATAATTTGCGGCTTCATATAGGCTTTTGTGGCATCGAGAAATCTTGAACAACATTACCCAACATTACATGGCTATAGAAAAGATTGCATGGCATGGGCAAGCTTGCACATTATTGTGCTACTTTTTCAGTATTTTATGGTTTCGTAGTTTTGTGTGGCATCTGAAAATCAACAAAGGTAGGGAAATGATTTCACAACTTGTTTATGATTGGCATGGGATTACGCAACACATTATTTTCAAAGACAATGTTATTTAGTTGACGCAGATTGCGTATGAACTGTATAGTCCTACATCAAAGTGGAGAAGTTCAATTGACAACCAAGAATATTCCATAATAATTGTAAAAAGTGACTCAAGAAGATGTTAAATGATGGTAAGTGACAACCTTAAATTGCTTCAAATAGTTGTGAAGAATTTTGTATCTTGTGGAGCATGGACTATCTTAGTACATGGCATGATTAACACTATTTTGGGAAAGTGGCGCACAACCAAAAAGATGCAATCATTGAATAGTGGGAATACCACTAATGAATTCCATGGAAATGAACCACATGGGTGAGAAGGTATTAGTAATGGCTAATACGGTCCAATTTTCTAAGTGGAAGTATTAGGCTTTGACAATGATTAGATGACCAGGTGGCTTTAAAAGGCATTATATAAACCAAAATATTAGCCAATTTTGAAATATAATTTGGAGTGAAATACCATAGGTTGATGTGTTAGCATCCTCCTATTCCATACTAAAATTACACAAAGGTGGTTCTGTGCTTTGAAGAAAACCTTGGCTTTTGTGATTATTACCAATTTTATACGAGTGTAAGGTTATAGAAGAAATGGTGACTCATGTGAAATAGGTCATTGAATGATGACTTGAATCCTAAATAATACACATAGTTTAACATCCCACACATTTTTTTAATAAATGTTACACCAAAGAATATCTGATTAAATTTAGAGTTGTTGAGCCTACTTGGTTAAAGCAATGCTTGGTATCCTCAACAAAGAAAAAAATAACCCATAAAAATATATTTTGATTTTTTTCCTTATGGATAATTATCCTCATGTTTTTAATACACATTCTTTATTTTCTAAATTTGTTCCCTATCTCTTACTACATCTCAAGATGTTATTAGAAAAGATAAAAATCAATTTACGTAGGAATGTTATGAATACTTAATTCATAGTTTTTTGGTTCATACATGGAGGGTTGATGGGTCCCTCACCCTTCCATTGATTTCCAAAACAATCTTACAATATATCGAGTTTCTCTAGCAAGCAAGAAAAAAAGGAGGCCAACCAAAAATATCAAGAGATACCAAAATATAAAGCATGAACTTCCATAGAAGGATAAAATACTGGAAAAAAACAAGGACATTTCGTCTCATCCAAAACACAACCACGTAATCAAAGGTCCCTAGATTAATCATGGGTATAAAAACCAACATAACAACATTTTAGCATTGGAATTTCTTTCTTACAATAGAATAATTTTAGTCTTTCCTATAACATAATACTTAATTCATAGTTTCTTAGAAGGTTCTTGGTGGATTTATAAGACCGAAAGGCATGGATATGCATTTGTTAAGTATCTTGTGAGTTAAGAATGTTGTATTAGGAATACATTGCTTAAATATGAATAACCTACCTAATTCTTAAATCTAATTTTAAAAGTACTTTTCCCCTTGTATCTCATTTAATATTTCATTCATTACAAGTATAGGATATCTTTTTCTATATTGATCTTTCTTAAAAAAGGAAATATGTTTTTATATGGTCTTTATTTTGTGCCGAGAATTACATAGGAAAAGTAGGGATTGTTATGGGGCATTCAACATTTCTATAGTTTTTGAAATAAAGATTTTGTTTCCTTTTTTAATGTTAGGGAATATTTTTTTATTGGTAAAATGGGGGCTATAACAAGGACCTGCCCATAAGATCCAAAAGAAAAATGCATCTAAATATGTGATTGACCATACAAGATCACAAGATTCAACTACCAAAATAATTATTCATCAATAATAATTTATTATTACAATACTTAGCCAAATGCAACTTATCTCAATATGGAATGTAAGATGAAGAGGAAGACACATATATCCAAGAGAGATCCAGTTCATACAAAAACACTACAAGAAATGACCTAAAAAGGAATATATACATATCAATTGTAAGCCGGTTTACCTTCAATTGAGTCCTTCAAAATAGCTTGTACCCCCTATTAAAGTGCAATAATTGATCCATATACAACATTCCAAATATTTCAATACTAGACACATCATTGGATAGCAAAACCTACCACAAACCACCAACATTTAAAAAATCCACACGAGAAGAAGGCACCACAATTGGACCAACCACCACATTGCTTTTTCAATGCTTAGATCATGGAAGCCACATCCAACTAGCTCTGCACAAGTAGCGTTGGACCCCTTTTCACTTCATCCAAGTGAACATTCCTAGTAGCGTTAGAATCCAATTGGGGAGAGATGGTAGGGTTAGCACACGAGACTAATTTTTGGGCTTTCAGAGATAAATCCCATTCTAACTCGGGATCCTTAATTACATGCCTCTTAGTTGATTGGTACATGGAATTCATTTTCCTAATAAGATGGAAAGACATAGTACTCATTATAGTTGGGGTCCCTTTCCTGTAAACTACCTTTAGTTCCTTGACATATTGGCATACATCCTTGTTGTGGGCTTCCATGGATTTCAACATGTTATGGGTTTCTGAATTCCTTTGCAAGTACCATCATCTCCTCATTTGTACTTGGTTCATTCTCATCATCCCCATTCTCTACTGATTTTGACCATGAAACACCCCCATCCCCTTCAACACTCAATTGAGGATCCATTCATGCAACTCTTTTTCACCATCCCCGCCAACTTGATTTGAAAAACTTGTTCACTAGTCTCCCTTGATTATAGATCCCTTATATTTCCAATGCCATCTATCCCCAAAATTCTAATAATCATGGTGATAATATCATAATTCTTTGCATTAAAGGTATTTTTTAAGTTTCATGTCAGAAACAAAACCTAATTGTAGATGATCATGCATAATATTGTCTCCCATTGTTGCGAGATAGATTTGGAGCTGAATGTTGAGAGGAGTAGTGGAGGAAGCTTGAAGAATTAGGTGAGGACATGTTGAATAATGAGTGGAATTTGGAGTCAAGTAAGTGAAGGCATGCCTCTTCTAAATCTAGGGGCTAAATATCATCTTTTCAAAGGATAATTTCCACACATGGGATCCAGATGGTTGGTTTGTAAACATTAATGGAGGTATGTGGCATGCTTTGAGTGATGCCATATCCATACTACAATCTGTCTATAAAATTTGGTACAAAGTATCACACAATAAATTGGATTCACTAAATTCAACAATAAATTTCTTGCATAATATAGGCATGATGTCTCCTCAATTTATGGATTTCTAGCCATATAAAACCAACCACTCAATCCATATATATTATCTCATACTCCTATCTACATGAGTTGTTAAAACTTAAAACAACTCACATATAATTATTTATTTTCACACTCATAACTAGATTCTTACGAAATAGATTTTACTCTCACACATTAATAATGTGAGTACTAACAAACAATTTCTGACACTATCCTCAATAAATTCATTTTTTTGTCCTTATTGAATGAGCAATAATAGACTTGAAGAAAGAAAACTTAGTGAGCCCTTTTAAATATAAAATAGATAAATTTACAAATCCTAGATATCCTAGCTATCTAGGTTTAGCAATGAAATAATTCTCACCAAATCCTCCAACATGGGACTATGCATATAAATAATTAGGTTTTGTTCCACCCCACATTTTTTCAAATATTTTGTGGACAATCACACTCTCTAAAGTAGTAGCTGCAAGATATGGACATGAAAAAACCAGTCAAAACTCGGTCTTTGCCAAGAATTCTATCAAGTTTCCAATTTGGGGTTCTTCCCTTTATTATTGTACTAACTACTAATCATAATCAGTCTCTTTCCACTATCACATCTCTAATCCCTTTCTTATTTATGAAATTTAGGCCTTCCACTAGTAGTTTCCCGATTAAAAATATCTCATCCCAAAGGAAGATCACATTATGATTTTGAAGAATGCAGCCATCAGTTAGTAGCCCCAGAGTCATCCCTTGATGCTCTGTAAAAATTCATATTTTCACAAACATGGAAGAGGGAGATCCACTTTTATAATTTTCTCTTTTCTAAGGACTCACTCAACTCATTAATGGGGATGTTATGGGAAGTATTAATGCTTGATTTTTGTTGGACCTTCTCTTGGTTATAATTTACATATATTTTTGTGTTTCAAATGTGATGTGATTTTTTTTGTAGATCATGAAAGATGAGTGAGTTCTCGATAATAATATTCTCGATATCTTTTGATTATTGTGGATTGTCTAGTTATACCTTTAATAAGGAGAAAAGAAAGCCTAGCTAGAATGTTTTTTTACTTAACCATTATGAAGGATGATACCAATCCCATTGGAATTTAAATTTTGTCGATCTTTTATTATTGTAGTTCCCATTAAAATCTTATATACTATGTTTCACGAATACAAATACGAGTACGGGTTCGATACGTGGATATGTAAATTTTAAAAAACCTGGGGTACAATATGTCTTGGATATGTCGGTATATATATATATATATATTATATATATATATATACATATATATATATGTATATATATATGTATGTATGTATATATATATATATATATATGTATGTATGTATGTATGTATGTATGTATGTATGTATGTATGTGTGTGTGTGTGTGTGTGTGTGTGTGTGTGTGTGTGTGTGTGTGTGTGTGTGTGTGTGTGTGTGTGTGTGTGTGTGTGTGTGTGTGTGTGTGTGTGTGTGTGTGTGTGTGTGTGTGTGTGTGTGTATGTGTGTGTATTATGTACATATACTCATTTTACTCATTTTTAGTCCATAAAAAACTGAAATAGACTATAGTAATAAATATTACAAAAATTTAATCAATTCAAAACCTTCAACATACTTAAGACTTTGCATTTTAATTGATCATGTGGCTGCCATACATATGATATATGAATATCATGTCAACATGAATACGAACAAAACTTGAAATTTGAAAAATATACTAGGATCAATGTTCAAATTTTAAAAACATACAATATACTTAATATTTTACATTTCATTGATCATGTGGCTGCCATACATATGATATAGCAATATAAAGTCAACATGAATTATGAATGCAAAAAAATATAGAATATATCATCTAGATTTTTCTCAAAATCAAGTTCTTGCATGCCACTTGCGCTAGCTCCACTCTCCACTCCTTTTGAACTCCCTTGATTTTCATCTTCACCATCAAATAATGAAATTTGGGAAAGTGTGGTTGCAGAGAGGAATCCAACTATGTCATCTCTAGAAGAAGATCCCAAAGTTTGTGAGGCCCTTTAGCATAGTCCTCAAACTTGTATGACAAGAGGAACAAATTAGAATGCACATATACCAAATCCTCATCTTTTTGAGATGCCAACTTGTTTCTTTTAGTTGAGTGGATAAAGGTATAAGTACTCCAATTCTGCTCTGCGGAAGAATTACTAGCCACCTATTACAACAAAGTTAGAAAATTGAAATTCAAATTAGTAACATACTAAGAATGTGTGAAAAATAAATTAAATAATCCTAACTTAATAAAATTTAAAATATTCAAAATGATTATAAATTTATAAATGTTATACCTGTGAAAGAATTTTTATAGCAATAGGACGTAAGTACTTGGCATCATGGACATGTACATGCCACCATGTGGTTGGAGTCAAGTTGAGTTTGTTGAAAAGAGCCTCAATCGCTCCCATGTTGCCTTCTGAACCAACAAACATGACCATTTCAATTTTGACCACACTTTGGCTATAGATGGATCATGAAAAGTATTTTGAATGGTTCCATTTCCAAATTTAGAATCGAGAGAATGGTGGTTTCTTGTTAGGTATCCCAAGTATGTTAGATCTATAATACTTTGGGTTCAGGTGCATAAGAAAGAAGATTTAATGGGTTGGTCAGTTTATTCCACCTCTTCACGACCACACTCTTGACCTCATTGTAGAAGGTCTCTTTAAGATCTTGTTCTTTTATTTGTATTACATCTCTGATACATTCAAACATAGAATCTATTCCATCATATATTTCTCCCAAGCATGTTGCATCATTATTTACAAATCTGATAATGGAGAGAATGGGATTTGTAAAACTCAATAAGTACTCAACCTTGGCCCACCAATCATCACCAAGGACCCATGAATTTACCCTTGAAGCTTTATCTATATTTGACTACCTTCACACTATCCAAACATTGTTGATCACCATACTACTTAAAGCCTCTCTCACCTTCACAAATCATCTCAAAACAAGCTTGTGAGAGGAAAATTTGGTTTCTAAAACCTTCAAAAATCCAACCTTGAGAATCTCCCGAAAATTTCTTGTGATATATGATGGTTTGTGATAAACATCTGAATGTAATTTTCCTTAGTGTAAATTTGTTTAATCCATGGGATTTTCCCAATAGTTTGGAGCATCAAATTAAGGGAGTGGAAAACACAAGGGATCCAAAAATGTGCTTATATCTACCCTCTATGATCATTCCTACTACTTTACAGTTTTTAGCATTTTCTGTGATGACTTCAACAACATTATGGGGGCCCAATGACTCAATTACCTCTATCAAAATGTAGGCAATAAATTGTGCATCTTTGAATTCCCCTTCGCAGTCAATGGATTTAAGGAACATTTCCTCTAGGACATATTGCAAAAACATTTATGAGGGGTCTATTTATAACATCTTTCCATCCATCTGAAATGATGGAAACCCTTGTATCCTTTCATGATTCTCTAATTGGCTATAAAGTTTTATGAATGTGTTCCACTTCCTTTACAAAGAGTGTGGTTCGAACCTTTTCATAACTTGGGGATTTTTACCCTTCTGGAGCTTCATTGACATCCTTCACCATCTGATGCCAATATGGAGACCTCAATACATTAAAGGGAAACCCACATGCATAAATGCATCGAGCAACAAACTCATCACCAATCTCCCTCTTTTCAATATTAAATGCTTTTTCCAATGCTCTTTTTGGCCTTTTTCATGAGGTCTTTGGACTCTCTTCATCAAAAGGGGAATTAAGTGGTTGACTTTGAGTTTGGATGAAAGGATGAGTAGTAGGTATAGGTATGGGTGGTCTTGATGAAGAACTTCTTTGCAATGGAATTTTTCTAGATCTATTTCTTTCACTTGTCTATCACCCTCCTCTTTCTCACTTAGGTACTCTATCATTTATCATTTGAGATTTTGGGCACTTCTTTATCCCCACACCTCAAACCCCAGGTCTAATGTATTTTCAATCAGCTATATGAAGATTTGTACTAAGTATTAAAACCATGACATATCGAAATCTGATCCCCACCACCAACAAGGTTGTCTACAACTTTCACATGTCTCAAAAGAGGAGAATTAGGATCATGTCTCATAGAAAATGATGTGTTTTCAAAAGCTTCTTGGCCTTGCACTCCAACTGAAGTAGAACTTGATGCCATCCTAATATATTTTTGATCACCAAGATCACTATAATGGTGCGAGGTGAGAGCATACACAAAGTTACGATGTTTAAAAAATTAAAAACATTTTTCCTTGACATAAATAAATAATTTATTTCATCCTAATATGTTTTTGATCACCAAGATCACCATAAAGGCACAAGATGAGAGCATACAAAAATTTAAGAAGCTAAAAAAATTAAAAACTAAATTTATTAACATTGAACAATGCATTTAAAAATTAAAAATGATTATTAATAATTATTAAATTAAAAATCCTAAACCATGCCACCTAATCTTTTTTGATCACCAAGATCACCATAAAGGTGTGAGGTGAGAGCATACAAAGAGTTAGGATGTTTAAAAATTAAAAACATTTTCTCTTCAACATAAATAAATTATTTATGTCTTCCTAATCTGTTTTTGATCAACAAGATTGCCATAAAGGCATGAGGTGAGAGCATACACAAATTTAGGAAGCTAAAAAAATAAAAAAACAAATATATTAACATTGAACAATGCATTTAAAAATTAAAAAAATGATTTTTACTAATTATTAAATTAAATAACTCTAAACCATGCCATCCTTATTTGTTTTTGATCACCAAGATCACCATAAAGGTGCGAGGTGAGAGCATACACAAATTTAGGATGTGTTTAAACTCTAAACTTTAAAAAAAATGCAACAAAATAAATAAATAAATAACCGTAAAAAAAAAAAATAAAAGGATGAATTAAAAAAATACCTGTAGTGTAGATCCTTGTTGCAATAGATCCTTGTTGCCTCCAAACAAATGTTACCTCCAAGGACCAAATGCGATGTCTACTCTTTTAGTTTTGAATGAACAATAAATTTAAAACAATCTCTTCCTCTCAAGTCTCAACGATAGATTCCTCTCCTTCTCCTCCTTGCAATGGTGGAATCCAAACAAAAGAAGAAATGGATTCTCCTCCTTGCAATGGTGGAATCCAAACAAAATAAGAAATGGATTCCCCTCCTTTTAATATTTTCCTCCTCTAAGCTCCTTACAAAACCTCCTTCCAATCTTTGCCCCTCTAATCTCTTCAATTCTTCTTTGGCTCTTTGCTCATACACTTCCAAAACCAACAATGATTTTTTTTTTGTGATTTCAAATGAAGGGATGAGTGCTTTTATAACTTTTGGAGGTGATTAGGGTTTAATATTTTATTCATTTTAATGCTAGGGTTTTTTTGCATTGACTAAGTTAAAAATTAAAAAGAAGTTTTAATGCTTTAAAATAAGTTTTAAATCAAGGATACATTGCATGGCTACATGGGGGTATGTCTAAACATATCTGGGGAGTACCCAAGACGTACCCTCACATATCCTACATGAACCCGAACCCTAACCCTAATGTATCCATACAAAATACGTATCGGGAAGGGTTTACAGGGGTCTAGGGAAAACCTTGGCATCATAGCTTATATATTGATCTTCAAATATGAGGTAAATAATTTCCAACAGTCTTATTTATGAACTTTTAATATAACATCAACTCCTACCAACAACAAACATACATGTATATATTGAGCAATACGTTTAACTTAGTCACTTGAACATTATGGTTTTTAAAGGGATTGAAAATGGGAAACATCATAAGGAATGAGGTAAATACCAATTACAGATCGATAATACTTTGAAGAATGAAAAAAACAAGTGGATAGAATACTAATGAAGGAAAGAGGATTTTGTGAAAGATGAGAGAATCTATGTAATGAGAAAGTAAGAACTAAAATTTATGATTTATGGTTTGAGACAAGTTTCGGGAGAAGAAAAGTGTGGAAATGAGAATCACTATAGGAAAATATAATTTAGAGAAAACAACATGAAAAATAAAAGACCAATGATTGAATATGGACTATAATGAAAATGGGGAATAATGCATGTAGGAAATTTGACATACTAAGTGGTGGTTCTAGAAGAAAAGGGAATTATACTTAAGGTAATATAAAGAATGTGTGCATTATAAATCATAGAGGTTGAATGGTTATAAGTTTGTAGGGAAACTAGGCATCATGTATGCTTTAGTAACAATTGCGGTGCACTTGAGACTCAAAAGAGAGGTCTTCACAAGAGATTTTGTAAAAAAAAATTTCATATGTAGATTTTGGTTGTTAATCATGTTCAAGATACCAAAATTGATTTAAGATTGTTGGGAAACACAAGTTACTATATGAGATAATAAAAAATACTCCCAAATAAGGCCCTTATAGACAATGAGACACTTGATGAGGAAGACAACCACGATGAACTCCAAGGATACTGTAATGTAACACTATAATATCTTGACAATCATCCCAAACATCTTGACAAATCCATTAACAAATAAGCTCCCTAATAGATAGGATGACCAAAAATACATATTCAAGGCAACATCTTAAATACATCCATATAATAAAAAAATTCTCAATTTTTCTTTAGGCACGAGTCCACCTGTGGCCAACACAACCCTGGTTTATGTGACCATATTTATGTTTGTGCACTCAACCATGACTAAGAATATCTCAATCACCTCTACCATGGAGCCATAATTAGGAATTATTACCTAATCTACCTCAAGTAGCACTCCCTCATTTACCGGACACTTACAAAACATCAACCCACCTCCAATCATACCAAGTAAACATGGGATCCATTGTGCTTCAAATGGTGAATAGAATGTAAAAATGCAACAAAAAAATAATCACAAATTGATACAAATGGGATCTGAAACCAATAATTAAATCAATCAATGCAAACCCATATGCTTCAAACTAAGATGAAAATGCTTTGAATCAACAATCAACCTCTACAAACATGTCTAGGAGATTCTCCATTGCTTTTCTACCACCTCCACCACCCTTAAGGATTGCAAATGGAAAAGCCTAACTAAAAATATCCCTACAAAATAAGCTCTTACAAATAATCCAGTAGTGGCACCTTATATAGCTTCCATGGAAATAAACATCATCACACTTAAATGGAGGTTATTTTTTGATAGCTCAACTTATAGCCTTTTGGAAATATTTGTAAGGATTGGATCCCGAAAAAATTAATATGCAACACAAAATTATATGCAAACCCTTCTCATAAAATCCCTAGAATGGAGTCAATTGAAACCCAACTCTATTCTTAAATTCAAAGATGTAATCAAGGCCTTTAACCAAGAATATCGATCCAATGACTTTCCTAAAGACAAGTGGGAATTTTTTTAATACAATACAAAAAGACAATAAATAATCCCAAGCCTTCATTACGTGATGGAAAACACTAACCAACAAAGTTGAGAACAATGTGGATGAACAAGGTCTTTTAAAACTATTCCTCATGGCCCTAGAAACTGAAGTTACAATACAAAGTGTGATCTTTCTCTTCCAAAACCCAAGATTCAAGAATAATATTTTTAACAAGACAAATGCCAAGGTCATCTCATGAGACAATTTTAACAACCACAGCAACCTAAGCCATCTAGAATGCTTGTTTGAAATGATAATCGACATGTCATTAATGACGGTGTTTCCGACACTCCATACATGTAATTTGACCCCATGCTTCTTGTTAATTCCATTGATGCACAAATACCTCAAAACACTGCCTAAATAAAATCCCTTCATTATGAACACCTTTTTCCTTCAATCCTTATATGTTATTATATCCTTGATTTATCATACGAGAGGTACACTATCTTGGGTTTTTCTAATTTTAGGGACTTAGGTGACCTATATTACGTTTTATCTTCCTTTGGTGAGGATTTTATACCCTTTGTAGTCTACATATAGTTGGTTCATGAAAAATTCAATTTCCAACAATGTAGTGTCCAAATATATTAATTACAAATATGGGGACTAGAAACTCATTCATAGTAATCAATATAGTTTACCTCAAGAACTACTAAATTTTACTCATATAAGCGCATAGGTTTTCATAATCTGTTTAACTTTCGAATACTAATCTTTTAAGCTGTCCAAATACTACACCTATGGAAAAATTTGAAGCATTAAAAAAAGAAATGGAATGGAAGAGTCCAATCCATTCCTCAAATGATAGAACTCAAACCAACCTATCTTTCAAAATCTTGAAAGCCTCTTGACATTCCTTTATTGATACAAAATCAACATATTTTTGAAGCAATCATTATAAATGATATGTTGTTTTACTAAAATCGTCAATGAACCTTCTATAGTAACCAACGTACCTCAAAAACTATGTACCCTATGCACCTTTAAGATAATGGGTAGATTTTAAATGATATATTTATTGGTGAGATTGAACTATATACCATTCTTATAAACAAATTTATGAATTAGTATTGTGCTTTATACCATTATTTTACCCTTTTCGTGCCAAACCAACCTCCTCACATTATTTCAACTCTTTTTCAAGGTTATCTAAATTTCCTAGAAAGCCCTGCCATAAGAGATGTCATTCATGTAGATTTCAATGCAATCTTATATCAAATTTGAGAAAATAGTAACGATTTTTCTCTGAAAAAGTGGTAGGAATTTTGCTCAAATCAAAATGTAATACTTTATAGGTATATGTGCCATGGGGGCATGTGAAATTATTTTTCTTTTGATATTTGGATGCTATGTATACTTAATTATAACCACTAAAACCATCTAGGACTGATTTTTTTTCAATATTGATAGTTATTTAGCACTTGATCATTAAATGGGAGCAAGAAGTGGTCTTTCAAGGTCACCTTATTTATATCTATATAACAAAAACACATTCTTTTACTTACCCCCATTTTTGGGACCATAACTGATGCAAATGGGTACAACAACTCAACTTATTTACTTCGTATGGATCTTATATAACCTCTACAGAAAAAGCTACCTACAAACATAACCAAACTGTAAAAATACAAAACAACATCCTACCAAAGACTAGCACTTTGAAGAAATAGTCCCAAAAATTTACTGATACTTCTCATAAAAAGCAACAAAAAATTGTCAAATTAATTAAAATATAAACTAGATAAACATAGTAGACTTCTTTTCCCAAAAAATCATAATTTTCATGAAAACTGATGTTATATATTTCCTAGAAACTAAAATAAAACTATCACAGTCATTAGGTTTGGGTTAAACATGAGAACGAGTGGCTAAAGCCTTCTTTTTCTTTAAGGAACTTCCCTCTTCCTTTTGGTCTCCTTGTTAATCAAAATTTGTCCCTGCCCATTTTTGTTAACCTTGTACTCTCAAAGTTCAACACTTGTCAAAACTTTTCACATTTTTCTTGTTTTTGACACTTTGTTCATACCGTGAGTCACGAGACCATTACTGTGTAGTTTGTATATCACTCCCACATGCCATGAGAGCCTATCCCAAGCTGTGATTCATTATTTTAAGCCACAAATCATTCTATTCCATTGCATTGCATATATAAACCACACTCTGTGACCCACATATCATTGAATTGTTTTGTCTCATTCTCCCATGCCATGCCTCATTTCCTTAATCATGAACATAGAGTGTTAATAATGTTATTCCCGCAATGATCTTTCCTCTTCCACTTTGTTGATATCCATCTCTTCATACCACCCCTCATTCCTTCAATTTTTCAACCTTTGCATCATTACAAATTATTTCCTAAGCCATAGAAGCTTTTCTAAGCTGATTTACTCTTTAATTAGCCAAATCGATCTATCTATAGCTACAAAGGTCTTCCTAGGTTACGAACCATCATTAAAAGCCATGTTACCTGTTTTTGTGATTCTTCATCTTATGCCGTGATACATTGTTAGATCTTGCTATTGCACTTTCAGACATCCAAAGAGTTTTGGAAACCAACACTCTACTATTTTTCCATTTATTCAATGTGGTATCCCCTGTCTACATTCTTCAACTTGAGTGAGGACCTACAAGGATCTCTTCCAACTCGCAACACTTTCTCCATGTTTTCATGTGCCCGGAATGATTCGCTACCTTCTTCAATTTCATGGAATCCTTCCACCAAATGTTATCAAATCATATTGATGCATCAAGATACCCTCATTTCTTAGGAATTCTATGATTGCCATGGAGCTAACTCTTTTTCCTTAGGTGGTTACATAATTTAATTCCCGATCCAATGTGATGCAAGTGGGATGATAGTGTAGGCCTTCATGACATAATACACTTCAAGTTGACTTCTAATTCAAATGGTTGTTTGTTTCCTCCAGATTCACAGTTCACTTCCGGGATCTCCATATGCCTTCCAAAATAAGATCCTGGTGTTACTTCATATTTTGGATTCTCTACAGACAGGGAGGATCCATTTTTTTCATTCATGACATCCTTGACTTGTTCCACAAGTCTCTTATTTCTGGTTTTTAATAAAGAATAGACCTTGCTTTGTATTCAAGATTTCACTTCCTCTTCTCTAGAATTTGCTTGAATTCTCATCTTCTATGTATGGTATTTTAGCCAATATGTTAATGAATGTAATGCATCTAGGGCCTTGTTTTATATTTTAATGTAGTTGTGTATACTTGAGCAATAGTAAATTTGTTTTGGCTCATATTTTCCCTTCTCCTTTCTCATATTTTCAAATATCTTGTAGATCAGCCTACCTACTATTATGTTGTGATCTATGTGTGTGGAATATACTTGCATTCATCTAATATACTGTGTTATTCTCAAACACAAAGTGGAAGGAAGATCCTTATTTCACTCATGTTGCATTACTAACATTTTTGTGCATTAGGAATAGAATTAGAGGAGGACCAGCTCTCTTTTTAGGTTTTCTTCAATTCGCAAGTCCCACACTTGAGAAGCAATCCCATGTTGTTTTTATAGTGAAGAAATCTTCACTGAAGACACTTTCAACCTCCAACACTTCCCATTCTCCAAAATATTTCATAAACATTTGAATTTTTTTCATAAATATTTGAATGTTGTGAAAGAAAAAAGTTCATAAACTTTCACTTCATATATAAACAAGAATAAAACATTATATAAATCAATTAAGAACTTAGTCCTAAATTGTATGTATTCAAAACTTACTCGGCATGATCCTTGCCACTTGTTGCCTACTATTTTATTTTCCTTCTTTATTCTTATACGCTTTCCTTTCCTCCGCTTACATTCATTTCTCCAAACCATATATATAAAAAATAAAGTCTCTATTATTCCACTCCACAAAGATTCCTATTCTAGGAAACTTAATTCAAATCAAGCACTAACAATGATTCATAAATAAAACACCCTCCTAACATTTCATTTTCAAATTAAAATTCCTTTCTAATAGTCTTATTCAAACCCAAAGGTTTTTACTAATCATGCTCCTTCATCCTCCTCCCCGTAGATGGGCGAGACCTTGGATGCTCTTACATCATTCTCCTCTTGTAAGAAAAATTTGAACCTCCTAGTTTAGAGCTGGTTTTACTTGTCTTCTTTTGTTTCATCCATATATCAAATGATTCCTTTACTTGTATCATATCATTTATAACCGATGACACTTCTACATTTTCACATTGTTCAATCTTATTAAAAAAATCTTCCATTGTTGTATGACAACTGTAATTTTCCATATGAAGAATGGTGTTCTCTTTGAAATTCATATTCAAAGTAGCTACAATCAATTTTGTGGTTGTTTTCATTATTTCAACATTTTGAACAACATCACTTACATTATAAATTATCAATGCCATTGTAGTGGGATTAATTACCCTCCCCAACTTCATGCTTTTCTCAATGCCTCTTATACAACTAGACAATATATCCTCCCAAGTATTATCTAGATTTACAAAAGTTTGACTGAAATTTAACAAACTAACATATGGAATTACCTTCATGGAAAATATGATTTTCCTACTTCCTCTTCATTCATCTTTTCACTTTATTCTTCATGGTTCATGAGAGCAAGTTCTGCAACATGCTGAACTTTTTTTTTTGCATCATCTCCAATCATGTAGTCATTTACATTATTTTCTTCTTAAAGAGACATCTAAATCTCTTCTTCCTCTTAATAACACATCAAGAATACACTCTCATCACAATGGACTCCTCCATCCTTAAGAGCACATACATTGGGTCCATTATCTTCTTGTGGTTCTTTTTAGCAACTTCATCTTGGTTACAATCCCAAGTGTTTGATGTTTCTGTAACATTGTGCAATCATCAAGTGCATCACCTTATTGGGTAGTAATACACTTCTACCATATACATTTTTTCAGGCTTGTGCTATAATTTCTTTCTTGTCTTTAACCTTTTAGATCACTCCAATGTTTTCTCATGTCTTCCTCTTGCTTATTCTATCCTCCAAAGCATCCAATATTTGCATTATTCATGCCCTAGTATCACATTAAAATCTCCCTATCACTGTTAGGGATATGTCTAACAATGTGCCAAGTTTCCTTAAAAAATATCTCTGTAAGCCATTTCAAACTAATTTTTTTTTTATTCCTATTCAAACCTAAAGGCATGTCACACATCATGCTTCTACATTATCATCCACTAGATGTTCGGGAGTCAAGATTTTCAGAATGATATCTAGTGGAGAAACCCAAAGGCTATCCAAAATTGGGCATAATCTCTCCATTTACTCTTTCCTTATCTCCACCATTGTTGGATTCATTCTCCATTGTGGTTGTCTTATTGGTTTGCATTCATCCTTGATGCATATGTAATGCCTACATATTTATATGGGAATACCTATATTCTTTTTAAGACCATGAAAATACACCTTGGTGCTTAGATAAAAAAATTCGTAACTAATTTTTGTTGTTTTTTATCTGAGATCTTGTTGATAACATAAATTATCATTGGATAAATAAATCTATTCTATGTTTTGAACACTAGAATTGAAAATAGAAATTGAATGTGAAAAAGAGTGGTCATAAATTTTAATTACACCACACGTGATAATATATCCAATTGTTTTCACATCAACATAATTATAAAAATATAGCAACACTTAAATCACCATTAGAGTCTTCATTCCTAGAACTACTTATACATTGATCTTCATTTGGGTCCTTAAAATCCAGTCAACTTCTAAAGTCCAGACGGGTTCTATTGGAATTTCTTTTTCCACAGAACATGAACATCTAGAGATATCCCTTCCTCATTTTCTTCCTTGAATTCCACCTAATAAATATCACCCATTAATGGCATTTGTTGGGTAGGTGGATAGAGAATTAGGATCTTAGTGCTACCTCCGTAAGCAATAGTTATGTCGGATATCTATCATCAATGCAAGCATCAGTAGCAAGCCAATGTTTTCCTAGAAACCCATCCAACTATGTTTTAGGTAGATCGACCACAAAATTAGTCGAGATACTCCCAAGATTTAAGCAGTAACTATTATGTCGTATAAAAATCCCTATACTAATACTATTGGTGGGTTGAGAGTGTGTAGCCATAGAGCACCGGTTGGAAAATTTGATTTCTCAATAGCAACAATGGGAATGCCTCCAAGGTGTGGGAAATTTTCTCCTTGTAATTCCCCTTTCTAGGCTAAAACTTAAAAAGGATGGAAAAGATACAAATCAGAATCAAAGAAAACTAAAAATTATAACAAGCTACAATAAACGATTTCTTATCACAACAAGTAACAAATTGCAATTTTTCACTTCCAACCCCACTTGTACACCATATATCTATTTTAGGAAACAATAATAATAATTATAATAATTAATTTAATGACAACAATGAACCCACTTACAAAAATAGTTGGAAATGATAACTCCAAGGCCCAAAATTCAATTCAAGAAATGAAATCAGCCTTATAAATTAGGAACAATCTAAATGTCCATAAAACAAGAAGTTTCATGCCCTAGATACCACCAAATCCTTTACCTATGCAAGTTTCCACCCTAGGAGAGGGTTTACAATGGTTTGGAAATGATGTGTTTCAAGTAAAATCTGAATGTAGACACCAAGTATGTATTTTCTTTTTGGGGCTGAAACTGAAAAAATAGGAAACCACACAAACCCTAAGTGAAGTGAAATCTGATTTTATAACAATTGTAATAATCATTAAAACCCTACGGTGAACTATATAAGATCTTAGAATTCACCATATAACCATGCACACCAACTGAAAATTTGTCCTAAATGATTAGTTCAATCACAACAATCAATATCCATCCAATTTGGTAACAATGAATGGAAAAAATAAGAGAATATATACTTTTTGTTGTAATTAAATTTAGGACATTAGCCAAAAAACCACAAACCAAGGATGAAAATGATATATAAATTCCACTAGAAATCATGAAAATATAGATTCCAACCTTTTAAATTATGGAGATTCGAGTATAAAATCAGATGTGAAATTTGTGCCCTAGAAAGTACTAAACCAAATTCAAACCCTAGACACTCCCTTAGGGAAGATCCCCAAAAATGATGTAAATCCTTTACAATCCTCCTACTTAATGCCTCCAACTCAAAATAGAGGGTTTCCATTTTCCTTGGATGCCACACAAGAGGGTTTTCATCCTCAAGTGGAAGATAGTGAACATCTAGCCTAACAAACCAATTATATATGAAAAATGCGTCAAAGATGATTGCAAATGAAGTCCTTAAGTCCCCTTTATATTCTTCCTTTGACACCAAAATAAAATAAGAAGAGGACGAACCTCTTAAGCCTCACTTTATCTTTTTATTTCTTCTTTATTCTTCCAAACCTAGCCAACTTGTCTCCTAAAGGAAAAAACTTAAAATAAAATATTAAATTGAATAAAAGAAAACTGAAATAAAATGCAATTCCTTTCTTTGTTCAATAATTATTCTTTTCCACAAAAAGGGAATGAAGAGAAGTCCGTATTTAGGCCTCAAATCGAAAAAAGAGGACATTGTGGTCCTCCTTTCCCAAAATTTCTTGCCCTAAAACAATTACAAACTCATATGTCCAAGCATCATCATGTCAAGGTGAAGGAACATGTTGTAGTGCTCCCATAATCTGAACCCTCTGCCTATTAAATGAATGAGCTTCAACCCAAAAAAAATCATACCTCTATGGCCCCTCTCTTTTCTTGTCATCATCTCATAATTTCCACCTAAATGATGGCTTCTCAAAACTTTAGTAATGTTATCCCAAAAACAATTGTAATAGTGCATTTTCTCTCGAAATTAGAATGTAGGTGGCTAAAACAACGTATGACGGTTATAATGCACCTATTTTTTTCTCTAATTTAGATCTATGTTGGATGAAGTAGTTGTCTTCTTCAATTGTAACCATCCACCACTATTTTCCAATGATTTAATGACTTCAAAATGATCACTCTTACAGGTTGTTCAAGTCTGAAAACAACAACCCATGATATAATTTTATCAAAATCGAAACTTAGAAATAAAACAATAGCTGTAAAATTAGGAATTGTGAGCATTACAATAACTAAAAACACCTCTATAAAGGATGGAATTTTTCTCCCAACATTCATTAATTGAAAAATGATCCATCTCTTAACTAAAAATACTTACTTGCCCACTTGTATGCATGCAAATGAAATCATGTGGTTGTTGATATGAATAATGACAACAGTATCAAGTATGAAATTTTGACCTATAGTTCTCTAAAAGTACACTACTTTTTTCACCACTAACCACCCCCATAATTTTTGGTGCTCCTTACATGAATACTCAACCTTAAAGCAACTCTACCATGCTTATGTTGCATTTCTTTGATATTATACTTAGTTGGAAATGAAAAAAATGGGACATGTTTTATTGATCCATCAACCACAACATGTAAACAAATCTTACCTTGAACCACGAGAAAGACTAGTGATGATTTCCATGGAGACACCTTTAATTGTCTTCTTCTTTCCCATATCCATAAATCTTATTTCCATGTTTTGGAAATTGAAATTTAGTTCTTGTAAAGATTGCAACAATTGGTCCATAAGCACATGATAGATACCAACCATGCTAATAAAATAAAAATCACCATATACCTCATGTTATCCTACTGTGAAAAGGAATTAGGGACATCTTCTTGTGCATGGTATGGAGTAGTCATCCACTACCTTGACCGTGAAGCCTTTGAAGTCTTCCACCTTCAAATCCACCTTTTCCCTCAAGCTCTCATCAATGAAACTGTAAGTAGCTCCATTATCAATTACAACCATGACTCCTTGTCCATGGAGGGTAGAATACCTAAAAAAAAATTAGAATAAATAATAAATTCAAAACAATCCTCCATCAATTTTTTTTTCTAACCATATGCATGGAGTAGCAATATCAAGCACTTCCTCTTTCTTAAAATTCAAGGGATCAACCAAAACCCAAACTTTTATGCCCACATAACCTTGCAAGAAAAGATGTATGTGTCATATGTTACTCCTCAAGTTCTTCACATCATCACCAATTATATTACCAGACACCAAACATGACATGTTATTTTTCTTAACAAGTTGTCCATAATGAAACAAGTATGGTAGTGACATAAGAGGAAGTAAAATTTGATTATTTTCATTATACCTTGGGCTGCCAACAAGGATCCCACCATTCCTTTGTTGGTACTTGTTTGGAACATCTCTAGAACTCACTCCAAGGTAATAGACTCCCTCAATTTTCCTATCCTTGACAGTTGTTTGAAAATTTCCAATGAACTAAAAGTAATCATGAGAAACCGAAAGTGCCTTTCCTTCTTGAACATACCATTCCTTCTTGTCTTCCTCTTTGCCCTTATGAAAATATGATTTATTTTCAACAAGTCGCCACAAGAAACAATCAGAAACCAATGAAATATCATTGATTATTAAAGAGATTTTACCTTGGGACTCATGATCCTTTATTTCCCTAGGTTCATGATTCAAACCTTCATCAAACTGTGATGTCTTCAATTTGTTATTCTGAAAATTAGTCAAGATATTTAATTTGGAAATGGAAATGGGGGCTCCTAAGGCTTTAATAGGTTGTGCCCTCTCAATGCCCAAAAACTTTAGTGGTTCTTCTCCCTTCTTTAGTTCAATATTTGGAATGCTCGGAAGATGGTTAGGGGTCTCTTGGGAAATAACCTTTGTCTCTTTAGTACCCTTCATCCTCACATATTTGTTAGAATAATTTTCATGATGATCAAAACCTTACAAATACATAGTGTGAGGGTGATGTAATAAATTAATTTTCTTACCATCTGATGCTGATATGTAAATTCCAGCAAACTAAAAACTAACATGAGTATAAGGTGAGGCCTCCTTTTGAATGGAATGCCTCTCAATCGGGTCATCCTATATCTTGGCCTCAAGAACTTCTTGTAGATAAGATTTTCCTTCACCAATTTTCTACCACATGCAATCATTGGAAACCACAAAAAACATCATTTATTGTCAAAGAATATTTACCTTCGTATTACATATTGGTCTTCTCGTTGTTCTTGTTTATTGATTTTTTATTCTTGCTCCACCATTGCAATTTGGAAGATCTTATCCTCTTCCTTTCTCCTAGCATGTTGAAAATCCTTTTGTGGTGTCTGAGACCTAGGTACATACCTAGTTCTTCCTTTTTTCAATCCTATGAACTTAGAAAGTTCAATTTCCTCTCGTATCTCCCTTAAAAGTGCCATGTATTCCTCATAGATTGTCATGATGCTTTCTAGATAGAGGGCCTTGTTCCCACCTTTGGAAGGGTGTTTTCCCTTCAAAGGAAAGAAGTCCTAGTGGTTGATACGTGAACTGATCCCAAGGGTCTTTGTGAAATATTTTCTATGGATGAGCTAATGCCTCTATTATGAACCTTAGGTTCATGAAATATCTAAAGGGATAGGGCTATGAGGTTCATGGATTATACCAATCTCTCTTGCCCCTCAATAAGATTGTTGATCTTGGATTTTTAAGGATCTGGTGAGCCACTATCCTCCTCTCTTAGTTGGTTTGCTTTCTTCTCTCTAATTTTATAGTAGAAGAAACCCTTGTTTCCATCTTCTATGAAAAATATTGGATGGGAAGACCAAAACTCGATATCATTGTAATGTCCCCTTTTAGGGATAAAAATACAAAAAGGAAACCACACAAAACCCAAGTGAAGTTAAATATGCTTTTAATAACAATTGTAATATCCTTTAAAACCCTATGGTGAATTATATAAGAGCTTAGAATTCATCATACAACCATACACAACAATTGAAAATTTCTCCTAAATGATTTGTTCAATCACGAAAATCAATATCCATCCAATTTGGTAAAACAAAAGGGGAAAATCAGCAAATATATACTACTGAAATTAAATTTAGGGTAATAAAATAATAACCACAAACCAAGTCTGAAAATGATAGATAAACCCCACTAAAAATCACAAAAAATATAGATTCTGAGTTTACAAATTACGAAGATTTAGAATTTAAAATCATATATGAAATTTGTGCCCTAAAAAGCACCAAATCAACTTCAAACCCTAGTCACTCCCTTAGGGAAGAGATCCAAACATGATGTGAAGCCTTTGTAATACTACTACTTGATGTCTCCAACTCCAAATGGAGGATTTCCATACTCCATCAAGACACAAGGAAGGTTTCTATCTTCCTTGGATGCCACCACTCAAGAGGGTTTTTTCCTCAAGTGGAAAGGTAATGAGCAACTAGCCCAACAAACTAATTATATATGAAAAATGTGCCAAAGATGATTGCAAATGAATTCCTTAGGTGACACTCCCTTAGTCCCTTTTTGAATAGTCAACTCAAAAATATTCACCTAACCATGACCCTTTTACCCCACATTAATATTAGTTTAATTATTTATAATTAAAGTGATACTCATCCTCACTTCATTCATTATATAATTACCCTAATTAAACTAATTTCCACCTCACCTAGACACCTCACCCCACCACCTCACCTAGACACCTCATCACAAACCTATTCTTAACATGTTTCCCTTTTACTAGGACTCAATATTCACTCACCATAACTAACTAAGACTTAGTCCTACCTACCTTAATGAACTAAGACTTAGTGCAACCCTAAAATCACATGCCTATTCTCCCTCTAACCACATTCTCACTCATTAAAAGTGTAACATTCCATTTTGATCCACGAGAATAGACAGAGCTAGCCCAAAAGATTGCCAAGATCTAGAATTTTTAGTAAACCTAGGATTTCTGCCTTAACCAACGCCGGTCAACCCTAAACTGATTCTAGTCACCTAAACCATCGTCGGTTACCATATATTCATTTTGGTAACCTTGTTTGAGAGGTTTTCCACATTCTCAAGCTTTGGAATGAAGGAGATCTACATGCAAGCAAGAACCAGAGCCCTTTCACACATTTGGGAAGCCAAAGCGAGCACCAAGACTGATCCGAAGGTATTTGAATTCATGATAGCATTTTGGGAGAAAAGTCGTAGCACTGAGCACCATTCCATAGATCAACCTTCACCAACATCTCTAACCACCTCTCCACCACTACAGGCATTTAGAACCCTTCTAAACTCTAAGTAAGTTGGTTTCTCCTCTATCACTTGTAGTTGTATTCTTTATTTGCCTTCATCTATTCACTATTCTTACTTAGATCTATCCCTCAACTTTCTCTCTATCAACCACCCCCTCACACCCACCTAAAATTCACAAATACCTATCCCAAAACGTCCTCCCTCACGCGGACCTCACAAACATCCTCCAAAATCTTTGTGCAATCACAAAGAAGACCCAAAATATTTCTACAAAATCTTCCAGTTCCCCACAATCACCGACACTAATTAACCCTAACCGTGGTTATTCTCAGTATTATACTAACATCGGTCTCCGTAATCAATATCGAGTCCACCGTGGATCGAACCCAACCTAATAACTCAACCCTTATCCTACCCCAAAACCTCACTCAAAACCTTACCACACCTATCTTAGACTTGTCACCTCACCCTCCCCCACAAAGACCTTTCCAACTCTTTGTTCCAAGATATAAGAGAGTCCAAACACCCTCCCTTGACTCCATGCCACTTCCTACAGTGATCAATATCAGTCACCCTAAACTGGTATCATTCATACCTAAATCAACATCGGTCACCCTGACCAGCGCCAGTCTCTATGTCTGATAACATTGTTCCAAACCAATAACCTAATTACCTCACCCAAAATAACCCAACCTTACCAAGACTCTATCTGTGACCCGTAGACCACCTGTGCTACCACCCGTAACCCAACCCAAAACCTTTACCTGCATAACATTTTAGTATTTAATTGGATCGACACTGATAGTAATCTAAGGCACCCAAATCAAAATGCTAGCACTAGATTCTTTTATTTACATGTTTAAGTTATTTTATATTGATTTATAAATAGTGGATTGACAACCTTCTAGGAAGTATCACACTTCCTGGATCTAGCATACGCTAGGCAGTCCACTTGTCATATACTATTTAACTCTCTTTTTGGTCTTGTTTTGTATTTCAAGTAGTTCCTCCTAGCCAAAAGGAAGCTCTCACAGTCAGCATTGGATCAAGAAGTCAGAACACATGCAACGACCTTTAAACCAACCATCACAATAGGTATTCCTCCTTGGCCCATACCCTTATTTGTTTTGTCAAATCCATAAAGAAAACGGTGAAACATTTTGGCACGCTTGGTGGGACCCTCTCTTGGGTTCATTGCATTTTCTTCATATAGGGAAAACTTTCTTGTGTGTTTCTTTCTTTTTAAAAATACACATTTAATCTTCTCCTTGGTAATATTCCTTTCTTCTAATTGTCTAAACGACATTTGTCATTTGGTGCTTAAAACGAACTAATTCTTCCTTCTTACATTGCATTAGTGAAAGAGCATCCCTCTTCCTGTTCATCACTTGTTACATTGAATATCACATTTTGATTTGGGTTTAAAATACTTGCATTACATTCTGATTTGTTGCATTATAGGTCACATTAAAAATGAGGGCAACCCCATCATTGAACTGCGTGAAAGCACTTTCTTTTCTCTCTCTCACTTTTCCAAACTACACAAATTTGAAATTTACACATCTTATTAAACAACATACCACTTGAAAGAAGCTATTAATGATCTCACAATCGAGGATTGACAGTGGGCACCCAACTGGTTATCTCTATCCAGTACCCCATCAGAGAATAGCCCGCCCCCACCAAAACATAACCTGAAACCTCACCTTTAGAATTTCCTTCTTCATAGAAAGCCTTCCCACTAAAAACTCTATTCTGAATTCACATGTTAGTCTTAAATAACATAAGCTAAAACCAACATAAAATTCACTTTTAGGACTGTGTGTTTTCTTAGCTTTGTTCTTGATTTACGTTTTGAGGTGTGAGGATATGATTCTTCATTTTTATTTTTGTCTTTCACACTCCACCATCACAGTTGGAGTATTCTAACTTTCTCTGAGTGTGTCAGGACCTCATCTTATCATCCCTAAACTTCTGGGTTGATTATTCATCTAATCTAAATTCAAAAAAATCCATTTTCTTCATTCTTCATATTTCACAAGATGGCGCATCGGTCCAGCCATCGTCGGTTTACATCGAGAGCTTCATAGATTTACCTAACCAGTGTCGGTTCCTTGTTCTTTTGGTTAGTTTACCCAAAGGACACTTATCTCATATTCTCTTCTATTTAGAGTCTCTATGTATCATTGTACTCTCTGTACTTTGATAACAATCATCAAATACAACTTTCTTGTCTAACAATCATCAGTTTCTACCTCATTTGCTGAAACTATTATTTTCTCACAATAATCGGTATCAATTCATGTGACTATCATTGGTCACCTTGTAACCATCATCGATTAGTGCAACCGACATTAGTCACTCTGTTTTTATTTTAGTCAAAAAATTTACCAAATTTCCCTCTCATAATCTATTTTATCCCATTTCTATTATTCCCTGTGTCATTTACAGAGTATAGTTCACCTGATATACACTAATTCACATGGTGTTGACTCATAGCCAAACTAACACCCTTATATTTCACATCAGCCATCAGCCACTCCCACCTAGTCCATCACCACCATCCATCCTGTCACCTATGGATCTCGACTCATCTTATCCCCATCGCTACCAGGTGACGAGGAGTTCGCAAGACTCCTTGACCAGAATCTCACTGCTCTCTAGTACTACCTTGCTCATTCTTCCACCCGGGATTCCTCAAGAAAATTAATATATGGCATGCCCATATCTATCCCTCCTACTCTCGTCCCCACCTCTGCATCAGCTAGCACTAGCTCAGCCACTACCGTCATCCACTTTACCACCTGTGGTGTCTCAGCTAGATCCCATAGCCGCTATAACTGCAACATCTATGTCATCTATTGCACCTGCGACATCAATTGTCCCTCCAATAGCCACTTTAAGTATAGCCCCATCTGCACATGCTACCTCACATATACCTATTACATCACAACCACCTCTGTTGTTGAAACTTACACCCCTTTCCGGAACCTCGTCCTTTCTATCTTGTAGTCCTTACCCCCAATCACCACTAGAGTTGTTACGACTACCCCACCCACTTACACATACTACCAATAACCCCCGACCTCATCTATCACTTATTCTGGCTATGTGTCACCTACATTCCTCCCGTACATTTCTCATACTCAACACCACCATACACTAGCATACCACCCACCTCATACATTTAGCATCAACCCCTTTTTCTACAGGGGCACCCATTCATCCCAACCTACTAACGACCTCATTAAAATGATGATGGAAAAGATGTAGACCTTAGAAGCATCTGTTTTTGGCTCTGTAATTCTTTAACATATGATGAAATCTGTAACAAGCCTATCCATCCATCTATTCCCATTCTCCCCTACCCCGTACATTGGGAAATTCCTAAATTCAATCACTTCAACAGTAAATAAGACCCACAACAACACTTGTGGTCATTCAAACATGGGTGCTACCTAATCACCCATGATGATGCTTTGCTCCTACAAACTTTCCCAATGTCCTTGATAGGACCAACATTGGATTGGTATAGTGGACTACCTTGACATTCCATTTATTCCTTTAATCAAGTAGTCTAAGCTTTCTTAGACCAATTTTTCAATCAATGTTACCAAGAAAGTCACCATGACCGATCTCTATTCAACCCAATAGTATGAAGATGAATCTATCATAGATTTCGTTTCCCACTATCGAGTCTTATTAACCAATTGACGTTCCAACTACCTCAGACTAAACTTATTGAGTTGTTCACTAGAGCTTGTGCCAGACACATCTCACCAACTCTACAAGTACAAACCTTTTGAACCTTTGATGAAGCATTCACCATGGCATGAAAATTGGAAATTCGTGCCATTGAAGAAAATAAAATCCAATTATGAAACAAGAATGCCCCATTCAAATCAAACAACTCTTCTTCATCTTCAAAACCCCAAAGTAACTATTCAAATCCCAAAGGATCTACCAACATAGTAGTCCTCAAGGTAGGACCACCTCATCCTTCTAATCAAGCCCAACCTTCTTCCAATATTTCTCCCATCTAGGCCTTTCAACTCCGGTAGGAGCAACGGAAGTAAACTTCGATAGGAGATCCTTATTCTTCAATCTTGGAAAATCTTCTTAAAGTTAGAGCCATTAAAATTCCTCCCATAAAACCTCATATAGGTTTCAATCCTGCTCATCCTATGCCTGCATGGTATAAATAACACGACTACTATAATTACCATTGTGTCAAAGGCCATAACGATGATAATTGCATAACTTTTAAGAACATTGTCCAAGAGATGATAGATAATGGAGACCTTGTCATGGACAACCTAAATGTGCTAGCAAATCAAAAATTGCAAATCTTTAAAAATTCATTCCCTAATCATAAAATATCATCTAATCAAAATAGTTAACCTTCATACAACACCAATAATGTCCTTGAAGTCCACACAAATTTTGATATTGTACCAACCATTTCTCAAAACCTACCTACTTCATCTATTGAGGAAATTCTTGCATGAGCCCCTCTACCCCTAGAGGAACATACCCCTTTTAATCCTTCACCCACAGAGGAGTCCCCTTCATCTCCCCTACTCTCATGGAGGAACCCACACCTCCTACCGATATTGTTTCACCATCTACCTCACAACCTACTAAATAGTCAACACTTTTTATTCTCCCATCCATAGGAGAATCATCATCACCTTCTTCTCCACTAAGGGAGAAGTCTACATCACCCCACCTATTATCTCTCCTACCCATGGGAGACTTGTTAGACATGCCTCTACCTATTGGGGGTAGTTCCCCTCAGCATCCCAGAACCCCATTAACATGATCTCAGCTATTTTACCTATAAAATTCAAGGCTAGCCAATTCCCTGTCTCACAAACATATTTTATAGGGATTGCCACCAAACCAACTCCATCTTCTTCTTTAACAATCTTGTTTTCATGGCTGACCGATCACTTGGATTACATTGATAATTCCATGCTCTGGGGACATCTTCGGCTCCCCTTTTCGACCCAAATGCAAATTTTTCCTGAAGATACTTCCATGATCTACCCAAAGGTATTTTCAGCAACCAAATCAACACTGACCATGCCTATTGAAACAACTTCTTCTTCATCATCTCTACCTACATCCAAACCTTAAATCCTACCCACACCTATGTCTTCATATGTATCTAGACCCATCAAGACACCTTGGGTGTCATGCCAACATCAAGCCTTACTCACTCACTCACATGCATTAGACTTAGCACACTATCTCAAACTTGCACCAACATTATCCCTCTACTTAAAAAGAAAACCAACCTTCTAGCCTCATACAATGGTCTCACCTACCACACCTTTGTCACCTTCCCCCTTCCATCCATCCTAGGGCCCCATCCATCTACCCTAATAAAAGTCTCCTACCTAAGGCCACCAAAAGCTAAACAACCTACTACTACCTTATGAGTCCTTGTTACATCATTCACATAAAACCAAACACCCTCACCCTCACCCATGCACTTATTTCCACCTATACCTCCATCAGTTACTATAACCCTAACCTTTCCTATACAACTTCAACCCATGTCATCTACCCAACCTCTACCAACCACTTCCACCACAACTCGGTTGTCCCCATGGGTAACCCATCCTCTTCCACCATCTACTTTCCCTTATGCATCCTCTACCCCCATGTCACCTTTACCACAGAGGGTGTAACCCAAAGACAAGAATCCAAAACCCTCCAATAAGGTAGTCAAACCAACAAAAACTTCCATCGCTAGCTCTTCTACCATGACTTTACCCAAATAGATGCCATCAAAACCTAAGACAACACCACCTACCAAACCAGTGGGCTAACTTGTTCCTCCTCCTATAAAGTCTCTTCCCTCACGATCATCCGCACATGTACCCAAACCCACACTCACTTCCCATTGTGATCCATTAGTGGGATCCTATGCCAACATTTTAACTAATCTCTTAGAGACTTCCATCATCACATTACTACCGCTTTGACCTTACAATCCTCTCAAACCCAAACCAAAAGGGTTTGATGAAACCAATATTTTTTCCTATCATCGTGTGTTAAGACATGATGTAGAAAATTGTAAGGCTCTAAAGACCATTCTTCTCCAACTTTTTCCTCCTAAACAAAACTTTGACGATGATGACATTCTTGATGAGGACCATGTTCCACCTTCACCTATCACCACACATCATTTTCCTTTACCCATTCAGTGATCAATATCTCCACCCCCATAACCATTTTTTCCACCTCCAAAATTTGAGATCAACATGGTCTGTATTAGAGAGTTGGCTAAACCACCACCCAAATGTTAGTACACCCTACTCATTTCACAAGGCTCTTATCCACTACTAGGATTTTTCCCCTCATGTCATTATACCTTTCATGACACACCCTCTCCATCCACCTCCCCTTAGATTAACATGGTTCACATTGCTACCTACGCTCAGAAAGACAAAGGCAAATAAAAATAAACTAGCCCATCAACCAACCCTGTGCCCAATATACCATCTGCACCCACACCCAAAATCACCATCCACAGACCTACATACCCTATCTCTGATGGGGTTACCCATTGCATAATGATAAAATAATTACATCAGTCTCCTCTAAATATGTCTTTGTATGATCTCATCCAAACTTCCGAATCCCACAGTAAGCCCTTATCAAGGTTTTACAATCCATTGAAGTTCTACCCAATGACCCCACACTAGTGGCCTCAATTATCACCCCTCACCACATGGCCTCACTTACCAAATCATCTCCTTCTTCTACCCCTATGCCCACTCCTCACGTCTCCGCCTCAACTTCTCTGATGAGGAGATTGTACCTCTCTAGTCAGATGACCTTGATCCCACCCTATTCATTTTTGTCTATATCAATAACATATGCATATGACGCATCATGATTGATGGTGGTGCTAGCATTAACATCATTTCCTCCCATGCATACAATCAAATGTGTATCCCTTCTAACTATATGCATAATAACCTAGTTATGCTATGCTCCTTCAATGACGCCATTACCTCCACCCTTGACACCATTATCCCGCACGCGTTACGTGGGCCCTTGCTATTTCTTGGAATTATTCAACTTCTTAGGGGACGTCCCAAGATAACCTATTTCTCGGCAGACCCTAGATTTGCGTTATGGGTTATGTCCCTTCAACTTTACACTGCTATGTAAAATTTGAGCATGAAGGACATAACTATACCATCCCCGCCGACCCATCACCATTCAAAACATGTAACATGTTATACCAGCCCAATGATGTACTTGTACTGGTCAAGGCATCTCGCCACTATTCCCACTTGTCCTTCACCCATGACCCCATCCACCAATGATGCCACCACCTCTCCCACATCTAACCCTGTTATTCCTACGACACCGTAACCTCTGTAGTTGCCTCATCTACTTCCCAACCAACCACTACCCCTCCTGCCCAATCATCTAGTGAGTCATCTATCCCCACCACCCACATATCGACTATTGATCCCTTAGAATGTGTTTTTCAATGCCTCACTCTAGGGGAGTACCACCTGTACAATATCGACACATTCCTCACTTTGCAAGAGTATGGAAACCTATGTTAGCACCCTCGTTATGACTACTGCATAGGTGAGGTTTTTCCTTATGGCCCTCCCCACCTTCAAACTAACCTAATGTATGGGGGACTTGATATTGCCACTTATTCACCCAAACCTCCATCCCAAACATAATCATTTTCATCTGACCTCCAATCCCTTACTAACTTCTGCTTCACCCACACTTTCCTTCACTCATTGTGCATGGAAATAATTTGGCTTTGGTTTTTACAAACAAGGCTACCATACTTGTCATTTCATGTACCACCCATAAACACAATGATCATAGTGGCATTGGATTTTCTACATCACCTTCCAAGAAGGCCCGTGTTGACCTCATTGAGGAAGAAAACCTTCTCCACCCCATTCACCAACGTCACCATCTTCACCCACGGAGTCCATAGATCCTGAATCTATTCCTCCTAACTTTTTTTTTTGTAAACACGATTTCCTTGGGACCTCTAACCTATCAATGCAATGGTGAGGTTCCCTCTTCCCTTCCCTTCCTATATCCTGACATGATTGATGATGATACACCTTCTATTAACGTCATTCAATGTCAGGATGATGAGTCTATCCTCACCTATATGGGTGCGGAAGATTCTTATATTCACCGGTCGTTACCCTCTGAGATGCAAACCATGTTGAACGAATCGACTATCGAAATCAACATTAATACTCAGGATAACCCACACATTCTAAAGATAGGCCAGTCTTTAGATGTTAAATAGGAAGCTTTTACCTCTTTCCTCTAGGACCATAGCAACACTTTTGCTTGGTCCTATGCCGATATGCCCGGTATTGACCCAAAAATCATGGTCCACAATATCATAACCATTCCTAATGCCAAACCCATAAAAAAGTTGCGAGAAAATGCATCCTCACATTTCTCTTCTAGTCAAAGAAGAACTTCAATGCCTTCTCTTGGTTTCCTTCATCCTACCCATTGACTATCCCCAATGGATTTCTAACATTGTTCCTATCACAAAATAAATAGGGGGACTCCACATTTGCACAGACTTCCGTGACCTCAACCTAGCTTGTCCCAAAGATGATTTTCCCCTACCAAGCATTGACCAACTAGTTGATCTTACCGCTGGCCATGAAATGCTATCACTCATGGATGGTTTCTCGGGTTATAATAAAATATTACTCACTCTAGAAGATCAACACAAAAATTCCTTCATCACTCCTTGGGGACCTTCTGCTATCGAGTCATGCCTTTTGGCCTTAAAAATACTTGGTGCTATATATCAGCAAGCCATGAATTATATCTTCCATGACATCATGCTTCGCATATTGGAAGATTATGTAGATGACCTTCTTGCCAAATCCAAACAACGGGCTAAACACTGACTTGTCCTTAAGGTCATCTTTGACCACCTTATCCAAAAAGATTGTGTTCGTCTTCAACCTAAGAAGTACGTCTTTGTAGTACTTTCAAGAAAACTCCTTGGTTTCATCATTTCTTTGCGTGGCATAGAATTCGATCCTACTAAAGTGAAGGCTATTCTCAAAATTCCTCCACCTACTAATCTTCGTCAACTTTGAAGCTTGCAAGGTAAGTTGCAATCTATTTGTCATTTTATATCGCAACTTTTTTGCCATTGTCAACCATTTCATCATCTCCTCAAGAAGGACGTCTCATTCAAATGGGATGATGAATTCCATAAAGTCTTTAACACCTTAAAATAATACCTTCTTCAACCACCAATGCTCATTCCTCCTAAGGATGACCAACCATTTTACCTATACATTTCTGCCACTGACCATTCCTTAGGTGCCATGCTCACTCACCGCGACAAGTAGCACAGAGAAAAAATGATTTATTACATAAGTTGTACCCTTTTGGACTATGAAAATAGATACACCCATGCTAAAATAATCTGCTTAGCCTTAGTTTTTGTTGCCGCTAAGCTTTGTTATTACCTATTCAACCAAAAAACCTTTTTCATCACCAATACTGACCCTATACATTACATGTACACCAAACCCTACCAACATCAACGTGTTGCACATGGCAATCGCTCATGCTACTTATTGACCTTTACCTCGAATTCATCCATAAAAATTATATCAAAGGCCAAACCATCGCTGACTAACTAGCAGACACACCTCTTTCTAGAAATCAACCCTCTAACTTTGATTTCCTAGATGAATCCATTGCTACCCTCTCCTTGGATGATACCACTTACCAAATGACCCTCTTCTTTGATGGTTCCAAATTTCGAGTGTGGTGGAGGTGCTAGCGTTATCCTTATTCCTCTCGATGGTGAACCCATGCCTTTATCTTTCAAACTAGATTTTTACTGTACAAAACAATATCGTCGAATACGAAGCACTAGTATTGGGTCTTTAGGTTGCTTATTCCTTAGATGTTAAGTCAATCAATATCTTTGGTGATTCCCATCTGGTTGTAAATCAAGTCAATGGTATATACCAATTTTGTAATGAAATAATTCAAAATTATAAACATCATGTAGACATACTTTTGACTACCTTTGACCATTACGAACTTCAAACCACCCCACTTTTTACCAATAAATTTACTGGATACAATGGCATGCCCGCTTCTCATATACCCACTTCACCATCAAATCTAAAATAATTTTCACACTATGAATATTAAAATCACCCTCTTATTTACCTCATGAGGTCTACTCCATTGAAACCATTGCACCGACTCATGTGACCTTTGGTATAAGTAGTTTGCATACTATCTTTCCCTTTCCATTCTACCTCCCGATCTCACTCGTAATGGAAAACGTGCCTTTCTTAAAAGTTTATCTCGCTATGTCATCATGGGTGGTCTCCTTTATAAGTGTGACTTCGACGGTATTCTCTTACGATGCCTTAAAAGTTCTGAAATTCCCTACACCATCAAGGAAGTTCACGACGGAATTTGTGGAGGCCACTTTAGTGGTTTAGCTATCACTAAACACATTCTTTTCCTTGGCTATTATTGGCCAACCCTAAACCATGACTATTGTGACTATGTCAAATGTTGTATGAAATGCTAGCAACATGCTAATCTTCATCACACACCTAGTCATGCCTTATAGGTCACACGAGACCTTTGGCCTTTCTCTCAATGGGGCTTGGATCTTATCGAAGAGATCAATCCCCATTATTCACAACACCATCAATGGATTATTACCGCTACTAAATATTACACTAAATGGGTAGAAGACATTCCCCTCATTTCTACAAAATCCAATAAAATATGTGAATTCATCAACCATCACATCATTTGTCACTTTGGTGTTCCTCACCATATCATCACTGATAACGAAAAAGCAATTCAAAAACAAAACCCTACATAAGTTGTGTGATGATTTTGGAAGACAACTCATTTTCTCCTCACCTTATTACCCACAAACCAATGGCCAAGCCAAATCAGCCAATAAAACCTTGAACAAAATTCTTATGAAATTATTTGATGATACTAGTAAGGATTTGCATATGCACATTCCTTTCACCTTGTGGGCTTATCGCACTAGTATTCACACTTTGACTGCTGCCACACCTTTTTCTCTAGTCTATAGTATTGAGGTTGTCTTTCCTCTCAAATTCTAGATTCCATCTCTCCACATCTCACTAAAATACATGCTCAATGATGATGATTTTTGCTAGGATCGTTTAGCACCACTTGAGTTATTAGATGAATGTCGTCTCAATTCTCTTAACCATCTCCAAATCTACCAAAAATGTATCAAGCGTGCATATGAAAAACATATTCATGAACACACCTTCCAGGTCAGCAACCTTGTTCTAAAGGAAAATAAACATGTAACCAAAGAATAGAAAAGTAAACGGGAAAATTTACTCATAATTGTCTTAGACCCTATATCTTTACCCATGCCTATGGATCAGTGCTTATCATTTGTCTTCACTCGAAGGTAAACCCGAGCCCCTTAATTCCTTGCATATTTGACCATTTTATTATTGAAATCAAGTCATATACCACTTTATGTCAATTTATCAATCATCCCTTGAGCATTGTTCACCTTCCATATTACCCATTTTTAAGGATCAATGACTAAATAAGAATCATGTGATTACCCGCCACCTTTCAGCCTTATCTTCAATATGAGTACAATGGCTCTACTCACAGCATGATTCTCATGGATACTTTTCTTCTTTTTAAATATGGAATCCCATGGTCATTCATCACTTGAAATCATCTCTTTCATAGTTAACCTCTGTATGCTATGGTTTTGTCTTCTAAACAAGAACTTAATCTTCCTCTATAGTCTTGTCCATGACTTAAAATGTCCAAAAACAAAATGGGATTCAACTCCTTGAGTCAAACTTCTAGCAAAAAGATGACTCCCTCAAAAGGACATCTACTCTTTCTGTTTCACCATTATAAATAGACTGCTCCCTCGAAGGACAACTATACAAATCTCATACTACATATAGTCTATCACAAAAGAAGACTATTCCTGCAAAAATACAATAAAATATTCAAAAGCTTCCTTCTCTTAGAATTTGAGGATTCTAATAAATATGGATTTAATCAACTTACATATTACATAATGTTACAATAAATATTTAAATAAATATTACATCATAACATAAGTAAATAAAGAAATACTTACAGGGAATAAATAACACAGGTGACACAATATTTATAGTGGAAAACCCCAATAGGGTAAAAACTATTTTGAAAATAAATTTTTACTTCAGAGAACTTAATTTACATCCAAAGAAGATCATCTCCTCCTTTTAAACTTTATTTACCAAGGGTAAAACCAAATCACTTGATTTACACACCTTTGATATATTTCCTAAATATATCAAATGAGGACCTAAAGTCATTTTTATATAAGGTGATCGAGTATGTCTCCCAAACCACCTTTTCAACCTAAAATGGTTCACACATACACCTAGGTTTATAATATTTAATATTAAAAATATAATCATTTCATTATATTAATTTTTTTTTTTGATAATAGCTAAAAGTTAGGGTTGAGGGGACCCTACCTCGTTCTGAGTTATCGTTTACTTACATATTGGCCAAAGTATTTATTTTCAAAGGCTAGTCATGATCCACCACGTCAAAAACAAAAACCGAATAAGTTAACCATTTATATGATATACATTATATAGCAGTATCAAGGGAAATGCTAATAGCAAAAAGTTAACCAACAGTAGATTCTAAACCAAAACATATTATTTCTCTTTAACCAGCTTGTCCACTGTTTCCATGCATCCATTCCATTCTTTGAACATGGTTGCAATGGTCTCTTTCCAGATTTGTAGTTGGGTTCTTTGGTCACCACCTTTGGGCATGTGTCATCCAAATCTTTTTCTTTATCTATTTTCATTGATCGTATTATTTCGCCAATAGTTTGAGATGGAAGATAGTACTCTTTACGTTAAGAACATTTGCATCTCGATTTACATGATTATTCCTTTCATTTTCAGCATCTCTTTCTCCATTTCCATTCTATTGGCATTTGAATTTTTAAAATTTTCACTGATGATGATGTTAGACATTTTATCAACTTTTTCTTACAGCTCCTTAATATCCATGGTAAGTAAACTGGTTTTGTTCCTGTTGATGTCATTGTTCAATTTGTACTTCTCAAAATCTCTCATGAAGGCATGAGTTTTGATAGCAGTTTCCTGGGCTGAGAAAAGCTCCATCTGGGCCGTTTTTAGATTGTGAAGACAGTGGATAGCTTCCTCAGTATTCTTGGAAGACTCCTGTTCTTTTAAGCTCTCAACATCCTCACTACTCGCATCTTCCCCTTCCACTTTCTCTTGAGAGGATTCCTTCTGTGAAGGGGTTTCACCAAGGTCTTCATCAAAAACAAAAGTGATATTATCCTCCTCAGCCCGACCCAAAAATTGAACTTTCTTGAACTGAGACATGTCTCCCCTTTTCCCATGCTAGATCTGGTGCGTTTTAACCTAAAGTACATACCTAGGTTAGCATATTTAATAATAGAAATATAAATATTTCATATTTTAAATATCAACTTTGTATATTAGTGATGGACCCATATACATTAGGGGTTGGCCATATCAATTAATCATTATGTTCCAACACTCCCCCTTAATGTTAAGTGAGATAACATAACACATGTCAATAGATTACCTTCTGTTGTACACTATAGGATTTATAATCCTTAAAGCGTAAAGCTTTTAGGCTAGAATATCGGTTAAATAAATTAAACACCTTCGTCATAATCAATTTAACTTTTGGTACAAAAGGATTTGGAATCCCAAAGATCATCCCATGATCAGTGGCTATGTATGATTTGTGAGTTTTACATGTTCTCACAGATTCTCATAAAAGGTTATTGAACCCAAGCATATAGGAACCTTTTACAACTAAACACCTCCTTAATAATATACTTGTATTGGATGTTTACTAGTAAACTCAATAGCACTAAAGAGTTTACTGAAGACCACCTTTAAGATCTTTCTACACTTCTTTTTAAAAAGAATTCGAGGAGGTATACATGCCCGAAGGTATTTGTACAAAAACCAAGTTCCATTAGTAGGTGAAATTGTCATGAACACTCCCCTCAATAGCAACTCTGAAAATCCAAGATTTTCATGAAAGTGACAAAACTTTGTAACACTTAGGGACTTTGTGAAGATGTCAACAACCTACTCTTCAATCAACATGAACTTGAGATTTATGTCATCACTTAGCACCTTCTCATGGGTGAAGTGTATATGTATCTCAATGTGCTTCATCCTCTAATGTTGAACCAAATTCTTAATCAAGAGTAATACAACTTTGGCCACCACATAGAAGAGGAATACTTCCTTTAACTTCCATGTGTATCTCTACCAATGTACCATTACAACCACATGGCTTCTTTACTTCTTCCATTGTACTTCTCTACCTCAGTAGAAGAAATGGAGACTATTGATTACATTTTTGTTCTAAGTAATGGTTCCTACACCAAAAAAACTTGAACACATATCCAATATATTTTATAACACAACATCAGTATGGTTAGAATCACAAAATCCATATAAGATAGCATTTTTATTCTTAGTATAATGCAACCCATAATTGATTGTTCCTTTAATATATCTAAAATTCTTTTTGTAAGATTCCAATGATCTCTAAAAAGTTTCTTGCATAAACCTTGAAGTAATTCCTACTGTATATGAAATATCTGATCTAGTTATAGTTATATAAAATAGGATCAACCTTTTTATATGCAGATTTAGGTCAATATTTATTCTAACTTCCATTGAAATAGAAAATGGTTTACAATCAATCATAAGAAACTTTTTCAATATAATGGTTGCATATTATTTTTTGAAAAATAATAATAGAATGAAATATAGTCATACAAAGAACATGATGTGAGAGACCTAACTCATTCATTTCAAGGAATTGCTTCAATTTCTCTTTAATCATATGAATTAAATAAGAATTGCCACTAGTCATAAGCAAATCATCAACATATATACATATAATGATAATATGTGAGCCTTATTGCTTAATGAATATATCATTGTTACAATAACAATTAACAAAACCTAACAATTTAAAGAAGGAAAAATTCGCATACCAAGCTCTAAGAGCTTGTTTTAAACCATAGAAGGATTCATCAACATAATCAATACCAAGTTTCTGATTGAAACCTCTAGCAACAAGTCTATCTTTATTTTTTTAATACTACCATCAACATTATACTTTACTTTGTATATCCACCTAGACCCTATAATACTTCGCGGCTCAGGTTCATACAAGGTAATTAATGCATGGTACATATGATGGCTTCTGGTCATTTTCTTAAGGTTAATAGGATTTGAAATTTCTAACATAGATTGAGCCCAATTTAATTTCTTATCTAGGAAGATAAGAGTTTTAGAAACTTTATAGTATCAAAACATCATCATGACCATTTACTAAATCAGAATAAAAACCATCATGTAAAAACATTTAATGAAGTAACTTCAAGAGAAGAAGACAACACGTGTAAACCTTTCACTAGATTATATCTATACATTTCATATAAGCTTCAATAATTAACATGTCATAATTTTTCATGCCATAGTTTTGAATTATTCAAACTCTGAGATATAAAACAAGATGCAAAAGAGAAATCATCAAAAATATACAAACCATTTCTTTGAATTCCTTCAGGTTATTATACTCTCATTACTATCCTTTATATAGTAAGTATCCTTCATGCATGGATTCTAGTTGTGTCCATACCTCTTTCAGATGTTTGATATTACCAATGTGTAGAAGGTACTCATCGTTCACATTGTGTAAAATCATAGAAAGATCCTCCTACATTCATTGCAAGAATGCATTCATGTTATCTACAATTACTTGAAAATCAGTGGGAGAAACCTCTGATCTAAAAACAATCGTTCAGAGTTTCCTCACCATAAATTATGTTTTGACCCAAATGTTGTAGTTGGTTTCACTAAGGATCTGGGTTTTATCAAGATAGAAATAGTTGGACGTCATTATTTTCTTAAACCAGTAAAACAAACCCCATTATAATATACAATATACCACACAACCGATACATATTTATTGATAATAAAAACAACACTTTTAATAAAATCTGATCTAAACTTATAGATCTAAAGAAACTATTTGATAATAACTAATTATGTTATTACAATGCATACTAATTAACCTCACATGATCAAAATAATAACCCACAATATAAAGGGCTCTGCATCATACCCTGATTTATATAAAAACAATTCCGACCATATAGAAGTGAAGAAGAGACCCTAAGAATGCATAACAACATTAAATTTTTGAAAAAACTATAAATAAAGATCCAACCATCTTAAATTTGACATCTAAATGACCATTATAATGACTTACTTTTTGATCTGCATGTGATCATTTAACCGTCAATTTTAACACAATTAAAGTTTCCTATAACCTACGATTTTAAATTTGACGTCTAAATGGTCGTCATATTGTCTTATGTTTGGTCTACTGTGATGGTCATTTGACTGTCAAATTTAATGAAGCCAAAACTTGTTGTGTAGTTCCAAAATGTGAAATTCCATAATTTCTTCTTCTGTATAATATTAGGGAGGTTATATTTTAATACATTATAATAACCTACTATAATTTATAATGTAAAAATATATATAGTATTTTTAAAAAAAAGGTATATAGTTTATAGAATGTAAATAAAAATAACATATAGTTCATAAAAATTATAAACTATAGTATATTGTTTTTACATTAAAAATGCATAACCCTTATTGAAGGGGTTTATAGGACAGGCCAGGTTAAAAGAATTTTACCATGCGCAAGTAGATTTATGAGAGTATAGATTAACCTACATATTTTACAAAGGGGACAAGTCATTTCACCCGACCAATGAAATAAATTGAAATCCCTACCCTTGTCTCCTCCCTTCATTTACTCTTATTTTACCCCACACACATTTAAAACTATAGAAATATTGTAAAATATTTTATATAATTCTATGACTAAAAACTTTAAAACTTTTATGTGGCTATAACTACCAATATTTTAATAAATATTTACCACACTTCACGTGGGCCACCAATAAACTAGCCTCCTCCAATTTTTTAAAAATTCACCATTTATGCTTGAGAATTCCACATTTATACATGAGATATTATCTCATTTTATTCTCCACTCCCACGCTTATATAAAAGAAAACCTTTATATATGTTTATTTATATAATTTTTATAAACTATCGATATAAATGAATGGGGCCGCCCCCTTACATGGATAATATAAATGGTTATGGACACATGCTAGGTTTTATTTAATAAGGATTAAGATTTAAAACGTAATCCCTTCATGACCAAAAATAAACATGGGCCTCCTTACTAAAAAAAAAAAGTAAGCACGTAGGTTTTTTTAAAAACATATATAAACCAAATATAATAAAATTTATATTATTAAGTGGTTTAAACTAACCATATATTTAAAATATATGGCTAGATTTATAAATTAAGTTTAAATATGACTTAAAATTAGACTTAGAATATGGTCTCATTGACTCTTCCTCAATCCCATGTAATTTTAATATGGTTTAAGGCTTTTAATATATAGTTTTTTTTTCTCAAACTATATAAATTTTAATAAGATGTTTATATAAATTATTATATAAACATTATTCTATATTAGATATATTTTTATTTAAAAATATATATATAGTTTTCAAATTATATAGGATATAGTTATAGATTAACTATAAATTATAGTTTTTCAAATCGAATCCTTCCGAAAGAACACGAGTATGAATTTAACTTTTGAAATATTTAACCTACAAACATTTAAAATTATAGAAAACATGAACATTAGGTCATATAGTAATAAATTGTTTCCTTTTCTCGTATGTGATTTTCACGCAGGTAAATATTTGAAGACCCTTTCACCTGTGCACACATCAATCTCCAAACAAACATTAATTCTATATAATTTACAAAATGTAAATGAAAGTAAGAATCATATCATATTACATCTCCCCTAAAAAAATTAGGGATTTCAAATTGAAAAACCCTAAAATTTTTACTAGAGAGTTTAATTACACAAATGTAGTGCCAAAATAAATTGGGGAAAAAAAAGAAAGGGACCGGATACTTTTAAATACCCTTTCAAGTTGGTTGAAAAAACCTGTAAAAATAAAATAAATAAAATACAAAATATTTGATCTTAATTTATTTAATTTACCTCTTTCTACTACCATGTTAGAATTTGAGGATTCTAATAAATATGGATTTAATCAACTTACATATTACATAATGTTACAATAAATATTTAAATAAAGATTACATCATAACATAAATAAATAAAGAAATACTTACAGAAATAAATAACACATGTGACACAATATTTATAGTGGAAAACCCCAATAGGATAAAAACCACTTTGAAAATAACCTTTTACTTCAAAGAACTTATTTTACATCCAATACAATCATCTCCTCCGTTGAAACCCTATTTACCAAGGGTAAAACCAAATCACTTGATTTGCACACCTTTGATATATTTCTGAATATATCAAATGAGGACCTACATAATTTTTATATAAGGTGATTGGGTATGTCTCTCGACCCACCTTTTCAACTTAAAATGGTTGACACATACACCTAGGTTTATAATATTTTAATATTAGAAATATAATCATTTCATGATATTAAATATGTAACCTAAATTATATACCTAGGTTAGCATATTTAATAATAGAAATATAAATATTTCATATTATTAAATATTAACCTATATATTAGTGATGGACCCATATACATTAAGGGTTGGCTAGAACACTTAATCATTATGTTCTAACATCTCATCGATCAACTTCATGAAGACATGAAGGACACAAATATACTCATCCCACATAGACTTCCCGCATTGATCAGTCTATAAAAAAACTAAAAATAAAAAGAGAGCTTTTTCTTCATGGACTCGCCTATCTTGATTTTGGGTTTCTTTCCAAGTAGGCATGTTATCTCACATCGGGTTATGCTAAACCAAAATGTCTACACTTCATCACCGTTTTCACCCTAATTTCATCTTGCCTCATGGTACTTGCCACAACCACGACATTTCATAATCATGTGACTTTCTTCACCCTTACAATAGTCCATTATGCAACGCCTTTAGGGTCTTAAGTTCATAAGCCCATCTTGGGTATGGTAGACTCATTAGGGCTCTTATTAGTTAAGCGGCCCTTTTACCACTTTGTACCATTCACCTTCCTCATTACTTATTGATTATCCTATACAGGACCAGACCATCAACACCTACATTTTCACCTTTCAACCATGCCTATCACCTAAGACCTGACCATGCATATGACCTACACTCAATAATACCTAAAACCTACCAACCCATTCCTCTAATTCATCATATTCTTCCCTAGATTATGGGAGAACTACATCGTCCTGAGGCCCCTTTACTCCGGGGCTATGTAGGCAACACTCCTAGGGCATGGGGCCCTTGGAGGTTAGCTCGACCACTCTTTACCCTAACCTATTTTCCCCATTTTCCTATTCATATTCTATCTTAGTTTCCATTTTCTACAACACTTGGAAATTAATACAAACATACATATCTACCATGATTCACATCATAAAAACAACCAATCAATCATTTCACATTTCCATAATATCAAAGATTTTGGAAATCTACACCATAACATACATATAACTCATCATTTATTTCCCATGTTACCAATAACTTGGACATTAAATCAAAATTAAAAACAAGACTCCATCATGCCTATATCTAACTCCACCATGCCTAACTCACCTAACTCAATCATGCCTACGTGACCTCAATTAGCTAACTGACTTAACTCAACCATGCCTAACCAACCTGACTCCACCATGCGTATGACCTAACTCAACCATGCCTATGACTTGACTCTACCACACCTAAAACACCTAGTTTCCATCCATATATAACTAACAATCAAAATTTTCCAACACAAGTACATCATCCATAATCATCGATCTCATCATAAAAGTCTGTATCCATCCAATATACACTGATACAAAATAATATCAATCTCTCAAAACTCTCATATACAGCCTCACCATATTTGGCACGTAGGTTGGTATATGATCAAAAATATCAAAACTATCATATACAACCTCACTATCTTTGGCACAGAGGCCGGTATCTATAAAAATCATCATCAAAAGGTCGACATAAATCATCAACCCTCTAATCTCCGGGTCCGTCTCACTGTCTCCTCTCGATCCTCTTGTCTAGTGACCTACTAGCATCTCTCCCCCTACCATAGGTCTAGGTATCACTTCCAATGGACCTATAGATAGGTTAGGCCTCCACAAACTAATGGCCTCACCACGACCCTGTCTATGGGATCGCCGGCCCCCTGTACTCTCCACACTATGCATGTGGGATATTGTCCTCTCACTTGAGGCCTATTTTACATTGTGCTCTACATAATAGGGAGATCTATCCCAACAACCATCAAATGGTCATGATAATAGCGTGCCTCATTTAGTGAATCCTAAACAAAGTGCCATCGATACTATCTATGGAGGCGCCATGGGCCTCGCTACCACCTGTGTACTAGGACCTGCTACTACTGGCCTCGGTCCTTATGCTTGTAAATCTTGTCCCTAACCCTGTGTGGGTACATGTACCACCACCTATCCCTAGGAAGTAGCTAACTACCCCTATAATGTAGTCACCTAGCCCTATAAGGTGGCTACCTATGGTCAGTGATGTCGTTAGTGGATTTGCAAACCCGTGACTTGTGCCTGTAGAGTGGCAATCTACACCCAATCCTATCTCGGCTCCTACACCTATACCGATGCAAATTTTCCCTTTAAAATAGTCACCTGACCTATCAAGGTAACAACCTATGCTTGTGCAGTGGCTAGCTATACTCCCAATGTTGTCACATGTCCTCCTGCGTGCATCTCTCTACACTATCATTATCGACAAATCTAGTTGCCCGGCCATGGAGCTGTCACATGTAACTCTACCACCCACTTTGTCTCGTACCATCAGTCACCCCTATGTCATTAATCTAGCCATCCACCGGCATCTTTTCTGACTCGCTTGATCTCGTGGGTGTGGTAGAGCTAAAGGCCTCTCCACATCCTCTTGCAATATCGTCAACAATGCGGGGGCACATCCTGGACTAGTCCAAACTATCGCCAGACTCTATCCACTAGAATCATCTTGTGCTCACCGACACATCTACCCTGTATCCACCGCAATATATGCAACCCCCATAGATCCCGTCTCATACCTTTAAATTTTGGGTAGCCCACATATGGCCACCATATGATATCCATCACATAAATCCCCTCTAACCTCTTTCTAGAGTGCACGAAATCATAGGTCACCTCTTTGCCTAGTAAAAATCCCCAATTTCCACCCACCTCCTATAACCTACTCTCTATCCACCTTTATGCCAATCTGCTATTGGAAATCCTCACGGATGCACTATCACAATGTGCTCATACTCTAAAAATGTAACATGAAGGTATAACATAGGCTATAGTGGAACATCCTTTGATAACCCAAGAGATATCTCTACAACCACCAAATACGTAAGTGCCTAGGCAAATCAGACTTGATCCTCCACCATCTCTCGTAAACCCCCATAAAACCTTAGGGAAACCAGCCACCCTCTAAATTAGGTAGATCATATCACCCTAATGTAACCATCATCAGTACCACTAATTGCGTCTCCTCCAGGTGTGTTATGTACATCACCCCGTATACAAGGCTAACGTTGTGCTCAGTCAACTCAGTCACCATCTCTCTAAACATTGTAATCATCTTCTTAAATGACACATCTCATGGCTGAAATCAGTATACACTGGATCACCAACAATCGGAAATTGTAATATACGGTAGACATCCTCTAGCGTGATTTTCATCTCGTCGATGGGTAAATGGAAATTTTTAGTCGTGGCATCCCATCTATCGATGAGTGCAACCATGAGGCTATGATCCCATCGATCTACCTATACCACCTGATGCCAACTAGGCCAACCACTCAAATGTGCCCCCACTCCTCCATGGTGACGTGAGGTTGTATCTCCCCCAACAGTGGTGGGAATCTATCCTATATCATCAGTTGATGTCGTGCCTGCACCCATACAACTCAACCATGTCAAAAAGACACACCTATCTATTCCATACCTACTTCCCTGACCTATCATCTACCCTACACCCATTTACCCCAACCCCATATTACCTTACTTGGGACATCACTTACCTAACCCCCTTCCTCCTACCTCTCTTTCTATCCATCTTCTACCCAATTTTTACCCATCTTTATTTCCACCCAATCTTTACCCTCCCAATCTAGCCTCACCCCATTTATTCTAACCAATATTGGTCATTACTTGACCATTATCGGTCACACATGACCGACATCGGTCACCTAACCATGACCGATTCTGGCTTAGTCCAACCAATGCTAGTCACCCTTGACCAACGTTGGTCTCTGTTTCAGCTCCACAACCGAAACCCCACGCCCCAATTTTTCCAAAAATTAAAAACATGCCCTAAAACCTACCCAAACACCCAACCAACCCACCCAAAATCATTTTTATTACCTACCTAACCTCTATGGCCTCTCCCCATACCCAAATCCATTTATTTTATCCACATTTTCAAAATTTTGAACCCCCCCCATTCTTTTCATTTTTCCCTAAAAATTTTAATCCAAAACTACAAATGGATCAAATCCTACCTCTACACACAGGTGCCTCCTCATTAGGATGCCCGGTCTCCCCACTTCTTGGATCTCATGCACCTCCACCTACTACTTTGCCATGTCTCCAATTATCCTCTCGAGCCTCCAACAAATCACCTCATTCCACCTACCCTCGTGGACCCGTCTTGCATCGCACCACCAACCACTCAACTACCACCACCTCCGCCTCGTCCACTCACCTCGTCCTCTTCTCCACGTCAAACACTCTACCCTCCTCACAAGTCATTTTACACCACGTGAAATGCACAAATGAATATATTTTACCCATATTTTTACTTTTTACCCCATCCCCGACTTGACAGAGATGTTAATTTTTCCTAAACTGATATTGGTTCCTTAAAACCGCTATCAGTCAAGGTTTCTCTACACATTTCCTCCTCCCTCACCCCCACCAATTACCCAAAAGCCTTATATTCTTTCCTTTGACCCTTGGGGCATCCTTTTTCCCTTCCATAGTCATATCAACCTCCATACAATCCTAGCCCACCTACCAACACCCTCTTGTGCCTTCCGACATTGTGTACACACCACACCTTATGTTATTGTTACCCATTTTGGCAAACCCAAAGACCTTTCCTTTCCTACCTATCAAGTGGTTTACCCAAACAATTCCTTTACCTTTTGGATGTACTGGAACCACACCTACAAGGTCCCTACATCTTACCTAATTATGTGTCTAGACCATATCCTCTACCCTAGATACTAGACCTCAACAACCCTTGTTTGGATAACTGTATTGATTTTTCAATAATGTGGAGTCTGAGAGCTCTCCCACTTGGCTACCTTACCAAAATTTTTACATGTGCATCTTCCCGATCACCTTGACCTTTTCCCGTACCCATTTTTCAAAAAACCTACCCTACCCAACCAACCGTTGATTATGTGGACACTCCAATTCACTCACTCATTGCATCTTGTGATGATGGTACCTATTTTGTTCAGCCTAGTGACCTTACCTTGCCTCAATGTCATGACACTTATCCAAACCAACCTTGACCCTTTAAGGTTTTCGATGTATTGGAACCACATCTACACATTCATGCATCATACCTCATTGTGTGTTTGGACCGTATCCTCTACACTTTGGATACCGAACCTCAACAACCCTTGTTTGGATGAACCTAGTGACCTTGGATGATGTAGAGTTTGTAAGCTCTTCAACTTGGTAACGTGTTGCACTCTATACGTGTGTGCACTTGATTTCCATTACCCATGACATGATTTTTACCCCGACCTATTACCTATTACCCGAGTTAACCGTCACCCTATCCCATAGTACTCATACCCTTCCCCACCTATCTTCACCACCTACACATTTATCAAACCACTCACTGATTCCATCTTTCACCTCATTCGTTCCTAGTTTGAGGGGGTTCACCTTCACCCACGCATGGGGCAATCACTTCCTATTTTTTTAGAGATGCTTTCCAATACAAGCTAAGCAACAAAATGGGAAAATGTAGACACCAAAATTGGGTCACACTCCCCTTAGTCCCTTTTTGAATAGCCAACTCAAACATATTCACCTAACCATGACCCTTTTACTCCACATTAATATTGGTTAAATTATTTATAATTAAAGTGGTACTCATCCTCACTTCATTAATTATATAATTACCCTAATTAAAATAATTTCCACCTCACCTAGACACCTCATCACAAACCTATTCTTAGCATGTTTCCCTTTTACTAGGACTCAATATTCACTCACCATAACTAACTAAGACTTAGTCCTACCTACCTTAATGAACTAAGACTTAGTGCAACCATAAAATAACATGCCTATTCTCCCTCTAACCACATTCCCACTCATTAAAATGTAACATTCCATTTTGATCCATGAGAATAGATAGAGATGGCCAAAAATATTGCCAAGATCTAGCATTTTTAGTAAACCTAGGATTTCCTCCTTAACCGATGTCGGTCACCCTAAACCATCGTTGGTTACCATATATTAATTTTGGTAACCTTGTTTGAGAGGTTGGCCACATTCTCGAGCTTTGGAATGAAGGAGATCTATATGCAAGCAAAAACGAAATCTCTTTCACACATCTCAAAAGCTATAACCAGCACCAAGATCGAATCAAGGTATTTTCATTCACGATAGCATTCGAGGATCATGGTCGTAGCACTGAGTACCATTCCACATATCAACCTTCACCAGCATCTCTAACCACCTCTCCACCACTATAGGCATTTATAACCCTTCTAAACTCCAAGTAAGTTGGTTTCTCCTCTGTCACTTGTAGTTGTATTCTCTATTTTCCTTCATCTATTCATTGTTCTTACTTAGATCTATCCCTCAACTTTCTCTCTATCAACCACCCCCTCACACCCCACCTAAACTTCACAAAAACCTATCCCAAAACCACCTCCCTCACGTAGACCTCAAAAACACCCTCCAAACTCTTTGTGCAATCACAAAGAGGACCCAAAACTCATTCTACAACATCTTCTAGTTCCCCACAGTCACCGACACTGGTTAACCCTAACTGTGGTTGGTCCATCTTATACCGACATCAGTCTCCTTAATCGATATCGGTCACTGTGACTGTCAACCTAACCTAACAAATCAACCCTTAACCTACCCCAAAACTCACTCAAAACCTTACCACGCCTATCTTAGACCTATCATATCTCCCTCCCCCATAGAGACCTTTCTAACTCTTTGTTCCAAGATAGAAGAGAGCCCAAACACCCTCCACCTAACTCTCTGCCACTTTCCACAGTGACCAATATTGGTCATACCTAAATTGACATCGGTCACCCTAATTAGTATCGGTCTCTGTGTCTGATAACATTGTTCCAGACTAGCAACCTAATTACCTCACCCAAAACAACCCAAAATATTACCCAACCTTACCAAGAATCATGTATGACTGCAGACCACCTGCGCTACCCACAACCCAACCCAAAACCTTTACCTATATAGCATTTTAGTATTTAATTGGATCAACACTAATAGTAATATGAGGCACCCAAATCAAAATGCTAACACTAGATTCTTTTATTTACATGTTTAAGTTATTTTATATTAATTTATAAACAGTGGATTGATGGCCTTCTAGGAAGTATCACACTTCCCGGATCTAGAATACATAAGATAGTCCACTGTTATATACTATTTAACTCTCTTTTGTGGTCTTTTTTTTTATTTTAGGTAGTTCCTCCTAGCCAAAAGGAAGCTCTCATAGTCGAATTGGATCAAGAAGTCAGAACGTGCACAACAAACTTTAAACTGACCATCACAATAGGTATTCCTCCTTGGACCATACCCTTATTTGTTTCATCAAATCCATAAAGAAAATGGTGAAACACCTTAAGCCCCCTTAATATTCTTCCCTTAGCACCAAAGTCCATTAAGAAGAGTACTAACCTCTTAAGCCTCACTTTATCTTTTAATTACTTCTTTATTCCCTCTAAACCCAACCAACTTTGTCTCGTAAAGGAAAACACTTAAAATAATATATTAAATCTAATAAAAGAAAATTGAAATGAAATGAAATTCCTTTCTTTGTTCAATAAATCCTCTTTTCCACAAAAATTGAATGGCAAGAAGTCCATATTTAGGCCTCAATTTAAAAAAGGGGGATATTATAAAGTGTGACCTCTATGTGAGACCGCCAATGAAGGAATGAGTGTTTTGTCTTCAAACCAAGTGCTATTGAGGGAGTTCCTACTCAATAGACCTTGATGGATGGTTTCCATCCTCAATGGATGAGAGAGAAAGAAAAAACGTGCTCCAAATCTATTCCAAAGCATGCATAACCACATTATAAGCAAAGTGACTCCTTTAAATAGCTAGAGGTGGCACCAAAACTAAATAGAATCCTCCTAAAGAGGACCAACCTCCTTGGGGACATAATAGTTCATTTTATATTTTATTTTTCAATTAGATTTTCATATTTTTCTAGTTGACCTAAATATATACTTTAAATAATGCAAATTTCACAAAAATAATTGAAAATCATGACATTAATTTCCCTTGCTCATTCACTTTTAGCCCATGGGAAGTAGAATGGGTCCAAGGTCTTATAAATGACTAGCTTGGAGAAGGGAACATTACAGTCCTCCACTCCCAAAATTTCTTTCCCTTAAGAAATTGTAATATCTCATGCCCAAGTACCATCATACCAAGGTGGAGAAATACACCATAATGCTCCAATAATTTGAATCTTGTACCTATTAAATGAAAGAGATATTACAAAAACAAGCTCATATATATGTTTTTATTCTCCTAATGATGTTCTTTGGCATCTTGTGAAGTTTAAAAACTTCCTTGAAGCAAAGATCAACTATTACCTTAAACTTGCCATTTTAAGTTGCAATCCCATATGCTCCACCATTTGCTTTTGTGGCAAACAAACTCAGTTGATTTTTCTTATTTATACCTATACTTACACATGGAACATACTCATTAAGGGAAAAAGGGCTCCTTATTACTTATTCATTCCTTATAGACATGATGGAAAACTCTCTCTCATTTCCCGTAACTATCTCATAATCTCCACTCAAGTTATGGATATTTGAAAAATCAATCACGTTTTCCCAAACACAGGTTGTAACCTTACATTTCCTTCTCCAAAATTAGAGTGATAGTGTATTGAAACTCTTTTAAAACTGTCAATAAAGTGAGAGGGAGGTTGGAAATGTTGCGTGCAAGAGGTGAAAGGATGATACAACCGTCCCACTAAAAATCTTCATGAAATTCCACAATGACAATGTTTTGGGGACTAGAAACATCCCATTATTGACTAAAAATTCTCTCGGTGACTGAAAATGATTCCATTTCATGAATTTCCCCATTTATGTGGCAGAAAACAAAGTATTTAGCAAACTAGAAAAGATGATAACAATACAAATATTTTTGACAACATGCTTTGAAATCCATAAGATATAATGTTGAGTTATAATGATTTGGACAACAAGATAACATCCATTTTGCTCACTTCTCAATGCAAAATTCATGAACTCAACATCAACCCCTATTAAAGGACTTCTAAGAGCATGTGTATCGATGAGGAGATGAAAATTTTTGTGAAGTGAGTTCTATTACAAAACAAAATGTGTAGGGTTTATCTTACCATGTGTTACCCATACGTCTCGCCTTCTCCCAAAAGTTCTCTCCATCTTCTTTGCTTTAGTAACTAGAGAAGATCCACTTGTCATGTCTTTAAGAATAACCTCTTGACCATCAAGTTTGAATCTCAACTCCATAGTTTGATAGTTTTGGGTAAATTCACTCAAATAATGTATAATGTTCCCTTCTCCAAGCTAGTCATTTCAAAGACCTTGAGCCCATTCCACTTCTTGTTGGAAAATAGTGAATGAGAAAGGGAGGTTAATGTCATTATTTTCAGTTGTTTTTTTATTTTTGCACTCTTTTTAGTAATAATTATAGTTAGGTCCATTTGGGTAAAGGAGGAAATCGATGAAAAATTTAATTGGATTTAAAGGAGGAAATCAGTCTTATTTAGAAGGATTTAATTGGTTTTTATGCCACCTCTAGCTATTTAAAGGGGTATCATGGTTTGAAATATTTTATGCATTCTTTGGAATTTATTCTCATAGAGTTATGTTGTCATGCAAATGTGTAGCATGAAAATTTCAAACTTTCAAGCATGAAAACTAGACCCAAATTGAAAATTTTGCTCCTAGGTATCATGTCCATCCTAGACTTAAAACCCTTAATTTTTTTAACAATCCTTCCTAATGTTTTAAATGAGGTATCAAGTTCATTCAACTCATACCATAAAGTGTTTCCAATGGCTAGTTTCTTTGTAGGCCTAGAAAAGGATAATTTTGGCCATTCCAAGATTGGTGTGAATCCTCTGGGATGGGATAGAACAAAAATCCCATACTCATCTGGATATGGTATTGAATATCTATGAAGGTGTTGTAAATGATTTAGGAAATTTTAGGGAATATTTGGAGGTTTAGGGAAACGCTGAGCAACATCGGGTTTCTAAGGAATAAGGAGTAAGTAGGCTAAAATAAAAGCTTGATCTTCATCGGATCATTCGGGAGTTTTGTAGGTAATTGGAAGTCAAAAAAATACTCATTGGAAATATTTAAGAGTCCTCTACATTATGAAATCATAAAATCTTTCAAAAGACATTTTTTCTTCTCTAAGCATCTCAATGCTGTGCGGAGACATACCCTACATTCCATATGAAAAAGGAGCTATTTTAGTGAGTTTCATGCATAATTGAAGGATGGTACCCCTCCCATTGCTTATATAATTCTATTTGGAGTCAAAATCATATAATAATTCACCAAAAGTACCTTCCTCAAGCTCTAACAGACCTCTTCATCACATTTTCTCTCTTATAGGTACACTTCTCGTAGTTAGTCAATTTTGTAAGAGGAAATATCATCTCTAGGTTGAGGCATATTTTTTTCCCCTCTTATCCCCATTCCCAAAGGGATAGATGTGACAATAAAATGCACCCCATCCCAAATTTTCCTCTAGGTTTCTCACATGACCATGACAAGCACTCTACAGGGCCTATCTGCCTATCTCTAACCCTTCTCGTCATGCAATCAGAATGTGCCACTTATCACCACCACATGAAGAAACATTTTAATGACCCTATTTTCCCCATTCCCAAGGGGATGATAAAATTTTACTCTCTCTAGCCCTATCCTTGGTTTCTCATGTGACCATTTTCAAGCTCTTTGGTGCTAAAACTAGTCTTTTCTCACTTCCTCGCCAAATCCTGTGTTGCCACTTATCATCACTAGGTGAGGGAAAAAAATTCCCCTCCTATCCCCATTCCCAAGGGAACAAATAGGACAAGAAAATTCACCCCAATATAGCCCCTTTCAAGGATCTCCTTCTTTGTGCAATTGGAAAAGATTCTAAAATAGTCAAGAGATCTCGCTTATCATAATAACTCATCGATCAAGTTGGATCCACCACCATATTTCCAAGTTTATTTGGTTGAAGTGAGCTTGGTGAGCTAGTTGAGTTTAGCAAGGTGAGTTGGCTAGTATGGGTGAGCTTGTTGATTAAGCTAGTTGGGGTGAGTGAGGTGAGATGGTCCAAGTGAAATGGTTGAGGAAATCCAAATGAGCTAAGCAAGCGAGATGAGTGGCTAGATTGAGCTAGATAAGCCAAGATAGTTAAGTGAGCTAGTTGAAATGAACTTAGTGAGCTAAATGAGCTAAGTGAGTTGGGAGAGATGAATGAGCTAGCCAAGTCAAGAGAGCTACTCAAGTCATCTAAGTGATCCATTGTAGCATCCTTCTCTTGAGAATCATCTAGGCATGTATTCTCTAATGGTGGAACTTTCCCACGATGAACAAGAAGTGATCTTGTATCAAGTTCCTGAAAGTGCTCTAGAAAGAAAAATTGTATTGACTCCTAAAGATCCATTCTCATGGATTTAAGAAATACTTGCAAGTGAGCCAAGAAAAATGTAATAAGCTATCATGCCCAACCTTGAAGATATATCAATAAATTTAAAATCCAAGTGAAGCAAGAAGGCTCATTGTACCTCAAGTAACTAGTATATGGAAGTTGTTAGGAATAAGAATGAAAATCCTATGGAGGAGATGAATCTGTCATATTATGAGTTGATAAGCATCTCATTAGGTCAAGCTTCACATGAGATTGATTCTCATTTATTCAAGGAATCCTCTTCCCACTTCCTTGCTTGGAATGAAGAGTACAAATGAACAATTAAGCAATTATAGGAACAAGTAAAACTCTTAGTTCTCACATTCAACTCTTCTTAAATCCCAATTCAACATATTACCTTCCTATAGAATACATTCCTCCATTTAGTAGTGTTGATCCTGAGGTGATCAAGAAATCACAAGGTTACATGATGCAAGGGAAGGCTAACGAGAAGTGGATTGAGAAGATCATCAAGAGAGGTAAGACAATGTTTCCAGAGGTCATCTCTCTAATCAAGTTCATTCTTTCCATCTTGTTAGAAGTGAATAAATTGAAGGAGGATATATTAAAGAGAAGTTCCATTGGGATGAGGTATTCCTATTCATTTTTTTGAGATGATATCCTTCTACTTTCACACCCTTGTGAGAAGTTACATGTTTCCATTAGCTGTTAAGAACTTGTCTTTGGTTTGGGTCCACACCATTGATGAAAGATATGGTATGGTAGCATATTTCATCTCCTAACTTGACTACAATGAGCAACATGCCTTTGAGGTTTTGAACAAGGTCTATAGTTATGTTCGAAACTTGATTTCCCTTGATTCACTGAGAATTCATCTTTAGAATAACTCATTGTTTCCTTCCATGAACTATTCAAAAAATTGGCGAGATGACTCTCTTTCCTTCAATGAAGATAACTTGGAGTCCCCGATGACATCAGAAAATCCATTTTAAAAATTGTAAAATATCATGGAAGATGTATCAGTCAATGCAAGAATATTAGTGAGGTTCCTGGGCATGGATCAAGGTGTTGGGATGCGTCTACATTCCCGAGGAAAATAAGTTAACACATGTGGTGGCTAAATTCAGAAAGTAATTCAAAAGAAAAGATCCCATTCTGAAACTCCTCATCAAGGATCATGAAGTATCATTTTCTTCATCCTTAGAGCCTCTTTATCAGATATGACAACTCCTTTCTCCTCTCCTTCTCCCTCTTTCTTCTCTCCCCCTTTCTAATTCTTTATTGTATGCAATCATGATAATTTTTCTCATTCACTTAAGTGATGCTCTAAACTTGAATTGTAAAACTCCTTTGATTTATAAAAAAGGGAACTTATTTCTCATTTCCTAGGAAGATGTAAAGTCACAAGTTGAATGAGATCATGAAGAGTCATGTGGGGGTAGATGAAATGTTAATTCACAACGCTATAAATTGGGATGAATTTTCCATTCCCAAAGATCTTGGAAAAATTTATTTCTTGGTAACAATTGTGGATTGTGGTTTGGGTGTTGAGCTTTGTATCACCAACACAAAAATTAAAGCTACATTTCTTCCATTTCCTTTTCTCATGTTTTCCTCTTTTCTCTCTATATTCTACACTTTTCAAGCATAGTGATCAAAAAGGAACTTTTCATCCTTGATAGATGAATCTAATGAACTGTGTGTCTTCAATTTTTTAGTCTCACTAATGGTTTACATTTTTATTTCCTCTGATTGAATGTTGAACTACTCTAGTTATTGGGTATGAACTCTATTATTTCCTACTCACAACAATAACCCTCCCTTTCCTAATTTTTCTCCTTTATCCCTCATTTCTGAAACTTCCTAGCTTATACCCCATATAAGCACTTTTCACTGAGTTCGATGAAGTGTGCATGTGTGATCCCCGACCTATTTTTCCACCCCCACAACATTAGATATAATTATGATAGTTTACATTCAAGAATTTGTTTCCACATGTTTCCTTAGGGCTAGTAAATCCATAGTTCACTTTTATTTCTTTCTCATCCATTGATGATAGAAACCCTCTTACAAGACCTATTGAGAATGAAACCTTTCAATAATGATTTGGTTTGAGGATGAAACCCCTCAAAATTACAAAGGGTGATCTCATTTAGAGATTGCATTACGCTGAATTCATTTTTAAGGAATTTCTAGCCGTTCACAAGGGTGGAAACCTTCCCTAAGGTGGAGTTTGGGGTGTTCTAGGGAATGAAAAATTAAAATTCAATCATCATTGTCTTCCTCCTATTTTTAACATTTGGAATCTTTATTTGTACTTGATTTTGGGCTTGGAATTCTTCATTTCTAGCCATATTTGTAAAGGGTATTTGTTTTTGATAATTAATTTCTAGTTGATATTAAATTGATAAAAAGATATATTCTCAAATAATTTTTCTTTACGCAATTATTTCTGGTTGAAGATTAATATTTTGAATGGTTTCTATAAGTTTTCTCGGCTTAATTCTATCATAAAAATATATTTACAACATGTTGCTAGAGTTTGAGAATTTAATTTCAGTTTACCATTTAGATTTGTGTAAGTTCCTTTGGTGTTTAGATTTAGCCCAAAAGGGACATTACAATGGCATTAAAGAAAATATCTTCCCAACATGAGGGTATCCATACAAGATGGTGACAAAGAATACATTTACTATCAAAGGATAGAGAAGAAGAAATTAGAGTAAGTGTTTGAAGGGCCTAACATGGCCAATCAGGGTTTTTAAAGAGCCTAAGATCGATAGACTCGCCGAAGGGAAAGAAATGTTGTTGGACACGATGGATTTACTAGCCCTAACCTTGGAAAAATTTATGATCCAAGACTTCACAATGGTTAGGGAAACTTGTTAGGGGTTCAGAATGTAAAGTAGCCCTGTTATCCCAAATTCACCCCTTGGTAAATTTGGTTAAGAAAAATTTGGCACATAAGGAAATTATGAAAGAAACAACTCAAACCCGCAAGCTCACATTCCAGGACAAAAATAGGTTACAGGTGGGCTTAGAAATGAAGGAGCAGTGTCGTAGAGAGAGCCACGTGTCCTAGCGGCACTTCTCCAAAGATGAATCCATAAAGGGAGGCTCAAACAAGCCCTACATCTCCACGTGTCCTAGGTCAAAGTGGGTCCGTTGGGGGAAAGTTGGTTTTTTGCCCCTTGTTATTCCAAAAGGGGTAAAAGTTGCAAAATGGGCCACAACTCCACCTAAGGGAAAAAGTCAGCGTTTGAGCCCGAGTCAAGCCAAAGCCCGCCCTCTTATATGGACCTGATACAAACTTCGAAGGGGCATATCTTTCAACTTAGGGCTCAAAATATTGCAAATCTAACACCATTGGAAAGATCTCAGCCTCACCTATGCCACGAGGTTTGAAACTTTAATTTTGAGGAGGTTAGGTGAAGAAAAATGGAGGAAACATCTTTTGGCCTTCAATGTAGGATCCATCTATCTCAACAACCAGATCAGATTTGATCTGTTTCCGCCATTTCCACTTCTTTCAAGGTGCCAAACCAAGGATCGATGTAGTAAAGACAGATTTGGGGGAATATTTTATCAGAAGCATTAACAACAGTGGTTGAGTTCTAACCTGATTTCCCACTTCTCTCTCTCTTTCTTCTTTTAGGTTGAATCTATAAATACAGGGGTAGGATTCATTGTAAAGGGTTATTGTTCATTCTTCTTCCCTACCCCCCTCTCTCTTTTCTTCCCGTGGTCAAAAATGGAGTCTAGAACCTCCTTTCACGACTCTGTAATGGCATTTTCTTGCCTCTTGCCCACTAACGATGTATTGTGTGAACTTTTGGAGCAATAAATTATGTTCTATGATGCATCTATCCATCCTTTGCTTATTTTATTGTCTCTCCTCACCTCTCGTCATTATAGGGTATACTGTGCATATTCTGATGTTTGTTGTAGGTCTTGGGAGCTGTGTTTAATGGGTTTTGAAGTGGTGTTCTATGTGAAATTTATCTCTGGTCATGGTGCATCTTGTCCACCCTCTCCTCTACTCACCTCTCTCCACTTTAGGCAGCTAAGATTGTGACCAGCACTCCCCTTATCTTGGTGCTATCATCTTGTTAGTGTAGGATTTCCTTCTTTATGTAGTTTCTCTCTCCTTGTCTCCTTGGCATTGTTAGGATAGGTATAGTTAGACATCATTTCTACATTAGGAGTAGTTTAGCATTAGGATCATGAAGAAGAAGCTAGATTTTTCCAGATGGCCATCTCAAGTCCGCAAGTCCCACAACTTGAGAGATGGTCTAATGTTATGCAAATCACACCAAATGAGTCTACCTTAGAAAAATAGATTTTTAGAGATCATTTGGGGGGTGCTCTGATTTCACATTAATAGTTTTGGCATGCCTGTGGGATAGGTATGAAGCACCTTACCACTTCACTTCATCAGGTTTGATGTGCTCTTGGTGAAGATTTCAGCCTTTAGAGGCACTTTCAAGCACATCTGGCTACTCCATCTGGTCAAAAACACATTCTCTAAGTTGCAGACCTTTTCTATCCATTTCCAATGAGTCTCATCTATTTTCCTCTTCCATTTTCTACCATTTCATGAGGTTGTACAATTATGACTTCATTCCCTTCATAGAACTCACAATTACAACAATACAGTCCACCTCCAATGTATTTCCCAACTCCTCCAGATCAGCATTATAATTAGATCCAGGACCATTATGCTTACCCATATGAGCAGTGTCAAAATTAGTTTGACTATGAAGCTTATCAAGGACAAGGGGATGCATATGATGGTGATAGTTATGCAAAGGATGTTGGTCTACTAGAGAAGATTCAAAAAATGGAGGCTGGCATGGTTCAATTTAGGGTAACAACTCAAATGATGGCTTTCAGAATTAGTTTCGGGCACCTTGTCCATGGGAAGTCCCTTTTCCAAGACACTATAACCCTCAGAAGAAGTTGTACTTCATGATTGGAATGCTGCCCCAACTTACATAGTGGATTGAGGACATTGGGGCTTATGAGAAAAGTGTGGGACAACCTTGTCAATGGGTAAGTCAATCACCAGCTCCCTACCTTTCATTTTCTCTCCCTCAATCTTTATCATTTCGATAGAGGAAAGATTCAAGCCCCTCACTTTCTACCCCAAGTGTTAATTTCATTTCTCCATCCCCTAGTCTTCCATCCCACCTCAATTTCTCTACCCTTTTCCCTTCCAAACCCAATTCCCCTCTATAAGAGCCAAAATAAATACCTTCCCCTCCACCAAAAATAAGGAAACAACTAGTGGAGACCCCACCCACCACTCCTCTTGCCTTCCCAAGTCCATGTTGGGAAGAGACTCCAAAAACCAGCCAAGGAGAACATCAAACAGAGGAACCCAACAGAGAAGAAATGATAGAAAATCTGAAGAGTTGGGCTGCTAAATTTGAGTTTTCAAAGGTTCCCTTGTTGGTTAAGCCTATGGAGGAGATTGAGGTCAAGCCACAAGTGGTGGAAGCTCCAGCTATAGCACAAGTAGGGGAGGAAGGAGCTACTCCTAATCCAAAAGAAGAGGAGTACATTCCAGCTGTGGAGGAGGACCATACAATTTCAGAGGCTCCAAGTGCGAGAGCAGGCCATAGAAGAACCTTCAGTTCTTCCTCCCACTTCATCCCCTTCAAGCTCTAATGTTGAGGAAGAGTTTGAGCTTTCAAACTTCATGTTTGAGGATGAAGGGAACCATGGTGAGTCAATTGTAGATCAGGAGGACACCATGAAGGAGGTTGAGCACCTGCAGCAGGACAACAAGGAGGTAGATTACCTGTCTGACTTGGAGGATTGCCTTGATGGAGGGGAACCCATGGAGATCACATCATTTTTCCTCCATCCATCTTCCACGCACATGAACCTACTACCATGAAGGAGGATATTCAAGTGCAAAATCCTGCACTCCATAATGGCCCTCTAGAACCAAGGTTAGAAGATCTTGATATTATGTGTTCTTTAAAGGAGGAGGAAGAGAAAAGGCGAGGAGGATGTCATCATATCTCTCACACCATCCACCCAATAAGGTCCACAAGAAGACTCCATTTTGCAATTGAATTTCAAAGAAACGGGCAAATCCAAAGGATCACACTGTTCTTGATCAGGGTAATTTGCTTCATTGGAGCCAAGCGAGAAGCCAAAACTAGTCATGCCCACTCTAGGTCATGAGAATGAGCATCAAAGTACCAAGGGTCACCATCAACACCTCCAAAAGTCTGATGTAAGTAAACTTGAGGAGTTATTTCCCATTAATGCTGATACCTTGATGATTTGGGTGGATGACCGGCTTATTATCAATTTTTCACTCATACAGGCATCTATATTTAGTGTCAAACAATTTGCATGGCTCCCCCTTTTGAGAAAGGGAAGCTACTTCTCCCTACTTGTAGCAGGCTTTGTTTAGCATTCTTTCTCTCTAGTTAGTGTAGGAGTAGGAGTAGACTTTGTTTCCAGCAGAAGAAGTGCTTATGCACGCTCTGCATGTCTCATTTGAGGCATGTATGATTTGGTCTTTGTATATAAGTTTTGTCTATTTTTCTCCAAGGGTGCATAAGGCCAGGCTCTTCAATATTCATGGCAAGAAGACTCATAGTGGTCTATAATAGTTGCTAGCTCCAAAATGGAACAAATCCAGAGCAACTTAAGCCATTTTGAAATAGTCCATTTTAGGGACAGGTGAAAGCCTAGGTCAATACAATTTTCTACTCTCAGAAACTCCATTTTAAGATTTTCTTATGAAAATTGAGAGTGCCGACACGTGGGTGGATTCAGATTCAGGAAGAGGTCAGTGAAGTGCAGAGAGTCAGGAGTCCATTTTATAAGAAGGATTAGTGTCAGGCCATCATTCTTGACTCCATGCCCAATGGATGCTTCAAGGCCACTGTCTCTTCATCTAGCAGGCAGATGTCCCCGTGAGTCACCAAATTGTTATCCCAAATTCACTCCCCCAAAAATTTGGTCAAGACAACTCCTACACATAAGGAAATTATGAAGGAAACAACTCATATCCATGAGATCACATACTAGGACAACAAACAAGTTACAGGTGGGCTCGGAAGTGAAGGAGTAGTGTCACAGAGAGAGCCACGTGTCCTAGCGGTGCTTCTCAAAAGATGAATCCATAAAGGGAGGCTCAAACAAGCCCTGCATCTCCACATGTCCTAGGTCAAAGTGAGCCATCGGGAGAAAGTTGGTTTTTTCCCTTGTTATTCCAAAAGGGGTAAAAGTTACAAAATGGGATGTAACTCGCCCAAGGGAAAAAGTTAGTGTTTGAGCTCAAGTCAAGCCAAAGCCCGCCTCCTATACTGAGACACGATATAAACTTTGAAGGGGCATATCTTTCAACTCAGGGCTCGAAATATTGTAAAATATGACACCATTGGAAAGATCCCAGCCTCACCTATGCCAAGGAGTTCTAAAAATTTAATTTTGAGGAGGTTAGGTGAAGAAAAATGGAGGAAACATATTTTGGCCTTCAATGCTGGATCCATCTGTCTCAACAACCAGATCGGATTCAATTTGTTTCCACCGTTTCCACTTCTTTCAAGGCATCGAACCAAGGATCGATGCAAGAAAGAAAAAGGATATGGGGGTAGATTTTATTAGAAGCATTAACAACGTGGTTGAGTTCGACCTACTTTTCTGCTTCTCTCTCTTTCTTCTTTCGAGTTAAATCTATAAATACATGGGCAGGATTCATTGTAAAGGGTTTTTGTTCATTCTTCTTCCCTACCACCCTCTCTCTTTCTTCTCTAGGGTCGAATGTGGAGTTTAAGCCTCCTCCCTTGGCTTTGTAATGGAATTTTCTTGCCTCTTTCCTATTAATGGTGTATTGTGTGAACTCCTAGAGTAATAAAATTTGTTTCGTGATGTGTTTTGTCCATCCTTCGCTCATTTTTTTGTCTCTTCTCACCTCTCACCATTGTAGGGTATACTATGCATATCTCTGATGTCCATTACAAGTTTTGGGAGATATGTTTAAGGATTTTGAAATGGTGTCTGTGTGAACTTTATCTCTGGTCTGTGGTGAATCTTTTCCACCCTCTCCTCTGCTCACCTCTCTCCACTTCAGGCAGCTGAGATTGTGACTAGCACTCCCCTTTTCTTGGTGCTATCACCTCGTTAGTGTAGGATTTCCCTATTTATGCACTTTCTCTCTCCCTATCTCCTTGGCATTATTAGGATAGGTATAGTTAGACGTCATTTCTGCATTAGGAGTAGTTTAGCATTAGGATCATGAAGAAGAAGCCGGCTTTCTCTGGAGGGCCATCTCAAGTCCACAAGTCCCACAACTTGAGAGATGGTCCAATGTTATGCAAATCACACCAAATGAGTTTGCCTTAGAAAAGCATATTTTTAGAGCTCATTTGGGGGTGTTGTGATTTCACACTAACAAGCCCTAAGGGTCAAATTTTGGATCTCTTTCTTTAGGCCTTTTCAACTTACCTTCCTCCCAAGGGCTCATCCAAATGATATTTGTGATTTTATTCACTTGTAATATTCATTGGAGTAAACAAGGGTAGGTCAAGGATTGAGCCTATACTAGAATCACCACAGAGGGATCTTGAATAATCTTTGGGGAAAGTGAAACTATCCACATTTTATGGTTACAACAAGGGGAAAACATTTGATGGGTGAGAGGCATCCAATATTTTCCATATAATGAGATATTTTTGTCTCTATCTTGTTCTCATCATTGATATCAATGTAAATTTTTATTTTGAAAAATGGGGAAAGATTCTCTTTTAAAGATATCATGTCCGACTTTTTCAAGTTTTATGAATGGTTCTATTGTACATATTCTTTGGAATGGAGAGGCATTGGATTAGTTCTTAGTTGATTTTTCTCATCAATATTAAATGATTAATGTGTTTAACCTTCTACATTTTATTTTGATCTCTCTTTTCTTTTCTTCATTATTTGTCTTATCTAGTAATTGGTTGTCATATGATGTTTTTTACAAGGATTGTTTTGAATCTATGATAGTTGTATGCTTTTCTAGAAATTTTTATAGTCTTCTTTCGCCTAATGTATAAGGTTTTTGTGGTTTATTTCAAGTTGATAGATAATAAGAGGTAACCATATATCTTCTGATTAAGGTGGGATCTACATAGCAATTCTATCTAGGAGCTTGTTTAAATTGTTGTGTGTAATAGGTTTTGTTTACCCTACTCATGGTTTGTTCCAATAGAAATACATTTATTATTGATCTTCTTGATTTATTAATTATTGATAAACCTTAAATTATTTTCCAACTCAATGTAGTACGGATTTGTAATCTGAATTCCTTTGTTATAGGGTCATGATTTTGAAATTTTGTTGGATTGAGTGTCCATTAATGGAAAACTGAATTTGCAATGAACCTAGTTTGTTACTCAAAAGTAATACACTTGTTTTCTGGAAAAAAACCCAAGAAGGTA